>CM054114.1:49633226-50958226 GCA_028673005.1 Tanypteryx hageni | reverse complement strand
GCTTAATATCTCTTAATAAAAATGGAAAGGTTAACTATACTGTAAATTGAGAATTGAATGCATTCTGAAGGCATTTTCAGGCACTCTTTACAAAAAGTAAAAAATGAATGCCTTATGGCCAGTTTGTGTCCATTTGTCTGCCTGCATGTTTTATCTCCAAGGCTATTGAATGGATTTTCATGAAGTTTGGTACTATAGACTTTTTAGGCAAAGAGCAATAAATGAGGTAAATGGTTCACATAACCAAAGCAGGGGTGCCACCTTTTCCCAAGAAGTGGTGCCACCTTTCTATGAAGAAAACATGAACTGTCATATATTGTAGAAAAAATATTAGTCATATCAAATGTTGTAGAATTAGTTATTTAACATGATTACATGTATGCAAGCATGAAGTGAGTATCTTTCCTCGCTTGTTGGTTTTGAATATGAACTTTTTTCTTCGGTTATTAAGAAAGAAAGTTGTTGTCATTATGATAATGAAAATATCATTTTCATCTGAAATTAGCCTGGTTTTATGCAAGAAGATTCTACCAGATCTGACTGATTTGAAATTTTAATGCCTGTTGCCTTGATGTATTGGAGTAATGAATGAATTGCTCGTAATCGTATTATATAGACTGAATTCCAAAATTAAGGAATACATAGCTGGAAATTATCTGGTTTAACTATAATGGGTAGTCTATAGACATAAATGAGAAAAGTACCTAATTGAGAGAACTTTATCTACAAATGAGAAAGGTTAATGGTGATACATAAACCTTTTTGTTGTTACAAGATAGTGTGAGTAATGCATTCTATATATCTGGAGAAAATTTAATAATTTCCTAGGGTAAGATTTTTGGCAGTTACAAATACTTAAGATTTGTGGCATGCTATACATAATACAAATGGCATTCTTAAGATAAGCAAAATTTGGAATGATAGTAAAAATGAGATTGTCAGAAAAAAAGTACAAATGTTAGTGTTTTGAGAAAGAGTATGGACATATTGACTAAGAAAAAGTCATTAGTTCTAATAAAAAAGAGGTAGGTTGCTTGTATATAAACAGAAATAAAAAAGTAAACTCAGAAAGATGAGTAAAGAGGGAAGTCTTTGTCAAATTGCAAGATCTCCCTCAGAAAGTATGGCAGTAATATAAGAATCACAATGGATCTTTGTGAGTTGGCTCATTGATTCACACAGGCATTCTATAATTTTGTACAAAATTTCTCCATGCACCATCTTACGTACACCAAAGAATATGAAGAGAAGCAAAATGTTTTCCGAGCATCAGCAAAACATAAAAGATGCTTTCCTTTTAAAAAAGCCTTATCATTCAAATTGACAAATCAGAGACATTTCCAAGGCAATAAGTCTGATTCAAAAGCTTCCCTACATCTCACCGATACATTTTGGTGAACGTAAAACAAGAAATTCTAAATGCTAGGACATCAAAGGAAGACATAATATAGAGTCGCATCCTTGTTACCTTGCAAAGAAGGAAGTGGATTTGAGTACGTCATGCTACGGTGCATCCCGTTTTCCATGTAAAACCAACACCAGAGATTACTGACCTGGTTCTTGCGTAGAAGGTACGTGTGCATCCTCAGGACAGACCCATGAGAGGCAGCAGTTGTCTCCAGGGGGATGGGCCAGGACCGCCATCTCAGAGCCTCCATCTTTGCAACTCATGCTCTCTGGCGCATGCACAGGCACCGGAGGACATTTGTTCGCACCGCCTCCGCCGCACGTCACGTTTCCAAACTCACAGAAACACCTTTCGCCCGAACATTTGTCAGAAATGGTGGCCGGGACCTCGGCGAAGTTGTCCACTCGCTGTCCCCCATATTCGCATGATCCGTTGCTACGGCAGCGCACCATGGGGCAGCACGTGGGCGAAGGGCCCTCGTTCTCGCCCGGATCCATCGGTACCTTCTCCCAGTCGATGCAGTAAGGGTCCAAGACGTCGAGGCCTGAGTCGGTTGGACATTGTATCGGGGCGCATATTACGTCGCCCGTGGGGTCGCAGAAGCAGAGAGCCATGCATCCGTCGTGGAACTCGTCTCCAGCGTCGTAGGTTTGTCCGTTGTGGTTGCAAACGCCTGCACCATCGTGGTGGTTATGATTATGGTGCTGCGAAGGAACGGTGGTCGCCGCGTCGGATGAATTCTTTTGCTCGGAATCGCCTGGAGGAATTGGGTAGAAATGTTATCTTTTGGAAATCGTGAACATTTTCATTTAGAGATTAAATCAGCGTTTCCCAACTGGGCTATCGCTGGTAAGAGTTAGGTGTACCGCGTAAGGGGTGAAGCAAACAATTCATTAGATTTGAAATTGCTGGCATGTGTTAGGGTAATGTTTTTCATTCTGCTTAATTGGCGACGTTGCAGCATTACCAGATGAATGCGTCCACACGGACATTGTGATTCCAGGATGTATGCATGCATCACCTCTTGGAGGTAGGGTACTGAGAAATTCTCTTCGCCCTCGGAAAAGTACCACTTGTATGAAAATGTTGGAAATCGCTGAATTACATTCTAAAATTAAGGTTTAGCAACGAGAGAGCTGACGAATGATGATGTGGCCCGGAAGTATGA
Source organism: Tanypteryx hageni (assembly GCA_028673005.1). NCBI lineage: Eukaryota > Metazoa > Arthropoda > Insecta > Odonata > Petaluridae > Tanypteryx > Tanypteryx hageni. The sequence goes on along the minus strand of CM054114.1, from coordinate 50,955,650 downwards.
GAGCTAACCGCATCACTTGTTCCTAAAGGCCAAAATAATATGTTTCCGAATATGATCATAAGGAGTCGAACAATGGCAAAACGGATGTTAGTCGAAATTTCATTGATTGGGAGTAAATGTATTTTCCCATCCAAATTAAATTTTAGGATCGCTCTGAACAAAAAGTCATGATCATGAAATGCCCAAAAGGTAAATTTTAAAAGGTATGTACAGTTTTCCGTCTACAAAATTACTCTGAAGAACGTTCATACGGTTCCATTGTGTCTCGTCTATTCTCCGATCAGGAAAACTATCCTTGGCAAGTTGTGGATGAGTTCGTCAATTTATGAGTTATTCGTTATATGAATATAGATAAATGCTTAAGTGCTCCGTAGTCTGCTTTTCCTGGATTTTTTCATGTCTATATTAGAGAGACTTTTGTTAAAAAGTCGAAGCGGATTTCTGTTTTAAATACTGAAATCTCTCGTAAATCAACTAGAGATGCTTCAGAAAATAACCGCCGGATCTTCGATAAAACAACTCCTCGTCATCCTTTTTCAAAATTATTTAATCCCTTCCATCTCAAGCTCAACCCTGTTTTATTTTTTGTGAAGCCGATGTGTTAAAAACTGCGAACGGAGTAATTGATCGTCCCACCGATCGCCGGTTAAAAACGAAAGAAAATGTAAATTTTACCAGATTGGAGATTAGACAGGTCCATTACGATATGCACGAACGAACGGAGGTGCGTCGCTGGTTTTTCGTCGTTTGTTTTTCTTATTTACCGTTGTCCGCGCACGTCCTGCTTCTCCCACCCCTTCCATCATTCGGGTGACGCACTCAATCTTTTCATGGCATTCCACTCGTTTAATGAAGGTCATGCGTGCGAATTTTCGGATTTTTCTGGATCGCTCTAAATGTCTACAGTTCCTCGTTGCCATACAACTTTTTTGTTACTTGCCAGATAAATATATTTACTAAAGTCCTAATAAAATTACTAATTTACTTAGTTACTACTCGTGAAAATAGGAAATTACGCCTAAAAACTAGCGAAAATGTCTACATACTCCGCAAATTTTGAATATACTCCTAGCTTTCTAAAAGTTTCTTGAATTTCTAGATACTTCCAGTGTAAATTATCTAGAAATGGGAGCTTCAACTTGTATCCCGCCAGTACATTTAATGAAACCTTCTCGTTACTACGTAAAAAGATGGAAGAGAGAGTAGGGATGGGAACATTATGGAGTGAATATGAGGTGCGAAACAATGGAAACGTTTTTGATACAAAATATTTTTATGGTTTAAATCTGACACTGAAAGGATGCAACCCTAATGGTAGCCGGTTATTAATTTAAGTTTAAAAAAATTACCTCCTCATCGTTACTTGAAATGGAGTCTTGGGCGTTTCCAAACCTAATATATTATAACCGCTGTCTCGGCGTGCGTCCCTGCATGCCTGCGTCTGAAGCCTCAGGTGATGTCACCTTCCGACATGAACGCAAATAAACCGGGAAAGGTCGGCTCGATTTCGACAAATCTTTCGCCGGGATACTCGGTGCGAAATCCTGCAGGTTTTAAGTTGGTAGTCGTCCCCCGAAAAGGCATGGGGTTCGATACCAGGATAGTTTTCGTTTTTGCATTTGATTAATACGTAATCAGCTAGAATACGATGTGTAGACGTTTATTCTTTAATATTTTTAAAAATATTTTACGATCGAGACCTTGACTTGAGATTTATAGTATTTCACGCAGAAAGAAATGCCGATTCTTATTCTTACCGCCGATTCTGTTGTTTAATCCGTGTTTGCTCATATTTCAAGTTTATATTCGATTTTCTCCGGTTTTTTGGCATTTCAAAAAGGAGGTTGCCAGGATAGCCGGCATTGTTCATCTCGGATTTTTGCATTGTTAGACTCGGGCTTCAAATGCATTTACACTAAACTTACAATAAAATGCATGAAGGACAAAAACAGATTAATCCTCGAGTGACATCACCTCCCAGTATAAACGCAAATAAATCAAGAACGGTCGGTTCGATTTCGACAATCTTTCGCCTGAATACTCGGCGCGAACTCTTGCAGGATTTAAGCCGGTAGTCGTCTCTCGAAAAGGGATGAGTACGATATCAGGAAAGTTTTCGTTTTTACATATGATTAACACGTGATTGGCTGGAATACGATGTGTAGACGTTCAGTCTTTAACATTTTAAAATATCTTACGATCGAGACTTTGACTAGAGATTTGTACCATTTACGTAGAAAGAAATGAAGATTCTTATTCTTACCGTCGATTCTGTTTTTTAGTTCGTGTTTGCTCATATTTTAAGTTTATAATCGATTGTCTCGGGTTTTTCAAGATTTCAAAAATGATTTTCCTAGGGTTTCTGGCATTGTTGATCTCAGTTTTTTGCATTGTTGGACTCGTGCTTTCAAGTGAATTTACACTAAGCTTACAATGAAATGAATGCATCAAGGACAAAAACCGATTAAAAATTTGTGAAAAGTTTATTGTAAATATAAAAAAATGAAACACGTAGCAAAGAAACTTGAAGTGAGAAGCGACTCCAATGCATTGTAATAATGGACAACTGAACATTTCAAATAGGAAGATATTTCACGCTTACATTGCAAATATCGTATTGTTTGCAAATTTCATTGGACAGTTTAAAGCAAATTACTATATTGATAATGTTTGTGATTAATTTTTTTTGGTAATTAAGTAAATCTTTGACGCGTGGCCTGTGCATTTATAGTGATTACTTGATATTAAACAAATCACAGAACATACGATTTACTGTATCATCAGAAATAGCGAACAAAAAAACTGTTGTGTACCGATAAGTGTTAGTCTAAATCATGTAGGTCCATGTTTTTTGTTATGAAAATGGTGTGAGCTATATTGTTATTTTGAGAGGGGCAATAAAAGTGGTTTTACTAATAACATCCTGTGTAACAAGCTTTTGTCATAGGAACTATCGCATTGGGCCACTTCACCCAAAGTTCCCAAAATGTTTGCAGGAGGAACTGCAACGGGCCCCTAGTTATTCGTGTGGCCTCACGAGTTCATAGTTACAGAAAAATTCTAACCTTGATATTGTGGTAGTCCTGTTTAGTCGAACCGATTGAAATATAATATTTTGGTTATTTAATTATATGAAGATTACATATACCATATTTGGTTAATATTCATGCGGTCAATTCTCTAGAAATACGTGTAAAAGAAATACTATTTTAGTTTTTATATCGGTAACCCTGCTATTTAGCTCAGCTTTATACATCTTGATTTCATTATGTTATGTTGTACAAATCTTATATACAAAGTTTAATTGAAATCCGTTCAGCCAATTCCTTCAAAATCCTTAATTACTGAAAGAGTTTAATTTGTAATTGTGTCACCCCTGTTTGGCAGAAACGGTTAAAATATGCTAATGTGGTTTTGTATATATGTGTCTCTTCGAGGGCATCCGTTGAGGCAGTTTGATACAGGTTGAGTATCCCCAATCCGAAATCCGAAATATTCCGAAATCCGTAACATTGTATTACCTCGATTCTCAGTCCTGAGTTTTTTGAAATATCTTGACTAATCAAATAACTATTTGCCATTCGATCTCCCTTGTTTACAAATCGCATGTTTCGATTGTAGTCCTGAAAAATGGCTGGCTTTACAGCATTTCCATGTTCATCACAGAAATTTTTGGCATTCCTTTGCGATTGGGTCTAACAGTCCCGCAACAATAAATTTTTCGTATCTTCAGATCATCAAATAAGTGAGGTGATGAGAAGAAATTATCCATAAAAAGTTTATGTCCAACTCTCCCAGTCAGTTTCTATACAGTTGCGTGAATGGCAGTGCGAAAGCGGCGTAGCATCTCCTTACAAATCACAAGAAAAAGAAACTCACTTAGTTATTCCACAAATTGAAACGAAATAGCTGAAATGGTTTAAATCAAGGAGATCGTGGAGATAGTGACGATGAAGATGAAATTATTAAAACTGCAGTAAAAATGCCTATAAACGACATGGTAAAAAAATGTGATGAACTCATTGGAGGACTGGAGCAGTGTGAATTTATTACAGGACAAGAAATAATGTCAATATATGAGATAAAAGAAAGACTTTTAAAACAAAAACCTTCGGTAATGAGGCAAACGACACTACAGGAAATATTAAAAAAGGCCATCCAATACGATCATATCATGTGTTCCAAAATCCGGAAAAATCCAAAATCCGAAACAATCTTGGTCCCAAGCATTTCGGATTAGGGATACTTAACCTGTACTAGCTTGGCTAATTCCGTCCCAACCAAGAAAACATCCGCGTTCAGAAACGAGAAAATTGATCTGCCACGATAGTTCAGTGGTAGAATATCCGCTCGGCAAGTGGAAGCCCCGGGTTCGATTCCCGGTCATAGCAGACTTATTTCTCGTTTCAAAATTTTTCCCTTGTATATATGTGTATATTATAAGTATTAAATTTGGTTAAAATTGATGTGAACAGTTCAACAAAAATACGTATAAAATATTTTTTATCCCTTGTCTTGTGGCAGCCCTGCTTTCTATATCTATACTAAACATCTTGATTTTGTTATTTTATGTTGCCCACCTACTTCAAACAAATTTCGTTGAAATCGGTTGGGCCAGTTCCCTCCAAATTCATAATTACCGAAAAGTTTAACTTTGCAATTGTGGCACCCCTGCTTAGTCGATCCGGTCCAAATATGTCATTTTGGTTATTAATTACTGTGAAAATTCTATGCATCAAATTTAGTTGAAATCGGTTCATTCATGAAGATGTTAGGGGGGCATACAACACACACGACCACCTAGGCGATCTCATAAGACTATTTTCCATTTTTTGGAAAGTAGGCTAAAAATCTTTATATGCGCATTATAAAAGTTGCTTGCTAATTTTTGCTCTTAATTAAATCGTTCGAGATTTTATATAAACTGGTGGTATCCGCAAAAACTTATGCGAAGTCAGTCAGAAATTTGCATGTTTAAACGTAATAATAGCGCATTTCTCCTTATAAAATTAGACAAATGACATTTTGATTTCGTTTTTTATAATTTATATGTGCAATTTTAATTGCTTCTTCCTTACGATAAAGATCACATTCCAATATTGATACGAAGGAAAAAGAGTTTTTCTTTTGGTCAACCGTTAAAAATGCCCACTCCACGCGCAGTTTACTGAATAATAATTATCTTCAATTATTAACGTTGCAATCTATTAAGTTTGACGTTGCTAGAACTATAATTTCGATGCTTCATAAAAAGCGCGAAGCGAATAACGCAATTCTTTCGTCTATTTGAAGGCTTAATAGACGCTCCTTTAATCGGAGGCAGCAATGCGGGTCGCCTTGGCAACACCCGGAAGGAATACGAAAAAGCCATAAAATTTCGAAAACGCGTGTTTATGACAAATTCTTCCGTGTAACATCTAAAAATTGTAAGAATAAGATATTTAATAGTTTTATACGTCGAGTCAAGCCAAAACGGGGAAATTCGGTCCATATTTACGTATTTTAATGAATGGAGGAAATAACCCTTGCGCCTTGAAAAATCGAAACTCCTGTGTAGACATATGGGAAAATATAATCGTCTCCCGGAGTCGAATCTGGGACACTTCCGTAAACGAAAATAGTTTTGCCGGGGTCTCCTAGTTGGAGTTTACAGAATTTCTATATGACAAACTGTTGAAGAGTGAAAAGGGGAGACGGACGGACAGACATTGAGCAATTATATATAAAGATACTTAATTTTTGTGAAAAGAAAACAAAATATTGTCATTGAGGTACAATATAACGCGTTTTTTTAATTATTGTTTTTTTTTGTCAAATAATAAGTCCAATTTTTTAATTATTTTTCCATCTCTGGTCCTCATTAAATGATTGTCAACCTTCTATTACAATACATCGCTATATTGCGGCCCTGATGCCACTTCGAGTTTGAAATGTCCGCTATAAATCAAACTGACCCCCACCCTGATCATTCGGTCCCCGAAAAACTGTTTCCTTATACCAGGGGTCGGCAACCTTCCAAAGTGGAGCCATTTTTAGGTGTTCTTTACAAAAAGCAAACAAAGAACGCCTTGTGGTCAGGTCGTGCCCGTCCGTCCGCATGTTTCATCTGCGAAACTCCCGGGCGGATGTTGATGAAATTTAGTATTTAGAACATAAGGGGAAAGAAAATTATATAAATGGTTCGCGTAGCCTAATCAGGAGTACCACTCTACTGGTGACAAATAATGGACTTTTCTTCGTATCTCGTAAAATATTACTTATAACTAAAAAGTCTTCAAACAATATTGCAGAACTAATCAAATTTGTTCCGTACATTTTTATCGAAGGTGTAGCCGATTTCAAGAAAATCAAACGAGAATATCGTAATTCACTTTGAACTTGGTAAGTTTTTTCCGTGTTGTTTAATTGTTCTCGACGAAAACAATCTTCGTAGCAACTTAAGTAGACAATATTTCCTGTAAATAACTATGTAATTAATTTAATTTTCTTTCGTGCGCACGCAACATTTGGTAAATGAAGGGAAATGGATTATCTACGACGAATAATTGAACGTCTATTTTCCTTACTTATACACAGCGTTTGTAAGTGAATAAGATATGGGTAATTTACGACGAAGGAACGAACGTGAACATAGAGATTATATTACTACTATTCGAGTGAGATATGTTTTAAATAATTGACAGCTTTTATTAATTACAACTGATTGGGAAATAAATCGGTGAATCAAAAATTCGATATTTCCTTCGCATCACTGCTGGCGTGTCTTTTTTCAGTTCTTAGACATTACACTAACCCATCAACATTTATCTTTTTTGACATGATTGCATAAACAGCAAAGAACGCCTCTGCCTCGCATGTATGCACGCATGGTGTGTGCATCTTTTCTCTCTTGTGTGTTTTTTGTCTCATTCCAAAATATTCGGGAGCTGCACCGTGGCAGCCTTTACGACCTCTTTTGTTTTTAGGTCCGAGTGATTGCAATAAGCATGTCTCATGACTGATAAAGATTATGGAAGTTAACTAACTTCTAAAGAGCCACAAGTAGGTACTCGAGGAACCATATGCGGCTCCGGAGCCGCAGATTTCCGACTAAATCAACCCTCCTCCCTATACTTGAGATCTGTTGTTAAATAATTATCTTAGCGTTATATTAAGGCCGTAGATATGCGCAATGTGCGAATAAAGCACTCTGAAGTAGAAATGCTATGTTACATGAGGTGTACGTCTTACCTCTACTTTCCGAAGACCGAAATAGATGTTTATGCATATGATACCGCATCTCTTTTACTATTAAGCGTTTCAGATTTGATTTAAACAAACGTCGGAGAAAATACTGGCTTTCTATTATTTGCGGTTTCTTATGCGAGAGAACACTCGGTTGTTAAACCAGTTCAAAAAATCCATTTTCATCAACGGTGTTAGCCTATTGAAAGACGGTTTAAACGGTTAATTTCCATTTAAGAGGGACACAAGATGGTCAGGCCGCGCTTTTTATCACCTCGTTTTTTTTTGCCTCGCTGTCAAGAATGCGCGAGAGCATGAGCGACTAGACTAGAGGTCGGTGAAAGTGGCTTATCCGTGCGTACACACCGTGAAACCGTTATTCCGCCGGCAAAGTGACGTGGGGACGCTGCACGGGGCAAAAGGGAAGGAGAGAAAGGAGGAAGGGAATTGAAGTGCCTGAGTTCAGGGAAGCGATGCAATCGCTCCGCGCCATCTAGAATGAACTTGGTGCCATTTTGGCTTTGGGGTCGCACGCAATGTTACGGAAAATCGATCTTCAAATTTCGATCGGGAACCGAACGCGAACCGCGGTCCATTGCGGAACGTGTCGTTTCCTTGATCGAGGGATGGATAGAGAGGCGAAGTTTATGGGTGCCGTGGTAATAATTAGATTGGCCAATCGCTAGAGTACGTGGGAATCGGAGTACGAGAGAAAGCCGTAAGGAAATTTAATCTTTCTTAAAAGTCAGCGCAGATGTTACCGTTTGATTCACAGCATTCTACGATACGATGCAGCTGTGGAAGTCTTTTTTCCTCTCGTAGTATCGTACTGCAGCGTCTGGTAAAATGACCAGAAATGTTTGTGTATAAAATCAATCCCCTAATTCAGAACAAAAAAAGGTTAATAATAAATCAGAATAGTTACATTGTTTTTGTCTTATTTGCTTGGAATTATGGAGTTCCACAAAGTTAAAGATTCCCTAATGGATTAAAATCAATCGCTTCGAAGAAGGGCCGATCCTCTACAACTCGAGGGAAACATCATTTTCAGTTCGTGTTCGAGTTTTATAAGTCGAATTTTGATAATTCGATTTTTATGTTCTCCTAAGGTTACAACTTCCGACGTTCGACTGTATTAACTCTGCAATCGACTCATACGCTTGATTGCTTTTGTTGAGTGGCCACTTCGCACGCAGTCGTTAAATTCACATTAATCCTACAAGTTTGGGAGCGCTTTTCGCACATCGTCGACTTTCCCGCTCTTTAGAAAGAGCAAGGCAATTTGATCGACCACTCCAATGCACTAATGTCCTATATAGTGTTTCCACTGTTCCTCGAGCCAGTCATTTTTAATTTGAGGGCAGGTGTTCTGGGAAAGCGTGACATTTACTCCATGTTTAAATATCGTTTACTTTCGAGAGATATGTAATTTACCACTACTTCTCGTGAAGTATCCACATCTACTTCGAGAAAGCTGAAAGCTATTGCTTGTTCATTCACTGGGAAAGTTTTAATTGAAGAATCACACTATCTCATTACCACTGCAGCATTCTGGATAAACGTGGAGCAAACAAAAATGTTTTCTATCTACGAATGGCCTTCATGCTTAACGCGCATCATTTTCCAGTAAGCGCGACAGGTATGAACACGTAGCAAAATGAAGTCACATCATTTAAAATGTCACTATACCCTATTTAACGATTTATAAACTTCAGTTCTTCGCATGATCTCCCTGGTGTTCAAATCGGATAATATCTTCGCAGAAAGTTTTAATAAAGCAGGGCTGTGAACTTATATAGCGTGGGAATAAACAAACAAAAACTCCTTCACCGTAAAAATTAAGAGAATACTCACACTCACACTGCAAACTCGTGCACTCCAGAAGGAAAATTACCACAAATTTGTATGTTTACTTAACCTTTGTGCACTATTTTCAGAAATAACACATTCACGTAGTGTGAATATCAAACAGGGTTGCCAACCGTCCGTAAATTTACGGGCAGTCCGTAAAAATGAGCAAAAATTGGACGTCTCCGTAAGGTCCGTAAAAATATTTAGATGTCCGTAAAAATGCTAAAAAATTTCCCGAGGTTTAAGGCAGTGGTATTCGGTGTACCCCTTAAAATATTTTTGACGAAATTCGTGCCCTCTGGTATATTTTAAAGTTAACAAATTCGGTTATAATTGGGTAGTCTACAGGTATATATGTACTTCCTAATTATATGATTTACGTATATTTTATGGGTGAGATAATTATAAGATTTTGCTTCGCATTTTTTTTACATTAGATATCCTTAATATCGTACCTATTTGAAAGATCTCGCGTATCCCCAGGGATATGCGTACTTTAGGTTGAATACCGCTGATATAAAAAATTTGTTTATCTTATATATTCTTAATTTGGTTATATTTTTAAAAGAAAAGCAACCTTTCTTTTTCAATGGGCACAAATTAAAAATATAAAACAAAATGCTCTGAATGAAAAATCAGGTAGCGTTTGTGTTCCAAGAATTTTTACATCCGAAATTTCCTGTTTTCCTAAACCAAATAAGTGCGCTAAACTAATGTAAATAACATTTCTGTTGCGATGTATGAATGGCAGTATTGAATATTGTTCACTTATGTCTTTTTGACACATCATAATATTACGCAAAAAAATGTCCGTAAAAATGTTTGGTTGTCCGTAATTTTTTTCCATATTGTCCGTAAAAATCATTTTCACTGGTTGGCAACCCTGATGCCAAACTTTATTTGCACCCTCACATTATATTTAAATTTAAACATTAAGAGGCAAAAATAAAATACAAATAATAGCACAAATTTTATACATAAAATAAAAAAGCTACTCGTTATAATAGTGTAAGAAGTAAAGATAAATATTTATCTAATCTAAATTTTAAAGCTAAACAAAAAATCTTGAATAATGAATAATATTTTTGTCGAACGCCATTCAATGAACACTATTTATTGAACATCTTTCTATGAATGCACATCATTCATGCCATGCACCCCTCATGCACCCTGTCAGTTCCATGTACCCTTGGAAAAATCTCATTCACCCCGGGGAGCATCATGCACCCTGGTTGACTATCACTGCTTTAAACTACTTAATTTTAAGGATTTATTGTAAAAAATATGCATGTTGAATCTCAAAGCTATTTCATTGAAATTTGATTTTATTTATCTATTCAAAAGGGATTTGAATGTGTACGAGGGGTTATTGCCAAAAGGGCAATGCAAGAGTAGATTAATATACCTTGGGTAGTACTGGCGTCTTGTTCACCGAGTGTGACATCACAAAGGACAATAGTGCAGCAGGCATCTTTCGGGTCCGGTAGAGAAACGCATTTCGATGAGATGTTGTGTGCCATTTCCTTACATCTGCAAATTGGAAAAATTCATAAGATTAAATACAATTTAATCCAAAAGAGAAGTCGCGGACTTTTTATTTCTAATTACAGGAATAGAATTTACAAAAAGCTGTGGATTTAGTGCTAAGAAATGGACCCTTGAAAATGAATTTAATCTTTTCCTGTTGAATATGTAGAATTTTGGATCGATGTATAACAGAGAACCAGCTAAAAGATATATTGCCGGACCCTCAGAAATATTTACCCTTTTATGCTCGCCCGCACATGCGCATGTATACATATATTTACACACATGCACATCTATAATAATAAAGCTACCTGTGCCTCACTGACTGACATAAAACTCTTAGGTACTTCTAGGAGGATTAAAAATCTTAAATTTGGCATGTAAGTAGGCCGAGTGACACAACCGACGAAAAAATCTAAAATCACAAAAAAGTTTATATTTAAGGGGTCTTTCTAAACCCAAATGTGTCATTTAAATACTCCATAAGAAAAGCATGGGATTCAGTGCAAGGCTTTCTAAAAATGCATTTTTAAATGACTTAAAATTGGAATACGAATCCGGGAAAAAACAGTTGTCTAGCTGAAAGAACGGAATTCTTAATTTTTTAAGGCAGAATTCAAATACGTACCGAATTAGCGTAAATATCGGCTTTAAATCGCAAAAAGGTGTGCATTTTTCCTCTTTTCAACAATGGAAATGTATAAAAACCATGGCAACGATCTCATTGCTTTTAAATGGATCTTTAATGCTTTTAATGGAAATTAATGTCGTCATAACGAATTATAGTGGAACTTCCATAACTCGAATCTCAAGGGAAAGTAAAAATTATTCGAGCTACAGAAAATTAAAAATACGGACATATATTTTATATATTTGTATATATACAGAGAAACTTCTATTACTCGAATCTCAAGCAAAAGCAAACATTATTCGGGTTATAGAAAAATCGAGTTGCGGAAATATAAATATTTTCTAATTTTCCTTTAATTGAGTTAACATCAAGTTTGTTCCCTTAAGCATACAAGTTAACTTACTCTAATTTTCAATATCACGCATATTATGAAAACATCATCACCTATATTTTCTTCCGATAATGTGTAAGATTTTACTGTATTCAAAACACTAATTGCATCACTCACTGTGATTGAGGGTATCATAAATAATTAGATTTATAACGTGATACTGAAAGCACAAACACGATGATTACATTTGGAATATATCGACTTTGGAAGGAGCGGACAGGTTTTTCTTTAGAATTATCAGGAATCACAATAGGAGAAGCAACCCATAGAAGTGACGTTAGGGACTGCGTGATGCACTGCACCTCCTCAAAATCCTATGGTGTTACTTTCGATATGGGCTGAAATGCTTGCAGAATGCAAGTACCAACTATGTACTTGTATTCATATATAACTATACTTCCACATGTTAAACTCTCACAAAGGCTAGCCAGCCAGTTTCTTGAAAAGGTTTCGTTGGTTGCCGAATATTCAGTATGACAAATTAAATTTATGATTATGAATTTATAAATATGTAATTTACTGTGTGCTGTCGAGGAGTTACTTTCACCAAAAGTTATAAACCGTAAAATTGTACGGTTAAAGAGTCAATTTTACTTTACTATCAATTTCATTGTGGTCACCACTTTCATTTATTTATTATAACCTTGTTTTGTATTTTAGAATTTAATTCTTCGGTTCGGTCCACAAAAATTAAAAATGTATGCTTAAAAATGTACTCATCAATATCTACAAGTTCTCACACATGAATATAAAATTTAATGCATAGGATTCTGAGAATGATAACATTTTGAAAATCTAATTGATCGGCAAATAAATTTAAAAAAACATTTTGGCAAGTTGAATAAAAATGTTATTCATTCAAATAAAAAATGTTTGTCATTTTTATCGACTTGAAGACGGGCGGTCGTGGGCGTGTCCGCGACAAACCCCTCGTCCGACCTTTTGTCCTTTTCTCACCTCGGTTCGCACGACACCTTCCCTCCCTCTCCGCAGGTGCACTTGTGTTCGCATCCGTCATTGAACACGTCTCCGACGGAATATGTCTCGTTCTTGTGCTTGCACGAGGAGGACGAGGAATTGTTTTCCGGGGCAGCGGCGGTGGTCGCCGGAGATTCGGAGGAGAGGGCGCTCCTCAGGAGTACTTCGGTCGGAGACGGAGGGAGTGTTGTCATAGGTGGCAGCACCGTCGAAGCTTCCTCACCTGTCGGAAGAAGAAAATAGAGAATTTTTGAGCGATTTGGAGAAGGAATGCGATGGAAAGAGCGAGCCAACATACTCCAAGAAGGCGTGAGTTCCTTTTCAAAATTATTCTTTTATTTTTCGGATAAAGTATAATTAGAGGCCGGTTACAGTACCTACATCCTGCAAACAATTACATAGCAATGATAAAAAATAAAAAGACGACGATCGAAAAGTATGATACGTTGTCTTTTCTTTGAGTAATCGGATATTTTTCAAAATTTTGGTTTAATTTTCCATCTCTACCTCAAATTTCGTGCTTTATACAGTGCGGCGTTAAATTGGCTATTATTATTATTATTATTATTCATCTCTGGCGGTACGTTAGAAAACAATTCGAATACAAAGTTAATAGCGTGATATGGAGGGGCTTTTTTGCATGTACTCTGGGAAAAAAGGAGACATCATTTATCATTGCCTCAGATCATTACGAATTATTTTCTTCGAGTATGTTCTATTGCATTCGTAAGCAAAGAATTGTAGCTGATTATAATAAAAATATAACAGAAACTGAATCTTAAAAGACACTTACAAAAGAAAACAGTGGATTTAATTCTCACACAAAAAGGTTTTCTTGTTTCTAACTGCATTAAGTGCTCGAGATGTTCTTCGATTGTCCTCCAAGGGAAATAACTCAAAAGTAGGGATATTAGATTAAACTGTGACGAAGAATTAATGCAGAGGAAATACAGAAAGGATTAATTTGCCGCTCGCTGGATTGAAAGCTATTCAAGTACAAAAAACAATCATCCGAGAATTTAAACTCCTTTCCACAAAAATGACAAAAATTATGTATTTATTTATTCTACACTTTTGAATGGAGAGGTTAAGGCTACGTAGTCCCTTCTTCCACCTTACCGTAAACAATTTACAAACAAGTATTTACGAGAGATGTTGTTTTAAGTGAACTATTGCATTAACGAACTGATGTGATAAGAAAATAACTTGGTGATATATTAGAATTGTGATAACAAATGCCTGAAATCTCAATAATTTTGTTGAACCTTTTCTCGTCATTTTCGACAGGATTTTAAGATAGTTTACAAATAAAAGAGACCAAACAAAATTGAAAATGAATTGTACATGAGCTGGTCTTTGCTTACTTTGGTGCCTTGCTATGGAATCGGCGGAGGCTCGATAAAGCATCTAACAGCGTAATGGAAAACAAATAAAATATCAATATTTTCCTGTTCTCACTCCTGGATAATTTCGTTTATCACATAGTAGACGATTACTGCGTCTAGTAGCCATGGTAGGGAAATATATATCTCTCACATTGTCGCTGAATTAGATTAACTAAAGAAAATGTACAAAACATTTTACTTTTCAATGTAAAAATAAGTATGCGAGCTGCCATTGATATTAGTTTATATGAAAATGTAACGCCTTACACAGCAAAAAATAAAAAAGTAATATATAAATACTGGTGATAGTACACACACTCGGTTTACGGAAAACTAATTCCCTATAGGGACCGAAGTATTATGCGTGTGAGTTTGCGAATAATACTTCGGTCCCTGGAGAGAGTTAGTTTTCCGTAACCCGGATAAGTGTGTCTGCGTGTGTGCACTATCACCACCATTTATTATTCATATATTTATTTTTTTATTTTTTGGTGTATAAGGTATTATATTTTTATATTTTACTTTTCAAATAAATTGTGTAACTAAATTAAATGCCTGAGTAAATCATATTCGAGTTTCTTCAAATGATTAGTCGTCATCGATGTTAATTCATCGATCATCGACCCTAAGGATAAATGTGTGCGTGTGTGTTGGATGGCGCATCAGCCTCGTGGGCTATTATCGCCGTACCCTTACTATCACAACTTATCCATTTTCAAAACCGGCCCATGTGCCACAAAACATAAATGATTTAGACAAGACCACATAAAATAAATCTAGTCCCGTGTCTCGTCTGCTAAAATAAATAAATAATAAATTAGTTAAAAACAGGCTAAGAGAGAATTTAAAAGGGCCTCCCTCAATCTGCGAGCTAAAAAGTCGATGAGACTGTATAAGGGTCTACCAACAATAATAAAAAAATAAAATTACCACAAGGCTGTAAAAGGGCCTATTATTGCGGCTGAAATCTTATAATTTACAAAAAATGAATAGGAGAGGAGAAAGTCGAGTATCATTGTGTTTGAAGTGTTGTAGCAGATTGACGCGGTTACGAGCCTTAAGTCGACCTCGCTAAACCAAAAATAAAATCAAGCAACTATATATAATAAACTCCACTGATTATAACTCAACTGGTTCAGCAACTCTGAGACGATTTCCAAGGCCTCAGCTTAGGAAACGCGTTTTCACTAAGCGTAACTCGAAGATTTTCACAGCAATTACAAAGCAATTTAGGGCAATCCAATGGGGAGTATCAGGCGACGTCTTTGTTTTCGAAGTAATGAGGAGAAATTTTATCTCGGTTTTTATTAAGTAAATATAGATGTCCGCTGCCGTCATTTGTACCTATATTTATGTGTTCTGGATGATCCGAAATTGTTATTCTTAATTCCCATAAGTAAAATCAGTATGTACGGTTGAAATTCTCTGATCCGGAGTTCTATGAAACATCCTCGGTTCGGAATGGTTCCGGAATTTTGGCAAATCCGGAATAACATCCTTTGTCCGGGGATATGTTATGGATGGCTTTTCGATTTTCCCGTTTTCTGTGTTCTCACAGGTTAAGAAAAAATTTTAAAACGTCCGTGAAGCATAAAAATTATCCGTTTCATCTATGATTGGGTAAACAAAACTGTTTGTATGAGAAGCCTCATGCACAGATATACCCATTCTTATATTATTTATGTCTTTTTAAATTATTTTGGTTTCCCCATACTTTATTTGCCGATATCTATGCGTTAAAGACCAAATTGTGGCGTAGTTATTGTGTACAGTTTTACACTAACCATCAGTGGTTCGGAAAATTCTATAATCCGAAATATCTCCGATCCCTAGCTTTCCGGATTAGAGGGATTCAACCGTATTTATTAGAGGCGCACTAGATGAGCGTATTTAGAAGAAATTTCACCTATAAGACTTTTGAATGTATTGAAAAATTTAATGATGTTTATAGTTATGTCGTATGATCAGTCCTGCAACTAAAAATCAAGAATTTGTGTATTTTGAGGCATAACATGTATCCCTCACATAGAGAACCTTCGCTTAAAGGCGTTTCGCTGTTACGACGCTGTAATATTGTGACCCCTTTTCGCTTAACGATGTGCGTGATTCGTGGTAACGAAACTGGGGCCAATCTTTCCGCCTATCCCTCGCGGTACTCGGCTTGATTTTCGCATAGCGACGCATTTCCGTGGAACGAATTAGCGTCGTTAAGGCGAGGGATGCCTGCGCTCGAGATGTATTCGTCCGGACAAAAACTACTTCGAATCAGACTAACGGTTGTGAACGAGCTGAAAAACTCATTTGTGCGAGCTTTTTGAGGAATTGGTCACCAAAGCGGGGAGAAAAGTCGATAGAAAGCATTTCTTCGCATCGCGTTTCTACCGCGCACACGCCTATCCCGCTTTTAATCAAAATGTGAGCAATCGCTCTAATTCGTACGGGCGCGGCAAGAAAAATGACGAGTTACTTTCTAATATCTGACGAGAAAGTGAGGGGGAAAAGAAATGTCAAAGAGATACCGCGGGGAAGATTCGTGCTGGAATGGAATGGCGGCGACATTAATTCGAGAAAAACGATGTGACGGTCATGGAGTTGCGGTCTGAAAAGTGAATCGCCAGTGGCGAGACTAAATGTAGCGCTTTAAAAATGAGAAGAGAGAGACGAAAAATTCGTAGAGAGAGAGAGAGACAGAGGTGGTGAAAGATTCAAAACGCGTAAAAGCGCGATTTTAATTTTTTTCGAAAATATTTTTCTCACGTTAAGTGTAACGAAAAACAAAACGAAGAGTTACAATACAATCAGTGGCTCCGCCAGCGGTGCCCAACCCTTTACCTGTCGTGGGCAGTTTACCCCGTGGCATTGTGTTGATGCGCCACTCAATTTTTAGCGTGCAATAAACGTATACTGTCCTCCATGATGTAAAAATGCTTAATCCTTTTGTTACTTTTCGTATGATGTTTTCTTTGACGCGTTTTCACAAACTTTCCGACTAGGTAAAAGGTTGATATTTGGCAGGAATGCTACAATCACGCATTAAAAGTCAATTGCGAAAATAAAAGCCTAGAAAAAAGAGCCGGGTGCAACTCCAGGATATAATCGCTGTTTTTCGACGTAAATTAAAATTAGAAACAAGTTAGGAAAGTGTACAAATAGGCGCGTTCGAGCGTTGGAATATTTGAAACTATACGATATAATTTGACCAAACACACCATAAAACAGCAAAACACTACGAACCGATTATATCTCTGTCTATTAAAATGGTCTTCTTCCCCCTTAGTTGGTGCATCAGTAAACATATCACGTAATTTTAATGACTAAATACTGCAAAACGATACTGTATCAGAAATGATTCCAGGGAAATATTCAATTTTACCGATTTATTTTCTAATCAGTTTTAATCAACCAAACCATCGAAAATTATTTCAAGCATACCTCACTTGAGTTCAGTAGTGGTAATATTTACGTTTACGTGCTTTTCTTCGCCGTAGATAATCCATTTCCTTCCGCTTACAGAATCTGTCATGCACACGTAAGGAATTAAATGTATTTTGTAATTAATAATTATAGCAGTAACTTCAGTACTTCAGTAACCAGTAAGATTATTAACTTTACAACAATTAGGTAGCTATGCATGAATTGTGCTAATTGTAAGTTCAAATCGAATTACGACTTTCTTGTTCGATTTTCTTTATAACGGCTATTCCTACGATAAAAATGCATACATAGGAAAAGAAATACTCTACGTTACTAGTTCCCTTAAGTTTATTTGAGAACTATTTTGGTATGACCAATACGTTACGAAATATGACGGAAAGTTCATTTTTGTCACCAGTAAAGTGGTACCTCTGATTGACTTACATGATTTATTTATGTGATTTTCTTATTGTTTTTGAATGTTAGTTCTTCATATCATATTTCATAAAAATCCGTTGGGTAGAAGCCGAGAACGAACATACGGACGGACGGACAAACGGGCAAACCGAAACTAAAGACGCTTATGCTGGCAGCGAAACGCGTCTAAAAATTGACCATCGATCTTCGGACCGGGACTGTTTTAAAGAAGAATAAATAAAAATTCTTATTCTCATCGTCGAATTTTGCCATCAATACGAAATCGCTCAAATTTATCGTTAAAATCAGCGGTTCTCAACCGAAAGTTCATCGCGGACCGGTATAATAGCAGAAAGCTTACCGCGGACCTGGGTATTATCTGAATAATTCACCAAGGGCCGGTAGAATCAATTTAAACCACCAATCATTTGACAATCTTACACTTTGACAACTAAAAACACAAGCCTTTCATTAACCAGTGCTTCCTATTATAAAACTTGAATGAGAAAAATGGAATATCACGGACCGGCCAATACTGAACCGCGGACCGGAAGCGGTCCGCGGATTGGCGGTTGAGAAACGCTGGTTTACGAGTATATAACATATTTTGTAAAAAAAATTTGCCTTTTTACCGTTTGCTGCCTTGGCGACCATGTTGTTGCCAAAACTCGAGCTTCTATTGTTGTCTCAATCCTAATACACGTACCAAAGATTACATTATGATTTAACTCGAGAACATTTAAATTCTTGTCCCGTCATTTTTGGCAGGCACTTACTCTAGCGTAATAATTATGTTCTATATTTAACTCCCAAACAAATCCGATATAGCGATGTAAACCGCAATGAAATTTTATGATCATCGTTTTCAATCCTAGATATATCTTAATTTATGAAAAATGAAATGTTTCTACAAATTGTGTGAAACACGATGCGCCACTTATGAGACGCGAATGTGCCATGAGTGTCGCATAAGTTTGTTTGAGTGCCCAGTCAATTCGCCTCTCTTACAGCACAATGGGTATCTCAGAGGTAGTGCAATGAATAACCGGGGAGGGAGGAGGGAAACCCGGTGCCGGCATTTGCCTGCTCTTACGAAGAACACCAGGGGGGCCAACAGCTTAACGTCCCTTCCGAAGGACGGAACAGCTGAATTTGCGCGGTCTCCTCAAACCACACAAACAGGGAGCCGGGCGACCTTGGAAAAATCCAACTTGCGCAGGATTCGTACCCGATGACTTTTCAACCATCAGGCGAGTAGCAGCCAGCGTCCTAACCACTACACCACCGGCACCCCCATCGCATAAGTGTCATGGGTTGTGCACCCCTGTAGTACTACGCACGGTGCATAAGGGGGCCATAGGCGCTGAGGGCCCCCTAAGAAACATTAAAATTTCTATTTCTGTTTATATTCACGATTACAAAATAATATTCATGATATCGAAGTAATACTTAGTAATACTACGTGGTTTTATATGATAATTATATGTAATTTCTGTATTAATTCCTAATTAATTTCCAAGAGAAAAGTGGCACAATTAATTCTTGCATCTGAGCCCACTGAATGCAACGATAAGGTACTTTCCGAAGATTAATCATAATTGACATTCAACAGAAAGATGGCCGAGGAAAACATTTTTATGGAATAATTATTAAAGACGGGTTATTCAACCTAAGTAGCGAACCGTGGTAATTATTTCGAATCAGTTTTCAACGATTACGTCAAAAGTTTGCGATACACCTTAAAAACATCGACGCGTCGCAACTCTCGCTATTACAATTGATACATTTTGCTGGAGATGGAAGCAGAATAATAAATACTATGCGTTTTACTCACATTTAGTCAAAAAGACGATCGATTCAAAATGGATAACCCCTCATATCAAACATTTAATGAATTCACTTTAACGATTTGTTTGCCACGTTTAGATACCAGATACTCGTTAGCACAATGGCGAGCACGGCGACTACTTTTACACGCAGTGATAATATAGCATCCTTTTTTTTCTAACTTTTCAAATTCTCCAATCATTTAAGAACTGATATGTGTCACACATGACATCACTCCTTAAGGCCATACGAAAGGATTAATATATCTTTTCTGAGTGTAGGTCGACGCGGCTAGATAAGCTCGTAAGAGTAGCCTTCGGAACGAAGTCGGTAGCTTTCTAGGCCGGTTACAAAAATAAAACATGCTAAGCGCTGGGTGAAACCATTACAGGTGGCTATACGTAACTACGTACTATCAAGCGACATACTAGGTCACTTGCGCATGAAAATGTCGATTAGACATTTTCGCCGTCATCAAATATTCGACGTAATTATAAAAAATTATCTTTCGGTCATATAAGCGTAAATAATTGTTTCATGTTGTTCCGTTTATTCGCAATTTTCTGCAAAATGGGAAACTTATCACCTAATGCAATATTTATACAAGTAATTACAGTAGATATGTGGCAGTTAAGTGAATCCAATTACTCTTTTGTACTTCAAAGTGCTCGATTATTGAATCCTCGATGATTGGAATTTCATTTGAATTCAATATCGTTGAATTACCACTGGCGAGGATTACGTTGAAGTTGAAATGGTTTACTAGAGCGTTTCATGAATAAACAATTCATTGCAAAAGAAAATAAATTAAAAATTTAGTAATGGAAGAATTGCAAATAAATAAAAATGTCCAGACAATTTAAATGGTTTACAAGTTATAAAGGAGAGAGAGAAAAGCGGACATGGAATAGTAATTTGGTCTCATTTTGCCTAATCGCGAAGTGTGAAGCAAAATAAATAGGTCGAAAATTCTCCCTAACGTTAATGAGAAAATATTGAAAGCTAAGCTAATTTCGGCTGGAATTTAATCTTGGGATAATGTCACATTTATCGGACGAGCGGGTTTGCTATCACGCGATTGTGAATGGAAAGTGGGTCATCGTGCGCTTTCCGATACAGCGGGGTCAACGGACGTTTTCAATATGATGTGTGGCCAAGTTGAAATGCCAAGCCTTCGAGGAAATATTTTTTGGATGTTGGATGGGCGCTTAATTCTACTAAAAAGCCTTTACGTTCGTTATAATACAGGAAAATCGTTGGGTCTATTAGTACAACTGTTTTAAATATGCATATTATGTGCAGCAAAGGGCTTCGAAGTACTGTAACACAATAGAACCTCTATAACTCGAATGATAAGTGGATACAGCAAAAGTCGAGGTATATAACTGTAGATGAACGAGCAGGATTATCGATTAGAAATTATTTTCTTCGAAAAATCGAATTGCATGAGTTCGAGTTTTAAGGTTCGACTGTGTGTTGTGCTGGCTATCTCGTAAAGACCCATTATGATGTCGTTTTAGTGAATTCCAACCAAAACAAGTAAGTCACGTGACAGCGTCGGATGCTATGTTCACTTAATTCCACCAGCTTCCCGCAAACAGTATTGTCCTTACTGAATTGTTTACATTTGGAACCACGAGCCTGGAACGGTGTTGGCAGGAGAAAATCAACGTTCAGCTTCGTGAGTGAGAGGTGAAAGGTTGGGGAAAGAAAGGCAAAGGCAAGAGGACATGTAGGAAGTGTAGGATGAAGGGAAAGGATAGATGGACGAAGAGAAAAAGAAAAGGAGAGGAGATAGAGCGAGACGTACGAAAGGGAGGAGGAAAGAGTGACGAAGGAGAGAGTGGAGAATAGAGAGAATGAAGGACAGATGCTGAGAGAGAAAACATTACAGAGTAGACATAAGAGAGAGGATGAGGAAAGAAAGGGACTTATGGAGAGAATGGAGAATAGAGTAAAGAATGGAGAATAAAGGAGAGAATGGAGAATAGAAGAGAGAAGGGAGAATAGAGAATAAAGAAGGGAAGATGCTGAGAGATAAAAACATCAAAGATTAGACGTAGGAGAGAGGATGAGGCAGGAGATGGACTGATGGAGAGAATGGAGAATAGAGGAGAGAATGAAGAATAGAGGAGATAATGGAGAATAGAGGAGAGAATGGAGAATAGAGAGAATGAAGGAGGGAAGATGCTGAGAGATAAAAAATTAGAGTAGACGTAGGAGTGAGGATGAGGCAAGAGAAGGACTGATGGAGAGAATCGAGAATATAGGAGAGAATGGAGAATAAAGGAGAGAATGGAGAATAGAGAATAGAGGAGAGAATGAAGAATAGAGGAGATGGAGAATAGAGAGAATGAAGGAGGGAAGATGGTGAGAGATTAAAACATTATAGAAATTACAGAGTAGACGTAGGAGAGGATGAGGCAAGAGAGGGACTGATGGAGAGAATGGAGAATAGAGGAGAGAATGGAAAATAGAGAGAGTGAAGGAGGGAAGATGCCGAGAGATAAAAAAATTAGAGTAGATGTAGGAGAGAGGATGAGGTAGGAGAAGGACGGATGGAGAGAGTGGAGAATAGAGGAGAGAGTGAAGGAGGGAAGAAGATGAGAGAGGAAAAAGTAGAGAGTGGGAAAAATATATTCATGCACCAAAACCTTAAGCAAGAATGATCTTAGGGCAACTACTGCTTAGGATATTTATATACTAGTAGTTGGTGCTTGCATACTGCAAGCATTTCATCTCACCTTGAAAAAACATTCATTTTTCAGACAGACATTTCATCATTACAAATATTCTTTTAATTCTAAAGATTTCACCTCCGCAGCGATTTCCGTTTTCCCCAAATGTAAAAATAATAATTTTAAACTCCCCAAATGTTGCAATTTAAAATTTTTTACACTTTCTCCATTATGGGGTACTAATGCTACACAATTTAGCAAAATTTTAAAGTTGTAGCACTTCTAGAAGTCAAATAATATTTTCTAATTGTTTAAATTTAAATAATTTTTAACGGCCGCCGAAATTCATGTATGGTAAAATTGAAATGTTTATTTGTGCAAATTTACTATACTGTAAATAATTTGAAAATTTTAGTTTCCTAGCTCATCCCATAGTACCTAAACAGCTATCTATTTGTTTAAACTTTAAGAATTTTTAACTGCCAAACAAATTAAAATATCAAAATTTTTATAATCCCAATTCGTTTTTTTATGAATTCTACTTATTAAAAAAATTTCAACTCCGTAGCACATGCGAAAATACATAAACCTTGAAAATTTGTTTAAACAATTGCGAATTTTTAGCGGCCGCATTGTTGTACTTTTTCTAGATTTTCGTTTTTTCTAGTCGGTTTTGCACAAAATCCTACGTAATAAAAAAATTTCGAATCTCCAGCTCATCTGGAAGTGCCTCAACATTAGTATCCTCCTATATGTTATCATTCTATATAGACGTTTCTTACAGAGGAGGAGGAGGAGGAGGATATAGGAGGATACTAATGTTTAGGCACTTCCAGATGAGCTGGAGATTCGAAATTTTTTTATTACGTAGGATTTTGTGCAAAACCGACTAGAAAAAACGAAAATCATGAAAAATTGCAACAATGCGGCCGCTAAAAATTCGCAATTGTTTAAACAAAATTTCAAGGTATATGTATTTCCGCATGTGCTACGGAGTTGAAATTTTTTTTATAAGTAGAATTCTTTAAAAAACGAAATAGAGATTACACAAATTTTGATATTTTAATTTGTTTGGCAGTTAAAAATTCTTAAAGTTTAAACAAATATATAACTGTTTAGGTACTATGGGATGAGCTAGGAAGTTGAAATTTTCAAAATATTTACAGAGTAGTAAATTTGCACAAATAGACGTTTCAATTTTACCATACATGAATTGCGGCGGCCGTTAAAAATTATTTAAATTTAAACAATTAGAAAAATATTCTTTTACTTCTAGAAGTGCTACAACTTTAAAATTTGGCTAAAATATGTAGCATTAGTACCCCATAATGGAGAAAGTGTAAAAGTTTTAAAATTGCAACATTTGGGGATTTTTTAAAACTATTATTTTTACATGTGGGAAAAACGAAAATCGCTGCGGAGGTGAAATCTTTAGAATTAAAAGAATATTTGTAATGATGAAATGTCTGTCTGAAAAATGAATGTTTTTTCAAGGTGAGATGAAATGCTTGCAGTATGCAAGCACCAACTACTAGTATGTTATATCCTCCTCCTCCTCTGTAAGAGTCGTCGATATATAATGACAGCCGCAGTTTGGTCCGAAATGTAGAAATGCATCAGCAGTCTACCCCCTGTAGCTCGATTACATAAATTCGAGTTATAAAACTTGAAATCGATTTACAGGAATACCAGCAAGGAAAAATGCTATATGAAACCACCAAAAGTATGACTTAAAAGCGTGCAGCTTGGAGTTATTCCACATTAAATAGTGGTGATACCCCCAAAAAGTACCCCAAGTCAGTCAGTAATCTGCATGTTTAAAAGTAATAATAGCCCATTTATTCTTATAAAGTTTGGCAACTGACATTTTGAATTTCATGTTTGCTTTTTTAATTTATGTGCAATTTTAATTGCTTCTCCCTCCTCACATTCCAGTATTGAAATGATGAAAGAAGATTTTTTCTTTTGCTCAACCGTTAAAAATGCCCACAGTCAACGCTCAGTTTACTGAATAATAATAATCTGCAATTATTAAAGTTGAATCTATTAAGTTTGACTTAGCTACAAAAAGCGCAAAGCGAATAACGCAATTCTTTCGTCGCTAATTCAATCGGAGGCAGCAATGCGGTTCGCCTTGGCAACACCCGGAAAGAGTACGAAAAAGGCATAAAATTTCGAAAAGAAACGCGTGTTTATGACAAAGTCTTCCGTTTAACATATAAAAATTGCAATAATAAGATATTTAATAGTTTTATCCATCGAATAAAGCAGAAACGGAGAAATTAGATCCTTATATACGTATTTTAATGAATGGAGGAAATAAACCTTGCACCTTGAAAAATCGAAACTCCTCAGTAAACTATGGGAAAATATCATCTCCCGGAGTCGAATCCGGGACACTTCCATAAACGAAAATAGTTATTTCGGGGTCTCCTAGTGGCAGAAACAAAATGGCATTGCTCTATGACAAACTGTCGAAGAGAGAAAAGTGGGGACGGACGGACAGACAGACATTGAGTAATTATATATGAAAGATATGTAATTTGCTAAAGTTATTATGAATTTTCAGATAGGAAGGATATCATATATCGGCGAAAGAATACATAAGTAAACGATAAGAATTGTTCAAAAATAAATATTAAATTAAATATTTCTGTAAACAACCCTCAAGTAAAGCATTTGTGAAGGCTCTTAATTTTGCAGAAGTAGCCAAGAAAAGTAAGTAATGTAGCTTCTGAAAAAGTACATTTCCCGCCTATAGCAGAATTACAACCAAACAAGAACAAGAGAGAAAACTTCCACATTTAGGTAAAAATCCAAATAGATGAAATTACTTAATATTCCAAAATAATTAATTCTCATAGAAGCAGTTACAAAATTGTGTGACAACAGTCTTCCTTTCCTGGCGTCAAGATTGCCAGATTTTATCCGACGTTAGCTTAATCGCGAGTAATTGTATTCGATCACATTTTCTCGCGACTAAACCCACAATATCCCATATTTATAGCAATTTATCATCAAGCAGTAAAATGATCCTATCCAATCGACCTCATTTGATATGTAGACTGGTAATTTCTGATTATTCAAAAATTCGGGAGATTGAATACTTTTTATCGGCGAAGCCTAATATTATAATCTTCCAACATCTCCGCCATTAATCACACGATTGTGTGTGACCGCGTAAAGGGATTAAGTGTGAAATGGAGTGTCTAAATCCACAAGAGATAACCCGTTCGTTAGGTTTATAGACCAGAAAATTGACTTGAATTTATTATTATCTGCCGACCCAAATTTTAATCCCGTGATCTACTCATCGTAATCGCCTCGGGATTTTTAACCTGAAGCAGGACCGATGATGAGATAACTTTACATTTTATTCATTTTTCATAACACATTTTGAGAGAATTTCATGAAGAAAGGCAATGGAACTCTTCCGTGTACATTTATCACAACGTTTGGTGCGTGTTAATCCATCTTTCTCGGCAGGTGACTATATGTTGTGACCAAGATAATGTATTTTTTCGGGGCGTAAGCAGTTCTGAGCGAATTCACTTGTATTTACAAATTTGTTGTCTCTTTCTCTTTTTCATTCGTTATTTTCACTTAAAAGGTGAAAGAAAGTCATTTTGTCGTGTTATAAAGCCTGGAGTACCGTATTTTACGGTGCATAAGGCGCACTCATGTATAAGATGAACTCCTAAAAATAAGACCATTTTCAGTGTTTAAAATTGTTTGCTCATAAAGCAGAGTTGTTTTCGTAAGGACACAAGATTCATCAACGGTTAAAAAAAACAAAGTAAGGTAGTTATTGATCGAATATCATCTACAGTCATACCCCGTTTAACGCTGGGGATGCGTTGTTGAACACGAGAGCGTTATGCGGGGTCATTTTAGTATAGTACTTACGGAGATGCGTTCCTAAAATCGTAATTTATTACCTATTAAACTATTACTAAAAGCCTTAATCTGTCGGTTGGTTTGTTGGTTGGAATGCTGCGTGGGATATCCCATAAGAGGGATCTTAAATATACTTCTTTCACACTTGCAGAGTTATTTTCTTTTGCAAAATTAAATTAGAAGTAATTGACGCACGATATTCGGATAAGAACCATTTTAAAGGAAATTAAATGAAGATTCTTATTCTTATCGTCGACATTTGTTTTCGAATCGAATTCGCTCACATTAAGCTAAAATATTCGAAAATTTGTCAAAATTTTGCATTTTTATTGAAACTTTCCCTTGGCGATCAACAGCATTGTTGTTCATACGGAAAATCAACATATCTGGTGAGTCCATAGTAGCTAATTTTTCTCGGAATAAAACGTTAAAGATTTTGTTAACTTTGTTAAAAAATCTGCTACATGTCAAAAGTTCTGCAATATAATAACTGTCGCAGTTTTTTTGTCATTTTCTCAAACTGTAACAGATTCCACACACCCTCCCCTTATAAACAGGGACCAATACCACCAATAGGTGTTCAATTTCGCGAGATATGTAAAGAAAACTATACGTTGCTCTACAGTCTGATAACGTGGTGTTTCTGCCGTGGTTCGTTTGACTATTTCGGCAGTTGTTTTCGGTTATTTTGACTGAAAATTTTCTGCTGCATACCGAAAATTTGCAATAAAATCAAATTACGTATTGTAATTTTTTATTATTTTCCATAGCGTAACACTTATAAGAACATAAAAATGCTAAATATGAAATTTTGTGATGATCCGGTAATTAGTTCACGAGTTAAAGCGACCACAAAAACGTATGGAGAAAGTAAAAGTTGGTGCGAGAACAAAGAGCGTTATAACGAATCAGCGTTGTGAGGGGCAGCGTTAAACGGGGTATTACTGTATTAGTTTTATATTTATGAAAGCATTTTAATTAATAACAAAAATATGAATTACCTTCTCAAATCATTATCTTCAGGCATTTAAACTTTCGTTGTATAAGACGCAGCATGATTTTAGGGCGTGCTTTTGCGTAAAAAAAATTGCGTCTTATACGCCGGAAAATACGGTATGCGTTAGTAAACATAAATGTATAGTAGAACTTCCTTTGAATATGGGAATAATTAAATTTTTCTCATGAAAAAGTTACTAAACAAATCGTTTATTAAGAGGAGTGATATTTGGAAAGGGACGATCGTCGACGAAGTTTCACTGTATATGAGCGTGTGTGCAGCCGAACGCCATTAACAATGACAAAGGGAAAGGTTCGAATAATCGAAACGTAAAGAATAACGTTAAACGTATGCGAATGCGGAAGAGAAAAAATATTCCCAAGAGAGCATCGTAACTATAATATATACGAGATTGCATCTCAATGAATATAATAGCGTGCCAAAAAACGTGAAGGAAACATTGAATGTCAAAATTTCTCGGTTTCCTTTCACTTTTACGTCACATTTTTTTCCGGCTTGGAGGGTAGTCTTACAATCTAAATTATATCCATGGCCGTTTTTTTTGCTCTCAACTTGGAAATTTACCTTATTATCTCTCACGTTCCTCCCAGATATTACTTATTTTCTCTCTACCCGCTTCATGTAGCCTGAAAATTTTCCTAACATTCGACTTTCGGAGCGAAAATCCGAAGAAAAAGTCATCTCCTAAATTGAATCATTCCTCCCAGTCTCTTCCATTCCTCACCTCGGCCACGTCAAACGCCGAAGAATCGAAGGAATCTCGTGCGCTTTGACCGGCTGCCCTAGACGGGATTGCCGAATCACATGCCTCTCCAATAACACGGAGGATGGGTTCTGGAAGAGTGCCGTGTTATGTGAACCGGGCTTTACAAACACAAAGTAGGTTTGTGTTCTAGACTCCTCCAGTCACTCTCCTCCAAATCCAAAATTCCTAAACCTTTAACAAGATGGAAAGTTGAGGAAATGATCCCTTATGCATGTGCGCATAAAGCTTAAACTGGAATTTGGCACTCGAGAATTGAGAATCATGCTGGATTAATTGGTTCAAGCACCTACCCGGCAAGAGGGAGACCCAGGTTCGATTCCCGGTCAAGTACAGGATTTTTTTCTCCTTTTCAAATGTCAAATTCCTAAACCTCTCCCCTATGCACGTATATCTATCTACAAATAGAATGTTGTTAAAATATAATCGATGTTGTAAGGAAATACTTGACGGAACTCCATTATAAATTTATTTGTATAAAAATTTATAATTTTTATAACAGCAAAAAACTTTTACAATTTTCACAGTATTAATTGAAACACGACCGGTTTCAATTGCTTTTGTGGAAATTATAAAAAAAAATTTGCTGTTACAAAAATTCTGAATTTTTATGCAAATAATTTATCTCAGCTTATAAACAAAGCCGTCAGGCCTCCAAAATGTCTTTTTCTGCCTCAGCAATCTGGAATCGCACATCCACCCAAACCGCGTTAATGCAAACCATAATCTGCGTAATCTGAATCTTTAAAATAAAAAACGAACCTTGTCGTTGCGAATCCGTGTTATAGGAGGGTCAGGCGTATTGAATTATCTTGCCGCAAGGATCCCGTTTGAGGGGTGAGTCACCTCCCCTCCTGCTCTTCCTCCTCCGCGAGTGCACCTTCCCTCGGACACTTCCGGGTGCGCCCCTCTTAACATCCATCCACGCGTTACGCCATGACACGCCGTCACCGTTGTTTCCTCCAATATCGGACGGTGGGTCGCAAAGTAGGCGTTTTTTTTAACCGAAGGATCGGGAAAAAAATCGGGTGCCTCGTATCTCAACGCTCAGTACCTTTACGAGAGGTATGCCAACCTCTATGGTCAAGTAAAAAAAGTATAATCGAATTCCTCCGCTGCTACACAACTTGACGGACTGCAGGGTATAAATTGTAAAATCGAATTCGCCCCATGGCTGGAATCTAATTAATAAATTAGGTACCTCCAATAGAAACAAATATATCGGCTATATCGTCAACCCCTAGATGTTACTCTGCAATACACAAATGTGGTGGATGGCAGGAGTTGTAATGCATCAAAGGACCCCGAACAATTTTCTCTTACAGAATTGACTCTCCTGTCATGATCTCGCATCGTCCTCGGCATAGACGAGTCTCGATAATGCTCTGTCTTAAAATCGGTCTCACGTACTTCATAGTCATGATAGTGTCTACCTACGTACGTTGGCGCTTCTACTATAAGCTCCCCTGCTAAATATGCCGCCCTATATTTCTTCAAAATCGTTCAGTTTCCGATCCTCCAGAGCTCCTTTAAATAGTGATATTGCGATTTGCTTATGATTATACATTTTTAAATAGAATCTCTCCTCTAATTGTAAGTCGGCAAATGATACAAGCTTCACAGTAAATCAGCAACCATAGCGCATGTTCCATTTTGTCGCCGTCGTTCTTTAAACTCACCCGAAACCAAAGACGTAACGGGTTTCATCTTTGCGTTGAAATCTCGATATGACGTTTTCCTGCGGACTAAGTATTTCTATATTTTTCTACCTAAAAATTTCACAGAGCGAGATAGAAAAATATTTAAATATCGTCATTCTTCCTTTTCCCTCAACCTATTTCAGATAAAGTTAACGCAATGCATCATATTGGTTTTGGAAAATAAAGACATTATAATAAAAATATGGTATCAGAACCGTGTTTAATACGCAATAATAATAATGAATACCAAGTAATATTGAAGTACGTTATACGGAAACGTGTTTACGTTCATTACAGAATATTAGTAAGGAGTTGATGGAAAGTATGCAAATCTGAAAAGTTAATTACTATAACTACATTTTACTGTATTTTGGTGATGATAATATGTGTAACGTCTGGTCAGTTATCCATGAATCGATCAGACGGTTTTACACATATCTTCTTCAGATGAGAACATCGGACGAATTAGCGCGTTTATATACCGAGCTGCAGGGTGCTAATGTAAATGCAAATCGCACTGCTAATTGGCGAACTGTTAGCGCACACTTTCTCTCGGGGTATTCAGGCTTCTCGTTTTTAAGCGAGAGTTAGCAAGTTACAATGGTAATGTTTTCGGTTTGATTAAGATGGAGATTCAGGAATAGATACACAACCCAAACTGGGTGCAGCGAAAAACGATCTTAAATAAATAAATCAAGGCTTTGGAATTTTTGATGTCTTTTGGCCAATAATTTTTGCCTTTATAAACTGATGATGATGTAATACCAACAAATGAATGCGTCCAAATGTTGCGATACCCTTGTGTGTAAATATGAAATATTTTTTCAAGTTGAGGATGTCGCGAACTCCTGTTTACCTTTGAAGGAGTGCCGTGCCTAAAAATATTAAGAACGACTGTTATGTGCGTTCGTAAAATCGTGCGTTAGTGATGCGGAATAGCGTGGGATTGAGAGGTATTCATTTTAATATAAAACAAGTCGAGTGTTATCCGTGAACATGGATATAATTATCGCGTTTTCCATACCATATTCTGTCACTATGGCCTCGTTTGTAAGTGGCATCATTGTGGGAATGAACACTCAAAACTTCAACTTTCCATCTTTTATGTCTTCGGATGTATTAAAAAAAAGTTTAATGGGCACCTTTTCAACCCTGTATATTTTTAAAACTCCAATTTATAGAAAAACAAATGGCAGCAGTACAGATATCTACACTCCAAGTTTCAGCTCTCTATCGTTTACGATTTTGTCACTATTTCAATTCAAGACAGCGCACAGACAGACAAAAGCCAAAGTGAAACTATAAGCGCTTAAAAAGCGCGCTAAAAACACCGGGGGAAAATTATACTTCACTTGATCTTCGAAAGAAAGCACTTAAAATCCTTGGTACAGGATTTATCGATCGATTCTCAGCTATATCGCATTCATCGGGGATGAGACCAAATCGTATTTTATAGCAATTTATCTCCTATTTAGCAGGCGTACGAGAGATAAACGTAAGATAATAACAGGTTCCGATTACTGTCTGCGTATGCAATTAAAACCACTTTGTAGCGAGTACAATAAATTTTTGCGCGATAATTTCTAGCCATTTCCGTTTTTTTTTAACGAAGCAAGTTTATAATTACAAAAACCTTCCATCCCACTCGTAATGTTCGTATTGGGAAACGATTTGAAATTTCACGTCGTGATACCTCTCCGTCGGCTCGCTTTTATTTCGTAATTTTTGACGTGTCATTCAATGTGGAGAGAAAAAGGCGCGAGAAGAATTGCGAAGCGACCGGGTAAAAAAATAAAGGCCGACCGCATGATGCGTTGCCCTGATCGAACTTCCGCTTTCAAATTCTTTTGTCAAAGAGGCGAGAGAAGATTTGCGCCTCCAGCATCAGAACGGTACGCCCCCTACTCGGTAACATTAAACGGTAAATGAAACTAAAAAGGATTTCCAGACCATCGTCACCTTTTCTTCCAATCTCATATTCTTATCGCACGTGTTAACATTAACTGAAAAAACATTAGCAGTTAATGTAAACAGCCATTTGCCACCCCACCAGTGGTTTTTCCCTAGAAAAGATATACGGGTATTCAGATTTGACGGAGTCCTAGGAGGGAGAATAAAAAAATACTGGCTTTCTAAGCCT
The DNA here is from genome assembly GCA_028673005.1 of Tanypteryx hageni. Lineage (NCBI taxonomy): Eukaryota > Metazoa > Arthropoda > Insecta > Odonata > Petaluridae > Tanypteryx > Tanypteryx hageni. The sequence continues at coordinate 50,923,809 of CM054114.1, read as the reverse complement.
TAGGAAAATGAAAGAAGAAAGGAATATAACAAAAAGTAAACTTACCTCTACTGTAAAATTCACGAGAGGCTCTAAGTTTGAATAATATTTTCATTGAAGTTTTTAGTAAAATATTTTTTTGAAATTTTACCTTTTTAAAGTTTTTTGTGGTGATATATTAGATGCCTTATGGTCAAAAAGGGCTGCCGATTAAAAATCCTGCGTTTAATAAAAAAAAACAAATTATTTTTGTATGATTTATTGTTTCGAATATAAAAACGAAAATACCAATAGCTCCTCAGGTACTGAAAGCTTTCCAAGTTCGCCGAAATGTGTTATTTTATTTTTTATCAACGATTCTTTTTGTGTTTTATTTAAAAAGAAGAGCCGGTAATGCGTAGCAGTGTGCGCTGCCAGGAAAAAACCCTGCATAAATCACCGTGTATTCAACCGTTTGGGTTTCAGACAAACATCGCTGTCTTTATGTTAGTGCGCTGTATTTATTGGTAATCGCAAACACGCATTTACCCGAATCAGACGAAGGCGATTCTAATATGTATTCTCGCTGCGTGAAGTAGAAGGTTGTAATAGAATATCGACACATGGGATGTCGGCGATGTTTACTTATCGATAATCGATTGCGTAATCGAATCAAAGTCTTAATCTCCTTATGTTTTTCTTAGCGTTTTACCGAAGACGAGACGATCTTGGTGAGTGGCCTTTGAAAAGACTTCGCTCTTAAAATATGGCCGCATCTCAAGAGACTCGACAAACGAGTTGGATTCGAAACTCGCGTTGAATAGAAACGAAATTAGGTTCGGGTTGAAAGAGAAATTCCCATTTCCCGTCGCTATGCTCCTTCGTTGAGCCCCCTGATTACGTCACCGAACCGATATAAGAAATGATCGGTACTATTCGCACTCGCCGCCTTATTTAGAGAATCCCATCTTAAGGATTTATTATTTATTTATTTATTTAAGGATGGATGACATATACAGCCAGACAGAGAGAGATAAAGGGAGAAGTCGTGACATAAAAGGCCGCGTCAATTCCTCACGAGATATTTAACGAAGGAATGACAAAAGGAATGCAATTAGTCGAAAACTTCATGCGAAATGCGAGCGCGTAACGCGGAAAAAGCATTGGAAAGAAGGTAAGGTTCCGTCGTACTGTAACCGTAGCAAACATTTTACATCATTCGAACGAGATGATTGGAAATAGGCATTAATAAAGACGGGTATTACGCGGACCGCGCAGAGATTTTATTCATGAGGCTTGGTATAAGGATAGGCCAGTGGTCGGTAACCTATGACCCGCTAGTTAATGAATGACCCGCCATCACCATTTTGATGACCCACAAATGTAAACATGTTTAGAAGAGTTTATGTTTTCAAAATGACAGAATAATTCAATTAGTATATATAGTTTGTATAAAAATCCAGGTTTGATTTTAAAAAATTCAATTCAACGTATCTCGGAAGGCAGGACAGCGAGGATAAGATTCGCGAGATCGATTGTTGGACGCTTCGTATAGAACATCGTTTTTCCCTAGGACGATTAAGAGAACATAACAGGAAAGGGTAACGTAGGAAAACTATGGACTTTTTGTGCACTGCACTCCCTGCTATCCACCGAAAAGGTGACTTGTAGATGCGGATTTCTTTTAATTAAATTTTTTAAATCTACCTATCGCATTTTCCAAAAGCTATTAATTGATCCACCATCAAAAAGGTTGCCGACCCTATGCTAAAGTCGCGTATTTAGAAATGGGTGTTTGTGCTTTTAGTTACCAGCGATATCATAAAAATTATGATTCGTATATGCATATAAATTAACATTGAAAAGATAAACATTATGAAAGAAACTTTTTTAATTTTAAGGTGTTTACATTGAGTTGTAGAGCAAAATAGCAATGGGATATTAGCGGGGATACCATCAAATTTCCCGACTAACAAGTCACAACGGAAAAAATAAACATGTTAATGTTTTAACCTTATATTTTTTCCTATTTAAAACAGCAAAGCGGAGGGCTTGATCGCAACGAACTTCATTTTATCCTAGTAATTATCGTAACAATAATAATAATAAACCTTTCTAACATTCTATCGGTTTTATATTCTGTATAAAGTGTCGAACGCCATACGTGCGCGTGAATGTATACCTATAGAAATCTTCGATTAAAGAAACTCCGATATCTCAAGCTTTTTTACAGTCTCTTGAGTTTAAAATATTGGTGTGTGTTTCTGAATAGATCTCTACAAGTTTACAGAGCTGGGAACGAGAATCAATGAGAAAGAGAAAGGGCTCTCGAAATACTGGCGTACCGGCGCTTTTTGGTGAATTGAGGCGGCAAACCATGACGTGAAGAGGAAGGAAGAAGAGGAAACTTTGAAAAAAAATTAGCAGTCCCGAATTCATTGAGGGTGTTAATGCCATACTTGACTATGGAAAATTATTAGGTAGACTTTGCTGCGTTGCACCTCCTGCCACCCACCAATTTTGTTAATTGCAGGGTTACGTGTAGATGAATATACTGTTGCCAATGAGCTTCGGGATAGAACACAAAGTACAAGAAAATACTCTGAATCAATCTCTATAACCTTATCCCTAGATTCGAGAAGGCAGCCTAATAGAGATTTCAATTAGAGCGCAGGCACAGCGCTACGCAGTGTTGCCAATCTGGTATATCGCAGCTGTTGTACATTTGCCCAGAACTGGGGCTTAGCACTGCTTTGCCTCACGGCTTTCAGTGCATGATCTGGTATATTTCCCGCTAGATCTAGCTTATTTCGTTGATCATCTGAGGTACAAAACTCTTTAAAATCCGCTGAGTGGATTTTCTGGGTTATTTTATAAACGAATTTTGAGATTTTTGCTCGCGTATTTACAAACTTTAAAAAAGTTGAAACCTTCTATAATAATTTTAATCTTCCACAAAAAGTTCATATTTTTTGTATTTAATACAGATTGTTACCAGAAATTCCGTGAAAAGATGCGCGCTTAATTTGTAGGGAAGATACGAAAGTGAAGTGGATAAAATCCCAATCCCTAGCTTATTTTCGTCTAAATCTAGGAGATTTTTCACAAATATTTAGCGGATTTATTTTTTAGCAGCTGGCAACACTGGCGCCACGGCACCCTCTGCCGTACGCTTTTAGCGGGTTGCGTGGTAACAATGAAAATGTAAAAGAGAGGCGAAAATGAGATAGATGGAGGTTGAAGCGGGAAGAGGAAGTTGGGTTAACCGTGGAGAGAATGCGAAGCGATAAAAGATGAGAAGAGGAAAGAGGAATAATACCGGTGCGTTTCCAAGTGTAGGAGAAAGACCGAGGGGAAGCTGTAGAAAATGGGAACAGGTAGATGGAGAGAGTGGGAGCAAAGCGGAATGGGGGGGGGGGGTAATGGCGAAGACGTAATAAGGGGGAAAGAGGATGAGGGGAAGGTGGAAGATGGAATGGAAGAGAGGGATAGAAGTGGAAGGATGGGTTTTTTGGGAGAAGCGGGGAAGGACGTGGGAGGTGGAAGAGAGGGGGGGCAGTCATAACTGCAAGGTGGAGGGCGTAGTTATGTTGCCCCCGCACCCACGTTCTCCCCCCCCTCCCCTCCTTCGCCCTCGCAACATCTCATTAGTTCCCCATCCCCTCCCCTTCCACATTCCATTCTCGAATTCCATACGTTGCCTCTGGGAAAATATCCACCGGAGGTCATAATTTAAATCGAGGCGGAACGATAGAGAGATTTTAAGCAGGAGATTAAAAGGGAGGATAAGAAATAATGGAGGTTTCTTAATTTTGGCACTCGTGGAAGTTTACTCGAGTTATTTTTTTGGCGAAAAATTTGACCGGGAAGCGATTAGTTTAAAAGATGCAACTAGGGGAGAAATAAACGGTATATATATATATATATATATATATATATATATATATATACATACATAACGATTGATGCCATAAACGCGGCTTAATTCGACATTGGCCTAGCCATTTAGATAATATCGATATTAACCGGCTGGTTTGACTAGTATTGTTTATTCTTTGAAAAATTGGGGATATTTTTCAAAGAAGGACCTAGAACGCAATTGAAACTGACTAAAAAGCTAGTCAACCAAGACATCCAATATTATTCAGTCGAGACTTTTAGAAAAAACTTCAAAGAAATTTCAACTAAAAATATTCAGTCAATGCGTCCAAGTTATTTTTTGAGTGACTGCGCGTTAAGAATCGTATTACATAGCCTTCAGATATCGAGGCACTTCAAATTGATACAATTTTTAGAGAACCTTCTTAAGTTCTCCGTCTAGTTATGTATCTTTACCTAAACTTAGCTCATTAATTCCCGGTATATCTATAACAAATTATCCATTAAGATTCGGCAGGGTAAACCACTCCGGGAGAAACTTTTCGGCACCGCTGCCTATGGCACGGAACAGTAGGTGCGAGTTCATCACCAAATGGAGATGGTTGCGAAGGCAAATGTCCGTGACAAGACGGGTGCTCGGGTGACTGGATCCGTCCAAGAGGTATAAATGAAGCAGATGGCGCCTCCGTTACGAGCATTGCGCTTGCATCACGAGATTAAAAAAACCACACTCTAACGGTTCATCGATCCCACTTAAAAAAAGAGGTTTTATGCGCCGTTAAACAAGCCTTGATCCATACGGTTATCGCACATCCACTCTTCTAATCGGAGATAATAACTAATTTTTTATATGGAAGGGGATGAAGTGATAAATCTCTTTGATTAAGGATAATGAATCAAACGACTCGAAGCGTTATTTCTCGGCATATTATTTCCCTGCGATTTACAACGATTTCTTCTAAGTAGTATTTTTACTTCCTTCACGCAAGTAGTTTCTTTTATTCAGGTTTGCACTTCATAATCTTTTCGTCTTTGGTCGATTCATTTGAGCAAAATCGAGGTTATTATCTTGGTGCGATTAGGAGAAAATACGAAAAACAATCACAAATTATATTCACCACGAAAGAAAAAGTGCAAGGTGCAGAATGACTAATTGAGAAATGTCTGCATCTGTTCATAAATGCGATGTGCTTCATAAATATGATTAATTCCGCGAAGTGGTTTGTCTGACGCATTTCGTGTGCCATATGGTGATAGAGGGTCTACTATCCTTTTGAAGGAAAACACAAGGAATTATAAGTTCTTCACGTAAAAGCATACTGAAATAGGAATAAAACGAAAAATTCTATTGGATGCTGGCAAGAAAAACCAAATTTCACAGCAAACGTAACACTGCGTTCAGTCGGCGAGTATCTTATTTTAACCGGTTTTCTGAAATATTGCCTCGACGTACGTGCATCGTGTCATTCGAACTAACAACGAGATTTCCATTTATGGAACACCGTGATTATTTTAAAACGCCACATGCTTGATCGAGTGATATTTGCTGGAGCATTTATCAATCAGAGGCTTAAAATCCAGCTTTTTAGGCGAAGATGTTCATGAATACTAATGAAGAAACTGCCAAAAGACAAAATGTTAACTGGATTAACTCGTTCCTCGCTGAAGATATCTCCAAGTTCGTGACTGGATAAAATTCTGTTGACGTAAACGGGCGTTATTTCACAACGACCGCACGTAAAAGCATAAAATGGATTAAAACTGAAATAACAGCTTATGGTTCTCTGAAACTGATTTAAAGCCGTCATATATTTGTCTTTTTTTCCGGACAAAATGAGCTTGGGATGAACAGTTTTGCATTCGTATTATGCAACAAAAATCATACGCAATTTGTATTTATTATGTGTGGAATTCTAACCGAAGGATCATCACCTATGTTTAACTATATTTAACACGTTGAGGATCGTAAACCAGATGAAGCGTTCATATCTCTGTTTCCTGTTTACGATGCTCAGTAGGAATTTGTGTTACATTTTATTTAAGGCATATCTAGATGTTCTGGTTGTATATTTGTAGAGTTATACGTGATAAAAACAGTATTGTAATGAAGCAACACTTTCATCCGGAAGAATTAATTTTTGAACATATTGACAAGTAGGAAACAATGGCAATTTAACAAATATAAATTTTTAACGCATGGAATTTATCATAGAAAATTCGGCTAAAGACGTGCGTTCAAAGTCAAAGCTGGTTTAGTAGGCTTTGTTTATGTTTATTCATATGAGTTGTATTTTTAGGTCAACTAATCTGAGAAGGATTCTGGTTTCTCGATCGATTTTGGAGGTAAATGTATTATCTCATGCGTTTTATTCTTTAACCAGATATGTTAGCACAATTTATTTACGGCGAATTCCTTCGTGGTCTGATTGGTTAATGGAGAATGAAGGACATCAACGTAGTGTACGCTCCGATTCCATAAGACTCGAAGGTCTGGTTCAATTAAAGCAAATGAGAAAAACGATAGGAATCTGTATTATTTGCTAATCAGCTTAAGAAGTGTACAGTAGACCGTTGCATATAAACGTATGCTTAAAATGTGGTTTCGTTAAATACTGGTTTTGCGGCTGTATAAAATTAATTCATTGGTGGTGCGATTTCCATAGCTACGTCGTTGACTATAAAAGATATTCGGTCGAATCTCTTTCACAAACATCTGTAACTCGATTTCGCGATTTATTGGAGAGATTTATCTCTCTGCGTCATACTTCGATTTATTTTAAATTTACTCAAAATGTAGAGTTGTTAGGTTTTAATTGTATTTTGCCTGTGTTGGAGATTAATCGGCGCTTGAGCATGTCAAAGACTTTTAGCGTGATGCATAAATGTTTCCTACACTTTTCCACTACAAGGGATATTCCTTTAAAATTTAACTGGCCATTCATATTAGAAACAACTAGATATTTGGTCACATCTACGAATAAATGTACTTATTATGTTGGACGGCTATGGTAATAACCGCAAAGGTACGTTCGAGAAATATTTTATGACGAATTGAGAGGTCTTAATATTGAACGTTAAAAGAACTTTTCTCGAAGTAAGTGAGAAATCTTCAAGGTGACACAACTATCAAGATTCTGAGCATTTGCAATTAATCTCTAGGGAAAATTTGGCTGAAATCACGCATCGTGCTCGGTGCGAATGATAGCTGTGGTAATGGGGCCATATGATGCTCTCATTCAACCGATCCTCTCTCTCCCGTTCTTATTATGATGTATAATGCATAAACCAGTTTCGTGCCGGTATCCCACGGGCCCTTTAGATTTAAAATCTCACATTATGGATCAAAAACGATCATGTTCCTAAGTAGTACTTGGGAATGCGCATGGAAGTTAACGCGTAAACATGTTTACATACACGAAGTCAAACGTTTAAGTATTTAAAAACGTTAACCATCCCAATGGAACACTTCCAATCCGATACTTATCTCAATACCCGAGAAAATTTAAGGCTCCGTCAGAGAGAAAGCGACCTATATAAACAGTAAAAATTAAAGCGTGCCGTCTTCGCCTTTGTTCTTTGATCCACACGCCAAGCAAAGGAAGTTTTCGCTAAGCTTTAATCAGTCAGCAAAATGTAATTTATAAATAAATATTGGAAAATAGGTTTGGTAATTATGGAGGCAAAAATCTACATTTTGCCTCGCATTTCACCGGATTTGTGGGTGATATAAGCTCTTCCTTAGCTCTTTGTCTGTTAATGAATATATAAGATACGTTTCCCGTTAAAGCATTGGCCGTTTTTTAAAGCAAAATCGACGCGTCAACCTTTTATAGGACAAGACTGGACCTAGAAAGTATGGGATATCCAGTCTTTTTGATAAACATGCCCAGATACTTAAATATAACATTTAAAAAATTACTTTCGTTGAAATGCAGACCAAGCGGCTGTGACAGCCTACCAAATTGCGTAATTTGTATCATTGCTTTCTTTACTGCTTAGAGTCAGTCGACTAAAAGTGCCGTTTTTTAGAAAGAATTGACCATAATTTATGTCATTCACATCGTTTCTGTTCCAAAACTAAATCTAATGGTACCATTTTCATTTTCGTTCGTCAAATAAATCCTTTTTTTAGGTTTCCGCCATTTCCCCGGGAAATCGCTAATTAAATTGTAGTTACTTTATATCGTAAACAGTCGCTCTTGCTTGGTATAAAAATGATATAAAAAACTTTCGATCCATCGCTTCACTTAAAAAAAACGAGATGAAACAAATATGAGGCAATTTGGTATTGCTGTAATTGTATTTATTATAAAACTATATTAGGGCAGCACTTGTTTTCATGTTACATCACGTTTTTAGCGGTCTTTAAAAAAATCCCGCTAATGCGTTCGGTTTGTCCGTCTGTCACCCGCGCTAACTCCTAAATTAAAGCAGCTAGAGGCTTCGTTTTTTCGCCAATCGATTCTGTATTCTGTCTCGTTATAATATCATTTCAGACTAACCATACAATTGCATATAAATTTTAACATTCTTTGTTGAAATTTTTTTTTCTAAAACTGTCGTTTATTGCTTGCGACAGCAGCTCTTTCCTTACTTGTGTGTTTTCAACTCCGAATGTTTACGGTAGAAAATTTTCTATCGTTTTTCTGCTATTATGTATTAGCGTTTCTTTTCTATTTTTAAATATCCCAGAAAATTTAACGGTATGAATTTTTCTTGGAAAATTATTATATATCAAAAGCTAAAATTCTTCGTGGAGTTTAAATTTAACTTTAAATTTAAATCAAACAATTGTAAACTATTAAAAACCTATCTCACTTGAGTTAAGTAGTTTAATATTTACGTACACGTTCTTTACTTCGTCATAGATAATCCATTTCCTTCTGCTTACAAAATGCTGCACGCACACGTAGTAAAATTAAACATATTTTCGTATTCAGCAGATCGTATTTACCACAGTTAGAACAGAGATTGTTTTCGTCTACAACAATTAAGCATCCATGCATGAATTTTTCATAGTTCAAATCGAAGTACGACTTTCTTGTTAGGTTTTCTTTAAAACGGCTACTCCTGCGATAAAAATATATTTTTTAAACGAAACTCGCCTAAAAGATCTCATGCTGTTCATCAGTCCAGTGAATCACAGTTTTTACTTTCTCCATACGTCGTATAGGGAAAGTATGTAGGTTTCTTGGGAAAAATCGATTACGAGATTTCAACGGAAATACACGTTTTGAGGTTTCTAGAACATGTTTTGACTATTTTATCGATGGTGTCTGTGTGTATGTGGTTGGAATTTTGTGGACGCTCTAACTCAAAAATTATTAGCCAAATCAACGCGAAATTTTATATTTGACATTTTTATCGAAGGGACAAGAGTCGATAATTTTTTGTTTAAAAACGGTCAACCGGAAGTGAGTGTTTACTCTTGTCACATCCGTTTCTTTCAAATAATTGCTTTAATACTTTATTTAAAATATTATTGGAGTAAAGTTTGTAGGAAATTTAATTTTTTTACAACTTTTGTTCTAAACCTTTTCCCATATAATGCATTGTTTAAGAGATACTTTAAAAACTATAACACCACCTGGAGGCAGCTTTTGTAAACACTTTACGCTTACAATTAGTTATCTTAGAAACGCTCCTTTTTATTTTCTTACTTGTTGGAGCTTCGTGGCTATATACGATATCAGAAGGGGTTTATTTCTGTTCTTTGTAAACTCTTTGAATTTTTCTCACAGTTCCTTAAAATAGTTATTATCATTTAACCTATTTGGAACTTTAAGAAATATTACAGGTATGGAAAACGTATTGTGGTGACATCAGATATTTTTAGGCTTATTTCCAAAGGAAACATATCCTTATAAAATGGTCCTGTCTGTGTGTGTGTCCCCTACTAACAACTTTTGCACCTATGTACCGATTTTCATTAAACTTGGTATGAGGCTCGTGCTGCCAGGGCCGACCTCCGCGCTATATTTTATTTAGCGGATTGAAGTCCCGGGTTCGATTCCAGGAACGTTTTATCCCTATTTGTTTTACATAGGGTATCTGAAATCCATCGTGCCGAGATGTTTTATTTATACATTAAAATATCTTTAAATTGTGATATCGGAGCGAGATTTGTACTATTCTAAGGGAAAAGCATGTAGATCCTAATTCTTATCACCGAATCTTGACAATTGATCGTATTTTCCTGAATTTCTACTAAAACATAGCGTTTTAGCGTTTTAAATCGCATTTCATCGGGTTGTTGTCATGGAGACCATTATTACCGAACTCGGCTTGAGCATAAACGAGTGAACAAATGAATTATTTTCTTTTCCGCTCCACTACTCCTCAGAAATGTACAGTTGACCCATAAATATTAGCGTAAAACAACATTATTAAATTCGTTTATTTATAAATACATGCAAAATATGTCAGAAAGAGATTTTGGCATTTTTTTAGTATTTTAAACCTGATTAATTAATCTATTAATATGTTTTTCAATTTTTCTCTATCATTGATTAACTATGAATTACAAATTGTATTTATGGTATGAGAAATCCTTGGAATAACCAACACATACTGAAACATTTCCGTTCAATATAGGTAATCAATTCGGGACGTCAACTTTGGGAAACCAGCCTGCAATTAGGCCTGGTTTGGATTTGTTGTTAATTAAACAAAAATATCAAAGGAACGTTAAACTTACTTAGCTGGGATGCAGCGCACATGACAAGCGCGCAACACGGCTTGTCCGGCATGGTCCTTTCCGTGCAAAAGCTGTCTCCTTTGAAGGTCCCTATCCTGAAGAAGGGTCTGGGGCACTCGCATCCCGTCTCCGCCCTGATCGCTGCGGCCGGGTTTTCTTCCTCTCCACCGGGGAGGAGGGCTCTCGCTTCGTACATCATTCCGGGCGAGAGATCCGTCAGGGTTATGTTCGATTCGGGAGATTCGGTGAGCTTTTCGTATCTTTGCCATGATCCCGGAGGTTTTCCCTCGCTCGATTCGCGGTACTGGACTATGTATCCCGAGGGACCTCGCCATCCAAGTGTCAGGGAGTGGTTGGTGGCGGAGATCGCGGTGAGTTCAACGGCGTTGGAGTCATCTGCAAAGAGAGGAAAAATCACGATTTAATAAAAAGGATTTTTGAGCGACGTCAATATAGATACGACCGCATTACTTTTTCCATCGAGCGGTTTTAGTTTCTCGGGCTACCGCTCGTACGAATTCCGTCTATCGATTTTGAGACTTTTTTGTTTGTCCATGAAGCGACAGAAATGAGAACATTTCCATTCTCCTTTATTTGAAGGAAATTTATTTTGTGTTCTTTATTGAATTTTTAATAAATCGATTAATTGATTTACGCGAGTTGACAGTCGACTGAAACGTTAGAATAGCGATGACTGAAGCAAAGAAACCGAACCTTTGCGTACAAATTCGCAGAAGTTTATGTAAAAGAAGTCGAATTTCAATAAAATTAAAATTGTTGTAAGGTAACGAATATAGAAAATCGTAAACGTAAACAAAATTCTTCGCTGTTTTTGGGTAATCTTCAAACCATATTCTTTTAAGGTTTATATCACTTTAAACATTGTCACGATCCATTGATGTTTTTAATGATATATTTTCGAAAATTGAAATTTAATAAACGGTTAGACATAAAATCGCAATAACCTGACAGTCGTAAAGCGAAGATTAGTTTGATAGACAGATCATTTCAAAAAATGTTGCAATTTTATGCTCCGTTACAAATAATGCGGAGTAGATACTATAATTTAAGAAGCTAGTTAAATTGAAAAGAATTTTCGGCAGGTAAATAGAAAAAAACATTAAAATCTGCCGTCGGTGGTGTGACAGTACTGATTAAATTATCACGAAGGCTTTTCTACGGTTTCGATATCTTTCGAGCAGCCGTGGAAACGCCATTCTGCCAAAGAAGGGTTCGTAGGCGTAAAATAAACATGCGCAGTTTTATTAAAAGAGCAACGGTGATTTTAAGTCCAAATTTCATAGGGATAAACGAGGACGGGTACAAAGTAAATACTAAATTTCAAAGAAAAGATAATATATACATTCCTTCGCTAATAGAACTGCGGAGAAAGGAAACAAATTTCCCGGACTCCTTACTCCCATCCCAAGGAGCGATGGAGCTTTTAGAAAAAGGCTCAAATACTTTTATTAAAGTTGTAGGAATAATTGTGTCAAAATGTTTATTTGTATTGATCGATGGGGTGTGAGAGAAGTAGGGTAATGCATGTCAAGGTGATGTACAGTGGGAACTTTGTGGGCCCCAGGACCGCTTCGGTAGTCATGAACCCTGCCAAATCCTTACACATAATTCATATATAGGAGTTATAAGTAGTTTCCAACCGCATATGTTCCGCAGCAATTTGCAATTAAATGGTTAATGAATTCCTCTACGTGTCCAATGGGGCCAAGGAAACTGATTCCTGGCAATCGAAGCGCTAGCGGAAGTGTATCAAGAGTCCCATTCGAACGTAGCCGAACTTTCCTCGGATTCGTCCATCTCTGTCGACGTAATTAATTACGAATTGCATGAAGGTGTTCTTGAATTTCAAAGGCGTTTCTCGGAAGAGATTCCACAAGTTTATCAGATTAATTATTCCGTTATTCGCCTTCGTTCTCCAAAAAGCAATCTGCTCTTTTCGACATCTTATATTTTATAGATTTTCACTATACATACTTCTCGGTTCTCACGAATGAGTGATCTGATGAAACTGAAAGTAAACATATACGTAATGCCTGAAGGAATTTACATTCTCTTGTAACAGTATTTTCTCGAATGCCGTTTTAAAATCGAACGAACGACCGACGATCTTGAAGCCCTAGTTGTTTTCCAAGTGAAACTTTCGCCGTGTAAACTTTACTTTGGAACACTATTGCGTAGGTAAGACTCAAACACGAGGCATCTGCTTTGCGTTTGGCAAGACAAATACGAAATACTTTTGAGATAGGAAGAAAATAAGATTGAGCGAATTTCTTCCATGCAAATGACATGCCAAAAAAGTTTTAAATGTGAAAAATCAAATTAGGTATGTGGAATAAATTTATTTTTATGAAAAAGCATTCGACGGCGGAATTTCTATGAAACAGCATTGGATGACGGATACAAGAAAAATGCCTCCAATTTTCTCCATTGTACCGAGTTTAGGTTTAAGTCTCTTTTTAACCGAAGTGTTTATATGACATATGGTTTTAATGGAGTTACCCACCTTTTCTGTATTAAAGTATACGAATACATTGTGATTAAACATTGGCGTTAGTTGAATTAAAATGATAGCATAAAACCTTTAGAAATAATAATGAATTCCAGATGAAACTTGCGTGCATCGATAGAAAAAGCTGTGAAGAGTAAAATCATTTCACCATTTTGTGAGGAAATAAAATATCAGTTATGTTCTCGTGGGAAGATAACGCTTGCGCGAAAAACATTTAAAAGACGCGGAGAAAATTTCTCGAGAGGTTGCGATACAAGGTGGAAATGAACAAGCGATGAAAGAATTGCAGAGCAAATGACATAGGACGCTATTTTTTCTTTTTTTCACAAATCAATCGTAAATAAATATTATCCTGTCCTGCCAAAGAGCAAAAAAATAAGCATAACAAATTCGATATTTAAAAATATACTCCTCGGGAATTGGCAAAATTCCGATGTAGACACCGATTACTCCCCAGCAGCTGATCCTAGATCAGGAGTGGGCAAACTACGGCCCGCGAGGCCATTTTATGTGGCCCGTGATGCCATTAGGAAAGCAAACCGTAATAAAAAATAGATAATTTCATATTTGTAGCTTAAAATTATGGCCGGAAAACCTTTTCCAGTGATGTTATGGGGATAAAATATTATTTATTATTGAGTTTCACTAGCAGGATCCCTCGCATTATCTCAAATAACTTCCGATGTGAACCCTAACGTGGCCCTCCGAAACATTTCCATCTGTTAATGCGTCTCACCTAAGAAGCTGCAACTGTTGATGCAGCCCGCCACCAAATTTTTACCATGTCTAGCACTCATATATCCCGAAAATTTGACTTCTCTAGGTTGATGGATTTCAGAGATATTGTCCACACAGACGGACAGAAAAACAATATACATATAAGCGATTTTTATATTTAAAAAAGCGCTAAAAATACACGGAGACACAGTGACGTCACGGTTTTTATATACAGGTAGTCCTCGTTTTACGTGATAGATGCGATCCCGAATACCATCGTTTATATTGAAATCGCGTAAATCGAATCCTATTTTCCCATACAAAATTCCATGTACAAAATCCCGCTCGTATGTTTGTGTGTGTATTTTTGGCTAATCGACCTCTTGGATTATTATGGCCATAACTCCTTCCACACCAAACACAATCACAAGGGAGGAGGGAAATCCGGTGCCGGCATTAGCCCATTATTTACGAAGAGCACCAAGGGGGCCAACTGCTTAACGTCCCTTCCGAAGGACGGATCGCTGAATTTGCGCGGTCTCCTCAAACCACACAAACAGGGGGGCGGGGAATCCCGCTCTTGTAAATCGATTTATGTTCACTATTTTGTCGATCGCATATAAGAGAATCCACGTAAATCGAGTTCACGTATAACGAGGACGTACAGTACTCCGAAAGTTTCAATAAATACAAATAAAAATTTAATTTAAAAAATATAAACTTTCCAAATGCGTTAAAAAGCCTAGCAGATGGAAAGGGGCTGATCGTTAACAGGGTATTCGTTTTCAAGACGGATACTTCGTTAAGAGGGATTCGTCGTTAAGACGGGTACATCGTTAATAGGGGTGGACATTAATAGGGGCGGTGTTGAAACGGACAAGCCGATTTCTGTAAAGTTATCGGAGAAATTTATAAGACAGGAAAAGTTGAAAATGAAATTTGGAGACTACAGTGTATAGAATGGAAATAAATAAAAACTCCTGAACCGTATAATAATCCAATTGAGCAATCACACGTCAATACGAGAAAAATAGAGGGGGGGAAATTAAATTTATACTTACTTACTTATACTTTCTCGTTTCAAAAATTATTCCCAACATTACAGCGTATGACTGTCTGCATACATCTTCATCTACATGATACCCTGCAAGTCACCTTTTTGGTGGATGGCAGGGGGTGCAGTGCACCAAGGGTCCATAGTTTTCCTACGTCATATTTTCCTATTATGTTCTCTTATCGTCCTAAGGAAAAACGATCCTCTATATCGCTCCGTTCTACAGTCGATCTCGCGAATCTTATCCTTACTGCCCTGCCTTCCGAGATACGTCGGGCTTCTGATAAGTCCTGCTACCTCATTCGCTAGTCCCTCCGACATAAATTTTTCCAGCAGTTTATATCTAGCCTGCAGTCTACGTTCCTCTAACGATGTCCATTTCAGATTTTCTATTAATGACGTTACGCTTTGTTTACTATCGTAATTCCTCTTTACAAATCTAGCTGCCCTGCGCTGAACCTCGTTAGTGAGTCCCTTTTGTAGGGATCCCACACAGCTGAAGCATATTCGACCTGCGGTCGAACCAAGGATAAATAACATAATTCTTTCACTTTTTCGGAGCTATTTCGAACTATTCTCCCTATAAAGGCCAGCTTTTTGTTAGCGTCACCTATCAATCGGCGATTGTGGGTGCCCCACGAGAGATCACGATGGATCGTGACTCCGAGATATTTAATCGAGTCTGAAACTGGAATCTCTACTCCGTCCAACGAATAATTAATAACAAACGAGATACTCTTGGTTCTTCAGAAGTCGATGACGCAGCTTTTCTTTTGGTTGATCTCTAACTGCTATTCCTTACACCATGCAGAGATAGCTTCTAGGTGACTTTGGAGATACTGATGGTCTTCCGGATTGCTTATTTCTCTATAGACGACGGTGGGATCTTCAGATCGCTTTATTCCACTAATTTCTTGCTTGGCAATCTCACTTTTTGAGAGGGAGTTTTCTTCGGTGTATCTCTTCGAGGACATCCGTTGGTGCAGTTTGATACTAGCTTGGCTAGTTCCGTCCCAACCAAGAAAACATCCGCGTTCAGAAACGAAAAAATTGATCTGCTACGATAGTTCAGTAGATCGCTTTATTCCATCAATTATACTTACAAACGCACAATCACTCTGGAAAAACTCACTAGATAGGTATTTCGAGAGCTAAGCTCTCATCTTCAATAGCTGAGTGATTGTGCGTTTGTGTGTGCTTTTCTTTTCTATTTAGGCTAAATTCCGACAACAGGTCCCTGTAGGCCACCGTCCTGCAAACTTGTAAGTATAAATTTAATTCCCCCCCCTCTATTTTTCTCTTATTGACGTATGATTGCTCACTTGGATATTTTACGGTTCAGGAGTTTTTATTTTTTTCCAAGACAGGAAAAGTTTATAAAAATGCGGATATGAAGGAGAAACAGAAACACAGGAAAAGCGAGAAGTGGGAGAGAAAGGGAGGCTAAGGGAAGACACGCTATCGGTGGCACAAGAACCGGGTAATAGCTCTTGCGAACCGCTCCGATTTCCTCCATCCGCCTTCCGCTTTTTTTTCCTCAGAGAACTTAAAAGTTTTGATCGCGTGGGACGACCACCCCGCGAGATAAAGGAAGGCGGGGATGGGGTCGGTCGGAATGAGCTTTCCGCGTCCTATTCATTGTTCGAGGGAGTGTTTGTGGATGTGAGGGTGGGAGAGAATGGGAGGGTCGGCAAGGAGGGTGGGGTGGAGGTAGCACTTCGCGGGTTCCGCGTTTGCGGGGGCGGTGAAGGCAACGGAATGGAAAACAATGCTCGGGACATACCGAGGGCGAAAGGGGAGGAGGCGATGGTCCTCTTTTTCCCCGCTTTCCGTTAGGAAAGGGTAACCACGGTGTGGGAGGATTTCCAGGGATGCCGAAAAGCTGCAATTAGTTTCTTTTTCTCCCGTTCATTGTTTAGCGGGGCGCTCTTTCTCTCTCTCTTTCCCGCTACTTCTTCCTTTTTCACCCCATCGGAGAGGTAGTGGTGGTTGGGAGAATTTCCATGAGACATGACGCATCCGCCTGACTCGCTAACTGTCCGCGAGATGGTGCACGAGTCGGAGGGGGTTTTATCTTTTTCGTCGGGCTCCGTTGAAAAATAATCGAGGCGGAAGGTGCTTCGCTCGCAATTAAGTCGCGTCTCGCATCGCCACCCTTCTGAACGTTGCGGCGGAAATCTGCGGAACGTCCTATACGAACTACTCTATTGGTTAAAAAAATTCAAAATATTCCAATTCAAAAGGAAACATTTTCAAATACTGCTTTTCGAATTCGGTTATTCGCGTAAGTTATTTAAGCCTTCAGCATAGTAAATCATATTTTGAAGTTTATTTTGAAGGAGTTTTTATGTTATATCATTTAAATTAGCATACTTAAATTAAGTTCATTCAAAATGAGGGGGAAAATTTGTATACTAGAACGAAAGGTTGAGATATCAAGAATCCCGTATAATGTCATAAGGAAGGACGGACTGGTTGAAAAAATTACAAGAATTGTTAAAACTGCCGCCCATCTTGAAAGATTCGAACTAGAAGACAAATATTCCTAGACCGACATAAGAAAAGAGTGATACAGAGGTTGGTTTTTTCCTAGGGCTGTAAGGGGAGAGGAGGAGGAGGAGAACCAAGTTTTTGGCCCCAAATGTTAAGAATATTTCGGAGCATTGCACATACCCTACCGCGCTCAAATCTAGAGAATGGCACGGTAAAATGCAGACGTAAATATATAGGAGAACCAAGTTTTTGGCCCCAAATGTTAAGAATATTTCGGAGCATTGCACATACCCTACCGCGCTCAAATCTAGAGAATGGCACGGTAAAATGCAGACGTAAATATATTGATGATGCAGATCTTAAAAGGATAATGAACTTCAAAACTGTTCTCGCGAAATATCTTTTGAAAAAACTATTTTCCGACAGCTGCTTCCCGACCGAGTGTAAACGGAATTTTAGAGCTATTTGACAAAAAGAATGACGAAAGTTTGTGATTTGTTCACCTATCTTCATATGTGATATCTGCAGGATTCAAAAAGCTAGAGATACTAACGTTTTCGGGAGACTAAGAATCCGACAGCGAGAATAAAATCTTCTTCAATTCTTTCGCATTGTTTCTTCAACTCTTATATCGTTTTTCATGCTTATAGCATTGTAAGTCGTTCTTGTCCAGGACGTTTGGGGATTACAATATGAAAACGATAAATGGGAATTGGCTAGGGACATTTTTGAGGCATTGCACCCCCTGCCATTTACCATTAAGGTGATTTACAGGGTATGATGTAGATGTAGAATGAAATAAACGACAATTTCATTTTTTGTTTCGCGGACGTTGTCTCCTTCCCCAGATACTTCGAAGCCTTTCGTATCTGAGTTTTATTTCCGAAATTGAATTAGGAGACGGGACAACGGAAGGCGTGTAGGAATTCGGCAAAAGGCGTGTTTCTCCCTCTTTCGCTTTCCCTCTCCTTTTTTCCCTTTGCTTTCGCCGTCCCCGTCTCCACGGCTACGATCCTTAATATTCTCCTCACGTGTCTCCATCCTGCCAATTCGCACACTCTCTCTTGCAAGCACACGCACACACCCATCCCCATTCTATGGTCTCCACCGACCGCCTAATACACCACCTACGAATTCTAAGAAAACTTCTCTAAAAGCCGATATTCCGTCTCTCTTCGTCTTTCGTTCTTTCGCGAGTGTCATCTCTGCTCCGATGATTTAATTCAAGAGTCGTCAAGCTACGGCCGCATGCAGCCCACGAGTGTGTTTCATGCGGCCCTCGAAACTATGATGGCTGTCCGTCTTCGTTCAAATTTCTTCCAAAAGATTTTAGTTTTAGCGTACCAGGGCCTACCGTATAGTTCGTAAAACTTGCTACCAAAACTTCCTTCGGAAGGAGTCACAATTTCTGTTTTGTGCCACCCGCTCACTTGTAAAATTTTTTAGTCGGTTGATCAGAAGTCGCCTTGCTTCTCTGGAAAATTCTTTTGTTTCATGTCAAAAATCGAAAAATGGGTTCAGAAAAGCACATTCTGGTTTAAAGGCAGATGAACTTATAGCAAGTAGAATATTTCCAGCACCTTTTGACCAGAAGTAAGTTGGATCTATTGTAATATAATCTTCTTGTAATTTGAACTGTCAAAATATGTGAAGTCATTTCCCCTGTGTACTTCATTATGATCGAGTGAACACTTAAAATTTGCGTTGCTCCGCGCTTGGGATGTTTTCGGTATTTTTTTCTCGATGCAAATAAATCAGACTAATTTGATATAATCGTGTCAATGTCCATACCGAATTTGGGAAAGATATAGCGAAAATATTGCAAGTAAACCTTTACAAAAATCTAATACTTATACAATTCAATACGGGGGGCTTAACTGCAGTGCCCAGACATTTATTACCGGTAAAAAAATCCGGATGCAAAAACGCACGTGGCGGCTTCTTGAATCGGGCCAAAAAGGCAATTCGGGCTCGAGTAAGCAACGATAAACCTGTGAAGCAAGGCAGTAAGTAGGTGGCACATGAAGAAATTTCTTTTCGAACCGACGATTTCCAAACGTCCGAGCAAAATTCGTGTGAAGATATTTTCGTGTAAGAACCCAAGACCTTTTCTCCGTCGAGGAAAAGGAAGGATGCGAAAACACCCGGAGATACTCGCGAAAGATATACGCGTACAAGAGTTAAAAAATGTAACCTGCTATTCTCCCTCCTTCCTCTCCCCATCCGCTACACCAATCCATCTCACTCACCCACTCTTCCCGCCCTTCTCACTCCCATTCTTCCCCTCCTCCCTCTACCCTCCATTCCCTTCGGTCCATCTCCCCCCTTCGTCCACAATTCCAAACCGGAATCTTTCTTTATGCACGGTTCCCACCCGTTTCTCTCTCTCCCTCACTATCTTTCTCTGGACTTTTTGATTCATTACGCTTTTTTGCCTATATAATCCCTCAGCTCTTGTTTCGGAAGGCCACAACTCTTATTTCGGTGAGAAAAAAATGGCGGAGTTACGTTAAGACGTTTCCTCGATAGAGGGCGTGTCACTTTTAGGGCGTTTATCTCTTCCTTAAGAGTATCTATTTTGGAACGGTGCGTACGACAAGAAGTGCGACGTGTTTTTAAACTCGGTTGGGCAAGGCTAAATTTCTTCGGTGTTGCCGAAAATAATCGTCGCCGAGTTATGAGCGAGTTTTTTATCTTTAAAAACAAAAAGGAGAGGTTGCGAAAAGAACGGCGACATTTCATTCCTCTTCGTAACTTGTTTATTGACATGGATGCAGCTTGTATGTTTTCAATTCGAAACAACTTTGTTGCAATAAGACCGTCGGTTAGACATATTAAATAAGTCAAACTGCTTTCAGTTTAGTGCATAGATATATGCATATATTAAATATAAAACTTAAAAGGTTTTGATGCATACAAATCGATTTTAATACAAAAGTTGTGAAAAATAGTTTTTCTATTATAAATCGAGCTATTGAGTTACGCATAAAACTATTGACTCTGCATCACTGCCATTTGCACTGGGAAAATAACATATTATCCTTCATTCTTGAAGATTTACAATGCAAATGTTTTATGGATAGTTTTTTCCCATTTAGGACCGATTTTATTTTCTGTATAAAAATAATTCAAGATTTTCCTCTTTTATAGTTTTCTTGAAATCTTATTTCTGTTATCCTGATTTCGATGACATGAAGACGATACAAAATCTGTGCATTATATGTAATAATCTTTCATTTTTATCCGCGTTTACCCAGTTGATGTTGGGATAATCAAATAATCGCCAACAAAATCAGTAGCTCCGAATTGCAAAACACTGCCTCTAATTCGTGTTGGGGTTGACCAAAGTCGACGAGAAACTAGTTCGAAATAATCGTTAGAGACGGCACTGGATTTTTTCCTCCGACGTAATAAAACGTTGGAGCTGGACTCGGCGAATCCAATGCTCTTAAAACCCATTTAGCCAGTGGCAGATCCAAGGGTGGGCGATCGCCCTCCCCCGTCATGTCACCATTGTCTTCTGATATGCGGTATGAAGCCGACTCCGTAAGGAATTCCTCAATTTTGCGCCGCAGATTAGGTCCTTCGAACAATGGCATGACAAAGAGACATAATTTGTCAATGGCGTGAAAGACCCTCACAGCGGGAGGGATATTCAGAATGGATGTTGGTTGTCAGTCTTAGGCAATGGCATATCCAAGGGGGAGATGAGGGCTATCGACCATCCCTCCCTGGAATTAATCCATCGGTAAATCCGCCTCTGCGTCTGTTACACTCGCTAGAACCGTAAGTAAAGGTTTGTGATGCGGTTATGCTTGGACCTCTCTAATCCACCCCTTGGTATTTCTTTTGAAGTGAACTCGAGCGAAGACACGCACGCGTCTTACGTTCCTACGATCGTTTGTTTCTTCCGTCGCTGTAGCATTGCGGTCGTGATTTTCTTTTACCGATCGCGGACGAAGATTCGCAAACATATAAACCTGACCCTCCTATAACACGGGTTCTTATAACACGGACTCGCTACAACACCGCTTGTTTGTATACCATAAATTCAGATAACGCGGATAACGGTTCGCATTAACGCGGTTTGGTCGGACCCGGGATTTAGGATTCCAGATTGCACTGAGAAGAAGTCATTTTCGAGGGCCCGAGTATTTTATTTATAAGCTTATTGTTAGATAATCGACAACACCACTGTATTTGTAGATATGTGTACATGAAAGGGTGGTTCGTGAATTTGATCCTGGAGGGTTCCCAAAGGGGTAGGGAATACGACCCTCATTTCCTCACGCATAGCTAGGTTAACATATCACGGCTATATTTCAGAAGGCATCCCCCACGTAATAGGAGGCCCGGACGTAATGATCTTTCAGCGCGAGATGAATCGGGTGCGCGATTAAAAAAACTTCGAGCGGCGTATTTTTTTCACCGTCAGTCTCTTACGAGTTCATCCACCATTCTCGTTTACACTGGGGCAGATAAAGAACCACCACAAATACTCGAGTTTATTTTGCCAGTGTAAACAGGGCGGATCCTACAGCGTTCCTTTCCTCCACCTCCTCCCCTCACAACCTCCCTCTCTCCCGTCACACCCTCTCTCTCTCTCCCCTCGCAGCCTCCCTCTCTCCCCTCACAGGCTCCTCTCTCCCCTCACAACCTCCCTCTCATCCCTCACAACCTCCCATTCTCCCCTCACAACCTCCCTCTCTCCCCTCACAGCCTCCCTCTCTCCCCCCACAGCCTCCCTCTCTCCCCCCACAGCCTCCCTCTCTCCCCTCACAGCCTCCCTCTCTCCTCTCACAGCCTCCCTCTCTCCTCTCACAGCCTCCCTCTCTCCCCTCACAGCCTCCCTCTCTCCCCTCACAACCTCCCTCTCTCCCCTCAGTCTCCTCGCCCCCCTCACAGCCTCTCAACCTCTCCCCTCAGTCTCCCTCGCCCCCCTCACAGCCTCTCAACCTTCCCTCTCTCCATTTCACCTCTCTCCCTCACCCCTTTCTTCTCCTTTGCGTGCCTCTTCTTCCCGCATACCAATACCTCTCTCTCTCTCTCTCTCCTCACTTCTCCCTCCTTTCCACTCTTTCTCTCTCTCGTCCCGATACCACAACGGCCTCGTCTTACCTCGCGTTGGCCCTTTGTGGCCGTTTCAAGGTCCCGTGACGTCATTCTCTGGCGCCCATGTTTCCATCGCCCTGTGGCGTCCTCTACATTGTCTTCTTTTCCCTTCCGCTTCTGCTCTCTCTCCTCCCCACTTCGCTCTTCGTCTTTCCCGTACCTCCGCATGCTTTTTCTCTCGATCTTAACCACCTTTTCTCCATCATTTTTTGTTACGTTCTCTCCGTGTTGTTTTCGTATCAGAGGCGATGTTTCTATTGGCATTCTCGGCACTGTGTAAGATTCCGCGGCAAAAAGTTTATCTTTGGGCAATTTACGCGCGAAACGCTTAAATCTTTGAGGGTGAGGCAAGATTAGTTTTGACCGAGGATTTCCCTAGAAGCTTCGACGCATCTGACGTGCTTTGTTGTACGATACTTCTGTTTCTCAGGAAATATTCCACTTGTCAGAAAGTCATACTAAGTGAAAATAAAACCGAAAGTTGTACGTGAACTTTATACGGACAAAACGGTCTGCAAGGTGCGTGGTTTTTTATTTAGCAATCTCTTTCGTTTTCCAAAATTAAAAAATCTTTCTTTTGTGTCTCTTCTTTAATTTTGCTACATTGTATGTTGCAATGGAATTCCTTTGTTTCACCGTTCAATGCGATTTATAATTTAAAATACCATTAGTACTTATTTATTCAGTGCTGTACTAATTTGGACTTATTTGTACTAATTAATTTATTTACTGATTTTGACACTCATTTCGAAAATTTATTTCGGTTTAAAGCGGAGTATTTTATCTTTTGGTGATCCTGCGAGGTGGCCATATTCTAGGCTCCTTACAACGGAGGTGCTAGGCGGTACAGTCGATATTTGCCTTGTTTCCCTCCATAAAACTTCTTGACGCTGAAAAAATTGGCACTAGCTAATGCATCTCGCATTGTAGCAATTTTTTCTGAGGAAAATTTAGAATTTTTCATTTTATTAATTTTGCACAAATTTTTCATATCCTTTTTGGGGTCCCCTAAAATATTAGAGTTACGAGCGACCATTCGGAATGCCCTCCAATAAATCCGCATCTGCTGATTAATAATCATTATTTCTAATGTTATATTTGCCTTAATGCTACAACTGTGCGCACTTATCCGTATAAAACCTCCTTTTCTATCATCGCGGTCTTAAAAACAGTTTACCTACATATCTAAATAGTTTTAAATACTCGTCGATTTCCTGGACTTCAAATAATAGAATATTCGAAAGTGTTTTACGAATATTTTTTGGATCTTCTTTTAACTGAAAAAATTTATATTGATTTTTTCCATCTTACTAGACGTATTTTTCAAATTTATTGGTTATTGTGAGAGAAAAATTCCATTTCTACTGATTTGAACTCGAATAAAATTGTCACTTTTGTTATAATAGTGTGATCCGAATCCATATATGATTATTTATCTATCTGTTATCATCTCCAAATCACTACTAAGAAGAACTCTTTCGAAGTTCTGTGTAACTCGCAAATTTTTACTCGGCATCTTTTCTCTACTTTGGTTTGCTGTCAATTGAATAGCTATGTCGAAAATACAAGGTGAGATGCATTCTTTTCGATTAATCGCTCCAAAGCCGAATCATTGCTGATCTAGATCAAGCAGTTTAAAGTTGTTCAAGTGGGCGTTTTCTTTGTGGGCTGGTGTGCCTCCATAAAGAAGTTAGGGAATTTCGAAAGAACATTTTACGCCTATTTTCTAGTACTATCTCCAAAATAGCACAAATGTGGATCGGTGTTACCTTCTTTTTTCACTAGTGAACATGAGAGAAAAATTAAAACAAAAGACAATACTTGAAAGCAAGACAGAAATGTTCCCTCATTCCTCGAAAAGAAATTCGGCTTTAAATCTGCGAATCGATCCGATGCGATTCTGATGTAATTCGAATAATTGTGTCCCGTTTCTTCTCGCATATCGCCAACCTGTTGATTCTTTTCGTTCGCAGGAAAAGGCCGATACTATGTGTCTTAGTATGGCTACAGATACGAGGTGACCTCCGTGGGTATCTTTCTTCGTTTCAATCTCTGATTGAAATTGGCAGAACGGAAATACAGACGAATCGCGTGATGTTACTATTCGTTCAAGAGTTCACCTCAAACAATTACGTGGCAGTGATGCGGAGGAAGAATTCCTTCGAACACAGTCGTACTCTATGGCGGGCGATGTCATCTCCGGAGGATTGTTTTACCTCCATAAAGAACGACTCTTGATCGATCTTCGTGACAAGCCATAAGATCGCATAAACGGACGTTGAACGCCATGACACATAGGAAAACCGATAGTAGCATAATGAAAAGGCACTCTGAAGATCACAGTGACAATGAAAAAACACGTGTGATGGTTTGAAAATATTTTCCAAGAAAGTTCTCATTAAGAAGACTAGAGGCTGTACATGTGTACAATAAAGTTCCATAAGATGGAATACCGAAGGCGATAATCCTTTCCATTAAAGATTTACCGCGTTGCTAATTTAATGAACGGGTTAATTATCACGTTAAACAAACGTTTTCGTGTGGGTATTATTTCGATTTAATAGATTTAACAGAGGAATCATGAGTTACAAGTCAATGAATAGTATAAAACTTATATAGTTGTAGAACAAAAGATTAAAATTATGCGTACACGCAGTATATATACAGTCGAATCTTAATAATTGGAATCTTAAGGGAACATAACATAATTCTGTCGATAGAACATCAAGTCAACACACAGGAATCTTAATGGGAAAAATGGATCCCGGACAAAATAGCCCCGAGCATAACGGCCCCCGACAAAACGTCCCCGGACAAAACGTCCCCGGAAAAAACGGCCCTGGACAAAACGGTCCCGGACATAATGTCCCCAAACGCAAACTAGGACAAAATGTCCCCACGCAACAGAATACGTATTAATTATTCCCTCTCCGATGTTGGTATGCTGTTCAGAATCAGTCGGATAAATAATTTGAACGTTTTTAACAAGTTTTCTGTATTTATTTCGTTCTAAAAAAGTTAATTAGTGTTACATTATCCTCCATATAGACATTTTCACATATGACGTGATTTAATAAACATCCCGACTAGGTAGAAGATTGAAATTTGGCAGGAATATTTCAATCACGGTTGGGTTGGACTGCGTGGGAACATTTTGTCCTAGCTTGCGTTTGGGAACATTATGTCCGGGGCCGTTTGGTCCTGGACCGTTTTGTCCAGGGATGTTTTGTCCTACACCTGGGAAAAATACCTTCCTCCAGCGATTGAAAATTCGAGTAGTAGGCATTTCGGTTTTAGTGGTTCGACTTAAGAAACGTTTTCGAAAACCGGGCCAGGTGCCTTTTTACCTTAACGGTGGGGAATTGCCAAATTTTACAGTGATATGTGAAAATGGCCGCCCAAAAGATTTTCTTAATTTACGTTTTACGGTTTGGCCAGGATATGTCAATTAATGTTAAAAAAATGAGGGCGCTACCTGGCACCGGGGCTCACCGAAAACGTGAAACCGATGAGTACTTGTCGAATCCGTCCATTCATTGTGGCGGTGACTTGGTTTACGTACGATTTTCAACACCTACTGTAAAATTGTGGTAACTCCTCTTAAAGAACGATAAACTAAGGCCGTTACACTTTTTTTTAATTCGTGTTATGAAAGTGAAGTGGTATTTATTTCGAAAGAAGGAAGATTTTAAAAGTGCGGTTCTAACATGCGGCGAAGCGATGTTCTAAAAATTAATGCGATTCTATTCACGAGAGAGGACATTCACTTCGTTCTGCGTGACTTTTTCAATGACGGTGATAATATTTTTAGCGCGTTTTTTTAATGCGCTTATAGTTTCACTTTGGCATCTGTCTGTCCATCCGTCTGTCTGTACACTTGCTTAAACTGAAATTGTGACGAAACCGTGAACGATAAAGAGCCGAAACTTGAAGTGTAGATTCCTGTACCGCTGCCATTTGTTTTTCTTTCGAGTTTTGAAAAATATACAGGGTCAGATAGGCTTCCATTATACATTTGTTTTAATATCTCGGTAGATATAAAAGATGGAAAACTGAAATTCGGAGCGTACATTTCCACATTGCTGCCACTTACAAACAAGGCTCTAGTGACTGAAAATGTGTCGGTATAATCACGTAAAAAATAAAAAAACGCATTCATTTTATCCATGTTCATGGATAACAGTCTATTTGTTGCTAATTATTTGTGACCTTGCACGTCAAGTTTTATGTTTCTACGTAAACACTATTCTAAGATAGCAGTAGTATGTGGAAATAAATTTAAGAGCTTCTTGATTTAAAAGAACATATAGACAAGATTCGGATTCCTCTCTATCCACCATCTATCGATACATAACATAGATATCATAGACACGTATCGTTTGAAATAGTTTGTGTCATTGCATAATGCTTCGAAGGAGTCACGTTGGTTAAAATTCTGAACACGCATAAGTGACATTACCACCAACATCGTTGAAATGACGTAATGATTGTGCATGCGGGGTTTTATTGCTCGAGGGGCGTGGTGGTGAAGTCTCTTTTATAAACACTTTCATTCTCAGCCCGTTCACCACCTCTCTCTCCCACTCCTCCGTACCCTGTCTCCTCCTTCCCTTCTTCGCTCTTAATCCTTCTCTTTTATATCTCTTCTCTCAACTTTATTGCCCTTTCTATTAAACCTTTATTTTATATTCCATTACCCTCTTTTCTATTTCTGCTATATTTCTCTCCCACCATCCTTCCCCTTTCTCTGTATCCCACTTATTGTGCTTTCAACTCTTCTTTTCCCCTCCCTCCTTTCACCACTCATCTCTATCATGAGTATGAGTTAGACCAGGGATGGGGAACCGGCGGCCTTTAGGCCGCATGCGGCCTTTTGTGATACTCAGTGCGGCCTTTTGCATACTTGTCTAAACATACTCAAACTCATATATGATTTTAGCATGAAAGTTACAGAAAGAACAAACAAAAGATATGTATTTTGCATCAACAGAATCTTTGCACCAAATCTTGTTTAAAATGACACATTACGTATAGTTATTGGTATTGTGAACTATATTCGAGCAAATGCTTCACGGCATCGCCAGCGCTTCAATATGACGATGAAACATTTAGTGTAGATCTTCCAAACCATTAAGTGAGCTGGTTGTCACAAGGCCAAGTACTAGAAAATCTTTTAGCTTTGCGAAAACAAGTCACGAACTTTTTCAAAGAACAGAATGAACCTTGTGAAATTTTGAAAAAAGATTTCTGCAGAAATGTTGCATTTTTGTGTGATTTAATGTCAAAAAAATCCTTTGTATACTTCTCTACAAGGTAAAACTAAATCCATATATGAAATGTTGCAGCAAATTCAGACATTCCGGAAGTTGATTTTTTTTTAAATTGGCCTTATCAGATCAGTTGTTTCAGCCGAGCATTTTCCTGAACTGGCAAAGGTAATTGATAAACAAGATATGAATAAAAACTTGCAAAATTGGAGTATGAATGAATATATAGGTGTTTTAGACTCCTTGATTAAAGAATACAATAACAGATTTAAAGATTTTGAGAAATATGATGTCTCACTGAGGTTAGCTTTTCAGCCACATCTGGTTGATGTCTCGAATGCATCTGAGGATTTGCAGATGGAGTTGATTGAGCTTTCAGAAGATAACATTCTGAAGCCTCTATTTGACGGTAAAAAGGATCCCATTGAAATATGGAAGAATGCAGTTGAATACCCACAACTGCGTCAATATACTCGTCGTTTACTCTCTTGTTTTGGCACAACCTATTGTTGTGAATCAACATTTTCACATATGGCTCAAATAAAGACGTGTCTGACAATGAGATCACAGATGACAAAAACTCACCTGGAAGACCAACTGAAGCTATAGCAATGCTGGAACCAAATATCAAGTTCTTAGCTCACAACAAACATTCACAAAAAAGTCATTAAATTGTGTTTTCGTTCTTATTTTGATGGATGTGATTGAATGCAACATTTTATTTACATGTCCTTAATTTGTTTTACCTTCTTAAAATTTATTGATATACTAGCAAATATGAAAAATTTAAATTTTTTACAGTAAATTAAAAAGTCATTATATTGTGTTAAAGCCTTCAAAGTTTTAAAAAATATTAGTAAATATGAAGAATTGAAATCTGTATTCGTTAAAAAGCCATTAAACTGTGTTTGCCTCTTTATTATTTCAATTTTGATAAATGTGAATGTATGCAACGTGCATCGCATGTGCGGCCTGATGAGGTCTCCGTTAAGTAACATTTGGCCTTCCAATGAAAAAAGGTTCCCCATCCCTGAGTTAGACTTTTGCTGAGGTTTATTTATTAATTCATTAATATTAACATACAGCACACAAAGGGCCAATTTAAAGTGAAATCTATAACACAAAAACACAAACATCCATGCCCTAGGCGGGATTCGAACCCGCGACCTTAGTATTCGTTGGCAGATACTCGAACCACCCGTCCATCAAGGCTGACGTTTAGAACGGAAGGATTTAAAGATGAATTATTACGAGAAATCAATTGTAGGACAGAAATATATAAGGGATCCTGTTTTCCTGGTAAAATAAAAGAGCATATGAGGGGAATAACATAATACTTACTCCCTGCCACACATCAATTGCGGTATTAATTAGGTGCAGATATCTCCATTCCTCTATCTCTCTCTTCCAATCCCTCTCCTCTTCTCCCTCCAATCTCTCCCTTCCTTCTCTTCCATCCCTCGCTCCCTCTCACTTCTTCCAAATTATCCCAGCGTTACGCCTCTCCAGCCACACTAACGGAATTACAATACATGCGTGACAAAAATCCCAAAACCTCAAAATAAATTTCAGTACGTCTCTAGGCATTACACGTGACGCCCCGAACGACGACAAGACATGAGTGTGTGTGTGAGATGGGTTTGGCGATTGCTATCTCTTATTTGCTTTCCTCTATTGTCATCGAGATCCTTGAAAAACGAAGTTCGCCCCATCCGGTCCTCGCCCTTTCGTCTAAATCGATTTTTCTATCCTTCGCTGGCGAAGATAAACGCATATAGCATAACTTCCTCGGTTTCCATACCGTTAGTATTGCCACAATAGAATCGACGCGCGTCATTTCCAACGGAATATTATCCACAATAATGTCCTTAGTATACGACCAGCAGTATCTAAAACAGCTACACGTAAATATGTAAATAACCGTGCCCAGAAATTCCAAAACTGAATTATCGACCCTAGAAAATGATGGAAAGAACTGATCACAATTTCTTATGCAGACAGGCATAAGCTGGGAATTTGGGAATGGTATTGAAACGAGAGAAAAATTCTGCCATGACCGGGAATCGAAGAAAAACATCCGCGTTTTGAAACGGGAGGAATAGTCTCCTACGATATTTTAGTGGTAGAAGGTCCGCCCGGCAAGTGGAAGACCCGGGTTAGATTCCCGGTCACGGCAGAATTTTTCTCCCGTTTCCATATTATTCCCAACCGTCGAGCATATATTATGGCTGGAATGCAGTTGATGTGGCAGTTTTCAAATTCGTAAAATGGATTGGCTTTATACATGAAATGCGTACCTAATTTTACCAACCTTTCGAGGTCGCCTTATCACTCATCCATTGCCTTTTTCGTTATGCGCGTGTACTAATGAGTCGTGAAAATATACAAGAGCCCTTCCACGGACAAATTGATTTCCGATATCTTCTCTCGGGTTCTCTAAGATCTTAATGACGAAATGAATCAATCGCATTATTCCGCGAAAGTTGAAAACGGAAATTTCGTCATTTTCACGTCGGAACGCTTCAAAGAGATCTAGACAACGAGGACAACAGAATGTTTACCGCGGCGCGTGGGACGAATTCTCTTCAAAAAATGCGCGGACACATTGACAGATGTAACTTTTGAGCGGCCAATATTTGCGCCCTTGTGGAAAAAAAGCGATGATGTACAAAAAAGCATCCCGCGTGGATGTCCCAAGGCTGCGGGGCAAAAAGACGGGAGGATGTTCGTAAATGCCAAGGAAGGGTTGCATCACCAACTCATCCGTGAAGAGAGAGAGAGAGAGAGGAAGGGAGATGGAGGGAAGGGAATGGGGAGAACTGCATCTCGGTTGGGAAGGAGAGAAAGAGAGAAAAGCCGCGAGTCCTTTTTTTGGAGCCAACAGAAACAGAGGTTGAGAAAAGGAGGATGAGAAGTTCTCTGAGAAGTACCGACGCCAAAGAGACCGATCTGAATGTTTCTCCTCTAGTTCTGTTTGCCGTCCGTTTCTCGCAACAGTCACTAGGGGAAGTACAGGAAAAGATAAAGGTCGTAAAATGTAAGACAATGCGGGCGACCACCTAAAATCTACATTTTACGATATTTACAAGTGAATACTATATCTTCGTGTTGGTCTCTTGCGTTTCTTGACCTTCATCTCTCGGAGAAAAAATCGGCTGATTTAAGTTTATGTGAATATTGTTCGCAGTGAACTATGAAATTTTCAGCGCAGTCGGCGTAACCATACTAGGCGATATAGTCGTAAATATAGTAATACACCATTCAAAAATTTCATTAACTATTTGATCGATCTAGTCAAACCTCGCAAAGGTGGTCAACTGAGATTCAGAGAAAAATGGTCGCTTTGAGGGACGACCGCCTCAGAGGAGCTTGACTAATGGGTAGGATGCCATCTAAATCAATTTGGTTTAAGAAATAATGGCCATGCAAAGAGGTGACATCATTAACGATACAGGACGTGTATGAGGTTTGACTATAGTGCTCAAAGGGTAAGTGCCAATAATTAAATAAGGTGACGCCATCGTTCCTTAATGAATCTTGGCTCAACTTTACCATTATCTTTGGTAATTATGTTAGACGGATCAGGTGCTTTTAAAGAAAAGGGATCCAATAGCATTGATGTTTCCTCGTGAAAAATTTAACGATAACAATGAAAAGCTCAAATATGGGTAGGTATTCAAATCGTAAAGACTTGAGCAATGCTAGACGAGATCTTACCTATGAAAAACTTCTAAGTCTTTATCAGTGATGAATATGGTACGCATATCATAGAAATTTACCAACATCTAACAAATGCACAGTTTCTTATCATGACGCTTAAAACTTGCTTTTAGAAAGACTTGGTGCTTTCCCGGCGTATGTTGTGAGAAGCGTTCTCGGGTTACGAGCCGGGTCGTTTCGACGATCTCTGCCGACGTTTCGGTGACTCTCTCTGTCGCCATCTTCAGGGGTCCTGAGTGCCGTGAGAGGTTTTTGGAGCGTTTATATAAAACTTGCTTTTAATTAATATATCATTAAATGCATAATTAATGAAATTCAATTGAAAATTTATATTTTAATTCCATTTAACTAGTTAGGATTTGATAAAAAAGGACATCTTGGTCAGTAGCGGAATCGAGTACAAACCCGCAAGTACTTTCGAAGCAACAATAAACTAGGGGCCTTTTCAGAAACATATGAAAGGAGTATTGCGCTGTCCGAGCCAAGAAAGGAAAATGTCAATCCGCATCTTTAAATGCGTCGGATGTGATTTGTTTTGCCTGGAATTCGTATTCGTTTCTCGGATTTTCATAGAGATAGCACGTTTCGTTTTATCGGGAGAACCTATTTCCTCTCAGATGGGCTATATAAAAAAATACCTCTCCTCTCCACTTGTGTCTCGATTCGTATCGTGCAATCTGCATGAAGCGGGGCGTGTCTTTCTCCTTCCCTTCGGCAGCTTCGCGTGCGGAATGCTCCATTCGCGTAAGCCGAGCACGCATTTGAAAATATCGCCGTCACAAAGGATTTGATCTTTGGTGCGTGAGCGAGGATGCCAAGCGACTTTTACGTCCTATCTGCATCGACTCCCCAAGGACGAATCGGACAAATCCATTGCCTTTCTATCCTTTTCTTCCCCGCGTGCGTGCGTGCGTTTGTGTGCGAGCGGATGGCTTGTAAGTCGAGCCCAACACGACGTCGCATTCGAGATCGTTGAAATGTCCCTTCCAACCTTATAATAGGAGAGACGAGTTCGTTTCTACTTTTTCCTGCGATGGCGATTACCTCTCGACGTTCACGTCTTCATCATCGTGAAGTTTTCTTCATGGTTGATTTTGCGGTCTGTGGTAGAGGTCTCAAAGATATGGCCTTCCAATCCGTTTGATGCAATATTTTCGCTGAATCGATTGTATATGTGAGTAAGTTAGAGAGTCGGCGAAAATGAGACAATCACGGAGCGTTACGAAAACAAAAAACGGTTTAATATTCAAGAATTTTGTGATAGTTTGTTGAAATTCAGTGCCATAACGTGGAAATCTACTGCCCGAAGCAAAAAGATAAAATGTGGGCACAGTTCGCGACACAGAGATAGATAGATAGATATGTAGATAGATATCGTCTTTATTTGGGCGAGAATGAGACTAAGCAGTCTCTTCTTCCATCTAGGCCAGCGGTTCCCAACCTTCTTCTGCTGCGACCCAAAACTGACCACCAATAGGACCTCGCGACCCATACCCGGACTCTCGAGGCCCGTGCTTCTAATTGAGCTAACATAAGATACAACATAGATAGCTGTAAATACGCCCCTGCCAGCGGACGCTACTATTGTATCGCTACTGCGCCGCAAATTTGGTCGGTCTCTGTCATAAACATTTTCGATAAATGGTAGAATTAATCTATGAAAGCCATGTTAGTGGGGCTGCGGTTGGAAAATTTTCGGTTGGTCTAGAATTCCTGCTTTTCCCCATCTATTTTCCCGCATAGGTGCTAAAAGCTTCGAAAGAGGGGTGTGGCTTGCATCGGCTGTTAAGACGGAAAAAGATTAGACAATTTTTAATAATAATATATAAATAACAACCAGACTGTTGGAAAAGTTTTCTTCTGATGACCCCAGCGACCCTGATTTGGGTCGCGATCCCGGGGTTGGGGACCACTGATCTAACCCATTGTCAGTTACAAACAGGACGATAGTAACAAAGAATAAAAATAAAATAAAAGGTTACATAAAATAAAGTATGTACTACATAAATACAATGCCAAGTTAACATTTTTGGAAATGAAAAGAGATGGAGATTTGTTTGATTGTGGGGAAAAAATTAGGGAAAATAGGTGCATATCCGTGGCGTCACCACCTTAGGCTGCTCTTAGAAAAAAGACGCCTGAAGCGGTCGTCTCTCAATCTCACCTCACGTGACAGCCCTGTTAGAATAATGAAGGTTGTAACAAAAGTTCGTTCTAATAGGGAAATAAGATGTAACGGAATTTAACGACAAAAATTGTCTTATTTTTCTATTTTCTGATTTTGATGAGTTTTCATATATTAATTACTTCAAGTCCGTTGTTTTATGAGTCAATACCTCGAACGATCCAGCAGTTAAGAGACAAAATTACAGATCATTATAAAAACATGAACGTGGGAACACTACTAAACGTACCTAACAAATGGGGAGTGGAGGCGTGCATGGAATGCAATATGGACAAATTAGTATTTCGATTGTATTGATTTGTAATGTATAATTGAAGCTATTTTCTCGCATAATTCTTTTATATCTTATTTCCCTATGAGAACGGGCTTTTGTCGCATCCTGTATAATAATCTTAGCAGTCGAAAGTTTCTTCAAGTTTGAATCATATTCTTGGGCTCACTATTACTTGGCATGAGGCCTGTCATAAACTTTGACCAATCCATTTGGCTCTGTTGCGATTTGATTTGAACACGTCCGAGCTACTACTTTTATTAAATGAACGATACAGATAACTCCGACTGCCTTAATCAAAATAGATCATCAGCGAATTGAGAATTGGGTAACTACAGTAGATCATCGATTATCCGGCGGCCTAGGGGGGAAGGGGTTGGCGGATTCTCAAAAACGCCGGATAATCACATCAAAGTTCTTATACAGCTTATTTTTTAACGTTCTTTTACAACATTGTTTTTTTGTTGTGTGTTGTTTAGTGTTTTGAATTTGTTTACCATACAAAATGTTATAAATAAAGCATGGGATATTTAAAAACATAAATACAGTACTGTAATATAGAATTACGAGAATGACGTACAATTCAGTTACATGCAACTCAGTATGTGTGGGTATGAATTTGCAAAGTGTTTCGCCTAGGATTACATAAAAATGCAGGTAAACAAGTATTACATATAACTGGGTTGCATATAACTAGGCTTGGTAGTTGTCGGCGTTTATTTTTCGTAAAAACCGACGACTAAAATCGATGTTTATTTTTCCTAAAAATCGGAGACGAATATCGAATGTTTATTTTAATACATTTTACTAGGATGTTCTGTTTTCAACTTTTATATTTCTTAAAAAGCGATCAATAATATTAACCTTTATTTTTAATACATTTTATCGGTTTTTACCTATAAAGATTTTATAAATTGAATTCCTTCTAATGAAATTCAACTAACAGTGTGTAAATAAAAAGAAGGCTTCTTGTATGCTGGCTTGTTTGTTGTTATCTATATTTTGATGAATGTGTTGTTCAACTTCGATCACCAACCTGGGAGTTACTTTTTCGGAATAAATCAGAAAGCATATTTTACTCGTTAATTCGCGCCCCCTTAAACACGAAATCGTGATCATTTGTGGAAAATTTTATGTGAAATGAATATAATGTATAAATGAATATTTTGATTTAAAAACTCATACTTGGTTGAATAACAAACGGGTATGAAAGCAGGGAAAAGCCCAGAGTGCATATACGGAACGATGCTTCTTCGACAGTAATGCAAAAGAAGCTAGGAACGGAGGACACTCGAAGGTAGGATTTTATCAATTTTAAAACGATCGTCAGTCATTTTTCATTTCGGGAAAACTTTTCTTTTTGGCTTTTGGAGGAGGTCGGTAGATCTTGTCGCACAGAACACAATCGACATCCCGACTCTTCAGTGAATGATATCCAAAGCGCGTAAGAATTATCGGATCCGGTTGAGGGCCAAGACAGAGCGCGATAAACCGATCATATTGTTTTGTCCCTTAACTTTGGTTTTGTATTCCGCAGCAGTGGCATAAGCGGCATCGGAAAGGAAAGTGTAATGAATTCCGAATGTTGTGTGGCCGTTTCGTTCGACTTCTCTTCCGTTCTGGATGTTTGGTGGTAAAATATATCAAGTTTGAGTGTAGCAAGGCAAATTTTAAAATCATGACGCAGAATTTCCTAGAAATGTGGTGGTGAAAAATCGACACTTGTCGATGACAATTCATTTTGGAATATAAAAGTTTTTAAAATTCGATGTTTATCGACATTTACCGATTTAAATCGAATCCTGCCAAGCCTAGGTATAACCCAGATCCTACTGTACTACTCGCAAACTTCCCGAAACGTTTTGGCACCACACGGTGCGCTATCGCCGGACTGATACTGACTTTGACCGGCGAACACCGCAACTTTCGCCGGATCGGTCAGGTCTGCCGGATAATGTTGGAAGTCGGATAATCGATCGCCGAATAATCGTTGATCTACTGTACTTTGTTGGTGAAAGGCGTCCATGGCTTACTCGACCGTTTTGTCTATGTGATCAACCTATTTTATTTACATGAAGTCTTTTCACTCTTGTTATTTGTTTTTACGACCTTTCAACTACATTGCAATCTCTATAATTCTTTCGATAACATTAAAGAGATTTATATTTTACCCGTCCGTTACGATGAAGTTGAAGGCGAAGTTGAATTTTTTTGTCTTCTCTTAAGATGTAGTTATTGGAGCTTTCGATTGCATGCTTTTTTCTTCGTGTTACGATTGTTATCTACTAAGAAAGTAGAGAGAGAGAGGGAACATTCTGAGCGTCAACGCCAATCAATCTCCTAAATCCACTGGCTCAGAGACGATAATCTCTTCCTACTAATCCTTAAACTAGGTTAATATATTCTTACACCTGCAATGCACAAAGGCACGTGCATGTTGACGAATTCATTAATGATGTCGAAAAGGACTTGCTAAGATGGTAGCAAAAGATTAAGAGCACTATTTTCTTCAATTTTTATTCAATCCGTGGAACGTCCGTCAGAATTCCATACCTTCGCCTTCCTTTACCCTTCTCTTAAGCAGCATTTTTTCTAATTCAGCATATAACCCGACGTGAGCAGTGTGTGTGTGTGTGTATGTATTTTTGGCTAATCAACCTCTTGGATTATTATAGCCATAACTCCTTCTACACCGAACACAATCACAAGGGAGGAGGGAAACCCGGTGCCGGCATTAGCCTACTCTTAACTAAGAGCACCAAGGGGGCCAACGCTGAATTTGCGCGGTCTCCTCAAACCACACAAACAGGGGGCCGGGCGACCTTGGAAAAAAATC
Source organism: Tanypteryx hageni (assembly GCA_028673005.1). Taxonomy (NCBI): domain Eukaryota; kingdom Metazoa; phylum Arthropoda; class Insecta; order Odonata; family Petaluridae; genus Tanypteryx; species Tanypteryx hageni. The sequence goes on along the minus strand of CM054114.1, from coordinate 50,887,090 downwards.
CAACTTGCGCAGGATTCATGCCCGCTGCCTTTTCAAGCAGCACGCGAGTAGCGGCCAGCGCGACGGGAGCAGAGCCGCAGTATAAGTAATTAAGATGGTTCTTATAAAAAAAAGTTCAATTAATATTATCGAACATTCTTACGAGTGAACGTTAACTTTCGGTAATTGAAGTCGCGAGTGAACTTGGCGTTCCAGAGTTGGTTTTGGGAGCCGCGCGTAAGTCGTGAAAGGGCCGCAGGTTGCCAATCCCTGTCTTAAACAATCTACCGTCCCTATTTTCTCCCTTCTTATACACCCCTCAATTTTTTTGTCACATTTACTCTTTTTGCTTTTACTTGCCTCCAAAATTTTGCTCCAAGCCTTTCACAAACAATTTTTATCAAATATATCAAACCTTTTTCTTTCCAACCTACATCGAACACTTTGTTTTGCTTTATTCTCTGCCCAACAGATTTTTATTTGGTATATTCTACGACTAAATCCCGAAAGATTCCAATCTAGGAACATACTGCCTAAGTTTTAACCTTTCTCTATTGCGAGAAATTTGTTTGGACAGACTTTCGTTGATGTTATTTCATATAGAAAAGCCAAAAAATACAGTAGTGTTAGTTAAACAATTTTCAAATTTTAACTAAAAATTAACCATCCTCTACGGTAATTATCTGATAGATCATCATTTTTTATCTATGAATAAAGCTCTCAAGCCACTTCAAATCCCAAAATAAAAATGTTCTTATGTTTCGAATTAATATTCCAATTTAGGGGTGAATTCAGTAGATATGAAGGATTATTTCCAGTGACGGCTAACGTATATTCGGGGAATGGTTGGCAATGTTTTAACGGGATTGTATCCGTAGCTGTGGGAAAGGTCACGAGTTAAATCGAGTCAGACCTAAAAGTGGATGATTTCATCCGAATGGAAATATCCGTCCACACCTTTTCTCACCTCTTGTCACGCGCTTTGAACCAACTTAGTAAACTTCACGGGAAATACCGACATTATTGTGAGAAACGGTGTTTAATTTTTCATTTAGACGAAGATTTAATGATAATGGTGAACAAATCAAACTTTCGCCTCGAGCAAGCTCTCCGAGGACAAAAGTAATTATTATATTGTGAACATTCATTATGTAAAAGAGTCAGAATATCCCAAATATAGCGATGAAGCTATATTGCAAAGGCTTACTCTTCATCATTTATAAAAAATCAGTTTATTCATTTATCCACTTATAACTTAATATACACTGAACCAATTTTAACGTAGCGTTTATTGGCAAAAAACTGCAAACATATCCGGTTTAGAGCACGTGGTCTTAGTGGTTTGAAACGGATAATCTACTATTGATTAAATACTAAGTAAGAGACATGTATTTGGTGAATTGAGATACAAAAGTATAACAAACAATTGAAGGTAGCTCCCACTAACGATATATAGGTGAAGTGTAAGAATCGATTATCTCCGAATAAGGCCGAGAAGAGCGTCTATTTAGCAAAGAACAATGGAATCGTGTGTTACTCAACAGCACATTTATTGCGCCTTTCTCCTCTTTAAGGCCAAAGTATTGATACCTGCGTCCCAAAGCATTCTCTTCGCTTCGTAAATGCATTTATTGAGGCCCATAAAAGGGGGAAAAGTGCACCCTCATTCACTTCTCAGATCACTGGATGCGATCTATCTTCGTCCTAATCAATCAGCTTCCTTATTTTTTGGTTACTTTATTGTTAATGCTCAACGTTTCTATATATTAATTAAAGCCAAAACGGGTAAATTCTGGAACTCGACGGAGATTTTCAGTTGATTGACGGTAACATCCGCGAAACTTAATTGAAAATCCTTTCGAAGCGACTTTTTGGCCGCTTATTAATTTTAGCGAATCGAACATGTCTGTCTGGTAGAGAGCAAAACGGGTGAGTTTACGCGGTAAACTTGGAAGGATATTATACAAACTTCTACGCAATATATTGGCCATAAGAAGGTTATTTCAATTCTGCAAATTACTCTCAAGCTTCTTCATTTCATATTGAAATGATTGTGCCTAATTGGGGAACATTCACAGTTAACATTAGTCGATCTATTCACGTATTTTGGTTGCATGATAGCGAATATCCGTTCTCTAAATCTTAGAAGCATTCGGAAAAATCTATTCTCTAGCGACTTTTAACTTGACAGCTGCGCGTCAGTTGTGAAAAAGGTCATTTCACCACTCGCTCGCAACTCTAAAAACGAAGAATGCCAGGAAAGAGTTACCGGAAAGAATTTTAGCAGCCATAAACTTTGCGAACATATTATGACCTCTAAGTGGACTGCACCGTAGCAGATTTTCTTTTTTTAATGCATTACTTAAAGCATCGTGCTCTTTATTCATAAAGACGCAACACGACGCCCAATTATCTAAGCTAGTTCGTTTCCGCACTGAAACCTCATGCATCCAACGCTTGCATGTGAATATTTTCTCTGTTTCAATAGTGTTACCACAGGTTGTACTCATTCTATAAATAATTTTTGTGTCACGTTTAAATTTAATATTTATCCTCTTGTCGCCGTTAGAGAAATTTCTATTTATATTATTTCAGTATTCGTCAAAATTCATTTTTATTAAAGAAACAAAATACTATTTAATTTAAATTTGCAGTTTAACCTCTCCAAAGTAATAACATGAATTGAACGGATAAACGACTCACTGGAGGTGTTTGAAAATATAAGATTTCAGCCATTTGATTGCAAAAATTATTTACAATTGAAAGTCATTAAATCCACACGAAAGATCAAATTTTGACAAGAAAATATTTTTACGTTTTCTTTCACTATTCGCAAAGTATCCGTGCAACAAATTACGTACAAAAAGTGAAAAAATCACCCGCGTTGAACAGACGCGCACAACGATATATCCAACACATTTATTTTTTAAATAAAAGACCTAATTCAATAGAGCAGGGGTTTTCAACCTTTTTTATTATCGTACCACCAAATCAAAAATGAAAATGTTCGCGTACCCCCATATAGCCAAAACCACGTGTTTTTATTTTTTCGCGTACCACATTGCGCTTACCCGCGTACCACAGGTTGAGAACCCTTGCAATAAAGAATTATCGAGCTCCTCTCGGAAAACATTTTCAAGAATAAGCACTCTTTCAATTTTTTATACATGGAAGTGTTTATTCTTGAAGACGCCTAATGCCGGTAACGTGTTTAGCGCGGAGAGGCATACGATAATCTCCCGGATGTCTGGAGTGGAATGCCATGGCAAGGAGGAAGGAAGTAGGGAAGGGTAAATACGGTTGAACTGAGGCTCTGTAAGGAGGGGTGGAGGCGAAAGGCTTGAGTGGTGTTTTGGCATTTCAACCCCTCGACGTGAAAGGTGGGGGTGGGAGAAGTTGGATGCCCTCCCTCTCCTAGGGAAATGGCGGCGGGGCTCCTCAGCCTCTTTCCTCCCACCCTCACATTCCGGATTCCGCCTCCCCGTGACCCACATAATGCGCGCGGGAACGAGAGGAGAGGAAGAGAGGGCTTCCTCCGCGAAGTCGTGACTGGAGAGGTGTTTTGCCGGTCGGAATGGAGGTGAGGGGTGAAGAGAGGGGAGAGGAAAGGGGTGAGGAGAGGGGTAGGTAAGGTTCCGGAGGGAGAGGGAGGAATATGGAGAAGGGCAGATTCTCAAACGCTAAGGTCGCGGGTTCTTATCCATCTGTGGACAAGTACCATCGTGTTCGCGGGACCTAAAATGGGATTCGTGTCGCGTCTGAGGTGATGATTTTCAAATGGTGCTACTCGCGCCTATAGCGGACAGTAATAGCGTGTTAGATGGTGAGAAAGTGGAATACAAAAGGCTATGATATTTTTTAAGCATCGAATTTGCCTACTTTTAATGCTGGAAAATAGTTTGGTACTGTACAGTTCCCTCTTTTGATGTAATTTAGTTATAGTAACAAGTATATAAGCGCGAAAAAGGTTATGCTTTGAATTTTTCGCATAATATTGTTCTATCTGGAGGTTCCCACGTAAGCATATAGATTACCCTTAATCGTAAGTGACACCAATATTGGAAATAATCGATTTAACCTGCCCAAGGTTGTATAAAGGAATGAATAAGGCATTTTAAGCTGCAAAGTCGTTAAGACTTGTATGCCACTGACTGGAGATTTTTGCTACTTGACGGTTAACTATCTTTATTTTGCCCACTTATATTCTCCAATATTACCTGAAATTTTAGGATCCTGAGCTAATCACTTTCTTTTACCACTGCCTGAACTTATGGATAGTACAAAAATTATTCTTCCATTATTACAAAAAATTTCAGTATGGTAATGGGAAAGCCCATTTCAGTATAAAATATTAGCAAATTTTCAAATATTTTCTGGACTTACTTCCGTAAACAAAACAAAGGTTTGAGGGCGTTAGACATACCGAAGCAAGTCATCTAGATAGGCAAGTAAGAAAAAGAGTTATATTTTGCATACCGTGAGCGAAGAAAGGGATATCGTAGGTTGCATAAGGAGGAGACAAAACGTAAGTCGCTGGAGCAGTTTCTTCCGAGGAGTGTGTAGTACAGTGCTGGAAGGACGAGCCTTAGGTAAGAGATAGGGGTAGAGAGAGAGGAATAAAGAGAGCGGCACTAATAGGTCATCTGATAGGATATACGAGTTTCAACGGATAGAGAGAGAAAGAATGACAAGCGAAAGGGATCGATTATAACCTTAAAAGATGCCGGAAGGAAGCTCATGACGCTTTCGGAGCCATGATTTACGTGAGAAAACCCATCGGTAAACAAAGCGGTCGTGATTAGTTAAAGAAAAAGGAAAAACTTAGATTTGCCATTCCAATTTTCAGAACACTTTTCAACGATAGACGAAAGAGCAACTTTAAATCGAAATAAATGAGATTCCGACGTGTGTTTTTAAAATAAAATATTCCACGATATATGGACCAAATGTTAAATGTTGTTAAACTAAAAAAAAGAGAATAAGAAGTGTGGTATGACCCGCAAATGATCCCGGATCTTTGGCTTAACGTGCGTGCCTCTTATTAAGCTCTCATGACTGGTGATTTATCTCCGTTTATTTTTATTCGCTTCATCAGGAATAGCCTTTCTCGAGTTTTGAAATAATGCTCATGCTTTTTTCCAATTTTGTTACTACGAAACAACACTTTTTAGTATGAGCCGTATAAAAACCGTATTGGGATTTAAAATACCGAAACGCGCCAGTTTTCCGCGGTGACGATTTATCGAAGTTTACTCGCCGCCGTAATAATTTCGAGATTGAGAGATTTCATTCCAGGAACTTGGCGGGAAAAGGTAGCCTAATAATATCCTCGATTAGATGGATCTATGTTTGGGCACCTATGCTGCTTAGAACAAGATAACGTCGGATGTGACATTATGGCGCATGAGCAAACTTAGAGCGGAACGACTGTGAAACTTAATGGAAATTTCGTCTAGTAAACGAGAAGCAAGCCCCATTCATCCGGTGATATTACATGACGGTCATGTGGTGCAGAAAACGTCTCATTACTATCACAGCATTTAGATAAATCTATATTAATAAAAGGCAATGTGTGTGTGTGTGGACAGCATATCTCGAATACGATTCATGGGGGGCACTATGCGAGGGTGGCACTATCGGGGAGCGCTAAATCGAGGTCTGGCTGTATTTCATTGTAATGTCAATGTTTATTTCGTCAGATGCTATTAAACTGTTACAGCGATACAGATATACGTTTGGTTTTCAAATGACTCGCTTGAAGTCGCTCATATTTAACTAATGAATTCCATTTAGAAATTTAGCGTGTCTCTGTGTTTCCTCGCAGAAAAAAATTAGCGCTATTGCAGTCCAGATAACTACATATGTTTGTGAGACTGGTGTTGAAACGGTGCTAAAACGGCTGCAGTGACTACTGCGCCTAAAAAAAACCTGTTCGAAACAAATAGAAAGAGCGTTCGGGATGTTATTTAGCGATTCCCTCACGCGTTGTTACCTCGGGTCCTACAGTCCCACTGACCTCATTTCCCTCCTTCCCCCGCATAGTGATTCGAGAATTCCTACCCCCTTGCGCCCGAGTGCAGCCGAGATAAGAGGACCGATACATAATCGCATGAGCGAGCGAAGTGGTCGAAGCGGATGGCGCCCGTCCTACGGTGGTGTAGGAGGTGGAGAGAAGGGTGGGGGAGGAAAGGGAGAAAGAGGGAGGGTTTATAGGTTGAGGGAGGGTGGAGGAAAAAGGGAGGTGGGAAAGAGGAAGTAAGGAAAAGAAGGATCTGGAATAGATAGAGATCGATAGATATACGTCTTTATTAGGGCTAGATTGAGACTAGACTTCTTCTTCTTGAAGTATTGTCTTATGATAGGACCAATATACCAATCATTCGATTGGTTTGATAACTAGGGAATATACATTCATTGTGTGGTGGTGTCTCGGTGCCTTCCACATTGGCCTACTCTTTATGAAAAGCACCAAGGGGTCCAACTACTTAATGTCCCTTCCGAAGGACGGAGCGCTGATATTTGCACGCTCTCCTAAAACCACACAAGCAGAGGGCCGGGCGACCTCGGAAAAAGTTCTGTTTTGGCATGATTGGTGCCCGTTGCCCCTTCAAGCAGTAGGCGAGTAGCAGCCAGCATCGTAACCACAACACCACCGGCACCCCGAGACTAGACTAGATCAGCGGTATTCAACCTGGGGTACGCGAGGTCTTTCCAAGGGGTACGCGAGGTCTTTCCAAGGGGTACGCGAGGTCTTTCCAAGGGGTACGCAAATACATATATGAAATCAGAAGGTTCATGTTTTCTCACAGTACTTTCGCACTTGACCAGCAGCATCAACATCTTTTCCCTACTTCTCATCTGCCTTTAAATAATCTTCCTTTTCATCAGTTTCTTTTTAAACCAGAAGGAAGAAATGTTAGAAGAAATTCCAGTTTATTCGTGATAAAGTCGGAGTATGGTATTCCAATACAGGGCGCAGAAACGGCGGAGGGGAGGTAGAAAAACGACATTCCCTGGAGGAGGGCAGAATGATTGAAGAATTCTGCATTAATTAATGCAATCATAACGGATTGGTTACAAATTTTGATTGAAGGGGAGCGGTGAACTATTGGGAAAGAGTAATTCATTTATATATCGTGGGGTGCAAATTTCTTCAAAATTGTTTTAAGAGGTAAGCCAAGAGAAAAGCTTGAATATAACTAGACTAGACAATGCTTTCTTCCATCTAACCCAGTGGTTCCCAAATGGGTGCCGCTGATTTTTTGGGGCGCCGCAGAAAACTTGGTTGGGTAAATAAATCGGTGATTTGGATATTCTGTTCGGTAATTGGGGCAGTAATTTTTCCTCTAATAAATTGATTATAGCGTAGAAACAACAAATGCATGCGTTCAAAGGCTGTAATACTCGTTTGTAAAAATATAAAAACTTTGTTTCAGGGATGGGGTGACGCGAAATTCTGTTTATTTTTTAAAAGTTGCCGCGCCTACAAAAATCCTTGAAGCCACTGATCAAACCCATTATCAAATACAAAAAAACAAAAGAAAATACTACATAAGTATTAACGCAATGTTAGCGTAATTGGAAATGAAAAGAGAAGTAGGTATTTATGTTTGTGGAGGAAAACTTGGAATAATTAAGATGTTACGCCCTAGGAAACACCTCACTTCAGGAAAACAGCCACACAACAAGAGGGGTGTGAAAAACCTGAGAAATATACTGATGGAATTGGTTAAAAATTATGGAGCTGTACATACATACTGAGATAAATAGTCATACTGACATACTGAGTCATACTCCGTTTAACGCTGGGGATGCGTTCCTGAAAACGAGAGCGCTAACTGAATTAGCGTTATGCGGGGCCATTTTAGTATAGCACTTATGGAGATGCGTCCTTAAAATCGTAATTTATTACCTATTTTTAATATATTAGTATAACCGCTCTTCTCTCCGATACTATCTATAAAACTGTACTGTAAATAATCCTTAAATGCGCAATGTAGCAGATCAGCTACATTCCAGAAATCCTGCAATATAATAACTGTCGCAGCTTTTTTGTTATTTATAATCAGCGCCTCATACCACCAATAGGTGCCCAGTTTCGTGAGATATGTAAAAAAAAACAATCCAAAAGAGTTATTTGAGAAAAATGACAAAAATGACACGAGTAAACCCCACCGGTACACCGATTTTAACTAACACTTGCCCCTATAATAAATATGTTATGTTAAATATGAAATTTAGTGATGATCTGGTAATTAGCCTTAAGTTAGAGCACCCACAAAAACGTATGGAGAAAGTAAAAATTGGTCCGAGAACAAAGAGCGTTATGGCAAATCAGCGTTGTACTTATATACATGTGTAGACCATTAAAAATTGACATTTATTCGAAGACCTGTAAGAGAAAATAGTAAGCACTTGTCAGATCGTGGTTATGTTGGGGGACGGGATAGGAGACGTGTTTGAAGGTACAGGGGGAATTAGAGAGGGGGGAAGGTATGATGGAGATGGAGGAAAAGGTATGCTATAGAGAGAGAGATGGGAATAATTTTGAAACGAGAAAAAAATCTGCTGTGACCGGGAATCGAACCCGGGTCTTCCACTTGCCGGGCGGATATTCTACCTCTGAACTATCGTAGCAGAACAATTTTTCTCGTTTCTGAACGCGGATGTTTCCTTGGTTGGGACGGTCATAGCAGACTTTTTTCTCGTTTCAAAATGATTCCCACCTTTACAGCTTATGCCTGTCTGCACAGGATCTTCGGATCATATTATTCCATCAATTTATAGAGAGAGAGATAAGGAGAGATGAGAGATAAGGAGAGATGAGAGAAAAAGGAAATCGATTCTAGTATGGGAGGGTGAATGTGTTGGAGATAGATGGGATAGTGGGAAGAGAGGGGGGTTTATTTAAGGAGGAAAATGTGGAGAGAGGGAGGGATGAGAGTGGGTGGCGGTGCTGGTCAGTTCGAAATCCTGGTAGAAACGACCTATAAGAGAAATTGCTGCCGGTTGAGTGTGTGACAGGGTTTCGAAAGCCATTCGTTTCCCTCAACGATTCATTAACAGCGAGGATTCTTGGAGTGGTTAAGGTTTTAAAGCGGTTTTTTCACGCTCGGGAGGATTTTCACTTTGCTGGCTATGCTTCGACAATTATTATTTAGGTGGAAATTTGAGTGCTTCGCCTTACATACGATCTTGAGAAGGGAATCTAACAAATATAAAAGCCTACATCTGTCCCTTTGTGGCTCCCTCTGCCACGCTATAAAAACGCAAATAACTCGATAAAAGATCGAGATATTTTTTTGAAATTTGGCAGGAATGCTAGATTCGTATATTTTAAGGTGATGACGAAAAAAAATATCGAAAAAAGACCTTGGTTCGACTCCAAGGAAGACATTTCCATTTCCCGTAAGATAACACGTAAAAATCGACTTTTTGAGATCTAAATTAGAAAGAATTAACCTACGATCTTCGGATCTGAGCCATTTTAAAGAAATAATCATGTAGTTTCTTATTCTGTTCATCTTTTTTCGCCTACAGTTCGAAATTCCTCATGTTAAACGTTTAATTCACATATTTTGGGGAAATCTTTCCATTTTAACGGGAGGTAGCCTTGCCAACCCATTACTTTATTAAACATCGAAATCCTATTGTTACTTGAAAGCATGCTTTGAATGCTTTTAATACGAGAGAGAGAGAGGGGGAAGTAGAGGGAAATGATTTTCATAGCAACGAATGTAAACAACATCGTTGCGTTATTTACGAGAAGGAATACATTTGAATGTAGAATATTAATCATTTGCATATTAAAATTACTTAGAATCATGGTAGGAGTTCAATGCTTGAAACTACGAACGCCTAAAGGAACGAAAATTTGTTTTCCTGTCATCGACTTTTAATACGCGTCGAATCGATCTACATATCAGTTTTTAACGCATTCTTAGTGATTCGCATTGTTGCTGGTTTTGTGTAATTGGGTACCATTGACTTGGATATTAGCTTCGCGTCGCATCAATTCATAAAATTTCATTTAAAAAACTTTCCCGTTGAATTTCAACGGGCATCTTCCTAGTTAGGGTAATAAACAATTGAGGTGACGGAATTTAAAGGATTCCTTTTCTAAGAAAATGTCCCGCGAGCACCGCAAGGAGAATGCGTTTTATCTTGGCAAAACTTGCTCTGGCATCTTGATGATTTAAAAATTAATTTTCTATTTTGACCCAATTTTCATGCTCAATAACTGTATCTCAAGTATTTATTTTAATCACAAAGTCATAGTTTAAGACCTACCGGTGCCAGTTTATTTTTTATCTAATAATAAAAAAGTCAAATGTATGAGAGCAAAGGTAAAGAAATTAAATAAACGTCACAACTAGGATCCGAAATTAGCGGAGAAATTAAAACTTCACTGCAGCACTTACATATTCTTCTATGTGTTGCCCTGCAGTTCACCAAGGTGGTATGTTGTAAATTTAGGCAAGGGAAGACGGTCTTATGAGAAATGTTATAAAGTTGGCGCCCAAGACAATTAATTGCCTAGTTACGTACTGTGGTTGCGTTTTATTGCATTCTTAGCGTTTTATGCGTGTGATTGAGATATATTAAAAAGATTTGCTTAAATGAGCAAAGCTACGTAAAATGCATAAAGTATCGAACACAAGAAATAATGCAGAAAATGCCTTGTGCGGTTCATTTAGCATTAATATTCTCCTTGATTATCCCTTGTTTACTGCCACCCTTGAACCATTTGCAAGGAAATTATTTTCTCTCGATATTTCGAGTCAAATTGACAAATTACTTGACAAGTGAAATTTTTTATTGAATTATTTCAAACTATGTGGCACATGGACTCTAAAACACTGGTTCCTCAAACTGGGCGCCGCAGCTGATTTTTTATTAAATAAATCAACGATTTGGATGCGTTGTAGGATAATCGGGGCAATAATTTATCCTCTAAAAAATTGATTGTGGTGTAGTGCTAACAAATCCTAAGTCCTAAGGATGTAATCATCATCATCGTAGGTAGTCTGTTCGTAGACAGGTCCGCGATTATTCATGGCTAAACCTGGTTCTCCATATACTCCTATTTTCCGCTGTCCTCTTCATATCTTGATAACTTTCTTTCACTTTCAAATTGTCTGTAACATCCGTATGTAAATACATAAAACCATTGTTTCATGGCAGAGCTGCCGCGAAATTCTGTTTATCTTTGAAAGGGTGCCGCGCATACATAAATTGTGGGAACTACTGCTCGGAAACAATGATTCTTGGCAAATGAATGCCTCGTAACATTAATCCTCCACTTACAACAGTACCATCTGATGGATGGAGAAGTTCACTGTTACTTTAAATTTTTCTTTGAAAAACTTTTCATATTAATGACAAATGGAGAAACCTAATAACCGTAAAAAAATTATAAAAAGGAAGTACTCACATACGCGCCGGTTTATGTGAGGTCTTCCATTTTATTATTTCTTATCGTTTATGGTTATTAAGAGATTTCTCCATTTGCTATTAGTTGTGACCATATTGTCTATTTTTCGTACCATATATAATAATACTTCTTTATTCACTTAAAATATGATGAATAAAAGGCCAAGTATTTGTATTGTTCGCAGATGATTGTTTTCACCAAATATTTCGTGAATTTTTCGCAAGTACGCCATTCTACCGCACGTGGAGCAAATTATTCAGGAGTCTTTCAACATTCAGGTTCAGCTGCTATTACCCGCACATGTTTTTGCAGTCTCATCTGAATATTTTTGCAAAATCACTAGGTCTTCGGAATAACGATGTATCCGGGGATTTTCGTGACACCCGAGTCCCAACTCTGCTACAGTAATAAATTAAATGGCTCACCTCATGGCTTCAGTTACGCTGATCACCAGGTGAATACCTTTGGCCACAGAGTGATCAATTTAAAAACTGCCGATGGAGGCCGCGATTCTGTCTTCGAAGAAATTATAAGACCGTCATCTCCACATTGCAGAAGTCTTCAAGACGTATTTACGCAATCTACGGTTGCGCCACTGCGTTTTGTTGACATTCTCCAGTCTTCGCTTTTATGCGATTTGCGGTGTTTATTGATTACAAAAGTTATGGTTTCCAGGCCATTGCTTGCGCGCGCCTTTCACATGACGTAGTTACTACACACGCAAGATTTTCTGCCGATACTGTCAAATAAATTCTTAAAGCATAAATACACGCCGAGTGTTTAAACAAGTCACGGGAAAGTTTGTATTATTGCAAACCTTTATTTTTAGACTTTTACAAATTCTATCGAGTCAACTTTTATAATTTTAACTTCAAAACACATCTTCGGTCTAAGATTAAGTTTAGTAGCCTTTGTCATTTGCGCCCCTAATTAAAACGAGGCCGTCATTTTCATTTCGAGGATACATTAGCGCATCACGATTGAGTTATCTTAATTTCAATTCAAAATCTTTCACTTCGTTTCGTCAGTATTCTCTCCCTTATATACATATCCATCTCGATTAAAATTAGCTTTCCCCTCAAGACTATTTATTTTTATTTGCTTCTATTTAATCGCACGGAAAAATGTCCATGTTCTCTATCGATAATAAAGACTTTCTCTTCATAAATACCTACTCAAACATATGATGCATAAATTCAAGAGAAATAGTGATTTGGATAAGCTTATTTATATGCATCAAACATATTTAATCTATCATAATTTACTAATGGTAAATATTTGATCCGAAACAATAAGGGAGAATACATAATTACTTTAAAAGAAATAGCGCCGCTTTTAATCTATTATCCGGAAAATAATATTTGCAATTTTTTGCCTGTATTTTTGCATATATCAACGAGTTTTCTCATTTAAAAAAAATAGAGAGTGTCATCCTACCGCAAACACGTTCGCTCGTTGCCTGATGGAGATCAGAGTTTGGTGAAAATTACGACCCGATCGAGGGAAGTTGAATACACAAAGGATCGAAGCTCTCTCTTCTTCTTATTTAGCGAGTTCCCTACGCAAAATAGGACGCGGTTCGTTTCTCCACGAGAGTAAATATCCCATACATCGGTGACGTAGGCCATTTAAACCTCGCTTCGGATGCTCCATTCGGGTTAGTTGGTCGCCGCTCATGCCGACCATATGCTCGAATAGCCGAACACGTTTTTATAAGCTGCGCATTTCTTCGAGCTTCGGATGAGGTAAAAATCCAAACGACGTTTTTATTTACCGAAAGGAGGGATAATTTTTTAAAAGCTTTTGCAATAGTACTTGTCGCCGAGTTCATACAGATCATCTCATTATCCTACTCGTTGAGACGCATCTCATAACAGCCTCTCGCTTCGACGAATCTTTTCTCATTTCTTTATTTCCTTATTCGATGTATCGGACGGTTTCGCTAACCTTCATTTCCTCATTGCAGCTTTCCGTTTACGGCGAGTGTCGTCTTCTCTCTTTTGGAATTATTTTCCGTTTTCATCTGAAGAAGCTTTTTGAGCCTATGCGCCCGATTAATACACATTTTCCACTTTCATCCGATTGTAAATAAATATTTTATCTTTCCTCATTTTACATTTCCCCGTTTATCGGAAAAAACTATATCAGAGAATGCGCTTTCGAATTTGCTTTATATATTGCCAGTCAGTCTCGAGTTCTAGGTCTTTGAAATGCGAATAACTGTTGGATAACACTTATTTTCGGTCTTTTGTAGTTTCGGTATTGAATAATTACGCCGTTGAGGTTTCCTATTGAATTTTATTTCAAATTTTATTTTGTTGTGAGATTAATTGTCTGCGTTTTTATCGATTCAAACTGAAGTGATAGGTCTTTCATATACATATGAGGTGATATTAAAAATAAGTTCAATGAAAAGTAAGATTTTTTATTATGAGCGAAGGAATGTTGGAAGCCCGCGATAACAACTTCATCTTCCATGAAAATCATTTGTTTTTGCAAATTTCTTCGAAGCTGGTCTATATCTCTCCAACAGAGAAATTCTCCCAAAGGGTTTTGTCTCCCTAATAATTGACGCCAATTAAAGTTGTTATCAGGGCGGAATGATGAAAAGATAGACAAAAGGGAAACATCAGCGGCATTTTAGTAGCTTATGAATATTCCAAAATATTACCATTTTTATCTTCTGCCGCCATATGTGAAATCTTCTGGATTATTTGAGTGGCTTCTGTATAATCATAAACCGACCACGAAAATCATATCCACGTTCCAGCTACAAAGTAGACATTCTCGGCGGTTCATCAGTGTTCATCAAATACTGTTGAGTTACCACTGAAGACGGCTAGTATGTAGCTGTAATGTGCATAGGTTTCACAGTTGCAGGAGTTGTTAATATCACCTATAAGATTCAGGCTAAGAGTTCTATAATAATTGAATTTTCTTTACCATGTGATCGAAAATTTACTGTTTTTATTTTACTTGGTAGAGAAGTCTCTGGAAAATGCAAGGGCAGCAGGATGGTTTCACATCGGTCTCTCTCTCTCTCTCTCCCTCTCTATTGACCGGACGACACATATAAAAGACTTTCTACGTGAGTCAGCGTTAATTTTTTTAACTCGCTTAGTTTTCCAAAAATAAAAAAACACCTAGGATTTATAGTAATCATCCATTTTACGTCTTGCGCTTTAAAGAAAAGACGCATCGGGGACAATTTGCCCATTGTTCCACGTTGACGGACGCTTAGCGAGACACGAGGGCCAAAAAAGAAACATCTCGAGAAATGTCTTCATCGTCGGCATCTTTTTTTGCAACCCCTTTTCCCCTTTTAGGTATTTATCGCGTAGAAAAAAACACCGACGATTTTTAAGCGGTCATTTCGTCCGCAACTGAGAAGGAGTTGCCGCATTCCCTCCCTCTCACTCACCCCGGTTTCTTTCCTGTTTCTCCACCTCTTCCTATCTCTCTCTCGCCGTCCACCCCTCTCGTTCCCGTTAAAAGTGTTATTTTTTCCCAACCCCTCTTCTCGCCATCCTTCCTCTTGCCACTTCTCGCATCCAACCCTCTCCCACCGACCCAACCCAACCAACCAAAGCCTTTGACCTTCGCAGAGAGATACGCTCCGCGGCGTCGTTCCGTGGACCTGATGAGCGATGTTCGTCCGTCCGATGAGATGCGGAGGAGGGGGAATGAGGGGGTGGGGAGGGAGTGAGGGGAAAGTGGGAGGTGAGGGGAAGGGGGACGGTGAGGGGAAGGGGGACGGTGAGGAGAAGGGGGGAGGGGAGGGGAAGGGAGGGGAGGAAAGAGAGAGGATGGGGCAATGAGATGGGGAAGCGCACAAGTCGAGAGAGAGAGAGAGATCGTTTCGACGACGACTGTAACAGGAAAGTCTCGTTATCTTCGAACGATTCAAATGCTGTATTCGTCGGTCATTTGTGCGAGAAAAATATAAATAATATAAATATAATACGTGGGCGAATTTTTTTTTCAATTTAATACGCAGAAATGACTAATATGACGGAACCTACAGGATATGAAGGTCCATGAATTTTCGGTAAAACTAAGAAGATGCCAGTATTTCCGTACTTATAGTGGAAGTTGTACAGGGTGTCCCAGAAGTCTGTACCCACACTTAAAACAGAGACTGCATTCTTAAAGTTAAACAAACGCATTTCTAACATAATAGCACCAGTTCCACCTTTTCTTGGTTGGCATACAAAACTAGAAAATTATTTTATTTCCTGAGATATGTAAATATGTAATGTCTATTTTCATATGGGCACAGACTTCTGGGATACACGGAATATCTCCAATTTTCGGTAACAGATTTTTTAATTTTCCCACGCGCTGTAATTAAAGAAGTGAGAATAAACATGCAAACTATTAATTTTTAAAAAATCAAGCATAACAAAAGCAATTGTACATACATTATGAAAGAAATAATGATGAAATTCGTCTATGGCCGAAGACATCCAACAAACAGAAAGGAGTTAACAGACATTACTACTACCCTTGAAAAAACAAGTTTCTGCAAGATATCATTTTCCAGCAATCAGCGTCTCCTTGGGCAGCATCATGTACTTTTCCGATAATTCTAATGCTTGAAAATTGATAATTTACCAAAAATCACGCGTCAATTTTCAGAAAATTCTAAAAAAAACTTATTGTTAGTTAAATGAACAGGAACGTAAGACTAGATGAACGGGAAATGCGTTGAAATAAGTGCAGAATTTTACGAAAATGTAAAAATAAATGAAAAATTATAATCAGAACTAACGAGCTCATAATATGGATTAAATGTAACAGATAACCGAAGTTAAATAATGGCATTTTACGGTACAAATTAGCTGCTCTCAAGTGTAATTCACTGATAGATGTTTGGTTTAGTCAACCATTTTTTGATAGTAGAAGTCGCCTTGATCATCTATTGATGGAACCTGCTAATAAAGGTAGTTGACACCATCAGTAACATTCTTCCAACGCAATAAAATGAATACCAAAGCTATATTTTGTTTAAAAAATTAACCGTCATATGATGAGATGAGCTGTGTTGGTTTGAAGGCTATCGTTCAGATGCCGTCACTGTCAGTTGAAGAATGGCGGCATTTTGAGTCATACGATATCGCATAATCGAGGACCCCATATAACGTTTCGAGGTACTTATAAAGGAAAGCCTTTGGGAAACCCCGTGGATTATTAAGTGCCGTGCCACATTTGCCTGTATGCAAGCGGGGAATTGAATCGTGGATTTATTTCATTCTGAAGGATGCTTATTTTGATTTGAAAGACCATTGAAAGATCAATTACAAAATGTACGTAGAAATTTTATTAACTATTTGTCATTTTATTAAACATTTACTACCACATTTTTCCACCCTAGATCAGAAGATCACACTCCATTTAGGAGATATATTGATTAATCCAACTTTCAAAGTTATAAATTTTATGAATTGCATGATAACAAGCAAGACCAGAAAACACATGCTTAAAGCACTGAGGCACAAACTAATTTGCATCTTGGCCATACAAAACGCTTTGGAAATGGCAACTTAATGTAGTTGTAATCCATAAATATTGACCTATAGCACTATAACGCTTCATGTCAATATTTATGTTATTATGTATTAATCCCAACTCATTCGTATTTATAAACGCGAGCAATATTTAGAAATATTTTATCGCAGAGTTGGACAGGAAGATGAAGGAGCGAATGGTTTACTTAGAAAGAGGGATGAGATACACAAAAAGGAGAGAGAAAAAAGGATGAATGAAGAGAGAAAAGACGAGAGGTGGAGAAAAAGGACGCGAGAGAGATGAGTTAACGAGTGTATCAGTGGGAGATGGAAGGCTGGTGAGGGAAGTCAGACACTTCATTACTTCCTGCTCCTTAATTGGGAAGGTGCGTAATAAGATTTATTTCTGTATATATTACGTGCATTCTCCACAAATTAAGAACTTCCACCAGCGTTAACTTATTAACGTACGTCGTTGGAACCGATGAAGCCAATGCAATGTCGAAAAATAGCAAACAGATATGTGGACGCAAAGAAATGCATCGCGTCAAGTGTAAACTTCTTATATTCACCTTCATATAATTACAGTCATTCTGTTTAGCTCATATATGTCAGTGGAATATACTTAGATGGTATCGCAAATGTTAAATATAATACTTTTCGCTACCTTTTATAATTGAAAATTTGCCCTCAAACGTGGTTGAACCGTAAATGAAGGTCTTGAGGATGAAAACCGAATTGGAAGGAACTTTAAAATCAGAAAAAGGTAAAACATAAGCAGTGATAAAATTTTATCTTTCTATACAAGAATTAAAAATCGGTCCGAGTTTTCGATCTATAATTTTAAACAAATGAAATATAAAAATTGATTCTGTTATATATTAAGCAATTGATCAAAACGAAGTCGAATGTTTTAAACACAGCTCTTCACCAATGAACGAGAATAATCGGTTCAAAACAAGCTAGGTGAATTGAATTTATATATTTTTCTGCGTAGCTACAAGTATATTACGCATTTGGACTCGTATAATAAACCATCACATAAAATTCAAGGGAGAACGCCGCTATAAGATTTCTATCACGGCGCAGGTTAACTTTGACTGTTCATGGATCCATATAAAAATAACAAGATATACATCAATTTTAATAAATTTAACGTCATCATTACCTTTTCGACATCGTTCATGGTGAAGTCTTTTGCGTCGAATTAATACTGGGTGCGTTGAATCGCGGCGTCTGCGGATGTATCTTAATTTTATTTGCGTCTTTTAAGAGCAATAAAATCTCGAAGGATGACAGAGATAATGATATTCTCCTCTCTACTCTCCACGATCGGGAAAAATTTTCCCGAAGTGGAATTCCCGGATTACGGAAAGGGATGACGCCATGCCGATTAATGAGATCCTGAACGGAGGATCTAAGATGGGAAGAGGCGCGTCACGTGACGGAGTGACGTAACAATAGGTTCGTTTGGGATTCTTGTGCTTATTCTGGGAGGTGATTTGAATTATCCACGACTAGTTCGAGAGAGACTCAGAAGTTGCCCTACTGGATATCTTTTAGCGTCGGTTTTGCGATTAGGACAATAAGGCATTATTTCTCGTTTGATCCGTTTAATACGAATGAAACACGTTATATTTGAGGTTAGGCCGTTTCCTAAGTCTTTTCTGTGGTTAAAAGTGATTTTAATTTTGAAAATGTCTCAGGCAACAAACTACGACTGCGCCGTGTTAAAGGCAATTGGCAGCTTCAGTTCCCACTTTTTTGTTAAAATTATTACCATGAAATATGTCGATTTTAAGCGTTAAAGTGAACGAATTTTCGATTTTTGGCACAGTGGGGGGTGCCTTAGCTGAAAAATTCATTCGATAAATAATGATATTTGATTTGTAAGAATTAACAAACTTCCTTAATATTCTAAATTACGTATTTTATGAAGAGACTGATCGTTTCCGATACTGTATCAATGGAAAAGCAAAATTGCTTTTTTGTTTAAAATATAACATTTTAATTAAAACATTAAATTACGCTCTTTATCATTACTAAACTGACTCATTATTGTGGAAATTTTTGTGACGAGTTAGAATACGTTGCGTAAACTTGAGGAGTGTTTTGCTATTTTCTGTTTCACGACAAAATCAAGCAATGAGCTAGTTGCCCAATCTTCGACTCTCCGCCGAAAAATTTAAAAATCATCAACTAATTATAGATAGGCCGATGCTTTCCCTTTAGCAACTAGTAGAAAATCTGCTAGATAAGATAGGATCCAGTTGTTTTAAAACGCTCAGGAAAAAAATAGACGTATCTATGCCCAAACATTTTCAAGGCTGTTTTTTATATCGCTTAACAACGGAGAGAATTTTGACGAGTTTTTACTCAATTTGCTGTTGCCACCTATCTCGTTCTGTCCCTAAATATTTCCTCTGTCTTTCCTACTTCGTCCTTCAAATATTCTCTCGTTGGAATCATCTACCTCTTTCTCGGCCTTCCCTGAGGTCATCCTTAAGCCGGTTCCATCATTAATTCTCGTCTAGCTAATATTTCCTTTGGCATTCTCATTAAATGTCCATCTATTCGTTTTTATCTCTTCTCTATTCCCATTCATCTCCTTTTTCGTTTTTTTATGCTCCATCTCCTGTTGTTTTTCCATCCAACTCTCGTAGCACCTCCATTCCGCTATCTATCTTTCGATTTATGCGGCTACGTGCTGTTTCTTTCTTCCATCTTGGACCTTTTGATTTTATTTTATCAGTTTCTTCTGCCTTTTGCTCTCTTCTTTCTTAGATTTAAGTTTATGACATTACCTGCACTCAGTGCTAGTAGTTTCTTCTTTCGACGCAATCGCAACGCTGGCGCGACTAATTTACAGAAAGAAATTCCAGCTCGCGTTATGGCTGGGAGGAAATTTACATTCTGTGCAGTTACAAAAGCCACAAAAAATTTGGGAGGATCAGATGAGCATTTCCGTTACAAATCGACCGTCATCAGTACCTATTCACTGGCAGTAAAAAAAGAGAATCTACTATCCGTGAATAGCCATGGATGATAGCTGCTTTGTAACCGAATGCGCATGTCTTTTTCGAACCATGTAATGTCTATGTCTGCCTAGTTTAATAATTAAATATAAAGTTTATCCAACATTTAGCGAAGATAATGCAACTAGATGTAATTTCTGTTTGATTTTAATAGTCAAATGCAAATCCATAAAAACAACATGTTCATTTTTCTATAATTGTCCACAAAAATGAATTTTCAGAGTTAATGTTATATTTATAAATAAATATAATGCCAATAATAAATTATAATGCCAATATTTTTTCGGGACGGCGGAGACCAAAACCCAGAATTCCTTCGCGTGTAGGACCTCGCATACACACACGCGCCGGAGGAAAAGACGTGGTCGACATGTGCACGTACCCTACGGAAAATCAAGGCATGCTCGGATACATGAATACGTGTTCTTTCGACCGCCAGTAGTCTTTTGGCGAGTAAGAATCCCGTAAAACCTTCATCATTTTAAAATATGGATCCCTATTTTTAACTTTGCATCCTAAACGTATTCATTCGCTAGCACAAACTCGACCGAATATGATCGCAGATGAAGATCTACTCAAAGATGCAAATTCGTTGCGACTGTCTATTAGTTTTAAGGGACATACATATGTACAATTTTTTTATAAAATTGTTTTAATCATATCTTAGGAACGAAAGATCCTGAGAAAGCTTTTATATTTTTTAAGGATTGAAGAATATTAACGAGAGGTTTCTAGGAAACAGATAAATAAAAAGATCCTTTGAGAAGTCGCATTGGTTTCCCGTCACGTCCTCAATGCACTCCGTTCAAGTGGTGACATCAGGACTATTGTTCAACTACTACCTAAGTCACACCGATTATTGATACTGTAAATCCAGAATAAATAGGTTTTCTTAGAAAGGGATGTTAATTTTACGATATTTTTCCAAGAAGCGAGTATTTCGTCTGTGACTTATTGACGGATTCCTTTGTAAGCTTTGTTGTGGTTTGAGAGAACCATAAAACATATGACGTGGAAAAATGCAATGTACCTGGAGGTTATGAGTATCATAAAGCGTAGATGAAAATGAATTCTGCGAAAGAAGCAATTCGGCGCGATCTACGACAGGAGGGAAGAAAAATTTATGCGACCAAAAAGATTGGAATCACTCAAGAAAACTTTTATAGCGCTAGGAGTTTGAAGTCGAAAAGGAAAATTAAAATACAGGACATAAAAAAATCACATTCGTCCAATTTTAAACACACGCCCACCTTGCGACAAGTTGAAAATATATTCTCGTTTATTTGGGTTGCTGCCACTATTTTTCAAACAAAAGCCTTTAAGAGATGATTCGCGTGCTTAAAATTGTGATTTCGGAAGAACTTATTTTCTGGCTGCACGAAATCTTGGTAAGTTATGCTTGTTCTTTCCGTTATCCGATCCGTTACTGCTTACCCTTTACACGTGTTAGTTCGAGTATTCATTATGTCACCGAATTTGTTCCGATTCATCTGCAAAGACGTCTATCATGCTGCCGTGCCTATTACATCAAAAGGTCCGTCGTCACACAATCGCCGCAAATTGTGGACAAGTAAAGCTATCGCCGAGGCGCATGTGTCAACAATGGTCCGCGTAAGAATGGAAGGTTTCTTCCTTCAGCTTCGCTAGATCATTAGAGCAGGTTGTTGCTCTTCATCCTTTTATGTTTCCTCCCATCTCCTTTCCTTAGGACTATAGTCGCCTTAAAAACGATTCAGCTACCGCCTCTTCTCTTCCCTTGCCTTGTCTACCAGAGGGCATTGCACCTGACGAAGTGGCGCCGTAATATTAGCATACCAAGGGACCTCCGAGCTATTGTTAACGGAGACGCCGTGGGTTTTATAGATATAAAAGCAGTCGATGAAGCTAATAGGTGAATCTAGAAACTCCCCGAGGCGAAATGGTGGTTCTCAATACAACAAGAAATGAATTGGGCATGGTGAACTGCGTTAAGAATACGATACAGTTAATTCCGGATGAAACGGTAAAAATGATACCCTGTTGGATCGATGTAAACCATAACGGAGTTAGGAAGTGATGTTTTTAGGATATTGAAAAAAACTGTACATGTATTTTGTGTTGGAATTATTTCTTCTTTTATAAATATTAAAACGGCCATACAAATTTAGAACTAGTTTCAACCGGCTCCGTTTAGAAAGAATAGATGCTGAGATGCACGTAGGCGTGAAAGAAACAGTCATTGTGAGAGTATTTCAGGAAAACACGGATTAACTTCTTTTTAGTTGTTTTAGTGACAATCAGCATAATCATTTAGTTTTTCTCCATAATATGTTCTCCGCAGTTCTGCTTTCCACACTACGCTCCAGACATCCGTTTTGTGGACCCATATAAAAAACACGCGGATTCCTCGAATAGTCCTTTCCTTCCATGTTCCGTTCCTCACTTAACCCCAGTACTCATTCTACTATTCGAGTCACGCGCAACACCCATGTCTACGCCAACTATTACTTATTATTATCCAATAAATCTGAAGAGGGAATTCAACGTGAATATCAAATAAATGGTTCTTTTTTATATTAAGCTTATTTACGTCACAAATATAATCTACAGAAATAGAAGCCAAATAGCGCGGCGTATCCTTTTAAAACCCCAGATCCTGTCAAATCTTATTGTTAGATACATCCGACTGAAAAACAGCGTGTTTTCGGTGCAAGCGCGGTATAACCGAAGACACGGACAATTAGTACCAATGCAATTAGTAATGTAATTTTAAACATTTTCTCGATTGTATTTAATTTTTCATAACAGGAATATATATGGAAATGAGCTTCACAGAACAAATAAAATGGTAAAAGGTAAAAATCTCCAAATCTCCATGAGGTAAAAATCTCCAAATGCCGTACTAGTACGGCCTTTGGTGATTTTTACCTTTTACCATCATAACAGGAAACGAAGTAAC
This sequence comes from Tanypteryx hageni, assembly GCA_028673005.1. Classification (NCBI taxonomy): domain Eukaryota; kingdom Metazoa; phylum Arthropoda; class Insecta; order Odonata; family Petaluridae; genus Tanypteryx; species Tanypteryx hageni. Next base: position 50,864,197 of record CM054114.1, on the reverse strand, counting down.
GCTTAGATCAATATTTGTTCTTAGAAAGATTTTATTGTGGTTCAATATACGTATGTACTCGTACAATGTAAGGGAAGCAAGGGAGACCCGCGGTATATCGAAATCCTCAATATATCTCGATTTGCGATACATGTTATTGTTAATCCGTATTATATCCAAATTCGAAGTATAATGGAACACGCAGCATAAGCGTCGGCTTTTCAGCCTGGATACACCGCAGTTTGATTGATCGAAGAGAGGAGATTATCCATATCACCGTCGCTCTCACGTTCGTTTCGGTTTAGGACTACGCAAGGGAGCGCCTCGGGCGCAATCCCACCTTCCTTCCTCTCCGATTCGCTTCGTTTACCCCGTCCGGCGACCCGAATCCCCGACGTTGACGCCCCCTCTGCCGATTTCCCTTTCCCGCTTCTTGGCTCATCCGTCCGCCGGCGTCGGCGATGGGCAGATCCGGTCCATGACTCTCCCCCGCCTCTCCCGCACCCACCGCCTTCCGCGGTTTAGAATCCAATTTAGTCTTCATCCTCAATCCCCACACGTCGATTGCATCCTCGAGATCCCTCAACATTCTGACGAAAGGAATGTCGGCGCGGGGCGGAAACAGATGGGTGCCGCTCTGAATCACGCCTTAATACACTGTAGCAGTGGTATTCAAAGTGTGATACCGATGCCCAAAGTGGTACCAGCAAAGTCTCGGTATTATCTTAGTTGCCTCATATACCACTGCCTCTCATCTACATCACCTTTCACGTTCATTAAATTGATTGAGTAAACTATTTGGTAATGTGTGTGTGTATGTGTGTTTGTGTATTTTTGGCTAATCAACCTCTTGGATTATTATGGCCATAACTCCTTCCACACCGAACACAATCACAAGGGAAGAGGGAAACCCGGTGCTAGCATTAGCCTATTCTTAACGAAGAACACCAATGGAGCCAACGGCTTAACGTCCCTTCCGAAGGACGGATCGCTGAATTTGCGCGGTCTCATCTAACCACACAAACAGGGGTCCGGGCGACCTTGGAAAAAATCCTACTTGCGTAGGATTCGTGCCCGCTGCCTTTTCAAGCAGCACAAGCAGCAGGCGAGTAGCAACGGGCGTTCTAACCACTACACCACCGGCACCCCCTAAACTAATTGCTAACTGTAAAGAGTAAGTGTCTAGTTTTTTTACTTTGGTACGTTGATTTTGATTAAATTTTTTCAGGGCAATTCCTATTTTACGAAAAAATTTAGAGGTGCCAAGTGGTTGATGAAATTGTCCAAAGGGTACACACAGAAAACTTTGAATAGCAATGCCCCTTAGGAACACTACCATCGTGAATTTTTTTGCCATAGGTGGAAATAAAACTTTAATTATATCGGAAGATTTTTTATGGAATAAATCGATGGAGCTCTTGAAACGAAAGCAAATATTCACATCGATTTGAAACCACAACATTTGAAATTGGGATACCGTACCTATTCCTTTTATCAAGCCCGATGTAATTAAATTGCTTCCTTACACATTCTAAAGAAGATTGCTCAGAAATGTGTAACGACATCCTTAACAATAATTCTTTAATAAAATACAGTCATCACCACCATCATAGGTAAGCTGTCGTGATTAATATTGGTTAAACCTGGTTCTCCACTCGCTCCAGCTTTCCGCAATCTTCTTCATAGTAGCTCTAAGAATTGCCCTGAAAAACTGTAATCAAAATCAACGTACCAAAGTAAAAAACTAGACACTTACTCTTTACAGTTAGCAATTAGTTTAGGGGGTGCCGGTGGTGTAGTGGTTAGGACGCCGGTTGCTACTCGCCTGCTGCTTGTGCTGCTTGAAAAGGCAGCGGGCACGAATCCTACGCAAGTAGGATTTTTTCCAAGGTCGCCCGGACCCCTGTTTGTGTGGTTAGATGAGACCGCGCAAATTCAGCGATCCGTCCTTTTTGTGATAAGGAGACAAGATTTCCCTTAGTTATCGAGGTACAATAGAACGTGTTTTCTAAATTATTTTTTTTAGTGGCAAACAGACTTTCAATCTTCTAAATAAAGTTTCTTTTGCCAAATTTTGCCCTCATGGAACAGCTGTAATCCTAATGCGGCCCAACTATAACATACATTGCTTCAATGCGGCCCTGGTGCCTCTTTGACTTTGGCATGCCATGGTGCCTGATCCGCGACAAGTGAACTACTTGGTAAGTACACGAGAGGTTAGACCGTGACAGTGACCCGCCTTTTGACGGAAACACTCGCGACACTTTCACTGGAAGTTGGCTGCTTAAGCTTTCCGAGCGTGAGACAACCGAAGCAAATAGAAAACTTAGCGAGATCACTAATGCTTTCAATGTTTGAACGAATTTTACCTAAAAATCTCGAAAATTTTGTGTACACATTGGTTAGCAATAGGTACCTACACCAAGAATCAGGATGAAATTGTTGTGACATTAATGTCAGTTAGGAAGTTGAACTGTTTTTCCTTCGTGGCGTTATTATTTATATCGTGAGCGATAGACTCATGACATTTAAGTTCACATCCCTGTTCGACACCGAAAAATACATCTAACAGAAAGAGAGCACAAAATCTAAGGATGTACTATTATTTACGTTGTGTTTATCGGGCATAAGAGTGAAGAAAGTCTCGGAAAAAATTCACATTAATACTGTAAATAATCTATACGAAAATATACCGCTTTCATTCGCTTCAAGAAAATTTCACACGACGCTAATGAGTTTTTTTAATGAGAAAAACTTAAGAAACAAGAATGGGGAAAGAGGGGAGCGTTGGAGATGATGAATGATGTAGGGAGAGTTGGTCTGAGATGTTGCATACGCTTTCGAAAAAGGACAGAAGAATGGATACTACTAATGTGACGGTGTTTTTGGCAAGAAGATGAGATGTGAATGAAAGCTTACAGGTGACTAAGGATTACGTGGGAAGAACAAATAGAAAGAAGGGTGGGAAAAAATGAGCAAGTAGAAGGAAATTTGTGGAGGAAGGAATGTGTGGGGAGCAGGAAAGAGAGAGGGGAGTTTGATATGTCATGCCGCTGAGTAAGGTGAGAGAGGTCGGTTTGGTAAAATAAAATTTATTTAAAATAATTTAAGCTCATGTGTCAAAAACTGAAGGAAGCTCACGTTCATGTGAATTAAATAATTTCTCAATAGGTACGGCTCAAGACAAGCCACGTGGCATGTGTCACGTTTTGAAATCATTTGAGGATAAGCGATGAAATTCGAATAGCATATTCAATTTTGAGCGAATTGAGTAAAAACTTTAATAAAGTGACTTCTCAGAATATACAATAAAATAAGAAAGAAAGGAATAACTTAATTTTAGGATACATGCCTAAACAGCAATCTCCTTGCCTGATGGTGACGTGCCACGTCAAAATCCAGTAACTTCTTAAATTAAAACCGTGTGTCTCAATGGAAGGGTTTCTTTCCTCCTTATTTCATCGTAAATATATATAGCCCACGAAGTTATGGCTCACTAAATGATATTCTCAGAAATAGATTTAGGTTAAATTACAGCAAAGAAAATGTATACAATAACACCTTCACTTTTCACAGTAGCATTTCCTTTTCGGCTCAAGTTTTTTCACACGCCCGGGTTATTCACAGAAGAAGAAAATCAAAGGACAGTTTATTACTGGAATGGTAAGGTTCAGAGCGTCTATAAAAAATGAAATTGGTTAGCGAAAACGAGAGCTGACGTCAAATTTTATATCTCTTTTTAATTTTCTCCCAACTCAGCAAAATTGAAAATTTTCATTACGATTATCGACAATTTAAGAGCCGAAGAGGGAAAATTGAAGCAAGTTCACGATAAGATTATAATGTGGGATAATACTTGTGCAAACATTGGCAACATAACTACCGAATGTTCTTCCAGATACTTTCTGCGTTAGTTGAGAGTTTTGTGTTGCCACGAAGATGTTGCGCATTTCCTCTCGTGGTGATGAGTGCATTCATTTCGAATAAACTAGTGCACGAGTTCAAATGCAAAGTGGACGAGTGGAAGGAAGCAAATGTCAAAATGGGACAATGGAGAGAACCCATGAAAAGAGGTTTCTGTTCATGACGCGGTCTGCAGCCTCGGATGCGGTTGTTTGGTTGAAGTTCGTTGAAGTACGTTTCCTGAACTATAGAACCGATGGCCTTCGTAGCAATGCGAACGATTCAATTCTTGCATCATCTTCCGAATACCCTCCAAGAATACTTTATTTTATATTTTGCCTCGAAAAACATTTATGCGGGAGAATATATAAAAGAAATGTATTTTGTATTCAGCGTGGAAGGATTGCGTTATTGGCGGTAGCTTAATTTGCTTTACAACTCTTAGAAATGAATGGTTTATTAGAAATACATATCATGTTCGCAATTGGGTAATATGGCGGAAAACTCCATAACAGTGCGAGCGTTTTTATAGACCGAGCGTTTTTATAGACATAACGTTTCGCCGCGAATTTCTATTTTTGATATGAATTAAATTTAATTTTTGGGTGGATGCCCGATTTCACGATTTCCTTCAAAAACCACTAAAAGATCATTCTTACGTTAATTAGTCCTCGCACGAAATAAAATGAAACTAGACTGCTTAATGTTACTATTAATAAAATAATTCTAAATTTTGTCACATTCCTTTATCTTATTATGCTACCGTATCTTTTCGAAAGTTAAAAATAAATATTGGAAATTCATACTGATCGAATATACGTACTTTAAACGCGTTATATATTACATTTTCACCTATCCAAAAACCTTTGGTATATTCATCACCACTTTATTTGCCCTTATGCAGATTCCAATTTTTTTATCGTATTTTCTTTTGAGACATGATATGTTATAACTTTCAGTAAATTATAAATGTGCCTATTCATAGCCTTCTCTACATGCTAGGCATGCGCTCGACCTCTTCGCAATACTTTAAAACATTCTTGGCCCCTTGTTCGGTTGTCTAATTAAATAATTAATGGAGAACATTTTGTAAACCCGCCTCTTCCTTAACGCTTAAAATCTTTTTTCGTCTGGTCAAGGTGCGAGTCCTCCATCTTGACAAGTGTACCTTCTAATCTCAGGGTGTCGAGTCTATCCTGGTAAGACGTCCAGCTAAGGTTACAGCCTGCTAATGTCGCGTATCTTCGCACCTTTCTTCGTCACCTCATTCTCAATAATCTAGCGGAAGAGGTGCGGTGGTTCCCTTGTAAATTTCCTCTCAAGCAAATTGTTTGTTCTTATTTTTTCTTGGCCGTAAATTTTCGTTTGTATATCACTACCTGAAAATTGATCGTTTTGTTCTTACTTAATATGACAACCTGTATATCAACTCGGAGGGAATTTACATATGGGTTGGTACGAGAGAAAAATGTTCCATTTTTGTTCCTTCTCCAATAATATTTTATTTAAATTGTAATTTTTAACAATTAAATAAATTTCAAAAACGATTCCAGAAAATATCTTTTAAAAATAATTTGAATTTGAAGCGCTTTCTGAAATAAATAGAAGGCAAAATAAAGATTATACTAGCAGAAATAAGATGTCACGACTATTTAACACCCAGGAGTCTTGTGTTTAGCAATAGTCTTGTCTTTGGACTATTTACTGCCGTATTTTATAATTTCTTCAAGGTAACTTTGTCCGAATGAACCTGCATTCGTTTATACGGTTTTTCGCTATGTGGAACAACTATCATCGTGCGACACACTCAGTACAAAAGTACTCAAATCCTTCGCCATAATATGGCACCGAGAGAGAACGAGTCCGAGTAAAGTAGTTTCCTTATCTCTATGGACGTCAACAACGCCTCGCTGTCGCGGTAATGTATTGGTACATACGTCACCTTCAAACCTGCACTTCGGTCGTCATTTCAGTCCAAGGACACAAACGTTACAGAAGAATCCTCTCTTTTATCTTAAACCAACCTTTCCCCTTCCCTCCCTCACATCCTCCCTCTCTCGCACTTTTCCCCCATTTTTCATATTATGCCTCACGCTAAAGAGAATTCAATGCTTGGTCGCCTCCGTGACGAAAATTCAACCCTTCTTTTGTCAAGACTTTCTCCATACATTCACTTCAGCATTCGCACTTTCCCGTTTCTATGATGTCGTAGAAAGTAATATTATTTACAATAAGTTTTTAATGAAACGACTTTTACAGTGTCCAGTAAAATAAACGAGTGGACTAAAAATTTAAGTTTTATTTTCACATCCTTGATTTTAGGGAACGCGGAAAAACGTCATGTGCGGTTTTAACTTTTTCTATTGCGTATAATTGGTAGGTATGCAAAAAATCGAGGAAATCCTATTATATTCTATATCACCCATAATATACATGCAACGAACGATTATAATTGCTTGGAGAATTGCAAATAATACCGTTAACTGAAGCAGTATTGAAACATATTTTTAACATTTTAAACAGCCCGTCAAGCAAAATTTAACAGATAAACTATATTAGCTAAAAAAATTGTTTAGATATTCTTCAAAATATCCACGTTACTCGGATTATCAAAGTTTGATACTAAGAGCGGGTTCAAAGCTTTTGCTACTTTCCTTGAAATGTCGCTATCACGTTTCGTTAAATTCACAGATTTCGTTCACTACACTAACTAAAACTTAGAGATTTGTCTGCAAAAGGATATTTTCTGATCGGTTTAAGTAGTAAAAATATAAGATTCGGTAATTCAATTCAAATTTATTCATTATGTATTATAGATAACTAGGATATTATGACTACTTTTGCACGCATAAAATTCCCATGCCCCATGTTAATAATTTTGATGGTAAATGTGCATCTCAAGAATTCATGCATTTTGGCAAGCTTTATTTAAAAAACCTGCTTATGTGATCACTTCGTCTGTGGACAATTAACGTTTTCTGTTTTAAGAGATATTTGGAAAATTCTTATTGAATTTTATAGTTCTTATCAATCTAAATTTATAACCGATTGGATTTGCCAAGTAGTTCATAGATTTTATGCTACGTGGCTCCAAATTGGAAAAGCAAAATTTCCAAATGGTATTTTAGCCAAACTGCTGTAGGTATTTGTAAAATTCTTTTTGAGTAAATTACTCTTATCAATCTATAAATTTTCAACTGATTGGATTTTCCTCTAGGTGGCTTAAAATTCGGAAAATTCAAAACTTTGAAATGGTACTGTAGACAAACTACTGCAGCTAAAGGAGTGAAGTTTTCACGGATGGGAAGGTCTAGCGTGGACTTGAATTCTAACGGTACGGGTTGTTCCCTCATTGAAGGGAGAGGCAAACCAGAACCCTGAAAATCTTTAAGAAAACGTGCTTCCACCTCAGCAAAGGTACCTTACTCGTTAATAATACCTTCAATCCTCCTTTTCTAGCATTTTAGAAGGATGCTAACGCCTCTCCGTCCACAAGTTGACAAAGACGTTTTACGGCAAGAGGGCGTACGTACACTCTTCACAGACACGACGAGACGGAGTTAGGAACGCGTTGCAACGCTTTTGAAAACCAATTCACGACAATAGCATGTATACCGCACGAGAGGAAAGGACAATTGAGAAGGGTCCCGAAGGTCCGTTCGATCGTGTCGATTGTTTAGAGCCCTTCATTTGTTTAAGATTCGCGTCGGGCGAGAAGGGTGGATTGGGAGGGAGAGAGGTCATACGGAGAAGGACGGGCGTTGAAATCTCCTTTTCGTCGGAGTTAGGGGACGTGATTGGGGATGCGATTGGAACAGGAGGAGACGACTACAGAGGGTGAAGATGAGAATACAAATGGTCCGCGACGGAAAAAAAACATTTTCGGACGCCTTCGGTTATGGCACGCGTGGCGCCGAGTTTTCGGGATTGAGTCGCAAATACTGGAGAGGTGTCGAAAGGAGGCGACAGGCTGAACGACCTTGAAGCCCATAATGTATGCATAAGTTATCGCTCGAATTACTTAAGCCGTTTTAGAGTGTTTCCCTTAAGGCGAGACAAGACATAAATATGATAATGGGACCTCTGTCTTTTTGAATCTTTTTCAAGCATAATTTCTTTCCTAATTTCGAAAACCCTTTGTACCAAATTTATAATATCGTTACTTCTAAGGCATTGCTTTCTTCAGATAATTAACAAGTGAAATTTTCGCGATATTTACAACTTTCTGCTTAAAATGCATGTCTCTATTTGATATTTCTCAAATATGTTATCGCTAAATTTAAATAGAAAGGATCTTAAGTTAAAGTGTTGCATTTTTATGCTTTAATTACAATCAACATTGGGTTATAAAAATGTTTCGTTACTGGGGTGATTATCGACACACCCGATTTAACCGCAGAATTCGTTATATAATATCAATATAAAATCACAGTGGTATCGTATAGAACGAATGCACGGTTATTGGTAAAGGTAACACACACTTCGTGCACTTTTTATGATTTTAAAAAAATATATTGTTAAAATTTTCACACATTTAGGAATAATAGCTTCATTATAGAGTTCTTGTGCGAGCAAGGAACTTCTTTAGTTTGAAAACATACGTAAGCCCAGTCATAAGGCTGACTGTAAACATGGTAATTATCAATCAGTTTAATGAAGAAATTTAAAAATAACCTTAAGAAGGTTGTTTTTCAAAAGTCACAGATTTTATTTGAATTTTGAATTTGAGCCACGGTAGGAGGGAAAGGATAAAAGGATTTTAATGTACGGTATACCACATTTCAGCTGAAAAGTTCTTGAGAGAGTTCCTGCAGGGAAATAATCACAAACTATGAAACATTTGAGAAATGGTCATTCTACAGCCATTGTTTTTGCGCCATTTCTTTCTTTCAACAGACATTAAGGGAAGACTGCCTCAACAATCTAATTCTAAATTTACGGTCCGGTACTTGATGGCACCTGGGAATACGTATGATAATTAATTCCTACTATTTTAATGCTCCTTTAGAAAGGAGGCTCAGTTTAGATTAGCGTGGGAGCGATTATAAATAAAAGAAATAATTAAAGAGTAAATTACCCGTAACAAGCCAAAAAATCTTGAAAATAAAGACTACACCGTTAGCCTGCTTACTTCTGAGGAAAAGTTGATTAGTTGCAATAACGGGTTTTACATAATGAGAAGCCATTTTCCATTTGTTTTAAGAAGTTAATTTCAGGCAGAACGTCTAAAGTGGCGGCAAAAAAATCGTAAACATGAACTAAACCTCCATCTTACGGCCGAGAACTTAAGACTTAATTATGGTTTCTGAAGGAAAGAGAGGAAATTATAAAAAGGTTGAATAAATTGGAGATAACTGCTTTCTAAATGTATGTGCAAGTTATTGTTGTGTGCATGATTTTCCGTATTATCAAATATACCTTTTTAACTACTTCTTCAACAGTTACGATTGCAATTGTTTGCTATGAATCCTTTCGCCGAGATGGTTTTATACAATCTTCGCTTAGGCTTTGCTAATTTTCACCGTTGTCATAATTTAATATAAAAACCACTGCAAAGTGATGAAATTTTTTTGTGATGTTATACATAATTTTATAGTATGCATTTTGTAAAATATTATTTATCAGAAAACCTTTTAATAATAATTTTCATATGAAAATTTTGTTTAGACATACATTATACTCCGCAAGTCACATCAACCCTTAAGAGCAGGACGACGAGTATAGTCGTCAACCAGTTTTATCATATCCCGCGGAACGAGTATACTCGCAGAGTACCTATACTTAATCATTCTCCTACATTACAATTAAAATTAGAAACATTTAAATATATTTTATATACCTTTGCATGCGAATAAATATTGTACCACCAGCTCTCACAACAAGCTAAAAATGGGATTTTAATCCCCGGACTTTGATGGGTTAATGGTGGATGTCAGAGGGAAATGAGCATATTAATGGAGACGGCCTTAAGAGCAGCATAGGAAATCGGCGAAACCGCTAAATTTATCCAGGGGAGAAATTTTTCGTTCGTTTTTACCAGTAACCCCGCCGTCGACACAGAAGAAATTCATTGACGACGTGCGAGGCACAGTCGTCTCGACTTGGTTCTTTACAACAGCATACCGTAGCACAAAAAGAAAGTAAGGATGCCTACGACCCATGTACCGAAATACTCCTGATCTTCTTTTTCCCCCAGAAAAGCGATTACACGCGCCAACGGACCGTTAAATTTCTAAAGAGCAAAGTGATTGCGAAACGTCGCCTACTGACACGCGCCAATATGGTGGATTACAGGGTAACGACATCAGATGTAAATTTTCGCCCGCTTGCGGAAAAACGAGGACGCGGGAAGAGCGGTCTGTGATTTCGGAACAAAGGATGGCACGAAGGAGAATGCTAATTTCTGGAGGGTGACAAAGAAAACGATCTGGAAGGTTTTCCCATTATTCCTTCGACGGTCAACACCTACTCAATCCTTATTCTATCCGTCCCCTTTTCTCACGTTTCGAGATATGAACGCGTTGGCTCCCTTACTTGAGCGTGAGTCATCCATCTCCTGTGGGTGCGCCGCCAAGTATCATAAATATGTCAAAAAGCTCTTTCTCTCATTTGCGCCACGCGACGCTCCTGGCGGCTTTGCAAAAATGTTCCATTACGCGTGCGACTTTTAATTTCAATAAACCGAGAAAGCAAATCCTAAAAGAACTGCCAAAGTGGGAGTGTTTATAACATTTTCTAATGGATTTTTCATTTAATAGACTAATGTGAGTTTTACCAATCGATGCCTTAAGAAAATACAATATGTTCCCATAAATGTGTGATGATACGGTTTCCTTAAAACGCAAGTATAGTTTAAACTTTAAGAATCGTCAAAATTCCAAATGATAGAAGTTTTCCTCAGCATGATAGATAAAAATACAATTTTTCTCGAAAAGATGTTATGAGCTTTATTATTTTCCTTAAAGATCTAAAAGAGCGATTTTCCTCAAATTATTTTTCTGTAGAAAAGTAGGATTTAATGTTAAATCAGCGGTATTCTATGGATTACGAATGAAAATCAGTTCATAAGTATCCTCGATTGGATGGCACCAGTGTAGGAACTCCTAAAATGGTATTAAAGAGCCTTTTTCATTTCTAACAAAATGTATCGATTAACGCTAAATTAACAATCAGTGTGATATTATTAAGCTATTTTTAGCCTACGTAGTAGGCAATTCCGCTTGTGGAGACACTTAAGAGAATACCATTGAGATGCCAAGAAGTTAAGATTGTAATTTACGCAGTCGCAATATGAAACACGTTCGTTATATCTTTTGTGATCAATTTTTAAGGCTTAAAACGTATTCAAGGGACTTTTTAGCTAGACAGAATTTTAGTAATCTCAGATTCTTTTATTTATTCATAAACAACCGGCAGACAGCACGACGCCAATTACAACCGGTTGATTAACCAAAATAAAATATCGATTCGGGCACACCGAAGGACTCGAAATTCCTAAAATGCCGCACCTCATGTAAAATATTGCTGATACCTTTCGTGGCAGAATATATGATTGATGAACTCGTAGGAAGACACAATAGATAAATATTTGCCCACAAAACTCTGAAGTGTTAGTGATTTATGTTTTCTCGGAAATTACACGCGAAGGCGGTTTTATGTCTCCAACCACAGCCACCCACAAACCCTTCGGGTTTTGCTCGGTACTTGAAAGACGGGACGAGAAACGAGGATGCACGCAGGAATATGACGGAGATGACTCGTGTCTTAGTCACGCCCGCGTTCCGCAGGAGAGGCGGCTTCAACCCGTTCTGACGCATCGCCCGACTCACGCGTGCGTGGGGTCAGAGGTGGGGACATTTCGAGGTTTTTTCCTCTCTCTCTCTCTCTCGGGTTACGCGAGTTGTCTCTCCCACGCTGAAGTGACGACAGCCTTAAGCAACCCGAAAAGTTTTCAGGATTCTCGTTCCGTTCGAATCGATTCGCTCGGATGGTTTGGCCTTGAAGGAAAAGGATGTGCTCAATTTGGAGAATATTTTTTTAAAAATTCAAGTTCACCTCCGTTTCACTCTCTCTCCCCCTGCCTTCCTTTTTTCTCATTCTCACCTTTCCTGCCTTCCTACCTGCGCCTCTCTCGATCCCTGCCTTTCTTCTATTTTGGGCGTTTGCCTTCGTCTTTTCCTTTCTTACCGTTTTTTCCCTCTCCAACCAAATTTATTCGCCTCTTTATTGTTGTATGTACTCCTAAGACGAAGCTTAAGTTTTTCTAATCCTTATCAGTTCGTTATAATAGTATTTTTATGTTATTTAAGTTAATTTATTTACTGTAACTGGGATGGCCAAACTGCGGCTCTTTTAATTGAAAGTGCGGCTCTTATTCATTTACATTCAAGGGCGTATCAGAATGAAATAACGCTGTGCGATTAAGACGTTTTGGGGATGCTTAAGGGAAATGCATTCTCTCTGTATTCATTCGAATACAAGTTATGTTTACTGTTAATACATTTTTGTGCTCAGAATATGTCTTGCGGCTTTCGAAATTGAGAAGAATATCATATGCGGCTCCGAGGATAACATGGTTTGGCCACCCAGGCTCTATCAAATTAGGTGCATAACTTATTCCATGTTAATATGCATGAGATGATGGATTCATTGAAAGAAAAATCTCAATCTTGTCAGAATATATAACATCATCAATTCGTGAAACATCGCTATAGTAGGCAAGTAAGAGTTACGAGTTATAGGTGAGCTTGGATGGGAATCTTTGGAGAAACGGCGTGGAAGGTCTAGGCATCTACTTTTGTACTGATTTAGAACAGACTTTAACGATGAATTATCAGACTAATTAGGATACCAACTTACGTAGGGGGCCCCGACAACACTAACAAGGTACGAGAAATTAATTGTAAGGTGGATAAAAAAGGGATCCTTTTTACTTTCTCCATATACGAAGTATAGAGAAAGTATTGTTTTTATGAAAAAAATTGAATTCGAGATTTCAACGGAAATACAGGTTTTAAGGCCCCCTGAACACGTTTTGACTATTTTCTCGATAATGTCTGTCTGTATATGATAGATTTTTGTGGGCGCTCTAACTCAAAAACCATTAATCAGATCAACGCAAAATTTTATATTTAACATTTTTATAAAAGTTAAAAGATCTGATTAGTTTTTGGTAAAAATCGGTCGACCGGAAGTCTTGTCACTTATCCGTTATTTTGAAATATTTGCTTTAATATTTGATAAATGTAAAAATGTAATGGAATAAAAGTTGTAGGAAATTTCATTTTCTACAACCTTTGTTTGATACATTTTTCCATATAATGCATTATTTAAGAGATATCTTATATTTTTAGCTGCCACCACCACGCCACCTACCGACTATTGTTAACGATTGACGCTTAGTTACGTCTTAGTAACGCTCCTTTTTCTTTTCTTAATTGTCAACCGGAAGTAAATATTGACAACGATCCCAGAGCTAACAACATGTAATTTGCCATATAAATATGGAGAAAGTCATGTGTTGCCCACATCAGTTTATTTCTGTGAGCGATAAGAGAGCACAACAGGAGAGAAACATGATAGCTCGGTGATATTCACCCGCCTCCACACCACAATTGCAGTGGATTGCTAATATTATTCAGATTCAATCTCTGTAATTATCCTCTTCTTCCTTTATTTTATAATCCACTCGGCCTCTTCGAGCTCTCGTTCTGTTAATTTTTACCTCTTCTCGCTCATTCTCTCCTTCAAATTTGGAGTGTTTTCCAGAAGGTTCCAACAATTTCACGATAATTTTTTTTCGATGTACCACAAGCACGTATTGACAGAATAACCTATTTTGAATTATAACATTAGTGAATTCCTACGGCTCATATACGTTTCCTAGTCGCTCAATGGAAGTTTCTCGAAGGTTTTCCGCGCATCGGTTGTCTTTCTTCGTTCAAGCAATGGCGTTTTTTGTCATCGTCACCAAAGCGGGTCACTTTTTACGTTCTATTCCTGGATTTCTACTTTCTTTCGCGTATTTTCAAATCTGTCTTTGGAAGCATGACCTGGTTTCCTTTATTATTACAATTATTATCACATTAGCCGTTTGTTAAGGTGACAAAGTGCCGATTTCAGGCGCATGATCGTACCTCGGTGAAACGGAACCGTTGTTCTTTCCTTCGGGTTTTCAGATGCCACTGCCATGGCTAAAGGGAAGGAAAAACCGTCAAGTAGGAAATTCCGAAGGACGTTTACAAGAATACAGTTCAACGAAATGAGAGTTCGTCACCCGAAGATTTTCATGACTCGACTTCTTAGAAAATCGCTAGCCAGATCTGAAAATTTAAGTTTAACGGCTTATGGTAAATGGCGCGTTTGACACCAAAAAACAAACGATCTAAAATTATAAGTTGAGACGAAAAACTGTCGGCTAGTCTCTCGTAACAGTATCAGGGGAGATCAGAGTAAAACGTCTAACGGTAGCGATATCTCTGATCTTTCCGACCTCTTCAGAGCAACTGCCTCCGTCCGTTGCACCGAAGAGCTTTGCGACATCGGTAGCTTCGGTTGGTACGTCAGCGCCTAACAGGGTGAATTTTTCACCGCTAGTATAAATATTAAACGCTTCGGCTTTCAACATTTGATTATACTAACAGTAAATCGGAAATGCAGATTACTTCTCGACGGAAATTAAGTTGATACTGCTTTAACGGTAAAATAGCACCTAATGACGTTCCGTCGACTATTTTTCCGAAAGTGGAATTAATGAAGCTATGGGGTCGTTTATTAAGTCGTTGAATGCCAATGCAATAGCGGTTTTCCCTGATTAGAAAGTTTATTATCTTCAAAGTTGAAAAAATCTATATTTTTTGTCATAAACGAATTTAAGGGATTGTTATTTTGACCCCGATAAAAATCTATTCTCTAAGCCAGTTTAGGCCACCTTTTCTAGGCATTGCGCGTTGTAAATGCTTCGACGGGCCGGATTAGATTTTAAATCGAACTTTAACTAGAGATTCTGAGGTATCATATCAGTGAAAATCGAGACTAAATTATGATTTAGGGTTAACATTTTAATCTCAACTGTTTTATTTTCATAATTTGAATGTATAAGATATGAATTGTTGAAGTGTGTTAAATTTTATGGGTCTCTTTTTAATCATAGCTTCGCGGGCCGCATAAAACGTTCTCGGGAGCCGCATGCTGTTCGAGGGCCTTGGGTTGCTCACCACTGCTCTAAGTTGAAAGTAAGATTGATTTTTAACGGTTTAGTGATGTGTCACTTCAAAAGATCTTGCGCTGATACATGCGGATCGTTAGCTCCAACTCAGATGCGACTATTGAATCGCATTTACAAATGGAAACATAAAGACAGATGAGGATAAGGACTTGACTATTTGTGGGTTGAAATAGGCAACCAGGTGCCAATAAGCTTCCCTTGAAATCCTTCACACATATCCATTATCATTGGGATTTTTTTCTCACACTAGAAAGTTCTGTATGTTCTCTCTGGTCTTGAATTCGGAACCGCGTTAAAGAAAACTGTCCATATATGAAAAAGTACATTGTTCCTTACCGATACTCAATTAAGAAATAACTTTTTTGTTTTCTACCCTGTTTGTTAGCTTAATGGAGTGCGAAGCTTAGGAGTTTAATGTCGATGAATGTACAGATATGATAACACATGTTGCACGCAAAAATTATAACCGCACTAATTTAATCTTGACATGATATTCACGTAAATTGATTAGTTGAAGATAATACACACAAACGGATATTTTTTATACTACGCACGTTTCGATAGACATAAAAAGGTAACAAGAGGACGCCTTTAAAGTTTATGAATATGGATTATGAGCGATCCTCCTGCTTATTCTGTGCACGGGCATCACAGTACGTGTCTTGAGTGGGGGTGGCGTGCCGTGAGAACATTACGGAGTTCTTTGGAATCCACAGGCGCGTACGCGAGGACATTTCGGTTGGTGTCGCGGGATGGTGGGAGGAATCCGTGAAAACCACGCATTTTTAAGCAGTTCATACCCGACGAATGCCACCCTTGATGTTCCTCCCAAATGTCACGGAAACAGATGAAAGTCGCTTACCAAAGGTCGCGAAATTCACGGCCGTTTTGGAGTCGCGTGCTTGATTGTCGCCGCATAATTTTGTCGATGCATTTTGGTCAAGCGTAAGGTCATCGTATTATAATTCGGTGATGCGGCGGGTCGGATGACCCAAATTTGACGTTTATTCTTGGTCTTTCAAATGAGAATTTTTTAAAAAATCTTTACCTATGACAGCTGCTTTGTCGCCGAAATGCGCATCTATTTTTTTCAAACTTTTTTATGCCTACTTGAGCAACCTAATTTATCGTAAGGTAGTCTGGGTGACTTGACTTAGAAGAGCTGCGTCCTTTTTCTGTGTTGCTGCGTGCACCACTATCTGGTTCACTTAAATAAC
This sequence comes from Tanypteryx hageni, assembly GCA_028673005.1. Classification (NCBI taxonomy): domain Eukaryota; kingdom Metazoa; phylum Arthropoda; class Insecta; order Odonata; family Petaluridae; genus Tanypteryx; species Tanypteryx hageni. The sequence goes on along the minus strand of CM054114.1, from coordinate 50,847,871 downwards.
GAAAACTATATGGAATTAGGATAAATGAATCATCTCAAATTCATATAGCTTGGTTATTCAGAGTAAACAACGTAAATTTAATCACTATATACGGAACTAAATATATTAAAACCCTTCTTCTCTTTGTCACTTGGTCATTCTGTCCGTAACGCTCAATATCTCAGGCGTTTCTTCAGTCAGTTCAACCAAATTTGGTAGGATTGCTATACCATAATTTTATAATAAAATTGTCTAATTTGTTTTTTATATTGTTTTAATACAAAGCCCGTTTTAAACCGGGCTAATTCATCTAGTGTAAATATAAAAAACGATCAAATCAAGCTTAAAAATTGATGGAATAAAACGATCCGAAGATCCTATGTAGACAGGCATAAGCTGTAAAGTTGGGAATAATTTTGAAACAAGAAAAAAGTCTGCTATGGAAGACCCGGGTTCGATTCCCGGTCATAGCAGACTTTTTTCTCATTTAAAAATTATTTCCATCTTTACAGCTTATGCCTGTCTGCATAGGATCTTCGGATCGCTTTATTCCATCAATTTCTTGCTTATCACTCTCACCATTTGAGAGGGAGGAGTTTTCTTCGATGTATGTCTTCGAAGACATCCGTTGGGGCAGTTTGATAGTAGCTTGGCTAGTTCCGTCCCAACCAAGAAAACATCCGCTTTCAGAAACGAGAAAATTGATCTGCTACGATAGTTCAGTGGTAGAATATCGGCCCGGCAAGTGGAAGACCAGAGTTCGATTCCCGGTCATAGCAGACTTTTTTCTCGTTTCAAAATTATTCCCAAATCAAGCTTAGTTTAAGATAAGAATTGGGAGATAAATTTGTTTTGATCCTTTTATGCTTCGCAATTTCCAGGGTGAATTTCTGACTTATACAAGCTCCAAATATTAATTATTTTATCTTACCCTAAACGAAGTTTTGGATTTATTCGGAAGAGACATTTTCAGCGAAACTATTCGTTTTTGCCGCGGGCATGTCCATACGGAGATCTCGTGTTTCAACTCTTGACCTTGCTAAAATTTTAACTCCAGGGTTATTATACAGATTAACGCGTATTGTTAACAATTCAAATGTATGCAAATGGCAATGGGCGGATGGATTGATATTCGTTCTTCCGTTTTGCGAATCAAAAGCACGCCATAAATAGTCTCCCGCGACTCGCTTTGTCATTCCACGAATAGGAGCGAATGCCGAGTTCGCGCAATTGGAAGTCCTGACATTGCGCCAATCCGAGGAAAAATATCTTCGAGGTGAAATGCTACGGCCCTGTTGCGCAGATGCGGAGAGATTGGCACGAGAGGATCCGTTTCTCCGGAGCCTTTTCCCGAAACACGTCGATCTGTGATGTGATACGGTTCGAGAATAGTTTCTCTCTCAATTCCTTTTCCTCTCTCTCTCTCCCTCTCACCTCTTCTTCGTCCGACATTTATATTCCTCCCATTTCTTCGTCTTTCTTTCTATCTCTCTATTCCAAGGGCTCCCTGTCATATTCTATTTGTCCTTTCCTCCTCTCACGCGCTTTAATTCACTTTTACGTTCCTTCAACACGGCCCTTTTCTCTCTTTCGTTCTGTTAATCTGTCGTTTACTCTTCCACTCCCAACTGTTCGTTTCCTATTCCTTCTCTAATTCTATTCGTATTAAAATCTCTTTCTCTACGTCCGGCAGCCAAACTCGATGGGGTGTTAGGGCCGCATTTACGCGACGTGTCGTATAAGTGTCGCAAGAAGAATACAGAGGTTTAATGAGGGCCGCAGTTGGAAAAATAGACAAGCCTCACGATCGATCAATTATTTTGCTAATAAATAAACATCGATTTAGAAAACGTGATGTTTTTTATCATAATATACAAGGAAAATTTGTCTAATTTTCTAGATTTTTTCAAATTTCCAACAATTTTATGTTATGTAAAAATTAGTAAATCCCCTGTCCATAATTGTGAATATTTTTCATTTCTTCAGTTTTGTATCCTTTTGTGTATATTTATTGTATTCCCTTAATGTTTGCATATTGAATACTTTTGCTATCTTCCATACTTTTCTTGTATCTCCAAATGCTTTTTTCCTTGTTTTTCATATTATTTTATATTTTTGCGTTATTTTTGTATTTTTAATTAATGGCTTTACTTGTTATTTCCATATTGTCTTTTTTCAATTTAGTAATTTATATCACGGGTGGCCATACTATGGCTTGCGGGCCGCAGGCGGTCTCTGAGAGCGTTTTATGGGCGCCGTGAGGCCATGATTAAAAATATATAGTACTTAAAATTTAACGCAAAAATTCACATTTTTAGATTTAAATTTTATAATAAAACATTTAACATTGAAATGTGAACCTTAAAAATATCATTTAGAAATGATTTCCTCTTATTTGATATCTCAGAATCTCTGGACAACTTACCATTTAAACTGTAATTCGACCCGCCGAAGCATTGTCAACTTAGAAAGCATTGGCAACTTACAATGCGGCCCGACATGTAGAAACGCCCTCCCACCTCCTATTTAATATCAACCGACATACGAAGTTAGGTGGTAGGCAGGCCCACAGGACCTAACCTCGCCAATAAAGGGTCCAGTTAATCAGTTTCTTTCATCTACTGCCATTCCTTTTCCATTTTCTCCAGCCGTCTTTCCCTTCCACTCGTTTCTCTCTCATCCTCTTCCATACGTTTCGTTATTACTCTGCGAAGGTCACGCCTCGCCTCTTTCTCTCTCCGTCTTTTTCTGCTCTGGAAACAACGGCTTGCGTGCACGTTATCATAAATGGCGACGTGCTCGCCCCTTTGTCACGGAATCTCCTTCCGGTCAATTGCGTGCTGATGACACGTCTCTTCACGGAAGAAAAACGACCGCTAAGGCGAAGAGGACGACAGCGCGGGATCATAAACACTTCGCTTAAGGGGCGGAAACGAACGCTCCGTCATTCCCAGTTCCTCTCATCTTAAAAACCTTCAACCGGCTATTTATATACATGCATAAACACACAGGCGCGAATTTAGGGGATGCGAGGCCTTTAGGCGGTACTAGCGGTTTGCAAGGTCCCTAGGTGGTAGTAGTTTACGGGGTCCCTAGGCGATAGCAGTTGGCGGGGCCCATGATTCGCGAATTCTGAAAACTTGGTTAAATTTTATGCAGGAAAACAGGCTATCAAGTTCTTAACGATTTATTTGCACATCTATCTACAATATAGCAGTTGGGCTTCTGAAGTCGATGTCGATCGCAGCTCAAAGCTTCCCAGTGGAACCCTTAGGAATACCAATTATTTTTTCAATGACACCCGTCAGTTGAGACTGATAATCGCCCATTATCGTTTACGTTTGTTCGTTGTCATCGTTTAGGATGACTGCTTCTTTGTTTGGGGAATTTTACTCAATCTATAAATTTCTATCCTCTCTCGCACTAAAATCCTAATACTGTTAAATCAAACACTCGCGGCTCTATACTCTAGGCCCCCATAGGTCCGAGGTCCCCAAACACGCGAGGCCTAGGCAGTCGCCTAGATCGCCTGGCCCTATATCCGCTCCTGTCTACACACCTCCAGGTACAGTTATATACAGTCGTTGAAGTCATGAAAATTGTACCTTCGGAAATTTTATTATTCATTAGCAATTCTAAAATAGATCTTTTTTTACTAAAGTTAGAAACACGAAATTTCTCTTTCTTCAATATAATGACAAAATGACACTGCAAAAGCCTAGTACATTCATTCCAAAATCTTTCAAATCATCACACTATGGTATTTATCGAATTCCCTCGGTTACTCCTATTATATTCCCTCCACACAAATATGCCTTTGGTTCGTATGAGATTTTTAGGAACTCGTTAACAATGACGAAATATACTTAATGAAACTGATTTTCTTGATGCAAGATTAGAAAATTTTCGACGTAAATCCGCCATAAATGATTCCAGATGCATTGATCATATTATTAGTGTTTCTTAGTTATATTTTTTAACATTTACGTTTCCTTCATTAACTCAGGCGATCTTGTTAAATCGGATAAAACATGTTACTATGCACGTACATGCTAGGAAAATTTATATTACTTATATCATTTCGTTCGAGTGCTTTCTGTTTAAATAAAAACAAAATTCGCGATCTGTGATGTAAAAATCAGTGTTTCGCCTATGAAGCGTTTTAATTGGCCGCTATGGAACTTCTAATGTAGTTGGTACATCGAACAATACCTTCAGTAGTTCAGTCTTGTTCTGTGAGTCATTCATGCAACTTACGATGACCATCTTCCCTTAACTCTTGGAGATATATTGGGAACGTTCTGCTTCACAAGCTATTTACTGCCCCGATTCTTGTGAACCGGAATAATTAAACTTTAGCTCTTCCAACTGCGACCGATTAAGCGGGATTGCGTGCGTTGATGGACGCGCAGGCTTACTTCTCGGATTCATTCACGCAATCCATCTATCTTTAGTTTTTTCTACAGCTGAGCATAAACGTCTTTCGATGAGATATCGGGGAAAGTATTTATGTGTCGCCATAGTATCATTAAGCCGCTAATTGGAGTTATTTTTGGTAATGAACGCCTATGTAGACGATATCTGTCTAACTAGTGAAGCTAAAGCAACTAGATGTTCAAGGCATCTATCTTAAGTAAGTTACAACAATAATAATTGTGTGTTAATTTTGGAAATAAAAATGCTTATATATGTTAACTTTTCTTGGCATTTAGATTTTGGTACGAATTTTTTTCTTCGGTAGCATTGTCAATTCAGAGGTTTACTTGTAAATATAGAAGTTATATTTTTTACAAAATTCCCTGAAAATGTGAATTGTTTAAAATTTTGATAACAGAGAATTATTATTAAAATATTTTTATAGATAAAACACAATCTTAACAAACTAGAAAAAACGTATGTATGCAAAATATAGGAAATTACTGTTAATTTCGTTGATGTAAAGAGCGAAAATGGTAGATTTAATGGATATAAAAGTTATTTCATACATTGCCTAATTCGATTTATAAGTAACAAAAACATTTGGAGCACATTTAATGCCTACCTAAATCTAAATCCAGCGTAGTAAATGCTATATCTTATGTTCCATACGCCAAAATGTGAATACGATTTAGAGCTATAACACGCTATCAGTTGTCAAAATTTTTTATTTGTTTTGCATATATTCGTTATACTCTTAATTTTGCGAACATATCTAGTTTTATTCTACACAATACAATCCCATCATAAATTCACGGCTCGTGTCGGCAATAAATAAGCATCGAAATAAAACACGGCTCGGAATTTACTCGGAATTTTCATCGATCATTACTTACTTTCACTCGCACTCAAATCAGAAAACTCACCCGTAATAACTGCGTCATTACTGTTTGGGCATTAAGTTCATGTGCATGGATCTAAATATTTTTTAAAAATATGCGGTTATCTTTCGCGTGCGGATGATTCGTATTCATGCGATTTGGATCAGTACAAAATATCCACACTCTTTTTGGAAATTAATCTTCCCCTTAGGATAAGCTTCATCACTGCGAACAGTTACCGCTTCCCGAGTGAAATCATTTCCCGTGAGCAGAAGAGTAGTCACTCAGGGAGTTGTTGACCTTGGGTTGCCCTTGGATACGAGATAGAGGGATAGAGTGTGTGTGTGAGAGAGAAAGACCCTCGGCGGGCACGTGCTTTGAAAGGGTTTCGCTGCCACGCTCCTAGGTGGCGGTGGAATCACCTGTTCGTACGCCATTCGCGACGCATGCCACGGCGCGCATTGGTCGACACACGCACGTCCGGTTGAAAAAACACCCTCGGTTGCAAATAAATTTATAATGTAAATTATGAGCAGCCGCAGTTATACGACCTTCATTTATACAGTGGCCCGCTTAAAGTTGACATCACAATGAGCAATAATTGTATTATACGAACTTATCAACTTTCCAATTTGTAACAAGTTTTCCTCTGTTAGGCTCAGATAACTTCTACATTACGCTTCTAATACTAATACACTTTCACATTCGGCGTTGTGAAATATTTTAAATTAAAGATTTAATTAGAATTCCCGAAAAATTCCTATATCATTTATCGAAGAGCTTTGCTTGTATATGGTCAAGAAAACCATATACAATACCTGTTTGTGCAAATCGCAAAATCATCATCTTGAAAAGATCGTTCCTAAGGATACATTTCTCCCCTCACAAAAAATAAATGATCACGCCAGAAAGATTGCGAGTGAGTCCCGCGATCCTCACCCCCCTCCACTAGCCAAACATGTTTATTTGCGGCGGACCACGCAGATTTAGATCTGCGTTTCGAAGTCATTAGCTGAGAAAGTTCACGTGAAAAGGTTTTGCCAAAACCAGTTCTAAATTGCTCTCCAGAAAGACGAATACTTTTTGTTACATTTTTAAAGCGCCAGTCGAGTGCGAAGAAAATCTCATATTTTTCGTTAATGCGCCGATCGTTCTATACTGCTGCGTGGTACGAGATCCTTTTGCAGAGTTATTATCAGGGGAACTCGAAATCAGCCAGCGTGGAGCGTCTTGATTTGCTGAGGGTGAACACAGATACGATCAGGACCGGCTCGAGGTATTTTGGCGCCCCCGAACAAGGATCAATTCAGGCGCCTGAGAAAATATTTATTGTAACATTTTTAGCATGTTCTTTTGTTTATAAAAAATCTGATGTGGCCACCACACAACTTTCTCCATACCTGTAATATTTCTAAAAAATCCAAACAGGTTAAATGATAATAAATATTTTAAGGAACTGCGGGAAAAATTTAAAGACTTTACAAATAACAGAAATAAACTCAAACCGTAGCCTTCTGATATTCGATATAGCCAGGAAACTCCAACAATTAAGAAAATAAAAAGGAGCGTTACTAACTAAGACATAACTAAGCGTCGAGTGTTTACAATAGTCGCCGGTAGGCTATGGCAGCTAAAAAATATCTCTTAAACAATGCATTATATGAGAAAATGTTTCGAACAAACGTAGAAAATTGAATTTCCTTCAACTTTTATTCCAGTACTGTTTTACATTGATTACGTAATAAAGCAAATATTAAAAAAACGGATAAGTGACACGAGTAAACCGCCACTTTCGGTTGACCGATTTTTTACCAAAAACTAATCAGTTCTTGTCTCTTTAACAAAAATGTATAATATAACATTTCGCGTTTTTAGTTAGAGCACCCACGAAATTCCGGTCACAGACACACACAGAAATCGTCGAGAAAATAGTCAAAAAGTGTTCAGGGGACCTTAAAACATATATTTCCGTCGAAATCTCGAATTAGATTTTTTCATGAAAACATTGCTTTCTCTATACTTCATATATGGAGAAAGTAATAATGGAGAAAATGCTATAGCTATGCTCTGTCGTTTTTCAGTCAACACCTCGCTTTAAATAATATATGGATAAAGCAAAGATAGAACGCCCCTAAAAGTTTGGCGCCCCAGGCAGCCACGCTACTCGCTGATAGCTCTGTCCAGCCTTACTTAGATAAAATACTAGCTTTTGAATGAGAAGTAAGAGATTACGGTACAATAGGAAACTATTCCGAAAATTTAGTAGCCACGAATTCATCGAGAATTCGCTTGCCATAGCTGTACATACTGTAGATAATAAATTTGGGGATAGATCGTCGTATACAAGAATATACGTCGAAGTAATCGCTCGAACAGAGAAATGTCATTAATCCCTTTTTTCAGAAGCTATTAAAAGAATAATAGGGATTGTAGGCATGCTATACCCCTTCCATTTCATTTTGGCTGGTAATAAAATAATGTAAGGCGCGACAAAAAAGAGTTATTTAGTAAAAGTATATACTTTTGCCTGATTAATGTACTAATACTAATAATGTACTATATACTAATCCTATCTTGTAATTTCGTTTTGAAATCGGGTCCAGATTTTGGCCCGCCTTGTATAAGTTTAAGGAATCGCAACATAGATAATAGATAAAAGAGAGTTGGTGAAGTAATATATAAAAGGTTTATTATTCCCAACAAACTAACGCCTGGCATTGAAGTGATGGCAGTGATTCCGCCAAGATTGTTTAGATTAAATTTTAACACTTCTTACGCAGTGCGAAAACGTAAGAGACAATAATTCAAGCCTCCAGCGGATGTTTGGTTTTGCGCCAATAAAGGACGTGAACGCACATACATAAAATTCTCAGACATCTGCGCGAAGGTGAAATTGAAACCACCTGCGCCAGCATAAACATACTCATATCGAAACACACCGGAAGTAACTCCTGAAGGACGAGGGGGTAATGGTTACAAAACTTCCTAAAAAATTTAGGCGGGAGTTGAGTTAACTCGGATCCGCAACTCAAGAGTATACATCTACATGTCATCCTGCAATTCACCGAATTGACGAGTGGCAGGGGATGCAATGCATCAAAGCCCACCTAACGATTTTCTCTCGCGAGTTCGACTCTCCCGTCATGATCTCGCATTGTCCTAGGAAAAAACGAGCATCGATAACGCTCTGTCTTAAAATATATCCCACGTATTTTATCACCGTACAAAAACCACACCCCACCATTTATATGTATCTTTTGCTCATTTGCTAATTATACAAGTCGGGTATAATTACAGACGTAGATGATGTAAACATTTATTATGGCGAATAGGTGATTCATTTCACCGGCGTCAAGAGCAATCCATCATTTTTGACGCCGCTAACACAACTGAAAACGAACGATTTTCAGATAGGGACGAGGCGTATCCGTCTTGGCATTGAAATAAATAAATCGGGTTCCTGAAATGAGAGAACTTTCTTGAATTTTCGGGGGGTCGTTGACGGTGCGTTTCTATGGGAGTCCTTCAACTCGGGCGTTGAAGTTTCCGCCGCGGATCGCACGCTTTCTCCGGCTCCGTCGTTCGTGGTCCCACGCCCTAGGAATCGTCGTCTCACGTTTCGTATCGTGCGTGCTCTTTCTTTCTTTCGCTTCATTTTGGCCGACCGGAATGGCTGCGGGTGAGGACCACCTCCACCGCCCTGTAAGACTATCTTCCTCTCGTGCTTGAGGTTCTCGCGGTACGCGAGTAAAAATTACTCCCATCCAGATTTACAAGATTTTTTTTTCGAAAATATGGATCGCTCCTCATACGCTGAATTTCTGACAGAAACACGTCAGCGCACGCACGCATATCCTCTTTAGAAAGAAACGTGGGCACATGCAGTTTTTAAAATTACTAACTTCACTACTTGTTAATAATTAGTTTCATTTTCCGCGCAGATATCTGTGAAAGCTAGAATGTGATCGGTAAAAGGCTCGCTTTAATTTTAGGTTCGGTTGTTGGATAGATCATTATTGAAAATAAAGTCGAAGTAAGAGATATTCCCGAGATAGAGAAAGAGCCTTCGTTTTAATTAGTATCTTCAGGAGAAGTATTGGTATCATCATTGGACGAATGGTAGAACAGCATGATGGCAATTTTAACAAACATTGACATTCAGCAATAAGCTCTTAAATATTAAAAATTCTTCTCTCAGTTATCTCCAATAGCCACGAAACGTTGTAGTGGTTATTGGAAATATCTGATTTCCTGAAAAATTTCAGCCATAAGACGAACTCGATAATTCTATAGCGAAACGCAGGCATGCCAGATACCACACCGCCATATTCTTTTTCCAAAAACACAACACTACTGTAGTTTGAAAATATGAATAAAACTATACGTTGTAATGGTATAATATGTAAAAAAAGATAGTTTTAGTACGCTGACTCTCTCTCTCTCTCTTTATCTTCTCCAATTTCATATTTTAAAAAGTAATTCTTAAATATTTACGTGATATAATCCCCCTCCACTCCAAACGAAGTTCACCTTGACTGAACCGCAACTTTACCGCAGCTCGGTTTTCATTAGGTGTTGCCAACACGGTTTTCCCGACGAAGAAACCTTAAAAATGAGTCGTGCGCCTAAGCTAAAGTTACTAACTGAAATTTATGCCTACTGAAATCTAGTAGCATTAAATTTTGTCAAATGTGTCATCTTTTTTTTTAATATCTGTAAAATGGATTCTGTCGGAAGATAAAAATATGTCAGTCTCCAGCCGAAGAAGTAGGTCAATGACCACGTTGTGGAAAATCTACATCTACATGTTACCCTGCAATTCACCTAATTGGTGGGTAGCAGGGGGTGCAATGCACCAAAACCTACCTAAAGATTGTTTATCGCAGGTTGAAATTTTCAATTGTGATCTCGTATTGTCCTCGGAAAGAATGAGCCTAGATAACACTCCGTCCTACAATCGTTCTCACGTATCTTATCGTCACGGTCGTTTCTACCTATATACGTTGGTGCTTCAATTATTCCTACAACCTCGTATTTTAGACATTCCGATCTATATTTCTCCAGAAGCCGCAACCTTGAGTTCAATCTACGATCACGAACATGCACGTAGAGATCTTAAATTCGCCAACGTGCGTGATTTACGAAGGATGGGCTTAAATCGCCCTGAAATGGGAGTTGACAAATCCAGTCTAGATTTACGGGTGACTTGTAACACTTATTCACCGATATCCTGGATGCTGATATTGCTCGTTAGGGTGCGATCATGTAAAGGTCGCTGAAAATTATGCACGGGTCAGAAACTTGCCAATGTAAGTTTGTTGGAAAATGGATGATATTACTCCATGTCTGCTTTCTCATTGGATAACCCGCCATCGCGTTAGATCGCATCGTAGAATATCGCTTTACAACAGAACCTTTATAACACTACTTCTTATATATAAATTAGTATTTCTTTCACTCGTATTTGATATATGCAGTCAAACCCCAATTTTGCGTCCCTCTATATAGTGCCACTCCCGCAAACCGCCCATGAATCGTTGTGAACAAAACTTCCATCTTATGATTACATAGAGCAAGCATGTACCTCTATCCCCGCTTTAGCGCCAATGTCATTGATGCACAAACGGTGGCCCTAAATCGGGGGTTGGTTTTAAGTCGATTTTATGATGTATTTTATGCGATAAAAAGGCAATGTTGACAATAAATCAATTCTTGACGCTTAATCTAGTCATCAACCGTCTATGTTAAGTTGCTGAAATTCCCAAAACCTTAATTATTCCACCAAAATTTTGAGAAATTTACGGTAAAATGTGGGATTCGGTAATATCCTTGGCAAAATGCATAACTGGAAAATAGCCTCGAAAGTTATAAATGTCAAGTCTTCGTGTTGGGTTACTTTTAACTGAAACGAATCCGATTATACGCGCTCACGAGAATCATCAATCATTCCATCCACCTCAAATCATCCGAAGATCTCCGCCTAATGGAATAAGTATTTCGACAAGTTTTCGCTATCATCGAATCGAGGGCGGCAGAGCGCAAATCCATTAAATGCCGTGAGCGACCCGTCGCCCTATATCCATCGGCCGTCGAATTGCATAACGTTTACAGCCTTACACGAAATATGTTTTCGCTGAAAGTCGTCGTGTATTCTTTTTTTACGACCTGAGTCCAATCCTTTTATCGATTCGAAGGGCGCGCCTTCGTCCTTTTTTTCCCCCAACGTTCCGTTCCGAGACCGCGAACGGAGAAAGCGCTCACAACCTTTCTCTCTCTCTCTCTCCACTCTGCCGTTCACTGACCACGCCTCACAGAACGCAAATAATGAAGAAACACGCCTAGAAGACCTTTTCCGCGATTGAATGCAAATCAGCTCTCGTTCTTAGAAAAAAAAGGCTATTCATTTTCTAGATCCTCCCAATTTTTTTCAATAGCCCCAGAACTGGATTCGATGCGCTTGAGGAAAGTGCGGCGGATGGTTGCGTAATTTGCTGGAAGGAGTAAATGGTAACGTGCTTTCTTTTTCGATCCCCGCGTTGATGATCCCTGATGCTTATCTGCGTAAAACAGTCTCTTGGGAGGAGAAAAGTATTGGAAGTTTCGCGGTATGAGTATAATAAGAGAACGACACCGGAGTATGGCACGTGTATACTTCGGTAACCCTTATAGCCGTGGGAAGGATAGTGGAGGGATGCTCAATTATAGCTCCCAGTGACGTCACAGCTTTGGGAAAGTGAGGTTTGCTCGGTGTCGAGGCTAAGAAAAGCATCTGCGAAGTGAATGTTCGTTTCCTTGTAAACGGAATTCTTGCTGGTTATTCTTTACCTTATCCGTTAGCATGGGTTCTTTCTTGTTGTTACACTGAAGGTCGGGTTAAGTTTTCCTTTCATTTTATCTCAAACGCTGGCGGACGGATGGATATTCAGGGAGTTGTTATGACGGGATATTTCGAAGCTACCTGTTGAGATGGCGGAGAAAACTGATCGGATGAACAAAATCTAGCGGAATCAAATCGGTACACTAGGTAACTATCGAAATGTTTGGGAAACCAGATGCGCGTTTAGGATGCAAAGCAGAAGTCATCGTTGGCGATGCACCAAAGTCAGGGGTTAGTCAGGGATTACGATGTTCGCAACATCAAGGCATCATATTTTTCACACTTGTGGCCATCTTCTTTCCCACATGATACAAAATATATGCAATAAATAAGATGAGCAATTTCTTAAATTTGATTCGAGGTTGTAAACAGACATAAAACAAGATCAGTACTGTACACAGTAAAGCACAGTAACTTTTGAAAATTTTAAATAAATTAAATATGTATTTCCCCTCATAAATCTAACATAGAGATTAGTTCAAGTATGATTGATATTATACTCTAAATTGTTTATTATACAAAACATCTTTCAAACATGCCAAAAAAGGAATTTTGAAATATTATTTCTAATTTAGAAAAAATGTAAAAGATGAATAACATCAACATTGGATGTATATGATCGATTTTACGCATGTGGCTAGTGGAGAACCTATTTGGCACCCCTGACCTGGGTAAATTTTTCAACGTAGAATTTCGCATCACAAATCGAAATTGAAACGTGTAGGTGATTTCGATGGGTGCCCGCGGGTTGCATCGATGGCTTCTCTTATTCTTTATTGTTACTTAATAAATTGTATAATTTAACAGAGCTTTATTAATTCATCGGTATGCAACGTTTAGTTCCACTTGCACGAGAGTATCGGCTCTCGTCGCTCAAAATTTTAATCTCTTCGCTTTCTTAGAATAATTGTGCCGTTCTAAGCCATCCTCTATCTCGTGGGATTTTTCTGTTTTCCCGCATATCTTATTTCATTGCCGGTTCGATATTTCGATTCGTTAGCTGATTTATGTTGTTTTGAGCGAGGATCAAGAAAAAGCCGAGAGACAACTATACTCTGTTGGTAGAAATGCAGGTTGTTTTTTCAACTAAGCTTCTCCATCCCACCAGTACCTTTCCATGCAATCTTTCTCTGAATTCTACATCAGGGGACGGCAACGTTTTTTCTGTCGGGTGCCACTCTTTATCAATATTCATTATTTGTGACACTCCGCGCGTGCCACCCTAAAATTCATTTGGTCCAAACCCTTACGAAAAGTTTCTTACATAAAAAACATCCTGAATGTAATGCGGTTTAACTGCAATACTGATTACAATTGAAATAAAAGTAGAATTTAAAAATACAGATTTTTTGTACTTCTCTGAAATATCGTGTCATGTAAAAGCTCTTCGCGTGCCACTTTTAGGCAGGCGTGCCATAGGTTGCCGACCCCTGTTCTATACCATTAAATAGTTGCCGCAGTGGTGTAGCCAGGGGGGGGGGGGGGGGCAAGGGTGCATGTGCAATCCCCAAACTGCTCCAGATAATATGAAATTTTCAATATGTTAACTAACGCAGTAATCATGTTAATTAAAACGCGACCGCAGTATCAATATTAACCAACAGTTCTTTAAAATTCAATAAATTATTTGTGTGAGTATCAATTTATATAGTTTTATTTTTAAACGATAGTATGGTGCACCCTCCAAACCAAATTTCTGGCTACGCCACTGAGTTGCTGAACGTATAAAACTAATGGTTCATGGTTCATTGAGGAAATGATATTTCGTCAACTTTTATCTCCCTTTCATTCGTGAGCTTGCCTGATATCAATTTGCTTTCCTTTGGATACCTCTGTATTCTTGCCGTTTTTGCGAACGCGATAATATGTGATTATTCGCTTCTGGATGAGATGTGGGATAGCGGCCATGTCGTCGGAAAAAGGAGAAAACTACTACCGCATATCTCGATAAACTCTTTTTCCTAGGTCTTTTGGAGTCCCGAAGAATGTATGTTCATTTCAAAACAAATTTCAACGCAACTTGAAAGATATGCGGAGAGTATTATCATGCGCGAAATTTGCCAATGAAATACGTCAGCGTTTTATTTAATTAAATTTCTACTGCGTTTGTACATTGCCGTTATTTTCTAGCCCAGTCGTAAATGAATTTTAAGCATTAATGCAAATATATCATACTCACCAATTTAAATTCAACAGACTGAGTAAATACATGTGTATATATTTTAAAGGGGAAGAATTAGCGTTGTCTTAGTGACACGAAATTTACATATGCCCGTATATGGAACAATCCCAGTTACATATTAAGATATCCAAATTAGCCTACATACAATAAGTTATCTTAATGCGGCAAAATTTTTAGGATGCGGAACGGGGCTAACAGGTTAAAAATATTCCACGTTACGCACGAAAAAATGAATCATTAGTTATTGTATCGAATCCGATAATTAAACACGTTATGCTGCCATGAACCACCACTATGTCCTCCGTTTTCCTCCCCTCCCTTGCAGATAAGGAATTACATGAGGCATCGTTGGCGATCATGGCTAAATTTTGAGAGCGATAGCGCTATTTCAATTCACGCTTCCCCCACGAGGCTTTGTTCGACGTACTATTCCTCGAATCCGCCTGCCAAACGAAATATTAAGAGCCGCGTCGCGTTTCTTCGTGACGTGTTGGTGACCCAGAAAGAGGCCGCTTGGGGAAGAAAATTATGGCACCCACTTCGGGGTGAGGGACCGCATTATTTTTTCCCGTGGGGCTCGATGGATTTGGTTTTCTGTGGCGAGAACCGACCACTTGAACGCTATTTATATACGCCACCGTATCACGAAACGGAGGAAATCGATCCTACGAAGGAATCGCGTTAAACTATCAAGTGTTTCATATCTAAATACAGTTTGGGCTATCTCTCAATTATGAGGTATATATTTCCGCGTCAAAAGATAAGAGGAACGATGAATACTTGCGCGATTCCGGATTTGATTCAAAAGGATTTAATTTTAAAATTGCACTCTCTCTGTCGTTAGAACTACAAGTTTGTGAATCTGAAAGAAATCAATTTCATAGTCGGATTCAAAATTCTAGACTTGTGTTCAACCATCGTAATTTACCCTTCCCAATTTTAAATATATTTTTCTACGTTTAAATTTATCTATTAGGAAGTTTTATATTAGATTGTTTTACGCAAAATGGCAATCAATCTTCACTTCATATGCATAGCATGATATAAATTATGGAGGAAAAATATCCCTTGAATTCCACGTTATACTGATTTTATTGAATCAAGAACACACGTTTAATAGAATCTATAATTCTGTTTAATGTATGCCTAATTTCTAAGTTATTAAAATATAAGATCTGAAAGACCACAGTTAACTTAAAACATCAGGAAATAACTCTATAAAACTATATCGCTCGAAACTGAAATTCGACGTTTTCTATCCAAGATCCTCACTAATAATTCGCAAGCATTAGAGTGCAAAAATGCAGATTTTCCAAATTATGAAATTGCTCATCGTTCTAGAGAAGATACAGCTAGCTTTAAATCGTTCTTAAATGTGGTTGATAATTTCTTTAAATGTATAAAATCGAAAAACGAGAAAATTCATGCTGATTACAGTTGGTTTATGTACCTCTTACTAGGCTCCTAGGTCAAGAAAGATATTTCTTTTCATTATTATATATTGTGCTCTTGATTTTTATTCTGATCTGAAACCCGACTGATACAAGTTTCACAGTATTTACCTTTGACAACTGCGAAATTATGAATTAAATTACCAGCAGGGGGAGCAGAAGATAGGTCGTAACGGTAGAAGAAGAAACATTACGATTGCAGGGAACGAGAAAGGTACCTGGGGATCCACGCAGCGAGAAAACCCGATTCAGCCTGCGAGTCTGAACCGTCTTTGCTTCGAAGACCTCCTCTCGGATGAATTGCCCACGAGGCTAAATAGTCAGCCAGCAAAAGAAGGGGTGACCTTATTTACGGGCGAAGGAACGCAGTGGTATAGGCAGCCGGCCTTGATCCCAATAGGGGAAAGGAGGAGTTGGCGAATTGTGTCGCTTTGAGCTCGCTGCATCAAGTCCCTACCAGTACGTTCCAGCCAGAGGTGGGAGGAAACTGCTTTGCCTCCATGCCCCTTCAAACTCCTCTACACGCCTCCACTCACACTCCACTTCCTCCTCTCTTACAATAAGAGATTCTCTCTCCTTAGCTTTCACTCCGCGAGATTCCGGAAAACTCTTGGCTCGGCACACTAAAAAAATAGTAATTTGTTTTTTCTTATCCTTCTTCGTCGCTGTACGAAAAGGGGCGGTAGAGAACCGGATCCGAACGAATCCCATCGTGGAAGAAGATTAGGGAGGACCTGGTTTTTATTTCGGGAATGTTTCGATAGGAGAACGCATGGTCTACGGGAAGTTTGCACGTGTATTTGGGTCTTTCCTCTCCGAATGTATATGAAGTGTCTTTTTGGTCACGAAGAGTTCATTTTTTACCTAGTGTTACCACGTGAGATCTCGATTTCGCGGCTCGCTTTTCTAAATCGTTTGGAGTTTTTTTAATGAATTCCTAGTGAGATTCACGTTTCGTTACATTTCATGAGCAAACTTTCAAACCCTGGTGGCTGTAACTTGAAAGTAAGGCAGAGAAAAAGAACCATAATTATTTCTTTTAGCGTACATGAATGCCGACTTGAAAAGTTTCTTCTTCGAGTCACAGAAAATTCAAGATATCGAGTTATAGAGATTCGAATTATATTTAAAGTTATATATTGAAATAATTCAATCACACTTTAAACTAGCCGAGACCATTTTTATTGTTTTTTTACATATCACGAATGCAGTTTGCGTTAGGATAATAGATTTTACATTTTAGCAATGTTTCGCACGATAAATTCCATTAAGGAACTACCGAATTGATGTTACTTTTTCTCGACATCATATGCTAGTTAATAATTAGCTTTCCATAGAGACAAAATTTAGCAATTATTCGAATATAGCTGCATGTATAGACCCCAGGATTGAATTCTAATGATTTGATTTCCACTGCTTTTGGAAGCTAACTAAACATTTTTTATGGTAAATTTCATAATTTAAATGACAGGTAAAAGTTACACTCAATTCTTCATCCAAGTGCTTTGATGAGCTCAGAAATAGGAACAATTGTTTCAGAATGTGGAAGGTATTGATAATCATAAGCAAACAGCAATACATCTTATGTTCAGCAATATTACATCTCAACGACGTTAGCAAAATGATATTTCGAAGTTCGCTAACAAAATATTTATTTACACAGGATCAAATTGCATCATGAAAATAGTATATTAACCTTTGAAAGCAAGTAATAAGAACGACCTGCTTTTCTGATATTACCGACTTTGGAATACCGCGTGGTCAGAATCCTTCTACGGTACATTTAATCAACCGTTTGGCGAGTTAAATTGATCTTTTACTAATCAGTTGAAATCCATGCGCGTAAAAAGTAACGTCAGTTCGGATAACATTCTACGTCGCCTCGTATTATTAATACGCATAGCTTTAGGCTTCACTCTATTCTAGTGCTTGATTTGGTATCTAGCAATCCTGTTACCAGCGATCGTAATTAGGTCATCATGACGCATTTCCTTACGGTGTACTCGACGGTAAAAAAAACGAAGAAGAAACTACACGCGGCTCTCGGACTCCTCAGGAATAGCTTCGAGGTAAAAGAGCTCTGATTCTTGGCATTTCATATTTTATTCGTACGAACCACGACTCCTATCATTAAATTTCCGTTAGTCGTGGTCGAAAAGTAAAACAGAATCTGAAAGCTTTGGAACGGATCGATTCTCAAATAGTCATCATTCAGATGAAGTCATGCTGGACGTATTGACTTTTTTCAAAGGCTCTCTTTCACAAGTGTTCTCATTTCTCACGACCCTCCCCCGTTTTCGCCATCGCACGTGCGTCCTAAAAGCGTGCGTCCGAGCTACGCATCACGCACCGCGTGTCCAGCGAATTGGATCCGATCGAAGCGGTGATTCACGCTACGTCCGGCCGAGTATCGACCAAACTTTCCAAGATGGGATGTACCATCCGTTCGAGTCTCCGGAAGCAATGCGCGGTGAATAAGTGTGAGATTTCGAAAACGCGCGCGTCGCGATGTCAACAAAGACGGTTTCGGTGGGTTTGTACGTCTTTACGCAAGGCTCTCATATATCCGTGTCGCGAAAAAATGAAGAATGACTCGCCTCTCTTTGGGTTGAATCGAGAACGGATGGATTGCGAGATGGCGGATTCAATTTGATGGTTTCGTTGACCGATTCGTGAGCGATGACAATTATAGGGGACAGTGGGCGGTTTGTTTCTAAGAAACCCTTTCACTTGAAGAAATTAAGAAAGAAGGCGATTTAAGCAGGCAATCGTCATCAGGGCTTGATTGCGGTGACAACGGTGCAACTGCACCGGGCCCCGCACTATCTAAAAAATATTTGTTGTGCTTTTAAAGTACATACATTTAAATAGTTGGAAAGAATATCAAACTCATAATGAGAGAGGTCACTTTATTTATTTTAGTTAGAATAAAACATTTTTGACCCGAAATGTTCCCGCAATTTTCCTAGCAGGCTCTGATCGTCACCATCATCTTCTTAGAGACAAATCTTGATGAATTCCATGAAAGATATCACGCAATTTCAGGCTGCAGTTTTTCTTCGATCGTTAAAATTCCCAATTAGACATCTCGCCTAAGTCTACTATACGTTTCCTTGTTGTTTATTATTTTATTTATCTGGTGCTGAATGTAGTATTGAAAATATTTTCATTATAAAAAGATCATTGAAATCATTCGATTTATGGAACTAACATTAAATTACAATCTTTTTACAATTTTCTTAGCAAGTGATTTATCGAACGCTTCGATTAGTTTCAACTTGGTAAGAGAGAGGCGTAGCTGTGAGATAATGCGTAAGGTAGTGTGTTATCTGTCATTGAAATCTCCATGTTGAAAAGATGAAAAAGTATGTACTGTGCTGAAGAACATATAGTTTGTGCGTAGCCTTGTAATAACATGCAATCCGCTTTCTTGCCATAAAATCGCGAGAGCCTTGGGACGGAATACATATAATAATAAATATTATCAGTTAACTATGCTTGTTACGGCAGGCGTAAACTCGGGAAGTAGAGGGGTACAACCAACACTATGGCAATATGGTTTGAAAAACAAGATGGAATTTTGAGGAATTGATTTGTTATGCACGAGTGCATCAAGCTTGAGCAGATATTTGAAAATTTTCTCCTCAAATTTCTCTTTCGAATAAGATAATTTTATCCGTAGAAAGTAATCATCCCCAAAAAATTGGTCGAATACTAGGTAACAAGATTTAAAAGTTATTATTTACGACTAATCGGATATGCCTTAATTAATAAGCACAGTAACCCGGTATTCGTTTGATATCTTATACCAACTTAAAACTTAAATGTTGCTTTGGGCAATAATCGGTTGATTAATGAATAAGAGATTTTAATCGAGAGATAAATATTGAACAACGTCGATATAAGATTGTTTGTAATTTCAACACTCACCCGGAAGAGACTTTCGAAAATCTTGCGCCAACATTAAGGACTCTTCTTGCTCATTGGTTATGCAAACAACGGGGGTTGGGGGGAATTGAGGGCGTGCAGTTAAGTGCTGGAAGGGTTATTTTTCTTTTGTTCTGAGACGTGCACATTTTGGGTTCGACGACCTATCTGCGCATTTCTTGATTAATCTGCGATAAAAAAATCTTTGCTTCTTTAAATTTTAATTTATTCTTCGAGTTAAACCGTGGATAAATATGTAAATGGATACTTGTATTACCAATTTAAATATAATTTCCAATTAACTTTCCCTCTGTTCCTTAAGTTTAGAGAAATATCGCGAATGTAATATGTATATTTTCCAATATATTAGAATTTCAGATAAAATATCACATATGGGTCATAGCTTAGGTAAATGCTCCTTACAATCCTGCGTCGTTGCGTTTTTGTTTTCCTTCTTACGAATGCGCAAATACGGAAGATAACGTTGCACCCTCCGGCTTGTTGATTCGACGCATATCTCTTAAACCTCCTCCCGTTTGCAGATTTACGAATAAGAATTTCCGAAAAAGACATGCAATAACTATGTAAATTAATGTTTTCCAGTTGATATCAAATAAATCGTTAAAATTCGAAAATGAAAATTAAGAGACAACAGTACGGAGTTATGGAGCAGGTTTTATAGGAGTATCCTCCACATGCGGACCTTTCTCCGCCTTATTTATTACATAAATCGCTTGATATATTACATAAATGCTTTGTTTTAGTGAAAAGGAGAAAAGATTTTTCCCTTGTATATGAATTACAGTTGAACGCGTTTGCTAAATCATGGTTTTTAATGGCAAAGCAGACTTCTAGATGAAGTCTATTATTCCAGCTCTGGCCTTCATTAAACAACTGCGGCCCTGATGCCTCTTGAAGTTTGAAATGCCTGGCCTATAGCACAATTATCACGATAAATTCTATTTACAAACGTCTAAAAGCGAAATGCATCCAGCTTATCTCTTATCCCTGCATCATAGTCCCTAGCTCGAGTTTTCGACAACTACGAGAAGATATTTATATTAATTGATCTGAGTTTTTATATTTCTATTTCTTGAGGAATGAGATGTAGAGGATTGGTTGTAAATAACGAAGGCAACTTTTCTGACTGTCAATAGTTTTGATAAAAATATGCTAATTTCAGCTGCAAATTATCCGTCCTGTTCAGCAATTAATTCATGTCGTACGGTTAATTTTCCAGAAATCATAACGGCAAACACGGAAGATACTAAAATTGCCCCGAGTGTTTACGGAATCACGATCAACATAACGACACAAACATCCGCGCCTACGGCAGGACTCGAACCCTCGACTGGAAATCAAATATTCTGCCCATCCACCGACGCCAGGTACTTATGATGTACGGCAAGAGCGGCAAGCGCGCGTTCCGCTTGTAAACAACGACCGAAGAGGCATCGAACGCCCGATTATTGTTATTATTTCGCGCGCGTAGGAGGCGTCGTCGTAGGAAGAGACCACTGACCTCCGCAAATCCCCTCCTCGTTGCAGCTGAGGCCGTGCTCGCAAGACAGTCTGTGCTCGTCGCACCTCTCCCCCTTGCGTCTCGGGCATACGGCCTCGCAGCAGGAGCAGTCGGGACCTCCGGGCACCATCAACATCCCACGTCCATCCGGGCACTCGGTTGTTGAAGAGTTCCCTTTGGCGCACTTGGGCTTCTCTTCGCAGTCGCATATTTCCTCCGACCTTATCGACGCCGAACCGAGCAGGGCGAAAGCGACGAGAACGTACATGGGGCCCATCGCAGTGTTTGTTTATGCACACCCACACGTGATGAAGAGAGAGAAATAAGGGAGGAAGGAAAGTGTCGAGGACTCTAGATAGTCATTTGTTCCCTACGTCGTCTATTTTCTAGAGCAGAACGTCCTTAATGACCGCTCTCCCATTCACAAAAGAGCCGTACCCATCCGAGGTGTATTCCACTAACGTAAGACGGCACGAACCTCGCGGTGTCTCAACTCTTACTGACTGGGAAGAGGGCAGCAGAGCCGGCGAGCCTTCCACAGTTCTCTCTCTCTCTCTCTTTACCCCTCTCCTCTCTCTCTCCTGGGCCCCTTTCACCTCCTCCTCACCTTTCTCTCCCTCTCTCTCTTTCTCCCCTCGCCTCCCTCCCCCCTGGCCTAAATACTACCTCCCCCAACCTTCTCCCTGCCGGCCTTCCCTTCACCTGACCCGGCGGTGCGAGGGGAAAAACACCGCCCCCCCCCCTTTCTACCACGTCCACGGATACATCTTCCGCCCCTACCTCCGCCCCCTCCCTGGAAAAACCCGCCCCAATATCCTCCCCTCTTTCTCTCCAGCACGCACCGTTTCTTCCTCCCTCCACCTCTTCCCTCACTCCTACGCTATCCATTCCTCTTCTTCCTCATCCAACTCTCGCTTTTCTCTCTCTTTTGCCCCTTTCCTTTCTTTTCCCCCCCCGAGACGCTCGACCGTGCTGCTACCTCGGCGGGAAAATCTCGAAAGTTTTCTCCCGTCCCTTATTAGAAGTTACGCTCGGGTAATTGTTGCGTCTTCTCGTTTGACGCGGATTGCGGATCGTTGTCCGGGAATATCCCCGTAAACAACTCCGTGAATTCTGTCTCGCGTCGTGGAGTAGAGCGTTAGGTTTTCAGACAACAATCGCTTATGTTCCATACTTGGAGTTCGACTTGTGCCGTTGATGTACAGAGGGCATTGTTAATTGCGAGGCGTGTATGCTTTGGTAATTGAATGGATATATCATTTCAAGCAGGACGTTGGTTCCTCGTATGCTTATGTTTCGTAAACTTTTAACCGCATCGCGCGTCATATATGGTACGGACCAATTCCAAGTGAACGTACCAACAGAGATTTGTTCCATTAAAAAGTAAACATGTTAAGAGATAAATTGCGTGCTAAAGTTGTAAGGCAGCGCTGCATAACACTCAAACAGCAGCCATACTGCCATATTATTATATTTGAACTTTGTACATTGGATCTGATAATTGGAGCCATGGGCCATTCTCTCGATTTTTGTGGAAGACTGGATAATAAAAAAATTATCTTTACCTCAAAAGCTTTTAAAAAATGTTTTTTTTTCGCATTTCCATATGTTTTTATTTCAATATAAATTTTGAGAACTTGTTGAAAATCGATACTAGTAGACAGCTTGCTTTGGTTGATAGATAGGCATCTTTTTATTCTTGGATCACGGGTTCAAAAACTGCTGCGGGAACGAAGGTCTGCGCTAAGCATTTTTTGCGTTAATAAGTGTGATGTGAATAAGACATTGACTTTCACTATAATTTCTATTTTAAGTAATACAAATTTTTTCGCAATAAAGCGTGCCTAGAATTTCGATTGTCTAAAATTAAAAAATTCTATCAATCCAAACGTAGATGTTGCTCATGAAATTCCTGTTGGACGCGCCCAAATGAAATATTTATTCATATTGCTTAATTGGAATCTTTAAACATTTAATAGGACCATAGCCGGCCCGAGTGACCAGCGAGCCGGGCGTTTGCCCTGTGCTCCATAATCTTGATGGTGCTTTACCTGGTTGCTTGCAAGTAGAGAAATAATATCAATTTACGAGCGAAATCTCAGAGTTATTCCTTCAGTTTTCGCATTTAATGATTTAATTTATAAGGAGCTATGAAAATCATGATTTGAATTTAAAATATCTAATTAAAATTACCCGAATATATCCGTGTATACGATATTCTCACTCTGGGCGCTAAAATACCTCGGGCAGACCCTGAGTTGGAAATGGAAGGATAGTGAAAGTCAAAGAAATTAATATTATTTTTAGAGACTTTATAAAGTGCTATATTTTTTAAATAAGTTTTTTAGGTGTCCAAATAGAAGTAATACGTTTTTGGTCGAAAATTCTCGCAAATTTACGAATCATTCAATGCGCACATATTGAAATAATATTTTAAGCCCGTTACAAGCCGGCCATCACCGCAAGTGGAAAAAAATCCATCCCAAAAATGTAATTAGTCAACGTCCGGTGTTCAGGTATTCATAGTTCAA
Source organism: Tanypteryx hageni (assembly GCA_028673005.1). Taxonomy (NCBI): domain Eukaryota; kingdom Metazoa; phylum Arthropoda; class Insecta; order Odonata; family Petaluridae; genus Tanypteryx; species Tanypteryx hageni. The sequence goes on along the minus strand of CM054114.1, from coordinate 50,824,105 downwards.
GGTGAGGTTTCTCAGGCATTCGAAGGGGCTGGAAGGGCAGTCGGAAGTCCCCGCAGTGCGTCATCTTTCCAAGGAAGCAGACTTCTTGATCGGTTCTCCCTCGAACTCCGGGGGTCCGACTCCCCATGGGTGTTGCGAAGAACTTTTTGGGGTGCTCTGAGGGCGGTCGCGAAAATTTAGGTTAGTGAATGCAATAGCAGAAGTTCTCGAGAGCTTTTTATCGTTGAGGATGAATGATGAACAAAATGGAGTTTCTTGGCGTTTCTGAAAGGTGTCGCCACCTAGCGCCACCATTTTCATTGCTGCGAAACCGGCATCAATTTTGGGAAAGTCGCCCGCGAAAGAATTAAAAGTGAAAGTAAATGAATAATGATTTCCTTGGCCTTGATATCGAGCGTGTTTTTCCGAGAAAATTTAGATTTAGTATTCTTCCCTGGTATTTCGTCACTCTTCAATCCGAGGTTCCTCTTGAATTTGAATCTTTTGTATTGTACCTACATTTCTGTGAGTCGCTCAGTATATTCTCAATGGAGAGTGGTACAGAGTCAGAAAATTTTGAAGACAATAACATCGTTCGCGATATATAAATTATACTCGGAGGATTTTATTCAGTAATCGAGTGTCCCTCGTGAATTTTTAAGAGGGTAATAAACGAATCAAATTATATAAATAACCAAAGCAGAGCTGCCACCTTTAACCAAGCAGATATACCAGCTAATCAATCAATAATCAATCTTTTTTTTCTGAGCTCTAAATCTGAGAACAAATGATCACAGTTAAGCCATAAAATTATTTCTTTTAGGGTGTATTTTAAATTGGAGCGCATGTTAGAAAAGGAAAGCCAATTTTGGCAAAATAAAGTTTGCTCTAGTCCTAAGTGCCAACCTTCGACATATTCAACGGTATATAACTCGCTCTAGTCGAAAATTTCGATTCTTAAAAATATTCGCTTTTTGCTGCCTAATGCAAGGGAACGAACAGAAATTGACCTATTTTTGCCTATGCATGATGTCGAGAAGCATGGGGAGAAAGTTTTTCCACAAGAAGTTACGTAAAACATGCAAATTCTTTCAGAATTTTTCCTTTATAACAAGACCTATAAATAAATAAAATATTCATTTTATTGTTCTGAAATTTTCTGTAAAACAAGTTAGGAACATAAAGCAATGTTTTGTAAATATCAGATTTATAGATTGGCATTACCACTTTGAATAACCAATGACCGAGTATAAAATAATCAGCATAAAAAATTATAAAATGATAATTTAGAATTTTGTATAATTATTTAATGACTATTGATGCTATTATTTCTTAAATTACCGAGCAATTTAAGACTTAAGATTCAGGAAAATGCAAAAAGAATATTTCTAATATTACAGAGTTGACAGGCATTTTTATTTCACCTTGCATTTCGTCATGCTTAGGCCTGGCACATCAGGTGTTAAAGTTGGTACTTATAGAGCTAGTGAAAATGGCGGATACAAAGGGGAGTTATAGGGAAGTTATTCCCCCTAAGGGAGATATCAATCTTCATTAAAATACTATCTCAATTAATTTATTTCATATTATAGGGATTCTAAAAATATTTTGCAAGTATTTAAGCAGTGTATAATATACTCTGTATATTATTTATAATAAAATGGTATTATTTTTATAAATAGGTGTCATTAAACATATTTGTTTTCTTATTACCCCCGCCCCCTCCCAAGCTATGCACCTAGATCCGCCCCTGGCCAGTGAACCGCCCTTCTTAATTGTCGACCGAAGACTTTCCGTTCTTCCCCTTATGCATCAGTGTTGCACTCTTCGTCACCGCACAGGTATCAAACTTTCCTCTTGCGTCGCGATCTGCATTCTCCCATCCTCTTCCCCTCGCGTCATCCGATGACGTCAAAAAGTCTCCATTGCCGATTACCTCCGCAGCACTCTCTTTTGATTTCCTTCTCTTTCCACTCCTCCCTTTCTACTTGGGCCTCCGAAACGTTAGTCCGGCTCTCGCTGGCGTTTTTTAAAATGCATCCCGCGTGCTCTCGAACGTCGCAGCGATAACGCCGTTGGACAAATTTACCGTTCGTAAATGCGACTCTCACCCGCAGGCTAATTCTCGTTCTCGGAAAAAATACGACAAAAGTCGATCGCGGGTGAGAGGTTTATTTCCATCGAATGCGCCGCGAAGGCAGCTGAAACGCGTCGTAATCGGGACGAGGAGATTGCGGCCGCTTTTATTTCCCGAGGAAAGTGAATCGTCCGAAAGAAGGGGAGCGAGTGAGAAAGGTGGGAAAAGGAGGGGGAGAGAGGTGAAGAGGAAGATGAAATGAGAGAAATCAGGAGCGAAACGATAAGGAAGATAAAGCGGACGGAAGTGGCCTTTTTCAAGGAATAATTTGTGTACTTCTAATCCGTTTACCAAAAGGATGGGAAAAGAGGGAGATATACCCAAGAAAAGCTGCGTAGAAATTAGTTCTGAAATAAAGAAAAAAAATTGGGGGCTCATTTGGTGACGCAATATTAATATACGCGTTTTATTTGTTGAGGTGTATTTAAAATTGTAAATTTAAAATTCTTTATAAATTTAGTAACATAGTCATATGACAACCTAATTTATTCAATAATTAATTTTAAAATGTCCATTGTTTATGATCATTTGCTCAGAATCTTAATTTGAAAATTTTGAAGGCATCCCCTGCCGTTCACAGATTTCTCCAAAACATTTCTTTGGTAGCATAATAAATAGCATCACAGAGCGCATACAACCTGCAAATTTCAGTGTTATATCTCCTACCATTTACTAGCCATTTTAATTTAATTGATTGCACAGGCGGACAGACAGAGGGAAAACATTAGCGCGTTCATAAAACAAAACGCGCTAAATAGACGAAAAAGGAGAGGAAGAGTGAAAGAACTATGCGATTAGATGGAAGAAGAAAGAGAAGAAAACCGTAAAGAATGGAGAATAAAACAAAAGGGCGAGGGAGGGAGGAAAGACTGCGGGAGAAGAAGAGTAGGGGGTGAGATGCGAGGAAAGGGGCGAGCGTTCGATGAAAATATATGAGGAAGAAGGTAATTGGTAAGGAAAGAACACCGAAGAAAAAAGACACATGAAAATGGTAGCGAGGGAGAGAGAGAGAGAGAGAAGAAAAAGACCAAGTAGTGGAGAATGATTAAGAGGAAGGCTTGGTGAACGATTGATACGAAAAATAAGAGTGAAATGAGAGAGGAGTTTATTTCGGGAATGAACATAAAAAGATGAGGGATGTAGGAATTGAAGGAGAGGGGTGGGAGGAGAGAAAGAGAAATGGGAACTGGAAAGAATAAGGTGGAATATAACGGGAACAAGTGAGGGAAGAATTGCCGAGAAAATTACATAGGGCGCTATTTTCCTTGTTTTAATATTGTGACCTCATCATAAGATTACATCTTTGGTTCAGATCATAATACTGTCCGTAAATTTCCTTTAAAGGCATTATATCAATGCTGTCTAATAATGTGTTTCCCATTTAATAGTAGTGGACTCATTGTCATGGCAGTCGATATTTCACATAGCTATAAACCGGAGAATTTTCCCTATTTTTTTAGATTAAAAGCAATTATTTTTTGCTCTCATTCCGCACAGACTTGAATTCTCTTTTAAATAATATAAACATCAGTCTTTCAACTATATAAATCCCCAGAAGCCATTCCTAGATCTACCAAATGTTTACCATGTCTATGCTTCACATAGACCGCCCTTTCCTGGATCTTTGGCTCCAGAAATACAGAGATATTGCCCGAACAGACGGACGGATGGACGCAATGGCGGGCGGACAGAGAACCCGAATACATTAGCGACCTTTGAAAAAAATGCGCTAAAAGGAGGAACGGAATTAGAGGAAATTATGGTTGGAACTGAGAGACTAAAAGAGGGATATAACGACGGAGGAAGATAGTGGGATGAGGGAAAGACTAAGAAGTATTAGAAATGTATCGGATAATGCATAGAATGGAACTGGAGAGGGAGGGAGACGAAGAGATTTCTTACGAGGGATAGGTGCAAGTGAGAGGTGGTTTGAAAGGGGACTGAAACAGAAAGAGAGAGAGGAGAATGGAGTGGGAATGTGCAGCAGGTGCTGATGCAATAGGAAATATCTGTAGTGGTCTTTTCTGAGTCAAGGAGACGGAGTATAGTGAGAAGTTGGAGAGGAGGGCTGTTCACTTTCTCGTTTCAAATTATTAGTGTTTGCTTTTTAGTAATCCAGGTTACCGGTTTTGGTATAGCAGAAAGTTATATTCCACGCGAAGCGAGGTGCACAACCTATGTAATATTATGCAGCTAAAGAGTGCATTAAATTGCCGTCAGCGATACTTATTATGAGATAAAAGTAATCGAATTCTGTATCTTTCTATGTTGCTATTATAATATATTCGGCATTTGTATCGATATAATTAAAAACCCGTTACTTGCACTTCTTTCAAATGGACTGAAATCTACATCTACATGTTACCCTGCAATTCACCTAATTGGTGAGTGGCAGGGGGGTGCAATGCACCATAACCTACCTAAAGATTGTCTATCGCAGGTTGAAATTTTCTATTGTGATCTCGTATTGTCCTCGGAAAGAACGAACCTAGATAACGCTCCGTCTTACAAAATGGAAGTAAACGCAGGAAAAAAGTTGAAGCCTATTATGAAACAAGGTGATCCAAACGGAACTTATGATGCCTACTTTCCACATAATTATTTATTTAATACTTATATTGGCTTTAATAGCTTTAAAATTATCGCAGATATGTTGCTCTTTGTGTTCCCAAATTTCATAATTTAGCGTTATAAAATATTACAAACACATTCGAACGGAATACTAAATTGATCACGCGTATTTGTGCGGCAAAAATAAAGCGCGTATGTATTAGAATATACGGAATCCGAGTCCAACAATAATCGTTGCTATGGCAACACTCGTAATGAGTGATAGAAACTGCAAAAACGCTAATATTTACGAAAAATTCGAAGAAATGCGATCGATAAGCAAAATTCTACGATAGAAATTAGAATCTCCATTCCTTTATTCAGAAAATAGTACAAATTCCGCTCTGATATTATAATTCGAAGATATTTTAATATGCAAGAGAAAATTACCCTGCACCATGGTTTTCAGATTTTCCAGATAAATAAAATGGGAAGGATAGTTCCTGGAATCGAACTCGGAACTTTCAATATTCGCAACAAAAACTATCCTTGGGAGCTCGGCTCCAGTAGCAGGAGATTTCCACAGAATGTCATGAAAATCGGTCTATTGGTGCAAAAGTTAATAGAGGGGGACTGACAGACAGACAGACACAACGGTAAAACTATAAGCCTATTTCCATTCTGGAAAGTAGGCTAAAAATGCCATTTCCATTCATTAAAGACTTCAGTATTTCTGGACAAAAATGCAAGAAAATATTTTTTTGCAGCAAAAGGAGAATTTAGTGTTTCTGAATTTTCTCGATCCTTACTTTTCTAAAATCCGCTTTTTGGCGTCGTATGGCTTTTAGACTAAATTCACACAACCAGGATGCTTTTTCCTAAATTATCTTCGTTACGCTGACGAAATTTGCCTTCTGTTCAACTAACTTGGGTGTCTCTTCACGCACTGCATTTTATTACGATGAACTTCATTCACATTTTGATTACGCTACCGTTTACTTGAAATATCATATGCTTGAATTGATTCTCGCTTCTCCGGGGTAAGATTTTGACCACGCTTGTTGTATCCAACTGTATTTGTCAATTGAAGTAAAATTCGTTATTCCCTCAATTCAACTGGTTTATTTGATCAAATATCATTCTTTTTTCTCAACTCCCTAAAAGCTGATTCGTTGTATTAATTTAATTAAAGGAATCTTTGATGAAAAAACTTTATCATTTTTGCATAAATCGCAATAAAGTAAATATAATTGGTAAAGGAAATAATAGGTGCGTCAGACTAAAGTTTTCATTGTAAGGTAGGTACACAAAACAATCTGGTAATTATAGATTCAAAATTAATTTTTTGAGATTGGTGTAAATATAAAACCATGAAAATGACATCGAAAACTAAATAAAATATGAAAATGTATCTTTCAGAATTCTTTCTAAAAGGTACCTAGTGATTGGAAAAGTACGCCACAGGAATCCAAATCTAGACTTCATGATAATGAGCTGACAGATAAATATTCTCCGAGTAATTTATCAAATAGTTCTAACTCATCCAGAGAAAATGCATTAAAAGAAAATTCGAAATATAAAAAAATCAGCATAAATATTCGGAATCAACCTTTATGTAGCGTTCTCATCAACATCATGGAGTGGTTATCTCTTGCCATTTAAAGCCATTTAAATCTCCGCCTTTACGATCTTTAAGTTAATATACTTAATTAGTTATTTACCCTAATTATGCACAGAGGTAATGTTGCATTTAAGCCATAATGTGGTCGGTAATTACTATTTTAACTTTCATTTTTTAAATTCCGAGTACCAGTTTTCCTCACAAGAAACTCGCTTCGCCCGTTCGTCTCTGGGAATGTATCCTTGCGATGTGTCGATTTTCAACTCATTAATTTCAGTTTTCATGAATTCGGTTATATTTTTATAAACCTAACACTAATCCCAGGTTATTCACATTTGAAACTGGAAGGCATGCTGATTCGTGGAGATAATTATCGCCTACGAATAGTAAAGGCACGCCTATGAATAGTAAAGACACGCGAAATCAGCTGTTTTCTTCAGTTATATAATGGGATTCAATGTAGTCAAGAATTTTATTTCTGGCCTAAGTCACTGAATGACCCATTTTTTAAGTATTCTGTTATTGTTGTTCACGCCTGTATTTTTACGGGTGTTGTTGAACTGATAGGTAAAAGCGATACCGCGTGCCGTATGTGAGGGTATTAGCGCGGCATATATGCGACACCAAGCACATAACCTAAAAAAGCTACAGACTTCTTTAACATATCTCTTGAGTTAAGATACGAGTATTTTATTTAGCGATTTTACTGATTAATAAAAGCTTGAATTAGTTTCAGATAACTAAGTTGATTTACAAAAATATTTCCAATGTCTGGTTCTAAAGAATAAAATAATTAGGTCCCATTTTGTTGCAAAAACACTTTGCTGCTTTCCGCACTTTTTTCTGACAACACCCGTAAAACTCATATTAAAATATTAATTTAAAATTTGTAAATTAATCGAATATAAAAAGCAATACGATAAAGTATTTTTAATGAAAAATTTTTTTTAATTGGTAACATTGAAATTAACAAAAGTTTTTCATTAAAAATACTTTTCCGTATTGCTATTTTTATCTGATTATGGAATTCCACGAAGTCTCGACCTCGTCCATTAACTCTGTAAATTAATTGTCATTTACGTTTATTTAAAAAAGTGTTGAGTCTGACCCGTGATTCCGCGGTAGGCGATCATCATCAGATGTTTTATTAGATGAGTAGGTGTATTTATTCGTAAATGGTACAACTTAGAAGTATGTTTTTGTTAATGTATTTTTCATTTACTTATATACACCATCTTACAGTAAAAACGTTAGGCCGGCGACGCGTGACGACCGAGCTGTAAACCCAGCAGACCAACACTGGGGAGCTATACATGCTTAATATTGTGCTAAACAATTTCAGAATATTTTTGTATTTAATTGAAGTGCTTCTAAAAAACCGTCCATACATACTAGCCTCAGAATATTTATCGCAACTTATTTTTTTTTTAGAAATTTGATCCGGGATGGACATCGGTTGATTAGAATTCGAAGTTCTGCCTTCATTGGAAATTATATCGATCCTTCAGAAATGGGTTTTCCAAACTTTGTGAAGCAACGGGCTTTATATTATATGTTAATATTTTTTCTCCCGGAACCCTAACCATGAGGTGGTAGGCAAAATGGCAATAAAATAAACTATACACATACTTATTGTAATGTTCAGTTACATCGTTTATGGATTTGACAGCATAGAGTTATTTTAAATTCACATAAATAATAATGAAAATAAGGTTTAGCTATTTGATTTCCATATTTATTGAAGAATTTTAATATTTTACCAAACAAATTTCAGTTACTTGGATGGCTTTGCTTTTACTTGAACAGTAGTTCGATATCTGGAGTAATTGTTGTTAACTGCGAGCGCAGCTAGTGTACAGCATCAAACCAATTCCTCCATTTGTTTTTTGCTGCTGCATATAGAGAGAAGGATCTCTCACAGAGATACATCGTCGCAAAAGTCATAAGTTATTTCAAAGTACGTATGGCAATGTCTGTTGTGTTAATCCAGAAATTCGTGGTTTCTATTTTATCATATACAAGTAGTTGGTGCTTGCATTCTGCAAGCATTTCATCTCATTCTGATAAACATTTATTTTTCAGGGAGATATCTCATTCTTAGAAATATTTTTTAATTAAATAATTTCACCTCTGCACCCATTTTTGTCCTTTCCTTATCGAAAATATTCGAATACAACAATACATAAAATTTGCAATATTAAGAATATTATAATTTTTCCATTGTGTTGCACTATTTCTACACCTTTCTGCCTAATTTCAACTTTGTGGCTCATCTAGAAGTGGGATAATATTTATCTAATTGGTTAGATTTAAATATTTTATAACGGCCGGAATAACAATTTTAAGGAAATATTCTAATGTTTATTAGTGCATTTTCACTAACAATAAGATCTAAGTAACTTAAAATTTTCAGCTTCGTAGCTCGTTCCGAAGTACCTAAACATTTACCTATTTGTTTAAATTTTATGAATTTTTAACAGCCAAACGAATTAAAATAACAAATTTTTTATAATCCCTATTTCGTTTTTTTTTACAAATTCTACCTTTAAAAAAATTTCAAATTCGTAGCACATTCGGAAATACACAAACCTTGAAAATTTGTTTAAACAATTGCGAATTTTTAGCGACCGCAATGTTGAACGTTTACCTTTTTACTTTCTCCATATACAAAGTATAGAGAAAGTATTGTTTTCATGAAAAAAATTGAATTCGAGATTTCAACGGAAATATGTTTTAAGGTCCCCTGAACACGTTTTGACTATTTTCTCGATGATGTCTGTGTGTCTGTCTGTCTGTATGTAATAGATTTTTGTGGGCGCTCTAACTCAAAAACTATTAATCAGGTCAACGCAAAATTTTATATTTAACATTTTTGTAAAAGTCATTTTTGGTAAAAATCGGTGGACTGGAAGTGGGTGTTTACTCTTGTCACATCCGTTATTTTGAAATATTTTATTTAATATTTTATAAATTTAAAAATATACTAGAATAAAAGTTGTAGGAAATTTAATTTCCTACAATCTTTGTTTGAAACATTTTTCCATATAATTTATTGTTTAAGAGATATCTTATATTTTTAGCTGCCACCACCACGCCACCTACCGAAGACTATTGTTAACAATTGACGCTTAGTTGCGTCTTATTGTTAGTAACGCTTCTTTTTCTTTTCTTAATTGTCAACCGGAATTAAATATTGACAACGATCCCAGAGCTAACAACATGTAATTTGCCATATAAATATGGAGAAAGTCATGTTGCCCACATCAGTTTATTTCTAGACAGTTTTCCGCATAATCCTAACGTCGTAAAATTTTTCGAATTTACAGCTTTCATGGAAGTGCTTAAATATTAGTATCATCCTATATGTTATCTATTATATATAGACTCTTCTTACATATGTGTTATATATATATATATATATATATATATATGTTAGTCCTCTGTAAGGAACGTCTATATATAATGATAATTATTGATGTGAAACTAGTTAAAAGGCATGTGAAGCCAATATAATGTTTCTGTTGGAGGGGGACAATATTCTCTAAATGTCGTACACAGGTCAGACAAGTGTTGAATCACCGATTTTTAGGCACTTTCGTCATGGAAAATATTATTTGTCAATATGAAATCACTGAGACTCGGGCAAGACTTAATGCACACTCACCCCAAAGTCTCTCTGAAAGAGAGACTTTGGTGGTTAGCTACGCTAAGACTAGTATAGTTTGATGCATGGTAGTTAGAAACGGTAACCACCTTCCAAATAGTTTATTCTACCGACTACAGATAGTGAAAGGGTATAGAATTAGTATAATTATGTAATTATAATTATATTTGTATAATATTTTTAAGGCCAAAATTTACTTAAAATAAAAAAATCTGTGCCTGAAAGAGATAAACTTTGGGACCCGCGGAACACAGTTTAAGAAACTCTGCTTTGGAACATAAGTGTCGATTAAAATACTGCCTGTCTCTCCAACTGGCGCTGTATTTTTGATGAATATTGCGAATTTACGAGCGAGTACTTCGTCTGAAGGTCTACCCGGAATACTCGAAGTATATCGTACAATGCAAAGGATTCGCGCATAAATAATTCATAAATTCTCGGGCGATGAATGGCGTTGATATGGAAACCAGAGCTGGGTTATATATTTCCCATAGAGCGGCCAGCAAAAGGACGAAGTTATTAGGATCCAGGTGTTTTTTCCCACGACATCGTAAGGAACATTGTGCTTTATGTTAATTCCTTACAAATTTGCGCTTCGCGGACGACCCTGTCGCATTTCTCTGTGTCAGGGTTACGTCCATGTATTTAAAACGTTTCTTGGCTAATTTCATTTGTTCGTATTTCTTGGTCGCATGACTTTCAAAGCGCGAACTACGCTGACTGTGCTCTGAACTGGATTAAATTGCCGTGAGGTTTTTATTTATAGTCCATTTGAAAAAGACAAAAATATTCATTCTTTTTAGCGTTTAGTTAATGTTCGAAAAAATTAATTCTATTCTATAAAACTAATCGGAAAATTACATAACATATCCAAAGATTTTATCGATAGTTTCAGTGTATTTAGTGTGTCTCCTGGGATGAACATATCAGAATATTCGAACTGTCGACAATTATTAGGGAATTTTAAGATATCTTCTGTTTTTTTCGATGTATCCATCAATGGAAAATTTACTCTTCGACAATTTTTTTTCAAAATAACAATGATATATTTATAAAAACTCCATCTCGCTGGATAAATGGTACTTTTCCAGTAGAATGTTTTTTGCTCAAAATAGAAACCCCACCGCTTCTATTTAGCTGAATTTGTGCCTTCTGCTAACAGCTAATCTGATAATGACCACATAAACCAGTAGTCGCACAGTCGCATGTGGCCTGCCAGTTCATAAAGTGCGGCCTACTCCATCCTTTAAATCTACTCTTAAGTAGGTGGAAGAGACAAGACGATCATGGATTAACAAAGAGATATGAACCATTATATTAAATAATTAGTAATTGTATGATAGATTGTTTTTTAATTGCAATGTAAACCATTTTGAGCCATATGTTCTTGAATTTCGTTATTATCATACGCGGCCCGCCGTATATTTCGAAAAGAATGCACGCGACCCGCCATATACTTATAAATTATCGATTGGGCCCTCATGCAATTTGAGTTAGATAATCCTGACATAATGTTATTATGATATATATATGTCCTCAGTTGGGAAACTAGACCCTTGAGCAGACTGTGCCCGTTACCGAATTCCTCGCATATCTGACCAGTAATTATATATAGATTATATCCATTGTTACTAACCTGCAGCAGAATCCAATGAGTAATCTAAGAACGGAAACGAAGGCCGTTTTTGCTGTAGAAATGATGCAAAAATGTGCTAAATAAAATTGTGTATTTTTCACTTGTTACAATACGGGCTTTTTTTAAATTACTTCCTTTTAATCGTTTTACTTTTAAAGGAATGAAAGAAAAAAAAATATTTTTATAGGAAACATTTAATATGAGGGATAAAAATCGACAAAATCGTTACATTCATGCTAATTTATTGCGGATATGTAAAAATACAATCAGCTGTTAACGTACGTTCAGCCGGCGGAACAATAAATCTCGTATTTTCCAATAATTGTGGCGAATTGCCTGGTTACTTGTTTCCATTTGCATCTTATCGACAATAATGTTAGAAACGCTTGTTTTTGGCTAGTTGTCGCTTCATTTTATGCAAAACCTAAGTCGTTAGGTTCCATTTTCTAGTTTCCAAACAGAAACTCCGAAGGGCCATTTTAAAATGCTGTTTTTTGGCCAAGGATGGTCACTATTAGAATACAATGGAGGTGGGCGGAATAGCCGTTGATTATTCACGCACCCATAAACTGCGACTGTTTTTTGAGGCCATGGTCGTTTTTTTAGTGACTCACCTTGTTATGCATACGCGCCGTGTACGTGAAATTAAGCGATTCTCAATGAATTAAATTGCGTACACAGGCAGATGGTGCCGTAAGGGGATTTTTACGCAAAAAATATCCATGTGAAATGTTCAATAAAATATTGATCAAAATAAATATATTATTAAAGAAGAAATATTCGCCATTGTTTTAATATATATGTATTATAATTTTAATATTGCTAAATGATGTTGTTTTATAGCAATCACATTGATGGTTAGGCAATCAATTTTTTTTAAAGATTTATAAAATGGGACAGCAGAAGGTTAATGGACCTTCAATGGGATAAAATATAGAATTTTCGTTTTCACTCGCATAATCTTCATTAACATCCCGTAAAATTGTTCCAGTTATCCTCAGAGTGTTTACGGCTGCATTGACTCTATTGTCATATGCGTTACTTGAATTTACAAAATAAATGAAACGTGTTGAAGAGGCAATTACGTAATTATGGCGTATTTGTGGATGATAAATTTGGAAATTTCTTTGTCGCACACTCCGAAATTTCAGTATTCTTTTCGCCCATTTCTCAAAAGACAGTTCATGTAGTATATGTACTATGAATCGGAAGAGATCTTTTATGCTTATCTGATTCTTGGTGCAACTGAAACCGCCATGATGCTCTTTTGCAGTTGTTCTCAAACTTTTTGTATTGGCGGAACCCATTCACTTTAAGGAAAATTTTGGAGGAACCCTGGAAGTAAAATCCTATCAAGCGTCAAGAAAATAAATTCTAACTTCTAACGTGTGTCAAGAAACCTAGGGCTTATTTAAAATAAAATTTGTTGTTTTCAAATAAATTTTATCCAGAATCTTAACAGTCAGATAACTCCGGTAAACTTACAATTGTACTTAGGTACTTATCTAGTGAGCGAAATGAGATTGTTTGCAATATAAGAGAGTTTTAAAGTTAGATAAGTGTATTTGACAGCAGTATTCTGATGCCGTTATTATGCCAACTAGGATATTTTTTTGCTGCTGCTGCATATCAACTTCGATTAGTTATCGAAGCTGCAAAACTCGCCCCCCTGACCTTGTAGCTTCAGGTTGAGTAACGGAGCTTTAATGCTGAGTAGGTGATATTGGTGCTAAGGATTTGCGGACACTAATTTCATAACGTTTATATGATTTAGAAGTTTCCAATTATTACTTTCTCCATATACGTAGTATAGGGGAAAGTATTATTTTCATGAAAACAATCGACTTCGAGATTGCAACGGAAATACACGTTTTAAGGTCCCCTGAACACGTTTTGACCATTTTCCCTATGATGTCTGTGTGTGTGTGTGTGAGTGAGTGTATGTGATATCTTTTTTGCAAGTGCTCTAACTCAAAAAATATTAATCAGGTCAACGCGAAATTTTATATTTAATATTTTTATAAAAGTCAGAAGAACTGATTAGTTTTTGGTAAAAATCGGTCAAACGGATGTGGGTGTTTACTCTAGTCACTTATCCGTTATTTTGAAATATTTTCTTTAATATTTGATAAATTTAAAAATGTATTGGAATAAAAGTTATAGGAAATTTAATTTCCTACAATCTTTGTTTGAAACATTTTCCGTATAATGTATTGTTTAAGAGATATCTTATATGTTTAGCTGCCACCACCGCGCCACCTACCGACGACTATTGTTAACAATTGACGGTTAGTTACGTCTTATGTTAGTAACGCTCCTTTTTCTGTTCTTAAATGTTGGAGCTTCGTGGCTATATTCAATATCAGAAGGCTACGTTTTGAGTTTATTTTTTCTATTATTTGTCATGTCTTTAAACTTTTCTCGCAGTTCCTTAAAATATTTATTATCATTTAACTTATTTGGAATTTTTAGAAATATTACAGATATGGAGAAAGTGATGTGGTGGCCACATCAGATTTTTTTATAATTTTATATCAATAAAAACACAACGGGAGGCTTTGTACAACCTTTTTGATAATAACTAATATGTTAACTAGCAACTTGAACAAGTTTGTCCGCCATTACAAATTTTTTCTTCGCGGAACCCTTTGGACTGCTTCGCGTAACCTTTTGAACTGCTTGGCGTAACCTTTTGGTCTTCTTCGCAAAACTCCAGGGTTCCAAGGAAAACAGTCTGAGAACCTATACTCTATTGCAGGGTTCGGCAACCTATGGCACGCGTGCCTAAAGGTGGCACTCGAAGAGATTTTGCATAACACGATATTTCAGAGAAGAAATAACATAAAACATGAATTTTAGAAATAATTTCCTTTTGTTTAAATTTTATTTCGTACTGTATCAATTAAGCAATATATAGTATATATAGTATAATAATAATTTTTGTTAGCGCTATGGACAAAACGAATTTTCAGGGTGCCACGCGCAGAGGGTCACAGATTATGAATGTTGATAAAAGGTGTCACCCGACAGGAATACGTCGCCCCTGCTGTATTGCATTGGTTCCCAAATATCTCATAGACGCGGCACCTATTCATAGATGAACAGCAATTCGCGGCAACCCCACATTAAAATGAGGGTTTTACATTTTCACATACAGGTAGGGATACGATATCTAAACGAAAGTATCGATACCGTAATCATATGAGGTATCGAATGAAAAGTATCGATACCACAAAAGTATCGGGCCGAAAGTACGGATGTCACTAGAAAATCGAAAGAAAAGAATCGAGTACAAAAGTACTTGGTATCGAAAGGAAATTACCGATATGAGTAAAGTATCGATACTTTTTTCGTATCCCTACATACGGGTATCACAACCTTTGGACGCATCTATTTGTTATAACTACACTACAGTCGATTTATTAGAGGAAAGATTACTCCTTAATTACACATCAAAACGTTCAATTCGTTGATTACTTTACTAAACTAAGTTTTTCGCGGAACCCATGAAAATTAGCTGCGACATTCCTGTGTGCCGTGGCAGCCAGTTTGGGAAACGCTGCTCTATTGCGTTGGTGTTGATTTCATTCATGTCTTCCGCACAGCGCCGTAACCAGCTATTTTAGCACCCGGGGCAAACTACCAAATATGCGCCCCCTCCATAAAAAATTAACATTAATATTTATGTAATTGCTGCGAAAGATTCGCGCTCAAATTGAGTTTCATCAGGATTAATTTCATATCGAGCCTTGCCGGAAAAAAATAATGTTTCCCTTCGCGTGCCCTTTTGCCACCTTTGGGAGCAGCCCTCCGCGCAACTGCACCTCATGCATCACCGATCGCGCATGCCCTCCCTGCAACGTGCAAATTATATTAATTATAGGATGATAGAATAGAAGTCGACATGGAATTCTGGATTTTCGGCAATAATTTAAGATCAAATAGAGATGAATGCGTGAAAAAATCTATCATAATTTACCAAGCGATATTTTTCCCCATCACTTGTCCATTTAATATTCCCTCCTCCTTTTCAATGCCGTCAATTTTCCGCATCGCCGCGCCCAAGAGGAAACGTTTTTACCGTCGATCATATCTCCGGTATAGTGGAACGTGTTTTATACCGTAAAGATTTCGTCTCGGGTAATCGTGAAGAGTTTCCGTTTCCATGTCACGCGTCTTTTTATCGGAATACCGTAAAAACACCTCTTTCGGCTGCTTTTTTTTATTGATATTATTATTATGGAGTCACTTCCGTTTCCGCGGCCATCTCCGCCGCATCGGTTCTTTAGCACTTCTTTCGCTGTAAAATTCCGTAACCCTTCGACCAGACGGGAATCGCGAATTTAAAGTAGACTGGCGAAAAACAATAATAGTTATACAAAACTCTTTTATAAATAAATAATAAATTTAGAAAGTTAATATTAAAGTTATCAATAAAGAGAGCCACTAATCACGCTAGTACCTTGACCACCGAATGAGTCAGGCAACTGAACTATTCCAAGGAATAGAATTAAATTGGATAAACACGATATAAACAAATGTTATCGTCATAAATACGTTTACATTAATTGCATTTTTTAATCTCATTGTATAAGATTGGGTTAATTACTTTTAGAATTGCAATAAAAAATTAAACTATAAAAATACTCGTTTAAAATGAATTTATAATTTTATAACATAATATAACCACATTTTAAATGGAGCATCTTGACTCCATATTTATATACGTAGATATTCATAAGAGCCGGCTAGGAAAATCGCGGGGCCCGGTGCAAAGTGTGCCTCAAAAATTTTTAATAGTAAATAAAATAATAAATAAAGCAATCTCTTTCACTATGGCAGTTTGGTATTTTTTCTGATTTTTATAAATGCGTGTACTTGAAAAGTACAACAAATATTTTGCAGAGATCGCGGGACCTCTGCAAGTGCAGGGCCGATGCAGTCGAACCGTTGGCACCGCCATCATCTGATATTCATACTTTGTTCGGTTAAACCTTACTAGCGGCGATCGCGGATGTAAATTCACGAAATAAAAATAATATTCTTTGTTGATTTTTTTAACGTAGAAATGTCAAATATATGGCATACTAGCCGAGCGTCGAAGACCATGACGCCAAGACGAGGTTCGCGACCACCTGGCGGCATCCTCTCCATTTAACGGATGGTTAAGCGCGACGTATTGAGAGAGGAGTCATTGTACGACTGCATTTGATGACTGGATGTACTTGCGCGTGATTTATTTTTCGGGTCGTTTCTCGTTCCTCTTTACTGAGAAGGAGAAGAAGAAGGAAGAAGAAGAAGGAAAATATATCTGACCATTTTTTGACGAATTTCAGAAAAAGAAAATTTAAGATCAATAAACTTCAAAAGAATGATAATCATATTATAACCATTGCGAATTTATCTTTTTTAAATCAATTATCCCGTAGTAACTGCAGTTAAACAGTTTTCTCCTAATGTTTTACCTTTTTAGAAACCTTTATAACGATTGAAAACTGCCTTTTTCACAGTTATTATGCTAAAAATATATATTTTAATTAAAAATTATATTGCTACTTTTTGCTTTGGACATATCGAGTTATTTAAAGAAAGAAAAGAAGTTAATCATTGCGTAAAATCCGAGTTTGAACATGACTTACACTCGAGATATGTGTAGAAATTTGGTAGAAAAACTTTATAATAAAAATTCTGTCTTTTGTTAACTGCGATACTATTCTGCGTGACAGTATCGATCTTGTTTCGCTATAGTATAAGTAGTTTTTGGGAACTGTATTTCGTCGCAGCTAGTTAAAAGATGGGAATGTTTTGTTTTGGCGACGATAAATGAGAGAACGGGAAAGTAGCTAAAAGGAGTCAGAAAAAGGGAGATGGAGAAAGAGAATTGGTGAAAGGAAGATACACGTAGACATACGGAGCAATGGTAGGAAATTGAGACCACACGTTCCCCTCTTTACGCTTACTTAAAAGTGGAGAGGGAGATTGGCCAGAGCATAGAGAGGGGATAGATAGAGAGAATGGAGGCGAAGGATGAGATGGATGAAATGGGCATATATTTTTTTCAAAGCTCGAATCGGGGTCGCTTTCAAAGCGAGTGGGAGTCTGCGGTGGGGAGAAAAGCGAGTGGGAGAGTTGATGATCTTAAGGGAAGGGGCGAGTATGAGAGTAGAGTGGGTAAGGAGCGGGAGGATGGGAATACTCGGGATGAAGAGATATTAGGAGTGGGAGTTTTGTGGATGGGGTGCGTGGGATGCTGTGGGGCGTGAAAGAGGGCCACGGAAGGAGGTAACTGTTGGGAACAGTTGGACCGTTCGCTCTTTCCATCCCGCTAGAGTCGCGAAAGCATCGCCTCTCTTAGCTCATAGCGTGTAGCAATGGAAAAAGGAATTCTTTTGTGGTCCTTTATTTGGTTTATTTAAAGTTTCTATTCTTTTGCGGTGACTCGCGGAATTTGCCTTTCCCTGATGGAGAGAGAGAGAGAGCGAAACAATTTTTTTGTTGTACTTCTCGTGAAATATTGTCCTTTATGGAAGTCGAAGTCGCGATTATTCCAATGGAATTTATTTCAGATGATGTTTATTGTCTAATTTTTAAATTATCAATTTCTTTTATGTATCATTCAGTTCAATAATATTGGTGTTCTCAACTGTCAAAAAGCTTTACTTATTTAAATAGTGTGTGTATGTGTGTGTCCCCTACTAACAACTTTTGCACCAATGGACCGATTCTTATGAAACTTGGTGTGAGGCTCGTGCTGCCATAGCCCACCTTAGGGCTATATTTTATTTGGCGAAGGTTGAATTCCCGGGTTCGATTCCAGGAACGTTTTTTTCCCTATTTGTTTTACATAGGAAGTCTCAAATCCATCGTGCAGAGATGTTTTCTTTAATACATAAAAATATCTTAAAATTGTGAAATCGGAGGGAGGTTTGTATTGTTCTAAGGGGAAAAGAATGTAGATTCTAATTCCTATCGCAGAATTTTGATAATTGATCGTATTTTCTTGAATTTATACTAAAACAGCGTTTTAGCGTTTTAAATCGCATTTTATCAGATTGTTGCCATGGAGACAAATATTACCGAACTTGGCTTGAGCATAGACGAATGAACATTTAGGTTATTTTATTTTCCATTCGACTACCATTCAGCAATGGACGGTTGATCCAAACATATTAGCGTATAAACAGTAAAATTAATAAAATTCGTTTATTTAAAAAATACATCCAAAATATAATATCAGAAAGAGATGTTGACATTTCTTTTAGTGTTCTTAACCTGATAATGCTCTATTAATTTGTTTTTCAATTTTTCTCTATAATTGATAAACTATGAATTACAAATGGTATTTATGGAATTCCTTGCAATGACTAACACCAACACACATTTCCTGTGAGTATAAGTAATGAATTCGGGATGTCAACTTTGGGAAACCAGCCGGCATTAGTCCTGATTGCGACTTCTTGTTCTAGTTTGTAAAGTTAAGACTGAGCATTCGAGCACTTATCCTCTACGTTAAATTTAACAAACTCCATTTTAAGGTATAATGACTACGGGTTAATGTCGATTACACGAGCAGAATCAAGCCGCAATTTATTTTTTCTACCGAGAGTCTAAAAGGTTGAGACTGAAGTACAAACAGTATGGCAGTTCACATAATCTCCAAATTAGAACGCTAACTATAATTTAAGTACATATAATTATAAATATCTGCTTCTTTCATGCACTATATAGGTTATATATAGGATATATCATATAAAACCTGAGGTACTTCTAGAAAAGCTATAGAGCTGAAATTTGGAAGATAGGTCATTGCGTACAACCTCTGTAAAAAATACGAAATTCCAGAAAAAGTTATACTTAATGGGTGTTTTTGACCCTAAAGTCCAATTTTAAACTCCCATAAGAAAAGCGTTGAAAACTGGGCAGGGCTCTATAAAATTGCTTTTTTAAATTATTTAAAGTTAAGATACAAAGTCCGAACATGCACCATACTGTGGATGAAAGAATTAAGTTAATTTTTATTGAAGACAAAATTTAAATACATGCTAAATTTGTGTAAAAATTCGATTTTAATCATAAAATTATGAAATTTTTTTCGGTCTTCAACAATGAAAAATAGATACTACTGGGTTATCCCGGACCCCTATTAAAATGCTATAATATTTTCATTGTACTCTAGCACCCGAATCCAAGTTAAGTTGCTGGGGGGTGGATTCTTTCCATTTTCCTCCCCCGACTTGGGTTAAGTGTTTGGGGGTTTGATTTGTCTATTTTCCTCCGCTCGGGTTTGGTTAAGTGTTTTGGGATTGGATTCGTTCCATTTTCCTCCCGGGTTGGGTTAAGTGGTTGGGGGTTGGATTCGTTCCAATGTTCTCCTCTCGGGTTGGGTTAAGTGTTTGGGGGTTGGATTCCTTCCATTTTCCTCCTCCCGGGTTGGGTTAAGTAGTTGGGGGTTGAATTAGTTCCATTTTCCTCCTCCCGGGTTGGGTTAAGTGGTTGGGGTGGGATTCGGATACTAGGGTGCAATGACAATATTATAGCAAAACTAATAGGGGTTCGGAATAACACAGTAGTACCGAAAAATATTAACCACCATAGCAACGACTTCAGTGCCTTTCAATGGGAATTGATTTTCCATACTATAAGAGCATTGATTTAATGCTTAGACTGCATTATAATCCATTTGATTTCAGCCAACGAAGTATATATATATGATGACGTGATAATTTTAAATTAATTTTTTTATCCGGATACAAACTATAGGATTATGTTCATCTTAATCGACATCTTCGGACTGGGTTCAATCAGATTTAAATTAAGAACTTACACCTTTTGTTTTTCTTGGTGTTTCTACCGGTTGCGTAGCCGAGTTAGCCGTGTTGACACATCGCGCGACCTTTATCGAATCAAGAATTCCTCCTTTCGGTTATTCCGAAACGTATCTGAGTAGCCGCCGCGTAAAAACAGCTCGAATCTATATGCTTAACGCTTGGTTCCTTCCTCTCCGCTCTTCCAAAAGTTTTGTATACACGGCTTCACCTTGAGAGTTTTACCAGATCCAAAGATTCGCTCTTCCCTAGCAATGGTTTACTAATGTTGGTCTCGGATCGGCGTCGCCAGATTGCCGTAGGAAGCCGTCATGTCAAGGTCGTTCCGCGAATTTCCAAGAAAAGCGCGTTCGCAGGTTTATTTTTTAATAAACCTCATGAAATTCCGCCCATAATAAGGGAAATTGAGCGAAGAAAACAAAAGCAAAATACCAACAGTGAACCCTACAAATAAACATAAATACCTGTTATTATCGAAAGATGACTTAGTTAGGTCATATATTCATAAAACTGTTGTATTAACCAGATTCGTGTTTCAGTTACAAAGTAGCAGTCCTCAGTGGTCATTCACAGGTGGCTGATTCTAAAAATAAGATGAATAATTGTTAACTCGCGTGATTTACTCATTCATTTTATGACTATACAGGAGTAAATGAAATTATATAATGGATCCAAACTATAAGATTAGCTCGGTGATTCATTATTTTATTATTATAGTTGATTATATAAATCCATAAAGCATATAGGAAGGAGATTGCGAAATGTTTGGGAGTCGAATCTGAGCCCTTTAATAATTAGCGAATCGTAATTATAAGGCTACGGTGGTCGGTGGGTTTTTGCTGCTTTAAGCTGTTCTTAATTTCAAATATCTCGGATATTTAATTAAGGCGACTTATATAAAAATCACCGCGGGAACATTTGCTATGACCTTCCCTTATAAGATCCGGGGTTAAAAGGAAATGCCGAAACTCCCCCGACTATTTTTAATAACTTTATATTGAAGGGGAACTTTGACCTTGTCCGAGAATAAAATATAAAAAATGAAAACTCTGGCCAGCCGGTTTTGTGCGGTACTCACGAGAATATCTTGTGGAGGTTGAGGGAAAAAACAGATGAAAGCATAAGCGAGCTGCGAATTGTTACCCAACGAGTCCGCAGACAGAGGAAGTAAGAATAATAATGTGCTACAGTTATGCAATAATGAATTTTCTGCGTACGCTTATGGGTTGCATTTAATTACATGACAGACTAACTCAATTGTCAGAGGCGAGCAAATGCGATCGTCTGCTGGCTCGTGACGAGTAAAAAATCATCGCTGTCTGGCAAAGAAATACCCGATCATCCGTGCCATTTTTTACTTTTCTCCTAAAAATTATTTGTTTCAATTTTGGAATTTGCTTAGTGTTTGTCAATCAATCAATCAAAAATAATATTGGGGTATGCCAATATTAACGGGCGGCTGTTTCTATTTTTTACTCTCTTTTTAAAGCTGTTGTTGGAATGAAATTAAAATTGATAATTTGGCCATGAAAGAGTTAAGTGACTTCGAAACAAAGATTCGGTATCAGTAAAATGAAGCGTTTCCGTTTGACGATTGATTTTTTTTGTTTAACTGGTGGGCTGAAATGTGATTTGCTCAGCATTTTTATTCGAATACGGAAGTTATTTATCCCATTTAAAGCTAGCGTTTATCAAATTAATTGCATAAATAAGACCATTATTATTTAATAATTCAGACGCGCCATAGTAAAGGTTGATTTTAGGAAGAGACCAGTTAACCGAGACAGGTAAGATTGACGTAACAATGGGATCGGCCAAAAAAGTTTGTTATCCGTCCTGAGGGCGACTGCGATTCTTGTAAGAGCAAGAAAAGTCGAGGAAAGCGTAGTGAGAGAGAGAGGGAAAACATTCCCGGATGTTGTGTAACGCATCGCATGACGACATGGAAAAAATGGACCCGGAAAATGGTTGTCTTCGTGAAAGTGTAAATAGTGGCAGCATTTATCGCGGAACATAAAGTTACGTTTAGTGCCAAATCCAGCTTCGTTCATGATGTGGTGAAAAAAATAGGATGAAAATTTCGTCGAGATGAAAATAATGGAGTTTTGAAAAACTTACAAGAAGTGCGTTGTTTGGAATTTTTTAATTTTTCCCCTATTAATTTAATTACCGTAAATTATCTTCTGCCGTTTACCGGATTATTAGCGATTTTTTCTAAAACAAAATCCCTTATGTATTCGGTTTGTTTGTCCTTCCGTCTGTCTGTACGAGTAATATCTTAGAAGTCTTAAAACATGAAAAATGTAAAATTTTTAGAATAGGTTTCTCTATACAAGAGCTAAATATGGTAAAGTTTTGCCGGATCTAGAATTAACTGCTGGGAAGTAATTGTAATTAGAAAAAAATCGCTAAAAAGTGCATGCTTCTACATTTGTGGTCAACACAACAGTATATCGAATCTGCGATTCTTTAACCCAATGAAAAGACAGTAGTTTGTGAAAAAAGCGCCTTATGCAATTTGTTTTGCAATTCATCCCTCACTTGTTTTTTTACTTTCTCCAAACGTAGTATTGGGGAAAGTATTATTTTCATGAAACAAATCGACTTAGAGATTTCAACGGAAATACACGTTTTGAGGTCCCCCGAACACGTTTTGATCATTTTCTCGATGATGTCTGTGTGTGTTTGTATGTGATAGCTTTTTTGCAAGTGCTCTTACTCAAAAACTATTAATTAGGTCAACGGGAGATTTTAGATTTAACATTTTTATAAAAGTCCCAAGAACTGATTAGTTTTTGGTAAAAATCGGTCAACCGGAAGTGGTTGTTTACTCTTGTCACATCCGTTATTTTGAATGGAGAAAGTAAAAATGTATTGGAATAAAAGATGTAGGAAATTTAATTACCTACAACCTTTGTTTAAAACGTTTTTCCATATAATGCATCTTAAAAATTTTATTTTTAGCTGCCACCACCACCCACCGACGACTATTGTTAACAATTGACGCTTAGTTACGTCTTAGTAACGCTCCTTTTTCTTTTCTTAATTGATGGAGCTTTGTGGCTATATCCAATATCAGAAGGCTATGGTTGGAGTTTATTTCTGTTCTTTTTCAAGTCTAAAATTTTCTCGCAGTTTCTTAAAATATATTTTATTATGTAACCTATTTGGTATTTTTAGAAATATTACAGATATGGAGAAAGGCATGTGGTGGTAACATCAGATTTTTTTCTTAAATTGTGCTAATTTTGAAACATTCGTGGAATGAAAATATTCATCATGCAAATAAGGAGAAAAAGTAGGCTCCCTTACTTATATGGTTGCGACAAAAAACGTGCACCCTTGAAAGAATCATATACCGAAATCATTACAACAGCGGGGAGAGGAAAATTTGGCTGTGTCAAATAAGAACAAGCTCATGGTAACAACATATTTACAAAAGGTTTTCATAATCGTAAAAGCAATTACTAATTATTTTTACGAAAGTTTCAGTATTTGTCAGGCAACTTCTAGAAAATCACTTTAGATCTCTAATTACATATAATCATTATCTTAAATATTCGCCATATACTTAGAACAATTCAATGATTAACCCATTGAATATATTTTATTTAACATTCTTCGTAATTTTGTTTTTTAATCTTGGTAACATTCTCGACTCTGCGGAAATGTCTAACCGGAGCTTCTTCAGATGCTTACTTCCTACTCAGTACCGTGGGAAAGGACGTTACATCCATGTAATTCTAAATTCAATCGTTGTTTCCAAACCCTCATTATTCAGATGTTTAATACACACTAATCATGTTTCACTGGTTACAATCAAAGTTATAGAACTACGCCAATTCCTTGCTTTACGCGGTACATGCGCTCGTGATAAATAACGTGTAAAGCGACGTCGTGCAAAATGAGATATATTTATCCATAGGAATACACAGAGCAGGCCAAGCAATGAAGGGGACCCGGGTCCGAATGTCCAAGGGGAGCCCACAATATTAATATGTATAGTAACAACGAGCGATTTATGAGACCCCCAGTTCTAAAATAAAAACTTTTCCGTTGCTTGTATTGGAAATCAGTTTGAGTGATTTTTTAGTAAAAGCTCATACAAAATTTACCTCAATACTTTAATAATCGAGATCTCCGAACTATGGGGGTCCTGATGTCTCGCGTCCGCTGCGCCTTCCCCCGCCCCCCTTATGAGACCGCGAAAGTCAGCGCTCCGTCCTTCGGAAGGGGCATTAAGCAGTTGGCTCCCTTGGTGCTCTTCGTAAAGAGTAGGCTAATGCCGGCACCAGGTTTCCCTCCTCCCTTGTGTGTGCGTGTGTTCGGTGTGAAGGAATATAGCTATAATAATTCAAGAGGTTGATTAGCCATAAATACAAACCAACAACAACAGCAGCACTCCCCTTTGGTCGTCCCTGGGAATACGTGGGGTTACATTTGAGCGCCGTCTTGAGTTCGACGGGAAACAATCTATCTAAATAACAAGTGAAGATATAAAAATGAATTTTTATAACCCACTTTTATATAGCTAATATTTTTACATGAATTAACTATAATATAATTATAACCTTTCTGCTTGCATGGGCGTAAAAAGTTGCAAAAGTGTCTACCAGCTGTTGAGTGATGTGGGGGTCTCTATATTTAACCTTTAATATTTTTACAGTTGAGAGAATGGAAGACGGAAGTAGAGAACTCACTGGCAAACGTAATAATGTTTGGTATATAAGTAGTAAGAAGTTTGATAGTATCTTTTGTTTCATTAATGAAAATACTGACATCCATTCATATTGCTTAAAATCAACGAAAATATACCGCTCGTTCAGAGTAATTCAGCTTTAGATACTAGTGGGAGTGAAAATGTTGATCACCAACGAGGTTTTCAATGACCTTTTCATAGGGAAAACAGTTTTCAGAATAATCTTAAATGAATAAATATAAAAAGTTTTTAAGATAAATAAAAACTTACTATCAATAACAATTACGATAAATAAAAGCTGTTGGATGAAAGGAGAGACTACAATCGAAAATATAATCCAACTATGATCAAATCTATTTCCTTTTTATTTACCTGTCAATTTTGACGTGATATTGGCTAGTTCGTTTATATTGCATTCAGAATTGCTTCCTTTATCTGATATATTATTATCGCTGTGCGCCTGCCTGCGTACCTGTTGTGTACCGGGAAGTGTTAGTCTAATTCATGTATGTGTTTTTTGATATGAAAATGGTGTGAGATATTATTTTGAGAGGGTCAATAAAAGTGGTTCAACGAAAAACACACTGCGTCACAATTCTTTTTCAGGAACTATCGCATATGGCCACTTCATTCAAGGTCCCCTAAATGTTTGCGGGAAGCATTCCAACGGGCCCCTAGTTATTTCTTATAACCTCTGGGTGAACTGAATTATTTTACGATTTTTAATGCTTGAAGACCGTTCCGTATTAGTGAAACTGAAATTGACGATCGTGTAATTCGAAGTAGTTCTCTGTAATTAAAACCGTGCTAAACCGAAAACGTGCAGAGGGAAACAATGCAAAGCGTGGGTTGGGATTAATTGCGAAACATTTTTTAGCATTTCCTTTCGGCGAAATATTCATCGCTATGATTACCTTTCTTCTTCAACTTCAATAGTACCTCGTTTCCCCCGGGCTGACGCACGAAGTCACCATCTTCCCCGGTAGTCGTGGTGTTTCTTCACGGAACCTTCCCCTCGGGCATTTCCTCCAAGCAACGCACGCATGCGATGCATTCATTTTCGCCGTAACGTGAATGAATGTACTCTCAGGTATATAAATAAAGAACGACGAACACGCAAGGGAGGAAGGAATAGATTGTTCCATATGAATAACCATGCTCGGAATAGCGCCTCTAGCGGTGCCCGTCGAAACTAAAGACTTTTTTTGGAAAGTGAAAGGCAAAGAGGAGCCAGCTTCCCAACAGAAATACCGTTTGCGTTTTCGTCTTCTCATTGCCCGAGTGCGAAAGGGCTTCGGTAAATTAGCGTCCGCGACTTTCGCTGAGAATCTCCGGGATCTGTTAATGGCAGGATTTTACGAGTCCAACAAAAGTTAAGAAACCGTTATGTTTCTCTTTGTTCTGCGTCTAATGGCGAAATGGGATCCTTTTTAAGTGGATGTTCTACGCCTTGTTACACAACTGTTCCCTTATAATTAAATATTCCAACTCATTCCTGGCTTCCTTCTTGGGAAAAAATATAGTAGCATAAAGAAATGAGGGAGGTGGAAAATCCAATAAAATCTGGAAGACTTTCTCGCGATCATTAATATGCTACTTCTTTCTTTGAGTAAATCGTGGCTTTATTTACATTTCGTAAACAATTATTTGGCCATATATTTTACAAAAGTTATTGATTCTTTCTTCAGTGTGGTGTTATTTATCCAAACAAATCATAATGCACATAAAGAGTGATTATTCTCTTGTAATAACAGTGGATATTTATCCTATTTACCTAAATAATAACTACGAAAAGTGATCGAATAAAGCGGATTGTACATTTTTTTGATAAAACTAAGGCTAATTTTCATCGCCAAAAGAAAATTTTCCAGTTCGGGATCGGAGGGAAGAAATCGATTCCTCCACATTGAGGAGTGTGCTTTAATTACATAAATTTAACAATTTCAAATAGAAAATTACATCATATGAAACAGTGAAGGTTTTAAGAACCTAAGTTTGATCAAATACAATTTTGTCATATTAACTTTATTTAATCTTTATTTTAATGATATCCACTACCTCGAATCTCAATTGCCGTTTCCGATTAAGAATAATTTGTGGGTCGTGTATCTCTATTTTCAATGACATTTATATTAAATTCGCTCCGATATATAGGTATTCAGATTTGAAAATAATTCCAATAATGTCGAATTACTTTAAATCGGCTGAATTTATTTCGCCCATTTTTAGGCTGGTTTTCAAAGGAAACATAGCCTTATGAAATGGTACTGGCTATGAAATGGTACTGGCTGTGTGTGTCCCCTACTAACAACTTTTGCACCAATTGACCAATTTTCATGAAACTTGGTATGAGTCTTGTGCTGCCAGTGCCCACCTCCGGACTATATTTTATTTGGCGAAGAATGAAGTCCCGGGTTCGATTATAGGAACGTTTCTTCCTATTTGTTTTACATAGGAAGGTTCAAATCCATCGTGCAGATATATTTTCTTTAATAGATTAAAATATATTAACATTTTGATATCGGAGCGAGGTCTGTACTGTTATAAGGGGAAAAGAAAGATTCTAATTCTTATCACTGAAGTTTTACAATTGATCGCATTTTCTTGAATTTCTACTAAAACAGCGTTTTAAATCGCATTTTATCGGATTGTTGCCATGGAGACGACTATAACCGTACTAGGATTGAGCGTAGACGAGTGAACAAATGGATTATTTTCTTTTCCACTCGACTACTCTTCAACAATGGACGGTTGATCCAGACATATTAGCGCATAAACAGTAAAATTAATAAAATTTCGTTTATTTAAAAAAAATAGATGCAAAATATGTTAAAAAGAGATTTTGACATTGCTTTTAGTATTTTAAAGCTGATAATGCTCTATTAATTTGTTTTCCAATTTTTCTTTAACGTTGATAAACTATGAACTACAAATAGTATTTATGGTATGAGAATTCCTTGGAATGATTAACACATACTGAAACATTTTCTGTCAAAATAAGTAATCAATTCGGGGAGTCAAGTTTGGGAAACCAGTCTGCATTAGTCCTGGTTTGCACTTCTTGTTTCAGTTTGAAATAGAACGACACCTTATAGCTAATCACTGTGCAATATAAGGACCCGAATTCGTTTCCAGGACCATTTAATTCCTCCATTTGAATAACGTGGGAATTGTTGCAACATGCGTATAGTATTTGATTTGCACTTTAAAATTACTGAAAATAATCGTACAATCTTGTGGTTTGAGCTGAAGAACGCCTAAAATTAAAATTAATTTCCCTGCCATCGATTCAAATACGTGTCAATTTGACGCACATATTTCTTTGGAACACGAAACCTTGACGTTTTTTAATGAGAAAATCTTTTGTTGTCAGGGGAAATCTCACTGTTGCTGATTTAGCAAAATTACGTACATCGCATTGGATTACATGAAAAACAAGAAACATTTCGTGAATTTACACCTGTGACCACCGATAGTAAGGCTTAACTGGAAAAAGTATGAATATATGAGTATGGAATTAAGATGCTCCATTTAAAATGTGATTATAAGTTTTATATTAAATTCATCGTGGTGAAGTCTATGTCACGCTTGATGGAATAGAGATCTCGGAATTAGATAGAAACATTGTTATGTGGAATAACGTTTGTAACCAAATTGTTTCCGCAGACTGGAATATTCTTTTATTTTATTTATTTTTTATTTAGTCATTTATATTTCACATACAGCACACAAAGGGCCAATTTACAGTAAAATCCATAACACAACAGACAACATACACAAACACAAACATCCATGTCCTAGGCGGGATTCGAACCCGCGACCTTAGTATCCGTTGGCAGATACTCGAACCACCCGTCTACCAAGGCCGAACAACACGAAGTTCACTTGTAAATAAAATTAGTCAATCAAATAAAATGAATTGATTAATTAATTACTATAAAGGTATCTATATAAAAGTTGTTTATAAAAATTCATTTTTATATCATCACTTGTTTTCTGGTTAAAAATAAACATTTGCGCTAATTCGACATGGATTCGGATTCTCTCTTCGAGAAAAATATGCTTATTTCTTTCATCTATGCAGCTGTCTAAGTCTAACGTTTATATCTTAATACTAACTACTTTTCATGAGCGAAAATGTGGAAAAAATTTGTCGGCATCTAGACGTTTTCTAAACGGTATTCCCATGCGTATAAAACATTTTAATAATATTAAAAAGAACTTTATGGTCCGCTGGAATAAAGAGAGGGTAATGGGGCCGAGGGCAACGGGATGGGAGCGAGGGCAAAGGAGATAGGTTAAAGGTTACAAGTGAGGAGAGGGAAAATGCGCACGGGAAAGGTTATGCTTTTGTTTTTCCGTCTAGTGGAGGGGAGGATGGATAGCGGAAGGAGGCGTGACAAAGGAGGATCGCCGATGGGAATATGACACCCGATCGATAGGGACGAAGATGACGAAAAGAACGTCTACCGCAAATGAAGCGTTTTCGGAGAAGAGATGAAAGAAGCAAGAGGTTTCAGATTTTTTACGCTCTACGGAGTCGTATTCCGAGCGAAAATGGGAGAGGGAGGGAGTGGGTGGGGAAATGAATAGATAGATAGATGATCATCTTTGTTCGGGCGAACTTTGGACCAGAAGGTCCATTCTTACATTTAACCCTTCGTCAATATCATGAATATTAAAAATAAAAGTATTGCAATGAAGAGTATATAAAATATACAAAACATAAAAAGATATAAGGGAACACAGATTTAAGTTTATGGGGAAAACCTAGGTAAAGACAGGCTCGTTCTTCCAAGTAAAACCCACGCAGGAAAACACCCACAGAGAAGGGGGGTGAAAAACCTGCAAAAATCCTACATAGTGTATATATCACAATGGAAAACTACAATAAAATATAATAATAGGAGAGAAAGGAGCGGGAAGAGCTTAATAAGAGGGGCCGAATCCTTCTGCAGTTGGACATATCAAGGGACGCGAAATGATCTAGTAAACGACTCGCATAAGCATCGTGGAGAACTTCAGAACTTATACTTTTTCGATTCGATTACTTAAATACCTTGTGGTTCCGGTTCTTTCATAGCGGTCAAGATTTCCGACTTACTCATTTAAAGGACGTGGCATATGAATGAAATTCCGAATCTAAGGGTTCAGCTGGTTTCCTTTTCTGCCTACGGTTAGCGCATATCCAACCTTCAGTCGGCCACAACTCCTTCCGTCATGGTCCCCGTTCGACTCCCTCCAGTATATTCCAAACATTAATTTTCACGCCATTCTCATGATTCATACCAGGGCAGCTTTTTATTTTCAATAATTTCAAAGGTTGTCTCTTGAAGTGTTCAATTACTGGTTATCAGGGCCAGCTCGAGATAATTTTTACTCCGGGAAAGAATCAATTCCAGCAGCGTGACCCTATCTACATCAGTTCGTGAAGACCTTTTGGAGGGAAATGTTAATTTTTATCACAGCTTTAAACGAATGATAAAACTTGAAGCAATAACGAAAAAGTTGTTTTTTAACGCCACTCGACTACATACTCGTTCAGCAAGATTTGTATATAAAATTTTTCTTAATTATGTTAACATAAATTTTCCGTTAAATGCTTCATTAATTTGCATATTATTATGTATAACAAAATAAAATCTCCGGAGAATATGCTTTGCGGAGTAAATACGATTAAAATTATTTTCCGAGTCTTTTCAATGAACAGCTTGGCTAAAAAATTATGGTCGGTCTTCAACTATCATACGAAATACTATGCTCAGTCCCCTCCAAAGTTCTGAGAATGAAATTCAATGCACTTGACTAAGAAAAATTTTATTTCGGACCGAACGCAAGTTGTAGAGTCCTTTCCAAGAGCTAACCAGATATGCATGAGTTTGCCAAGCTAAAGAAGGAAACAGTGGGAAGCAATATTTTCTCAGACGGACCTCTCCCAGCCAGCTGTAGTTAACATGGGCTTTGATTGTAAGAAGGGGAGAAAATCAGACAGAAAAGTATCCGAGTAAAAGGCATGGACGCGACAACGTTAGATGTTTGGCAGAAGCTATTTTGAGAGCTCTCAGACCTATTACACACCGAGGCTTGCTAGACGTGCTATGTTGTTTGAAATTAAACGTATTTAAATTGGACTCGTCACCGGAGCTAAGCTATCGACACTGAACGAGCTATGGGTTTCGATAACTCAAGTTCTGTCGGCTAAGCCAGCTTCAGTTTGTAAGGTGAGCTATTTTTCTAGCAACGCATCTTCCTTACCTTCTCCCTACATTCGAATTCCAAGTGCCCTTGACATTTCTTAATCGATATCTTGCCTTCAGAATGATCACCACGTTCTCCAATCATGTGCAGTAATAAACGTTTTGATCTAAATATGTTCAACTAAAGTTTTCTGCCCTTCTTCTTGTGTGACACACTTGCCACTTCTTCAAATTCAGCATCAGATGAATCTGATTGTGAATTTACATCCAAATCGAACATTAAAAAAAATATATACTCAGTTACCACGCCCCGGTGTATAACATGCAACACACTAATTTTTCTTAGCTCTCAGAGCTCAAATTAACCTGAGTTGACTTTACCTATTCCTTGATAGAGAACAATGCCTCTATAGAGAAAAGAGCGAACTTCGCAGTCAATCAGGTATTCAAAAAGGACCGATTTCTTATACCGAGGCCTCAAAGCACTAGACTTTCAATGCCAAAATAGATATTTTATTTTACCTTTCATAGTCAATATTTGACGAGTAATATAAAATAAAAGGATTAAAGTAATGAGCTACATTTGCAGATATTTCAAAGTTATAACAAAGTTTTAGTTATATTTCTCGAAGAAGTCTGTATTTTACGGTAAATTGTTGTTAAACTAATACGAAATTGAATTTCAAAATTATAGCTTACCAATTTCTTCCTTTATCAAGATATTGTGAATACTTTAATGGGCATTAAGGGACTGGCATTTTTAGTTACATCCAGGTAAATTCCAACTCATCTGAAGTAGCTTAAATTGAGTGAAAACAGTACAGCTAGGCATACTGGTAGATTCCAAGTCATCTAAAGTAGCTCAACTTGTGTGAAAAACAGTAAAGCAAGGCATGTATGATTTGCAAATTTAGAAATGTAATTCCAGATATCCGATTAAAACTTTTACGAGACGATAAAATTTGAAAAGATTATTCAGGAAAAATATTTCTGCGGACTGCTATTATATTCGTTTAAATAAGGGAGAGTGGTAAAATAGATTTGGACTTGAAATTGTAAGCTGAAATGTTTGCAGTGAATTTTTACGATGCCAGTTTCGGTACATATGTGAGAGATGGTGTAAATTTTCTTTGATGTGGGTTTTAAAGTAAATAATATATCATATACATTATCTGGAAGTAAATTATTGACGAAAATTTATATAAATTTTATATCAACAATATGGAATGCGGTCGAACTATGGAGAGCGAACGGCAGTAAAATATCAACTTGAAAGGTTAGCTTGCCGAAATTAAATATATTTTATATAAACTAATCCTCGCAAGAATGATATGGAAAGTATTCGAGTACCATAATACGGATATCACGGCTGTAAAACGTTTTTCTAGTAATGACCACAATTTAGACAGCTAGCCCATGGAAGAGGAACGCTGAAAGATATGCAGTTCAACTGGTTGGTCGAATTTCTCGTTATTGCATAATATGTAAACCAGCCACAAAATTGCAGTTCCAGATTAAGTTTCATCGCACGATTTTTATGTGTAAAGTGTGTAAACCTTTGGTCACACTCGCCACTTCAGTGCCATATTCTAAAACCATAGGTATTATTAATTTCACGATTTCCCTAGCCGCTCAATTAGATACAGTATTTCTCCACCCGTAATGGAGAATTTCAGTAAGTTTTTTTGCTTACATGCTGATTCCAGAGAACTATGCGCAACTATATATTTAGTAATCGATAAGAAAACGGGTCGCTTTAGATAATTTTACCGAGAAATTGATGGATTTATTTAAAGCAATGCGAGGATATGAATTACCAATTGACTTATATGTAAATTTTAAAAAATCATTCATATACATATTTTTAACTGAAGGCTTACGCTTGCATTCATTTTAATTTCCTTCAACCTATCTATAATTATGACATATCCTGACCGAAAAGTTTAGGTACACCAACATTAGATTCGATCGTTGACCTTTGGCTGCGACGACCTAAACCCCATTACACCAAAGCTGGAGATAAAAGAGGGAATCTGAGGACTCTGATCCGAAAAAAAACGTTTCCCTTACCTTTGATGCGGTGTAAAATTCCCAGCGGTGGGAGAAGGCATTGTCACGGTATGAAAAAAGTCCTCTTGACACATTCAAACACTCACAAAAATTTATCACAGAATGACCATATCACATCACAGGGGCGCGCGAAGGTTAAGTTTTGAAAAGGGGAGAAATTAAAAAAAAGCACTTTGGGGATCACGAAGGAAATAAAGGGTGAAGATTTGATATTGG
Source organism: Tanypteryx hageni (assembly GCA_028673005.1). Classification (NCBI taxonomy): domain Eukaryota; kingdom Metazoa; phylum Arthropoda; class Insecta; order Odonata; family Petaluridae; genus Tanypteryx; species Tanypteryx hageni. The sequence continues at coordinate 50,790,511 of CM054114.1, read as the reverse complement.
AAATGGAAGAAAAAGGGAGGGATTCACAGCACCTGGAATGGAAAAAGAAACGAAACTCACTGGTAGTGCTTGAACGCAATAAAAGAAGTGGCATTTGAAATAAACTTAGCACAAGCGAAATCATTCATAAAACTTTAATTTCGATTCTTCTTTCTTTCCACCAAGTTAATGATTTAAGCCTAACGACGAGTTATAACTAAAAAGTTTGCTAACAATATGACAATTTCTACCCCTTTAACAATTTTAATGAAAAGATAACAGAGAAACACACTTAAATCTCTTCAGTTTTCTACATATATGAATAATTTGCTAATTAATCACTGCTGCATTGGCAAATACTCACTATCTTGAGGGTCTGCATCGCCTTCTGTTCGAAACGGAGATCGCCTACGGGCAACTTCCTTCGATACTTCCGAACACAATCACGTCTCAAGTAATTTGTTTGTTTGTTTGAGTGCCCAGTCATTTAGCCTCTCTTACAGCACAAATGGGTATCTCATAGGTAGTGCAATGAATAACCGGGGAGGGAGAAGGGAAACCCAGTGCCGGCATTTGCCTGCTCTTACGAAGAACACCAGGGGGGCCAACAGCTTAACGTCCCTTCCGAAGGACGGAACAGCTGAATTTGCGCGGTCTCCTCAAACCACACAAACAGGGAACCGGGCGATCTTGGAAAAATCCAACTTGCGCAGGATTCGTACCCGATGACTTTTCAACCATCAGGCGAGTAGCAGCCAGCGTTCTAACCACTACACCACCGGCACCCCTTCGCAAGTAATACTGGGCTAAGATAGGCAATATATCCCGCCAAATCATAGTACGTCACGTCCTTGTCGTCTGCTAGGTAAAATAATCAATAACCAAGTCCTAGGAGGAAGGAGAGAAATGCCCACTCCTCAGTCCTTTTTTTTACACCGTCAAATGAAGGCCACTAGGTTATACTGAATACGTGTAATATCTATTCAAAATCTATTTTGTTAACTTATGAGTCAGCAGTGACAAATTACCGCACAGGCTCATGAGGGCCTCGACTCAAAACAGTCAAAACTTTGGTTATTTTTTTCAATATTTAGTAAAATATTTCACAATTGGTATAATCTACTACCACCTTCACCACCACCACCCTCACCACCACCACCCTCACCACCACCACCCTCACCACCACCACCCTCACCACCGCCAATCTCACCACCGCCATCCTCACCACCGCCATCCTCACCACCACCATCCTCACCACCACCATCCTCACCACCACCATCCTCACCACCACCATCCTCACTACCTACACCCTCACCACCACCACCCTCACCACCACCAACCTCACCACCACCATCCTCACCACCACCATCCTCACCACCACCATCCTCACCACCACCATCCTCACCACCACCATCCTCACCACCAACACCATCCTAACCACCACCACCCTCACCACTACTACCTCCGCCTTGCTTATCATCATTTAATATTGAAGCAATTATTTATTAAAAATCGGATGTGACAAGAGTAAATACCCATTTCCGGCTCACCAATTTTTACCATAAACTAATCTATTATTGTCTGTTTAACGAAAATATCAAATATGAAATTTCGCGTCGACAAGATTAATAGGTTTTTAATTAAAAGCACCCATAATATTTCAACCATATACTCGTTCACAAACACACATATACATCATCTAGAAAATGGTGAAAACTTGTTCATGGGACCTTAAAACGTGTATTGCCGTTGAAATCTCAAAATCGATTATTTCCTGGGATCTATGGGGCGTCGACTCCAGAGTGTTTTGGATAGCGAAGGTTACTTCCCATGCTATTGAAATTTCATGTATATGAATCAACGAATTTCAAGATACCATATTGATTTTGTGTTTGATTAATATGATTATTTCTTGATTATATTTTCTATTATTATCTGTTTTCTTGAATACCTAAGAACTTACCTATATATTTGAAATGTGTGAAACGTTTGTTATGCTTTCTTTCAATGAAGTGTGAGCAGCTGTGATGCGGGAAAACAATCATACAGTTCGCAGATTAATTTATCTTGCAATTACCTACGACTCGTCTGCGAAAATGAGGTTCAGTTAATAACGAAGTGAAACGAAATGATGTTGGCTGCAACAACAATTTATCTCAATGAATTATAAAGAAGCTATATCGCATTACGATCTCGTGCACCGTCAGCGAAACCGACTTCTTACGTCGGTGTTTTTACATGGAATATACGGAAAATGCCATCAAGTAGCAAGTAATGGAAGAAGAAGCTCTGCAAAAGTGTTTTTTTTTACTTTTAAAACATATATATCTCGACTGTTTTTGAGAGCTGTGCCTTGTCACTTTCGCTGTTTCCGTTATGTAACAAATAATATCGAACCGAGAATTTGATAAAACCGATGAAATCGTCGATTCGAAATTCGTGAATCCACTCGTACTTCTACTATTATATCAAATTAATCAGCTAGTTTGCTTCAGCCCTCCCCCAACAACCCCTCACTTGGACAAAAAAAATTCCATTGACCTGCAATTACTGTTAAATAGCATTGCCGAATTATAGTAGTACGTTCAAACGATCGAACAAGACGCGGAATAATTATTTAATAAACCCTGAAGGCTGAGTATTTTGTCTACGTCGGTTTACTCGTAGATTTTTGGTGAGAATAATTATAATTTCCTTTCCTTGGATCTCAATATGTGAGGTACCAATTAAAAAAATTTGTTCTGCGATAAAAATTCGAGATATTCCCAAGACTGTTTCACACGCAAACCCCGTAAACGAAGGAAAAATTGCATCTGAGCTCGAACTTTGGTTCTTGGGAGAAGAAATGCCTCCTTGCCCTTCAGCTAAAACAAAGCAACGCTACCAAATTTTCGCGTTTTTTTGGTCGCCATGACCGCCAGATTTTCAGCTCAAAAAGCGTCGATTTTAGGAATCAAAACAAATTTACGAATCTATTTGATCCCTCTTCGACAATCGAAAATAATAAATTAAATTAACTAAATTAAAATTTTTTAAAAATAATAACATATTTTGCAATAAATGGGCAATAAATTTATTAACTCTCTCAAAATAAATAAGTATAAAATTTTAAATTAAACCACTAATCAAATTTCTATATGTACCAAACTGTAAGTTGGCTATGCCATATAACTTTTATATTGATTTGAAAAAGTCATTAAATTTATATCTCACACTTCAGCGCGAAATATAAAAGTTATTATTAGAAAACACCTTAAAAAATTGCTGGATGAGACAATATGACAGTGTCGTATTCGGTAATGAATCCTGTTCATCATCATCATAGGTAGTCTGTCCGTAGACAGGTCCGTGATTATTCTTGGCTAAACCTGGTTCTCCATATATTCCTATTTTCCGCTGTCCTCTTCATATCTTGATACCTCTCTTTCCCTTTCAAATCCTCTATGAGCTGAAACCTTTTCCTACCTCTTTCCCTTTTCCCATCTAGTTTTCCTTCTAACACGTCTTTAATCATACTCTCTCTCTCCTCAGGTAATGTCCAACCCAGTTAGCCTTCCTCTTTCTGATAGTCTGTATAATCATTCGCTTCTCTCCTATTCTTCGCAGCACTTCATCGTTTTTCATCCTATCTGTCCATTTTATCTTCAACATTCTCCTCCAAGTCCACATTTCAAAGCTTTCCAAGTATTTGATGCCATTTTTCCTTAGCGTCCATGTTTCTGCCCTATACAATGCTATGCTCCATACATAGCATTTTATCGACTTATTGCTGATATCTTCCCTGTAAGTAGTTGTTTCTTTCTCCTGAAAGCCGCTTTTGCTTTTCCTATTCTAGTTCTGATCTCATCCGTACATTTTGCTTCTCGTGTTATGATGCTTCCAAGGTATTTATATTCTGAAACTTGTTCTAAAGGCTTTCCCCCAATACTTATGTCTAGATTCTCTTCTTTACCCGATATTCGAATGACCTTGGATTTTTCTGTATTTATTTCCATTCCGTATTTTCTTCCTGTTATCACTAGTCTATTTATCATTTTTTGTAGCTCCTCTTCCTTTCTTGCTAGAAGTACTTGATCATCTGCGTATTTCACTGTTCTTATAATCCTTCCTCCAATTTTGAAATCTCCTGTGCCTTCTAAAGCTTCTTGCATTAGACTTTCTCCATAGATATTGAATAGGGTTGGCGATAGGCAGCAGCCTTGTCTTACTCCTCTACCGATATTTATTCCGCAGGTGTCCACATTCTCAAACCTGACCTTTACAACTTGATTCACATATAGATTCCTAATCAGTCTCCTGTCTTTCCAGTCTACACCTATATCCTTTAATGTCTTCATCAACTTTACCCAATTTACTCTATCAAAGGCCTTCTGCCAGTCTACGAAACATGCGCAGATATATTGACTGTACTCTATTGCCCTTTCTGATATGATTCTAACTACTCCTATAGCATCTCTAGTTCCTCGTCCTTTTCTGAAACCGAATTGATCTTCCCCTATTATTTCTTTTGCCTTTTTCTCTAGCCTTTTATTAAGAATCCTCGTGATGATCTTCGATGTGTGTGACAGAAGGCTTATCGTTTTGTAATCTTTACACTGCATTGCCTATGGCTTCTTCTTTAGAGGGATCATTGGTACTTCTAGGAAATCCCGAGGCCACTCTCCCGTGTCGTAAATCTTATTAATTAATTTCGTGATCGCTTTTAGTCCTTCTGATCCTATGACTTTAAGTATCTCAGCCGGTATTCCATCGCTTCCCGTGGCTTTCCCCTTCTTTAGATCCACTATCGCTTTTTCTACTTCGCTCTCCATAATACTTGGTCCTAAGTTGTCTTCTTCAATGTTTTCCTCATCTTCCAGTTAAATTTTTGCCACTCCTGCCTGTTTGCCGTATAATTCCTTAATGTATTCTTCCCATACCTGTGCTACATCCTTTGTTTCTGAGACTATCTTCCCATCCGTATTCATAATTCCCATACCATGAATTCCATTAGATTTCTTATCTTCTAACTCGAGTGCTCTAGTGTACATCATATCGTACCGTCCTAACTTCTCCATTTGTTCTATTTCATCACATTTTCCTTTTATGCAATTTTCTCTAGCTTTATCTGTTACCCTTCTCAACTCATTGTTTATACGCCTATAGTTGGCTCTACCTTCTTCACTGTTAACGTTTTTCCATTTTCGTCTCTCATTCATTTTCTCCAGCATTTCCTTCGTGATCCATGGTTTTCTGATTTTCTTCTCTTGTTTTCCAATCTCTTTATCCAAGGTATCCTTGATACTGGTTTTAATTTCATCCCATTCTATATCAACTGTCTTCGGTTTGTTTTCCAACTTTCTTAGTTTATCTTCCAACTTCATGCTGACTACATCCTGCCTTTCTTTCAGTTTTTCTAGGTCCCAGGTCCGTCTTTCTCTTCTCGTTTTTCTTATTTGTTTTAGCTTTATACTCACGTCAAATATTAGAAGGCTGTGATCTGAATCAATGTCCGCTCCTTGAAATGCCTTGGCGTTCTTTATGCTGTTCCTGAATCTTTGTTTTACAAGGATGTAATCTATTTGGCGTCTCATTCTATCTCCTGGACTTTTCCAGGTGTATAACCTTCGTTTATGGTTTTTGAACCATGTATTAGTCACTACAAGGTCATTATTGATGCAGAATTCTACGAGTTTCTCCCCTCCTCGATTTCTCTTTCCAAGTCCGTATTGCCCGACAACATTTTCTTCCTGTCCTTCTCCGACTATGCTGTTCCAATCTCCCATTATTATGCAGTTTACCTTTCCTCTTCCGTCTTCTACGTAAATTTCATTAATTTGCTCATAAATCTCATCGATTTCTTCATCTTCATGAGCTGTCGTTGGCATATATACCTGGAATATCAGCATGTCCACTGGGACTACTTTTAGCTTTATTGCCATCAGTCTATCGTTCGTTGCTATTATCTTTGTCACGCTTTTCATCATATCTTACCTAAGTACCAGAGCTACTCCCCTTTCCCCACTATTTCCTCCAGAATAAACTACCGTGAATTCTTCCGAGTCGAACTGTCCTTCTCCCTCCCATCTAGTTTCGCTTAGTCCTATAATGTGAACTCTATTTCTTGTCATTTCTTCTTTCAAGTTCTCTAGATTTCCTGCTTTTCTCATAGTTCTTACGTTCCAAGTCCCTATTCGTAAATTACTTTCGACAAATGTTTTCCTCAAGGCAGTCCCCGCCCGGAGATCCGATTGGGGGACTATTTTACCTCCGGATTGTTTTACCTCGAGAGAACTCATATTGTCCAACCATATAATCATTACTAGGGATTGTAATGTGGTAGTTTCCCTCTTGCTTTCCACATCGCAGTACTGTAGCCGTTCAAATCGTCCTGATCCCGCCTACAGCTGTATTGGATATAGACCCAAACAGCATCATTTGTTTTCGGCTCTATACCATACTGACAGTACTGCTGCCTACTGCCAGGCACTGATGATAGTTTTTAATTTTATAAAAACCTCCATTCAAGGGGTTTGAACCCCCGAACTTTGCCATAGAAAGCCGACACGCTAACCACTACACCATCAGTATATATGAATCCTGTTAGAGGGTCTTATATCGTCTGGAGGAAAATTATGCTGGGCGCATATCTCCCCAGGTGAATATTTTCTATAAATCAAACCCGCCGATCTCCACGCATCGGTCCCAGGTTCGAATCTGGCGAAGGTCGGGTTTTTAAACCTGCGATCGTCCCGTCCCCAACTTTGAGGAGACCGCGAAAGTCAGCGCTCCGTCCTTCGGAAGGAACAATAAGCTGTTGCCCCCCTTGGTGCTCTTCGTTAAGAGCAGGCTAATGCCGTCACCGGATTTCTCTCCTCCCTTGTGTGGGTGTTTGGTGTGGAAGGAGTTGTGGCTATAATAATCCAAGAGGTTGATTAGCCAAAAATACACACAAACAAACAAACCCGCCAACGTTGTGCGGCATTCGTAAAGCATCAATGAGATACTTTCTCTGTCTACTTATGACACGCTGTGAATCAAATGAGTCAACATACAAAGCGTTGCGAATCGAATGAGGTCTTCATGGCGATCTTAACTCAGATTCTCATCTACCTTGTACGTAGCATGCGGGTGCTTAATGATTCTTATAAATTATGTAAAGTAGTAATGCCCTTGAGTCTTGACTTAGCGAATTTAGCACGTTTTCCTAATAGACATAAAAACCTGCTAATGTGATCATTCGACCTGTACGTCTGTCTGTAGACAATCAACTTTTTTATTTTAAGAGATATTTGGAAAAGTCTTTTAGAACTTGATAGCTCTTATCGACCTTTGATTTTCGCACCGTTTGGATTTCGGATTTTTCCGCTAGGTGGCTTTTAAGTCGGAAATTCAAAACTTTGAAATGGTATTGTAGTCAAAATGGGGAGGAAAACCAGAACTGTAAATATTTTTAAGAAAACGTGCCTCCACCTCCTCCTTTAGCAAGGGTATCTTTCTTGTTTTTTGTTTTTATCGAGCCTTTCAACTGAGGAGATGCAAATTTAATTCCTCATTGCCAGGGAAAGCCTGTGTAAACCTTTTAATAATTCCTTAGATTTATAATGCTATAAAAATGCCAATAGTGTTAATTATGATATAAGACTTTTGACGGATTTCAGTGGTAAGGCAAATTCTCTGAATCTTGGAGGAAGTTGTATCCAAGTTTGGATAAGTTTGTCGTCCATGCAAATAGTTTTCTTTCTCGACAGAATACTGCTAGTTGTCAATGAATATTTATTTCGGCACATAGAGTTTTAGTCTACCCCTATGGTTTGGCATGATTGCTATATGTTTTACTATGCCCGCTTGTCTGTCGCAAGAAGTCCTTCTACCATCAGTTACCGCGCCAGCTTAAACTATGGCGCCTTGAAGCTTGCGAGTATAGACAGCCTCCGACCAATTAGCTTCGCAAGGCGAGCGCCCCTCCCAAGCGGCAATGATCTTATAAACTCTACGTTCCACTTTCGCTTGCATTTGTCACTTTAGAGAGATAGACAGGGTGGGTAGAGAGTAGGAGGGCGTCGTGAGGGGCGTGGTCGGCAAAAAAAAATACGAATCCAGACGCTAACGTGCGCCATCTGCCCGCATGGGCACGAAACTCACTTTTCACGGCGTTCCGATTTCTTAATCACGCTTCGAAGCATGCATCAAACACTCGGTCTGGACGTTTACCGTATCAATTTCAAGACCAGTCTGTGGACGTAGTTGTTTTGTTTTTGTTTATTTGTAAATAAATGTTCATTTTCAGGGTGATAAGACGACGCGGTAGATAAAGCACTCCGTGCCTTTTATTCTTCGGTTTTGTTTATGTAGTCGTTCATACCTCGCGTTCTTAATACGTTCCTCCATCATCTTCCCCTTTGTACTAAATATGCAGTAAGTCAGTTTCAGTTTGCTGTCTGTTCTGCAAACTCGGTCCTTCTTTAACACTGGGAATGGGTTCTGAAAAAGTGCCGTCCAATGTGAATCCGTGTTATGTGAAACTTGCTTTACATAGTGAAGGAGGATTGTGTTCCATATCCTTCAGAAACCCTCCTGCAGTCCCAAAATACCCAAACCACTCTCTGATGTACACATTGTACAACTAGTGTGTTGTTGTCGATTACCTATGCTTATAAACAAAGCACTCGGACTGTCCAAAATGTCTCTTCCTCAGTAGTCCGGAATCTCACATCCCAGGTCCGACCAAACCGCGTTATCTGAATTTTTGTTATTAATAACAAACCCTGTTGTGGCGAATCTGTGTTAAAGGAGGGTCAACTGCACGGATGTTTCTTCGTGTGTGCGGCCTTTGGGGTTAAAAATGTCCCACGCCTTTAACATTGGTATTTAATCTCATAACATTTTTGTAATTTTATTGAATTATAACTTCCTCTGAATAATGAACAAATATTACTAGTATTTGCCCGTCGATAAATCGACTGGTTGGTTAGATTAAATATTGTCTTGGTAGTTAGCCTTCTGTTACATTACCATGAAGCTCAGCTACTGCAAGGTTTATTTTCTTCTACTAATGTCCGCTACGTTGAGCAGAGCTTTCTCAGTCACACAAAACCTCTTGGCAACGGTATGGCCGATTTCAATTTTATCATTTCCCTGCAAATCTGCAGGTCGAGACTTTAATTTGATGCATCACACGTTAAGGTGGCTTTTACCTTCGCTTTAAAAACATCATTTTTAGCCTACTTTCCAAAATGGAAATAGGCTTATAGTTTTGTCGTGTCTATCTGTCTGTCCGTCCCCCCTATCAACTTTTGAACCAATACACAGATTTTCATGAAACTCGGGGCTGCATGCGAGCTCTCGAGAATAGTTATTGTTGCGAAGATTCAAGTCCCGGGTTCGATTTCAGGAACTATTCTTTCCATTTGATTTACATGAAAAATCTTAAATCCATCGTGCAGAGTAATTTGCACATTAAAATGTCTTAGAATTGTAATATCTGAACGAGTTTTGTACTATTTTTTTAGTAAAGGAATGAAGATTCTAATTTCTATCGTAGATTTTTTTCTATCGATTGTATTTCTTTGAATTTCGCGTAAATACTGGCGATTTTGCAGTTTTTATCACTCATTAAGAGTGTTGCCATAGCAACAACTATTGTTAGACTCAGATTCGGTATATTCTAATACGTACACGCGTGATCAATTTAATATACCGTTAGAATGTATTTGTAGTATTTTATAACGCTAAATTATGAAATTTGGGAACACAAAGAGCTACATAACCGCGATGACTTTAAAGCTATTAAAGCCAATATAAGTATTAAATAAATAATTAAATGGAAAGTAGGCATCATAAGTTCTGTTTGGATCTTCTTGTTTTACGCTATTAATATATATATTTTTAAGTAATACATAGGTTGGTAGAGATTTGTGCCATTATTTAATTCATCTCTCTCGAAGAATAAATGTATTTTTAAAGAGAACAGAAGAAGCTTCAAAAACTTATCAAGAAGTAATGAGTGAAGAAGAAGAATTAAGTGTATTGCAGAGTGATCAGGAAGAAGATCCAGATGTTGTTGAAGATTGAGTTTTTTAAACTAATACCGAATAAAGTGGACTTGAATCCATTCATTAGCTTGAGAAAATCAATCAAACAGCGATGACAACGTCATGTTTAAAATGATAATTTTATTACAGATCTCTGCACAGTTTTATAAAAAATAACAAAACTAGAAATGAAGGTGGTCACAATTTACATTATAATCCGTTCAATTTTGTTATGCTTTTCAAACTTAGGTTTTATACCGTAGCGCTGGCATGTCACGCTAGAAGAGGCATCAACACCGTATTAATGCGGTGTATGTTAGAGTTTATCAGTATTATAGTTATTTAATGAGGAGTTGGAAAAATAGACATTTTCCTGAAGATTAGACGCCAGTTTTACCATTAAAAACAATAATTTATACGAGCGCGTTCTATTGCGAATTAACAACAATGAAATATCTTTTCTGCTTTTCAGAAAAATAAAGTAATGATTATATAAAATCTCGAGAAATTCAGTAAAGATAAAAATTAGCATTCGTGCCGCAATGCAGCATAAAAAGTGCTACCAGGTTGACATGCCGGTCTTAGCATTTTAAATATATTCATTTATGTTTTATTTCTATCGTGTTTTAAACCATACTCATTCCAGTGCCTTTTTATTATAAATAAACACATATATAGACTAGTTAACTACTATTGCTACAGTAAATCTGATTAGTAAAATTTACGTAGTTTTGTTTCGCATTAGTCGCTTGTATAATTTAAATACACATTTTTCTGATGATTTTTATTATTTTATCAGGTTGTTCGTTGATGTCTTTCTCACAGACTTAGAAAATCTTCCAGGGAGATGCTCAACTGAGAACAATTCTTTCTTTTTTTAAGGTATGAAGAAACTTTCACTGAAATTCCTTCTTAGAACCATTCGAAAGATGTTTTGCGGCGAAGAAATCATTAATGTTTCCCATCCTTCTGCGTAGTTTTACTCCGGATAAGAGGGATATTCCGCTTCTCCCGCAAGATGCATCTCCTACGGGGAAAAAAATACAGGAAAATTTTCCATCCTCTCCGTGGAAAACACGTTGGATAGTTGTTAGTTCGGGATAGCGCCGCTGTGGCGTGACAGTCAAAACCGCCGCTCTTTCTCTCCGGTCGGAGGCTGGGATGGTTTCTCTCTCGCTTTGGTCCCCGCCCACGAACCGACTCCGGGTATATTTTTTCCCTTCAAGACGTTTTCTCCCTTCTCTTTATCCTCGAGGCGCCGCAACAGTTTCTTTACGAGTGCTGGAAGCGATGATGTGTTCTGTCCGCCACGAGTTTCTAGGTACTCCGGGACAATGGAGACGTCGGAACACGTCCTGAAGGTTTCCTGCGGTCCGCATCCGAGCATTTCCGTACCGTTGTCGCATTTTCCCCAGGAATTACCTGTTGGGAGTACAAAAAAAGAACGGCGATGCCGTTTAAATGACGAAGTAACACCTGCTGGGGGAGGGGTAAGGATTAAGGCCCTCTTACTGTTCGAGATAAACTCAAAAAAAATGAAGGTTGAGCGCGATTTATTTCTTATCATAAGAGACCGTTATGTTCCTGTTTTTATTTAAGTTTTTTCAATCGGCGTTTATATGTTTAGGATAAAAATCCAATACGGTACCTACATTTTCACAGCGTGAAATGATCGTAATAAAAATTTGCATCAGTAAGTATTCTTTCTGAATTAGTTTTCAGTTTCAATGGAAATTCGAATGATAGAGCCACGTAATTTGATGATGATATTTTTTTCTAATATTCATTTATCCCTTCAAAACAATGCCGTATATTCAGATCATCATTGTGATTGTTATAGGGTTGAGTAATCACACAGCAATAAACATGGGCCTTTAAGAAATATCTGAAAATTCGTTACTCGTATTTTTTCTTTCATACATCCAAGTGCGGCGTGAAATAAAAACGGAAAAGTAAAAATTGATAGAACGATTAGATGTTTTATCTTTTCTCTTCTCGCCTTCCTCCTGACGTCACACCAGGGCCATACTGATAAGTCCCGCAACCCCCACAATGGGGGATGGCCGAGATTTAGGGGACCACAAATCATTCAAACCGTACTGACTAAGACGTCTTACGCCCGCTTTAGAAACCGAAAAATGTAATTGCGACTTCTACAATACGGCTTTATAACGCTGAGAATAGGCATTTCTCGGCATGAAAACAAGTGCAAGATATAGGCTACGATAATATGCCTTCTGATGTCTCGCTCTTGGGTCCCTAAAAATCATTAATTGATAAGTCTGCAAATGAAAAAACTTATTACGCTCATTAATGAGGTCCGGCTCTACTCGGTGGAATTTACTCATATTGAAAAAAGAAGAACCGGTCGTGTTTAAATTAAAATTTTGTGGAAATACAAAGTTCTTTTTTCAATACTTATTACGCTCGTTTGTAGCTTAAGAATTACAAATTCGGATTTTCCCTTGTATAAACTCCGTACGTCCCGCGGCACACTAAGTACTTCGTTACGGCACACCGATTGTAGAGCACTGCACTAGGGGACCGTTCATGTATTTCGACAGCAAATATTTAACTAGGTACTTTTGACCCCCTCGTCCCTCAGGAACGTGTGAATGCACTTGGATGCGCGCCGTTTCAAAATTAAAACAGATTTCTAGTTATTATGTTCAGTATTTTGATGGCTCAACCATGGAATTATTTTAATAAAGACTTTTTCAATGATTTATTATCGAAAAATTGATGAAAATTAAAATAGATTTATTAAACAATGCGTAGAGAGATCGTCGGGAAAACGACCCCAAAATCTTAGCTACACGGGTGCTCGCCCGTACTTCCGGCTGGTTCAGATTATGTCATTATTTTTAGTGGTCATTGGGTGATACAATTCCCTCTAAATTATTCGCATCATAGGTTTATCAGGCGATTATAATTCCCGCATTTTGTATGCTGCCAGCTATTCGGGACATTTAGGAACTAGGGAAAAGCCAGCAGAATATCACTCAAATTTTTACTTATGTAGAACGATTATTATGGTGGGCGCGTTGAGATTTTGACTTTTTCTGAGAAATTCTATAAATTTATCTTAAATTACTTAATTAGTATTTGTATTCTATTTAATCATTTTCCAATTACCATCTGTAAGTTCTCCAAATATCAATTTTTAAAAATATTTTGCAATCGCTACAATAAAATAAAACTGATGACCTATTTTAATAATAATATTATTACTTATTACTTAAGTTACCACTAAAATTAATAACTTGGCCATAAAAGTATTAATTTCCTTCCTCTCTTTCTCACCTACAGTGTACTGCCATCGGAGGACGCACCGTTCGCACGACACCCCCTTCGGAAGCACCAAAGACATCGCGTACTCTCCCCAATCCCAAGTTTCGAGATAATAGCGGTATCCGGAGCCGTCGGCGAGCGGCAGGGGGTGCTTGTTGAAGCATTCCTCTTCCTCCATAGTCTCGGCGTCTTCCAGCGGACACAGGTGGAACTCGAAGTAACCCAGGTGGTTGGCCGTTATCTCCACCACGACGGGGATCGTCGATCCGGACCGGTAAGTCCTCGCCACTATCCCTCGGCTGTTGGCACCCGTGTTCTCGTAGGGTCTGGGGCGGGGGAGGGAGTAATCGTCTCCGCAGAGACCGCACTTGCCACCGTTCAGATTCCATTGTCTCTGTAAATGGAAAGATCGAACGAATTCGTTTGAGTGCAATGTGTACTTTTTTATTGACCTTCTCTACGGGCGATGCGATGGTAGCCTTGTGGGCTCGTCTCGTCTGTGGGTTTTTCATCGCTTGAACCCCTTGTCGGATTTTCATTAGATTTAGTATGATAGATCCTCAATAAAATTCTCCGTCAAAATATGATTTTGGCCCGTATCAGACAATACGAACCTCCACTTTACATAATGTTGCTATACAGAGTGTCCCACGACTAAAGGTCATAACTTCAGGAGATGATTCCAGAGGCCATTTGAAAATGTTATATCAACATGTGTCCGATTCGCAATGGTTAACAAATTATATAACAAGGGTGGCCAAACCACGGCTCTTTTTACTTAGTATGCGACTCTTTTAAATTTTCATTTAGAGGCGTGTCAACATTTTACACTGCAGAACACAATGACATAGTGTGACTTGAGACGTGTTGAGGATGCATATGGGATATGCATTATATCAGAATAAAGATAAAGATTCTTTTACTATTTGTAAATTTATGGGCATAGAATGTGTGTCATGCGGCTCTTAAACTTATGAAGATTATCGTATTAGGCTTCGAGGGTAAGTATGTTTGGCCACCTATTATAAATAGCTGGTTCTTACATATGATATAAGGTAAGCTGTACAGTATAGATATGAGGATCTAAAAGCTGAGTTACTTCTAGAAGAGCTACAGACCTAAAAAATTGGCATAATGATAAGTTATTGCATGCGATCAACGGAAAAATTCAAAAATGTTCATTTTTAGGGTAGTTTTTCCGGCCCCACTTTTTTATTACTGCCGCATACTAGAATAGCATGTAAATCAGGGAAGAGCTTGATATAATTGCAATTTTTAATTAGTTAATATTGAGATACGATCTCGGAACATAAACACTTTCATAGCAGAAAAAATTTTATTAAAGTTTTAAGTTTATTTTTTAAGATTAAATTCAAACCCGTGCCGAATTAGCGTAAATTAAAAAAAAATAAGAATAGAGGGAAGTTTTTAATAATGGAACATATCAACTTTGCAACGACTCCGGTACTTTTAAATTGGAATTAATTATCTATACCGTAATAGCATTGATTTAATGCTTTTAATGGAAATCAGTGAACTACATTATAATACCGTTGATTTCGACCAACGACGTAAAAACAGTGATGTCATAATCCCAACACGGAAAATATCCAATTTATGTAAAAAGAAACACATTACTTCTCTTAATTATTGGCATTAATCAGGCAATGAAAATTTATTTTATATTTCATGTGTTCATGAAAAAATTAGTTAATTAGTTTGATAATAATAGGCGAACAAAGCAAGCCCCGTCAGGCTGGGTTGGGCCCCTTTAAGGGGAGGGTAGTGCCGATAGCATAAGAAGGAACTCCTTTAAAATCTCTGCGCATTTTATTTCTGGAGTACAATTTTCCTCCTGTTTACTGGCTAGGCACGATTATTCGCCAAATACTATAAATCCGATGAGAAATGAAAGCTTAGAGAGCGGTCGGTACATTAGAGGGACGCTGATATGAAAAATTAATTTAAGTTCGAAGTTCTTTAATTCAAATTATATGCAATTTGAAGATTCTGTTTTCCACACATTTTACAAGTTAAGATAAACTGCCGTGTTTCCTTTCTTAATTTTATCTTCGCCGTAGTCCCCACTCATTATTAAAGTATTTTATGTGTAATTTTTACGTTACTGCAATGAAATTAAGCGTCATGTATACATCCGCCTGACTTTGTGCGTGTTACATTAAATTTCAGTTGTTTTTGCACAGTCTAAAATATTTAGGCCTCAGCTAGCCTAGCTATCCCATAATATCCCATTAAGTTTAGTGCAGAGTGTTTCGGATACTTCTGATAGAAGTATTGCATCAGAGAATGAAGTGAATGCGGCAGAATCTCTGATCCTTGAAACGAACATAATTATTAAGTAGCGAGGGCGGCGTAGCTATTAGAGTTCGAGAGCCATTAAAAAAAGCATGGCTTAACTTTCACTGGAAAACTTTTTCTCGGATCGTTTTTATTTCGAAGAAGACAATAATTATTCTTCGCAGCAGTAATCACGCAATTATTGCTTTCCTTCCAGTAAAATTATCGCTATACTTTCCAATTTATGGTTTTGCCAGTTTCAAAATAAATTAACATAAATTTATTGTATCATAACATGGATAATAATCCTTTCGTCCGCGTACCACGAGAGGCTACTAGCACTCGTTCAATCGGTGAATAATCCCTGTCACAGACTGAATTTTCCAACGAAATATTTTCAAAGGCCAACTTATTCCCTCTTAAAAGATAATTTGACTGATATAATTTGTAAAAGGTTACCTGAAATCCTCCGCAGAAGAGCTGGTTGTCGTTATAATCAATAGGTGCGCCTTGAACATTATTCCTCCAAAGCGACGCTCTGTTTGCCGGCTCTATGAGGTATCCATGGGCCCGTACGCAGGGTACGATCGCCAGGGGCAGCAGAGCCAACAAACAGAGCGTCAAAGTTCGACCCGAAGATGCGTGAAAATTATATTCGAGGGCCATCATAGCACTTACAAAAACACCAAGTGTTAAATCTCCACGCTATTTTGCTATGCACTCGCTCCACACACACACTCGTATTTATACAGACACACTCAGTGACACGAAAGATATTGGTGTAGCGCCTTATCTCTTAAAGCGACAAATAATGCTCCGATGTTTATCGCATCTCGACCAGTTAAAATCCTTTTCGAAGGCCATGATGATGACTGCGATGGGTATATAGAACGATTAAGGATTAAAAATGCGACACGTAAAGACTGGAATAAACGGGAATTTGCGGTTGACTTCATCTGAATTAGGATATCGTGATCGAATTCAATTGATAAATATGTTTGAATTGGGTCCATAAATTTTCAATCATTTTTCTGCATTAATTAATTAATTTTAATATCATATTAAATTAATTTTAAAATATTTACATAACTAAGATCGAAATATGTATTTAGTAACTACGTAGACTTTATTATTTTTAGCCTTATCTCTTTTGCATTGCTTAGGTATGAATGTGGACAAAACTATGCGTCGTAGCACCAACAAAGAAGATATTGATGCTTAATGATTTTTCATCAATGCTAAATGTATTTTTACACCTTACAGTGGTCATTTCTTGATAATTATTCCGCGGATAATTACTACGGTAATTTTTGAACTTATATTGTAGGTACATGCTCATTTATAACTTAAGTAGAACCGTCAATACATTTTCATAAGATATCCAGATTTAAGAAAAATTGTGTCTCAATCCAGCCTGATTCGATAGGTGTAGTGTTTTATTTAGGCAGCTAAGGATCAACGCTTTTCCTTTCAAGAAGAGATTTGAATTTTGAATTTTAGATATTACTAGTTGATTCGTGTTGAGTTATAGCATTGGTTTTGGTATAAGCTGTTTTCAGCGCCATAGCTAGGGCGGAGCAAGCGGGGCATCTGCCCCGGGCGTAATTAAAGTAGAGGTGCAAACGTTGTTAAAGGCAAGTTGTGCATGTCACATGGACGGGAGATTTCACTACTATACTTGTTACAGACATTACGCATAGCAGAAACTATAAAGTTTGATGATGCTATTGATGAGTTTGCCGCATTAAAATCACATAGAAAAACTCTTTAATATTAAAATATTTATACTTTCTGTATTTAAATTGTGTGTATTAATGTGTGTATGTATGTAATGAAAGTCACATTGCAAATTCTCGGAAAAGATATTTCGGAGACTTTTATATTATTACATTTCTATATTATTATATTTTTATTAAAGATAGCCTAGGATTTGATTATATAGTTGGTTTTCCCACAATCTGAATCAGAGATCTCAAAGTTTACTTCTGTATTTGTTGAAGCCTATGTTTTGAAATTATTTCGTCATCGTCATATTGTTTTTCTACGACTTATATTTCGACTTTCCTTATAACGCAATGTTTTAGAATCGTATGGATAAAACCATGACGTCCGAGTCTTTCGAAAGCTTCTGAAAGCTTTTAATCATCCATTAAAAGATGTGTCATTCTTTGTTGTAATTATCTACTCATGATTTAAAAAATTGACTTTTGCGTCAAAGCAAGAATGTGTTGTATAGGCCTTCGCAAAAGTTGCAGAAGCTCATAGGGAATTTCTTTTCAGCTAAGTTGGAAAAATTATGTTACCTATCTCACAATCACAAGTAACAGGACTCATAAAACTACCCCTTAACGGAGTCTAAAAAAATAAGCCCAGAGTAACTTGTTTGATATACAATTTCAGCAAATTTGGTAATTGGAAATAAATTATTTTTTCGCGGAGAAGTATAATATTTCAGTGCGGAATTTTACAGTCAGTCCTTTTCAAACTAACTTGAGTCAAAAGTGTTCAAATGTTTTTTATCGTTTACTCAACAAAAACCCTTGGGTGCCGATTCAGACCAATTTCGTATTTTTATGTGATTAAAAATGTATAATTTCGCAACGAAAGGTTATCAGGGCGTCGTTGTTTTTAAAAGCGCAATCATGAAATACGACATAAAGTTTGTTGATATCGTACATTTTAACGGGACAAAAGAATATTTTATGTTGAATTAACCCAAACTCGTACCAGGAAATGATAAAGAGATATTATTTTTACAGAAATTCAGATTGTGAAATGCAATTTAAGATTTATCTCCAAATCGCTAATATCGAATTCATCTTTGGATTTCTTTGAATTTCGGAGATATCGGATTGAGCAAGGAAAACTGAAGATTCTTAATTGCATTCGTGAGAAATCAGAAAGTTGAATCAGCTTATTTTTATTTGAAGCATTTCAAATGTTGAGATTTATCATGGGGTAGAACGTGATTTCTATTCATACCCCAGCGTGAACAAATCCTGGACAATTTTTAGAACTTTGCTCCAAAAATATTTGTTTGGTTGATATTTCAGCAAAAAAGGATTCGATTTTGGATAATAGCACAAGATATAATGGAAGCGATTTCATCTTAGTCTTCTTCAAACTCTTCTAGGTGATCTTAGGAAATCTGATGACTTTTTTATAAATCCTACGTGTTGTTAGAAAGTTTTACAGCGGTAGATTGTGTATCTCTGATCTTATATCTTCTATGGATGCTCTCTTTTTATTTATCTACATTTTCATAACGCCTTGCAAGTCACCAGACGGATGGCAGAGGTTTCAGTGCACCGTACTTACTAAAAAGATCTCAAATTCAGTCTTAAATATGCTGTTATGTTCTCTGTTAATTAAAGGAAAAAGAAGATCCTCGATATTGCTTCTTCCTACAGTCTATCTCACGTGTGGGTGTTTAAGTTATTCCAAGTAATCTCTCAGCTAAGCTTTCTGATCTGCTTTTTTCTAGAAGTTTCAACCTAGTGTTCATTTTGCACTGGTTTAGCAATTCCAAATTCAAGTTACTAAATAATCAAGTACATAGGGTCGTCAATTTATCTTATGCCTAAAGGACCGATCAATTGGTCTATTCGTAGTCCAATAAACCTCAGGAGCCCTAAGACCTAGCCCATATTGACCATAGGTGAATCCGCCACTGGAGTTGTGGTATTAGATGCGATAGGATTTATATTTAGTTCTAAATAGGTGATTTTTAAAAGCACTTATTATTTCTTACTAGATAATTACCCGGGCATTGCCCCGGGTTCAGAATTTCGAATTTTTCATGCACATATCACCCGTTAATATTTTCATTCAAACCCAAGGTACTCTCAAGGTAACTGACCGGTATTCCCCTTTAATTGGTATGAACAAATTAAATATAGACTCAAATTTGATATCTCAAACATATTCGTTTTGCCATTCTATACCCGCCCCACAAACGAAATTTCTTATTGAAATCGGTTCAGCCAATACCTTCGAAATTCATAGTTACATAAAAATTATAACCTTGATATTGTGGTAACCCTTTTAGTCAAGCCGGCTGAAATATACTATTTGGGTTATTTATTTATAGGTATGAATATTATATATACCATAATGGGTTAAAATCCATGCGGACAGCTCTCTAGAAATACGTGTAAATGAAATATTATTATACATTTAATTGTGGTAGCCCTGCTCTTAAGCTCCGCTTTAAAAATCTTGATTTCATTATGGCATTTTGTAAAAACCATATATATAAAATTTAGTTGACATTCGTTGAGCCAATTCCTTCCAAATCCATAGTTACCTGAAAGAGTTTAATTTGTAATTGTGGCACCCCTGTTTACTTGATCCGGTCCAAATATGCCGTTATGGTTTTATATATGTGTAAATAGTAAATATTATAATTTCCTTAATATTGATGCGGACATTTCAACACAATCACTTATAAAAAGAAAATTTTTAGTACTTTTATTTTGGCTTTGTATATCTATCCTAAAAATCCTGATTTTGTTTTTTTTTATGTTGCACAACTCCTTCATACAATATTTTGTTGAAATCGATTTCGCGAATTTCCTCTCAATTCATAATTACCGAAAAGTTAAACTTTGCAATTGTGGCACCCCTACTTAGTTAATCGCGTCGAAATATGTCATTTTGGTCATGAATTTGTGTGAGAATTCTATGTAAAAAATGTGTTTTAATTCAGTTCATCCAATTACTTCCAAAAGCATAATTACCGAAAAAAATTATTTTGCAATTGTGGCATCCCTACTCTGTCGATCCGGTCCAAATATGTTATTTGGTCATGAATTTATGTGGAGATTCTATGTACCAAATTCGGTTGAAATCGGTTTTGCCAATTCCTTCCAAAAGCATAACTACCGAAAAGTTTATTTTGCAATTGTTGAACCCCTGCTTGGTCGATCCGGTACAAATATGTCATTTTGGTCATGTATTTATGTGAAGATTCTACGTACTTAGCAAATTTGGTTGAAATTGGTTCAGTCAGTTCTTACCTGATATATGCGTACGGGCAGACGGATATCACCGAAATTTGGACCGACCGGTCCATGGGGACCCTTCGAAATCGTGAAATTTGGATTGTCTCTTACATTATGATCCTTGACCCCGTAGACCGATTTTATCCATTTTAGGCTCGAAAATGTGTCTTATAAAAAAATAAATATTAGTGGAGAATTCATCAAAATTGGTCAATCAAAAAACCGACATTTGGACCAACAATGAGGACCCTGGGGCCCCCGTAAGCCAATTTGAATTATTTTTGGCACTGCAACTCTCAGGATCAACCTGAAGCTGCTGCAAAATTTTGAAGCTCTTACGTTTATTTATGACTGCCACAGTTACGCAGACACACAGCTTCTTTTATTATGAAGATAACAGTCCCTCCGACAAAGGTTGGGAAAACCAGATGCGCATTTCGGCTTCAAAACAGCCATCCACAGTAGTGATTCACCTGTAGCATTTTAAAGAAAAGCGTAGTCGCCACTCTTGACTTCTTTGCATCAGATGTGCGCAGCAGGCTATACGAGGGGCAGTTTGTCAGAGTTTAGTCTTAAGGTGAGTTCAATGCTTCTCTTTTGAATACCATCCTGTCACATAATATTACCGATCAAGTGTTTTATTCAAATTGCATGAAAACTTTCTAAAATGCATGTTTAAAATTACAGAAACTGTTTTTTATCTTTTAAAATATTGCCAAGATTTACATTTATAATAGTCTTCAAACCAAATAAATACTACTATATTGACTAAGCGTTATCGCCGATACCAGCAAAATTCAAAGGGTGAACCGTCAAGCTGACCTTGAGGCTTGTATCCAATAAACTGGTCAAGAATTTGTAGTTTCATTACTACCGAAATTACCTAGACCTGTTTCTACTGATCGTGCGGCTGGGACACGAAGTATTCCGCTCGCGTTCGGGTTATTTCGCTTTGGCTACGACACTATGTTGCCAAGTTTCCAATTTCGCTCAGTTCGTCGGTAGCTGCTGTTCTATGCTCCAATAGATCCGGATGAAGCACGTTCGTGCTTCCGCCGTCACCGAAATACGATTGGAAAGTGTGTGCAATTGTGTCAACAGCGCTCGTCAAGAAATTTTGAGCGGAGAGGGAAATTTACGACCTCTTATTGTCTGGTATTTTCTTCCTCTCACCCCACGGTTCTAACTTTAGACACGCCCCACCCGCACGAAATGCTGGAATAGACTATAATAGAGTTCTCGTGATAATTTTCAAATTAAAAATTCGTTTTCGATAAATGAATGACCACGCGACGCTATTCTTTCTTATTTGTCACATAGACCAGATGTTTTCAAAACTTCTGAAGTCACGGAGACCTTATATTTAAATAGCTAAGGCCCCTGACCCTACACTCTACGCTCGTCAACCCCGCCCTCCGATCGTTTCGCTCGCTCCAGGGACCTCGGCTCTTAGCGCCTTGCATATTTATTCTCGCTAAGCTGAAAATATTTTTTCAAAACTGTTCTTACAAAGACATTTTTTGCCCAAAAAGTTTTTTCTTCCGAATCAGCGTTTCCGAAACATACATTTTCAAATATTTTAAACGGCCGACATTTTGTTTCAAGATAGTGAATGAAAATTAAAATAGTTTTCCTGTGATCTCCTATCTGGTAGAAACAAGATGCCGTTTACCGCATTTATCTACGACAAACAGTTCATGAGATACAGAGGGGGGCAGACGGATGGAGGGACAGATACTTGAGAAATTGTATATAGGATTTTTCCCGGAACCCTAACCAACAGAGCAACACATTTCGGGCCTCTCCCTCTCATTCTCTCAAGGTACCCTATCTAGCTTTCGCGGAGCCCTAGGGTTCCACGGATCACTGTTTAAAAACCCCCGACATAAATTCATAGTCAAATCAGAACATTTGCAAGCAACTGATTTCACGGACGCGATAATGTTTTTATTTAGCTTGGATTAAGAAACCGTCTTCCATTATCGCTGTAGGAAGCATGCTTTCATGAGTCGCACCTATTTAAGTTCCCGCTTTTAATGTGAGTTGCACACGTGTTATTCTCAGAGCAGGGTGCTATCTATTCTTTACATTAAGTACGTTCTCTGAGTAAGTGTGATAGGGAGCGAATAATATAAGATAAAGCAATTAAAGTTATATATCCGTGTTGATTGATATCGTCCATCCGCCGGCGGAATTTCAAGAACAGCGCTAAAAGGATAGACTCCGCGGAAACAAATGGTGTCCTTTGCGTCTCAACCCATTTCTGAGAAATTCATCGAAGATTAGTGACAGTGATCACGTTCTACGCAGGGCCGTCCCGAACTACGGGTGAGTCAGGCAGCTGCCCATGGCGCCAAAGTTTTGGGGGCGATCCCGATCATTTATCTATGCATTACCTGCAAGTGAATAAATATTGGATAACAAATTATACCGAGGAACAAGCTAGAATCTCGATGGCATTCCTTTTAAATTTTCATTTTCAATAATCTTTTTACAGAGCGATGTCTAAATTAACATGTACTGTGTAAATATCTCAACAAACATTGACGAAGGGGGGCGCTGGAGTGCTTTCTCGCCCGGGGAGCCAAAATTCCTCGGGCCGCCCCTGGTTCTATCGTTCCTTCGATGTATTCTGAAAGCTGTTTTTGTTAGAAATGTGTACGTGTATGTGTGCATTAAATGTAATGAAATATTTTTTGCGGTAAATTAAGCTTAGATATTGTAGGTTTCGTATTTTATGATTTGCTCGTGTTTTAAACGGAAATTATTTTTTGCATATTTGGAGTATTTTTTAATTAACAGAGAAAACGCTTGTTTCGCTATACTGCTAGATCGGGTTATTTTTGTATTAAAAAATTCGATCGAACTTCAATTATCCGAAATTCTTCAACACGAATATTCTATTACTCGAATGAAATATTTTTTCGGTCTTATAGAAATTTATGCAAGTGTTTCTACTCCTTCACTTGAATTTCTCTAACTCGAATGTATTTCCTCTTCCTTTAAGGTTTGATCTTTAGAGATTCGACGAATAAACTTTCATTTTTAATAGAATCTCTTTTGTCTAAATTTCTATTCTTAAAAATTCACCAATGAATCCTTTACCGCGTGGAATTCCCTAATGAGGTCGTAAAATTTCTTCATGAACTAGCAGCCCGTTGCAGCTACGCTTGCAATTAATTTGTATTAATCTTACCACATCATTTTAGTGGTACCCGTGCAAAATTTTGTTAAGTCGGTCAGACTGCGCGTTTAAAAATTAACTTAGAGAGGAAAATAAAGACACATAGTCTACCCCTTGGCATTTTTTAATTTTCTTTGATTTTACAGCAATGTATTAGAGCAGCGGTTCCCAACTTGATCATTTCGCGAACCCCTTGACCTAACCTATTTCTCGTCGCGAACCCCTTGGATTAAATTTTTTTTCTCGCGAACCTCTTGAGTTGCAACAGTTTTGGCGGCGAACCCCTTATAATGGAGAGAAAATTTTGTAAAAACAAATCTTTTTAACGCGTTTAATTCATGAAAAATAGATAGTTTATATAGTATGTAGACGTTTACAATGCAATCAGAATCGCTGATATTGTCATCGGTTTCTAGTTAATGCCCTGTAAAATTCAAATATAATTCTTGAAGCAGAAGAAGAAATTGAAAATAAAACCATGCAACTAATTTGAAAGAAACTAAAATATTGGCAATAATTGTAGAACTGATAAAGTGAAAAAGATGACATTATCAATTTTTTCTCGTGAACCCCTCAGATTTATTTCGCGAATCCAAAGGGGCACGCAAACCACCGGTTGGGAAACGCAGTATTAGAGTAATGCCATCGTCAAAATGTCACCAAGTTACTCAATGTTAGTCTTATATCACGGTATATTCAAAAGGGGAAAATGTTCAAATCTACCTTACCTTAATTCCAATGATTATCGCTGCACACTTTTGTAGAGAAACTAAAAAAAATCACATTCTTTCAAGTGTCCAAAACAACTGCTTTTAACTTATTACGGGGCCTACTAAAAAGCCGACCTCAATGTTAGTCTTAAATCACGGTATATTCAAAAGGAAAAAATTTAAAATTCTACCTTAGCTGATTTCCAATGATTGTTACTGCACACTTCATTAAATATGAACTAATCGGACAACGATTGCTATTAACTTCTAGCATATGCAGTGTTTTTCATATATAATTAATTCAACAATTTATTTCATTTTTACTTTCTCCATATAGGTAGTATAGGGGAAAGTATTGTATTCATAAAAAAAATCGACTTTGAGATTTCAACGGAAATACACGTTTTGAGGTCCCCTGAACACTTTATGACCATTTTCTCGATTATGTCTGTGTGTGTTTTTGTGCGCGTGCGTGCGTGCGGGCGGGCGTGTGTGTGAGAGAGAGATAGCTTTTTGTGGGTGCTCTAACTCAAAAACTATTAATCAGGTCAATACAAAATTGTATATTTAACATTTTTATAAAAGTCAGGATAACTGATTAGTTTTTGATAAAAATCGGTCAAACGGAAGTGGGTGTTTACTCTTGTCACTTATCCGTTATTTTGAAATGTTTGCTTTAATATTTGATAAATGTAAAGATGTACTGGAATAAACTTCGTAGGAAATTTAATTTCCTACAACCTTCGTTTGAAACATTTTTCCATATAATGCATCGTTTAAGAGGTATCACATTTTTAGCTGCCACCACCACGCCAACTACCGACGACTATTGTTAACATTTGACGCTTAGTAACGCTCCTTTTTATTTTTTTATTTGTTGGAGGTTTGTGGCTATATCTAATATAAGAAGGCTATGGTTTGAGTTTATTTCTGTTCTTTGTCAAGTCTAAAATATTCTCGCAGTTTCTTAAAATATTTATTATTATCTAACCTATTTGGAATTTTTAGAAATATTACAGATATGGAAAAAGTCATGTGGTGGCCACATCAGGTTTTTTACTCATGAATTGTTACCAACACAAATTTTTTTAACTTCACAATGTATCATTTTTCTGTTTTGAAAATAATAATTAATAATAGCCCATAGTCTCCTTATCATCAAATTTCAAACTGATGCGTTGGTCTATTTGCGTTAATAAACATTAAATATGTAGAATATAATGATTTTACTTACCAAAAAGGTAATATTCCAGTATTAAAGTAAAGAAAGGAGATTTTTTCTTTTAGTCAATCGTTTAAAACGCTGTCAGTTCACACGCAGTTTACTGAATGACAATTTGCTATTATTTACGTTGTATTCTATTACGTTTGACGTTGCCACAACAATAATTTCGATGCTTTATAAAAAGCGCGAGGCGAATAACTCAATTCGTTCGTCTGTTTGAAGGCGTAATAGTCGCTGATTGAATCGGAGGCAACAGTGCGCGTCACCTTTGCAACACCCGGAAAGAGTACGAAAAAGCCATAAAAAGTCGAAAATAAATGCGTATTTCTTACAGATTCTTCCGTGTAACGTGAAAACATTGCAAGAATAAGATGTTTATAGTTTTAGCCTTCGAATAAATCAATTACGGAGAAAATTGGTCTATATTTACGCATCTTGATGAATGAAAGAAAAAATCTTGCACCTTGAAAAATCGAAAATTCCGTGTAAACTTATGGGAAAAAATAATCGTCTCCCGGAGTCGAATCCGGGACTTTTTCCGGGATGTTTGATTTTTCTATGGACCACCTCATGGCGGTTTAACGATTGTGAAAGGTTCAGCTCTTAATTCCATTGTGAAATGGCCAAAAGTAACGTGACAGACAGGCGGACAGACAGACGGCCACTTGAGAATTATTATATAAGGATTGAGGAATTAAACCAAAGTTGTTATAAGTGAACAAGTATGGAAAGGTGTACCTCATGTCGGAGTACACAGTTTCCAAATGTATTCTTTGAGATCGACAAATTTTAGTAAAACTGCCAAGTACCAAATTTCATCAAAATACGTCCTGCGGTTTCCGGGTTGAAACAGGTACGTTGTAAACTACATGTAGGTCTTCATGTAAAGTGGTCGTAATTATTGTCCGATTTTTACCGAAATTGGAATAGGTCGACCAATTTGAGTATGACTCCCAATTACTAAATTTCATCAAAATACGTCCTGCGGTTCCCGAGTTGAAACGGGTACATTGTAAACTACGTGCAGGTCTTCATGTAAAGTGGTCGTAATTATTGTCCGATTTAGACCAAAGTTGAAATAAGTCGACAAATTTTACTATAACCCCCCAATATCAAATTTCATCAAAATTCGTCCGGCGAGTGTTATCTTGCGGACGGACAGATGGATGGACAGACGTAAACTACCTCCCCTATATGCGTCCACTTCGTGCAAAGAACGCATAGAAATGTATAATCTCAGTCAATTTCCTCGATTGGATTTTATTACTAGAACTTTCGTTCCTATACAAATCCCACTGATGAAAGTGCTACTTTATAGAAAGTCAAAACCGGAAAGAAATTTTCGACGTATTATTATTTGTTTTTTACTTCTCTTCTAACTTGAGATACATGGAAACTTAGAATAACTTTCTTAACGACAGAGTCTCTCATGACTAAAGACTAAGCTTTTTCAAATAAGTTACGGTTATAGCTTACTTCGAAGCTCCTCGTAGACCAAGGAATGTTGAAATCCAGACCAGCAACTCGCATGTGTAAACCAAAGAT
Organism: Tanypteryx hageni; assembly: GCA_028673005.1. NCBI lineage: Eukaryota > Metazoa > Arthropoda > Insecta > Odonata > Petaluridae > Tanypteryx > Tanypteryx hageni. Next base: position 50,763,263 of record CM054114.1, on the reverse strand, counting down.
TCTTTTACGCAAGCACATACTTCATATGTTTATTTGCGCTGAATTTCATCTTACATGTCCTGATGATTCACGTCAGAAACCATATGTTTCGTTTTAGAGTTTCTTTAAGTGAGTAGGTAATATCCGCAGCGTCTCTTGCTCAAGCAGTGGCAGCTCTTTGCCCAGCCAATGTCGCAAAGAATGCGCTTTATTTTGCGGAATGAGTGTTACAAAATGAAATATTTTGCGTTTTGTATTTTTTTGAAGGCACGAACTCGCAAAATCGTGTAAAGCATTGTCACAGAAAATGGTAAAAGGTTAAATTCGTTATTCAGAGTATTTTAAGAGTTATTTTATTGGCATTTTAAACCGTATTCCAAAATATAGACTAAATCTTTCTAACCGTTACTTTGTATGGATTCCATTAGAGCTAACAAATAACATTGGCGTAATCCCTACTTTATCAAAACAATAGACAATATGAGAGAAAGAAAACTTCAAGGTGTCAATAACAGACCAATATTATGGGTGTGCAAAATTTTATTCTTATAAATTTCTGCAGCGCAGCTACAGTGTTCCTACAACGCAGAGAGATTTCGATTTTGGTAGTGTTCGGAAACTTCAGAAGGCATATTAGAAAGCTGTTCTTCTTTTGGGTGTGCAAGCAGCATATCGCTAGACGATGGAGATGTCCGCGCAGTTCCTGAAGGTCTCCTGGTCGCCACATCCCATGGCCCCAGTGCCGTTAGGGCATACGCCCCAGCTGTTGCCTGAAAATTCACATCGATGAGAGAGAATAACAAAATAATATATTAACGTAAAAATAAATTTTATAGCGCTACAAAACGCCAATAGACTACAGAGAAAAGCTAGATTTATTAAACTTCATATTCCAAAGCGATGTTTCTCTTACAACTGATTAGGTAACGATGCAATTGTCGCATCGATGGTCAATCGCGTCCCAAAATTTACTAGGCATTTTTATGCGTTCTTTGCATGAAGTGAACGCAAATAGGGAAGGTCGTTTCCGTCCGTCCGCATGTTTTTACTCGGGAAGCGCTGGACGTATTTTGATGAAATTTGGTATTGGGGAGTTTTACTAAAATTTGTCGATCTCAGAGAACGCATTTGGAAAATCTGTGTACTCCGACATAGAGTACACCTTTCCATGCTTGTTACCTGTTGTAATTTATTGACACCCCTATGTTTTCTCAATGCATTTTTAAAATTTCTCCATGGAAAAAATATTGTTTTACCTTTCAATTGGAACTAATGACTGTTGACGAGCCTGTGAAGTACAGAATAATTAATTACTGATACGTTTTTGATTAACTGCAGACTTCTTAAATTCCTATTTGCTACATGCTAAGTTAGTCTCCGAGTTACCTAAAAAAGCATCCAGAACGCTACGCACAAAGTTATTTCCAATTAGTCATTCTGCAAAAAATGAATATGAAACCTATTTAATAAATAGCTATCTCGCTTCAACTAGCCGATGAATGTATCATTCGAAGTATGGAGAGCTTCAAACATTTATTATTACGAATTATTTCGTCTTTTTGGGCACGAGCTGTCGGTGCTTGCATACTGCAAGCGCTAAAATATCACCATACACCAAGATCTAAACTCGTAAATAAACCATTGCGATCTCCAGGCCAACAGCACTTGAGCCAGGTGGAGCCTATATGTATTACATAATAAATTCCATGAGTTATAGCAGAATATTTATAAATATCTTTGAAATTAATTCCATATCCATAATTTCCAAATTCTCTGGAATCGGCTCGTATTTAAATTTTCGTGACTCAGGTCACCCTGCATGAGCAATACGAATAATAATCATTAAGAAAATAACCTATACACTAACATTATGGAAAAATTATGATATTTTGTTTTAAGATTGTGGCATCATCATCCGTGACTTAAGCACGTATTTGGATTAAAAAATCGCGAAATAGGCATGACGCCGTTATATTTAACAATTGAAAAGAGTTAAAATTTCTCGAAATGCTACGTAACACAACATTAAAATACTTTTCACGTTTTACTAAATTTCGTGTTAGTATAATGACATTATCATATGTTTACGTCGTGATTTAAAATCAATGGCATAATTGTATTTAAATAAGACAATAATTATCATTTTCCATGAAATTAAGGCATCTATTCGGAATTTCTAAATTCTCTGGCAATCGGCTCGCGTCCAAGTTTTCGAATTTCAGATTTCATGGCTTAAATTGACCTGTTTCAGCAATAGCTATAATCATCATTAAGACAATAGCCTATATGTTACACAGAAATTTATATAAAAATTAGGATATTTTGCGTGTTAGGCGTCATTATCCGTGCCTTTTAGTACGCATCCGAATAAAAAAATAATTTAAAATTGTTATGTCATTATGCATACATCGTTGACTGAAATCAAATGGATTATAATGCAGTCTAAACATTAAATCAATGCTCTTGAAGTATGGAAAATCAATTCCCATTGAAAGGAATTGGAGTCGTTGCTATGGTAGTTAATATTTTTCATTGTTGAAGACCGAAAAAAATTCATAATTAAAATAAAAATTTTACGCAAATTCAGCATGGTTTTGAATTTTGCCTTAAAAAGAATAAACTTCATTCTTTCTTTCACAGTACAGTGCATGTCCCGACTTTGTATCATAATTGTAAATAGTTTTTTAAAAAGCATTTCTCTGTAGCCCCTCACCGTTTTCAGTTCTTTTCTTATGGGCGTTTAAAATTGGAAATTTGGGCAAAAAATACCCCTTGAATATAAATTTTTCTGAAATTTCGGATTTTTTCCACAGGTTGTACCCAATGATCTATCTTACTTCCAAATATCAGCACTGTACCACTTCTAGAAGTACCTTAGATTTTATATGATATATGCTATATATATATCCTATCTTTACTATAATTCAGAAATTTTGTTGGTTTGTATGTTTGTCCGGCTATGCAAATCCACACGATTAATCCTAGAGCCACCAAACTTGAAATGCTATTTAATAAGACCAAAATGAAGAGCGTGGGTGGAGGTTGAAACCCGTTGGGTCTTTGAAACCTAATGGGATCCACAGAATAGCATTTCCATAACATTACCACTGGAGTAATACGGGAATATGTGTGGTCATTTTGTAATTTGAACATTAAAATATAAAGTCATTGACCTAGAGTCGTAAAATTCATACTGACTTACTTCTCATAGTATAAATAATATTATTCAGGTCATACAATTTCGTCTCTTGATCAAAAACGATCAAAAATTACATTTGAGTACGAAAATTGCATGGATTTTTATACATTTTCTAAGAATATCACCATAGTTACTCCTAATTGTTGGGGTTAGTTTGTTTTCATTATAATAGTAATACTTAAATGGTTTTTAGATTTGCAATTCCATCCAAAAAACACCCTGTTTAACTGGCAGCAAATCAGATGCGCAAAGAAAGGCTGCTTCGAGAGCATCAGTAACATCATAACTCACAGAGAGACGCATAGAAAAACAGAGATTACGACAAGAATCAGCTCGAAACTCTTTTCCAAACGAGAACAGATAGAAGCTTAGCATGTTTTAGCTAGACTATTGTTAGAAATTCAAAAAATATATAAATCTCTAATGTGTACACACCTCCGCGCAACGCCGGGTAATTCTGCTAGTATCCTATATATGTAAGAAGCAGCTATTTATAATGATACGGAACGTTCAGTCGAAAAATTTTATCTGAATTTGTGTAAGCTCTCATCCGAAACATTTGTATTGATTGATGGCAGCCCATTCCTAGCTCTATTCAGTTTTTTTAGTCAAAAAAATCGTTTCCCAAGAGAAGATATCACGTCGAAATAATCTATTTTATACATTATCGTCCATATGTTATTGTAATGGCTCCATTTTTCTTTGGTCCAAGTTATGAAATCGTCACAGTTCCATAAATATTGATGTGAAAAAGGCACTTTATTACAGTATTCCTCAAAATATCCTCAAATAATTATACATGTTATTTTCAAGAGCTCTTTCAACATATCAAATTCAATTTTATGCGAAATATTTTTTTTAAGAGATGTAATTTTTTTTAATACCGGCATAAACATACTGTGCTTATCGTCACTTCGATTGTATATTTACGATAGTCTCCACGATACGAATGATTAGAGCCTTAACAATGTTAGATAAAACCGCATGTCGATTATGCGTAATCAGGAAAACTTATGTTATGAATTAGTCAGAATCATTTATCTTCGTTTTGTGTTTTTTATATTTTTATTAGCTGTGTCACGTAAGTCTAAGACGTCAATGTGTTTGGCGTACGAAATATAAATTTACTTAATATCCTGATAAAATATTTTCAAGGAAATATTTTAGGTATTATTGTATGTTTGTCAGTGATCAATACTTCGTGTATATGATAAATAGAGTTTATCCGATCATCATATAATGGCGACCAGATATAAAATTTATTGAGGAAAAAATTACAAGAGTGAGTCACTGCCCATGGATAAGAAGATTTTTATCTAGTGGCCTAATTTTTTTACAAATCGGTGTGAAATATTTTTTCTAAAGAAATATGACCTATGCATTCTTTTTTAGGAATTGTTCTTTCGAAATCAACTTTCAAGATTAGGAACGCTTTCTTTTAAAAATTTATTTTTCGTCTCGTCAGTCTTGGGCGTTTTTTCTGAGGTGTTTCCTCATAATCAGCGCCTTCATTCGAAAAGAAAGATGTCCCATTTTCAAAAGATTTCATTTTTAGTGGCATTTAAACAGTTTAAGTAATTTCCGGGTTTTTATCATCTCGATTTTCTGAAAGTGAATTAATATTTTCGTATACAGTAATACCCCGTTTAACGCTGTCTCGTATAAAGCTGATTTGTGATAACTCTCTTTGTTCTCGGTCCAATTTTTACTTTCTCCATACGTTTTTGTGGGCGCTCTAACTCAAGAACTAATTACCGTATCATCATGAAATTTCATATTTAACAATTTATGTTCTTAAGTTTTACGCTATGGAAAAATAATAAAAAATTACAAGGCATGTGATTTGATTTTATTGCACATTTTTGGTATGCAGCAGAAAATCTTTAGTCAAAATAACTGAAAGCAACTACTGAAATCATCAAATGAGCCACAGCAAAAACACCACGTTCTCAGGCTGCAGAGTGACGCATGGATTTGTTTACATATCTCACGAAATTGGACACCTGTTGGTGGTATTGGGCGCTGATTATAAGGGGAGTGTGTGTGTGGATTCTGTTACAGTGTGAGAAAATGGTAAAAAAGCTGCGACTGTTAGTGTATTGAACGATTTCTGGTATGCAGCAGATCTGCTACATTGGGCATTTAAGGATTGATTATTCACAGTAGAGTTTTAGAGTATCGGAGAGTAGAGAAGGCATACTAATATTTTGAAAATAGGGAATAAATTACGGTTTTGGGAACGCATCTCCGTAAGTACTTTACTAAATTGACCTCGCACAACGCTGATTCAGTTAGCGCTCTCGTTTTCAGTAACGCTTCCCCAGCGTTAAACGGGGTACGACCGTAGTTTCCTATTACTTCATTCAATTGAGTCGTGGCAGAGCGCAGGTTTCTTTAATGAAATCTTTGCGTATTTTATAAGAGATAGCGCACCAATACGTATTACCATTTGCAAGATGAGAATTGAGTTTTCTATATTTGTATGTATCCTCCATCAATTTACACAATCTCAGTGTCATCTTAACCGTGCAATTATTCATTTCATTAAAATGTCCATAATCCTTATTATGTTCCTTCATAGAAGCCTCGTAATTAGCCTTTAAATCGCTTGAGTTATTTTACAGCAAAATTGTCATGCGAATTATTATTAGTAGTTAAAAACAAGCAAGTCTCGTTCCGTAGATTCCTATGATTGCTCAATTAATAGCCAATGTAGGTACACTGGATTACACACGATATATTGAACGAAAACAATATTATTTATTTATACCAATATATGCATGCGAATAGATAAAGAAATGAATTCTAAGTTGCTGGAAAGTAGATTGCGTCTCTAATTTATTCAACCTTGATGGCGTAAATCATTTTATTACTCAAAAAAATTTATGGCTGCTTGACTAATTATTAGACGGCGACAGAAATTATTAAACTCTTTGTTTTCTTTTTAAATGCGATAATGTAATATTTTGTCTTGTGTAAAATTCACAATAAACGCAAATATTCATATTGTTTCCATTGATCATTTTTTTAATTACTAGAGATTTCATGAATACAGAGTTACTGGTCGATCGTACGGATAAGGTCGCACAGCTACTTAATACCAGTCGTCAAAGTTCAAGAAGTCGATACCAGGACTAATGCATGCTGGTTTCCCAAAGTTGACGTCCCGAATTGATTACTTATATTGAAAGGAAATGTTTCAGTATGTGTTATCATTCCAAGGAATTCTCATACCATAAATATTACCATTTGTAATTCATATTTCATCATTGATAGAGAAACATTGGAAAAGAAATTAACAGAGCGTTATCAGGTTTAAAATACTAAAATAAATGTCAAAATCTCTTTTTGACATATTTTGAATCTATTTTTTTTAATAAACGAATTTAATGTAATATATATGGAGCAACTGTCCATTGCTGAAGGGTAGTCGAGTGGAAAAGAAAATAACCCATTTGTTCACTCGGCTATGCTCAAGCCGAGTTTGGTAATAATCGTCTCCATGGCAACAATCCGATAAAATGCGATTTAAAACGCAAAAACGCTATGTTTTTGCAGAAATTCAAGAAAATACGGTCAATTATAAAAATTCTGGGATAAGAATTAGAATCTACATTCTTTTCCCCTTAGAACAATACATACCTCGGGAATGCGTGGAACACAACAAAAATAAAATATTTATTTGAAATTTTTGAAACAAAATATTTTTAACTGCTGTATTCTTTTCTCTCTTTTTTTGCCCGTTTGTGCGCGGATATTGGTTATCGCAATGCCATTTCTGACTGGTAGGTTTATGGCGTCGGCTGTCACTGCATGTAATTATAAATGGGTAAATGCAATATAACGCGGATTCACTTATAACGCGGGCAAATATCTTGGACCTCAACGTCCGCGTTATATCGGGTCTACAGTGTATAAAATTTTTTCATCATAGCTTCGCGGGCCACATGAAACGCTTTTTGGGGTCCGCATGCGGCCCGCGGGCTGTAGACTGCGGTCCCCTGGTTCATGGTATATTCATTAATTCTTATGAGAATATAAGTAAGAATACATTACTCGCGGTTTTCCCGGAATAAATCAAGAGCGCTAATCGCGGGGTGGCTGTTGTTATGTATGTTATTAGAGGTGCCGATTGTTGGGTATTCGAGATTTTGAAATGATATTTTAGTTTTAGTTTCATATCATGTTTTTCTCTGTGTATGATATGATATATTCCTTGAATCGATCCATTCTTAGTATCATGACGTATGACCCACCTAAATCATGTTTTGGTAAAAAGTTGTTCGGAAACGAATATTCTTTACTTATTCAAATTCTCCTATTTAATAACATAGATGGGCAGATTTGAGTATTTTTATTTATCTAGATTTTTACCTCTATTACGTGAGAACCCCCACGTGCAAATTTTTCCTGCGTGTTATTCGCCCTCTTAAACAAAATACGAAAATACGCGAGAAAATATCCTTCTTTGACGAGAACTTGGACCAGAACCCAAGCTTTGAAAAATCTCTGAATTGGTACGAGATAGAGCCAGAATTTTCATCCCTGTATTTCTCAATATGGAGTTCGTCTACACCTAAACAGATTCGCGTGGTTTAAAAATTGATCAGCGAACTCAGTTTACTCCTGAGGTCGAATAAATAACAATAGTCTAAAACGGTTGAATAAACAATTCACTTAACTAATTATAGGAATTATTAGTACTAGTGATTCTAAACCATTGGGCTTGCTTTAAAGGTTCCGCGTTACTTGATTAGTAAACGAAATTGGAAGCTATAGGAAATAGATGAAGGCGGGATTGTACCGTAAATAAAGAGAGACGCCATATATACAGAAATGCAGTTTAAGTGGTCCGTAGTTATTTCGGTGGGCGATTCGTTTATACGTAAAAGTTGAAAACCACCGACGCGATTTTTTCCTGTAAAATAATTTTTATCCAAGTAATTTTGGGCCTGTTATTTTAGAATTCCCGCTTTCAACGAACAAAACTTCTCACCTGTGCGGTAGTGCCACCTGATGACGCATATTTCGCACCTAACTCCATCTGGCAGTTTGAGCTTGAGATTGTATTTCCCCGTCCTGCCGTTTCCCAAGTCGACTCGGGTGCCGGCGCCATCTGCCAGCTGAAGGGGGTACTTGTCGAAGCATTCCTCCGTCTCCAGATCGTCCCGAGCCGCGAGCGGGCAGAGGCTGAACTCAAACCATCCCATGTGATTGGCGGTGATCTCGACAGTCAGTGGTATAACCTCACCGCTCTTGTAGGACTTGGAGACCACGCCCTTTCCGAACTTGCCCGTGTTCTCGTTGTCACGTGGTCGAGGCAAAGAGTATGAGTCCCCACATGGACCGCACTTCCCGCCGTTCACTCCGTATTGTTCCTTTTAACGCCGATCAGAGAGATGGATTAGCAACTATTACAGGATTCACTAGAGAATTATCGAGCTCGTCCCATGGTTAAAAATATTCAAGAATAAGCGCATACAAATAAAAAAATTGAAAAAAAATACTCTTATCAGATATCTCTAATGGCCACAACAAGGTTACGGAGAACCAGTTGCGCATTTCGGATACAATGCAACCGTCTTCATCGGTAATTCACCAAAATTAGATTCTAATAGAATACATGTGTCGGTTATTTTTGTGTTGTGGCGATTAGAGATACCTGAGAGAAGTACTTCTTCGATTTTCTTATTTTTTATTATTTATTCCTAAATTTTATAACAGGGATGGCAAACCTTTAATTTTCTCGAGTGGCGAAATTACAGAAATTTGCTTTCCTTTTCTAGCTTACCAGCCAATTTATTATGCACCCCAAAAGAAATAATTTTATGGTTTAACTAAGATCATTCATTCTCAGGCTTGGAGCTCAGAAAACGATAGATTGGTTATATAAAACTCAATTTATCATCTAAAAATATTCATTGACCCAGAACATTTATGGCCGAACGACAGTTTAGGAGGAACAAGCATCTCGTTCTCGGACAAAATGTCGGTTAGTCGGTTATTTCGTCAACATAATTGAAATGTTGCTTGAAATAACCTTTTATATTGTGTCAGAAATGTAAAAATATTAAGGATACAGTCAACAAAGTTTTTTTGCTGCTTGCTAACCAATATTGGCTCGCGTGCCATATGCTTGCCATCCCTTGTCTATATGTTTGGACATTGCGCATCCGCCGCTTTGTACTTGACAGTGGCGTGGATAGCCAAATGCCTCGGTCCCAATAGCCCTGGGGACTTTCAAATTTCTCCGAATATAGAAAAAAATAAAGATTTTTTGCGATTTCTCTTTTTTATCATATCTGAATGTCTTTCCATTTAAACCTTATATCTGGACAGAGTAATTAAAAAAAAGCCTAACTTTTTCAGCGTGTTCCCGATAATCGATTAATAAGGGCAACTTGAAAGGGTTTACTCCGGGTTTCAGTTTTAATTGGACATATGTTTTTGTTGGGGAAGTGGGAGAGGAGCCACCGATAATATTTTACCACGGGCCTTTACGTTTCTAGTTATACCACTGCCTATGAATATCACCCTATTAGTCTATGCGTTAACTAGAATAATTGTCAGTAGAAATTATTCAACGGGGAACTTGCATATAAATCAGAGCAAAATGAAGAAAATTCGGACACGATCGAACAAAACAAATAACAGTTGTTAATTCAGCAATTTCCAGTGCTTATTTTTATTCAAGGAATTTCTCTAAAAACAACATTTTTGTGAAAATTTCAAATTGAACTTTTCCTTGTTCATTTTCTCTATCAACAAGATTGGAAAGGTGTACTCCATGCCGGAGTACACAGAGTTTCCAAATGCGTTCTTTGAGATTTCACAATGTTCTCAATATTTTTCACTCAGATGAGAATTTAACGAGAAGCAAGCGAGGTACGTTGTAAAATGCATGTAGGTCTTCATGTAAAGTAGTCGTAATTATTGTCCGATTTAAACCAAAATTGAAATCGATCCATCAATTTTAGCAAAACTCCTTAATACCAAATTTCATCAAAATACGTCTAGCGGTTCCCGAGTTGAAACAAAGGAACATTGTAAACTACTTGTAGGCCAGTAGATGGTAGCTTGTAGGCCATGTAAAGTGGTCGTAATTGTTGTCCGATTTTAACCAAAATTGAAATCGGTCCATCAATTTTAGCAAAACTCCCCAATATCAAATTTCATCAAAATATGTTCAGCGGTTCACGAGTTTCAATATGGAGACGGACGAACGGTCGGACGGACGGAAACTACCTCCCCTATATGCGTTCACTTCGTACAAAGAACGCATAATAACCTGTATGTTCATTCTTTTTTATGAAGTGCATCTTGACAACGCTACATACAATTGCCCATGGCTAAATTCAGGCTGCGGGAAGAAGGGTTCAACTATTTTTAAGTTTGCCCATAATTTAATTTAAGAAATAATATAATAAAGAATTTTAAAAACCAACTTACCGAAATCAAAGAATTTCCATGTGATTTTTAAACTTGCCTTCTCTGGTGTATATAAAGCAGCAATTAACATATATTCACCTGATGATGCTACGCTCGTTTTTAAATTAAATTTGTGGAAATAACAAAGTTCTTTTTTCAATAACATATATTTATGATTATCGGTTTAGTTGACAATTTTTACAGAATTCGATTTAAACTTGACACATTTATTGTAATCTGGGCTAATAGATAAATCCTATCTTTTATATAATAAAATATCTTATTCTTGCGATGTTTAGATGTTGCACGGAAGAATTTGTCAGAAATACGCATTTCTTTTCGAAATTTTGTGGCTTTTTCGTACTTTCTGGGTGCTTCCGGGGCGTCCCGCATTGTTGCCTCCGATTGAATTAGCGTCTATCAAGCCTTCAAATAGACGAAAGAATTGCGTTATTCGTATCGCGCTTTTTATGAAGCATCGAAATTATTTTGTAGCAACATCAAACTTAATACATTGCAACGTTAATAATTGCAGATAATTATTATTCAGTCAACTGCATGTGAACTGTGGGTGTTTTTAACGATCGGCTAAAAGAAAAAAAATCTTTCTTTATTTCAATACTGGAATGTGACCTTTTTCGTAAGGGAGAAGCAATTAAAATTGCACTTATAAATTATAAAAACAGACATGAAATTCTATGTCTAATTTTATAAGGAGAAATGGCTAATTTTACATTTAAACATGCAGATTTCTGACTAACTTCGCAAAAGTTTTTGCGCGTATCACTATTACATAATTTCTGGCGTCTATTCGTCCGTCTATCGCCCTCTGTATCTCAAGAACTGTTTGTCGTAGGGAAATGCGGTAACGACATTTAGTTTCTACCAGCTAGGAGACTCCAGGAAAACTATTTTAATTTTCATTCGCCATCTTGAAACAAAATGGTGGCCGCTTAAAATATTTGAAATTTTCTGTTTCGTAAACGCTGTGTCGGAAAAAAAACTTTTTGAACAAAAAATTGTCTTGATAAGAGTTGTTTGAAAAATTATTTTCAACTTAGCGGAATAAATGCGAGGCGCGTAGCGCCGGGGTCCCTGGAGCGTTAAGTTAAACATAATTTCTCTACCATCTATTTATCATTTATATTTTTGAGTATTAAGGTCGATCCAATGGATCACAAAATGCTACTAAATTGTCAGTACTTAAAAAATGCTAGTTGCGTGCTTAATGGCAAAAATAGCAATAAAAGAAGGTTTAGAATTTTCAAAAGTCATTTTAAAATTAAAATGTTAATCGGAAGAATAAGAGATTTCACAACATGAAAGCCGAAATGTATCTCCAGACGACTCGGTTTTTTTCGAGATTAGTCTCGGTTACCTTTCTGTGCTTTGTCCCGATCTCCCGATAATATTAGTGCTATTTAAATTTTATTGCCTGGCAGCGTTATCTCGTTAATTTATATTCAATTATACCCTAATATTCCCATTAATTTCGTGAACATTTTTTTAATTTGTAAAATTATTCGCTAAATATTTAACAAAATACTTATATGAGAAAGCTTTTAACAATTAGTCTATATATTACTAGCTGAAAGTACCCGGCGTTGCTCAGATTTTTAAGTCAAGACAAAAAAATATTGAGGAAGATTTGAGAATAAAACCAAGCAATGAATCAAAGTTCATTTTTATTGTAATGCTTGTATGGTATGCAATATTTCTTGTCTTCCCATCTTTTGCCCAAATAAAGAAATTTTTCCTGCATCCTTTATCGACATATTTGGCGACTATTTTTATCAAATAATCATTATAAACAGTCGATAGAATAACTTTTAAATTATAGCTATTTCACTCGAATTGGTTTCCAGTGGAAGAAACTGCATCATATTATGTGGTCATGAATCTCAAAATCATTAATACCTTGGGCAGGAATTGCAATTTGTCACATGAATATTTTAAAGTCAAACCTACGAAAAAAATGAATTCCCAATTATTGAAACCGATTTGGGCGATAAAAACTGGTATGTGACATGGAAAGTGTGGTTTATAATCTAATAAGTATAACTGGCTTAATTGATCCATAAAAATGTTCAGTTAAAGAGAAAGCAAAATGTACATATAGATATTTAAGGGAGGAAGAAGTTAACAGCAAAATGTGCATACATATATATATTTAAGGGAGGAAGAAGTTAAAGATTATATTTAGGTTGAAATTAAAGAATTTTTATCGTAGTTTATTTATTGTACTTTTCTGTGATATCTTTCACTTTATTAATTTCCACTGTTAATGAAAAAACAAATTTCTCTCTCAGTTACATGGAACGAATACATACATTCCTATAAAATTAAATATTGCTGGCGATGGAATTCGCCGGTTTCGTGGGAATCCGTTGAATAATAGCCGAGATTGAATTTAATTGATAAGATATAAATGCCTTATATTGGTAACACTAATTGACGATTTTCTTCCGAGTCAATTATTCGAGTGTAAACTACTTAATAATACGATTTGAAAATAACGTTTCAGATATGACGCCATTGATTCCCATTAAAAGCATTAAATCAATACTATCGTAACAGATATGACATAATTTCCCATTTAAAAGCATTGAGCTTGTCACCATGGTTATTAGCATTTTACATTGTTGAAAAGAAGAATAAAAAGCATTTTTATGTGATTAAAATCAGTTATTTAAGCTAATTCGGCACGGATTTTAATTCTGCTTTCAAAAATAAGCAACTCCATTCTTTTTTCTATATAACAGTTTTGTCCCGAGTTCAAATCTTAATTTTAAGTAATTCAAAAAAGCATTTTTGGACTGGCTTGCACAGAAACCTCTGCTACTCTTATGGCCTACTATTGAAATTGAACAATGAGGTAAAAAATAACCCCATAAAAAACGTTAGGTTGACCAAAAAATGACAATTCACTAACAATAAATTAGGATGTAAGGAAGAGTCGTACCAAATTTGGTTGTTCCAGCTTTTATCGCTTAGGTGTTCCATGAACAAACAAACAGACAAACATCCGAACTCTTCAAAATATAGGTATAATAGATTTTATATTAACTACAAAAAGACAAAATCACGCATTGCCCCAGTTTTTCTCCCCCAGAAAACGTTGTTTCGATTTTGCTCCCTTAGAATCTTGTCACCCTAGCCAGTGGTATCAAACTTAATGGGTGCGTGGATCGCATGAAGGAACTGCACTAAATCCGCGGGCCGCATACCACATTACCAGCTTATCGGATCGCCTCCGCCCTCCGATAACCCATTCCGCAACAAAATACTAAAATTATTGTCGCAGTGTTGGTCCTTCGGACAATGCCAAAAACATCATGACAGCAGGAAGAGCGTTCTCCTGTACTCTTATTGTGGTTGGTTTTTAAAATGGGAATGGACAGTAAATTGCGGGTATTTTGGAAGTGTTGGTTTAATACATTTCTTAAATACCTTAGATCAGGGATGCTTAACCTTTTATACGTGGTTGGCCGCAGTTACAGTTACAGTTCGGCGGGCCGCATTTAAAGTTGCCAGTGGTTTGTTGGGTCAGATTAGAGTTTAAATCGGAAGTTATCCTGAGATTATGTGGTATCATATGAATGAAAATTAAGTGCAAATAAGGAATTTAGTGCTAAAATTTCAAAAATAAATGTTTTATTAACATAATTTTAACAAAAAATGTAAATTTGTGTTAATTTTTACAGACAGGTTTTTCATCATTGCTTCGCGGGTCGCATTCGACCGTATACCACTGTCTTAGACTATAATAACAAATTAAAGAGCGAAAGAATTTTTAATAAATAAATTTGGGTTTGGACTGCAAAATATAATGTAACATACGAGTAAAGTAACGTACTTTGCGGGCCGCATAAATGCTACATGCCCTAGTTAATGAAAATTTCGGAGTCTCACCCATCGACCTCCGCAGTTGAGGCCACTGTCGTCGTAGTTCGCTGGCGTCCTGTAACCAAAGCGCCACATGCTGCTGCGACCCACGGGGTCCACCAGCCTCCCATGTCCCTCAGCCAGTGCGAATCCGATGGCCAAAACGACGAACACCCTCACGACTCCCATTTCTCTCGAGGTGTGACTAGACTAGAAAATGAGCGAGCGGAATCCTTCTGCGGCGGCGTTTTTCCGCGAGCGTAACAGAGTAATCGCTTCTTACTCCTCTTCTAGCGAATTAAGAAACCTTAAGGGCCCTTTTTATAGCGAAATTTTCGAGCGGGGTGGGGTTATGCGCTCGCGAATTTTGGCATATATATCGTAGTTTTAATCCGTATACGCGATCGCAATTGCCATAATCTAATCTCTCTATTGCTGCCCCTCCCAACCCTTTCAAAATCCGCCAACATCTCGAGTCGTGTTTGCCGTTGGAAAGGACGAGAAAACGAGGGAAACTTAGTCTAATTAGGGGAAATTTTGCCGTTTGTTTGCTTTTCCAGGAGTTTGCCGCTTCGGGCAGGGATGCGGAAGTCTTCGTAGTTATGGTGCGATAAGAAGATGCCGTTTTGAGATAAAATTTATGCGCGATGGAGTAATTATGTTCGCGAGTGCGGCCACGTTCCATCAAGACTTGCCTTGACATTAGGGGAGAGTCTAGGTTTAATGCTGAGATTTCGAAAGCAGCTAGGTGGTTCTCTTTTTGGTTTACATATTACATCAATTGTTATAACGTGGGCCGACAAGTCGGATGACTTGAAAGTAAGCGAGATTAAAAGTTTATGGTTCCGTAGAATCGCGAGATTTACCACTAGCTTATCTTTTGTATTTGCAAGACGAACGTTCCGAACGGTACGGTTTGATCGCGCGAAGTTCTTGCAGGTAAGTTGGTTAGTGCAAATCATCTGGGATTTTGGAAATGCAAAACTCAAGTGTCACGTGTTTTAATTTCAAATTTCATAGATTATTTTTAATGGTAAGGAGTAAGAAAGTTGTATCTATTAAGCATATTTCGCTCGTTTAATATTTATGACTCATATTTCTCAGGCGACGATAATGACAAATCTTCCATCATTCTGTTAAAATACACCTAGAAATAGTAATACGAGTGCTAAAATTCCAAGGTACTAATTTTGTTTTCCAATTGATTTTGTCCGTCATACGCGTTAGTGCATCAATTACCGACCGGCAGATTATTTTATTTAATAGTTTTTATTTAATCTAAAATTTACTCCCAAGCATAATATTTACTCGGTATACCTGCAGCAATGACGGTTAATTTAAGTTTCTTAAAACATGGAATTTTAGAGAAATAGGAATTATCTAAGAGAAATTATTTAAGGACGGGAAAGAAATTGAAAACACAACTCTTTGGAATGGGTAATTTATTCTGAAACGTTTCATAATTAACTTTTGTTTTTATGTCGTTACATTTTTTAGAAATTATATCCATCTCTAACCGTGCTGTAATAATGTTCAGAGATGAAATGATGCAAAGCATAAACTTGTCGGCATATGCTTCAGTATTATTCGTATTATGTATTTTAATGGAGTGGAAGTTGATAAGTTTACACTTTGTGTAATATCATTTTGCAAAAATTATTTTATATATCTTAATTCAATTTTTAAGTAATTTACTAGAACTTTTATTTTCCTGTTTTATTTTCATAAAATAACATAGCACTTTGTATATATGGACGAAAATTATACACTCGCACATTATTTCCGTTAATTAAAAAAACAAATGTTTTAAAATTGGTTTATGACAAATTCATTCAATCCTTAGGAATGGTTTATATCCCCGCATCATTGCTGCTTCAGTTTCGGTCTCTTCATCAAGGCGAGAAATTTCAGAAGACCTTTGATAATCAACGCAACTATAATTAACGTTATGACGATCACCAGCATCAAAGTCGCCGCTATGTCGATCATGTGGAATTGGTACCATTGGAGGTCCGCAGCTGCCGAACGCAGGTGTGGTGCTCCTTTGTGTCTTAGGACGTATTCTATCCAGTATACGGCTCTCTTCAAAGGCGGATCGGGTTGATCCTTGAAGATGGAGGAAAGTCTCTTCATGTTGTCGGTGTATCTAAGGAATGATAAAAACCGTTAAAAATAGATTGAGAAACGACTGCCGAAATGGAAACTAAATAGAATTCACGAAAAATCCTATTTTTAATTTAATCCTGCTACTTGAAAAAATCGAAATGATGTTGTTAAAAACTTCATTTTTACAAAACTTCGAAAATAACGTATAATCTGCGCCGTACAGAATATGTTATATCCCCTCCACGTATTTTATTGGGAACCCTTTTCTCGAGTGTTCCTCTCGCCATAAGTGGGTTGCGGGTGTGCTCGGTACCCCATTGCCAAGAACGTTAAATTTTCCCCGAGGTTATAGTTTCGGGGATAAAAATTCGAGAATCACCTTATCTTTCTATACCGCTCCATACGTATTTCCCATTAAGAACGCCTTTGAAATCTGTGTGTATTCCATTTATGGAGTATACTTTTCCATCTTGTTCTTAGGCAGTGCTTTAAATGGGCAGGTACTATCAGGTACGCAGTACCGAGACTTCTAATTTAAAGTTTTAGCGTACCACCAGTATCTCAAATTTTAGCGTAGACCGCCACTGCACCTATTCAATCCGGCAGACTAGATAGCTTGTCCCAAAAGGCACGAAGGGAGGAAAACACACCAATCAATAGGAAAATTCATGTAACAAAGTATTTTTGTTTTCTACTTTTTGTTCCTTTTGAGTTTTATTATAGGTACTTAGTATTACCTATTTATAATATATATATATGTTAAGCTGAGTAACTGAATAAATGTTTTTTATATCTTTTATATATAATTATTCAATGTCTGTCTGTCCGTCCGCCCCCCTTTATCTCTTGAACAGTTTGTCATAAAGACATTCTGTAAACGCCGTTTTGTTTCTGCCACCTAGGAAACCTCGAGAAAACAATTTTCGTTTACATAAGTGTCCCAGGGTCGACTCAATATGTTTTGATATTTCAAGGTGCAAGGTTTTTTCTTTCATTCATTAAAATACGTAAACAATGGATCGAATTTCTCTGTTTTTGCTTTATTCGAAACTAGCAAAAACGCCCGGCTACGCTCGGGAAAGAGTTTTATTTTAAGTTGCAAACGATTTTTATTATCTATTAATTGTGGTAGCTCTGCTCTTAAGCTCCGCTTTAAAAATATTGATTTCATTATGGTATTTTGTAAAAACCGTATATATGCAATTTAGTTGACATCCGTTGATCCTTCCAAATCCATAGTTACCCGAAAGAGTTTAATTTGTAATTGCGGCACTCCTGTTTAGTTGATCCGG
The DNA here is from genome assembly GCA_028673005.1 of Tanypteryx hageni. Taxonomy (NCBI): domain Eukaryota; kingdom Metazoa; phylum Arthropoda; class Insecta; order Odonata; family Petaluridae; genus Tanypteryx; species Tanypteryx hageni. The sequence goes on along the minus strand of CM054114.1, from coordinate 50,745,374 downwards.
TACAAATATGCTACTATGGCTTTATATATGTGTACATAATAAAAATTATAATTTGGTTAAAATCGATGCGGACAGTTCAACACAACCACTTATAAAAAGAAAATTTTATTACTTTTATTTTGGCAGCCCTGCTTTATATATATATATATATATATATATATATATATATATATATATATATATATATATAACAACTTACGGAAAAGGAAAGGTAAAATGAATATATGGATGTCAACAAGGTGTTGGGATGAGGAAACCCAGTGAGCACTCACCAATCAGACGACTTCAGGTTGGCGAGGCCCCGGGGATGTCGAAGCGACACACGTAAAATAACACAAAAACACAGAAACATCACAAACGTAAAGCTTTCGGAACTACTCCTTCTTCAGCTACAGAGAGAGAACTCCTCCTCCTCCTCATCCCAACACCTTGTTGACATCCATATATATATATATATATATATATATATATATCATAAAAATCTTATTTTTTTATCTTGCACAACTCCTTCCTACAAAATTTCGTTGAAATCGGTTCTGCCAATTCCTTCCAAATTCATAATTACCGAACAGTTTAACTTTGCAATTGTGGCACCCCTACTTAGTTAATCGGGTCGAGGTATAGAATTTTGGTCATGAATTTTAGTGAAAATTCTATATCCCTAATTTGTTTGAATTCGTGTCGGCCAATTCCTTCCAAAAGCATAATTACCGAAAAGTTTAAGTATGCAATTGTGGCACCCCTACTTAGTTAATCGAGTCGAAGTATGTAATTTTGGTCATAAATTTCTGTGAAAATTCTACCTACCAAATTTGGTGGAATTCGGTTACGCCATTTCTTTCCAAAAGCATAACAACAGAAAATTTTATTTTGCAATCGTGGCACCCCTGCTTGGTCTATCCGGTCCAAATATGTCATTTTGGTCATGCATTTATGTGAAGATTCTATGTACTACCTAATTTGGTTGAAATCGGTTCAGCCAGACATATACGTGCAGGCAGAAATTTGGACCGACCGTTCCATGGGCACCCCTCGAAATCGTGAAATTTTGATCGACCCTACATTACGATCCTTGACCCCGTAGACCGATTTTAACTATTTTATGCTCGAAAATGTATCTCATCAAAACTGATATTATTGGAGAATTCATCAAAATCGGCATTTGGACCAACAATGGGGACTCTCGGGCCCCCGTGGGCCGATTTAAATTATTTTTGGCACTGCAACTTTCAGGATCAACCTGAAGTTACTGCCAAATTTTGAAGCTCCTACCTTTATTTTCTGAAGAGTTATGACAGCCAAAGACAGACAAACATTCTCTTTTATTCATAGGATATCATTATAAATAGCTGCTTCTTACATATATAGGATATAGGATATATATATATATATATATATATATATATATATATATATATATATATATATATATATATATTCTCTCTGTAGCTGAAGAAGGAGTAGTTCCGAAAGCTTTACGTTTGTGATGTTTCTGTGTTTTTGTGTTATTTTACGTGTGTCGCTTCGACATCCCCGGGGCCTCGCCAACCTGAAGTCGTCTGATTGGTGAGTGCTCACTGGGTTTCCTCATCCCAACACCTTGTTGACATCCATATATATATATATATATATATATATATATATATATATATATATATATATATATATACCCAAAACTCCCTCCCGGCCTTCCACCTACCTTTTCCATCTTCAAACCTCCTTCCCAATACATTCCACCCACCCTTCCTTCCCTACAACCTGTCGAACAATACCTCAATTATATCCTTTTAAGAATCTCCCAACCAAACTTTTCAGATCTTATCGACCATACAGACAATCTTCCCAGACGTGAAAGGCATGCCATTTCTTCACTTAAACATGTTGACAATATCATCATCCTCCCTGCCGACAAGGGCACCACCACGGTTGTGGATGGATCGCGCCAAATACAACAAGGAAGCCGAACCCCAACTTTCTGACGAAACCTTTTGCCATCACCTTACTTCCAACCCCACAGACCACCACTCCTACCAAATTTTGTCCTATCTTCATTCCTCAGGAAAGCAGGAAGGCCTTCCCGATTCTGCCATTTCTCTAATAATCCCCAACAAACCCCGCGCACCCACATTCTACCTTCTCCCTAAAATCCATAAACCCAACATCCCTGACTGTCCCATTGTTGTCAGCTTTAATTCCCCTACAGAACGCATCTCCGCCTTCGTTGACTCCCACCTACAACCTCTCATTCGTCAATTCCCTTCCTTCATCCAAGACACTAACCACTTTCTCAAACGCCTCAAACACCTCCCCTTTCTTCTCCCACCCAATACCATTTTGGCCACTATCGATGTCTGTTCTCTCTACACAAACATCCCCCACGATAACGGACTCTCTGCCCTTAGTAAACTCCTGGACTCAAGACCACCCGGCGCAAGACCGTCCTCCCAGTTCTTATTAGACTTGGCAGAAATGGTGCTCAAAATGAACAACTTCTCCTTCGGTGGGCGACACTACCTTCAAATTAGAGGCACTGCAATGGGCACTCGAATGTCGCCTTCATACTCCAATTGTTACCTTGGATAATGGGAGAGACTCTTCCTCAACGTACCACTCAGACCAATTTTGTGACTGAGAAACATCGACGATGTCTTCCTCATTTGGACGCATGGACCTGACTCTCTCCTTTTCTTTCTGTCGTGCCTATCCTCCCATCCTTCACTCTCCTTCACCCACCAATCCTCTACCTCCCACATCACATTCCTGGATGTCGATCTTTACCTACAAGACAGTAAAATCCGCACCTGTGTTCACATCAAACCCACCAACAGCCTCCAATACCTCCACTTTGATAGCTGCCATCTCCTTCATACCAAAACCTCTATCCCCTATGCCCTTGCTCGACGAGGATGGAGGCTTTGTTCCGATAGACCATCCCTTCTACAGTATTACTCTATCCTCGAGGATGCTTTTCCCAAACGTGGCTACCCTCCAGACCTGGTCCGCGAACAGATCCATAGGGCGATGACGCCTAGATTCCATCCTCACACACCCACTATCCTTGCATCAACCCCTCCACTCACTCTAACGACACTTTTCCTTCCTGGTATCCACGAAGCCCTCAAAACAATCCTCCATGCTGCCCACCCAATTCTTACCTCTTGCTCCCACCAGTCCCTCTTTATCAACCTTTTTGCCAATCCCCCGCTACTCTCCTTCCGCCAGCCCCCCAATTTGGGAAATATCTTGTGGATGAAGGAACTTCCCACTTTTACCACGCCTCTTGCCTTAGGGTCTCACCCTTGCGACAAACCTCGCTGCCTCCCTTGCCCTATCCACCTACCCTTATCTTCTTTATCGAGTCCCTCCACCAACATCACCTACCCCATCACCTCTAGAAGCAACTGCACCACCCGTAACGTAATTTACCTCCTCACCTGCACCATATGTCCCGCGTTTTACGTAGAACTCATCAGCAATTCGTTAAACATCCGTATGAACGGTCACCGGAATAGCTTTATTCTCAGACGCCCCCACCCCGTTGCATTACACGCCAGTGCCCACAATATCCCCTTCAATAGTTGTTACAATGTAAGGGTTATTCACGCCTTACCCAATGACACTCCTGCCCCCCTTCTCCGACATTGGGAACTAGCCCATATACATCTTCTTGACTCTTTCTCCCCGCCTGGCCTCAACCTCCGCTAACCCTATAAGCCCTCTTACAATGTCTCCTATAGTTACATTGTAGCTATTCGCGCTTTACCTCACCACACTTTCTCCTTATTGGCTATCCACCCTTCCCACTCCCAGCCTCCTCCAATCATCAACCTTCTCACATCACCTTGTCATTCCCCGCCCAGTGTGTCACTTTCTGTTACTCTATCTCCATCGCTGAAGAAGGGCATAAGCCCGAAAACCTTATATATATCCATTATATATAGACGCTTCTTGCAGAGGAGGATTAACAAACAGCATAAGGGGAGGATACTAATGTTTAGGCACTTCCATATCAGCAGGAGATTCAACATTTTTTTCGTAGGTAGTATTCTGTGCAAAAGCAACTAGAAAAAACGAAAATCTTGAAAAAGTTCAACAATGTGGCAGCTAAAAATTCGCAATTGTTTAAACAAAAGTTCAAGGTTTATGTATTTCCAAATGTGCTACGTAGCTGAAATATTTTTAAAGGAAGCATTTGTTAAAAACCGAAATAGGGATTATAGAAATGTTGATATATTACATAATTTGTTTGGCTGTTAAAAATTCTAGAATTTTAAACAAATAGGTGGATGTTTAGGTATTACGATGCAAGCTGCGAAGCTGAAAATTTTAAGTTATTTAGAACTTACTGCATATACACAAACGAATGTTTGAATGTTTCCTTAAAATTGATATCGCGGCCGTTAAAAATTGTTAAAATTTAAACAATTAGATAAATATTATTTCACTTCTAGATGAGCTACAACGTTAAAATTTGGCAGTAAGGTGTGGAATTAGTGCACCACCACCATTGGAAAAATTTATAATATTCTTAAAATTGCAAATTTTAGTTTTTGTTTCAATCAAATATTATTCCATAAGGAAAGAACGAAAATTGGCGTAGAGGCGAAATATTATGAATTAAAAAATATTTCTGATAATGTAATATCTGTCTGAAAAATTGTTGTATCGAAGGAGATGAGATGCTTGCAGACTGCAAGCACCAACTACTTGTATCATTATAGATATTCTTACAGAGGAGGAGGAGGATACTAATGTTAAGGCACTTCCAGATGAGCTGGAGATTCAAAATTTTTTCTTTGTTACGATTTTGTACAAAACCGACTAAAAAAACCAAAATCTTGAAAAAGTGCAATAATACGGACGCTAAAAATTCGCAATTGTTTAAAGAAATTTTCAAGGTTTATGTATTTTTGCATATGCTTCGGAGTTGAAAATTTTTTCATAAGTAGAATTCGTAAAAAAACGAAATAGGGGTTATACAAATTTTGATATTTTAATTTGTTTGGCAGTTAAAAATTCTTAAAATTTAAACAAATACATACTGTTTAGACATTACGGAATGAGCTAGGAAAGTGAAATTTTCAAGTTATGTACAGAGTGGTGCATTAGCACAAATAAACATTTGAATCTCTCCATAAACATATTGCGGCGGCCGTTAAAAATGTTAAATGTTAACTTTAAAATTTGGCGGAAATGTGTAGCATTAGTACCCCGTAATGAGGAAAGTAAAAAATTCTTAAAATGGCAAAGTTTTGGGATTGTTTTAATCTCTTATTTTTACATAGGGGAAAACGAAAATCGCTCCGGAGGTGAAATATTTAGAAATAAAAAAATATTTCTAATGATGAAATATGAAAAATGAATGTTTTCTTATGTTGAGATGATATGCTTGCAGAATGCAAGCACCAACTACTAGTCTTTATATATAGACGTTTCTTACAGAGGAGGATATAACAGGAGGATACTACAAGAGCTAGAGAGCTGAAAGTTTTAGTTTTTGTAGATATGATGGAGAAACCTACAGATATATGAGACTTCTTACCTAAGTAACATGAGTTCGACTCCAGAAATTCCGAAACTTGCGTTTTTTCCAATAAGAAAAGCATTGCGCCATTTTTGTAAATTAATTTTTGGCACTTGCCGGTAAGCTAGAAAAATGAAATTTTCAGTGTTGCTAGATGGCCGCAATATCTATTTGGAATTATTGTCACTTTTGCTTGCAGTGTATTGGGTTCGACTCCAGAGACCCCGGAATATCTCCCATAAGTTAGCATGGGAAAACGTAATCCAGTGTGTAGGCCAATCTAATAAGTTTAGGAAGCTGAAATTTTGCAAGATTATAGAATGTTTCTCATAACCAACTATAAAAATCAAAAATTTTTAAAATTGTTAATTTTTAGGGGTTGTTTTAACCCCATTTCAATATTAAAGTTAAATATTTTTTTAGGTACTACGATATGAGCTAGGAAGCTGCAATTTTCAAATTATTTACAGAACAGTGCATTTACACAAATAAACATTTCAATCTCTCCATATATATATTGCGGCGGCCGTTAAAAATGTTTAAATTTTAAACAGTTAGAAAAATATTATTTTACTTCTAGAAGTGCTACAACTTTAAAATTTGGCTCAAATGTGTAGCATTAGTACCCCATAATGGAGAAAGTACAAAATGTTTAAAATTGCAACATTTGGGGATTGTTTTAAACTATTATTTTTACATGCGGGAAAAACGAAAATCGCTGCAGAGGTGAAATCTTTAGAATTAATAGAATATTTGCAATGATGAAATATCTGTCTGAAAAATTAATGTTTTTTCAAGGTGAGATGAAATGCTTGCAGTATGCAAGCACCTTCTACTAGTATGTTATATCCTCCTCCTCATATATATATATATATATATATATATATATATATATATATACATATATATATATATATATCAATATATATATATATATATATGTGTGTGTGTGTGTGTGTGTGTGTGTGTGTGTGTGTGTGTGTGTCATATAAAACCTAATGTACTTCTAGAAAAGCTACAGAGCTGAAAATTGGAAGGAAGATAGGTCATTGGGTACGACTTCTGAAAAACCCGAAATTCCAGAAAAGTTATATTTAAGGGATGTTTTTGACTCCAATGTCAAATTTTGAAGACCCATAAGGAAAGTATTGAAAACTGTGCAGGGATATATAAAATTGCTTTTTTAAATTATTTAAAATTAAGATACAAAGTCGGGACATGCACCATACTATGGAAGAAAGATTGAAGTTTATTTATCTTGAAGGCAAAATTCAAATCCTTGCTGAATTTGCGTAAAAACTTGATTTTAATCAAAGTATTTTGAATTTTTTTCAGTCTTCAACATTGAAAAATATTATCTACCATAGCAACGACTCCAATGCATTTCAATGGGAATTGATTTTCCATACTTCAAGACCATTGATTTAATGCTTACATTAGGCTGCATTATAGTCCATTTGGTTTCGGCCAACGACGTATTCATATGATGACGTAACAATTTTAAATTATTTTATTATCCGGATACGTACTAAAAGGGCACAGATGATGACGCCATACTTCTAACGCGCAAAATATCCAAATGTTTACATAAATTTTAGTGTAACATATTGTCTTAATGATGATTGTATTTATTGCTTAAAAAGGGTAATCTGACCCACGAAACTTTAAATTCGAAAACTTGGAAGCGAACCGATTGCCAGAGAATTTAGGAATTCCGGATAGATGCCTTTATTTCTGGGAAAATTAAAACTATGATCTTATTTAAATGGGCTCTGTGTAGTTCAAATTATGTCGCGTTAGTTCCTTTACGAGTTTAGATCTTGGTGTATGGTGATTTTTTTAAGCGCTTGCAGTATGCAAGCACCGACAACTCGTATAATATAAAAATTTAATATTATCAAAGTTCCCGAGATATCTTTTCCGAGAAATTGCAATGTAAGTTTCATTACAAGTATTTCCTCTGCTCGAGAACATCACGACTTCGAAAAAATAATAAACCAGCGCCGTAGTCGCCTAGTTTGATAAAATCCTTTACATATAATTACTCAATGTCTGCCCATCCGTCTGTCTGTCTGTCCGTTCGTCTGTCAGTCCCCCCTTATATCTCTTGAACAGTTTGTCATAGAGAAATGCTGTAAGCGCCATTTTGTTTCTACCAACTAGGAGACCCCGGGAAAACTATTTTCGTTTACGGAAGTGTCCCAGGTTCGACTTCAGGAGGCAATTATATTTTCCTTTACACAGGTGTTTCAATTTTTCAAGGTGCAAGGTTTATTTCCTACATTCGTTTAAATACGTAAATATGAATCGACTTTCTCCGTTTTTGCTTTGACGGATAAAACTATAAAATATCTTATTCTTGTAATACGGAAGAATTTCTTTCTTTTCAAGATTTTATGGCTTTTTCGTACTCTTTCCGAATGCGACCCGCATTGTTGCCTCCGATTAAATTACCGTCTATCAAACCTTCAAATAGTTGAATGAATTGCGTTATTCATTTCGCGCTTTTTATGAAGCATCAAAATTATAGTTGCAGCAAGGTCAAACTTAATAAATTTCAACGTTAATAATTGCAGATTATTATTATTCAGTAAACTGAGTGTGGACTGTGGGCATTTTTAACGATTGACCAAAAGAAAAAAATCCTTTATCCTTTATTTCAATACTGGAATGTTATCTTTTCTTAAGGGAGAAGCAATTATAATTGCACATATAAATTATAAAAAACAAACATGGAACTCAAAATGACAGTTGTCCAATTTTATAAGGAGAAATGGGCTACTATTACTTTTAAACATGCAGATTTATGACTGATTTCGCAAAAGGTTTTACGGGCACCACTAGTTATTATGCGTTCTTTGCACGAAATGAACGCATATAGGGGAGGTCGTTTCCGTCCGTCCGTATGTTAAAACTCGGGAACCGCTGGACGTATATAGATGAAATTTGGTATTGGGGAGTTTCACTAAAATTGGTCGAATAATTCCAATTTTGATTAAAATCGGACAACAATTACGACCACTTTACATGAAGACCTACTGGTAGTTTACAATGTTGTTTAGTCTTTAACATTGCACAATAATTTACGATCTAGAATTTCACTCGATATTTACACTATTTCACCTAGAAAGAAATTAATATTCTTATCCTTTCCTTAGATTCTGTTGTTTAATTCGTGTTTGCTCATATTTTAAGTTTATATTCGATTTTTCCCGATTTTTCAACATTTAAAAAATGAGTTTCCTAATGTTGCTGGCATTGTGGATCTCAGGTTTTTGCATTGTTGGAATCGAGATTTTAAGTAAATGTGCACTAATCTTACAATGAAACAAACGTATCAAGGACAAAAACCGATTGAAAATTTATGTGAAAAGTTTAGTGTTAAAGTATAAAGCAAATGAAACTTGTAGCGAAGAAACTTGAAGTCAGAAACGACTCCAACACTCCAATGTATTGTAATAATGACCAGCTTAACATTTTAAATAGGAATATATTTCACGCTTACATTGAAAATATCGTTTTGTTTGCAAATTTTATTGGGCAGCTTAAGGCAAATTACAATATCGATAATGTTTGTGATTAATTTCTTTTGATAATTAAGCAAGATCTTTGACTCCTCGTGGCCGGTGCATTTATAGTGATTACTTGATATTAAATAAAACACTGAACATGCAATTTGCTGCACCATCAGAAATAGCGAACAAAACATAAACTGTTGTGTACCGGTAAGTGTTCGACAAAATCATGTAGGTCTGTGTTTATTGTTATAAAAATGGTGTGAGCTATATGATTATTATGAGAGGGGCAATAAAAATGGTTCAACTAATAACACCCTGTGTAACAATTGTTTGTCATAGGAACTATCGCATTGGACCACTTCACCCAAAGTTCCCTAAATTTTTGCAGGAAGTACTGCAACGGACCCCTAGTCCTATATATACTCTATATATATCCTATATACCTATATCCTGTATATGTAAGAAGAAACTATTTATAATGCTACTAAATGTTTGTAATCACCTTCATTAAAACCTGCACGGGTTAAATTGATCTTATTACTACAATTTTAGATGCATATTATGCATGGTGATAAGGAAATGTTGACCATTTACTGGAGAAAACCTGGGTGCTTATTATAATCGGAAGATTATGGTAATTGAAAAATAAATCATTTTACTTAAAATATAAATATATTTATGCGCCACGTCTCATTAATAAAACCGAGGTTTCGTGATTCCAAAATGCTTCATATCGGCGCATACTTTTTAGAATTAAAATTCGTTTGTAATCAATTGGCTACACTGTAACAGATACTATACGCTAATCTTTAATCGAGGTACCCCCGTAGATATTTTTATCGTTTTTTACATCGGTATACTCACGTCGGATCGGTTAGAATGGTCTTGATGGTGTTTAAAATGGTTTCTTTCGTCATAGAGTTAAGATCCATCTGTAGGCCTACTCCCAACTTTACGACTCGATTCATGTTAAACTTTTGGTCTCCGAAGACGGGGATGCCAATCAAGGGAACGCCTCGAGCTACCGCCTCTTGAAAGCTCAGCAGCCCTCCGTGAGTGATGAACAACTTAGTATTGGGATGAGCTGTTTGCCAAAAAGTAGAGAAAAAAATCAGTTTTGTATCATTACAAAAGGAACACCCTTTCAAACATATTTATCAAAGGCAAAAGTTCTTTAATTGCTTCAGTGTATGAAAAAATAGAAAATATTTCACAAAATAAGTCATGGTAGCTGTTCTGTTAAAATCGGCAAAATATCGATACAAAGTAAAACTTTGTGCAATACTTGATGATATTTTGACATGAAATCATACTTAAATACTTAATTCTAAATTGCTTGATTTTTGTTGCCTGGGATTTTAAATGGAAAAATACCTTTTCATTATTTTTTTGATATGGATGTACTTCTTTTCATTTTAAATATTTTGGATATTAAATACTGAATCGTAGCTATTCCTGATGTTTCTCGGTTCAAAAAAATTTGATATCGCAGTTTTCTAAATATTCAAATGTGAAAATACCAAAGGGACTGCAACTTTTGTCATCAAAAGTAAAGATTTTTTATTTATATTTGCACTCTAGTTTAATAAAACAGTTCCCTTGTCTTAAAAATGTACAAGTGAAGATTCTAAAATTTAACGGAATTTTAAAAAATTCTTTGTATTATTCATCTTTAATTCATCGTGTTATTCATTAATCTCATTCTCAACTAGTAAATTAATACCAAATATTTCATGGAAATTTCTGGGAATGAGACTGAGTTAATTCCTTCAGAAGAGAATACGTAATTTAAACATAAGCAAAGACAGTTCCATATGATATTATTTCATAAAATACCGTCAAAAGATCTGAGGGTCAATTTTTTGGTACTTGTATGATATCTACCCGCAAAATTTTCCCTTAGGGAGTAGCGCCGTAGGTGACGAGAAATGGAACTACGTGGAGGTTGCGTTTCGAAGTCGAATTTCGTTTGTTTAGCGTTGTTGTTGCTGTATTTTCTTATAATAAAGTGTTATTTAATTAAAAATTTGGTAATCTAGTATTGAACGGACGTCTCGCCTTGAGTAGCAAGAAATGAAAGGACGTAGTGTACATGTTTATTCCTCATAGACCTTTAGTTTTACGCCGTTTGCTCGGCTTCGGTCACCCATTCTCCGCTGCCATCGAGAAGGTGACATACATTTAGTGAGGGCACCGCAGGCGCCGAGCACGACTTCAATCTCCAGCACGACGGGCGTAAAATAGGATTTGTATCCGTTGAAATAATCTTTTAAATTAAAATATTCTTAAACAAATTAGCAATATTTTACGCCCGTTCAACACAAGATTAAACTAAACAACAAAATATTTTATCCGTCGTGCAGGAGATTGAGGTCGTTCTGGGTGCCTTCGACGCTCTCTCTTAGTGAATGTCACCCTTTCGATGCCTGCAGAGGGTGGCCGAAGCAGAGCAAACCAAACCAACCCGGTTGGAGAAATCCACGTAGTTCAAAGTAACCTCCACATAGTTCAAAACATCCTCCACGTAGTTCCATTTATCGTCACCTACGACACCTCTCCCAACGGGAAAAATTTGCGGGTAGATAATCCACAAGTACCATTTTTTATTATATTAAACAAGTTACCATTACTCGAGAAGAACTTTACTTTGGGAAGCTGTAATTCGGCAATGAGACCCATTACAAAATTTATAAAAGAGGGTGGGAAGATTAATCGTAAAATACTATTTTTTAACCCAAATAACTTTTTTATTTTTAGGAGAACGCGAATAAAACTGTCGCTTTCTTTCTTGCCGGACTTGCTAAATATTTTGGAATGATATTATTGTTCACCTAATATATCGGACTGTGGCCACCACTTGGACAGCTTCAAGTTCGGGGTCATTCCTGAAAGCGTATCATCTTCCCATTTCCACATGATTTTTTGCTTCAGTTCTCCAAATGCTCCCAGGAGGGCGTCTCTCGTTTCTTCGAGTAGCTCCGTGCTCTTGAGGTTCGATCCCATGCTGAAGTATACAACCCCATCCTTTGCATCGTCCATGAACTTTTGTATGTCCTGTGGATTTCAACCATGAGAGAAGAGACTTAAATTAGCGCGCTCGCCTTATGACTTGAGGAAAGTAAATAATACAAGTGATTGCTACAGCTACATAAAACGACTGAATAAGCAATATGCTCATTTGGATTACAAAGCGGCATTTTTCGAGGAAAATTTGCTTGCCGCTGGAAGGTCGGACATTCGAAAACGTTAATTGCTGTTCAACTGGTGTAATTGCCCGTCAAAAAGAACGGGTTGGCATGAATGAAGTATTAAAGCAGCGCTAAAATAGTTTTATTATATTATCGTTTCGATTGTGAATCATATTAAGTTAATAATGTCGTAAAAATTAATTTCCAGACAAAAGGAGAAGTGAATCGCTTAAATCTTTTAAAAAAGTAGATAAAAATATTATATATATATTCATTTTCGTTTACCCCAAACGGAGAAAAAACATTCCTGCAGTCAAATCCGTGTTGCTACAATTAATTAAATTGATTGATATCTTCTGTATTTTTTCCATTAATCAAAGTAATAAAGAAACATATTTAACTCTTATTTTTAAAAATGAAATTTATGTTGCATAAGTATAAATTTGTTTCCTATTAACAATCATAATTTGTTATTTGGTCCATAAATAGCGGGAAATAGCAATTATTTGGCGAGCATAAACGCGGGAATAACTCTTGAAGTGATCAGTCCCCCAACAGTTTTTCTTTTATAAATCTTGGAAAATATCGCGTTTTTTGGATTTGAAATCAATTTGTAAGCTTATACAAGTTTTTTCCAAGCTGATTCATATGTAATTTAAATAGAGAAAATATACTCATCTGGAATCAAAGTCATGGACGCTAACTAGGGTATGGATTTTTCGGGTTTTACCCAAATTTTACCGTATTTTTACCCTATTTTACCAGAGTTTTACCCTCCGATTGCCTTTTTTAAATTTCGGGTAAAACCAGAAAAAAACCCGAAATTATTAGTTTTCTTTAAACACGATATTTTAATATTTGGTCACAGAATTTCATTTCTGGCGCTTTTAGGCACCTCAGCACTTGAGTGCAGTCCGAGATGTTCGTGATCAGTCTGTTTATCCTCTTTGTAAACAATTTATTCGTAAGCTTACTTTGTAACACAATCATAATTTCCTTGGTTTGCTCGCGCCACAAATAGTCAAGGACGCGCCTTAGCTAGTCGCTGTTAGATCTTTGACAGGATAAGGAAAAAAGAGCCTGCTTGTTGAAAACACTACGAAAGAAAATTATGTCATTAATGTCAAAAGAAGTTGAACGGGAAGCAAGATATTTGTGCAGCCTGCGAGGTGTTCCTCTCCACCTGGAGGCGTTTAACAGGAAATATCACTCTCAATATTTTCCCTATGCTACCAATACGGAGAAAGTAAAAAATGGCGCGGTTCAGGATAACGATATCGATTGGAGATTGCCAAGTAACCAAGGAAACGCTTTGTTCAACGTGCACTCAAGTCCTATCTCGCTACGGACGAGAAATCAGAGTCGTCATGCAGACTCTAAGTCGACTGCACAATAGTCTGGAGCGTGTAATCGTGCCAAAATGTAATTTTTATATTTATGGGATTTGTGCAAAAATGCTACCTTTTCTTGTTCTTAAAGTATATGATTGAAAATCTACAGTATTATGATTATGATAAATATATAACCAGATGATTCCGCCAACTAGTCATTAGCGTAGATATCTCCATCGCAAATTGAATTCCAGCCTTATTGTGAGCTCAATATTTCATTTTTGAACTAAAAATTGTACACGTCGATTTTTTATTCAATCGCATCCAATAGGATAGCATTTTTTATTGTTCCAGTTTTCTATCTTCCGGTTGGTTCAGATTTGTCTCTCCAAGTCTAACCCGTCCTAAGTTCCTGTCTTTATCTGAAAATTGCAATTCTTCCAATATCCAATTAACTTCCAAAATTTTACCGTGCCATTTCTTAAACAAAATTGATCAAAGACCTTTTTGAAAATATCATAACTGTATTCACGTTTCTTTCTATTGGAGCCTCAAACTATCCTATGGTATCTTTTAACACTCTTCCTATAAAAAAAAACGTCTGAGGAAGTTTTATTGTCATATACCTACCGTTTTATCGTTACATTCTTCTTCGTGGATATGACTCTTTTATTGTCTCACTGAGTATAACTGCTTATTATTTATTACAAAACATTTTTGTCGACATGGTCTAAGAGTAAAAAGAATGTTAGTATTCACCAGGGGCAGGCGCTAATCACACATTTGTCGCCACATATACTATAATCATTACACCTATCTACATTCTATTCAAAATAGAAGCTAATCTTCAGCTATATACACCCGGTTCTCGTTTTTCTGGAAATGACCGCGTAAATGGAGAACGTAGGGCGTTCCAGAAAAGTTCCGTACTCATGTAGGCCATGAAAAATCTTCATAAAAAATAAGATAAAACATGTAACAGCATGCACTAAATAACATATTAAGACAATACATGATTATTTTCGTCACATCTAGTGCATTATAGCACGTACTGTTCCATATTTTAATATAAAATCATTTGGCATTGCATGCGAAAATTGTCTAGAAAGTTATCAATGTTATAAAGTAAGATGAAGAATATTTGGGTTGGCTTAGTAAAGTTTCCGGTAAAAACTGAGCGAAAACCGCGTTGTCAAATTACGGGCGGAGACAGAAAAAACGGGGACTCAAATATTTAGCTCTAATATTTTTATTTCCCATATTTTTAATTCCAGTGTTTTTATATTGATTGTTTATAATCACTCATTTTCTTTCTCTTTATTGACTAAACATTCAATTTTATTCAAGTAGATTATGGATAATGAAATAATAGTAAGTTGTATTTAGTATTTTACCTAGACTAACTGTATAGGACTGTAGTAATCGAAATTATTAAAGTATTGGAAATGAAAATGACGTTTATAAAAAAATATTGAGTGCAGTACATTTGACATTTAAACATCCGAAACAAAATTATAGAGCCTGACTTAGGACTCGAATAATATTATAAATTAAGGACATCTTGACTGGAAAGAACATTTTTTCTGCAGTAAAAATAAAAGCAAATGTTCGATGCTCTGATTCGGACATACGCTCTTACAAAACTCGGAGAACGAAGAGCCTTTCTCTGCCCATTCGATGGGCCTCAGAGCGAGCAATGAAAAACAACTTTGTTTCATTATAAACGAACTACATTTAAATTGATTTCATATTCATTACATGTGTATACAATATTGCACCGGAGAAGTAATGTAATCGACGAGTTTCTTTTTATGTCCAAGGTAGCGTTTCGGCGGCCTACAGTCAGTTTTCAGTCCGAGCTCGTGGTGGTGACACATTGAATTTGTGCTCGAGTTTTTGCCCTTATAAGATTGAAATGTCGCAAGCGAAAAAATTAATGGGAAATATTTCTCTTAATTAAATTGGACATAATAAAATGTGATGAAAGTGGACAAGGGCACGCTGCTGTAAGTCATGCTCTTTCTCTAGTTCCGACGACTGTGAGGACTATTTGTAGAAGTGCTGGAAAAATTAAAAACTGTGCTGGGGAGGTATAATCGAAGTGAAAAACTGATAGAAATGGAGCGTTTGCTCAACATATGGATAGAAAAACAATATATTACACCCGGTTCGAATTTTTGTCGGAAGAAGTGTAATTTGCATTTTATATTGTAGTGACGTTGCCAAAAATTATGTAATGCCCTTCCGTAGGGCAAATAATATGTAAAGATATTTTAAGCCACCATTCTAAGGGTTTGAAAGTTTTTGTGTATGCATTGTATTTTATTTATACTTTGATGATAATTCGAGTATTGTATCCTCTCTCTTCGTTGGCTTGGTAAGTAGTTTTACCACAAATATAGGCCGTCCCTCGTGATAACACCCACGTTCCCGGCCGGTCAGAAAGTGCTCAATTACAATGAAAATACGTACGTAATATATACCGCGCGCGCTCTCTTTTCCCCTCCTATCTTTGACATGGTTTTCAATGGAATTTTTGCATTCGTTTCGCACGATTTCGCGCAACAAGACCCATTTTAAGAATTGTGCTTACCCGTGATTTTAATCCAGTTAGGAACGCATCTCTTTTTATAGCATTGCTCTTATGTAAAAATGTGTTCCGCAATACGCTGATTCACCGTACACTCTGGTTTTTTGGAACGCAACCCGAGCGTATTGCATGGTATACTTGTAGTTTTACGTTCTAAATCTGGAGTTTCACTTTAGCTAAATGTCTGGATAATTAAAATTATTTCATGCGTGAAAATTATTTCTGATTAAAATATTTGGCAACTATTTTTCCATAATTCAATGAAATGCATTTACTTTTTGAGTTTTAAAAGTCGTATAATTGGGTATTCCATCCCGATTCAATAAAAAAATCCATTTTTTTAAAAATTAAGATTCATCGCACAGGGTATCCCAATTTCTCTTGGAAAACTATGCAGCATGTATGAGACATTTGTTCAGTTTGATGATATATATTTTTAACTGCTTGCCAGAATAAATTTTGTTAAATTGAATTGTCTTATAATTTAAACATGGTTTTCTAATTGTTTTTATTCTGCATCGTTGGCTTCAATGACCTCTTATGATGCGAGTAATTAAATTAGCGAATCTCATGGTTTGATGTAATTTTTCTGCGGTGTTATTTAGAACCAAGCCATTTTTATGCAAAAAATGCTGTTATTGCCCATTTCTAATGTTGTAAATCGATGGATCGAGCAAGAAACTTTAGAGAACTGATAATAAACCAGTTTGAGGCAACGATGTAGTGGCTATGTATTCCTCTTGAATGCCAGTACCCTAATTAAAATATTTAAATGTTAGAGTTTATAGTTTTGGCATAATAATGGGAACTATTCACAATAAAATAAAGAAAAAGCATATAAAAATAGCCATAATTCGGTTGAGTAAATCACGTGCACATCTTAACTTTAAATCGTCTTTCATATTTGATTTTCTCAACCTTTTTTACGGCTACTGAATTATCATGACCGTCAATAGGTTTTTCCAGATTAATTTTTGAAATTTCTCTCATGACGTTTTTCTGACTAACCCCCGTGCGATTTAAATTAAAAGAAGAACCAACATTACCTCAGGCAAAGGTTTAACCGGTTTGACGTGCATCCCGCCAACTTCCACTATGTTAGGAACCGAAGGACGCGGGAACAGGAAACTGAAGTGGCTGTTCAGCAGCACCAGACTCACTCCCTTCTGTATATCCCGAAGGGGAGGCATCGCCTCACCTATAAACTCCCTCGCTATGCCATCGTGGATAGGGAGGTAAAAATAATTGTGGAATATGTTAGCGAAAATGTACATGGCCGTGTTGGCCATCCTTTCGTAGAAATTCATGCGGTCGGAAAACGAGGAGAAGACGATAGGAGAGAAAGAAGGGAGTGCTGGGTTCCCTATTAGAGAATCCGTCATAGGAAAGGACCCGGTAGGAGACACGAGCACCAGGGTTGCGTTGAACACGTAGGACAAGGCGTGGAAGCAGTCGCAGAAGAAGGGGGACGAGATGACCACGTCGAATCGTGTACCGGTCCGAGAGGAACCGATCAATTCCTTGATTTCTGGCATTTCGTAAGTCGCACGACAGAGAGTGGAAGATGCGGACCGAAGCTTCGTTATCGTCCCCAATACGCTTTTCTGCGAGTTGAGTTTCGGAGCATTGAAGAAAGGAGCTAGGAATTCGTTGTTGTCGATCTGTTGGTAGTTGTCGGGAGGGGAGGGTATGGGGAAGGGAGTTATAAAGGTTATGTGGTGACCCCTAGAGACGAGTTCTTTCGCTAAGGAATGGAATATGATATTGTGGCTGGGAGCAGAGAATGGGATAGCGAAAAGGATCCTGGCGGCTTCCAGAGACGGAGGAGAGATTAGGAGATGATAAGCCAACAAGATATTCAGGGTCAGGGTGCCCTGTGATAGCTGAAGTGAGCTCATGGTTTATGGACCTGGAAGAAATAAACGAATGAATGTTATTAAAATCGCCTGTTACACCACAGAGCAACACGATATTGGAAATCATTTGAAATCAGAAGTAAAATTCTGCCATGACCGGGAATCGAACTCGGGTCTTCCACTTGCCGGGGGATAGTCTACTACTGAACTGTAGTAGCAGACTAAGAAAGCATCCGCGTTCTGAAACGGAAGAATTCATCAGTAACGATAGTTCATTGATACAATATTCCCCCGACAAGTGGAAGACTCGGGACCAATATCCGATAAAGGCAGAATTTTTATCCTAATTTAGAATTATTCCCAACGTTCCAGCTTGTAACTCTCGCATAGGAATCCTATGATACATTCACTCCATCAACTTAACACAATATTGGTAAGATAAATTTTTATATTAATCCTATTTTTGCCTACCTCCCTTTTTGATAGAGCTTAAAAAAAGATCTCAGTATCTGAACTGTACTATTTGCATCTTTTGAGAATCTAGTTACCTTACTGAATACGTATTCGGAATCAATTACTTCATCTTCAGTATGCCGATCAGTAAGACGAAGGATTCGGGTTGCGGATAGGGCTGCCTCCTTTTGAGGATTCCAAAACCGGAGATATGACCTTATGATGATTACAATGAGCAAAAAATTATATTAAGTATTTATATGGAAAACTAGTTATAGAACAAAAAATACAATAGTTTTTTTAATAATACAATATTGTGCATTAGGGCTGAGCGAAATTTTTTTTTCGAATTCCGACCGAGCCTAGTGCGGAAAAGTTGCCTTCTGAATAGAGTAACAAGAGGGGGAAAATGTTTTTGATCGGTCAACATCTTCCTATTCCGCCAGGCACCCCTTGTTTTCAACCTTTAAGATATACATGAAACGACACAAGAGATACATCTCTTCGCTGGTTTTGAAGATCTCTCCCCGATTCAGGTTAACGCGCAATTCCTAATACCTAATCTGACGCAGTTCACCCAATTCTACTTATTCGGGAATCTTCGGATTGCCCCGACCCTTGTTGGCAGGGGAATAGCTTGAGGGAATACTCTAACTCTTGCAATGAATGTCGAATGTTTCATCCGTGTATACTGTGTATAGTTTACCTACTGGTCAAGTATCAGTGAAAACAAGATGATCCAAACTGAACTTATAATGCCTACTTTCCATTTAATTATTTATTTAATACTTATATTGGCTTTAATAGCTTTAAAGCCATCGCAGATATGTAGCTCTTTGTGTTCCCAAATTTCATAATTTAGCATTATAAAATACTACCAATACATTGGAACAGAATATTAAATTGATCATGTGTATTTGTGCAGCAAAATAACGCGTGTACGTATTAGAATACTAGTAGAAGGTGCTTGCATACTGCAAGCATTTCATCTCACCTTGAAAAAACATTAATTTTTCAAAGAGATATTTCATCAAGAGGAATATTCTTTAATTCTAAAGATTTCTCCTCAGGGTCGGTTTTCGTTTTTTCATTATGGAACAATAATGGAGTTAAACAATAACTAATTCTTACAATTTTAGTAATATTAAACTCTTCCCACATTGGGTTAATAATGCCACACATTTCTGCCATATTTTAAATTTATAGCACAATTAGAAGTGAAATTACACTTTTCTAAATGTTTAAATTTAAATAATTTTTAACGGCCGCAATAACAAATACATGGATACATTAAAATGTTTATTCGTTTATATAGACAAAATTCTACATAAAAATTTCAGCTCCCTAACTTGCCGCGTAGTGTCTAAACATTTACCTATTTGTTTAAATTTTAAGAATTTTTAACTGCCAAACAAATAAAATATCAAAATTTGTATAATCCTTATTTCGTTATTTTACAAATCCTACCTCTAGAAATAATTTCAGCTCCGTAGCACATTTGTAAATACATAATCCTTGAAAATTTGTTTAAACAATTACGAATTTTTAGCGGCCACATTGTTGCACTTTTTCAAGTTATTCGTTTTTTCTAGTCGGCTTTGCACAAACTCCCACCTAAGAAAAAATTTCGAATCTCCAGCTCATCTGGAAGTGCCTAAACATTAGTATCCTCCTCCTCCTATGCAAGAAACGTTTATATATAATGATATAGGAGGATACTAATGTTTAGGCACTTCCAGCTGAGCTGGAGATTCGAAATTTTTTTCTTAGGTAGGATTTTATGCAAAACCGACTAGAAAAAACGAAAATCTTGAAAAAGTGCAACAATGCGGCCGCTAAAAATTCGCAATTGTTTAAACAAATTTTCAAGGTTTATGTATTTTCGAATGTGCTACGGAGCTGAAATTCTTTTTAGAGGTAGGATTAGTAAACAAACGAAATAGGGATTATACAAATTTTGATATTTTAATTTGTTTGGCAGTTAAAAGTTCTTAAATTAAAAAAAAATAGATAACAGTTTAAGTGCTACGGGATGAAATAGGAAGCTGAAATTTTCAAATTATTTACAAAGTAGTGCATTTGCACAAATAAACATTTGAGTATCTCCAAGAATATATTGCGGCGGCCGTTAAAAATTAGTCAAATTTAAACAATTAGAAAAATATTATTTCACTTCTAGAAGAGCTACAACTTTAAAATTTGGCTAAGATGTGTAGCATTAGTACCCCACAATGAAGAAAGTGTAAAAATTTTAAAGTTGCAACATTTGGGGATTGTTTTAAACTATTATTTTTACATGTGGTAAAAACGAAAATCGCTAGGTGAAATCTTTAGAATTAAAAGAATATTTTAATGATGAAATGTCTGTCTGAAAAATGAATGTTTTTTCAAGGTGAGATGAAATGCTTGCAGTATGCAAGTACCAACTACTAGTTATATATAGACGTTTCTTACAGAGGAGGATGAGGAGGAGGAGGATAATAATGTTTAGGCACTTCCAGATGAGTTGGAGAATCGAAATGTTTTTCTTAGGTCGGATTTTGTGCAAAACCGACTAGAAAAAAACGACAATCTTGAATAAGTGCAACAATACGGCCGCTAAAAATTCACAATTGTTTAAACAAATTTTCAAGGTTTATGTATTTCCAAATGTTCTACGAAGCTGAAATTTTTTTTTAGAGATAGGAATTGTAAAAAATAGAAACAGGGATTATAAAAATTATAATATTTTGATTTGTTTGGCAGTTAAAAATTTTTAAAATTTAAACAAATAGGTAACTGTTTAGGCATTACGGAATAAGCTTAGAAGCTGAAAATTTCAAATTATGTACAGAATAGCGCATTTGCACAAATAAACATTTGAATCTCTCCATAAACATTTCGGTGGCCGTTAAAAATGTTTAAAATTTAAACAATTGGAAAAATATTATTTCACTTCTAGAAGTACTACAACTTTAAAATTTGGCAGAAATGTGTAGCATTAGTACCCTATATTGGAGAAAGTATGAAATTCTTAAAATTGCAAAGTTTTGGGATTGTTTTAATCTATTATTTTTACATAATTTAAACACGAAAATCGCTCCGGAGGTGAAATATTTAAAATTAAAAAAATATTTGTAATGATGAAATATGAAAAATGAATGTTTTTTTATGTTGAGATGATATGCTTGCAGAATGCAAGCACCAACTACTAGTATCTTATATCCTCCTCCTCCTCTGTAAGGAACGTCTATATATAATGATAGCGAATCTTAGTCTAACAATAGTTGTTGCTATGGTAACACACTCGTAACTAGTGATAAAAACTGCAAAATCGCCAGTATTTACGCGAAATTCAAAGAAATACAATCGATAACCAAAATTCTACGATAAAAATTAGAATATTCATTTCTTTCCTCAGAGAATAGTACAAATCTCGCTCCGATATTACAATTCTAAGATATTTTAATGTGCAAGACACAATTACTCTGCACGATGGATTTCAGATTTCCCATGTAAATCGAATGGGAAGGACAGTTCCTGGAATCGAATCGAATCGGGACTTCAATCTTTGCAACAAAAACAATCCTCGGGACACCAAGTTTCATGAAAATCGGTCTATTGGTTCTAAAGTTGATAGGGGGACGGACAGACAGACCCAACGACAAAACTTTAAGCCTATTTCCATTCTGAAAAGTAGGCTAAAAATCACCAAACATTACCAAAGGTTACTCATCGCATCACCATGTTCAAGTAAGAAACGGAAAAGGCGCAGTGACAGTCAGTGTGGCGTGTTTGGTTAGGGGCAAGAGATGAGCTTTCGGGTTTTGCCCACGTACATGGACGTAATGAAGCATTAGATTTTCGTCAGAGGGCAGATTACTTTTGAAAGAAAAGGCTGTCATCATTCAATTTCAGAAATAGCTTATTCAATGGCAAAGAATGTGGAAGAGATATGGGATTCTGCCACGTTTCCAATTATATCCCATAAACGTAAAGTAAAAATGATTCGTGATCACAATGAAAAATATAAAAATGTAAAGAAATGCCACAGCAGCACATTCGAAAATATTGTGAAGAATTTTCGAAACCGGGCGCTGAATACTTTGTTTGATGTGTCATCCTGTAAATGTAAATATTTCACTTCATGCTCTTGCCCTAAAGACCGTAAGGTGCCTTTAAGGGAGCAGTCTTTACTTCTCGACTAGAGCTCACTCAGATTGATGGCTATCGGGAAAATTGATCATGCTACCAAAAAGAATAGAGGAAAGGGAAAGCTCAAAATATTGGTAAAAGAAAGAAGACAACAGTACAAATTTTGTAATACGAAGAAAGCTCTTCTGTTACCGGTTCGGAGACCGAATCTGAGAGTGGCTGCGAAGAAAATCCTACAATCAGACGACTGAAAGTAAACATTGCACAACCTGAAAGAAAGAAACGTAATTTTAAAAAGTGACAGGCTTGGTGTGTCTGATACGGCTGCAGCGCTTATAGCAAGCACCACAATGGAAGGTTTGGGCATCGTAACAGAAGAAAACTTATCAAACGTTGTGGACAGAAGAAAAGTTCGGCGAGTGAGACGGAAGACCAGGAATATCGTAAATAATAACAGCGCAATGGGTTTTTCGGTCATCCCGAAAACGCTCTACTTGCAATGATTTATGATGAACGCCAGAGTGTAAGACAACGTGGAGTGGATTACATACTGGAAGCAAGACGAGAGAAGAACAGCGCCCCTATTCGTGACTTTAAAGTACCCAATTTGAACTTCAAAGCTAAAGACTACACGAAAATAGTGAACTTGGTAGCCTGCTGCTCTTTATCAGAGCCACCGGTCATCCAACAAATGACAGATGAAGAGATCAGGGAATTGGCGAACAGCGGGGAGTGTCCCTCCGGAATCGCACAATTCCTTTGCCATACTCAGGCCATGGAGAGACAGGTAAAATTACTAACTGAAGCATCAGCGAAAGTTTGCGGCACAGAAAACCGGGAAGGATTAATTCTAGGTCGACTTGAATCTCGCCACATAATGCCGAGATTTGTTACTAACAAACAGTATCACGCAAATCCGCGTGTCCACGTGATAAGGTGGTTGGGTTGGGCACGGGTGGAACAGCCACCTCCCCGTGGTGAATTCTGAGTTGTTTGGGCCACAGAAGAACGAAACAAGCGAAGAGCTGCATCCCTTGGGTCGTTTAGTGTGTATCTTAACGGTTGAAAACAATGGGTGCCTGGCGGAATCGGAAGATGTTGACCGATCAAAAACGTTTTTCCCTCTTGTTAGGCTATTCAAAAGGCAACTTTTCCGCAATAGGCTCGGTCGAGATTGAAAAAAAAATGTTTTTCGCTCGCCCTTATTGTGCATAGATATGATAAATTCAATATCCAAAGACTTATTAATAATACAATTAAACAAAAAATACAATAAGTCTATGTAAATCAATTTTTATCAAATTTAAAATCATATATAATTATATATAATTCTATTTCCTTCATAATAAGAGAAAGTATGAAGGAAATAGATAGGATTGGATATAGTTTTTTCAGCAGAAAATTTTCAGTTATGGCTCTCCCCTCCCCCCTCTCTCATGCGACAGTGTATGATTCTTCAGTGGTGTTACAACAATGTATAGCATTGCATCGCATATCTGTTCTCGGTGGCTTGTGAAATCCAACGCGGAGTCCGAGGTGATTAAATTGTCTTCAAGATATGCACATAAAAAGATTGATTGGAACGACTTATAGATTAGTGAAATTTAGAAGAAGTCATAATCTAATAATACGGCACGCGCTTTGACACAAAGTCCGTTCCGCATTGATTTCACATGGGATAAGGGACATTGAAGGAAAAATTGGCCGAGAAACCTTCCGTAACCGGAGACTGGTTATTA
Source organism: Tanypteryx hageni (assembly GCA_028673005.1). Lineage (NCBI taxonomy): Eukaryota > Metazoa > Arthropoda > Insecta > Odonata > Petaluridae > Tanypteryx > Tanypteryx hageni. The sequence continues at coordinate 50,721,041 of CM054114.1, read as the reverse complement.
AAACCAGATACCGGAGATGAACTGCAAAAACCGGAGAGGTGGCAGCCCTAGTTGTGGAGTGTATACGATATATATATATATATATATATATATATATATATATATATATATATATATATATATATATATATATATACAAACGATAAAAGTGAGATGGGAAAGTAAGGTAGGGAAGAGGGTAAGAAGTAGATACATTGTCGTGATGGGAAGGTTAGGAAGTCCGTTGAAATGGCTGTTACATAATAGAAATGGAAATGAGCGTCGCGTCTAATATTGAACCAGTGTCTAGAGCAGTGTTTCTCAACCGGGGTGACATCACACCCTAGGGTGACGCGCGAGTTATTGAAGGGTGACGCAAATATTTGATAAATTCACATTGTATCATATTCTGGCTTATAAAAATAAATAAAACCAGAAGAATACCTGCCTCTGCTTCGTTAAATGCATAAATGTTGATCTTTATGTTGTAGATAAAGCCTAATTTATCTTTAAAGATGACTTGAAGGAAATGGAACAGTAAACGGGGTGACGCAGAACTGAAATGGGGTGACGCAAACAAAAAAGGTTGAGAAACACTGGTCTAGAGTAACAACTCGGTTTTTGTGAATGGCTCAACTTTCGGCAGCGTCTAGAACAGGGGTGGGCTAAATACGGCCCGCGAGAGCATTTTATGCGGCCCGCGACGCCATTATGAAAGCGGACCACGACATGTAATACATATTATTTTATATTTATTGGTTAAAATTATGGTTGGAAAACATTTTCCAGGGATGTTATGAGGCTTATATTACATTGGCCAACACTTATTTTATTGCCAATTGTATTAGAGCGTTTTTAGGGTAAGTCTGTGGTGCTGATTCCAAATATGGCATTGTTTTTGCTAGATTAGCTCTAATTTTTGAGTTTTTGGAATAATTTTGGAAATTTAATGGTCAGGCGCAGCCTACTTACAAATCTCATTGAAATTGTCTCAAATCGTACAAAAGTAAACACATGAAATACATAATGGCGTTTTATTCGGTATAATAACAAATAAACATGGTAAGCTGATTCAGATAATCACAATTAATGCAAAGTAAAACGCTGTTTGTACAATTTTCTTTTATGTAGGTTATCAGGACAATCACGTTGGAGGCTCCAGCAGTAGTCTGCCATCATGTGTCTGTCCCATCTGCCTTAATACCTTTCCTCCATCACCTTTATATCTTGGTGAAACCTCTCACCTTGTTCCTCACTAAAATCTCCAAGATTATGTGGAAATCTATTTAAGTGGCTATGGAGAAAGTGTACCTTTATGCTCATATTAGTACCCAAATTTTTAAAGTTTGTGAGCATGTTTTGCACCAGTTCTTCATAATTGTCTGCTTTGTGGTTACCCAAGAAGTTCTTGACAACTGAGACATAACTGCACCAGGCAGAAGCTTCAACACCATTCATACATTTTGTGAAATTAGAATCCTTGATAAGTTTACGAATTTGAGGACCATCAAAGATTCCATACTTAGCCCAGGGAACGATCTACAAATGTATTTGAAGCAATCGCCATCTTTGTCCAAGGCCTTAACAAATTGTTTCATTAGTCCCAGCTTGACATGGAGTGGTGGGAGAAAGATTTTTTCGCTGTCAACCAATGGCTCGTTAATGATGTTCGCTGCCCCTACAGTCATGTTTTCCCTTGAAGGCCATGTAACTTTTTTCCACTGATCTTGCTTTTCCCTACTATCCCACAAGCAGATGAAACAAGGGTACTTTGTAAATCCACTATGCTGCCCAAGCAATAAATTTACCATCTTTAGATCAACACAAATAGACAACTGGTGCTCGTGATAGCAGAGCTTCTGCAAGACCATTTTGATATTTTCATATTCTTCTTTAAGTTTTGTTGAGTGAGCAATTGGAATAGATGAACATCGGTTACCATTGTGCAATAAAACACATTTCAAGCTTCTCCTGGAGCTGTCTATAAAAAGGCGCCAATCTTCTGGTCGATATTCCAGTCCCATTTGAAGAAGAAGTCCAGGGATGTTTTTGCAGTGTACAAGTTCTTCATCTTGGCTGAAGTAAGGAAGAAGTCCCGCCTCTCTTGTCCGATAAGCTGTTATTTTAGCTTCTGGCTGTAGACAGTTCTTTTCTTTTAGTCTGGATGCTAAAAGTTCAGATGCTTGCTTTGACAGACTGAGATCCCGTATCAGATCATTGAGTTCTTCTTGAGAGAACTGCTGAGGTGTTGAAATGCTTCCTTCATATTCACTTCCACTGTTACCACCTGTGTTACATTCCAAGTCCTGATTGATTTCAACATCTGACAAAGAAAGGTCAGGCAGTGTGTTAAACACTGGTATGGGAACATCTTCGCTGTGTGGCATAGGTCGCCTTGCTGATTCCAAATCAGGATATTCCCACTTGCGTTTCTTGTATCGATTGAAACCTTTCACATTCACCGCACAAAAATAACAATCATCATGGTGGTTTTTCTGCTCTCTCCGCACCATAGGCACACTGAAGTTTAAAATTTTCCTTTCTCCATTTGTCCACTGTTGTAAGCATTCTACACAGGTTTTGCAAACCTTATGGGGAGCCCAAGACTTGTCTTGGTCTCCAAGCGCCACTCCAAAATAAGCAAGATAAGCTCGCTTCACAAAGTCTGTGATGTTTTTTCTTTGTTTTTGTAGAGAGTATTCGCCAGAAATGTAGCAGAATGCATTAGGATTGTTTAAGCAGCCTCTTCGTGAAAAACTCATATTTCTCTGAAAAAAGCACCAAAACAAAATCAGCTTAATTTAATATGATATTGTCACGTGGCCGTTGTAGATGAAACACGTTTTATTGTTAACTGACACTATTCTTATTGGTAACACTCTGTATATACAAATTGTCACTACATTCACTCCTTACACAACTTGACTTATTTACACTAACTACATGTATACAAATATATTACACGGACGAGAAACAAGATAACCACAATAGACAACGCAAACCGCTCAGAATAACATGTGAACTGTCGAACTCTCTACTGTCAACTAACTGCTAGTTGGGTGGCCGATCACTTATATACGGAGGGGGAAAATTCTAGAATGATCGCGGAGTGAACACGAATATTTGCGTCTCTCACCTTCTGGAATGTTCCCGTAGATTCCCATATGCACACGTTATGGCTAAGTGCCCTATTAATCGAGGGTAGGTAACCATTATCTCATGAACTAGAGCAAATTCGAAAAAACTACTTTTATTTTTTAATTCAGCAACCCCAAAATACCCTAAATTTGTTCAAATATCCTTGGCAACTAAAAAAATTTTTTTTGTTAAGCTGTGTTATTAATTATTGATTTTCACTAATAGGATCCTTCGCATTATCTCAAGTAACTTCCGATGTGACCCGCCTAAGAACCCGCAACCGTCAATGCGATCCGCCTAAGAACCCGCAACTGTTAATGCGAGCCGCCACGTAAAAAATTTGCCCACCTCTGATGTAGAAGGTAATTGCTGCAAATGGATTTAGTTAATGAGTTCAATATTTTTGAAGTAAGTGTAGTGTTTGGTGTGAAAATTGCAAATCATCTATCTACTATAGCTTGTCTCTCGATGTAATTACTCAGATGTACAGGTTTCCCTCTCTTTATGCGGGTTTGCTTTATGCGAATTCGCTATTATGCGACAAACTTATTGCTAGCGGAATTTCTTTTTTTGCGTCTTTGATTCGCTCTTATGTGGTTACACGGCCAGTGCAATACAAATTATAGGAAGTTCACTACACCACAAGGCGACCATTCAGTCAGTCATTGTCTCTTATGCTTTGCGTGTCGGTACTACAGTAAGAGAGACGAGAGTGGAGAGGATACTGTAGAGTGGATATGAGACGGAGATTTCGTGTGATACTGTTTGAGTGTACTTGAGAAGTATTGTTTATCTTCCCGCGGAACTTGGGTTGGACTAATTGTAAGACAATCCTCCAGCACTTTTAAACCTATACTATTATGTCACCCACAACAATCATCACTTTTGCTCGTCTGCTTTCTTATATTGGCGAGTATAATTTACAGCAGTGGTAAGCAACCTTCGGTCCGTGAGCCGCATGCGCCCCCCGGGAGCGTTTTATGCGGCCCGCGAAGCTATGATAAAAAAGTGACTCGTAAAATTTGACACAAATTCATATCATACACCAGGAGTGGCCAAACCTACTTGCCCTCGGAGCCGCATACGATGATTTTCATAAGTTCGAGAGCCGCATGACACATTCTGCACTCATAAATTTACGATCAGTGAAACATAATCTGTATTCGAAGCAGTTTGGATATAATTCATGTCCATTAGGAATCCCAAACACGTATCGAGTCACACTACGCCATTGTGTTTTGTAGAGAAAAACGTTGACATGCCTCTGCATGGAAATTTAAAAGGGTCGCATACTAGGATAAAAGAGCCGCGGTGTTGCCACGTCTGTCGTATACTTTCAAATTACGAAAATAAAACGCTTGAGTTTGAAATGTTGACCCTAAAACTTTAATTTAGACTTGCTTTTCACTGATATGATATCTCAGAATATGTAGTTAACGTCCGGTTCAAAGTCTAATCAGGCTCGCCGAAGCATTGATAACATTAAATGCGGCCCGCCGAAGAATTCGTAATCACCAATGCAGCCCGCCATTTAAAAAAGATAACTCACCACTGATTTACAGTGTTAATTGTTTTAAGTTTGTATTCAGCGCATAAGAAGTCGTTATGGAGCGAAAGAAGAGCGTCTCGGAGGGGAGTTAGGATTGCTTGTGGAACGTATCCCTATCTTTTACATCTGTTTATACGAATTCGCTTTATGCATCACTCACCTGGAACACAACCCCCGCATTTTTACATTATGTGACTAGTCATACCCTCTAATGAAATTTCCGATTACGTCGCTGAACTCAGTTACTACTACGGTTGATGAAATAATGATATTAAGTTACTTGAGAGAGCGCAGTATCGTTGAAATATGAAGTGTGTATAGGAGAACTTCCAGCAATTCATTGAAAAGGATATGATTACAAGATACCATGAGTACGTTGGGAATTAAGTATTTGTCTCTCAGCTAAAGAAATAACTGCAGCTAAATTGTTTGTTCTTTGAACTTTCTAAGTCGCTAGCGACGGAAGTTTGATATAAAACAGAACTTTTTCAGATGATTAATCATCAAAATGTTATTGAAAGAGCAGATCGAATTCTGTACGCTTGTTTTTTTATTGTTAACTAGCGTAATTGCCCATCAAATATGACGGGTATGCGAGAATTAAGTATTAAGTTCAAATTGAAATAAACATTAATGAAACCCACTTTTATAAGCATTAAAAAGTAAGCAGTAAATATAAAATTACCATAATTGAGTGTTACAGAGAGTAAAAATAGTTGTTGGCGAAAAAATTGTATGACAAAGAAATACATTACGCTATACAATTCTTATAGGCACAAAATTGTTTTTAACTTCTGCAACATTTAAATTTGTCCATGTCTCTCTCCCTCTGTCTCTCTCCTTTCTTTCTTCCTCTCTCTCTCTCCTTCTCTCTCCCGTATTAAAGCATTCAAAGCACGCTTTCCTTAAGCATAGAGTATACGGATTTAGGCGACAATACAATCTCGGGGTTTAATAACGGCACGGTTGGCAAGGCAACATATCGTTAAAAAGCTTAAAATTTTCCAATAAATATGATTTAATCGTAGAACTTGAGCGATTTTGTATCGTAGGCAAAATGTGACGATAAGAATAAGAAAGGTTGTACTATGTTGTTTTTAAAACGGTCCAGGTCCGAAGATCGTAGGTCATTTCTTTCTAATTTTAATTTGCAAAAAAGTAAAAACCTGGAAGTCTAAAAATCGATTTTTACGTGTTATGTTATGGGAAATGGCGCTCCCCTCCCCGCAAAACTCAAAATTCTGGCTTCAGAGTGAACATCCTTATGATCCCATTAGTGAGTGTACAAAGTTTTAAGTCTCTAAGTTTCTTGGTTTTCGAGATGTGCTGTCCACACCCACATTGCCTTTTATTAACATCTACTATAGATTTGGAACGAATCCAAAGATGGATCTTTAAGATATACATTCTCATCTGATATTTTTTTACTCAGTCATTCTTATAAGTTTTGAAATCCCACCCAGAAGATATCGTGTCACGATTAGAATGCAGAATCTAATGGTATGACGCAACTTGTTTGGTGGTTTGTGGATTCAATAAAGTATTTCTTCCATTTACATAGTACAAAGCTGGAATTATAGAATCTTTGTTGCGACTTTTTCCGCCCATTGTATTCGATGCTTTAGAATGATATCTATTTTAACTTAATTTTTTAAATAAATAGTATTCTGTCTCCCGTTTTTTAACGAATCAAATGTACAGGGTTGTCCATAAGTCCCAATTTGTTATGATGAAGCGAAGGTGAAAAAAATCAAAATAAAATTTCCGAAATAAGTTCTGAAATATTAATTGATTTATTTAATTAACTTTGTACTTTGAATAAATAATCAACATTTCTAAATTTATTTGATTTTTTTCATTTTCGTTTCATATAACCAATTTGGATCGTAAGTGAACTTCTACTACTAGCATTATTATCCGAGTAATCTTAAAAAAACATTTGATGTTGGCTTTATAATTGTTAATTTTGTGTGTGCTCGTGTGTTTTCGTTTCCATTTCATTTTATCTCACACGGAGAGGTTGTGAAAATTGGTAAACGGATTTGAACGAAACTTTTACAGATAAAAATATATCGAAAATAAGCAGATACGTGTTTCGAATTTTTGTCCCATGCTGCTTCGTTTTCGATAAATTAATATTTTTAAAACGTTATTTTACGCTGATTTCAATATTCAGATACACATAAGCTTAACGAATGAAAGTAATCCGTCGCGCTTTTAATTCTTCATAACTTTTAAACCAAATGAGATAACACAATGAAAATTGGTATGTAGGTGCATTTAGCAAACAGTAAGATTATGGCGCATTAAAATATTTTAACAAAGCCATCTAACTTTTAAAAACGAAAACAAAATTTCCATTAGAAAAAAATTAAAGATTTAGTTTTCATTGTACAGGCTATCGTCCATTTGCTTATATAAATTCGAGAAATTAAAACTTCAGACCTGCATAGTTTTAAAGAAGAATGATCAAGATTTATTATTCTTACAGTCTTTTTTCGTCTTCGATTCGAAATCGCTCGTATTACACGTTTATTCCAATTAATAGACAAAATTTGAAGTTTTTAAAATTAATACCACGAAGACAATGACACTGTTAAATCCCGAGGATTTCTTGTTGTTTAAATTCCATTTTCCTTTCCCTCTTCCTCTCCCCTCGCGAGAAATATTAAATATTACATATTTGAAGAGTACTCAACAATATTCCCGAATAATGCGCTTTCTCCTTTAAATGAAATATACCCAACTCCATTTTAGAAAATTCCGCGACTGAAAACTGAACTTGAACTGCTCTACCAAGATGTTCAATATAGGAATGTTCCCCTTACAAGAGTGATTTCACTTCTTCGTGAAAATGAATTACATAAGGACGTATTCCAAGAGGCGTACAGACTTTTTTCTTTAATTCTGACTATACCTTCAGCAAGTGTATCAGTGGAAAGAAGTTTTTCGTGCTTGAATAGAATTAAGACGTACCTAAGAAATTCAGTGTCACAGCAGAGACTATCTTCATTGGCGAATATTTCTATCCAAAAAGAACTTTAAGTGAAATTATGAAAAGTCAGCCTTTTCATGAAGACATTGTTGATAAGTTCTCCGCCCTAAAAGACTAAAAATCTCTTTAATTTACAAAAAATAAGCGAGCAAAATTGCAACAGAAACTCTATATAGGTTTCACATTACACTCAACCCTCGCTATACGAGCAACCGCTTTACGAGTTTTCGCTTACACGAGATGGGCTTTTACATGCTTGTTTTTCACTGTTCGAGATAATTTTTCGCTCTCACGAGGATAAAAAAGATAAAGGAGCAAAATTTTCGCTCTTAAGAAATTTCGCCTATCTCGAAATGGAGATCGAGGTTTTGTCTTCAAACGAAAAAACAGATGTTCCATCACCTATACGGCCGAATAAAAACTAAGACCTACCACCACCGCACCATACCCGATGCCAACTTGTTTGGGTGAGTGCTCATTTCTCATTTTATTTTATCTATTTAAAACGTAATTTAAGTATTACAAAGTATTGTTTCAATGTAATATATTTTTGCTTCGCTTTCATTTTCTATTTGGTAATTTTGGAGATGAACTTTTTTGCCGTATTTTTTTATATGCAGAGCCGCCGGTCTTTCAATGTTTATATTTATTATGAGTTTGATTCGTAAGTGTAATTTCAGTGTAAAACTTGTATGTATTAAGTGATTTTCTGAACTCGGGTACGTATCGTAATGTTTTTCATGTACGGTTATGTGAATTTACTTCTCGTTATACGAGATTTCGCTTACGAGCAACTTCTTCGGGAGGGATTGAGCTCGTATAGCGAGGGATGGATGTATTTGGCCCGGCGATAAATACGTATTTTTTATCCCTGACCTGATATTTCTATTTTTGAATAATGTTTTAATAAACTTGCCCGTCCAAATCTGTGGAAAATACCCGGACTGACCAAAAATGGCCATCACACCAATATCATTTAGTGTTACAGCATACGGCGTTCGGAAACCCATTCTAGTATAGTTAACACATCTTTCATTCTGATGTTCGTTTGAAGGCTAAGATGTCGCCGTGTAAACATGACCAAATGAGAGGGACCAAAAGAACCTAGAGTTTATTGACCTCAAACTCATTTTGGAACACCCTTCCAAATCTTCAAGCGAGCTCTTCGAAGCATTTTGGGACACGCTAAGAATGAAGCGGCCTAGAACAATTCTCAGATATGTTAGAAGATATGTATTTATTTTTTTTATAAATAGTGAACGCCTTGAGGAGCTAAATTTTAAGCGTAGACAAGCTTTGTTCAATTCTATTTAAGCATGTTTGCGTAAGTTTAAATTTCGCTCGACCATTGAGGTTATAGCTTCAAATGAACCTACATAACTTTTAGATTTGATTTGATTGAATTTTAACCGATACCAAGTATGGCAATAGTGTGGTGAATTGCTTTCCTCCAATTAAGCAGGAACCTGACGGCCAATGATATTTTTAAATAATATTATTGATTTAAAAATTGCACAGTACGAAACGAGGTTTTGCATTCTCTGCGAATGAATGCTTATTTTAATGGTACATAACATAGTAAACAATAGCACTGGGTTTCATTTTGCGAGGACACCACAGATTCTTGTGGTAAATATGGAACCTATATACCACCCATACTCAGAGCCGGATTTAAAGTTCGCGGGGCCCTATACCAGGGTTCAGTGCAGGGCCCGAGGGAACCAAAAAATGTGGGATGGGGTGGGGGTGAGTTAGGTACTTTCTTATTTATGTTATGCCAAAAGTACTTTGTATAACACATTTATTTTTTATATCATAAAAAATAGAGTTCTTCTTGGTAAAACAAACTCTGCTATTGAAAGGTTTCTTTAATCCAGTAATCATATTACAGTGTGTTGTTTGTACTTGAAAATCAGTTTTGTTTGTTGTATGGTTGTTTTCACTGTTAACCACCCAAATTATGACTGGAAGGTGAGTACATTTAAATTAAATTAAATGATTTAATGTCCAGTATATCTAGAAATATTTATTTCTGACAGTTGGGAATATCATATTAGTTATCAGGACCTCCAAATATACCAAACTAACTGAGACACGCGCTATTATTTCGCGGAGTTTTTTCGATAAATTTATGAACAAGCGATTATATAAAAATGAATTTTTATAACCACTTCTACATAGTTAATATTTTTAATTGCATGAAAATTATAATACTAAAATTTTGCGATATGAACCAGTTCCTTATGTCACATCATCTCGAAGTCCAAATCAATGGTGCCCAACCTTTTTACATCCCTGGTTGCGAATCCTTCGGCAGGCCGGATTCCAGTTTAAATCCGAAGTTACCTATATATTCCGAGGTGCCATATAAGTGAAAATCTCTTTTAAAATGGGGTTTATATGGTTAATATTTCAATATTAAAAGTTATATTATAAAAATTTTCATAAAATGTATGAATTTGTGTGTTAAATGTTTCGGATTGCCTTTTCATCATATCTTCGCTGGCCTCACGGAAACCCTTCACGTGCCGCATCAGGCCCGCGAGCCATAGGTTGGGCACCACTGGTCTAAATAAAATCTAATATGGTTAACCTTTTACGTTAATTTTCAATCAATCGTGCCTGGTTTTGAGTGTAAGCTAATTGTAAATGCACTGAAAACACCGAGGACAACAATGCCAGTAACCTTGGTAACCTCCTTCTGAAATGTGAAAAAATCTGGAAAAATTCTACTACAATCTTACAATTCGAGCAAATTCGAATTAGATAAGTAAATAGAGGATAAGAATAAGGATCTACATTTTTTCTGTGTAAAATAGTGCAAATTCTGCGATGTTATCTCAATTCTGAGACAAATTGTTGTCAACGAAAACATTCTTCGTGGCAACTAAAGTAAACAGTATCTGCTGTAAATAACTAATTTATTTCATTTTCTTTCGTGCGCACGTAACATTTGGTAAATGGATTATCTAGAACGAAGAAATGAACGTAAATACTTATATTTTCCTTACATACCTATACACAGCGTTTGTAAATGAAAAGAAATGTGTAATTTACGACGAAGGAATGAAAGTTAACATAAAGATTATATTACTACTATTCGAGTGAAGTAAATTTTAAATAATTTTCGATTGTCATATTAATTACAACCGATTAGAAAATAAATAACTGAATCAAAAATTTGATATTTCCTTGGAATCACTGATGGCATACCATTTTTCAGTTCTTAGACATTATGATAAGCCATTAATATTTTTCTTTTTCGACATGATTGCATAACCGTAAAGAATGCCTATGCCTCGCATGTATGCACACATGATGCGTGCATCTTCCTCTGTTGTTTCCTTCTGTTTTTACGAAACTAATTGCATTTGAAAATGTTACTCTTCCTTAGCTACCGCTAACAATTAGCGTTGACTAATAATTAGAGCCAATCAAACACAGGGAGCGGTAAACACGTCTCTCGAGATCCTAGGGGCCCCTTAAAGCGCAGGGCCCTAGGCCATGGCCTACTTGGCCTATGCCTTAATCCGGCCCTTCCCATACTTCTTGCAAGAAAAACTAAGCTGAAAATATTCTTCTGCAGACTGCCATTAAATATCGGTTTCAACAAGCATTTAAGGAACTCAATAATAAGTACTTAAAACTCAAAAGATTGAAAAAATACTTGTCTCAGGTATCTCCAATAGCCACAACAAGGTTATGAAAAACCAGGTTCGCAATTCTGTTACAATGCAGCCGTCTTTAGTGGCAGTCACCGAAAGTAGATACCTGAAGATAGCTAAGATAAGTAGGTTTTTCAATCTTTTGATTTTTGATTGCTCATTCTTGGACTTTTTCAGTCGAACTCGGTAATTCTCTCGTGAATTTAGTGACCTGGCCGTTTCTATTCTCAAATGAAAGTATTTAGAGCTCTTTTCGAAGCTATTCTCCAAATAATACCACATTCCTCTTTATCCCATTCGACTAAGCATCCTCTAACAATAAGAACATTAGCAGATCAAAATTGGCGTCGAATTTTCCGCCAATAAACTCACCGGTTCCTTCCTCCCGTCGCCCGCCACTAACGCGTCACTTGATACTATGCACGAGCGTAAAATTGATGGGGAGGGTGCCTTAAATACACGGAAGAGGGAGGAAAAAGATAGGTACATCATTCATTGTAATCTCTGTGTGTCAACAGTAGGCTGGCCAGCTGGCCTACACACAGAAATAATAATCGCAACCGTAGTCTGAGTGCGACTTGGTAGGCCAGCTAGCGTACACGCAGAAATCGCAACTGTATTTAGGAATCGCAACCGTAGCCTGAGTATAATTTCTTTCAACATGGAGGAGACTAACAAGATCGAGGAAATACTTAAGAAAAATGGTGCTTGTTAATGATACGCACGCCACGACAGTGCGTTAGCATACTTCCACTTGTTTGTTAATTATTTTTGGGAAATTTGAACGTGAAGGAACATTATGCTCGGCCCCACCGGGTTGGTAAGTTGTATAGTTGATGTGTTTTTTGTTCCTTCACACGTTACATGTGTTCCCCCCTCGGGTTGGGTAGCGTTCCGTGGCGGGCGTATAATTAACAAGTACCAGAAAAATTATATCAACAACCAACGAATACGAAAATTGATATCCCGAAAATAAATAATAAATAAATTCTTATTCTTTTAAGCAAAAGCTGTTTTTTTAATCACCTCAAGTCAACTTTTTCCTTAAAATATGCTAGAAATCTTAAGTAAAAGCACATGCTTAATTTTTATTCACTCGGCCCAAAGTAGTTGCGAAGATAGTGGCTACGGTTACGAGTGCTAAATACATCATTTCTGCGTGTAGGCCAGCTGGCCAGCCTACCAACTCGCACTCGGGCTACTGTTGAGATTGCTGCATTGTCTTTGGAAATACGCAGGAGGGAGAGAACTACTTTTTTAACTTACGAAATGCGCGAAGGTTTGTTTATCGCTCGAATAGTTAGTCGGTTTATCATCGATTTTTATTTTCAGCCGTTATCGCAGTCACGTAGTAAGGATCTTGGCCAAGGTTAGAAGAGGTGATCATGTGTGGGAATAACTACTCCTAAGAATTTTAAAAATGTAGACGTAGTGAAATATGTATAGTCATGCGAAGTCGATAACGCTGCTGTGGTGTGATTGAAACGACTGTGGTTGTTGTATTTGATCACTTCTTGCAGAATTTTCCCCTCCTTGGATTTGGTAGAATTTTTTACTTTCTCCATACTATAGGGGAAAGTATTGTTTTCATGAAAAAAATCGATTTCGAGATTTCAACGGAAATACCCGTTTTGAGGTCCCCTGAACACGTTTTGACCATTTTCTCGATGTGTGTGTGTGTATGTGATAGCTTTTTGTGGGTGCTCTAACTCAAAAACTATTAATCAGGTGAACACGAAATTTTATATTTAACGTTTTTATAAAAGTCACAAGAACTGATTAGATTTTGGTAAAAATCGGTCAACCGGAAGTGGGTGTTTACTCTTGTCACATCCGTTATTTAGAAACTTTTGCTTTAATATTTAATGTATGTAAAAATGTATTGGAATAAAAGTTGCAGGAAATTTAATTTTATACAACCTTTGTTTGTAATATTTTTCCATATAATGCATTGTTTAAGAGATATCTTATATTTTTAGCTGCCACCACCACGCCACCTACCGACGACTATTGTTAACAATTGACGCTTAGTTGCGTCTTAGTAACGCTCCTTTTTATTTTCTTAATTGTTGGAGCTTTGTGGCTCTATTCAATATCATAAGGCTATGGTTTGAGTTTATTTCTGTTCTTTGTAAAGTCTAAAATTTTCTCGCAGTTTCTTTAAATATTTATTATTATCTAACCTATTTTGAATTTTTAGAAATATTACAGATATGGAGAGTCATGTGGTGGCCACATCAAATTTTTTTGTTCCTTAGTGTCTTAAAAATCTCACTTTCTACAAGGAATACAAAAAGTCCCATGTTGCTGATTAATAAGACAGTTTATACCAGTGTTTTCCAAACTGGGGCATCACCCCTGAGAGTGGGGAGGGGGGGGCACAAAAGATTTCGCATTGCATTTGCTGTCTTTTTAACTATCATAATTGTGAGACCTACAATATTCAAGCCTTCAAGTGGCAATTACGTATTGTTTGTGCCCATCTTTTTCTTATAGTGACTGTAATTGCAATTGTAGATTCAGTTGATTGTTTTTGAACTTGGATGGAACGTGATACAGAGGCATTTTTCTAATGTGATGGTGTAAACTTGTAAAGTTTGGAAACCTCTGGTGTATACTATTAGTTGTCTGAGATTGACAAATTTTTTATAACTTGCGCATCATAATAGAATTAATTCACCAGATAATTATCAAGCTCGCCTTATGGCTGAAAAAATTGATGAATAAGCACTTCCATAACAAAAATATTAAAAAAGTACTTATCTGAACTAATGCCAATAGAGATTAGAAGGTTTAAAAAAAAGCAGATGCCCATTTGGGCTTCAGTGCGGCCATCCTCTGAAGTAATTCACTGAAAGTAGTTTATAAAAAGTCATTTTAAAATCTTTTATTAATAAATTACTTCACAAAATTTTTTAGTCCTGATATTGCTTTTCACTATATATATATATATATATATATATATATATATATATATATATATATATATATATATATATATATATATATATATAGGAATTTACATGCTTTGATGAAATTGTTTATACATTTTTGAGAAAATTTTATTTGCGACTAGAGAATCCACAAGCAAAATATTGAGAGAACCATTCAAGCTTCGAGAATCATTTTTTATCAAATATGAAAAACATTAGCCCTACATGATGTATGTGTGTATAGATTGGCACATTTGGAAATTTCCCATCTCTAGGCCAAGTTATTTTTTTGCCCCCTTTTTGGCAGTTTTTCCAAAAAATAATACTTGTCTATCCATCCATCTTTAAACCATAGTATCTTCATTCATCAAAAGTCTCTCGTAATATATATTTTTTTTAATTCCCACCCTGAAATCCCATTTTTATTGCTGGCCCAAAATCTCACCACCCCTAGGCCATTGCCTACTTTGGCCTTATTTCAAATCTGCTACTGTGTATGTATCACAGCAATTATATAATTGACAGAATGAAAAGCCATTAGCAGTTTCCATTGGTATTAATCCTAATTTTGTCTGTATATGCCTTTTCATAATGGATTTCAAATTAATGCTATACATCTTGAACTGATTGAAGGTTTTTCTAAAATAATCTAAAAATTTCTTATTACTTGAGTAATTTTTCCAGGTTTTAAGGATACCAATAAAAATTCAAATTGTCAAAGAATCAATATGAGTTTTATCAGGAAAAACAATTTTATTCGTAAGCATTTTCCTCCAAAATTTACAATGCACAGCAGAGTTAACACATTCACTGCCTTCCAAATACTGGTGATATTTCCCCAGGAGCTGAAGCTGAATTTGTAATATTAGTTTCCTAATTTGAAATCACCTTAAAATAACGGAAATTAAGGATTTTAGTCGATATTAAGAAAATTACTATAAAAATAACACACTTACTAAACAAAATAACGTATAAACAACTTCCTAATTAATCCAACTTATAAAAAAATTATTTTTTCAAAACTACCCGAAAAATTCTAAAAAGTGAGAAAAAGAATAGAAAGTTATAACTTGTGTCCATTAAAAAAAGTAAGATGCAAAATTTCACAAAAAAACAATATAAATGTTGTAAACAATATATAACATTTAAAATCTTGCTTGAAGACTACTCACAAAACCGGGATCCAAATCACAATAAAAAGAAAACAAATGCTGCTCACTTGAGGTCTAAATTTTCATGGAGTGCCTTTCTTAGAGACACATATCCCTCAGCGCAAAGTCAACAGATCCAATGATATAAGGAACCAGGTACATTAGCAATGCACATGTACACTCGGCTTGACATACAGGCACGTCAAAGGGAGCAAATGTATTTTATAAAATAGGTATCTCATTTTCCCAACCTCTTATGGCTACCAATCCTAAAAGTAAAAAATATATTCCACAACACTTTTATATAAGTTCTCTTTTATTGCTGTAAAAAAATCTTAACAAAACATATAATCAATTCACCATACTTAGCCAACAATCGAAAATGTATTATATTTTTATGCTACTGTACAAGAATAATGCCTAATTTACATTGGGTGTTATAAAAAAATCCATCATACTCAGAATGTGCCGATAATGGTGATGAACTAACACGAGAAACATACATCCTGAGAGATAAAAGGAATGTCTTTGGATGTGTACTCTTTGATGTTGTACTCGATGTTAAGGCATGTGAATGTGAAGAATGTATTGAATGTCTCTTTCCATCAATTCTTCTTCTGCTTAGAAGACTTGCCATCTTTCCCACCCTTTTTGCTTGATTTGCTCTTCTTGCAACAGAGACGGCACAAAAACCACAATGTCAAGCCCATGATTGAAAATACTGCAACAATTGTAAAACTGATGGCTGCCATGACATCTAGCAGGTAGTACTGATACCATGCCAAGTCCATAGCACCTGTTCGTAGATGTGCTGCTCCATCATGGCGAAGCACATATTCTGTCCAGTATACAGCTCTCTCAAGTGGTGTTTCTGGTTGGTCCTTCCACTTTGCAGACATATGCCTCATATTTTTATGGAAGCTGAAAAATATAAGAAAGGCAAATGATTGTTATAATGTGCCCTTTAATCAAGTCTGAATCACTTTTGAAAAATGAGTTCTTGTAAGATGAACTGTATCCATAGATCTTTAAGATGTGTATCGATATTTTAAGTCCTGCATGTCTAGCCCAGGAAAATAGCTAAGGGAGGGCCTGGAGGAACTCGGGCCTCCTTTTATGAGTACTCGCTCCCTCTCTCGATCTCCCTGCTGAATATTATATTTAAAATTTATTGTTAAAATAGAGATATACAGTATTGTATGTTTATGTTCTTAATACAAAATTACCTTTCATTTGTATGACCGATGGAAGAATAAAAATTAGTAGTTAAAACATTTTCATATTATTATCTTTTTATAGTATATTTTAATTCTGGTGTGCCCACCAAATATTTTTTGACAATTATGCTTCCCCTCTCCCACAGCTGGGAGGCTAATTACATCCCTGATCTAACCATACAACAGAGTCAATAAATATTTAACCTGCAGAAAATTTGTGTCTTGTAGCTTTAATTCAACATACAGAGTACTAACAGAAAGAAATAACCTCTATCAATAACTGAAACGTCAACATTTAAGTTATTGCAATTTGACCATTAATCATTCAAATTTCATTGCTTCCTTTTCATGATGCATTATGAAATATATGTAACCACTATTTATTACATAAAAATGAAATTTTAATTCATTTCATACTCACGATTGATCATTCAAAATTGTATTGATGGCCTTGAGAATGGTCTCCTTTGTCATTGTGGCAAAATCTAACTTAAGGCCAACACCCATGTTACTGACGCGATTCATATTCAATTCTTGGTCTCCATAGAAGGGGATTCCTATGAGTGGAACTCCACGGTCTACTGCTTCTTGGAAGCTGAGCAGGCCTCCGTGAGTGATGAAAATCTTAGTATTTGGATGAGCTGTTAAAAAATGTTTAAGTTAGTTGTATTAGAAATATTTTAAGTTGCATTGGCTAGGTAAAGTGTAAACCCATTGCATCAGTTATAATTGTCACATTATCATTTATTACTTTAAGAGTAAGTAAAATTGACCAGAGTGCATGCTAACTAATCTTATAACAAGAATACCATGTTTTATTTAGAAGAGAAAAAACACCTTAACAAAATGTATGCTTTTTAATTTTTTTGAAAGTTTGTCTGCTAGTACACCTTCTACCAGCATTATTTAGTTTTGTATTGAAGTTTCAATGAACAGCACCAGAGATTTTTTATTATGTCATGACACACTAAAAAGGCATAATATTTCATAGTATGCTTTATATGGAACTTGTATGATATTAATTTATCATTTGATTATAAAATTGATGGAATGATATGATCCGAAGATCCTATGCAGACAGGCATAAGCTGTGAAAGTTGGAACAATTTTTGAAACGACTTTTTTCTCGTTTCAAAAATTGTTCCAATTTGATTATAAGTTTATCCTATGATATTTAGATGCATTAGAAAGTTACCAACAGCTTAAAAATGTTATCACAATTTTTATTAATTGCACCTGCAAGTTTAAAAATATTTCATAGGTGTCATAGAAAATATAACATATAATTCGTTCTCATTATAAAACGGAACTACAAATTCCAAGTCATTAAATATAATGGTAATATTGTATTGTATACAAAATATTGTACCTAAAATATCCGACTGTGGCCACCACTTTGAGAGCTTTACATTAGGTGTCTGTCCTGGGAGTTTGTCGGTTTCCCACTTCCACAGAACTTTCTGTTTCAGTTCACCAAATGCTGCCAATAATGCATCTCTTGTAGCTTCAGGCAAATCTGCACTCTTGAGGTTTGAACCCAAGCTGAAGTAGATGACACCCTCCTTGGCATCATCCATGAATTTCTTTATATCCTGCATTTTAAAAACAAAGGACAATTACTTTAGTTACTTATGCTCAACATCCAGGGTATTATTACACTGTAAATGGATTTTTATGAAGTCATTGAAGGATTTTATTCACATTTTTTTGTATTTAACACTCATCTACACTAACTATCATCTAGAAATTTTTAAAGGAGTTATTTAAATTGTTACAACCTTTTCCTGCATATAAGCTGCTTAATTTAATTCTGTTGATTTAATTAAATCTTTGGAGCATTTTGTCAGTCGCAATGAAACATGGAATCAACTATTTGCACTGTCAAATTGATATAAACCACATATAGAAGTTGAAGTATGCCCTTGTAGTTGCACCAAAAATATATATATTTTATTGATATTAAGAATCATATTTAGAACCTTTTGATTTCAACTAAAAGTATGGATCAAATTGGATGAAATTGTTTATAGCATTATGAATCTCTAAATATTAACTTTTCTTCAATTTCAACTATATTTGGAAATTTATTATTTTTTACTTATTTTCAGATAACTGGAACCTGACTTGCTCATTCATAACTTATCCGAGTTCAGTAGCATGAATCATCACCAACATCAAAGGTTACTTAGCAAGTTCGGTTCTGAAAATTGGCATCTAGTTAAAGTTACATAAAGAAGATCTAATAATGAAACTGACCATAGTACAAAGATTATTTTGGATGGCAATATGTTATTTACTGGCCATGATGAATCTTTAAAAACTGTTGAATGTGCTCACTTGCGGCAGTGACTTCGGCTGCTTGATGTGCATCCCTCCAACTTCTACAAGGTTTGGAACCAAGGGTCTGGGATATAGGAGGCTGTGGTGTGTGTTGAGCAGCACCAGGGCCACGCTCTTCTCAATTTCTGCGATGGACGGTATGGATTCACCAAAACCCTCCTTCATGGCCGCATTGTGTTTGGGATATATCACAAAATGATGGAATCCCAACGTGAAGATGTTCAGAAATGCATTCTTAGCCCTTTCCATGAAAGTCATGTGGTCGGAGAATGGAGAGAAAACGTTGGGTACAAAGGAGGGCAGGGAAGGGTTTCCAACAAGATTGTCTGTGATCGGGAACGAGCCGGCAGGAGACACTATCACCAAGGGAGCCTTGAAAATGTGAGCGAACCCGTAAAAGCACTCACTATAGAACATGCTCACGATTACCAGGTCGTACGTTTCACCAGATTGGGCGGATTTTATGAGTTCCTTAATTTCCGGCATGGCAAAAGCACCCTTGCAGATGTTCTCGGAAATCCTCGCTATAAGCATACAAGTTTCCAAAACTGTCGAATCGTCGATGACCTTAGGACTTTGGAAGTGAGGCAGGATCATCTTGGAGACGTCTATCTGGGTATAGTTTTTCGAAGGGTTGGAGATTGGGAAAGGCGTGATGACCTTAAGGGTGTGTCCCCTTGCAGCGAGCTCTTTACTGAGGGCGGTGATGACGTTGCTGTGGCTGGGTGCCGAGAAGGGGAGAGCCACGAGGATTCTGGAAGCTTCGGCACTCGGTGGAGAGAAGTAGTTCCCTCCCAGAGTGACCAGCGTGATGCACAGCAGTGAAGTCCACGTTGAAGCCATGGCTGCAATGTTACTTCCCAGGTCTATGGAAATGACATAAAGTAAGTGTTTTATATTTTGCCTTTGTTGTTTTCAGATATTATGTCTAAGAAATTGTTCCATTATAGAAGAGCCCGACAGATTTGCTTCAATTCGAGGTGCCACCTCCGAATCTATGAGCTAGGAATGGTTTCGGAAAATTGCAGAGTATTAGTCTGTGCTTTTACGTTACGGTGCAAGAAACGCAACGTTGTATTGTATGATATCTTGCATATAGTCAAACGTATAACGTAGGGTTAACGTATAATAAAGGATTAAAGTTAAATTATGGGAAATATTACGCGCTTCGATGAAATTTATAGGAGGCATGGCATTTGATATCTCAAATCATTTATCGGCTTTTAGAATGTTAACCTGGCGATTTTATGAATCGGAACATTTTTAAATTAATGTTATAATTTGGGACTTTGTACCCTAGGGTTGCTTTAATTATTTCGTTTATATGTAAACAATGACGTCATCCTATAATAAGATTATATGTATATAGTCGCCAGAAAGCACGATAATGCACGGACCTGATGCTTACGCGCCAGGAAAGGTCTTCAGATTGATAATAATCAGCAGCATATATTTTCAGCCTACTTTCTAGAATGGAAATAGGCTTATAGTTTTGTCGTTGTGTCTGTCTGTCCGTTCCACTATTAACTTTTGAATCAATAGACCAACTTTTATGAAACTTGGTGGAAATCTCTCGCTACATGGGCCCAGCTCCCGAGGATAGTTTTTGTTGCGAAGATTGAAGTCCCGGTTCGATTCCAGGAACTATCCTTCCCATTTGATTTACATGGGAAATCTGAAATCCATTGTGAAGGGTAATTTTTTCTTGTACACTAAATATCTTAGAATTGTAATATCGGAGCGAGTTTTGTACTATTCTCTGAGGAAAGGAATGAAGATTCTAATTTTTATCGTAGAATTTTGCTTATCGATTGTATTTCTTAGACGTTCGCGTAAATACTGGCGATTTTGCCGTTTATATCACTCATTACGAGTGTGTTGCCATAGCAACAACTTTTGTTGGACTCAGATTCGGTATATTCTAATATGTACACACGTTATTTTTGCCGCACAAATACGCGTGATCAATTTATTATTCCGTTCGAATGTATTTGTACTATTTTATAACGCTAAATTATGAAATTTGGGAACACAAAGAGCAACGCAATCCGTGATGACTTTAAAGCTATTAAAGCCAATATAAGTATTAAATAAATGATTAAATGGAAAGTAGGCATCATAAGTTCTGTTTAGATCATCTTGTTCATGCTTTATTCAATTTAAATCATTTTCAGCTTTTCATTTTAAAAATTTATATTTATTTTAAAAGGGTGAATTGTATCTTACACCACCTACATGTATCACATGGTGATGTAGCTTTGGCATTTGTCGGAAGCTATGAACAATTATCCGTTAGAAAGATAAAATAAAACGAAAAGGCGACTTTAAAAGAGCAGGCATGTTGGACTGCAGACATTTCAACTGTTTAAAAAAAGACGGATAAATAACGAATTTATTTCACTCATAAGAATAGTAAAAAAACTGTTTATTGTTGCGAATGCTTCGGCGGACTGTATAAGAGATTACAATGAAAACTATTTAAAGTTTATGTGATATCCTACAAGTAAAAATAAAGCAAGAACACTTTTTTGCGTTTAAATTTCGACACGATCGTACATATTTTAATTAACAAATATGTTTTATATTTTTTTTGAGGGACGTTTAGTTCCGCAGGCTGCATAAATTGTTCTCGGGGGCTATATGCTGCCCACCAATAGCAGACAGGAAAAATCGGATTAAGTAGTTTTTAGAGCACTTATTTTGCGCATAGATCGGATTACTTCACTTGCAGTCGCCGGTCGGATTTTTTTCAGGTTTTTACTTTCGCCGCAATCGGTAATGGTAATTAATTGCGAGGCCTTCTGCATCATAGAATCGATCCTGTAACGTTTGCGAACGCAGAGATTCTAATTAACGCTTTGTAGTTCCTCCGGATGAAGCGTGCAACTACGCGTTAGAATATTCCCAAGGTCTTAAAGTGCATGTCATAAACCAACTGGCAATTTTCACGAGCATTGCAGAAATGACGAAGTTTTTCAAATCCTATACCATAAAGATGTCCAATGTGTTCATTGACGCTCGTTAGTTATCATTTTTCTATTTAAAAATTGCATTATAAATTTGTCTTTTATACTTTTTCTGTATTGAAAGCTGTGGAGTCTAATATTAGTCATGCTTTGCATTTAGGAGCTATATTAGAAAAGGAAAAAATGTACACAGCCTGCACATCACTTAGCGAATAAAATACGAGTTATGCGACATATAATGACTAATATACCTAATTGATATCATTAAGTTTGGCGAGCATCGGAATCCTATGGAAACCGTAACCATAGACAATGTAGTGCAGGGATCGGCAACCCTTTCTGCATGGCGGGCCAAATTTGTAGTTGTGAATGCTGAGAAGGGCCTTATTAGAAGTAAAGAGTGCTTCGGTAGGCCGAGTGAGTGTTTACATCAAAAGTTGCCTAAAGATTCTATGAGCTCATATTAGTGAAAACTAAGTCTAAATAATTTAATAGTGTTAAAACTTCATCAGAAAAAGTTTTGAGACCATAGCTTTACCGAACAAATATAACACTATCTATGTTAATTTTATCGACCACTTCTTACTCATGCGACCCTCTGGTCGTAGGTTGCCGACGCCTCTTTTAGTGAGTCAAACTACAAATGAAATTCTTTCATCGGCACACAAATTAAACGTCCGTTATGATGAACGTGGCACATTCAAGAGAATTCGCCGTAACGATTTTTTACCTCGATTTCAACGGGATCTTAATAACTTTATCTCAGTCTCATTCACTTTGCTTCTCACGAGACAACTTCTTCACCAAACGCGATTATTTATTTCTCTACAAAGCGACGATGGAAGCTCGGGAATCCGAATTCCATATTCTCACTCTGGAGCACCATTCTCCTCGGCCCCCGTCCTTCGCCCCCTGTCAACGGTCATTACCCTTCCAAAATTTTTCACACTCGCTATCAAGGCTAAGGAAATCCGCCGACTCATTACACGATGACGTCACAACCAAGACGCAACCTTGGGCGTCTTTTTTCATTTTCGGAATCCAAATATTCTATTCACGCCCGAATCGCCGCGCCCCTTGGGATGCAAAAGTGCCGGTGCTTACCGTTTCAATTGTCGCACTGGCTCTAATCCAAAGAAATGCATAAGAATTTTTCCTCCATTTGCGTCGCATTTCGCTCCAGGAAGCGATCAAGTTTGTTCCGAGAGTCTCGACGGCTGCACGAGTCTTTTTGTGACCGAGTGGATTTGAAAATCCGCCGTACCCTTGAACATATCGGTTGGGGTATTCCGATACGGCATTTTTATATCGCATTTTAGGGCTGGCGCGTGACGTCATCGGTGGCGCAACTAGGAGCAGATGGCCCCACGGCAAAATATTATCGATGGTCCCTCTCCCCCTTTCCCCTCACCAAACGAATACACACATTCAGTTAAAACTGAAATCACCTATAAAACCGAGTTGCGCTTATTAATCAACCAACAAGAATATGCTGAATAGGACAGGTCTTTTAAAGCCACTCTTTCCAAAAATAATGATCAACTTGAAAGTAATTCAGAAATTAAGATTAAAAAGAGAAAAATGCTAAAAAAAACTTCTATACTCGGAAAAATTGGAGGCTCCTCGGGGGGCCTGTTTCCATTGCATTTAGCCACTATTGGTACGCCACTGGACGCCATACGCTCCGAGTACACCGTGACGTCATATGGCCAAACTACGAAATTTTCTCGTTCAAAGTATTTCAACAACGAGAAGTGATTTATCTTCTTGAAATTGGGAAATAGCAATTCATCATGATCTCACGACTAAAACACGGGTGCCAATCGCTTGTTCTTGAGTTAGCTTATCAGAGAGCTTTTCGACCTTTTCTCCACGCGTGTCACCTTCGCAGCTGTATTCCGTAAAGCATATCTTCAAGATATCCGTAACATCCACTGTAACTGGCAATAAGTTACGAACTAAATATCATCGGAATTAATATATAGCTATATAGCTTTAGGTGACATTTAAATACTACACGCATGATAATTCAGTATAAAGAGGAACTGCGATATAAATTTTTATTGGAAAAATGTTAGGTTTATAACCGTGCTAACATTCACTGTAGCTGGCAATAAGTTATAACTAAATATCGCCAGATTTAATATATAATTTTATCTAAATTTAAATACTGCACATCTGATAACTCAATGTAAGCACATTTCGATATGAATTCTGGTATAAAAAATCTGACGACCACCACATGACTTTCTCCATACCTATAATATTTCTAAAAATTCCAAATAGGTTAAATGATAATAAATATTTTAAGGAACTGCGAGAATTTAGACTACAAAGAACAGGGATACATTAAAACCACAACCTTCTGATATTGGATAGAGCTGAGAGGCTCCAACAATTAAGAAACTAAAAAGAAGCGTACTCAAACGTAACTAAGCGTAAAATGTTTACAATAGTCGCCGGTAGATGGTGTGGATGTGTCAGCTAGAAATTTATTTTTAAGATATCTCATAAGGCACTATATGGGAAAATGTTTCAAACAAAGGTTGTAGAAAATTAAATTTCCTACAACATTTGTTCCAGTACGTTTTTACGTATATCAAATATTAAAGCAAATATAAAAAATCTGATGTGGCCACCACATGACTTTCTCCATGTAATATTTCTGAAAATACCAATCAGGTTACATAATAATAAATATTTTAAGAAACTGCGAGAAAAATTTAGACTACAAAGAACAGAAATAAAGTCAAACCATAGCCTTCTGATATTGGATATAGCCACAAAGCTCCAACAATTAAGAAAAGATAAAGGAGCGTTACTAAGAAGGTAACTAAGCATCAATTGTTAACAATAGTCGTCGGTAAGTGGCAGCTAAAAATATAATTTTTAAGATATATCTTAAACAATAAATTTCCTACATCTTTTATTCCAATACATTTTTACATATATCAAATATTAAAGCAAAAGTTTCTAAATAACGGATGTGACAAGAGTAAACACCCACTTCCGGTTGACCGATCTTTACCAAATTCTAATTAGTTCTTGTTACTTTTATAAAAATGTTAAATATAAAATTTCGCGTGGATCTGATTAATAGTTTTTGAGTTCGAGCACCCACAAAAAAACTGTCGCATACACACAAGAGGACATCATCGGTCAAAACGTGTTCAGGGGTCCTCAAAACGTGTATTTCCGTTGAAATCTCGAAATCGATGTTTTTCATGAAAACAATAGTTACCCCTATACTACGTATGTAGAAAGTAAAAAAACGGATGAGTGACAAGAGTGAACACCCACTTCGGGATGACTGATTTTTACCAAAATATAATCAGTTTTTGTCCTTTTAACAAAAATGCTAAATATGAAATTTTATGCTGATTGGATTATTAGTTTTTTAGTTAGAGCGCCCACAAAATTCCGGTTACTTCGTATATGGAGAAAGTAAAAATCCTATTAACTTATTTCATAATTTCAATAAGTCAAAATTTAGACTTGCTAGTTTTCTCAAATTCTTATAGAAATATTCGCGAAAAAGGTATAAAATCTGGTTGTGGGCGCTGACAGTTTTTTTCAAAAATTATTATACAACAAGTAGAAGTGATACAGCCGAAAAGCACAGCATGAATTTTACGCATTTCCCTCCGGAGATTTTTAGGAATTGGAATTTGTTTTTGTTTCCAGTAATGTGGCCGCTCCGATAGAGCCTTAAGAATTTAAACTCATAGTTTCCAGTTTTTCTAATCATTGAATCAATCAACAATTCTGCCGTAGGATTAGAGAGTTGAAATTTCAAATTTTATTTTCAGTAAATTGAGTGCTGATCGAGGGATATGACCCAGATATCCTCATTTTTAAATAAAATTCTCATCTTTTAGATGGCAGGCGTCACATAATATCTAATGCCATTCCGTACAGTACAGTATGTTGAAAATAGTTATTTGTCAGAAAACTGTACAACTTTGAAATGAATGCGTCCACATGATGCAGATATGCAATAGAAAATTTTTCCCAAGATCATACAGAAAACTTGGCACCCTGTAATTAAATATTAATAATAGACGAGAAACGCTTTGTTCTGTTGTTTACGTCTTCTAAAAAGAAATTTTCTCGGGTGAATATTTTATGTGCTTAGCAAAAAAACTCATTTACTTTCTCCATATACGAAGTATAGAGAAAGTGTTGTTTACATGAAAAAATACGAATTCGAAATTTCAACGGTAATACATGTTTTAAGGTCCCCTAAACACTACTTTCTCGATGATGACTGTGGGTGTGTGTCTGTCTGTGACCGGGATTTTGTGGGTGCTCTAACTCAAAAACTATTAATCAGATCAGCGTGAAATTTTATCTTTGAGATTTTTGTTCATGGAAGACGTGCTGATTAGTTTTTGGTAAAAATCGGTCAACCGGAAGTGGGTGTTTACTCTTGTCACATCAGTTTTTTACTTTCTCCATATATAGGGGAAAGTATTGTATTCATGAAAAAAATCGACTTCTAGATTTCAACGGAAATAAACGTTTTGTGGTCCCCTGAACACGTTTTGACAATTTTTTCGATGATGCCTGTGTGTGTGTTAGTGTGTGATAGCTTTTTGAGGGTGCTCTAACTCAAAAACTATTAATCAGGTGAACACGAAATTTTATATTTAACGTTTTTATAAAAGTCACAAGAACTGATTAGATTTTGGTAAAAATCGGTCAACCGGAAGTGGGTGTTTACTCTTGTCACATCCGTTATTTAGAAACTTTTGCTTTAATATTTAATGTATGTAAAAATGTATTGGAATAAAAGTTGCAGGAAATTTAATTTTATACAACCTTTGTTTGTAATATTTTTCCATATAATGCATTGTTTAAGAGATATCTTATATTTTTGCTACTACAACCACGCCACCTACTGACGACTATTGTTAGCAATTGGCGCTTAGTTACGTCTTAGTAACGCTCCTTTTTCTTTTCTTAATTGTTGGAGCTTTGTGGCTATATCCAATATTAGAAGGCTATGGTTTGAGTTTATTTCTGTTCTGTAAAGTCTAAAATTTTCTCGCAGTTTCTTAAAATATTTATTATTATATAACCTATTTGGAATTTTTAGAAATATTACTCGTATGGAGAAAGTCATGTGGTGGCCACATCAGATTTTTTTATATTTGCTTTAATCTCTTTCTATATAAAACTCAATCTGGCTGGCTGGGAGTCTGCTGTTTCCTCCTAATATTTCTTGCTCAATATCTTCGGATCTACTTAGCCTAACGAGCTGAAAATTTTACAATCGTTAAATCCCCACGAGGTGGTCCCTAGAAAAATCAAACATCCCAGAAAAAGTCCCGGATTCGACTCCGAGGGACAATTATATTTTCCCATAAGTTTACACGGATTTTCGATTTTTCAAGGTGCAAGATTTTTTCTTTCATTCATCAAAATACGTAAATATCGACCAATGTTTTCCATTTTTGCTTTATTCGACGGCTAAATATCTTATTCTTGCGATATTTAGATGTTATACGGATGAATTTTTCAGAAATACGCATTTCTTTTCGAAATTTTATCGCTTTTTCGTACTCTTTCATGGTGTTGCCAAGGCGTCCCACATTGTTGCCTCCGATTGAATTAGCGTCTATTAAACCTTCAAATAGACGGAAGAATTACGTTATTCACTTCGCGCTTTTTATGAAGCATCGAAATTATTGTTGTAGCGACGTCAAACGTAATAGATTGCAACTTAATTAATTGCAGATAAGTTTGATTGTATGGTTCACCCGTGTGTATTGCAGGCAGAAAATTTTGAATTTTTAAAAAGTGGTAACCCCCAGAGTGCACCAGTCCTATTGAGTGTTACATTTGTGCTAAAGTTGAGGAATAAATCCAGGTTAGATTTTAGCCCACGTAACCTAACCATCCTAGCACCTGGAGGAAAAACAACAAATATTGTTTACAAGGAAGTATTATAAACGAAAGGTGAAGTATGATGATATATTACTATTTTAGATTATTTTCAGACATCCTCCGGTATCTGTGTTTTATTTTGTTCTCGGACTTCTTTTTTAGTTATGTTATTTTAACCTTCAACAAAATAAATACTGTGCCGCTTTAATATCCCGAGGGAAGCCGGGTACATCTGCTAGACTTTGATAAATGTAAAAAAAACTACTTGAATAAAAGTTGTAGGATATGTAATTTTCTACAACCTTTGTATGAAACACTTCCCCATATAATGTATTGTTGAAGAGATATTGTAAAAACTAAATTATTTAGCTGCAACCAACACACCACCTACCGACGACTATAGTAACACTTTACGCTCCTTTTTATTTTCTTAATTGTTGGTGCTTCGGGGTTATATCCAATATCAGAAGGCTACGGTTCGAGTTTATTTCTGTTCTTTGCAGTCTTTAAATTTTTCTCGCAGTTCCTTTAAATACATATTATCATTTAACCTATTTGGATAGTTTAGAAATATTACAGGTATGGAGAAAATCATGTGGTGGCCGCGTCAGATTTTTATTAAGTGATTTGAGTCGAGTATTTCACATTCGTCTTTAATTATTTATAGAGCTTAATTACAAAATATAGCGGTATACATAGGTACGTACAGACGGACGGACAAAACACACAATTTCGACCATTTTCGTTGACCAAAGAAACTGGCCTAAAACGTACGAGTATTTCTAATTTTGTCCACGTACCACCTTATGTTCAACTGCTTAACAGTAATGATACCGGTTTTATCGGTTGAAAAACACTGCCTACCGAGATTTTTAAGCTCCATATTATTTCTGTGGCGCTATCTTTGATATCTCGTGCTGTTTATAGCAGTGCCTAAGTCCTAATTTCCTAATCGTCATCTACGTTTGTATCGCATCAGTGATTGATTTTTCTCTTTTTCACATACGAAGTATATAGAGATTGTGAACATGAAAAGATGGATGATGATGATGGAAAAAACTATATCGCTCACTATCGGTTTCACATAGCGTTTTTTGCGTTATCTCATAACAAATATATCATTTAGGTTATATAAATAGCACCCTCGTGTTTGCATTGCGATAAAAAACTTATCCTGCCGTTTCTTACTAGTATTACTTATGTAATCGCAAAGGTGTAGCAATGTACGCGTTGATCCGAAGTTCTTTTTCATCTACCCGTATGAAATATAGTTTAAGTCTCTCTTTCATAAGTCGCGTTGGTTATTTGAAGATCCTAGATATAGAAATAGAAAAATAAGTCTAAATTGGAAGGACGAAAATGATATAGGACGTCATTTTTACTTTCTCCATTAGTATAGGGGAAAGTATTGTTTTCATGAAAAAATCGACTTCGATATTTCAACGGAAATGCACGTTTTGAGGTCTCCTGAACACGTTTTGACCATTTTCTCGATGATGTCTGTGTGTGTTTGTATGTGATAGCTTTTTTGTGGGTGCTCTAACTCAAAAACTATTATCAGGTCAACGCGAAATTTTATATTTAACATTTTTATAAAAGTCACAAGAACTGATTAGTTTTTGGTAAAAATCGGTCAACCGGAAGTGGGTGTTTACTCTTGTACTTATCCGTTATTTTGGAATATTTGCTTCAATATTTGATAAATGTAAAAAAGTATTGGAATAAAATATGTAGGAAATTTATTGTTTAAAAGATATCTTAAAAATTATATTTTTAGCTGCCATCAACACCCCACTTACCGACAACTATTGTTAACAATTGACGCTTAGTTACGTCGTAGTAACGCTCCCTTTTCATATCTTAATTGTTGGAGCTTTGTTGCTATATCCAATATCAGAAGGCTATGGTTTTAGTTTATTTCTGTTCTTTTTAAAGGCTAAAATTTTCTCACAGGTTCTTAAAATATTTATTATTATGTAACCTATTTAGTATTTTTAGAAATATTACAGATATGGAAAAAGTCATGTGGTGGCCACATCAGATTTTTAGAATTCAAAACAATAATTTACTTCATAAGAATATGCATAATAGTTATGATGGTTCTGTTCTGGTCCGTCGTCTGATTCCTAAATACCAATTATTTCTGGCAGCATAACAACACCGCCAAAGAAAAGACCTCTCTTTGTCACGTTCTGTTTAGAATTTCAAATCGTTTTAAAATTCCTATAAAACTTTGCTGGAATATACCTCCTTAATTCCTAAGATTTCTATGTATCATTTATTAAAACACCACCACACCCTACCACCTAAATATCTCATTTATAGCATAAATGGACTGTTTACAGTATTAATTTTAAGTTTACTCACTTTTCAAATTTAACGCTCTCTAACAGTGGAAATTCATACTAATGGAGGATTCGTAAAATGTGAATTGTAGCATTTTTTCATATATCTCTTAAAACAAAAAAATTAATGTCTACAGACAGACCGACGACAAAGCGATTACAATAGCTAGCTTTTTACGTTTTTGAAAACGAGCTAAAAAGTAGCAGGCAATCGCAATGCGACGATTACGAGTGGCATAGCAGAACAATAAAATAGGTTCGACCTCGCCAAGTAAGTACTAGTCAGTCGCTCTACTTCCTAGTCTATTAGTGATGAAGTATATTGATTTTTTTAATTCCAAAAATACTTTTAAAAAATTCGATATGCCCCGCTAAACGTACCAAAATCCATTTACACTCGACTACTCGACTAAACTAGTCTCTTAAAATGATGAGCGCCAAGAAATTAATGGACCCTATCAGCTTCGATAAAGAACAAAAGATTATTAGAGATAATAAATTAAATTCCTTGTTCCGGAGAATGACTCAGGCGTACTTGGAATAAGGAGAGTTCGTTAAGGCCATGGCTATCGATAACGCCCAAGGCTTTTAACAGCTTTCACTTGATTGGACGAATACTCCCTCCCTCAAGAGGACATCCAAGCGTACTATGGACCGAGTTCATTATAATAGATTACAATCTTTACACCGGCCATTCCTTATAACGCGTGTGCCCACACGCACATACAAGCATATACGTTTGTACATACACATACAATGAAACTTCTATTAGCGACCAACCCTATTCAACCAACGTTTCTCATAATGGTCTCTATAAGGGCAATGTGGCCTTCCCCTATTAAACCTCATATTACCATGGGGTCTCCAGCGACCCCATCGTGGGTTTGTCTTTTTGTATTATTGAAACCTGAATGATGATGACATTTCTGAAAAAACTGACAAGAAGTGAGACAGGAAATGACCATTTTTCCAAATAGCTTATCGTTCAGGTTTCAAAAATACAAAAAGAAAAATGTATTCTGAGGTCGCTAGAGATCCCATGATATTAGGGAGGTTAAATTGCCAACCCTCTCTAAGACTATTTTTCCTCTGAACCTTCTATGATAGCTCAATAGAAGTTTCACAGGGCATAGTTTTAAAAAATCTACTGTGTAAGACTTGAGGAGATTTAGGCAATCATCGCTTAGCATCAAGCGAGACAACGCTAAATAGAAAAAATAGAAAAATTAATGTTAATAGGTCTAATGTAAGAGGTCTGGTAGTATATAATTTTTTAATTTTTGTCCGCCTCCTTCGGTCGCCTTTGTTTTTTTACGACCTGCTGATTCCCTCTTGTCTACGCGCAATGGCAATGGTAATGAATAGCTGGTCAGTATGCCTTCTTGCATGCACGAAGAATTCTTGAAACGCCCTGAATTCATTGCATATTAGTAATGTAAAAATATTTCGGTAACTAGAGGTCTTCGCGAGCCAACCATCGCCACAGCTCGCTTGGGTCTACTCGACCCTTCGGTGGGCTTTGCATTTTTTAAAAATACACTTGGGCCATTTGGACACCGCCTTTGTATGTGGTTTCTAATAATTTTATTTCGCATTGTGTATTCTTTCCCCACTCTATCACTTTATTCCTCAGCTCTTAACGTCTTGGAAGAAGGATTAGTGGTACCTAATTCTTCGTAAAACCTCTTTGTCACGCAAGCAGTATTTTCTCCTCCCCTGGATAGAGCAGCAATATTTTAACCCTCTACTAGGTGCGTGGGGGTATATATAACCCCACTAGATATTTGATAATCCATAAGAACATAAACAACTTTATTTAATATGTTTTTATTTTTGTTCGGTAGTATTTTTTGATCTCAAAAGTTATTGTAGCGTATTTTCCTTCAGTATAATTCATTAAGTATAGAGAATAAACAATATCGTGATAATTAACAAAAAAATATAAAATGGGCTCGTATAGACCCCAGGCGCCTACTTGTGTTATGAGAGCGGTTCTCTTTTCAAAAGGCGCAGCAATATTTTGGCGGTTTTAAAAATATTAGAAAAAACCGCCATAGGTAACATTATCCCGGCCTTTGGTAGAGGATTGGTGACGTGTCTAAGGTATACTATGATTGCGGATTCGAATCCTGCCGTCTTTGTTACCGTTGGCATTTTTATTGTGCAAGACCATTGAGTAGCACTGGTAAAAATAAATTAAATGAATAAATCATTATGTAGCATTTATTTTTCTCTTTAACCCTTAAGCAGGAGAGCAAGTTCAAGTAAGACCCTGGATTCTATATGACCCCGTGTTATATTTTTCTGTAATTCATCATGATATTGTTAATTCTGTTTATTTAATGAATTATTCTGATGGAAAATACACTAAAATGACGTATGAGAGCAATAAATCATTATTGAACTAAAATTACAACAAATTTTAAAAAATTGTTTATTGTCTAATGGCCTATCATATATCTAAACGTTTAATCAAGTTCAATGAAATGTTATACTTTTCTCACTCTGGTTTGCCACTGCAAATTCTTCATCTTTGCTAACGAGATGTGTCATTGAAAGTGGAGCATTCCCAACCGGAATCCCTTCTTGCAATTGCACCGGTAATTATCAAGCACATGGTGCTAATTAGAGAGCGAGAGACAATTTAACAGATTCGCGAGTGTCCTCTCCCGATCATATCCCCGACTGCCGCCATCTTCAAATACCTGTCAAAACGGGGAATGAACCAAGTTTCCGCCGCTTAAAAAGGATATTTTTAGAACCGACTCGAGCGAGCTCTTAACAAGGCGCCCTATTTCACAATAATTTTAAGATCAACCATCTTTTTATTTCGAGTGTCTGTTTTTTTAGGTGACCGTGTTAAGCGGTTTTTTAAATCGGTTACGTATTCGGTTTGTCCGTACGGGCGATATCTCCGAGATCCTGCAACTTGGAAATACCTAATTTTCAGAATAAGTTTGTCTATATGCGAGCTGAACATGGTAAAGATTTGGTGGATCTAGATTTAGCTGCTGGAGGCTAATCGAAAAAAATCGCCAAAAGGTACATGTTTCTACAAATGTAGGCAACCAACAATACAACGCATCTGCGATTCTTTACTCGATGAAAATGTAGCAGTCGGTCAAAAAAGCGCCTTACCATACGTTCCAGTTTCGAGGTCTTGTCTCGACCGGTTTGTTGTTGTCTCCGAAAATAAATCTGAGTCCAAGTCAGGGGGAGTGGTAAAAAATTTATTTCTGTTTCTGGAATCAATAAAGTGATCGTTACTATGAAATAATTTCTTTTTGTAAAAATATCGAACGTTAACTTTAATATTGTAATATTAAAAAGATTTCTGGTATTTTCCCATTGGCAGTTTTTTATTATATCCCCTCTCCCCATAGATCCCTTCTTTCCCTCAATGTGCCGGTTTGGTATTTTGTAAATATCGTAAGCCTTTTGTAATTTATCATTAATAAGGTCAGGCTCAAGCTTGTGGAATTTGCTCATAATGAGATGTAATGAAAAACTTGGTCACTTCCAAACAATTTAATAAAAACGACCGCTTTCGCTACAAACGTAGCATCATCAGGTAACAAGTTGTATAAAACAATTGTATACAGAGGGATCCGGCGGTGTGGTTTGAGTGTTGGCCTCACCTTAAGATCTGCTATAGCGACACCCGGAATAAATCCGTTAAGGAGAATTCCGGCCCTCTATTTGTGCGTTGCTATTAGGCGACGAGGATGAGAAAACGAGACGAGAAATATCGAGGAGATCGCACAAATCGACACTCCGTCCTTCGGAAGGGACGTTAAGCAGTTGGCCCCCCTGGTGTATTTCGCAAAAGTAGGCTAATGCCGGCACCGGGTTTCTCTCCTCCCTTTTCTTATGAAATGCAGATGACTTAGGACCGAGTGCGGCTTCACAGCCTGCCATGGTGCCTATAACTTGCCGATGGGCAAAACTTAAGTAATGAATAAAATCACTACTGACAGCTTAGTAGCAATGCTGGAAAGCTGATTGAGAAAAGCCGGTGATGGCTGGCTTCCACCAAACCCCGCACCATTGTATACACTCTGTAACTTTGTTTTGATTCCGCCTTCCTTTTCCAACCCAACCCCTTCCTTTTTCCTAACCGTCTCTTTAATTACCATCCAATCGCTTTCTGTGTAACCCCGCCTTTCTCCCTATGTATGGAACTGTTTTATACAACTTGTTACCTGATCTTGCTACGATCGTAGCGAAACCGGTCGTTTTTATTAAACTGTGTGGAAGTGAGACAGTTTTTCAGTACATCTCTTATGTAATTTGCTCTGCGATCCTTCCTTCACTTGTTTTTAACGGAACGAATGGAACCACCGAATCCATGAGGTTTAATATGATCGATAGAATTAGGTGGTTCAATTATTGTGTACTATCGGCGAAACGGCACTGAGGAAGACTGCTTTGTGGCCTAAATGCTCATCCAGTTGTTGCAACAACTTTTTGGCTAAGGGAGTTGGATAACAGACATCTCTATAATTCTTTTTCGAGTCGAATGTAATATTCAATTTTTACAAACTATCCAGAATTTCGGGATAGCGTCATGTAAATGCGTCTTTGCGCGTTGTCCAAAACCTGCGAAATTAAAAGCTATTTGCCTGTCGATATCGATCAAGACCTTCTCCCTCTTACGATATGTCGATGCTTCGAAAAAATGTTGTCGGCGAAGCGTTTATTTTAGAATCATTTTCGCGATCACATTAAACCGGGGAATTTTCAGTCGGAGGTACGCGAGAGGTTTTAAAGGGGTACGCAGAAATGTTAATGATTTTTCTCCTTCAATTTTCGTGCAGTACTACGCAGTCAAAGGTTGTGACGTCGCAACCACGAATACCGTTATCAAACGTTTTAGACAAGCTTTCACTCTCGAAGGGGTGTTGGAGCAGAAATATACTTTCAACACTTTTGTGTACGTATTTACGGAAGCCTATTTAACTTTAAGTAAATTTAACCCTTCAGAAGTCCCATCGTTTTTTTCGCGCAAAGTCATGTTGACCGTGTTGGAAATTGTACGAAAACAGTAAGGTTATCACGTTATTTTTTAATAAATATTATTTAATAAAAGATTATTTTCTTACTTCAATACTTGTATTGTTAAATCCCTCGCAACTTTATATATAGAAGAAAGGAGGCGATTATTTAAGAAAATACTCAAGGGAATACACGAGTACGTAAAGCAAAAAGTCTGAAGACCTCGTTCCAAAAGAGTATTCTGAAAATTTACAAAGATCAGAAATAAAAACAAAAAGCAATAGGAATTGAAGACAATACATCCCTTAGTTATTAATAAATATTGGTCACTTGTAGTAGGGATTAATGAAAGGCTTAAGTGAATGTGG
Organism: Tanypteryx hageni; assembly: GCA_028673005.1. Classification (NCBI taxonomy): domain Eukaryota; kingdom Metazoa; phylum Arthropoda; class Insecta; order Odonata; family Petaluridae; genus Tanypteryx; species Tanypteryx hageni. The sequence goes on along the minus strand of CM054114.1, from coordinate 50,685,511 downwards.
AGCAAATTTGAACAGAGTTGAAGTATTTTAGGCGTTTTTTCGAAATTCCGTCAGGGCACCAAGGTTTTCTGACCGTTTTATCTTTATACATGAAATCAGAGTACGGAAATAACTCAGTTCCTTCAAAACAGCGCTGGGAAGGCCACGAAGACGGATTTTAGAAGAGACCGAACTCTCTCTCTCTCTCTCAAATGGTGGTAACACCCACGTTCCCGGCCGGTCAGAAATTACAATGGGGTTTGTTTCTTACAATTACATAATTTTAACACCTTACGGTTTTTATGATTTGCTTATAAACTAAAAATTAATATTAACTACTTATAAATATAAATAAATTCAGTGTTTAATACAATATTTAAAATATTAAATATATATATATATATATATATATATATATATATATATATATATATATATATATATATATATATATATATATGCAAAAATGATCGGAATCAAGTATCAAAGACACGTTTTAAGCTGCCAAGTGTACCGCCCTCAGTTATAATTCACAGATCGTTGATTTCAATATGCAATTCCTTACTCAGATAACCGGGTTAATGATAAGGATACTTACTTTTTAAACTTACTGGCTGTCACTGATGGTGTCTGCCTTGTAGCTGAAGCGTGGGTACGGTTGTCTCAACCTTTTTATAGAAGTAGAAGTTACAGAGATCAAGGTTCTTTCTTAGTACGTCCGTAGATCATGGGAAGGTCGCGAAGGATTCAAAGTTGGCTTCAAAGAAATACCATTCCAGTTATAACAAGATTGGAAAGGTGTACTCCATCTCGAAGTACACAAATTTCACAATGTTCTCAATATTTTTCGGTGAGATGAGAATTTAACGAGAAGCAAGCGAGGTACGTTGTAAAATACATGTAGGTCTTTACGTAAAGTAGTCGTAATTATTGTCCGATTTTAACCAAAATTGGAATCGGTAAATTAATTTTAACAAAACTTCCCAGTACCAAATTTCATGATGATATGTCAAGCGGTTCCCTAGTTGAAACAAAGGAACATTGTAAATTAGGTACATGTAGGTCTTCATGTAAAGTGGTAGTCATTTTTGTCCGATTTTAACCAAAATTGGAATCAGTCGACCAATTTTAGCAAAACTCCCAATACCAAATTTCATCAAAATACATCAAGCGGTTCCCGAGTGCAAACAAAGGAACATTGTCAACTCTTTGTAGGTCATGTAAAGTGGTCGTAATTTTTGTCCAATTTTAACCAAAATTGGAATCGCTCGACCAATTTTAACAAAACTTCCCAATACCAAATTTTATCAAAATACGTCTAGCGGTTCCCGAGTTGAAACAAAGGAACATTGTAGGTCTTCATGTAAAGTGGTCATCATTCTTGTCCGATTTTGATAAAATTTAAATCGGTCTACCAATTTTAGCAAAACTCCTTAATACCAAATTTGATCATAATACGTCCAGCGGTTTCCGAGTTTTAACATGCGGACGGACGGACGGAAACGACCTCCCCTATATGCGTTCACTTCGTGCAAAGAACGCATAATAATGGGATTTTTTAATTTAAAAATCACCGTTCCGTTAAAAATAAAATCTTATTTTTAACATTCGTCGAAAATTCGCATTTGCATTTTTTGCATCTAATAAAGTAAAATTTAGCTAATCAAGAAACGATATTTTTAATTTCATCGGACCCAGCGTAAAAAATTTGAAATCTTATAACCTATATTGGCTACCAGCCATAAGGTTAGCCCGATAATCCAACTTTTTAATTTATCGCCATGACAGCACGAAGAGAGACAACACCTTAAGAGGTCACTCTTAAGCGCAATTACCTCAACTGCGACATCACGTAATGGCGATGCGAACGAGATACGTTATGTAATCGAACACGAATCGATTGACCTAGATGAGACCCATACAAATGGCATATGGTGAAAACATATCAATCATCGCTTCTTTTCGATCGAGAATAGCAACCGGATCGACCTAAGGATGTATGTAGGCAAAAAATTTTTTCTCGTTTTTACTGGCTCGTGTTCTCTCGCGTACGTCTGACGGCGTTTCCAACCCCCTTTTCGAATCGTTCGAATCCACCACGCTCGCAGATTCATGGTCTGTTAGCGTAAGATTTCTTCCTTTCTTGGTCATTCCTGTCGACGAGTTGAAACGAGTCTATTAACTTGAGGATTGATTCTAGCCGTAGTGTGCGATGGTAGTCGAAAGTTTTTTCGATTTTTCAACAACGACTAGAATTCAAGAACAAGCACTTAAAAATAAAAAAATTAAAAAGCACATATCTCCAATATGCCACACCAAGGTTATGAAAAAGCAGATTCGCATTTCGGCTACAAATTTTAGAATTCACTTTCGGTGAATTACCACTGAAGACGGCTGCTTTGTAGCCGAAATGCCCATTTGATTTTTCATAACTTTGTTGGGGCTATTGGAGATAAGTACTTTTTAATCTTTTGGGTTTTAAGTGCTTGTTCTTGAATTTTTTTCGGCCATAAGACGTGCTCGATGATTCTCTGTTGAATTAAGGATTAGAATGGTTGAAAAGATATGTCATTTAAAGACAGGTATATAATAATACCACCTTATCTTTTCTCGAAGCTGTCAAAACAGGTGAACTACCGGTCATTGAAGAGCAGGAAAACCAAAGAGAAAAGTGATACATTAGTCCCTCGCCAACCGCGGTTTTGTGTATCCGCCGCCAATAAATTGTGCATCGTTTATTCCAGTGTTGCCCAACCTACGGCCTGCGAAGAGTTTTTGTGCGGCCCGCGAAGCTATCATGAAAAAGCTATCCGAAAATTTTAACACACAAATTCATACATTTCTATGAACATTTTTATAATAGAACTTTTAATACTGAAATATTGACCATAAAAACCTCATTTAGAACTGATTTTCACTTATATGGAACCTCAGAATATGTAGATAACTTCCAATTTAAACTCTAATCCGGCCCGCCGAAGAATTGCCCACTTCCAATGAATTCGCAACCACCGATATGGTCCGCCATGTAAAAAGGTTGGGCACCACTGGTTTATACAATCGCGGTGTACAGTATTGAGAGTCCGCAGTTCTCCGCGCGGCCGTGGCTAATTTTGCTGATATTAAAATTTATGTTTGCGAAGAAACCACGTACTAACTATTCTTTACAAGGAATAGAGACATAAGAAAGAGGTAATTTTCAGCTCCCGATCAGACCACGTGTTTGTCGAGATACAGGGATTCTAGGAATTTTATGGTAGCGTTGGTTTTACTACTGTTCTTTGAAGCGCAAGATCAGGTGTGCGGCGTCAGCAGGGGGTGCTCTGCCATTTTGCTGTTTACTGTACAGCAGGAGTGAGCAAAAGAAAATTCGCGAGGGAATTTTATGCGGCACGCCAAGCCATTATGAAAGCAAGTCGCGTGGAATTTCATTCGTATGATTTCAGACTTGTTAATTAAAAACAATGTCTGGAAAACCTTTACTATTGATGTTATCACGCTTTTAATTGTGTTTATCATCAATTTTAACTAATAAGATCCCTCGCCGTCTTTAAAGTAACTTCCGATGTGAAATCTAATGTGGCCCACCGAAGCACTCGTAGATGCTAAGTGCTCGTTACAGCTAATGCGGCACCCCTGCTACACAGTACTTATTTGTACTTGGGACATTTCTTCTGTATTTTTATAAAACAAAACTATTTTTGAAGTACATACAGCATACTGTTTAACATTGAAATTTACATTATTAGGACTTAAGTCGGGTCGGCAACCTTTCATGCATGGCGGGCCACATACGTAGTTGTGAAAGCTTCGGAGAGTCGGATGACCGTTGATATCAGACGTTACCTAGAGATTCTGTGGTCTCATATTATTGAGAATCATGTCCAAATGATTTACTAGCTTTAAAACTACACCAGGGACCGTTTTGATACCATAATTTCATTGAAAAATACAAAATTGTCGATTTTAAATTTTACCGACCACTATTTCATCATATCTTCGCGGGCAGCATGAAGTGCTCTCGAGGGCCGGATGTGGCCCGCGGGCCGTATGTTGCCGACCCCTGACTTAAGTTATGTCTCTCAGGGATCACCCTTTTCCCCGTAACCCCCAATTAGTAAACTAAAAATGTAGAATATCGAATTATTTATTGTTTTAATCTATGATAGATTCGATTTATCTGATCACCTTTTCATACGTTCGAAAAAACCACAAATTTATGATGTATTGCGAATATTTAGTAAATAAAAATGTGAAAAGGCAAAGACCAAACGAAAAATAGAACGACCGATACTTGAGATTCATGACTCACAATTTCTCACAATATACCGTTTAATTTAGTACTCAGAAAGGCGAAGGCTCTAAAAACTTCAAAAATCTCACGCTGTGCAATGTCATCTACGGTCCTTATTTAGCGAATACATTACGATCCTTCGGGTTTTCAGGAGCTTATAGCGGTTTACGACTTTTTTTCCCGTAGTGCTCGATTTTACGGTTAACTTCCCAATGCTCAGTTGAGTGTTAAGAATGACCGCCGAAAACCTGCTCAGGGCACTGACTCAAATCCAAGTCGTAATGGCGCATTTTATCAAAGGCTACTTCGTACATGATCTTATAGCACTTCACACCTCTCACCTCCATTATTAATTGTGGTGTGAAACCCATTTAAACAACCCAAGAGTTGGACATTATCGTTCAAGTTAAATCTGCCGTCCATCCGAGCACATCAGTAGCATCGTTCTCCGTTAAACCTCATAAAATCTTTGTTCACCTACATCATTGACACGAGCATTGTACAGACACGATCTTATCTTATCCATCCCAAAACATGCTCAATCGATTCCCTGTCCGATTTGAACAATGCCATTAGAGGTCTCACCTGCCTGATTCTATTTGTTCCCATCGATTTTCCTGTCAAACTTATCTACACCCATTAACTAACAAGTAAGGGAAGAATTGTAGACCAAGTTAGATAAGACGCTTTTTTCGCCGACTGTCGTCTTTCAACATCGCAGTAACATGTTGCAGATGGAATCTATTGTTAGTTGCTTACATTTGTAGCAGGATGTACTTTTTAGCGATTTTTTCGTTCACTCCCTAGCAGCTAATTCTTGATTCGCCACATTTATACCATATATAGCCCTAATGTAATCTTGGAATTTCGGAGTTTATAACGCGTCATTTTTTAGTTATTTTGTACACGGGCGGATGAATCGAATAGCGTTTTTTTAGGTAATAAAAAAGCGCTAAAATGGAGAGAAATGCATACACAACTGATTCAAACGTCATCTCAACATAACGAACATTAATCCTTTGTTACAACCGAAATTGATACCTCCAATTTTGCATCAAATTAATTTTAAGATATCTAAAAAGTGATAATATAAAAATGAATTTTCATAAATAACTTTATATAGATAATACCATTACATGCATTAACAATTTTATTTCTACTACTTTCAGTTACATTATTTACTATGTTTACGTTGAACTTTGGTGATGCTCGAAGTCTTTCTAGTTCTGCCAAAGCACTTTGGTTACAAACGTTACCCCGCATGACTTGGTTACTCTCTAGCTCCGAGATTTCTATCCCATCAAGAGATCTCACTCGAGAAAACGTGGCATAGACTTCAACAAGATGAATAAACTTATAATCACATTTTAAATGGAGCATCTTAGTTCCATATGTATATCCTCATATTTGTTCAACTAACCCTAATAGATATAAATTCACGAGAAATTTCTCGTTTTACATCTCGTCCGATGCAATGTACGTAATTCTGCTAACTCGGCAACGAGATTTCCCCTAACGACGAATGATTTTCTGGTCAAAAAAACGTGAAATTTTCCTCTTTACAAGATGCGTATTTGGAAAATCGACGGTAGGAAAATGAGTTTTCATTCTATTAGGTGTTCTTTGGTTCGATTCCCAGTGTTGTGCAATTGTTTTCAGTAATTTTAACATGCAAATCAAAAATATTTTGCACCAATTCCCATGTTATCCAAATGGAGGAATTACACGGCCCTGAAATCTAACTCGGGTCGCTATATTACTTGGCGATTACCCATAAGCTTCTTTAGGTGTCGTTCTATTTAAAAACTGAAAGGATGGTTAAAATAGATTCAGCCGCTTCCGAGTTGTCCGACATTCTTTGAGATTTTAATACAAGAGCAGAAATATACAAATTACCAAATAGAAGTTAATATAAAAGTTATTTTAAAAAGGCTCCAGCGATTCCCTTGTACGATGACCAACTTTCGCCGGATGTTACTCGGAAGTTGCCCCGATACCTCAAGTTTTTTTTTCTAGCGCGATGCGACGACTCAGTGGACGTCATCTGCACCTCCTTTGTTTTTCTGACAAAAAAATCATAAAAAACCAGTCCTCGGCGGATTTTACGATCGAGCGATCGCTGTAGATCGAGTAGGAACTCGTACAGATAAGTTTCTCCTTCCAGTGCAACGTCCACTCGATTCTACTCGCGGGCTCTCTCTTTTATCATCTATTTGGTTCACGGGTCCATCGCGGAACGTAGGAGAGGTAGGAGGGGAAGGAGGTGGAGGCAGTTTCAAAGACATCGGTTCCTCCACGTCATCGTCGCGTGGCAGAAGAGCAAGGTCCCATCTCAGACCGACTCGATCTCATCAAATAAAGGATCGGCAAACTACGAACCTCGGGCCGTATGCGGTCCCTTGTAGCAGTGTTTTTTTTTAAGTACGGGTCGCGACCAAGTACTGGATCACTAGGCTAATAAGGAAAACGTGGGTACTCAACGCATAACCACCTGAGATGCATACAAAAATGAAAGGGAACGAAATGCTTCCATTAGATAATTCATCATTCTTTTTTATTGCTAGTTAATGAAAAATGGAGTTGAGATATTTTATTCACGCTGCCATCCCTACCACCGGTTCGCGAGAAAACAAAGTTTGAAAAACGCTGCCCTGGATCATCTTATGCGTCCCGCGAAGCTATCGTGAAAAAAACGATCTGCAAAATTTAATACACCAATTCATATTTTTGGTAAAATTATGACAATCAAGCTTTTAATTTTGAAATTTTAAACCTAAAATCCTTTATTTGGACCTGATTTTTACGAAAATGATACCTCAGAATCCGTAGGACTCTTACGATTTGAACTCTTTATCTGGTCCGACGAAGCAACTTTCATTGCGGCCCGCCGAAGTGTTCGCAACCACCGCAACATAGTCTCTTTCTTTCTCTTTCATCATTCCTTATGAAACTCACAACCATATCCGATAGTAAAATATAAATCTCATCCTCCATTTAAAATCATCATCTCGCCACATCAAAATTAAAAACAAAACTTATCATGAAATTATGTTAGGTAAAAATGCATGTTAACCACCAACTAGTGTGGTAAAATTATTATCACACTGTAACCGAAGAGCGACCTCCCAGACCGTTATTGTTTTCTATTATTATTTATTCACACACACCCAATCTAAAATAGAGTTGAAAATAGCTTAAGGGTTCAGTTGTGGGTCGACATTACCTAATTTGTTTTAAATGTATTTATCTATTATAAGAATAGATGGCTTAAGACAAAATATAGTTTTACAACTTTATATTTTAATTTTATGATATATTGCGTACTTTAATGTTAAAATTATGGTGGGCCGGATGAGTAAACTCGGGCCGTAGCTTGAGCGCCCCTGATCTACTATCGGCGAGTCACCACTGATGACGGCTTCTTTGCTTGTTTTTCTCAAGTTTTTTATATGGAGACACCGAATTTGCCAATTCTACCTCATTTACTTCATTCAACCGTTTTATAGCTACTAGATTTCTCTAGATTAAGATGCAAGTATTCTCGCATCCATATCGACGGTTAAAATATATATTTAAACTCAAACGGATGCTATTATTCCGAACTATAAGAGGATCATTATCTCGACATTGGAGAATTTTACCTATTTTGCCCCAGAGAATCTCCGCACCGAGATCTTGTTCTAGAGAAAAAAACGCTCTTTTCTATATCTTGTTTTATTTATATTTTCAACGCACTCTCGGAGCTATTAAGAGCTTTTTAAGAAAAAATAATATAAATATAATACCATATAACTTGGCGGAGGGTCTGAAGCGTTCCGACAGGTGGTGCCCGTTTGAAGACGGGGGAAAGGAGCACACGCTAAGCAACGAAAGAATCCATGTCGACCATCATTTAACCACTAGGCAGCGACAATTAAATTACTGTAGATTTCTTGAGTAAACTGCTTGAGTCATCGAAGATAAATGAATCGGTCAACCTTGGACTAACGTATTGCGTCGAGGGGACTTGGATGAAGGAGTATCCGATGCGGTAATAGAGAAACGTTTTAAACCACCTACTTAAAAGTGCTGCAATTTGATTTATATTTAAATGTCGAAGTATATTTGTCGTTTGAATAAGGTTCATACCAACCAAAATTTCATAAAAGTTAAACGAATGTTAAAATCGCTGAAGTCGTTGTACAATAACAACTCTTTATTAAACACAAACTGTTTTACCAACTCCTATTCGCATGCATTACATCCCTCCAAGTCAAATTTTACCGGATCGAAAATCATCATGTTTTATTTTCCATTGGATCCCAGAGGACGTTTGAAAAAATATTATCCATAAAAACATAAGGGCAATAAAAATGGTTGGAATTACGCATTACAGCTACAAAGCTGCCTTATTGATTCGGAAGTCACCTGTCGTTTATTTCGATAAATGTATCTAGTGCCATTCCGTGTTATCTTTCATGTGCGGGGGTAGTAAAAGGGCGAATTCTTTGGGTGTCTGTCCATTACGGATGCGCAGAGAGGAGACTAAGAAGTCGGTGGGCGGAGGGGTTTTCGATGCATCGATGGGACCTTTTTTCGACCTTGTTTTTTTTCAAAAGCCCGTTAGCGTAAATTTAAAAAATGAGGGCACTTGATTACATTTAAAAAAATGTAAAAACTGAGTTATCCCAGAAAACGTCTGGTCACATCGGTGAACCAGTGAATCTCCCTCACCATTCTTCCCATGATGTGATACCACGCTTCCGAATTTTTCCCGTCGACAAAAATAAGCTGTTCTTTCAGGCGCACAAAATTCCAAAATCTTGTGTGATTATCTCGATTTTTAACTTATTTCAAAGTGACGATTTGAAATACCCTGCGCTAATTCTTGTGTTTCTTACGGAGGATAAGATGCACCTGGACTCGAACCACTATAACCACCATGCTTTCCCACGAGCTTAGCTTTCGGGTGAGTTATAACTCTCTTAAATCGGTCGAGTATTCTAGGGGTACACGCACAAAAAGACATACGTGGATTTCATGTAGATAGATTGGGCGGGTAAAAATTGTTAAAAAAACAAATCAAAATTACAAATATAAAATTGTCACGCTCGATGACGTATACAGCACAGCGACGATATCACGAAGCATTTCTGGTAAAAAAAATCAGGACTGACACAATAAATGGAAGTCCTAAGTTGGCCCACTAGGTAGCTGCTCATTAACACGCCTGTCCGCACTTATGCCCATGAGAAAAATCGAACCGTATAGCTTTTTCTTCTCACACCAATAATGGTATAGTCTTTTTTCACCAAAATCGAACGATGTGTCTCCTTATACGTCAAATATTTAGTATGACTAAATCGACGTAAAACGGCAGTACTGAAGCCCATTGTTGGAGATTTTGTCCGTCGGACATAACCTCAACCTCGCGTCCAATAAATTGTGGACGTAATTATATCCACTTCCGCTTAATGTCTCGAAAAAACGTAACGATCTTAACGAGGTCGTGTGTCCTATTGAATCGGATCAGTTTTCGTTATGAACGGAGCCGAAAAATTCGACAACCGCTTCTCCGCAACTTTTCACGCGGCGCTGCAATTTTCCCCGACATCGAACCATCCCTCGCCGATTAAAAATCGATAGCGGAAATTTTATTCACGGTTACATCGCCCACAAAAAACACTTAAAAGATGCGCCCGCAGAGAAACGATTCACCCGTCGCATCATCAATAGTCCCGAGCGCTCCCTACCGGCTCGAATCGGAAGCAGGTTGCGTCGACATTTAAATGTCCAAATTAAATCTCTTTGAATTTCGTGCAAGGTTTAAGGCGAAATAATCATCACGGGACGGGAAGGTGAAAAGGAACCCAATTACTGCAAACGCGTTATATAGGAAAACAAAAATCAACTCACCTGTAACGGAATTCCTTCCTTCTTTTCTCTTCCGCCCTCCGGAGCTAACAAATCTTTAGGCGACACGAACGAACTTCGGTTCGTAGCAGTTCGTAGTGAGCGAAGAGGTGCATGTTTGGAGTGGGAGAATGGAGGGAGGTGAGAGAGAGAGGTCAGCGATCCGCGGGCCAGCCTTTGAAACCGTTCCGTTAGTATACCATCGATTTGGTGCGAGTCTATCTTTATTTTCGTGAGGAGGGAGAGTGCGCGCCGGAATAGGATGGGCAGGCGAAAGAAAGAGGGGCGGTCGAAGCACGTTTCTGCCGCCTTCGGGTAAAGGCGCGTTCTTACCATTCAATTTAAGTTGATCAATTTAAGTTGATCAACCGAGGGTGAACGTATAATTGATCAACATGCTGTTCACATCTTTCAACGTTAAATTGAATAAACATTTATATTCATTTTGGAATGAAGTTGTTAGAGCGGGTGTAAGGCTGATGTGCGGTTTTCTGAGGGACGAGCTTTTAAGAATTATAGAGGATATGAGTATAAAATGCAAAAAGCGCCGTTTTTGGGCTAGGGAATGGATTTTAAGAAGAAATCGATTAGGAACCTCACAAACCTTGCTGAGAGAACTGGCAGCAGAGGATTTAGAAGGATACAGAAATAACCTAAGAATGTCAGGAGAAAAATTTCAGGAACTGCTATAAAAAGTTTAGAGAAAACATTCAAAAACGGGATATAGTTATGCGAGAAGGGTTTAAGGCGGAATTAAAATTGCAAATTTGGTATAGCTCCAAAAAACGCAACATAACACTTTCCGGACATTTAGAAGCCAGTTTGAATGTAAAATAATAACTTGTATATCGAGATCTGCATTACACCGTTGATGATACTGATTGAATGAAAAGGTTTTCACGTTCCAACTTGTCGAAATCGAACTGTGACGTCATAGGTTGAAAGAAAGTTGAACGCAAAAAGTTGAAAGTAGTCGAACTTTTGTTGTATTGACTAACAAGTTGATCAACTTGGTTGAAAGAAAGTTCACAAGCTTCAATCCAGTTTCAACTATCTTTCAACTTCTTGTCGATCAACTAAAATTGAATGGTGAGAACACGCCTTAAGCGGTCGCCGCGCACTGCCCTCCAGAGACAGTTTAGTGAAGAAACGTCTCGAGAGAGAAGGGTTCGTCCGTCCATCATCTTCGTTTCTATTGAGTGAAGTCTGGAAGGGACCTTGGGCCAGGCTGCGAGAGCTATCACCTCTGTGGTTCTTTGCCCGGAAAGGGAATGCCGGGAGGCTAAGGAGGGGAGAAGCCGAATTGTTAGTTCCGGAATGCGTCGAAGGATTCGAGGCGTGTATTAGCGGTAAAGCGTGAGGGTTGGAAGAATCTAGGCGTTAAATCATGTATTTGCGCAATTCGTAAGGTTCATCTCGAAATTATGGCGTTGGTAAGAATGCGTTATTTGCATTTATGTATATATTCTCGTCTCTAAAAAAATAATAATATGGTTAAATTCATTACTTACTCTTTTTATATCGCAATACTCTTGTATTAATGTCCAAAATTCTAAATTACATTCACTCAATTTTGATATATTAAATCGAAGATCAAATTCTTAGCGCGTCGGGAAAAATGGGCATTAAATTATTGTTAAATTAAACCCTTGTAATTATGGTTAAAATTCCGCTTTAATTAAATTAGATTTTTGAAGCTTAGAACTCAACAGTACTTACAAGGGAGCCGTTAGACCTACAAAGTAGGTATATGAGAGAAGAATGGCGGCAGGGCCGGACAAAGGGGAGTGGGGAGGAGAGGGAGGGGGTTGCGGCGGATGCGAGGTATCCGGGCCCTCGAATATTGGGAGCCCCGTAGTTAGGAGATAGGATGTAATTTTTGCATAAATGTTTACAAAAACCACTTGCCAGACTGATTTTCAAGAAAAAACGTTCCGAAGAAGTTATAACTGTGAAATTGGAGAGCCCATAAATCTTTTGTTATTATTATACATTTAAGAATAAGCATTTAAAAAGCACTTGTCTCATGTAGTGTGTCCAATAGCCATAACAGGTTGTATAAAATCAGATGCGCATTTCGGCTACAAAGCAGCCGTCTTTGGAATTGTTTTCAGATATAAGACGAGCTCGATAGTTCCCTCCTGAATTACTGTACATGTAAATCTCGTAGGGCCCTCATGGATCCGAGCTCCCTTCAGTGCTTGGTCTGCTCTGAGTGGCGGCAAACAGGAGATAATTTGACCACACGCGTCGAGTTGGCAGGTTAGAGGCTTAAAGATTGACCTCGTGTGAAGCAATTGCGATACATAAAAACGAACTTATTTTTTCTAACAAGTCTCCCGCCAGCAGAGAGTAATGTTTCCGCATGCAAACGAACATATGTTCTTTTTTAGAAGCAGCATCTACGAACACGTGTGGACGGCACCTTGGATTTTCGAGTCGACGAAACCTTCGCTGAGTTAAAAGGAAATGAGTCGGCAAAGGCGACCGAATACAAATAGAACAAATATTTTTGTGGCATGGCTCCGTCGATTCTTTTCACCTGTAAAATAATGGGACAAAAGCACCGGCATCTCTTTCTGAAAAGAATAGGTAGTAAACGTAAATGGCAATTGACTACCAGCGGGCGTCTAGATTCGTGGCATAAACATGCAAGCGTGTGAAATGTTGAAATCGACGTGTTTAGTAACGAATTTAATGAGGTTGAACCTCAATAAAAACATTTTATTCTGATGTCTTAAAAAAAAACTTTTATATTCTGTGTTATCAGTAGACCGCGGATCTTTAGGTAAAAACCTATTTTTTTCCTGAGTAGATATCTCAATATACAATTGTATATATACGTTTCATGAATAATTAACCCCGAAAACGTATATTTTATAGTGCCTAAAAATGCCTATTTTGACATTAATGTCTAAAAATGCCTATTTCGACGTTAATGCTTATTTTTGTCTTTTTCATGCAAAAAAAGCCTAAAAAGGGCTAATTTTCTAAAATAATCGACTATAAAAGCAGATTTTGGTATTATTCATATTTTTTAAACTGACTGTACAATGTTCAGTCATGGGTTGGAAATGTCCTTCACACCACGGTCACGATCAAGTGGCGAACAGCAGCTCGGACCTGTCTCGCGTTCGGCGGGGTTATTCTGTTTCCCAGTGTCACGTGATACGACAATGTAACAATGCCTTTAATCTGATGTTGCGTTTATTTCTCGTTGTTACATTGTCATATCGTGCGACACGGGAAAACGAGAATAACCCCGCAGTCCATCTCCAGACTGCAGAGGGTAAAGGTGAGAAGTGTGAACGTGAAAATTGTGAAAGTGCAATGCGTAAAGTATCAAGTTCGAAAGCTTATTTAATACGTCAGTGGTTACAAGAGTTCCCGTACTTCACAACGGATGGAAAAATTATCTTTTGTCAAGCATGCAACAAGGAGGTAAGTACATTATAATGCTGGCTTGCTACGAATTATTGGCCGTGAATTGCTTGTCATCTTTGAGGCAAAAACCATCCACATCTTTTGTTTATACGAGCCATTTTATGGTAACTATTGAAGTGGTTATTCAAAATGTCCAGCAATCCAGCTGCGGACCTTCGTAGCTGTAAAGTAAATTTTATATTTTTGTCCCATTTCCATATTTATTAGATTATTTCCGTATTTTTAAGGTTAATTATTTCTTCATAATTTTTCTTTATAGGTTTCAAGTGATAAAAAATCCCACCTAACTCAGCACATCCAAGGAGTGCTACATAAGGCAAATGTTGAACGCAAATCTAAGATGAAACAAATGCTTTTAACAAAAACTTCTGAGGGATCCAGCAAGAAGAATCAGTTTTATGCAGATTTGTGTCACGCAATTGTGGCAGCCAACATTCCATTCAGAACACTGGAAAATCCAACATTCAAGGAGTTCCTAGAACGATACTGCCATCAGTCGGTACCTTCCGAGTCAACGCTACGCAAGAATTACGTGCAACCCACGTACGATGACGCAATGCGCAGGATACGGGAGGACATTGGAGATATTTGGATATCGGTCGATGAAACCACTGATGCTCTTGGCAGATACATGGCCAACTTGGTTGTTGGGAAGTTGGACCCAGATGCGCCATCCAGAGCCTACCTCATCTGCACGAAGCAACTTGCCAAAACGAACCAGGAAACACTAGCACACTTCGTGAACAACGGACTGAAAGTGCTGTATCCCAAAAATCTAGACGAAGAGAAAGTGCTGCTCCTATACACAGATGCTGCATCGTACATGGTTGCAGCCATGCAGTTGCTCAAGGTGTTCTATCCCTCCCTTGTGCATGTGACATGCCTTGCCCATGGTTTGAACCGCGTAGCAGAGCAAATAAGACTGGAATTCCCCAAGGTGAACAAATTGATCTCCACCGTGAAGAAGGTCTTCGTCAAGGCACCAACAAGAATACAGGCTTTTCGAGAAAAACTGCCCGATGTCCCTCTGCCACCTGAGCCTGTGCTCACCCGCTGGGGCACATGGCTGAAAGCAGCTGAATATTACAGCGAGCATATCCTTCATGTCAAGGAAGTTGTGACAAATCTAGCCGAGGATGCTACCTGCGTCACTTCGGCAAAAATGTTGCTAGATGATTCCTCCATTCCCAAGGATTTGGCTTATGTTAGATCCCACTATACATCCCTTGTGCAGATTATTGCTGAATTAGAGGGCTCAGGAAAACCCATCTACGAAAAAACTGCTATGCTGAATGAAGTGAAACAAAAAATAAAGGAAGCTCCAGGTGAAGTGGGGGAAAAAGTAAAAGCAAAACTAGAAAAGTTTCAACAAAAGAACTCAGGACTGCAGAGCCTATGTACAGCAGCAGATATACTGGCAGGAAAATCCAGTGAAGTTGAGTGCAAAATTCCATTTCAACATGTACCCAAGTTGAAGTTCGCCCCAGTCACGTCAGTTGATGTCGAACGTTCTTTTTCTGCTTACAAAATGATATTAACTGACAAACCCCATAGTTTTGTGGTAGAAAACTTAGAAAAGGTGCTTGTTATTTATTGTGAGGCCAATTACGGGAAATTTGTGAAATAAACACAAAGAGGTGACAAATTCATTATGGGAATTTCGAATGAAACACTTTGTCAAACACTCTGCGTAGTACTTAAATATATACTTGAATAGTGTTTTCAGTCAGTATTACTATATGTAATGTAGATAGTATTTTCTCGGTAACGCATGGGATATTAACCATAAGAATAAGTTTCAATGCATAGTAGTAAAATATTTTTGTTCTTTGAAAACACAAATCAATAAAGTTTCATTGACGGGCAATTTTTGCGTGGGTGCATGTTTGTCTTTTTTCGTGAATTAAAGTTGATAGTTGACAGAAATGATGTTGTGTTTTACTGGACATAGTTTTTGGAAGTAGTTTTTAGAGCCTATTTTACGTTTTATAAAGCCTAATTAAGGTACTTAAAGAGCCTATTTTAGTCGCCTAAAACTTAATTTTTAGAACCTAAAAATCCGCGGTCTAGTTATCAGATCTTACCATTTGTTGGAGAGATGATGAAGAATTTAAAATCTTTCGATTTAAAACTCTAATTCATCCCCGTTTCTGCCAAGCCATAACGTTTAATGTGAAAAACTTCTACAATCAATTTTTTGCTTTTTTCATTTATGATGTTTATAATTAACTTGAGTGATTGTATTTTTTCGGATATTTCTCTCGCTAAATCCCCATACATGAACTTTATAGTAGTAAGCGTTGGCAATTCATTTCACATATTATGTTTGAGACATGCATCTAAGGACGGAGTGATATGATCCACTCGTCCGCAGCTCACGTTGGATCACACATTCGAGGGAAATTCTAATGTCGACGGATGTATTAAACATCTCGAAAGATGTGTCGAAACTACCTTTGTTCTAAATAAAATAAACGGCGCAATATACATTGCACAAACTTTCTCATATGTTTGGTCGACTGTATAAGTTTATAAAAGAAAAACGCTTATAAATCAAAGTTAACCGTAGATTAGTGTATATTTTAATGCCACTGGTTGATATTTAGTAAGTTTTTGGGACATATGGCTTAATAAGTATTATTTGTGACATCAGACTATACGATTGGATGGATTTTAATCAAAATTCTTATAGCCATTTTTGAGTAAATAAAATTTTTCTAAAAATCGCCAAGAATAAACTACCCTTAATTTTTGCGCAATATCATTTTTATGAAAAAAAGGATCTGCAAAAGATGATATAATGCACAAATACGAAATATCATTCGATTTCATGTACGCGTTTGGGCCCTAGAACAGCGAACAGACAGACAGCATGGCGAAAACCACTTTTATGGACTCGGGGAAACCTAAAACGTGTATTTCCATCAAAATCTCGAAGTCGAATTTTTACACGATAAAAATACTTTCTCAATATACTACGTATATGAGAAAGTAAAAATATATCAAATGACGTAATTGAGAGGCCATTTTTTCAAAAAAATTAAAAAGGGGTTCATAATCTTCCCGCATAATTAAAATAATAAGAACGTTCTCAAAAACAGGGACGTAACTAGACTCCCAACTTTGGGGGGAGGGGGGGGGCGGCAGCATGAACTGTAGGGGGGTATGGGCAGCATGATTGTAAAAGTATTTGGAGAGGTATACCAAAATTTTAAAAGTACAATAAAGATAATAATTTGAAAACAAATGTTTTAACTATTTTTACTTCACTTGTGACACGATGGAAGGTAATTATTTATTAAGAAAAAACATGAAATACTTGATTAATTCATTTGTTATAATATAGTATTCAACAGGTGGGCCAAGGGGGGACCGAGGACTTATAAAGGGGGCCAGGGCCTCCCAGACCCTACCCTAGTTACGTCCCTGCCCAAAATAGCTCGAGGCTCGCAGAGATCCTAAGTGCAATTATAGAAAATGTTCGTTGAAATAGTAAGTGATGACGCCGCAGCCCATAAATAAGCATGTTTTTGGGTGAAAGTGCGTTTGGGGATACGTTATTTAGAGTCGACGATAATGCTCGAAAAGAAGATATTCTTTCCTTGGGTCTCATTCATTCCGTAACGTAAATGTTATTGGTAAACTGTGTCAGTTTTGGAAAAAGCACGATAATTCGGGAAAACATTACATTCAAGTTAAATTTAGATCAGAATATTTCCAAAAGAGCGAAATTGTTTATAACCCCATGGCAAGGATGGAAAATTTGTTTTTATTTTCAGAACTATTAGTATGATCTAATTGTAATGTGTTTTCAGAGCTATAGATACGCTCTAAAAGAGATACGTGATCATACATGCAAACATTTATTTCGGTTTTCAGGAACTTGGGTCACCACCGCGTTCGTAAAAAAAATATTCAATATTCCTATCTTTATAATCAAATTATGTAAAACCATTATTGTTAGAAACATTTACATTTTAAACGTTGAAAGTAAGTTTGTGGCAATATGTTAAACATTGCTTTAAGCTTTAAGGGACTAGGATTGTGGAATACACCCGCGTATCTCCCGATTTCCATCAATGCTGTACGGCTGATTCGAACCGCTTTGAATTTGCTGCTCGGATTGGTTAATTTGTTCTTCCGGCGTTGAAGAGCGAAAACAATTGAACAAGAATGAAAAAAGACAGCTCCCAAAAAGAAAGGATTCCTGTATGGCAGGGGTCGGCAACCTTTTCACCTACGAGGGCGCAATTTATATTACTGGGGACGTGAAGGGCGCATAAGCAAGATCAGTTGATATATCTCTGTATCAGTGCTTGGCAACCTCTTTATCTATGAGGACGCAACTTTAATTATTGGGGTCGTGAAGCGAAGTAACAATAGTAGATGTGTACCAATATTTATTAAAATGATATTTTTGTATATATAAGAAAAAAATATTCAAGAATTTATTATAAAAACATGAAAAATAAATCAATGTGAAACTTGGGACTGCATATCTTCTGCCAATTTTCTATAATTTGGCACATAACTCGAGATACCTGATCTTAGACAGTTGTCTAAATTGTAATCGGTGAGTCTCGATCGGTACTTGGATTTCAAGTGTTTCATGCTTAAAAAAATGGACTCGCAAGTGTATGTTGAAGCACAGTAAGAGTATATTTTTAGGGCACATTTTCTTAATAATGGATAGCGATTTTCGTCAACTAAATTCCAAAAGTTTTCATCATTTTTATGTGACCTTAAAATAATATCATTCTGCGTATTTATTATTTCCATTTCTAAGCCCTCGGTGTTAACGATATTAAAGTAAGTTCCAATATTAACAGACATGTCATTGTCCATAAAATTGAACGGATTAACAAAGAATGTTATTATGGGTTCTACTTCAGAAAACTGACGAAACCTAAAATTAAATTCCTTCAGGAGAGTTTCAATGTGTTGTGAAAATGGTTCAGTGGTAACATTTTCATCAGTCAAACTCTCAATAATATATTTTAAATTCGGGAAATGTGATAATGAATTTCTCTCTAGGTGAGACTTCCACAATGCCAATTTACATTTGAATGCATCTACTGCACTTATCATTTTTGCATTGTGTTGATTTTTCCCTTGCATCTCCATATTCAGTTCGTTCAATTTTATAGTTATATCAACAAGAAATCCGAAATCCATCAACCAAGCTTTGTCATCCAACTGTGCGTAATATTCATTTCTTGACGTAAGAAATTCCTTTACCTCCTTTATGAGATTTATAAACCTTACAAGTATTTTGCCTCAGCTGAGCCATCTAACTTCGGTATGTAAAAGGAGATCATCGAATTCGTCATCTTCACCTTGTAAAAGCAGTTGAAACAATCGGTGTTGCATTGGTACGGCTCTTATGGAATTTATTATTTTTGTTACTGTTTTCATGACATGTTGAAAATGAAGAACTTTTGCGCATAACATTTCTTGGTGTATAATGCAGTGATATGAAATAAATTTTGGAAAGAGAGGGTCTTCTTTACATAGCGCAATAAATCCATTTTTACAACCTGTAATCGAAGGTGCACCCTCTGTAGTAATTGCGGTCAACTTCATTAATGGTATATTACTTTCTTGGGCATATTTTTTAAAAGCTGAAAAAATGTCTTCACCTATTGTTGGCCCCTTTAATGGAAGAATTTTAAGAAATTCTTCCTTTCCTGAAAAATCATTAAACACCATCTTCACAACCATAGCCAATTGAGAAGTGTCTGATATGTCTGTTGACTCATCCAGTTGCAACGAGAAGAAAATACATTTTTGTAAATCATTTGCCAACTCTTTCTCCATATTGGTTGCAATAACTTCAATTCTTCTTGTAACTGTTCTTGCTGATAACTGAATCGTGTTGATTGCTGAGGAAATTTCATTTTTATTGTTAAAATCTTCGAAAAGTGAGTCAGCAATTGCTAACATGGCTTCTTTTAAAATCTCGCCATCTTCAAAAGGTTTTTTCCTCTTGGCCAACAAATGTGAAAAGGTAACTCCGAAACCAAGGACTCACAACAATAACTCGAGCCAAGTTATGCTACAAGATGGAGGACAGAACTCTGAAACCAACGACTTTTGACAAGAACTTGGGAGTTTCACGCGACATAAGGAAATAGTAACGGAGCTATAGTACACGACGGGTTGAGAACAAGGATCTCAGTTAGCCTTGCACCCGAAATAGCGATTGAAGGCGACAGGACACCTTCACCTAACATAAACTAGGGGCGGAGAATTCCCTATCTTTTCGTACAGTTCGTACGAGAACGTTTGTATGAATTGTCAGCACAGGCACGGCAATCACACAAACACGATAGCGGCTTCTCCTACTCTCGGCGAGACCGCTGTGAAGGATGTATTTATACTAGGGCAGGGTAGGGAGAAGGGAAAGGGACGTGGATAAACAAGTGAGGGGTAACGGAGGAGTCATTATGAAAAGAACTCTCTTAATGACAACAATGTCTTTATTCTACAATGTGTCCCCATTCTGTTCGCTTATAATTCCTGACCTTGACGATGTTATTTTGTAACAGACATACGATTCGGCTCGGTGTGATGTAAGATTAAGATGTTGGTTACAAAGTTCTATTCTTCATCTTGTTCCGCAACTTATTGGTCTTCTGAGAGTTTTCCGTAATTGTTTAACTTGAGTTCTCTTTTTGGCTGGCGGGCGACACACAAATGTCTTGCGGGCGCCATGACGCCCGCGGTCGCCGCGTTGCCGACCTCTGCTGTATGGAGTCAGCTCCTATATGCATGCGTGCATATGTACGCACATACGCGCTCATTGTTCAGTCATTTATTTAAACAAGTTAGGAAAGTGTACAGTGGCCTATATATAGGCGCGTTTCGTGCAATGGAGTATTTGAAGGATAACGATATACTTTGAACGAACGCACACCATAAAACAGCGAAACGTCACGACCGGTTTATGTCTCTCTCACTACTAAAATTTTCTTGCCTCCCCGGTTGGTGCATTAATAAATGTATTTACCAAATTTTAGTATTAATAATAGTACTAAAACGATATAGGTATCATAAATGATGCCAGGGAAATATTAAATTCTCACTTACCGATTTATTTTCTAATCATTAATAAAAAGATCGAAAATTATTTATAACATACGTCACTTGAGTTATGTAGTTGTAATATTTACGTTTACGTTCTTTTCGTCGTCGTAGATAATCAATTTCCTTCAGCTTGCAAAATGCTGCATGCACACGTGAAACAGTATCGATAGAATGGGCTATTCTCGATTTTTTATCTCCGAAAATATCTCTTAATTTTGTGGTAAATGAAGTCCTCTATCCGAATAAATTTTTTAATCTATACCTCACAGATCATATGAGCATGGAAAAAAATATCGATTTTAATTTTTGTTTGCTGAGAGAACCGTCTTAGCGATCGATGTAAACAAAATACAGGAAGTCCCCGACTTACGAACAACCCGTACTTACGAACGAAGGGACTGAGAAATTTAAATGCCCTTCTAAGGGTCTTTTGGGCGAATTTTTTTAATTTAAATAAAAAAATGTGGACTTCTTTTGGGATTTCCTTATAACTTGCTGTGTAATCATGATAGTTATAATAAACAAATGTATTTTCACATAATTATATTGTATCTTTTATATACAACCACCTAAAGTTGTTAATAATAATATAATAATAGACACTTCCACTAAAAAAATTCATATAGAAACAAATGCCTGGAGCTTTTACAATGATTGAAGGCAGGTTGGCAGTGCTTAAGGAGCAAGACCTAGATTTTACAAGATTTGCCTCAGTATCCAGAGCTGTTTCAAATGCCCTTACATGTTACAATGGAATACATCATGCGAACAAAAAAACAGCTGTCCAAACTTCAATAGAAATATATTTAAAGAAGAGTGCCCAAAATGAGCCAGTTCCAAGTTCTACAGCCCTTATATTTTCCTATAAGCCTTCTCTAACACCAGAAAAGTCTCTTTCTACTTCCTCGACTTCATCTATTTAAAGCAACTTCACCTCAGGATACACCACTTCCAATAAGCTACTCAAGCATTCAAGGTAAATAAAAACTTTTCTATTCAATTTAATTGTTTTGATGTTTTGCTTAATTAATAGTACAACAGTTTTTCAACAGTTATTCATCATAAAGATACATCCTTTCAACTTAAATAAGGGTAAAATAGGCTTTCTTTGTTTTGGTTGAGAACTTAACCACCAATTATACCATTGTGTTTATAGGAGATTGAGTTTCGAACAAAATACTTATGAATGAACTTTTGGAACACAACCCATTCATAACTCTGAGACTTCCTGTATACGATGTTTTGCTCGGGATTTTCTCGATTTTTAATCTCTGAAACTATAACTCGTAATTATGTGGTCTCACGGCCTTTATTATGGTAAATGATGTCCACTATCCGAGTAAATTTTCTAATTTTTATCTTACAGATCATATAAGAGCTAGGGAGAGAAAAATATGGTATTTAATTGTTGCTTGACGGATGCTGTTTAATGAGATACAAGTAGAAGTTTATTAAAGTAATTATATAAATTAAAAGTTCTAATTGGACGATAAATTTGAATAAGGATCACTCCTACTTAACTTAATTAAAATCCATCCAGCGGTTTAGGAGATGAAAGTTACCTATGACAGACGAGACATGCCCATAAGGCATTCTGCTACTACCGCTTTGCTGATAAAGAACGCCTAATATGTAACCATGTTTTCATAGTTATAGCAGATCTTATTTACTTTACTTACTGAGAATATTGTTTACATTGACAATAATTACGTATCCATGCATGAATTTCTTCAATTCTTGAATTAAGACATTCTTGTTTGATTTTCATGATAATGGCTACTCCTACAACAAAAATTACTCTACTTTATTAGTTATACAAGTTTTGTTTGAAAACTATTTTGATATGACCAATACTTCACGAAATATGAGGAAAATTCATTTTTCTGTCACCAGTAAAGTGGTACCCCTGATTACCTTAGATGAGTCATTTATGCTCATTTTTATTATCTTTGGCCATAAGTCCTAAACATCAAATTTCATAAAAATCCATTTGGTAGAATGGAGGGAGGGACAGACAAACCGAAGCTAATAGGCACTTATGTTTGAAGCGAAACGCACCTAAAAGGGATACCCGAATTCTTGGTCTTTCTCATGGTAAAAATAAATTTGTCCCACTTAAGTTATATTGTAGGTAATTCTGAAAAAATAATGGAAAATAAGCTTCCATATTTTTTAAGAAATGCTAGACAAAATGATCAGATTTCATCTTTTGAATTATTATTATATTATTTATATCATGGTTATTTAGTGGAAGATCAAGATTTATAACTTAAATTTGAAGTTGACCATAAAAAATTCTAATTTGGTTTCATAATTCCATGTATTTCATATATTATGCAATCAGTCTTTTATTTCTCTTCAAAGCTCATCATAATTAGAAAATAAGTACATTTGAAAGCTTAATGAAAGATGAAGTAGTTAATATTCTATTATTTGGCAATATGTATCAGTGAAATTTGATAGTAATAAGTATGTGGCCAAGTAGATTAGATAAGTATTTTTCAACCTTTTTGGTTTGGTGACACTTTTTAAATGATCCAGCTCCTGCGACACACCATGAAATAAAAAGTCATTTTTCTGTTAAAACATAACAAAAATACTTAAAATTCTTTATTTAACAATAAAACATCATAAATATAGCAAAAAATATAACAAAATGTTTTATTATGCGTAAGAAAGATGATAAATCTCTTTAATAAAATTTACTTTAATTTTAATATAGCCATAATCACATTTTTGGGTGAAATCTCCCAGTGATTCGTGACACATTACTCTGTCATGACAAACCAGTTGAAAACCACTGGATTAGATCAATCATTATGGTTGAAATTGATTCAATTTATCTTTCAATGCTTTTTAGATTTGGTTTTAGGTTTTCCAGATAATTTTTTGCCCCCAACAGTTCTTCTGCAATACCTTGATAAACAGAAAATTAAACTGAAAAGGATTATGGTTGGTATGATGACAACCACTGCAATAACATCGAGTAGATACAGCTGAAACCACCACAGGTCTACAGATGCAGATGCTAGGTGTTTTGCTCCTTTGTGACGAATTACATATTCGGTCCAAAATACTGCTCTCTCGAGAGGTGGTTGCGGTTGGTCCCTCACTCTAGATGACAGTTCCTTCATTTTAATGTTGAAACTGTAATGGTTAAATCAGTCCCCATTTTATACTTTGTAACAAATCAGAACCTCAATTTATGTCATATTTTGTTTAAAAAAACAACGTTCTATTTAACTTGCTTTGTTTAACACATACACATGATTCATGACTGGAAAACTTAATTTCAGAGAGTAAGCTCCATTCTAAGAGATCAAAATGAAGAAGTCAGACTAATGATAAAGCCAGGATTAATTCTTTACCTTAGTTTCACAAATGGTTGTTTCAAAAGAAATTGACTATCTGATATAGTTGAAGATGTAATATTTCAGCCATTTTATGGCAAACATCATGAGATTATTCAGTCTTATTACAATTGGCATATACACCTTTGACTAAAGACTAGCTTTTTCTCATCATTATCACAAAATTAAAAGTAATTTTTTCATCTTTGTTGCATTTTGTGGAATAGGTTTCTATATATTTTTCGAATGTTTTGGGTGACAGTTTTATAGATAACAATAAGATGCATTGACCATAAAATTTATTTTAAATGGAGTGCAAAAAAGCTAAACTGTAATTCTAATTTCCATTTAGGGCTAAAACATAACAAAAAAGTTAATAACAATTTTCATTTTCGAATGAGTTACATTCTTTGAGTGATGCAGTGAAATTTTAATTTTTTCCTTCTTTTGATCTTTGGATTATTTTGATTTAAATTACATACAAATAAATCCCAGCATTAATGATACTCACCTTGGGTCAGTTAGGATTTTATTGATTGCATTCAAAAGCTTTTCTTTGGTCAGTTCTTTGTATGGCACTTTTAAGCCCACTCCTAGATTGATAACTTTTTCCATATTCATATCTTGGTCCCCGAAAAATGGAATTCCAATAAGTGGCACATTTCTATTAATTGCCTCCAGGAAACTCAGTAGTCCTCCATGTGTGATGAATAACTTCATATTTGGATGAGCTAAAATAATAATTTTAAATCAAATGACGCCATTACTAATAAGTTTAAAATAGCCATTTACCCATAAATTCTAAACGAGAAGGGGGGGGGAGATGGAAGTACACACTAACTTCCGCATCCATCTCACTTCCCCCCTCTTTTGTCCTTCCACATTTCTACCACCTCTACTTCCCCTTCTCTATATATATATGATGCATTCTCATTCTTGCCACCTAATGATGCTACTGTGTAGCAAAACCATGGTCGTGAAATATTAAGAGAATAAAAAATTGTGGACAAAGTACCAACTATTTAAATTGCTTATTCTGCATGATGGATAAATTCCACAAAATAACGCTTCAAACTACAGATTTTAGTAAACACACTCTTTTAAGTCACACATGAACTAAACACTACCACACATAAACAGTGTAGAGTAACAAATGACCGATGATTTAGATCCTACAGCACATGCATGAGTAGGTGGATATCCAAGTTTCCCATTCGGTGCAGAATCTTCATATTTGTCTAATACTTGTCTCATACAGTAAAGAATATGAAGAAACCTTAGACTTGTCTTCTACAAATCCAATACTTTTTTAGATTTCTATTTATGCATGTATAAAACTTGTATTAATCATACATGTATATAGTGTGAATGCACCTTTAGCGGCTTACTCCAATGAGGTTAAGTATGAGGAATTTGATTTAATGTACAACATCTTTAACACAATTAACTCAAACATGGGATATAGGTTTCTAATTCTATTATTTGAAATTATATAGCGTCATTTTACTGGATCCCTCTATGGTTCAATTCATAATGTTTTAATTTATTTTTTTTCTGAAGTTGGTGTAGGATTGCTTTATTTATTTCATTATATTTCAAACCTAATTTACGTATTAAATTCTCTGAAATTTTACCTAAGAGGTTTGATTGTGGCATCCATTTTTCTAGCCTAACATTTGCAGGTTTTCCTGGTAATGGTTTGTCCTCTTCCCATTTAAATAAAACTTTCTGCTTCAGCTCTGAAAATGCACTCATAAGAGCATCTCGTGTCTCATCAGGAAAGCTGACACTTTTAAGATTCGAACCCATGCTGAAGTATATCACTCCTTCTTTGGCTCCATCCATAAAACTCTGAAGTTCCTGCGAAATATATATTTAAGTTGAAATTAGGGACATAATATTGAAGAATAATATATTTTTTACTCATTCATTCACAATTAATAATAAACAATACTTGAAAGTTAGTCAAATTAAAGTGTCTTCAAACTTGAGAGTCAAAATAAAGTTTATCTTTTCAAATTCAAAAATTGTAGATGTTTTTGGAGCGAAATATAAGAAAATGGTACTGATCAATAACAATACTACAAAATAAATCATTACCTCTGGCAAAGGTTTTGTTGGCTTGACATGCAAACCTCCAACCTCCACAATATTTGGAACTAAAGGACGTGGATAATTAATGGTGAAATGGTTGTTGAGGAGTATTAGACTTATACGCTTATGTAGTTCTGATATAGGTGGCACAGAATCACCAAAATATTCCTTCATTATTTTTTCATGAGTGGGGTACACTATGAAATTAGTAAATCCTGTCATGGCTAATGTTCCTATAAAATTCATGGTTCTCTGAAAGAAATTCATCCTGTCAGTAAAGCGGTAGAATGCATTTGGAACAAAGGATGGGAGAACTATATTTCCAACCAGTGCATCTGTGTGGGGAAGAGACCCAGCAGGAGAAATCTGAACTATTGGTGTATTGTAAACATGTGCAAAGCCAAGGAAGCAATCTGAGTAGAAATTACTCATTAAAATCAAATCAAATTGCTTGCCAGATGTTTTGGAATCCATTAGTTCTTTTACTTTTGGTAATGCTAATGTATCTCTACAACAATTGGTCATTACATTCTGGATTACTCTAAATATTTCTGTAACTCCTCTCTCTTTGGTTGAACCAAGAGAGGAGAAGTATCGAGACACAACTTCATGAACATTTATTTGTTCATAGTTAGCAGGTGGTGTTTTAATTGGGTGGGCTGTGATGACAGTTAGTTGGTGTCCACGGGAAGCTAATTCTTTGGTTAGGGCGCTGAAGACATTGTTGTGACTAGCTGAAGAAAGTGGAAATAAACCAAGGATTTTAGCAGCTTGAGTATTTTCTGGCGCAGAAGTCAGCATCCCAATAGCTACAATAACCAATAGGTATCCGCACGATGTCCTCTCCTTTGCCATTGCTGCTGAAAGAATTAATAGGCACTATTAAATCAAATGATTTAAATTCAATGGTTTTTTTATTATTTATATATCTTAAATCATTCAGAATGAAATATTTTTTACTCAATGAATAATATATCAAATGTACGTCATGGCTCTAATCCAACTGATTTTGAGGATAAAATGATTAAGGAAAACAGATCAAGTGTGTGTATATATATATATATATATATACACACATACATACATACACACACACTGTATCTGTTTTCCTTAATAATTTTGTGGTTGTTAGAGATATCCTCAACATCAGTTGGATTAGAGCCATGTATATGTGTGTGTGTGTTTGTGTGCATGCATGCACGTGTGTTTTTGTTTGATGGGTTACCACTGAGGATGGCTGCTTTGCAGTCAAAATGCTCATCTGATATTACCCTCCTTTCTTATCCTTATGGAGGAATCTTCATTGACATTTAAGATTAATAGATCACAAACTATAAAGTAAAGTCTCAGCTTTCGAGGGTCAATTCTGAAGTCTAATGAAAAAATAGCATGCAAATTAAATAGCATTGGGATCAGTGGGCATCAAAATAATTTTCCTCTTCTATATTGTAATTGTTTTGTTCCTGGTAATCTTACTACCTGATCTGGGGGAGCTGATGATACTAATAAAAATTCAATAGCTCAGTGCAGTATACATTGCACAAACTTTCCCAAATCCCTATGCCTCTACTATTAGTGCCTACAATCATGTTCGCAAAGAGCTGACACGGGCCCTGGGCATAAGTAAACATAAATAGTAGCTGGAAAAACATGCAACAGAAAAAAATCATAAGAATTTTATCCATATTACATATAAGAGAAGTGAAGGTGTGTATATATATATATATATATATATATATATATATATATATATATATATATATATATAACAACTTACGGAAAAGGAAAGGTAAAATGAATATATGGATGTCAACAAGGTGTTGGGATGAGGAAACCCAGTGAGCACTCACCAATCAGACGACTTCAGGTTGGCGAGGCTCCGGGGATGTCGAAGCGACACACGTAAAATAACACAAAAACACAGAAACATCACAAACGTAAAGCTTTCGGAACTACTCCTTCTTCAGCTACAGAGAGAGAACTCATCCTCATCCCAACACCTTGTTGACATCCATATATATATATATATTGCCACCCTCATCACTACCTTTTCTTTTCCTTTCTTTTTCTTTACCGTCCTTTTTTGTCTATATCTTTACGTTTCTTTCCTGTCGTCTTTTCCTCTTATCTTTCTCTTTCACCATGGAACTGACCCGTCTCCGTTATCATCTCCGTAGACACATTACCCTCAACTGCCAGATTGAATTCCTCAACTCCTGCCTTGCACTTGGACTCACCCCCAAATGCCTCGCCATCAGAATTCCTCTTTCAGGCCTTCCTCCCCCTATCCGCGCTTCCCTAGCCCTCACTTATCACCTCGCCTCTTTCCACATTATCCGTTCCGCCATACACCATTATACCACCCTCTCTAACACCCACTTCGCTAATTGTAAATCTCTCGTTCTTTATCTTCGTCATTCTTCGCAATCCATATCCGACCTTCGTGCCGCTTTCCTTCAAGCGGCTAATGATATCACCGCACATCGCAACAGACTTCTCCGTAAACTCTCTCTGCTTTGCGTCCGGCACCTCAAACTTGGTCTTCCCCTTCCGTTCATAACAGCTGGCGAGGTCAACAAACCACCTCCTTCCCCGCCACTCATCGGTCAAACTCCCTGTCTTGCGGACCTCCTGGGATTCCCAACGCCACCATCACTCTATATCCTGAAAAAGACCCACACTTTCCTAACCCGCAAACCTTTGAAGCGCTCCTATTTTTCGCACACTCTTGCCACCACCTCTTCATCTTGCCAACCAGATGAAGTCTTGAACCTTTCCTCCCACGTACTTACCCCTGCCGAGAATAAACTCCTTTCACGCGGCCTTTCCTTTTGTCCCACCACCAAATTTGATCATTTTCGCCTCCTTGCCGACGTCCAGTCCTTTGCCTGCACACTACGTCTAAAAACTAACCCTCCCAAAGAAGACTCTCTCACCTCTGCCAACCCAAAACTCCCTCCCGGCCTCCCACTTGCCTTTTCCATCTTCAAACCTCCTTCCCATTACATTCCACCCACCCTTCCTTCCCTACACCCGGTCGAACAATACCTCAATTATATCCTTTCCAGAATCTCCCAACCTAACTTTTCCGATCTTATCGACCATACAGATAATCTTACCAGAAGTGAAAGGCATGCCATTTCTACACTCAAACTTCTTGACCATATCATCATCCTCCCTGCCGACAAGGGCATCACCACGGTTGTGATGGATCGCGCCAAATATAACGAGGAAGCCGAGCGCCAACTTTCTGACGAAACCTTTTACCATCACCTTACTTCCAACCCCACAGTCCACCACTCCTACCAAATTTCGTCCTATCTTCATTCCTCAGGAAAACAGAAAGGCCTTTCCGATTCCGCCATTGCTCTAATGATCCCCAAAAAACCCCGCGCACCCACATTCTACCTTCTCCCTAAAATCCATAAACCCAAGATCCCCGGCCGCCCCATTTTTGCCAGCTTTAATTCCCCTACAGAACGCTTCTACGCCTTCGTTGACTCCCACCTACAACCTCTTATTCGTCAATTCCCTTCCTTCATCCAATACACTAACTCCTTTCTCAAACGCCTCAAAAACCTCCCCTTTCCTCTCCCACCCAATACCATTTTGACCACTATCGATGTCTGTTCCCTCTACACAAACATCCCCCACGATGATGGACTCTCTGCCCTTAGTAAACTCCTGGACTAAAGACCACCCGGCGCAAGACCTTCCTCCCATTTCTTATTTGACTTGGAAGCAATGGTGCTCAAATTGAACAACTTCTCTTTCGATGGTCGTCACTACCTTCAAATTAGAGCCACTGCGATGGGCACCCGAATGGCGCCATCATACGCCAATTGCTACCTTGGAGAATGGGAAAGACTCTTCCTCAACGTTCCACTCAGACCACTTTTGTGGCTGAGATACATCGACGATGTCTTCCTCATTTGGACGCATGGACCTGACTCTCTCCTTTCCTTTCTCTCGCGTCTCTCCTCCCATCCTTCACTGTCCTTCACCCACCAATCCTCTACCTCCCACATCACATTCCTGGATGTCGATCTTTACCTTCAAGACAGCCAAATCCGCACCTGTGTTCACATCAAACCCACCAACAGCCTCCAATACCTCCACTTTGATAGCTGCCATCCCCTTCATACCAAAACCTCTATCCCCTATGCCCTTGCTCGTCGAGGATGGAGGCTTTGTTCTGATAGAGCATCCCTTCTAGAGTATTACTCTGTCCTCGAGGATGCTCTTCTCAAACGTGGCTACCCTCCAGTCTTGGTCCGCAAACAGATCCATAGGGCGATGACGCCTACCCACAATGGATCCCATCCTCACACACCCACTGTTTCTGCATCTACCCCTCCACTCACTCTTACGACACTTTTCCTTCCTGGTATCCACGAAGCTCTCAAAACAATCCTTCATGCTGCCCACCCAATTCTTACCTCTTCCTCCCATCAGTCCCTCTTTATCAACCTTTTTGCCAATCCTCCGCTTCTCTCCTTCCGCCGGCCCCCAAATTTGGGAAATATCTTGTGGAGGAAGGAACTTCCCACTTCTACCACGCTTCTTGCAATAGGCTCCCACCCCTGCGGATAACCTCGCTGCCTCACTTGCCCTATCCACCTACCCTCATCTTCTTTCTCGAGTGCCTCCACCAACATCACCTACCCCATCACCTCCAGAAGCAACTGCACCACCCGTAACGTCATTTACTTCCTTACCTGCACCCTTTGTTCCGCGTTTTACGTAGGCCTCACCAGCAATCCGTTAAACATACGCATGAACGGTCACCGGAATAGCGTTTCTCTCAGACGCCCCCTCCCAGTTGCATTACACGCCAATACCCACAATGTCCCCTACAATAGTTGCTACAATGTTAGGATTATTCGCGCTTTACCCTATGACACTCCTGCCCCCCTTCTTCGACACTGGGAACTAGCACATATCCATCTTCTCGACTCTTTCTCTCCGCCTGGCCTCAACCTCCGCTAACCCTATTAGCCCCCTTACAATGTCTCCTTGTTACATTGTAGTTATTCGCACTTTCCCTTACCACACTCCCTCTTTATTGGCTATCCACCCCTCCTACTCACCACCTCCTCCAATCATCTACCTTCCCACATCACCCTGTCATTCCCCGCCCAGTGTGTCACTTGCAGATACTCTTTCGCTGAAGAAGGGCATAGGCCCGATAAGCTTGCGTGTTTTTTTTGTCTTTTTGTGTTCGTGTGTTTCACGTATCTCTTCGATGCCCCCAGCAGCCTGCCAGCTTGGTCCTCAACTTGGTAAGTGTCCGCTGGGCTTCCCTCAACACCTTGTTGCCACCCTCATCACTACCTTTTCTTTTCCTTTAGTTAATATATATATATATATATATATATATATATATATATATATATATATATATATATATATATACACATTTCAAACATTTTAGTAAAAAAATGAATAAAGCTGCAAGAGTGTGGTTTTCACCACATGAAAGCAGAACTCGGAAAGATTCACATACGCTACTATAACACATTGCAAGGTCATTGGTCCAGAAATAAACTGAAACCATAGCCTTCTGATATTGGATTTAGCCACAAAGCTCCAAAAATTAAAAAATAAAAAGGAGCGTTACTAAGACGTAACTAAGCGTCAATTGTTAACAATAGTCGTGGCGTGGTAGTGGCAGCTAAAAATATAAGATATCTCTTAAACAATGCATTATATGGAAAAATGTTTCAAACAAAGGTTGTAAAAAATTAAATTTCCTACAATTTTTATTCCAGTATATTTTTACATTTATCAAATATTAAAGCAAATATTTGAAAATAACGGATAACTGACAAGAGTAAACACCCACTTTTGATTGACCGATTTTTACCAAAAACTAATTAGTTCTTCTGACTTTTATAAAATGTTAAATATAAAATTTCGCGTTGACGTGATTAATAGTTTTTGAGTTTGAGCACCCACAAAAAAACTATTACATGCACAAACACACACAAAGACATCATCGAGATAATGGACAAAACGTGTATTTCCGTTGAAATCTCGAAGTCGTTTTTTTTTCATGAATACAATACTTTCCCCTATACCACGTATGTGGAGAAGGTAAAAAGGAAAGAGTGGATATTATGATATTTATTGACCGGGTATAGCACAGTTTCAGAAAGCCCGCGTTATGGAGCGCAACGCCTTTTTTGAGGTCCCAGTAGTCGGTCCTTGAACCTTAGGGAGTAGCGTGTTTGGTTGTTCTTTACGACTGAACTTCGTAGCCGTCGCCGGGGATGCATCATTATGAAACAAGACTCGGGCGTTTTAAATGATTAAACTTCATCTAAACGGAAATTTTTTGCCATCATCTTTCGGGGTATCGGTGTTTACCGACCTTAAGAGTTCTCAGCAACCATAAAGTATCCAAATTAGGGATTTACTTATTATTAGAATACTACAATGCCTTTATGCCTAAAGTAACTTTTCTTTTCATCTCTCTAATTCATATTAGAACGTGTTTACGCGATTATTATTTTTTATATTCGCGTGATGACAACGAATACCGGCAAATTACAGTGAATTTACGGCGTAAATATTGAAACTTTGTGCCATACGAAGTATCCTACTTACAATCCGACTTCGTATTCATGCATGTAGAGTCAGATGCATTGGTCGATTGCACAATTATTAAATGAAGTAGCACCAATAGTCACACGAAGTTCGAAAAAGCCATATGCTCGTTTCTGCTATGAAACAGCCGTCAATAGCGGTTATTCACGGATAGGAAATATTAAAAGAGAATTTTTTTTTATACATAATATATTTTTCATATTCCAGCCAACAGACGATCCTGATAATTGTCTTTTGAGTGAATACCGCACGATATTACAGGCCATTCTATTCTGGGATGTACGTAGCAGGATTTATTTCATACAAAAAATTATCATTTTACGGGACAAATATCACTACGAATACCGCGGAATAATTAGTTTTTTCAATCAAACAGAGAATCAGATGAGTTTGATCTTGTACTCACCTTCTCTGCTCGG
Source organism: Tanypteryx hageni (assembly GCA_028673005.1). Taxonomy (NCBI): domain Eukaryota; kingdom Metazoa; phylum Arthropoda; class Insecta; order Odonata; family Petaluridae; genus Tanypteryx; species Tanypteryx hageni. The sequence continues at coordinate 50,652,344 of CM054114.1, read as the reverse complement.
ACGACGACGCTCACGCAAAGCCAGCTAACGGTGTACTGGCCTATGTAATAAGCATGCCAAGTCAGCTCAGTCGTCTCCGCGTGGTTTGAAAAGAAAGAAGTTACGCTAGTCCTTATCTCCGTCGAGCAAGTGACCGTCACTCTTGGAGGGGAAAAAGGAACTCCCTTCTTACACCCAAGTTGATGTTTTTGAGGCTTTTTTGAAATCGCCTGTCTTCACTCTGTCCGCCTTCCGCAAATTTTTTCCTTTCGTCCGTGCGCAAAATTTTGAAGCATAGAAAAGAAATGGGAGACCATGATGGGGCAGTTATGGTGAAGCCATTTTCACCTTTTTTGGCCGATTTATTCATGGACTTATTTCAACAAAAATGCATACTTAGTTTCCAATAATTCCCTGGCACCTGGCTTAGGTATGTTGTCTTTGCTATTTTCCGCTCAAATAAATTATCTCAATTGACAATACACATCGATTAAATTCACTTTTGAAATTGAAAACAAAGGCTCCTTACCATTTTTAGATGTTTTCCTAACAAAGAAAAATAACCGTTTGACATACAATATATTCCGAAAACCGACACATGAACTGATCCATTCCGAATCACTCACAACGTTGCCAATGCCAGAAATAGCAGCATACAATACCCTTGTTTACAGATTGCTCCGCCTTTCTGTAACCAACCCTGAATGCCAGACAGAATTACCGTTAATTAAAAAACGGCTAAACTGCTAAGAAATCGTTTTCCCAGTAAAATTATAGATAATTTAGCAAGGAAACTGATATAAATAAAACATTCAGAGTTCAATAACCCTACAAATTTCCGTCACCCCCAAATAAGAAAAATACGTAAAAACTACCTTTCTTTCCACAGTATACACAGGGCCTTAAAAATATTTTCCAAGATTCTAGTTGAAACATTGCATTTTCGTTCAAAAACCATCTCCGTCACTTATAAATTTATAAAAATCAGTTGCGGTAAACGTGAAACAATTATATTGGTCAAAAAAGATAATCGTTAATAGATTCATATTTTTAACATAAGGAAATTAAAAAAAAAATGCGTAGCTTCCCACATCTTTCAAACCCAACTCTCCACTTTCTTGGACAGTCTTCACTAATAAATCCCAGTTCCAGTCACTACCTTCTATACGCGGCTGACAATTTAGCTATAAAAAAAACGAAGACGTTACCCTCAATCAAGATACAGGTCCAATAGTAGACACACTGCTTTCCCTTTGCATTAACGGTCATTCCAACAGACTTACTAACTCCATCATGACAATGTGACTAATTTTTCCCCTCTCCTACCTTTCTTCTCCTCTCACTTTCTCCATTTGTATATACCTATACACTCTACAATCCGCATTTCTTCATCTTTGTGACCGGCCTACTGAAGATGAAATCGTTGATTCCGAAATACATATTTAGGCAATTTTTTTAAAAAGGAAGTACAGTCAGACCCCAATTTAGCGCCCCTCTGTATAGTACCAGCCCCAGATACCGTCCATGAATTGTAGTGAACAGAACTTTGATCTTATGATTACATAGAGCACTAGTTCCCAAAGAGTGATCTGCAGCAGTGATGGATTTAGGCCTTCTGGGGCTCCCAACGCTAAACAATAGGAGGCCCTGCAATCTAAATATAAGAAAACTCTGATTTAGCACCACTGCTTGTTCTTCACTGACATTGGCATTGAAATGAGACTTTCAGTAAATCAAGGTATATACTTGCTCGATGTAATCATAAAATGAAAGTTCCATTCACAACGATTCATGGGCGGTATGCAGGGTTGGCACTATATAGGGAGTGCTAAATCAGGATCTGACTGAATACATACGTATAGTATTTGTATAGTGCAGGGGTGGCCAACCAGCGGCTTCAGAGCCAACCACTCTTTGAGAGTTGATATGCGGCTCTTTGTAGCTTTGGCTGCATATTACATATACCGTAATATTCTGATTATAATGCACAAGGGAATTGTCCAAGTCAAAGATTGCCAGAAGTTTCACTAAATAAAAGGGTGTTTTTGTTTTTTATATTATTATTATTATTATATGCTACAGGAGCTATATTATGTGTAAAATAGATTTTATCAGCTCATTGCATGTCCTTGTTGCTTGCAGAGCACTATGCTAAGTTTCCATCCAAAATCTGTGACAGAAATTGGTAACAAAATATGACAGTCAAATAATAGGTATAGTGCCAGTGTGCTGTTAGCACTCTAGCTAATCACCTGGCAGGGGCTTGCTGTGAAACGAATGCCACAATCACTTAAATCTGTTTCCAATGAAACAGTTAACATTGTGAATTTCATAAATGCTAGGTACCTTAATTTCAGATTACCTAATTAAAATCCTTTTTGAGGAAAATTTGAGTGATAACATGACACTGTTGCTTGAGGTTGTTGTCACAAGGAATGGTTCTCGTAAGAATGTTTGAACTTTGCAATGAAATTGCTTTGTTATTTGTTGATCGTCCTTTTCATCTATCCAGTCTGCAAACATACATTTCATGGCTACAGAAGTTAGCATACTTGTCAGATATTTTCACAAAGCTCAATGAATTAAATCTCGCCATGCAAGGTAAAAGCACTATGATTTTCACTGCAAGAGACAAAATTGATTCGATACTATGAAAACTCGTTTTCTGGGCATAAAGGAGAAGAACTTTGAATGTTCTTCAACTCTCGGGCAGTTTTTGGATTAGACAAAGTGTAAATTTGATTGCAATGTCCTTGATGACTTTGCCAGAATCTGGGTAATATAAGTTGTACTTTTTTGTGGTGTTTCATCCCACCTGTCGAGGATATCAGTTGGGTGCTAAAATTGTTTTTATTGTTGAGTTAACCAGATAGTTTCTCTGTGAAAAGTTAAGAGTCTCATTGAATTTACGATGAATTTTGTACTGAAGCAAAGATATAATGAAACCATATTGATAAACATCTTGGGTAGTCTCATCCATGAATATAAAATATTATCCAGAAGGTTTTAAAACTTCTGCCCTTTTCAACTAACTACCTATGTGAGACTGGATTTTCTCGATCTACTGCCCATAAAAAAGTATGTACAACAATCGACTGAATCCTGCATCAGATGTGAGAATTTAATTTTCTACAATGTTTGTTCGAAGCATTTTCCTATATAAGGCATTGTTAAAAAGATATCTTAAAAACTTGATTTTTTAGCTGCCACAACCACACCACCTACCGGCAACTATTGTAAACAATTTATGCTTAGTTACATCTTAGTAATAGTCTTTTTTACTTTCTTAATTGTTGAAGCATTGTGGCTATATCCATTATCAGGAGGCTATGGTTTGAGTTTATTTCTGATCTTTGATGTGAGCCTAGTAACCAGAGGCCATGGATACTAGAACCATCTAGTGAAAGAAGCCATCGCGATCCGACTGACCCCACAAAATTTCAATAGATATACCAGTATCAACCTGAGCAAGGGGTGGGACCCCACTATTGCACGGCTAGCACAACAGCGCGCTGATTGTCAGAACCATCAGCCAATGAGTGGAAAGACCAACAGTGGCCACTTGAGTATAAACCCTGGATGATCACACTCACCGGATCTCAGATACCCTGTGGATAATGGCAGAGACAGCCATCAAAATGTTGGGAAACCAAATTACCACCCGGCTGGAAATCCGAGAAAACTTCATTTCATATATTATACAACCAGTCCTGTATTTCTCTTCAAGGATCATCATAATTAGAAATTAAGCACATTTAAAAGATTAATGAAAGATGAAGTAGTTAATATTCTCTAGTTCTAGTATCAGTGAAATTTGTTTGTAATAAGTATGTAGCCAAATATTTTATTGATTAGACCAATCATTAAGGTCTAAATTGATTCAATTTATCATTCAGTGCTTTTTAGATTTGGGTTTATATTTTACAGTTGATTTTTTGCTCCCACTAATTTTTCTGCAGCACCTTGATAAACAGAAAAATAAACCAAAAAGGACTATGGTTGGTATGGCGACAGCCACTGCAATCACATCGAGTAGATACAGCTGAAACCACCACAGGTCTATAGATGCAGATGTTAGGTGCTTTGCCCCTTTGTGACGAATTACATATTCGGTCCAAAATACTGCTCTCTCAAGAGGTGGTTGCGGTTGGTCCCTCACTCTAAATTACAGTTCCATCATTTTAATGTTGAAACTGTAATGGTTAAATCAGTCCCCATTTTATACTATGTAACAAATCAGAACCACCATTTTATGTCATATTTCATTAAAAACCAGCGTTCTATTCAACTTGCATCATTTAACACATATGCACAAATCATGGTTGAAAAACATAATTACAGAGAGTGAGCTCCATTCTAAGAGATCAAAATGAAGAAGTCAGACTAATGATAAAGCCAGGATTATTTCTTTACCTTAGTTTCACAAATGGTTGTTTCAAAAGAAATTGACTATCTGATATAGTTGAAGATGCAATATTTCAGCCATTTTATGGCAAACATCATGAGATTATTCAGTCTTATTACAATTGGCATATACACCTTTGACAAAAGATTGCTTTTTCTCATCATTATCACAAAATTAAAAGTATCACCTTACCATTCGAATTCAAATGACTATAAGTACCAGTACGTGTTGCATATGTCATGACTATTAACAGAGCTCAGGGACAATCATTTCAAGTAACTGGAATTGATTTGAGATCTGAATGCTTTACTCATGGACAATTATTGTCCATGAGTAAAGCTTATAATTATTATATGTTAATAGAGTAGGAGGGGGAGTTTCCATAGAGTAAGGATATAGATAGAGCAATTTTGGTCTACTGTGCATGGGCCCAACATTGGAAACCGGTGACCACGTGAATTGAGGCACATTGCCATAGCATCCCTACGTTGTGGTTGAGTTTTGTAGTTTTGGTGTTGAGTTTTTCATTTATTGAGTTATTTAAGCACTCCATATTATGCAATAGGGTTGCTTCTTGTTGTGCATATAATTGCAAAGAAAGATATGTGAAAGGTGGATCGATTGCATTCCATTGGTAAGTTTAATGAAAAGATAAACGTCTGAGACGCGTAAGGATGAGATTCTTAAAATAAGTTGTATTGATGCAGTTTTCTATTGCAATAGTGTTTCTCAACTTATTGGAATATTATGGCTAAATAATTTCTTGTATAATCAAGGACATTTAATGGATAATCATGTTTTTCTTTTAATATGTATTAATATAAGAACATGAAGTACGTACGAATAGTATATAATCTTGCCGAGAAATATTTACTTAATTTTGTGCTGAAAATACCGCATTTAAAAATACTTTAAGTGTATCATAATTTAATTAATATGTTCCCGGCTCTTTGAAACGCATTTGTTAATGTGTAAAAAACAAAACCCACGTGCTCCGCAGATAAGTACTTTGAAAGGTATTTATTATTGAAGATGTTGAGTCATTTATTATTATTATTTGGGGTTTAGTCTATATAAAAGAATAAACATATCAGTGAATTCATTAAAATGTTATTGCGGACGTTGGAAGTTAAATTTAAATAATTAGATAAATGTTATTTCACTTCTAAATGTGCTACAAATTTAAAATTTGGCATAAATGTGTAGCATTATTAACTCAATGTAGAAAAAGTATAATATTCTTAAAATTTTAAAAATTAGTGATTGTTTTACCCCATTATTGTTCCATAAGGAAAAAACGAAAATCGGTCCAGGGGAGAAATCTTTTGAATTAAAGAAATATTTACCATGATGAAATATCTCTCTGAAAAATGAATGTTTTTTCAAGGTGAGACGAAATGCTTACAGTATGCAAGCACCTTCTACTAGTATGTTATATCCTCCTCCTCCTCTGTAAGAAACGTCCATATAGAATGACAACATATAACAGGAGGATACTAATGTCCAGCCCAAACTACAAGAGCTAGAGAGCTGGAAGTTTTAGTTTTTGTAGATATGATGGATAAATCTACAGATAAAATGAGACTTCTTACCTAAGTGACATTAAATTTTGAAAGTTGCGTTATTTCCCATAAGAAAAGCATTGCGCCATTTTTGTAAATTAATTATGGGTACTTGCCGGTAAGCTAGAAAAATGAAATTGTTGTGTGTGGCCGCAATATCTATAAGAAATTATTGTCAACATTTTTAACGGCCGCCGAAATATGTTTGTGGAGAGATTCAAAAGTATATTGGTGCACATGCGTTACTCTGTACATAACTTGAAAATTTCAGCTTCCTTACTCATCCCGTAATGTCTAAACAGTTATCTATTTGTTTAAACTTTAAGAATTTTTAACTGCCTAACAAAATAACATATCAAAATTTGTATAATCCCTATTTCGTTTTTTTACGAATTCTACTTATTAAAAAAATTTCAACTCCGTAGCACATGCGGAAATACATAAACCTTGAAAATTTCTTTAAACAATTGCAAATTTTTAACGGCCGCATTGTTCTAGTTTTTGAAGATTTTCCTTTTTTCTAGTCGGTTTTGCAACAAATCCTACCTAAGAAACAAATTTCGAATCTCCAGCTCATCTGGAAGTGCCTAAACACTAGTATCCTCCTCCTCCTCCTCTGTAAGAAACGTCGATATATAATGATAATGATGTAATCATTATATATCGACGTTTCTTACAGAGGAGGATATAACATACTAGAAGAAGGTGCTTGCATATTGCAAGTATTTCATCTCACCTTGAAAAAACATTAATTTTTCAGACAGATATTTCATCATTACAAATATTCTATTAATTCTAAAGATTTCACCTCCGCAGCGATTTTCGTTTTTCCCACATGTAAAAATAATAGTTTAAAACTATCGCCAAATGTTGCCATTTTAAACATTTTTCACTTTCTCCGTTATGGGGTACTAATTCTACACATTTCAGCCAAATTATAAAGTTGTAGCAATTCTAGAAGTAAAATAATATTTTTCTAATTCTTTAAAATTTAAACATTTTTATCGGTTTCCGCAATATATATATATATGGACACATTGGAATGTTTATTTGTGCCAATTCACTGTTCTGTAAATAATTAGAAAATTGCAGCTTCCTAGCTCATCCTCTTGTACCTAAAAAATTATTAAACTTTAATGTTCAAATGGGGTTAAAACAACCCCTAAAATATACAATTTTAAAATCTTCTATTTTTATAGTTGGTTATGAGAAAAGTTCTATAATCTTGCAAAATTTCAGCTTCCGAAACTTATTAGATTGGTCTACACACTGGATTGCGTTTTCCCATGCTAACTTATGGGAGATAATCCGTGGTCTTTGGAGTCGAACCCAAGACACTGTAAGCAAAAGTGACAATAATTCCTAATAGATATCTAGCAACACTGAAAATTTCATTTTTCTAGCTTACGGGCAAGTGCCCATAATTAATTTACAAAAATGGCGCAATGCTTTTCTTATGGGAAAAAACGCAACTTTGGGAATTTCTGGAGTCGAACTCATGTCACTTAGGTGAGAAGTCTCATGGAGTAACCTTCAGATAAAATGAGACTTCTTACCTGAGTGACATGAGTTCAACTCCAGAAAATCCGAAAGTTGCGTTTTTTCCCATAAGAAAAGCATTGCGCCATTTTTGTAAATTAATTTTGGGCACTTGCCCGTAAGCTAGAGAAATGAAATTTTTAGTGTTGCTAGACGGCCGCAATATCTATTGAGAAATTTGTTACTTTTGCCTTGAGTGTCCTTTGTTCGACTCCAGATACCCCGGAATATCTCCCATAAGTTAGCATGGGTAAAAGTTATCCCAGTGTGTAGACCAATCTAATAGGCTTAGGAAGCTGAAATTTTGCAGGCCTCTAGAATTTTTCTCATAACCAACTATAAAAATCTAAAATTTTAAAATTATTAATTTTTAGGGGTTGTTTTAACCCCATTTCTACTTTAAAGTTTAATAATTTTTATCTTAGAAACTATATGCTGTAAGTTCGAGTTTTTTAAATCATTTTGCATAAAATTATACATAAAAAAATGAAATTTTGAAAAAGTTAAAAAATTCTACCACTAATAATTCGCAATTGTTTAAACATATTTTTGAGGTATATGTATTTCCGTATTATGTATTATGGTAGGACCATCCAAGCCGGAAAGGTCTGAGGGGAAGAGTCAGACTAAGAAGCAGTCTTGGGGGTTATACATCCCCCTGTGCAAGGGCAGCAGCTTGCACAGTACCTCTGTAGGTGGTGATCATGTGGATCTGAACAGCTACAGATGGGTAATCACTCTGTGAAACTGCGATGAGGAAAGCAAGGGGAAACTACCTCATTATATTTCCCATGATAGGCTGAAAAGCTGAAAATACCTCTATGGATCTTTCTGGGGTAAAATATTCCGGAGGTAAAATAGTCCCCCAATCGGATCTCCGGGTGGGGACTACCCTAGGGGATGCACAGAGGAAATGTAAGATTAATAAGAAAGCAAGTAGTGAGAATTAAAAATAGGCACATGGAATGTTAGGACTATGAATTCAGGGGGTAAACTAGAGAACTTAAAAAGGGAAATGAGAAGGAATAATGTAGGTATAGTAGGTCTTAGTGAAGTTCAGTGGGAAGGAGAAGGCGAGATAAATTCATACGAATTTAAGATTATTTACTCAGGAGGGGAGAAAAAGGAAAGGGGAGTGGGGATTATCATGAGAAAAGAGATAGCTGAAAGAATTAGCAAAGTAGTGACAGTTAATGATAGATTAATAGCCGTAAAACTTCAGATGGAGCCAGTGGAAATGCTTATAATTCAAGTGTATATGCCAACAACTATTACTGGTGATGACGAAGTAGATGAAATGTATGAAAAGATTACAGAGATATTGGAGGAGGAGGAAAAAGGAAGGATCACCACCATAGTAATGGGAGATTGGAACAGTGTAGTCGGAGAGGGACAGGAAGATAACATAGTGGGAAAATATGGACTAGGGAAGAGAAATGAAAGAGGGGAGAAACTTGTGGAATTCTGCCATAGAAATAGATTGATTGTAACTAATACAGGGTTTAAGCAACACCAGCGGAGACTTTACACATGGAGAAGGCCAGGAGACCAGAGACGATACCAGATAGATTACATACTAGTCAATGAAAGATTTAGAAATAGCATTAAAAATGTGAAAACACTACCAGGGGCAGATATCGATTCTGACCACAACCTTTTGGTAGCAAATATACAATGTAGACTGAAGAGCGTTAGGAGAAACATAAGAGTTAACAAGAAATGGAACTTATAGGAACTCCTTAAAAACAAGGAGGCTATCATGACTGAGCTGGAGGAAAGGTTGGGGGAGAGAGCTGAAGAAAATAGGAAGAATGTAGATGAGGAGTGGAGATACATCCATAGCAACATTAAAGATGTAATGGAAAAGAAGGTAGGAAAGATAACGGGTGAAAGAAACAAAAAACCCTGGATCACAGCAGCCATGCTGCAAAAAATGGAAGAGCGGAGAAAGTGGAAGAACATAAACACTGAAGAAGGCCAAAGAAAGTACAAGGAGTTAAATAATGCTTTAAGAAGGGAAACAGATAAAGCAAGAGAACAGTGGATAAATGAAAAATGCGAGGAGATTGTCGAATGTGAAAGAATTTGTAGAACAGACCTCATGTATAGCAAAGCAAGGGAACTATTCAAGAAAAAAGCAAGAAAGATAGGACGTAAAGGAATCATGAACAAAAGTGGTAAAATAGTATCGGAGCCAGACAATATAAAGAATGTCTGGAAAGAATACATTGAGGTGCTGTATGACAAAGAAGGAAAGCCAAGAAATAATGAATTAAATGAAAAAGAGTATGTGGAAAAAGACCAGCTAGGACCAAATATTCTCGAGTCTGAAGTTAAAAGAGTAATTTATGACATGAAAAGAAGGAAGGCTGTTGGGAGTTATGATATACCAGTGGACATTCTTAAGGTTTTGGGGTTGAAAGCAGTTAAGCAACTCACAAAATTCTTTAACCAAGTATATGATACTGGCATATGACCTGAATATTTTTTAGATGCTGTTATGGTACCACTAGAGAAAAAGAACAATGCAAAATGTTGTAAGGATTACAGAACTATTAGTTTAATTTCTCATACAGCTTAAGTTCTAACCAGAATAATAACCAAAAGAATTGAAGGTAAAATAGAAAAGGAGCTGCAAGATAATCAGTTTGGTTTCAGAAGAGGAAGAGGGACTAGAGATGCTATAGGATGTATGAGGATGATGATAGAAAGAGCACTAGAAGTCAATAAAGATAAAAATATATATTTTTGTTTTGTAGATTGGGAGAAAGCTTTTGACCGAGTAAAATGGGATAAAATGCTGGGTATTTTAAACAAAATAGGAATAGATTGGAAAGATAAAAGACTACTTAAAAACCTTTACTTTGATCAAAAGATTAGAGTCAGGGTTGAAGGAGAAGAAACAGAAAGTACTTCAATAGGGAGGGGAGTGAGGCAGGGTTGTCCTATTTCACCAGCGATATTTAATATTTATGCAGAAACAATAACAGAAGAAGCATTGATGGAAGAGAAAGGATTTAATATAGGAGGTGGAAGTATTACCACCATTAAATACGCAGATGATCAGGGCTTAATAGCAGAAGGCGAGAAAGAGCTTCAGAGGATGACAGACAGACTAGTGGAGGTTGGCCAACAATATGGAATGAAGATCAATGCTGAAAAAACGAAAGTCATGGTGGTTTCAAAGGAACATAAAGAATTAAATATAATGGTAAATGGCCAAAAATTGGAACAAGAAAGTAGTTTCAAATATCTCGGCAGTATTTTAGCACAGGATGGAAGTAGTACACAGGACATCAGAAGTAGGATTGCAATGGCAAAAGCAGCATTTAACGAGAAGAAGCAGCTTCTCACAAGCAAGAAAATAAATTTAGAAACAAGGAAGAAATTAGCAAAATGCTACATATGGAGCATAGCTCTTTATGGTGCAGAGACGTGGACGGTAAGGAGAAAGGAGGAAAAATATTTAGAAAGTTTTGAGATGTGGGTATTGAGAAGAATGATGAAAGTGAAATGGACAGAGAGGAAGAGAAACGAAAAGTATTAGAAATGGTGGGAGAAGAAAGGACGCTAATAAAAACAATCAGGAAAAGAAAAGCAAATTGGATAGGGCACATATTGAGAAGACAGTGTTTACAAAGGACGATCTTAGAAGGAAAAATTAGTGGAAGAAGAGGAAGAGGGAGAAAAAGAATAGGAATATTAGATAATGTAAAGCAGGGATATAATACTTATAGAGGTATAAAAGAGGCTTCTAGGGAGAGAGAGAAATGGAGGCAGCGATTCAGTTAAAACCTGTCTTCGGACAGAAGCATGATGATGATGATGATGTATTTCCGAATGTGCTAAGGTGCTGCAATTATTTTTAGAGGTAGGATTTGTGAAAAACGAATTAGGGATTATACAAATATTGATACTTTAATTTGTTTGGCAGCTAAAAATTCTTAAAGTTTAAACAAATAGGTAAATGTTTACACATTACGGGATCAGCTAGGAAGCTGAAATTTTCAAGTTATGTAAAGAGCAGTGTATTTGCACAAATAAACATTTGAATCTTACCATAAGCATATTGCAGCGGCCGTTAAAAATGTTTCAAATATAAACAAATAGAAAAATATTACTCGACTTCTGGAAGTACTAAACTATAAAATTTGGCAGAAATTTGTACCATTGGTACCCCATAATGGAGAAAGCATAAAATTCTTATAATTGCAAAGTTTCGGGATTGTTTTAATCTATTATTTTTACATAAGGGAAAAACGAAAATCGCTGCGGAGGGGAAATTTTTAGAAATAAAAAAATATTTGTAATGATGAAATATCTGTCTGAGAAATGAATGCTTTTTTAAGGTGAGATGATATGCTTGCAGAATGCAAGCACTAACTACTAGTATGTTATATCCTCCTCCTCTGTAAGGAACGTCTATATATAATGATAGGAGGATACTAATGTTTAGGCACTTCCAGATAAGATGGAGATTCGAAATTTTTTTCATAGGTAGAATTTTGTGCAAAACCGACTAGAAAAAGCGAAAATCTTTAAAAAGTTCAACAATGCGGCCGCTAAAAATTCGCAATTGTTTAAACAAATTTTCATGGTTTATGTATTTCCGAATGTGCCACAAAGTTGAAATTTTTTTAAAAAGTAGAATTCTTAAAAAAAAAAACGAAATATGGATTATACAAATTTAGATATTTTAATTTCTTTGGCAGTTAAAAATTCTTAAAGTTTAAACAAATAGATAGCTGTTTAGGTACTACGGGATGAGCTAGGAAGATGAAATTTTCAAATTATTTACAGAGTAGTGAGATTGCACAAATAAACTTTTCAATTTTACCATATATTAATTGCGGCAACCGTTAAAAATGTTTAAATTTTAAACAATTAGAAAAATATTATTTTACTTCTAAAAGTGATACAACTTTAAAATTTGGCTAAAATGTGTAGCATCAGTACCCCATAATGAAGAAAGTGTAAAATTTTTAAAATTGCAACATTTGGGGATTGTTTTAAACTATTATTTTATATGTGGGAAAAACGAAAATCGCTGCGAAGGTGAAATCTTTAGAATTAAAGGAATATTTGTAATGATGAAATGTCTATCTGAAAAATAAAGGTTTTTTCAAGGTGAGATGAAATGCTTGCAGTATGCAAGCACCAACAACTAGTCGTTATATATCGACGACTCTTACAGAGGAGGATATAACATATAATATAAAACATATAGGAGGATACAAATGTTAAGGCACTTCCAGATGTGCTGGAGATTCGAAATTTTTTTCATAGGTAGAATTTTGTGCAAAACCGACTAGAAAAAACGAAAATCTTGAAAAAGTGCAACAAGGCGGACGCTAAAAATTCGCAATCGTTTAAACGAATTTTCGATGCTTATGTATTTCCACATGTGCAACGGAGTTGAAATTTTTTTATAAGTAGAATTCATAAAAAAACGAATTCGGGATTATACAAATTTTGATATTTAAATTTGTTTGGCAGAAAAAAATTCCTAAAATTTAAACAAATAGATAACTGTTTTGGTACTACTGGTCGAGTTCGTGAGCTGAAATTTTCATGTTATATAAAGTATAGTCTTTGTAAACAAATAAACATCTCAGAGTAGTCATAAAATTCTTATTGCGGCCGATAAAAATTATTTAATTTTAAACAATTAGATAAACGTTATTTCACTTCTTATTGTGCTACAAATTTAAAATTTGGCATAAATGTGTGGTATTATTAACCTAATGTGGAAAACGTATAGTATTCCTAAAATTGCAAAAATTAGCGATTGTTTTACTCCATTATTGTTCCATAAAGAAAAAAAGAAAATCGGCCCGAGGAGAAAGCTTTTGAATTAAAGAAATATTTCTCATGATTAAATATCTCTCTGAAAAATTAATTTATTTTCAAGGTGAGATGATATGCTTGTAGAATGCAAGAGCCTTTTACTAGTATGTTATATCCTCCTCCTCTGTAAGGAACGTCTATATAGAATGATAACATATAATAGGATACTAATGTCCAGCCCAAACTACAAGAGCTAGAGAGCTGAAAGTTTTAGTTTTTGTAGATATGATGGAGAAACCTTCAGATAAAATTAGACTTCTTACCTTAGTGACATGAGTTCGTCTCCAGAAAGTCTGAAAGTTGCGTTTTTTCCCATAAGAAAAGCATTGCGCCATTTTTGTAAATTAATTATGGGCACTTGTCGGTAAGCTAGAAAAATAAAATTTTCAGCGTTGCTAGATGGCCGCAATATCTATTAGGAATTTTTTTTCAATTTTGCTTACAGTGTCTTGGGTTTGACTCCAGAGACCCCGGAATATCTCCCATAAGTTAGCATGGGAAAACGCAATCCAGTGTGTAGACCAATCTAATTAGTTTAGGAAACTGAAATTTTGCAAGATTATAGAACTTTTCTCATAACCAACTATAAAAATCGAAAATTTTAAAATTGTATATTTTAGGGGTTTGTTTTAACCCTATTTGAACATTAAAGTTTTTATAATTTTTTATGTACTACGGGATGAGTTAGGAAGCTGCAATTTTCAAATTATTTACAGAACAGTGAATTTGCACATATAAACATTTCAATCTCTCCATATATATATTGCGGCAACCGTTAAAAATGTTTAAATTTTAAACAATTAGAAAAATATTATTTTACTTCTAGAAGTGCTACAACTTTAAAATTTGGCTAAAATGTGTAGCATTAGTACCCCATAATGAGAACGTGTCAAATGTTTAAAATTGCAACATTTGGGGATTGTTTTTAACTATTATTTTTACATGTGGGAAAAACGAAAATCGCTGCGTAGGTGAAATCTTTATGTATTTCCGCATCTGCTTTGGAGTTAAATTTTTTTTTATAAGTAGAATTTTTAAAAAAACGAAATAGAGATTATACAAGTTTTGATATTTTAATTTGTTTAGCAGTTAAAATTTTTTAAAATTTAAACAAATAGATAACTGTTTTGACATTAGGAGATGAGCTAGAAAGCTGAGGTTTTCAAGTTATGTACAGAGTAGTGCATTTGCACAAATAATCATTTCAATCTCTCCATAAACATATTGCGGCGACCGTTAAAAATGTTTAAAATTTAAACAATTGGAAAAATATTATTTCACTTCTAGAAGTACTACAACTTTAAAATTTGGCAGAAATGTGTAGTATTAGTACCTCATAATGGAGAATGTATAAAATTCTTAAAATTGCAAAGATTGATTATTTTTTTAATCTATTTTTTTTACATAAGGGAAAAACGAAAATCCTTCCGGAGGTGAAATATTTAGAATTAAAAATTATTTGTAATGATGAAATATGAAAAAATGAATGTTTTTTTTTGTTGAGATTAAATGCTTGCATAATGCAAGCACCAACTTCTAGTTATATATAGACTTCTTACAGAGGAGGATGATACTAATGATTTGACACTTCAAGATGAGCTGGAGACTCGAAATCTTTTACCTCGGTAGGATTATGTGCAAAACCAACTAGAAAAAACGAAAATCTTGAAAAAGTTCAACAATGCTAAAAATCTGAAAATATTTTAACACATTTTTAAGGTTTATGTATTTTGGAAAGTGCTACGAAGCTAAAATTTTTTTAATGCTAGAATTTGTGATAAAAACGAAATAGTAATTATAGAAATTTTGATATTTTAATTCGTTTGTCTGTTTAAAATTCTTAATGTTTAAACAAATAGGTAAATGTGTAGTTATTACGTGGCAAGCTAGGGAAATGAAATTTTTAAGTTTTTTAGATTTTATTGTGTATGCACAAATATATCTTTTTAAAACTCCATGAAATTGTTAATGTGGCCGTTAAGAGTTTTTAATATTTAAAAAATTATAATGTGTTATTTCACTTCTACATTTGCTATAACTTTAAAATTTTGCAGATATCAGTGGCACACAGACTTTTTTCTTGTAGGGGGTCCGATCTATTTGGCAGGCATAGAAAAAGTTTAAGGTTATCCTTTATTATTTATTTTATTTACACAACTTGCGTTTAAAAATTAATTCCCTTTCTAAATAGTACATTATTATTGTAATACACACAATTAGAATAAATATATTACAGTGTAATATCTAAAATTTTCTGAGTATATTGTTACAATAAAATATAGACTAAAGCTCCAGGGTTATCAGCAGAAGTAGACATATTTCAACGCCATATATAAACTTAAAAAATATAAGCAAAAATAACATAAATAACAAACCAAATGTACAATTTGATTTTATTTCAAAGTCCTATTTTGTTTCCCAAATAGCGAAATCCAATCGTCTTGGGCATGCGCTTAATTTTTTTTAAATACCAGTATTTTCATGGGAATACACAAAATATGATTCTTAGGAGCAGTTTACGTCGTTTTTCCCTTGTCGTTTAAATTTAAATACTAGAATGTGCTGGTCTGGGAAGACGGTGATCAGATTAGAGGGGGCAGGTCAGAGTAGTCATCTCAGAGAAATAATTACACTCTTGAAACTGATCCACTAAATAGGAGTCACTTTGAGAGGTGGTTCGCCTTTGGAGGCTTTACTGCACTTGATTAAAAATAACATTTCTTACCTCAAATGGTAAAATCCAATCATCTCGGTTTCTTGCTTAATTCATCCAAAACATCTTCTGTAAACTGTTGATATTAAATAATGCAAGACCATTAAGTCTATCATTTTTCATGGTGTTTCTTAGATAAGTTTTTAGCCTCCTCAAACTGTAGCATTTTTCCCTCTTTCGACAATTTATCGAGTTCCCCATCAGTTTTTCGTGTTCGCCAGAAGTTTTTGTGTTCAAACTCTATCAAACGATAAGGATCACTCCTACTTAAGTTAGTTAAAATCCATCCAGTGGTTTAGGAGATGAAAGTTACGTCTGACAGAGGAGACATGCCCATAAGGCATTCTGCTACTACCGCTTTGCTGATAAAGAACGCCTAATATGTAACCATGTTTTCATAGTTATAGCAGATCTTATTTACTTTACTTACTGAGAAGATTGTTTACATTGACAATAATTACGTATCCATGCATGAATTTCTTCAATTCTTGAATTAAGACATTCTTGTTTGATTTTCATGATAATGGCTACTCCTACAACAAAAATTACTCTACTTTATTAGTTATACAAGTTTTGTTTGAAAACTATTTTGATATGACCAATACTTCACGAAATATGAGGAAAATTCATTTTTCTGTCACCAGTAAAGTGGTACCCCTGATTACCTTAGATGAGTCATTTATGCTCATTTTTATTATCTTTGGCCATAAGTCCTAAACATCAAATTTCATAAAAATCCATTTGGTAGAATGGAGGGAGGGACAGACAAACCGAAGCTAATAGGCACTTATGTTTGAAGCGAAACGCACCTAAAAGGGATACCCGAATTCTTGGTCTTTCTCATGGTAAAAATAAATTTGTCCCACTTAAGTTATATTGTAGGTAATTCTGAAAAAATAATGGAAAATAAGCTTCCATATTTTTTAAGAAATGCTAGACAAAATGATCAGATTTCATCTTTTGAATTATTATTATATTATTTATATCATGGTTATTTAGTGGAAGATCAAGATTTATAACTTAAATTTGAAGTTGACCATAAAAAATTCTAATTTGGTTTCATAATTCCATGTATTTCATATATTATGCAATCAGTCTTTTATTTCTCTTCAAAGCTCATCATAATTAGAAAATAAGTACATTTGAAAGCTTAATGAAAGATGAAGTAGTTAATATTCTATTATTTGGCAATATGTATCAGTGAAATTTGATAGTAATAAGTATGTGGCCAAGTAGATTAGATAAGTATTTTTCAACCTTTTTGGTTTGGTGACACTTTTTAAATGATCCAGCTCCTGCGACACACCATGAAATAAAAAGTCATTTTTCTGTTAAAACATAACAAAAATACTTAAAATTCTTTATTTAACAATAAAACATCATAAATATAGCAAAAAATATAACAAAATGTTTTATTATGCGTAAGAAAGATGATAAATCTCTTTAATAAAATTTACTTTAATTTTAATATAGCCATAATCACATTTTTGGGTGAAATCTCCCAGTGATTCGTGACACATTACTCTGTCATGACAAACCAGTTGAAAACCACTGGATTAGATCAATCATTATGGTTGAAATTGATTCAATTTATCTTTCAATGCTTTTTAGATTTGGTTTTAGGTTTTCCAGATAATTTTTTGCCCCCAACAGTTCTTCTGCAATACCTTGATAAACAGAAAATTAAACTGAAAAGGATTATGGTTGGTATGATGACAACCACTGCAATAACATCGAGTAGATACAGCTGAAACCACCACAGGTCTACAGATGCAGATGCTAGGTGTTTTGCTCCTTTGTGACGAATTACATATTCGGTCCAAAATACTGCTCTCTCGAGAGGTGGTTGCGGTTGGTCCCTCACTCTAGATGACAGTTCCTTCATTTTAATGTTGAAACTGTAATGGTTAAATCAGTCCCCATTTTATACTTTGTAACAAATCAGAACCTCAATTTATGTCATATTTTGTTTAAAAAAACAACGTTCTATTTAACTTGCTTTGTTTAACACATACACATGATTCATGACTGGAAAACTTAATTTCAGAGAGTAAGCTCCATTCTAAGAGATCAAAATGAAGAAGTCAGACTAATGATAAAGCCAGGATTAATTCTTTACCTTAGTTTCACAAATGGTTGTTTCAAAAGAAATTGACTATCTGATATAGTTGAAGATGTAATATTTCAGCCATTTTATGGCAAACATCATGAGATTATTCAGTCTTATTACAATTGGCATATACACCTTTGACTAAAGACTTGCTTTTTCTCATCATTATCACAAAATTAAAAGTAATTTTTTCATCTTTGTTGCATTTTGTGGAATAGGTTTCTATATATTTTTCGAATGTTTTGGGTGACAGATTTATAGATAACAATCAGATGCATTGACCATAAAACTTATTTTAAATGGAGTGCAAAAAAGCTAAACTGTAATTCTAATTTCCATTTAGGGCTAAAACATAACAAAAAAGTTAATAACAATTTTCATTTTCGAATGAGTTACATTCTTTGAGTGATGCAGTGAAATTTTAATTTTTTCCTTCTTTTGGTCTTTGGATTATTTTGATTTAAATTACATACAAATAAATCCCAGCATTAATGATACTCACCTTGGGTCAGTTAGGATTTTATTGATTGCATTCAAAAGCTTTTCTTTGGTCAGTTCTTTGTATGGCACTTTTAAGCCCACTCCTAGATTGATAACTTTTTCCATATTCATATCTTGGTCCCCGAAAAATGGAATTCCAATAAGTGGCACGTTTCTATTAATTGCCTCCAGGAAACTCAGTAGTCCTCCATGTGTGATGAATAACTTCATATTTGGATGAGCTAAAATAATAATTTTAAATCAAATGACGCCATTACTAATAAGTTTAAAATAGCCATTTACCCATAAATTCTAAACGAGAAGGGGGGGAGGGGGAGATGGAAGTACCCACTAACTTCCGCATCCATCTCACTTCCCCCCTCTTTTGTCCCTCCACATTTCTACCACCTCTACTTCCCCTTCTCTATATATATACGATGCATTCTCATTCTTGCCACCTAATGATGCTACCGTGTAGCAAAACCATGGTCGTGAAATATTAAGAGAATAAAAAATTGTGGACAAAGTACCAACTATTTAAATTGCTTATTCTGCATGATGGATAAATTCCACAAAATAACGCTTCAAACTACAGATTTTAGTAAACACACACTTTTAAGTCACATATGAACTAAACACTACCACACATATACAGTGTAGAGTAACAAATGACCAATGATTTAGATCCTACAGCACAAGCATGAGTAGGTGGATATCCAAGTTTCCCATTCGGTGCAGAATCTTCATATTTGTCTAATACTTGTCTCATACAGTAAAGAATATGAAGAAATCTTAGACTTGTCTTCTACAATTCCAATACTTTTTTAGATTTCTATTTATGCATGCATAAAATTTGTATTAATCATACATGTATATAGTGTGAATGCACCTTTAGCGGCTTACTCCAATGAGGTTAAGTATGAGGAATTTGATTTAATGTACAACATCTTTAACACAATTAACTCAAACATGGGATATAGGTTTCTAATTCTATTATTTGAAATTATATAGCTTCATTTTACTGGATCCCTCTATGGTTCAATTCATAATGTTTTAATTTATTTTTTTTTCTGAAGTTGGTGTAAGATTGCTTTATTTATTTCATTATATTTCAAACCTAATTTACGTATTAAATTCTCTGAAATTTTACCTAAGAGGTCTGATTGTGGCATCCATTTTTCTAGCCTAACATTTGCAGGTTTTCCTGGTAATGGTTTGTCCTCTTCCCATTTAAATAAAACTTTCTGCTTCAGCTCTGAAAATGCACTCATAAGAGCATCTCGTGTCTCATCAGGAAAGCTGACACTTTTAAGATTCGAACCCATGCTGAAGTATATCACTCCTTCTTTGGCTCCATCCATAAAACTCTGAAGTTCCTGCGAAATATATATTTAAGTTGAAATTAGGGACATAATATTGAAAAATAATATATTTTTTACTCATTCATTCACAATTAATAATAAACAATACTTGAAAGTTAGTCAAATTAAAGTGTCTTCAAACTTGAGAGTCAAAATAAAGTTTATCTTTTCAAATTCAAAAATTGTAGATGTTTTTGGAGTGAAATATAAGAAAATGGTATTGATCAATAACAATACTACAAAATAAATCATTACCTCTGGCAAAGGTTTTGGTGGCTTGACATGCAAACCTCCAACCTCCACAATATTTGGAACTAAAGGACGTGGATAATTAATGGTGAAATGGTTGTTGAGGAGTATTAGATTTATACGCTTATGTAGTTCTGATATAGGTGGCACAGAATCACCAAAATATTCCTTCATTATTTTTTCATGACTCGGGTACACTATGAAATTAGTAAATCCTGTCATGGCTAATGTTCCTATAAAATTCATGGTTCTCTGAAAGAAATTCATCCTGTCAGTAAAGCGGAAGAATGCATTTGGAACAAAGGATGGGAGAACTATATTTCCAACCAGTGCATCTGTGTGGGGAAGAGACCCAGCAGGAGAAATCTGAACTATTGGTGTATTGTAAACATGTGCAAAGCCAAGGAAGCAATCTGAGTAGAAATTACTCATTAAAATCAAATCAAATTGCTTGCCAGATGTTTTGGGATCCATTAGTTCTTTTACTTTTGGTAATGCTAATGTATCTCTACAACAATTGGTCATTACATTCTGGATTATTCCAAATATTTCAGTAAATCCTATCTCTTTGGTTGAGCCAAAAGAAGAGAAGTGTCGAGACACAACTTCATGAACATTTATTTGTTCATAGTTAGCAGGTGGTGTTTTAATGGGGTGGGCTGTGATGACAGTTAGTTGGTGTCCACGGGAAGCTAATTCTTTGGTTAGGGCGCTGAAGACATTGTTGTGACTAGCTGAAGAAATTGGAAATAAACCAAGGATTTTAGCAGCTTGAGTATTTTCTGGCGCAGAAGTCAGCATCCCAATAGCTACAATAACCAATAGGTATCCGCACGATGTCCTCTCCTTTGCCATTGCTGCTGAAAGAATTAATAGGCACTATTAAATCAAATGATTTAAATTCAATGGTTTTTTTATTATTTATATATCTTAAATCATTCAGAATGAAATATTTTTTACTCAATGAATAATATATCAATTGTACGTCATGGCTCTAATCCAACTGATTTTGAGGATAAAATGATACGGGAAAGCAGATGCAATGTATATATATGTATATGTGTATATATATATATATATATATATATATATATATATATATATATATATACACACATACATACATACATACACACACACACTGTATCTGTTTTCTATAATAATTTTATGGTTGTTTGAGATATCCTCAACATCAGTTGGATTAGAGCCATGTATATGTGTGCGTGCATGTGTGTGTATTTTTATTTAATGGGTTACCACTGAAGATGGCTTTGCAGTCAAAATGCTCATCTAATATTACCCTCCTTTCTTAGCCTTATGGAGGAATCTTCATTGACATTTAAGATTAATAGATCACAAACTATAAAGTAAAGTCTCAGCTCTCGAGGGTCAATTCTGAAGTCTAATGAAAAAAATAGCATGCAAATTAAATAGCATTGGGATCAGTGGGCATCAAAATAATTTGCCTCTTCTATATTGTAATTGTTTTGTTCCTGGTAATCTTACTACCTGATCTGGGGGAGCTGATGATACTAATAAAAATTCAATAGCTCAGTGCAGTATACATTGCACAAACTTTCCCAAATCCCTATGCCTCTACTATTAGTGCCTACAATCATGTTCGCAAAGAGCTGACAGGGGCCCTGGGCAAAAGTAAACATAAAAAGTAGCTGGAAAAACATGCAACAGAAAAAAATCATAAGAATTTTATCCATATTACATACTAGTAGAAGGTCCATGCATACTGCAAGCATTTGACATCTCACCTTGAAAAAACATTCATTTTTCAGACAGACATTTTATCATTACAAATATTATTTCAATTCTAAAGATTTCAATTTCGCAGCGATTTTTGTTTTTCCCACATGTAAAAATAATAAATTAAAAAAATCCTATCATTCTATATAGACGTTCCTTACAGAGGAGGAGGATATAACATACTAGTAGTTGGTGCTTGCATACTGCAAGCATTTCATCTCACATTAAAAGAACATTCATTTTTCAGACATAAATTTCAACATTACAAATAGTTTTTTAATTCTAAAGATTTCATTTCTGCAGCGATTTTCGTTTTTCCCACATGTAAGAATAATAATTTAAAACAATCTCCAAATGTCGCAATTTTGAAAATTTTACACTTTTTCATTATACGGTTCTAATGCTACATATATTAGCCAAATTTTAAAGTTATAGCACTTCTAGAAATAAAATAATATTTTTCTAATTGATTAAATTTAAATAATTTTTAACGCCTGCCGCAATTAATATATGGTAAAATTAAAAAGTTTATTTGTGCAATCTCACTACTCTGTAATTAATTTGAAAATTTCATCTTCCTAGCTCATCCCGTAGTACCTAAACAGCTACCTATTTGTTTAAACATTAAGAATTTTTAACTGCCAAACAAATTAAAATATCTAAATTTGTATAATCCATATTTCGTTTTTTTAAGAATTCTACTTTTAAAAAAAATTTCAACTCTGTGGCACATTCAGAAATACATAAACCATGAAAATTTGTTTAAAAAATTGCGAATTTTTAGCGGCCGCATTATTGCACTTTTTAAAGATTTTCGCTTTTTCTAGTCGGTTTTGCACAAAATTCTACCTATGAAAAAAATTTCGAATCTCCAGCTTATCTGGAAGTGCCTAAACATTAGTATCCTCCTATCATTATATATAGACGTTCCTTACAGAGGAGGAGGAGGAGGATATAACATACTAGTAGTTAGTGCTTGCATTCTGCAAGCATATCATCTCACCTTAAAAAAGCATTCATTTCTCAGACAGATATTTCATCATTACAAATATTTTTTTATTTCTAAAAATTTCACCTCCGCAGCGATTTTCGTTATTCCCTTATGTAAAAATAATAGATTAAAACAATCCCGAAACTTTGCAATTTTAAAAATTTTACACTTTCTTCATTATAAGGTTCTAATGCTACATATTTTAGCCAAATTTTAAAGTTGTAGCACTTCAAGAAATAAAATAATATTTTTCTAATTGTTTAAATTTAAATAATTTTTAACGGCCGCCGAAAATAATATATGGTAAATTTGAAATGTTTGTTTGTGCAATCTCACTACTCTGTAAATAATTTGAAAATTTCATCTTCCTAGCTCATCCCGTAGTACCTAAACAGCTATCTATTTGTTTAAAATTTAAGAATTTTTAACTGCCAAACAAATTAAAATATCAAAATTTGTATAATCCTTATTTCGTTTTTTTAAGAATTCTATTTTTTTAAAAATTTCAACTCTGTAGCACATGCGGAAATATATAAACCTTGAAAATTTGTTTAAACAATTGCGAATTTTTAGCTGCCGCATTGTTGCACTTTTTAAAGATTTTCGCTTTTTCTAGTCGGTTTTGCACAAAATTCTACCAATGAAAAAAATTTCGAATCTCCAGCTTATCTGGAAGTGCCTAAACATTAGTATCCTCCTGTTATATATCATCTATTATATATCGACGACTCTTACAGAGGTGGATATAACATACTAGTAGAAGGTGCTTGCATGCTGCAAGCATTTCATCTCACCTTGAAAAAACATTAATTTTTCAGACAGATATTTTCACCATTAAAATTATTCTATTAATTCTAAAGATTTCACCTCTGCACCGATTTTCGTTTTTCCTACATGTAAAAATAATAGTTTAAAACAATCCCCAAATGTTGCAATTTTAAACATTTTACATTTTCTCCAATATGGGGTACTAATGCTACACATTTGAGCCAAATTTTAAAGTTGTAGCACTTCTAGAAGTAAAATAATATTTTTCTAATTGTTTAAAATTTAAACGTTTTTAACGGTTGCCGCAATATATATATGGAGAGATTGAAATGTTTATTTGTGCAAATGCACTGTTCTGTAAATAATTTGAAAATTGCAGCTTCCTAGCTCATCCCGTAGAACCTAAAAAATTATTAAACTTTAATGTTCAAATGGGGTTAAAACAACCCCTAAAAATTAACAATTTTTAAATTTTCCATTTTTATAGTTGGTTATGAGAAATGTTCTATAATCTTGCAAAATTTCAGCTTCCTAAACTTATTAGATTGGTCTACACACTAGATTACGTTTTCCCATGCTAACTTATGGGAGATATTCCGGGGTCTCTGGAGTCGAACCCAAGACACTGTAAGCAAAAGTAACAATAATTCCTAATAGATATTGCGGCCATCTAGCAACACTGATAATTTCATTTTTCTAGTTTACCGGTAAGTGCCCATAATTAATTTACAAAAATGGCGCAATGCTTTTCTTATGGGAAAAAACGCAACTTTCGGAATTTCTGGAGTCGAACTCATGTCACTTAGGTAAGAAGTCTTATTTTATCCTTAGGTTTCTCCATCAAATCTACAAAAACTGAAACTTTGAGCTCTCTAGCTCTTGTAGTTTGGGCTGGACATTAGTATCCTCCTGTTATATCCTCCTCTGTAAGAATCGTCGATATATAATGATAACATACTAGTCGGTAAGAGCTAGGAAGCTGAAATTTTCAAATTATTTACTGAGTAGTAAATTTGCACAAATAAACATTTCAATTGTACCATGTATGAATTTCGGCGGCCGTTAAAAATTATTCAAATTTAAACAATTAGAAAAATATTATTTTACTTCTAGTAGTGCTACAACTTTAAAATTTTGCTAAAATGTGTAACATTAGTACTTTATAATGAAGACCGTGTGAAATTTTTAAATTGCAACATTTGGAGATTGTTTTAAACTATTATTTTTACATCTGGGAAAAACTAAAATCACTGCGGAGGTGAAATCTTTAGAATTAAAAGTTTGTAATGATGAAATGTCTGTCTAAAAATTAATGTTTTTTCAAAGTGAGATGAAATGCTTGCAGTATGCAAGCACCAAGTACTTGTATGTTATATATCATTCTATATAGACGTTCCTTACAGAGGAGGAAGAGATAACATATAACAGGAGGATACTAATGTTTAGGCACTTCCAGATGTGCTGGAGATTCGAATTTTTTTCTTAGGTAGAATTTTGGACAAAACCGACTAGAAAAAACGAAAATCTTCAAAAAGTGCAACAATGCGGCCGCTAAAAATTCGCAATTGTTTAAACAAATTTTCAAGGTTTATGTATTTCTGCATGTGCTACGGAGCTGAAATTTTTTTATAAGTAGAATTCGTAAAAAAACGAAATAGGGATTATACAATTTTCGATATTTTATTTTGTTTGGCAGTTAAAAATTCTTAAAGTTTAAACAAATAGATAACTGTTTAGGTACTACGGGATGAGCTAGGAAGCTGAAATTTTAAAATTATTTACAGAGTAGTAAATTTGCACAAATAAACATTTCAATTTTACCATATATGAAATGCGGCGGCCGTTAAAAATTATTTAAATTTAAACAATTATAAAAAGATTATTTTACTTCTATAAGTGCTACAACTTTAAAATTTGGTTAAAATGTGTAGCATCAGTACCCTATAATGAAGAAAGTGTAAAATTTTTAATATTGCAACATTTGGGGATAGTTTTAAACTATTATTTTTACAAGTGGGAAAAACGAAAATCGCTGCGGAGGTGAAATATTTAGAATTAAAAGAATATTTGTAGTGGTGAAAGATGAATAATGAATGTTTTTTTATGTTGAGATGAAATGCTTGCAGTATGCAAGCACCAACTACTAGTATGTTAAATATATATATATATATATATATATATGTTATATCCTCCTCTGTAAGAGTCGTCGATATATAATGATACACACACACACACATATATAGGGTGTCCGAGAAAGAGTGTACACATTTCAAACATTTTAGTGAAAAATGAATAAAGCTACAAGAGTATGGTTTTCACCACGTGAAAGCAGAACTCGGAAAGATTCACATACGCTACTATAACACATTGCAAGGTCATTGGTCCAGAAATAAACTGAAACCATAGCCTTCTGATATTGGATATAGCCACAAAGCTCCAAAAATTAAAAAATAAAAAGGAGCGTTACTAAGACGTAACTAAGCGTCAATTGTTAACAATAGTCGTGGCGTGGTGGTGGCAGCTAAAAATATAAGATATCTCTTAAACAATGCATTATATGGAAAAATGTTTCAAACAAAGGTTGTAAAAAATTAAATTTCCTACAACTTTTATTCCAGTATATTTTTACATTTATCAAATATTAAAGCAAATATTTGAAAATAACGGATAAGTGACAAGAGTAAACACCCACTTTTGATTGACCGATTTTTACCAAAAACTAATTAGTTCTTCTGACTTTTATAAAATGTTAAATATAAAATTTCGCGTTGACGTGATTAATAGTTTTTGAGTTTGAGCACCCACAAAAAAACTATTACATGCACAAACACACACAAAGACATCATCGAGATAATGGACAAAACGTGTATTTCCGTTGAAATCTCGAAGTCGTTTTTTTTTCATGAATACAATACTTTCCCCTATACCACGTATGTGGAGAAGGTAAAAAGGAAAGAGTGGATATTATGATATTTATTGACCGGGTATAGCACAGTTTCAGAAAGCCCGCGTTATGGAGCGCAACGCCTTTTTTGAGGTCCCAGTAGTCGGTCCTTGAACCTTAGGGAGTAGCGTGTTTGGTTGTTCTTTACGACTGAACTTCGTAGCCGTCGCCGGGGATGCATCATTATGAAACAAGACTCGGGCGTTTTAAATGATTAAACTTCATCTAAACGGAAATTTTTTGCCATCATCTTTCGGGGTATCGGTGTTTACCGACCTTAAGAGTTCTCAGCAACCATAAAGTATCCAAATTAGGGATTTACTTATTATTAGAATACTACAATGCCTTTATGCCTAAAGTAACTTTTCTTTTCATCTCTCTAATTCATATTAGAACGTGTTTACGCGATTATTATTTTTTATATTCGCGTGATGACAACGAATACCGGCAAATTACAGTGAATTTACGGCGTAAATATTGAAACTTTGTGCCATACGAAGTATCCTACTTACAATCCGACTTCGTATTCATGCATGTAGAGTCAGATGCATTGGTCGATTGCACAATTATTAAATGAAGTAGCACCAATAGTCACACGAAGGTCGAGAAAGCCATATGCTCGTTTCTGCTACGAAACAGCCGTCAATAGCGGTGATTCACGGATAGGAAATATTAAAAGAGAATTTTTTTTATACATAATATATTTTTTATATTCCAGCCAACAGACGATCCTGATAATTGTCTTTTGAGTGAATACCGCACGATATTACAGGCCATTCTATTCTGGGATGTACGTAGCAGGATTTATTTCATACACAAAATTATCATTTTACTGGACAAATATCACTACGAATACCGCGGAATAATTAGTTTTTTCAATCAAACAGAGAATCAGATGAGTTTGATCTTGTACTCACCTTCTCTGCTCGGACGACGACGCTCACGCAAAGCCGGCTAACGGTGTACTGGCCTATGTAATAAGCATGCCAAGTCAGCTCAGTCGTCTCCGCGTGGTTTGAAAAGAAAGAAGTTACGCTAGTCCTTATCTCCGTCGAGCAAGTGACCGTCACTGTTGGAGGGGAAAAAGGAACTCCCTTCTTACACCCAAGTTGATGTTTTTGAGGCTTTTTTGAAATCGCTTGTCTTCACTCTGTCCGCCTTCCGCAAATTTTTTCCTTTCGTCCTTGCGCAAAATTTTGAAGCATAGAAAAGAAATGGGAGACCATGATGGGGCAGCTATGGTGAAGCCATTTTCACCTTTTTTGGCCGATTTATTCATGGACTTATTTCAACAAAAATGCATACTTAGTTTCCAATAATTCCCTGGCACCTGGCTTAGGTATGTTGTCTTTGCTATTTTCCGTTCAAATTAATGATCTCAATTGACAATACACATCGATTAAATTCACTTTTGAAATTGAAAACAAAGGCTCCTTACCATTTTTAGATGTTTTCCTAACAAAGAAAAATAACCGTTTGACATACAATATATTCCGAAAACCGACACATGAACTGATCCATTCCGAATCACTCACAACGTTGCCAATGCCAGAAATAGCAGCATACAATACCCTTGTTTACAGATTGCTCCGCCTTTCTGTAACCAACCCTGAATGCCAGACAGAATTACCGTTATTTAAAAAACGGCTAAACTGCTAAGAAATCGTTTTCCCAGTAAAATTATAGATAATTTAGCAAGAAAACAGATATAAATAAAACATTCGGAGTTCAATAACCCTACAAGTTTCCGTCACCCCCAAATAAGAAAAATACGTAAAAACTACCTTTCTTTACACAGTACACACAGGGGCTAAAAAATATTTTCCAAGATTCTGGTTTAAACATTGCATTTTCATTCAAAAACCATCTCCGTCACTTATAAATTTATAAAAATCAGTTGCGGTAAACGTGAAAAAAATTATATTGGTCAAAAAAGAAAATCGTTAATAGGTTCATATTTTTAACAAAAGGAAATTAAAAAAAAGATGCGTAGCTTCCCACATCTTTCAAACCCAACTCTCCACTTTCTTGGACAGTCTTCACTAATAAAACCCAGTTCCAGTCACTACCTTCTATACGCGGCTGACAATTTAGCTATAAAAAAAAACGAAGACGTTACCCTCAATCAAGATACGGGTCCAATAGTAGACACACTGCTTTCCCTTTGCATTAACGGTCATTCCAACAGACTTACTAACTCCATCATGACAATGTGACTAATTTTTCCCCTCTCCTACCTTTCTTCTCCTCTCACTTTCTCCATTTGTATATACCTATACACTCTACAATCCGCATTTCTTCATCTTTGTGACCGGCCTACTGAAGATGAAATCGTTGATTCCGAAATACATATTTAGGCAATTTTTTTAAAAAGGAAGTACAGTCAGACCCCAATTTAGCGCCCCTCTGTATAGTACCAGCCCCAGATACCGTCCATGAATTGTAGTGAACAGAACTTTGATCTTATGATTACATAGAGCACTAGTTCCCAAAGAGTGATCTGCAGCAGTGATGGATTTAGGCCTTCTGGGGCTCCCAGCGCTAAACAATAGGAGGCCCTGCAATCTAAATATAAGAAAACTCTGATTTAGCACCACTGCTTGTTCTTCACTGACATTGGCATTGAAATGAGACTTTCAGTAAATCAAGGTATATACTTGCTCGATGTAATCATAAAATGAAAGTTCCATTCACAACGATTCATGGGCGGTATGCAGGGTTGGCACTATATAGGGAGTGCTAAATCAGGATCTGACTGAATACATACGTATAGTATTTGTATAGTGCAGGGGTGGCCAACCAGCGGCTTCAGAGCCAACCACTCTTTGAGAGTTGATATGCGGCTCTTTGTAGCTTTGGCTGCATATTACATATACCGTAATATTCTGATTATAATGCACAAGGGAATTGTCCAAGTCAAAGATTGCCAGAAGTTTCACTAAATAAAAGGGTGTTTTTGTTTTTTATATTATTATTATTATTATATGCTACAGGAGCTATATTATGTGTAAAATAGATTTTATCAGCTCATTGCATGTCCTTGTTGCTTGCAGAGCACTATGCTAAGTTTCCATCCAAAATCTGTGACAGAAATTGGTAACAAAATATGACAGTCAAATAATAGGTATAGTGCCAGTGTGCTGTTAGCACTCTAGCTAATCACCTGGCAGGGGCTTGCTGTGAAACGAATGCCACAATCACTTAAATCTGTTTCCAATGAAACAGTTAACATTGTGAATTTCATAAATGCTAGGTACCTTAATTTCAGATTACCTAATTAAAATCCTTTTTGAGGAAAATTTGAGTGATAACATGACACTGTTGCTTGAGGTTGTTGTTACAAGGAATGGTTCTCGTAAGAATGTTTGAACTTTGCAATGAAATTGCTTTGTTATTTGTTGATTGCCCTTTTCATTTATCCAGTCTGCAAACATACATTTCATGGCTACAGAAGTTAGCATACTTGTCAGATATTTTTACAAAGCTCAATGAATTAAATCTCGCCATGCAAGGTAAAAGCACTATGATTTTCACTGCAAGAGACAAAATTGATTCGATACTATGAAAACTCGATTTCTGGGCATAAAGGAGAAGAACTTTGAATGTTCTTCAACTCTCAGGCAGTTTTTGGATTAGACAAAGTGTAAATTTGATTGCAATGTTCTTGATGACTTTGTCCAGAATCTGGGTAATATAAGTTGTACTTTTTTGTGGTGTTTCATCCCACCTGTCGAGGATATCAGTTGGGTGCTAAAATTGTTTTTATTGTTGAGTTAACCAGATAGTTTCTCTGTGAAAAGTTAAGAGTCTCATTGAATTTACGATGAATTTTGTACTGAAGCAAAGATATAATGAAACCATATTGATAAACATCTTGGGTAGTCTCATCCATGAATATAAAAAATTATCCAGAAGGTTTTAAAACTTCTGCCCTTTTCAACTAACTACCTATGTGAGACTGGATTTTCTCGATCTACTGCCCATAAAAAAGTATGTACAACAATCGACTGAATCCTGCATCAGATGTGAGAATTCAGCTCTCTCACGTTATCCCCAACATTCGACACCATTGTAATGAGAAAAAAACGGAAACACTCATCTCAATGGCTGTAGATATGTAACAGTCCTCATTTCATTCTTAATTGGTGGTTGTGTTTTTTGTCAGGGGATCCACAATTAGTTTTCAGGGAAAAAAGGGATCTGCTGCAGAAAAAGTTTGGAAACCACTGAAATAGAGCAAGCATATATCTCAATTTACTGCCACCCCTGCTTTAACACCAATGTCAGTGATGGACAAATGGTTGCATTAATCAGGGTTTGACTGTACATGTGTGTGGTTGATTGTTTGTGCATTTCGTGCATGTGTAAGAAAAGGATCCCTGGCGTGGAGTAGTTTCCCCTAAAGCGGGAGAGTGTGTGTTATTATGTGAGTGGTCAGTACCTGGCATAGAGAAATTTCCCCTAAACTGGTGTGTATATGAGTACATCCTTTTAGGCCTTTTTTTATCAGCGAAGTGGTAGTAGTGGAACACCTTTTGGGCACGTCTCGTCTGCCCATCCATCTGTTGTAACTTTTATCTCCTGAACTGATGGATGGATTTTAAATAAATTAAGTACAAGTAATCCTTACTAAAATTTATCACCCAATTGTGATTTTGAACTGAATCCAACAATTAGAACTCCCGCTTTATATTAGCACTTTAATAAAGTGATACTCATGTCTTTAAGTGGTATCCATCAAGCAACGATTAAATACTATATTTTTTCTCCCTAGCTCTTATATGATCTGTAAGATATAGATTAAAAAATTTAATCAGATAGAGGATATCATTTGTCACAAAAAAGGCTGCAAGGCTATATAATTACAGTGTATAGTTTCTGAGATAAAAATTTGAGAAAATCCCGAACATAACATCACCTATTTAGTTTACATTAATCACTACAAAGTATGTCTATCCATGTCTTTTCCTGTTTAGATGGATTAAAAGGATCAGTGGCAGTAAGAAGACTTGTGGAATATTTAAAAAATGAAAAATTACAATTTTATAAATTATTTGTATCTTGAAATTCCAAGCTAAGTCTGTGTATTATTAATCAATAATAAATCTACTGTGATATTTCAGTTCTCTAATATCTGGAGTCGCTCGTGTATATCAGCTAACTCGGGAGGCCAATATATTTATTAGTGGAGGTTTCCTGATGTTTTGTCTATAGTTGATGTATGAGAGTAGGTATATGTTGGCTTGCAATTGATATCACTGCATGGGCAGGCATATAGGTGGCTTTCGTTGAGTTACTTCATCATTGTTTTGCTTTTAAAATTTCTAAAGTGGGAGTTGGAATGGAAACTTTCAGGAGATGCAAAAAAAATCAGGCCAACCCATGTTCATATCCGAGATAAGATTGGAATGATGAATTTCATTTCTGAGTGTGCAAGTCTTTTATATGCGTTGTTTGAAATTTGACTAATTGTAAGAATGAGTAAATATTATTTGATTTACAATTAAAGGAATGAAATAAGTTGTTACATCAATAATATCAGCCATCATTTTATTGGTTTAATGCATTTTAACATTTCACTTCTTGGAAATGAAGTGAAATTTCCATATAATACTGTATTTACCTGACTATAAGGTGACATAATTTGGCAGAATTTAATTTAAGGTAAAAATGTTTTATAAGGTATTTTGAAGCAAATAAATTAAGCGAGGTTGTGGAGTTATTTTTATTTACATCTACAAAATTTGTTATCGCAATGTGCAGTGCAAAGGTAAATGTCATTTATACCATGCTAGACCAGTCTTAGTCACTCTTACTATTTTTTGTTTTTTTTTTTTATTGCTGTGTTCGTGTATATAAGGCAGCCCCAACCTTTGATTGAAAAAATAGAAAAAACCTGATCTTATATGCGTAAATGCAGTATTTTCATTTTCTTAATGTTATGGAGGTGCGTTAGGTGCCACAAATAATAAATACTATTTTGACGCCAGATAGCAATTTATTAGCGAGAGGTACAAGGATGTACGGCGATGCAAAACCGTGGCGCGACGCACGCTTTATGCTCGCGTGGCTATAGCGCTAGGTGGCCGCTCGTGAAGTCTCGCGGAAACTCTCTTCACTTCCTTGCCAGCCTCCCCAGCCTCTCTGGCCTCAACGCTGCGGCTGTCGCGCCGCTTGGTGGCGTCCGGTGGAACTTCATATGCAATGAGCATCGGCTTCCGTAATGGCCGCCACATCACCCCCCTGGCAGTAACAGACTCTACAGGAGGAAAAAGAATTTTTTAAATATATAAAAATGCAAAAAAAATTAAAGAAACCGGCGGGGAAAGTGGACCCGTCGGCCAGACCGCATTGTCCTCTTGGAGTGTTGTGCAGGCGATGGCTGCTCCTCGCGAACACTGGTCGTCGTGGATGTGGGGACTGCAGGCTGTGGTGCCTGCTCGGCTGTGTCCACCATGGAATAGGCTGGTTTTAGCCTGTCAATAGAGACCTTGGCATCTCTCCCGCGAATCCGGACCACAAAGTATTTGGGTGTCCTCTGCACTACTTCGAATGGTCCATCGTAAGGTGGCTGGAGTGGACCCTTCACTTTGTCATTCCGCACAAAAACATGGGAGGAAGATGCCATATCTCTGAATTGAAAGAGGGGCTTATCCCCATGGCGTGCGACAGGAAGCGGTCTCAGTTGCTGCATGTGACGTTGCAGCTGGGCAGCTAGGTTGGTCTCGTCACGATTAGTGCCCGTTTTGGAAGAAAAGAATTCGCCAGAGAGGCGTATGCTTTCGCCGTACACCATGGCGGCGGGCGTGGCCTTCAAGTCCTCCTTCCAAGCGGCCCGAATACCGAGCAGCACAGCAGGGAGAGCATCCACCCAGCTCTCATCTGGATGGCACATGATGGCCGCCTTCAGCTGACGGTGGAAGCGTTCTACCAAGCCGTTGGCGGCGGGATGGTACGGCGTCGTCCGCAGGTGCTTTGTCCCAATAAGGCGGGATAATTCCTGGAAGAGGGACGATGTAAATTGCCGTCCCTGGTCGGAGGTGACGCGCAGCGGAACTCCAAAACGCGCGATCCAACCGAAGAAGAGAGTTCTCGCCACGCTTTCCGCCGTAATATCTGCGATCGGAAAAGCCTCCGGCCATCGCGTAGAAACGATCCACTGCTGTCAGGCAATAGCGGTACCCGTGGGAATGAGGAAGCGGACCTATAATGTCAATGTGAACATGGTCAAAACGGCTAGTGGGAAGCAGGAAATCTCCTACTGGCGAACTCACATGCCGGTGAACCTTAGCTCGCTGACAATGAGGGCATGAACGGACCCATGACCGACAGTCGTGGCGCAGGGAGGGCCAGACAAAACGCTCGGCAACTAATTTGGTTGAAGCCCTAATACCTGGATGCGCTAATGAATGCAGCGTCACAAAGGCTTGTCTGCGAAATTGTGCTGTGAGGTATGGCCTAATCGCACCCGTAGACACATCGCAATACACTTCACATTCGGTTCCGGGCATTAACAATTTTTTGAAGTTCAAAGAAGAGTTACTATTTACAAATTTACGCATTTCCTCGTCACCTACTTGTGATTCTGCCAACGCACCGTAGTCAATTGTGGACACTTCTTCGACCCTACTTAAGGCATCAGCGACCACATTTTCGCGACCCGCAAGATACTGAGTATCCGTGGTGAACTGCCCTACGAAATCTAAGTGCCGAAATTGTCTGGGCGAACACTTTTCACTTTTTTGTTTAAAAGCAAACGTCAAAGGTTTGTGATCCGTAAATATTATAAAATGTTTTCCTTCGACCATGTGGCGGAAATGTCGCACTGCTTTATAAACAGCCAAAAGTTCACGGTCGTAAGGGCTGTATTTACGCTCTGCGGGTGACAACTTGGTGGTGAAAAACGCCAAGGGCCACCATCCGGTAGGGGAACGTTGCTGCAGGGCCGCGCCTAACGAAATGTCCGATGCATCGGCAAATATGGCAAGGGTGGCAGAGGGGTCGGGATGAGCCAAGAGAGCCGCTTGCGCCAAACTTTCTTTGCAATCGTGAAACGCTTGCCGCAACTCGGGAGACCACACGACCGGGTGATTGCCTTTTACTTTTCCGGTGAACTGTTAAGAGGCGCCTGAAGAGCGGCGGCGTTCGGAAGGAATTGCCTATAAAAATTCAGCATTCCCAAAAATTGCCTCAGTTGTTTGACTGTCTGAAGCTCTGGAAAGGACTGCACAGCGGCTACTTTGTCGTCCAAAGGCTTAATCCCACTTGCCGAAACACTGTAACCTAAAAACTTAACACTAGAAACACCAAATATACATTTCAATGGATTTATAAGTAATTTATACTTGCTAAATCGATAAAATAATTCTCGCAAGTGTTTTTCGTGCTCTTCCTCTGAAGCGGAAGCTATCAGCACGTCATCGATATAGGCATAAGCAAAGTCTAACCCGCGCAAAACCTCATCGATGAACCGCTGAAATGTTTGCGCGGCGTTCCGCAACACGAAAGACATGCCCGGAAATTCAAACAAACCAAACGGCGTTGTTATCGCCGTTTTCGGGATGTCGCTTTCGTGGATGGGAATTTGGTGGTACACCCTGACCGAATCTATGGTGGAAAATATCGTCTTACCGTGCAAGGTTTGTGCAAAGTCCTCGATGTGGGGCACGGGGTATTTGTCGGGCAAGGTACGAGCATTCAGCGCTCTGTAATCGCCACACGGACGCCACTCACCACTCTTTTTCGGTACCAAGTGCAGGGCTGAGGACCAGCTGCTTTCCGATCGACGCACTATCCCCATTTGAATCATGGTCTCGAATTCGCGTTTCGCAATGGCCAGTTTATCGGTAGAAAGCCGACGGGGCTTACTCGACACCGGTTGACCGGGAGTGGTGCGGATGTAATGGACTGTCGAGTGAGTAACTGTTTGAGGAACCCCAGCAGGCCGAGTTATATTGGGAAAATCGCACAAAATTTGGCTGAAACGGGAATCACCGCTAAAAACACGAATCTGATTCATGGAGGCGGAGGCGGGACGACCGGGGACGGAAATCGTGGTGATCCCGTCGACGAGTCGCCGATTGCGCATGTCGACCAATAAACCAAAATGTTTTAAAAAATCGGCCCCAATTATGGGCTTGGACCTTTAACCCTGGCACGGGGAAACACGCACAAATCGGAACCGGTATCGATCAAAAATTGTAACTTCGTCGTGGCGTCAGTCACATATAGGCGGCTAGGCGTAAGAGGGGGGTCGATGGCCGCTATCAATGACCACCCTGTGGGTTTCCCGCCACAAACACGCAAGGGGGGAGACATTTGTGGGCTTTGTCGCCAAATGTGGCATGGTACCAACACAAATCCTTCCTGTGCGGGGTTGAAGATCGGGAGCGGAGGTTACGGCGGCGACTATGGGAGCGAGGGCGGGAGAGGCGGGGAGGCTGGGATCGGACGGCGTTGACGTCGACGGATAGGGCGGCAACCTGCTGCGATAGTTGGTCGACGCGTTGGAGGAGCATCGTGAAGGCGTCCGTGGGGGCCAGGCTGGCGACTTGCGGCTGAGGGGCGACTTCATTAATTTTATCCGCTAGCACGGAGAGACCCTCCAAACCAATGCCGTCGTGTGCGGTAAGAATCGCCTGCATATGCGTCGGGAGGCGGTTAAGCCACAGCGTGCGCAAAAAATCGTCCGGCACCGATGCACCCGCCAAGTTGCGGAGATGGCGAAGGAACTGCGACGGTTTGCGGTCCCCCATCTCCTCATGCTCCAAGAGCTGGCGGATCCTCTTCTCTCCCGAATCGGATAGGCGCCTTATAAGTTCCTCCTTAATGCGCCCGTACTTGTCCGACTCGGGGGGGGGGGGGGGGTTCCTGATGATGTCTTCCACCCCTTGCGCATATCGGTGGTCCAGTTGACCAACCACGATGCCGAATTTCGTTGCATCTTGAGTGACACCACTCAGCAGAAATTGGCTCTCGAGCTGCGAAAACCACAGCGCTACTTTCTCGGGCCAAAATGGGGATATGCGCATGGCGATGCGGTTGACGCGTAAGGAGTTTTCAGGATCCATCGCGGGAAAAAATTAAAACTGGGACGAACAATAAGGTGCACGCAAAAGTTAGGGCAAAAAAAAACGCAAAAACACTAAACGCAAAAAAGCTATATACAAATGGACAACACGAGGCCAATGGCGGCGAGTCGAAAAACACGTGGCACGGTAAGATTCCGAAATTATTCGGAGATACGCACGTCGGTGGTCACCAGTATGGAGGTGCGTTAGGTGCCACAAATAATAAATACTATTTTGACGCCAGATAGCAATTTATTAGCGAGAGGTACAAGGATGTACGGCGATGCAAAACCGTGGCGCGACGCACGCTTTATGCTCGCGTGGCTATAGCGCTAGGTGGCCACTCGTGAAGTCTCGCGGAAACTCTCTTCACTTCCTTGCCAGCCTCCCCAGCCTCTCTGGCCTCAACGCTGCGGCTGTCGCGCCGCTTGGTGGCGTCCGGTGGAACTTCATATGCAATGAGCATCATGAGCATCGGCTTCCGTAATGGCCGCCACAATGTAATAAAAATTAGGGATGCAATGGTTAAGTGGTTTGGGTGCTGACTTTCCATGCTATGGACATGTCATACCCCATACTTGTGTGTTATAAGGAGGGAATGCAAGTCAGCTATCTGTCCTCCTGAAGGGGTTTTTAGAGCAGGGCCGTATAGAGTTAATTGAGGTGGAGGGGTAACTGCTTCAGGTGAAGGAGTGTCATAAAAAAGACTACAATGAAAATCTTTCCATAAACAGTCATAATTTTTTATATAGTTTATTGCTAGAACACCTTATTTCAACAATACTGCAAAAACTCTCTTTTAAGGGTTAATAATGAATTTAAATTTGGCTGCTCACTGGAATGGATTTATTTGTTCTCACAATATTGAAGAATGAAAAGAATTGAACAAGAATGACAAAAGACAGCTCCCAAACATGAAGGATTTCTATTGGATACCAGCTCGTATATGGGTGCATGCATAAACATGCACATACACACTCAGTGCTCATTCATTAATCTGAAAATATTCAAGGTTCTTAACCTTTTTCCCCGAATGCACCTCCTGATGCTGTCAAGGTATTCTTATGTATCCCCCCTTGAAAATTAAAATGGATTTTCAAAATAATAAGAATAGTCATGAAGAGCATTCCAACAAAGACACAAAATGATATCAGTCCACCCCTGCTTAAATACTGGCATATTTAAGAAGGTTACCATATGAGCGACTACATCCTTCATAATGATCTTTTGTTTGTTTTTATTTGCGTTTACTGGATTTTTACTTTATCTATATACGAAGTATAGAGAAAGTATTGTTTTCATGAAAAAAATCTATTTCAAAATTTCATCAGAAATACACATTTTGAGGTCCACTGAACATGTTTTGACCATTTTTTCGATGATGCCTGTGTGTGTGACAGATTTTTTTATGATTGCTCTAAATCAAAAGCCATTAATCAAATCAATGCGAAATTTTATATTTGACATTTTTGTTAAAGGGAGAAGAACTGATTATTTTTGGTAAGAACCGTTCAACCAGAAGTGGATGTTTACTCTTGTCAAATCCATTTTTTTTATTTTTGCTTTATTATTTGATGAATATAATAACGTATTGGAATAACAGTTGTAGGAAATTTAATTTTCTACAATGTTTGTTGGAAAAAGTTTCCTATATAATGCATTGTTTAAGAGATATCTTAAAAACTAGATTTTTTAGCTGCCACAACCACACCACCTACCGGCGACTATTGTAAACAATTTACGCTTAGTTACGTCTTAGTAATACTCCTTTTTATTTTCTTAATTGTTGGAGCATTGTAGCTATATCCAATATCAGAAGGCTATGGTGTGAGTTTATTTCTGATCTTTGATGTGAGCCTAGTAACCAGAGGCCATGGATACTAGAGACGTCTAGTGAAAGAAGCCATCGCGATCCGACTGACCCCACAAAATTTCAATAATGACACTAGTTTCAACCTGAGCAAGGCATGGGACCCCACTATTGCATGGCTAGCACAACAGCGCGCTGATTGTCAGAACCATTAGCCAATAAGTGGAAAGACCAACAGTGGCCACTTGAATATAAACCCCGGATGATCACACTCACAGCATCTCAGATACCCTGAGGATGATTGCAGCCATGAAAACGTTGGGAAACCAAATTACCACCCTGCTTGAAATCCGAGAAAACTTTATTATTATTATATTATTTCTATCATGGCTATTTAGCGGAAGATCAAGGTTTATAACCTTAATTTGAAGATGACCATAAACGAATTTAATTTTGTCATCCATGGATTCCATGTATTTCATTTATTGTACAATCAGTCTTGTATTTCTCTTCAAGGATCATCATAATTAGAAAATAAGCACATTTATAAGCATATTCTCAAGTTCTAGTATCAGTGAAATTTGATAATAATAAGTATGTAGCCAAATATTTTATTGATTAGACCAATCATTAAAGTCTAAATTAATTCAATTTATCTTTCAGTGCTTTTTAGATTTGGTTTTAGGCTTTCCGGATGATTTTTTGCTCCCACCAATTTTTCTCCAACACCTTGATAAACAGAAAAATAAACCAAAAAGAATTATGGTTGGTATGATGACAGCCACTGCAAGAACATCGATTAGATACAGCTGAAACCACCACAGGTCTACAGATGCAGATGCTAGGTGTTTTGCTCCTTTGTGACGAATTACATATTCGGTCCAAAATACTGCTCTCTCAAGAGGTGGTTGGGGTTGGTCCCTTACTCTAGATGACAGTTCCTTCATTTTAATGTTGAAACTGTAATGGTTAAATCAGTCCCCATTTTATATTTTGTAACAAATCAGAACCTCAATTTATGTCATATTTTGTTTAAAAAACAACGTTCTATTTAACTTGCTTGGTTTAACACATATACATGGTTCATGACTGGAAAACTTCATTTCAGACAGTAAGATCCATTCTAAGAGATCAAAATGAAGAAGTCAGACTAATGATAAAGCCAGGATTAATTCTTTACCTTTGTTTCACAAATGGTTGTTTCAAAAAAATTAACTATCTGATGTAGTTGAAGATGCAATATTTCAGCCATGTTATGGAAAACATCTTGAGATTATTCACTCTAATTACTATTGGCATATACACCTTTGACTAAAGACTTGCTTTTTCTCATCGTTATCACAAAATTAAAAGTAATTTTTTGATCTTTGTTGCGTTTTGTGAAATAGGTTTTTATATATTTTGCAAATGTTTTGGGTGACAGATTTATAGATAACAATCAGATGCATTGGCCATAAAACTTATTTTAAATGGAGTGCAAAAAAGCTAAACTGTAATTGTAAATTGCATTTAGGGCTAAAACATAACAATAATGTTAATAACAATTTTCATTTTCGAATGAGTTACATTCTTTGAGTGATGCAGTGAAATTTTAATTTTTTCCTTCTTTTGGTCTTTGAATTATTTTGATATAAATTACATACAAATAAGCCCCAGCATTATTAATACTCACCTTGAGTCAGTTAGGATTTTATTGATTGCATTCAAAAGCTTTTCTTTGGTCAATTCATTGTATTGTACTTTCAAGCCTACTCCAAGATTGATAACTTTTTCCATATTCAAATCTTGGTCTCCAAAAAATGGAATTCCAATTAGTGGCACACCCCTATCAACGGCCTCCTGGAAACTCAGTAGTCCTCCATGTGTGATGAATAACTTCATATTTGGATGAGCTAAAATAAAAATGTTATCCTAATGAGAAAAGCGTAGAAAAAGAAGTTTGATATTTGTACTCTCCTGCATTCAAAATGAAGTAATATATATTATAAAATACTAGCCATTTTTCCAAAACTTCCAAATTATATCAATGCAATCTCAAAACTTTGAACTCGTATTTTTTATGTAAGTACTCAAACAGCTTAGTCAGAAAACTAGTATTACTGAGTTTTTAGACAGCAGATTTTGATGATGACAGACAGAAATTGTTTGCTTATGTATAAGACTGATGAGTTATTTGACAATATGTCTTACAATTTGGGGAATGATAGATAAATTCAGTAACTCAAATAGCTTTTTAAGAAAATAACTTTTTATAGCTCATGAAGTTGCTAATTTATCAACTGAGTTATACCAAAAAAAATATTCACAATTCTCTCTTGAATTATTCCAGCTATTTTGAAACTTCTGCGATAATGGCTTAAATAGCTTATTATCTAACAGAAGCATAACTGTATATCTATGAACTCTGAAAGAGAGTGATGATGTTATTTTTCCCTCAAGCACCATGGTTCTTAACCGGCCATCAAGGGCACTAGTGCAGAGGATGTAAGGATGCTAAAATTAAAAGCATTACTTCCAATATGTTTTTAGTGACCATGGAGCTCCCTACCTTTTTTTAACAAGTAATATAAATAGTTATACTCATTATGGAATCTAGTTAAATAATGAGTTAAGAAATCTGGTCATGCTCAACTAATATGAAATTTTATGACTGACTGTAATACAATTTTTAATATACTTTCCGAGTAGGTAAAAGATTAAAATTTGGTAGGATCATTTGATTTTTATATTAAAATCCATTTACGAAAAACAAATTCCAAAAAATATCCGGGTTTGACTCCAGTAGATAATTTCTATTTCCCATAAGATAATAACAAGTAAAAATCGATTTGTCGACTTACAGGTTATTATTTTTTGCAAATAAAAATTGGAAAGAATTGACGTTGGACTTTTCGATCTAAACCGTTTTAAAGAAAAAATATATAATTTCTTTTTCTTACCGTCACATTTCGCCTATAATTCAAAATTGCTCAAGTAATGCATCTAAATCACATTCATTTTAAATTTTTAAGCTTTTTAATGATTGTTGCCGACCATGTCATTCTTAAATCTCGAGATTTTATTGTCGTCTCAATCCTTGTACTGTACACGTAAGGAAAGCAAGTTTTAAATGATTTAATAGTAGAGAGAGGAAGAAATAAGGAGAGAGAGAGAGAATGAGAGACAGGAAGAGAAAAGGAGAGAGACAAGATGATAGAGAGGGAATAAGAGAGAACACCTACTTCACATATTAAATTCTCTGAAATTTTACCTAAGAGGTCTGATTGTGGCATCCATTTTTCTAGCCTAACATTTGCAGGTTTTCCTGGTAATGGATTGTCCTCTTCCCATTTAAATAAAACTTTCTGTTTCAGCTCTGAAAATACACTCATAAGAGCATCTCGTGTCTCATCAGGAAAGCTGACACTTTTAAGATTCGAACCCATGCTGAAGTATATCACTCCTTCTTTGGCTCCATCCATAAAACTTTGAAGTTCCTATGAAATATATATTTAAGTTAAAATTTGAAACATTATATTGAAAAACAATATATTTTTTACCCATTCATTGATAATTAATAATAAACAATACTTGAAGGTTAGTCAAATTAAAGTGTCTTCAAACTTGAGAATGGAAATAAAATTTATCTTTTCAAATTCAAAAATTGTAATTTTTTTTGGAGTGAAATATAAGAAAATGGTATTGATCAATAACAATGCTACTATTAATAATTGCCTTTGACAGTGGCTTTGGTGGCTTGAGGTGCATACTTCCAACCTCCACAAGGTTTGGAACAGAAGGACGAGGGAAACTAACTGTGAAGTGACTGTTGAGGAGTATTAGACTTATACGCTTATGTAGTTCTGACAAAGGTGGCACAGAATCACCAAAATATTCCTTCATTATGTTTTCATGAGTCGGGTACATTATGAAATTGGTGAATCCTGCCATGGCTAATGATGCTATTAGATTCATGGTTCTCTGAAAGAAGTTCATTCTGTCGCTAAAGGGGGTGAATCCATTTGGAACAAAGGATGAGGGAACTACATTTCCTACCAATGTATCTGTGTGGGGAAAGGCTCCACCTGGTGAAATCTGAACTATTGGTGTATTGTAAATATGAGCAAGGCCAAGGAAGCAATCTGAGTAGAAATGACTCATTAAAATCAAATCAAATTGCTTGCCAGATTTTTTGGGATCCATCAGTTTTTGCATCTCTGGTAATTCTAATACAGCCCTGCAAGAATTAGCTGTTACATTTAGTAGTTTTCCCAATATTTCGGTGACCCCTATCACATTTACTTTGGTGAAAGCACTGAAGTATGGAGCAATCGCTTCATAAACATTTATTTGTTCATAGTTGACAGGTGGTGTTTTAATTGGGTAGGGTGTGATGACAGTTAGTTGATGTCCACGGGATGCTAATTCTTTGGTTAGGGCGCTGAATACATTGTTGTGACTAGTTGCAGAAATTGGAAATAAACCGAGGATGTTAGCAGCCTGAGTATTTTCTGGCACAGAAGTCAGCATTCCAATGGCTGCAATGGCCAATAGGCATCTGCATGATGTCCCCTCCATTTCTTTTGCTTCTGAAAGAATTAATATGAATAATATATATTTAAATGCAAACAACTTTTGAATGTTCAGTTTATGTCATTTAAATAATTCAGAATGAAATATTTTTTATTTTGAAAATAAAATATCAAGTGCACCTCATGGCTGTAATCCAACTGATTTTGAGGATATTTATAATAACCACAAAATGATTAGGGAAATAAAATGCAGAATATATTTCTTTAATTAGAATCATTGCTTGATGGGTACCTACTGAGTATAGTTGCTTTGCTGTCAAAATGCTCATCTGATTTTATCATCCTTTCTGAGCCTTTTGAAGTAGACTTCATCAACAGTTAGACTTGTTTGAACGTAAGTTTTAAAATAACTGCTCAGTGCTCAAGGGTGAATTCTGATGTCTAGTAAATAAAATAGCAAACAAATTACATAGCAATGGTAGCAATAGGACATCGAAATAATTTGTTACTTTGGTGTTGAAACTATTATGCTCCTGCCAATCTTACCACCTGATCTATCTGATTACACTAATAAAAATTCAAAAGGTCAGTGCAACTTATATTGCCCTAACTCTCTCATATTCATAGGTTTCTAGTCCATACAATATTCTCATTAGTTACATTATATTATGGACAGCGTGGTGGTGGTAGGACTTAAAACTAGAAATGTAATAACAGAATCTAAACAACGAATTACATAAAGGCTGAAAAATCGTTTTTGGTCTCAGGCACGCCATAAAATCAAAATCTCATTGTCAATTTTTATTTCATGATTGCAATACTTTCTCTACTATCCCACCACAACTTCTGAAGACCTGACCTTTAGGGTGTGAGCGGTGCTTCTTCGGCAGTGAATAAGAGAGGTGCGGGTTTGCAGGAGTGGTTTTGTGCCTCCTGCCTTACGCTGTGATTCCAAACCCCCGAATCATCTGAATCGTCACTCTTTCAAAAGCATGTACGACTGACGCGCCAAATCTTCTAAAAATAGAAGTAGCAACGCCGCAGAGAAAACACGTTGACCGTGGTGGGGGAGGGGTTGGAGCATTCTGCTAGGAGCAAATTACCAGTGATAAGAGTTTAAAGGGAGCACAGAAAGGGGAAGGGACATTCTGAAGCTTCACATTCCTTCCGAGGTTTCAGAAGATTTGGCAGTAGAATATATCTATACTGTAATTTAAAGTGTTTGTTTGTTTGTTTAGCTATACAAATTCACATGTTTGATCCCAGAGCCACCAAACTTAGTGTGTTATCTAATGGGACCAAAAGGAAGACTGTAGTCAGGTTCTAAGATGGGATGAGCCAGAAAATGGGATTTAGAGATTTTCTCCAGAAAAACAATTTTTACACAACTAATTTTCCTCGAAATCCTAATTTAAATAATATTTGAAGGGATTCAATACCCTGAAATTTAGGACTGGTAGCTGGGGGTGAAAGGTGGATCTAAATTTTTTTCATGTTTTTGAAGCTGATGACTTGATTTTCGAGGTGGGGTTTGTATGAGAGAAATGTGAGAATTTGAAAGATGGAAATTCTGGACTGGTAGTTGGGGATGAATGGTGGATCCAAACACTTTTTTAGCATAATATCAATTCATTTAGCATAAAAATAGAAAATACCAGCAGAAGTTATAACTTTCAAAATGATATTGTTTTAACACCTAACCATTTGAATTCAAATGACTATAAGTTCCAGTATGTGTTGCATATGTCATGACTATCAACAAAGCTCAGGGAAAATCATTTCAAGTAGCTGGAATTGATTTGAGATCTGAATGCTTTACTCATGGACAATTATTGTCCATGAGTAAAGCATATAATTATTTTATGTTGCAACATCAAGAGTT
This sequence comes from Tanypteryx hageni, assembly GCA_028673005.1. Taxonomy (NCBI): domain Eukaryota; kingdom Metazoa; phylum Arthropoda; class Insecta; order Odonata; family Petaluridae; genus Tanypteryx; species Tanypteryx hageni. The sequence goes on along the minus strand of CM054114.1, from coordinate 50,607,365 downwards.
GGAAGTAGTAAAAATCTTTATATTATAGCACCAGAAAGAAAACCCAGAAACATTGTCTACAGAAAAGCATTGGAATAAAATATGAAATCTCTTTTAAATAAAAAACTATTTATGTTAAGATTGTGATGACAAATAAATTATCAAACTTTTTACTACTTATTCAATCGTTTCATTCAAATCAACATCAAACCAGGCATCACCGAATAAATTTTCTAATACTTTCTATATGAAAAAGTAAAAATCGCCATATATTTTATAAACATGGTTGATAAGATGATAATATTTTGTATGCGATAGACATGTTGCATGCCAAACATTAGCGCATGAATTTTCGATAAAATATTCATCGTCATTGAAGATCAAATATTTTAATATCAAATAACTACATCGTCATAAACTTTATTTTATTTAGTAAATTTGCTATAAGTTCGTCGATAAAATTATAAGCAATATATAAGTGGTTCTGATTATAATTTGGAGTGCAAAATCCTCTCTTGATAATATAAATGAACAAGCTGTTTTTTATTCGGGAATTTTGGCCACTGGCTATTCGCGGTTAATTGGTTAATGGATTAATTAGAATCGCCACAGCATCATATTATCATTCTTCACCTCTCCTCAAGCTATAAAATTCGTTGTATGCAGGGGATAAAAATGGGCTGAGTTGATATTATGATATCTTATTTAATGACAAAGCATCGCACAGTTTCATTAAGTCCGCGTTATGGAGCGCAACAATTTTTTTTGGGATTCCTGTAGTCCAGGGGTTCGCAACGTTTATGTTGGCAAGTTCGCCTTCGACTTAAAAAGCAAAAGCGGCGTCCCCGATATGTTACCCCCCCCCCCCCCCCCGCTCAAAACTTGCAGCTCAGCTCGTAGCTATATGTTTATTTACAATTAGGTTTTGTAGGATTCGATTTAAATCGATAAATGGCGATCAAAATCGAACTCTTAAAAATTTCGAAATTGACGAAAATGAATTGTCGTCGACTTTTTGCTATTAAATTTTCTATGAAATTATTCATCAGAATTATTGCTTGCTTTGTCACACTTAAATTTGATATATTTTAACGCCAAACGCCTAAAATAAAAGAGATAATCGACATTTTTCATACCAAACAGCCACACTTCATTTGGCATTCCAAAACCTTTCTAAGATCCCTTACGTGTTACTGAGCTGACACGGGTACGGGACAAAACAATATGATCGGTTTATTGCACTCTGTCTTTAATCTGGACTGCACCTGATATTCCCTATGCCCCTAAATCATGTAGTCTTTTTAGATTATAACTTTCTAGATTCTGTAGACGCTCATCACTATACGTCAAAAGAGCTAAATTTTCAGGGAGGATACATAAGCAAACCTCGGCGTGTGCCATGGCGCCTGCGGGCACCCCTGCTGTAGTCGGTCCTTGAACATTTAAGAGTAGCGTGTTTTGTTGTTATTTTCGGCTGAACTACGTTGCCGTTGCCGGGGATGTAACATTTTGAGACAAGACTCGGGAGTTTTAAAATATTAAACTTCATCTGAAGGAAAATGTTTTACTATGATCTTTCGGGGTATTGGCGTTTACCAAACTTCAGAGCTCTCGGCGATTAAGCGACCATGAAGTATCCAACCCAGAGGTCATTGTTGACGTATTGTTAGAACATCATTATATATAGACGTTCCTTACAGAGGAGGATATAACATATGTATAACATACTAGTAGAAGGTGCTTGCATACTGCAAGCATTTCATCTCACCTTTAAATAAAACTCATTTTTCAGAGAGATATTTCGTCATGGAAAATATTTCATTAATTCATAAGATTTCTCCTAGGGACCGAATTTCGTTTTTTCCTTATGGAGCAATAATGGAGTAAAACAATCACTAATTTTTTAAATTTTAGGAATATTATAACTTTTCCCACATTGGGTTAATAATGTCACACATTTATGCCAAATTTTAAATTTGTCGCAGATTTAGAAGTGAAATAACATTTATCTAATTGTTTAAATTTAAATAATTTTTAACGGTCTCAATAAGAATTTCATAGTTAAAATGAAATAATTGTTCTTTTATATAGACCAATCTCTAAATAACTTGAAAATTACAGCTCTCCATCTCGCCCCGTAGTATCTAAACATTTACCTATTTCCTCCTCCTCCTCATCCTCCTCCTCCTCATCCTCCTCCTCCTCTGTAAGAAACGTCTATATATAATGATAGGAGGATACTAATGTTTAGGCACTTCCAGAAGTGCTGGAGATTCGAAATTTTTTTCATAGGTAAGATTTTGTGCAAAACCGACTAGAAACAAACGAAAATCATGAAAAAATGCAACAATGCGGCCGCTAAAAATTCGCAATTGTTTAAACAAATTTTCGAGGTTTATGTATTTCTACATGTGCTACAGAGTTGAAATTTTTTTATAAGTAGAATTCGTAAAAAAACGGAATAGGGATTATACAAATTTTGATATTTTCATTTGTTTGGCAGTTAAAAATTCTTAAATTTTAAACAAATGGATAACTGTTTAGACATTACGGGATGAGCTAGGAAGCTGGAATTTTCAAGTTATGTACAGAGTAGTTCATTGGCACAAATAAACATTTGAATCTCTCCATAAACATACTTTAAACAATTGAAAAAATATTATTTCACTTCTAGAAGTACTATAACTTTAAAATTTTACAGAAATGTGTAGAATTAGTACTCCATAATGGAGACAGTATACAATTCTTAAAATTGCAAAGTTTTGGGATTGTTTTAATCTATTACTTTTACATAAGGGAAAAACGAAAATAGCTCCGGAGGTAAAACATTAAGAATTAAAAAAATATTTGTAATGATGAAAAATGAATGTTTTTTTATGTTGAGATCATACGCTTGCAGAATGCAAGCACCAACTACTAGTATATGTTATCATTATATATCGACGTTTCTTTCAGAGGAGGAGGATACTAATGTTTAGATACTTCCAGTTGAGCTGGAGATTCGAAATTTTTTTCTTAGTTAGGATTTGTTGCAAAACCGACTAGAAACAAACGAAAATCTTGAAAACGTGCAACGATGCGGCCGCTAAAAATTCGCAATTGTTTAAACAAATTTTCAAGGTTTATGTGTTTCCGAATGTGCTACGGAGCTGAAATTTTATTTATAGGTAGGAAATGTAAAAAAACGAAATAGGGATCATAAAAATTTTTATATTTTAATTAGTTTGGCAGTTAAAAATTCTTAAAATTTAAACAAATAGGTAAATGTTTAGATACTACGGGGCAAGATAGGGAGCTGAAATTTTTAAGTTATTTAGAGCTTAATCTATAAAAACGAATGAACATTTTAATCTATCCATGAAATTGTTATTGCGGCCGTTAAAAATTAATCAATTTAAAAAAATTAGATAAATGTTATTTTACTTCAAAATGTGCTACAAATTTAAAATTTGGCGGAAATGTGTGGCATTATTAACCCAGTGTAGAACATGTATAATATTCTTAAAATTGTAAAAATTAGTGATTGTTTTACTCCATTATTTCTCCATAAGGAAAAAACGAAATTCGGTCCCTAGGAGAAATCTTATGAATTAAAGAAATATTTCCCATGATGAAATATCTCCCTGAAAAATGAATTTTTTCAAGGTGAGATGAAATGCTTGCAGTATGCAAGCACCTTCTACTAGTGCTATAATATATGCCTCAAGTAACTTTTCTTTTTCCTCTCTCTGATCCATATTTGTGTATTTTTACGCTGCTATTATTTTCTTATATTCGCGTGGTAACATCGAACACCGGCGAATTCCAGTGAATTAACGGCATAAGTATTGAAACTTTTTGCCATACGAAGTATCCTATTTACAATCCGGTAGCACGATCGATAAATGAGGTAGCACCGAAAGTCACATGAAGGTCAAGAAAACCAGGTGCGCGCTTCTGCTACGAAACTGCCGTCAACAGTGGTGATTCGCCGATAGTAAATCTTAAAAGAGAAAAATGTTGTACCTAATTTATCAGTTGCATTCCAGCCAGAATACGATCACAATAAATTTTTTTTGATGGACACTGCACGATATTACAGGTCATTCTACGCTGGGATGTATATCGTAGGACTTCTTTCATACGTAAAATCAGTTCATAAATTTTCGCGTAGACATAGTTCTTTTGATATTTCGTAAAAATAATGCATTTGATGGAAAACTATAACTCTGAATACCACGGAATAAATAGTATTTTCGAGATAACAGAGAATCAGATGAGTTGGATCTCGTACTCACCTTCTCTTTTCGGCCGACGACGTTCACGCAAGCCCGGCTAACGGTGGACTATGTAAGTAATACGCATGCCAAGTCAGCTCGATCGCCTCCGCGTGGTTAGAAGAGAAAGAAGTCAGGCTAGTCTTTATCTCCGTCGGCAAGAGACCAACATACTTGGAGGGGAAAGGAGATCTCCCCTCTTTCACCAAGGTTGTTGGTTGTTTTTACGTTGAATGATAGAGTTGGATGATTAGAAGAGATTATCCCTTGTGTAAGATTATTTCAACGCAACAGCAGGGAGTTAATTTAGGTTAATTCGTAGACGATATAATAACTACTCGATTTTATGTGTTTTTGGCGATATCTTTCACTAGAGAAATATGTCGTTAATGTTTTAGAACCAGCATTCAACTAGTAAATTTCACACATTAAAATTAAGAATGTGATGAATTTCCAAAATTCTCCCGAGATTTACATTTGGAAGATTAGCCTGAAGTTATATCCCAATCAGTCATTTACTTTATAACAATAATGAGAAATTGTGTTTGCTGTTTTGAATGTTTACGCCGTTCTGAGCATCCTCGTAAACTACATGGATACCTCACTATATTCCGAATTGCGCGCAAATCTATTCTAATCTTGCGATTATGCGACCTTGGATTCGTGCCATTTTGTTGAAATGAAGTTTATATATTATTATTTACGCTCTTATTTATCCTGTATTATGACATATAGAATGGAATGATATCGATCTTTTTGTGGGATTTTATGAAGAGACATAATCCTCCTAAATATATTACTTTCGAGGCTCTTGCATATTTCTTGAACCGAACTCTCGAAGATATTATTTTATAGTGTTTATGAAGGTTAGAGAAAAAATATTAACCAGATTATATTTTGAACAAAAATTAGAATCAAATGTATGTTCAGCCAGAAATTATACCTTCCCTTCAGTTCGGGAAATGGCATACTTTCATTATTTCCCCTATTTTCAGCTATTTCTACAAAAACTTTTATTCTGAATAAGATATTACATTTTAATTAGAGAAATTTTTGTCGCTGATTATCCATCCACTATTTCCTAAATTAAACAATCATTTTGTAAAAACCAACAATCATATTACTTTAGAGAAGATGATATTAACGAAGATTGATTTTATCATACAGAAGACCATTTATTTTTTAATGGTAGGGAGAATAAAATCATGTTTTTTCTCAGTAACATTTAGATTTGCAATATTTTGATAAAAATAGGAATCTCAAGAATGTGTATCACAAAGTAGTACATACTGAGTTTGAAAAAGGAAGATGATATTTGCAGTTATTTAATAAAATGAACATTTTCTATAAAAAATCATTTTAATGATCACAACATGTTAATACAACAAATTTATTGAGGGTACACATGAAAAAATGAAACATTACTGTATTATTGGTATTTCTTTGAATTATCTGCTGACATCTTATTTGCACATTTCCTCTTTAACAATTTTACTACAATATAGATAATAATAGAGAAAACTATAAGTGGAAGTATAACTATAACAAATATAATATCCAGCATATACAACTCATACCAAGTTAAATCAACTGAGGCTGGAAGCAAATGCTTAGCTCCTTTGTGTCTTAACACATATTCTATCCAGTAGAGAGCCCTTTCCAGAGGCTCATTTATCTGATCTGTCACAATTGACTTGATTTTCTTCATATTGGTGGAATATCTGATTGAAAAGACAAATATATAGATAAAAGCTCAGTTTATAGCCAGCAAGTGGATAGAAAAATTTTTCTATTTATTTTTCCCTCAAACTAAGTATCTGCATTCATTTTTATGTCTTAACAATTACACAGATATATTGAGTTGTAGCCTAAAAAAACTATTAAGAAGTATACTCACGTGGAGTCTTCCAAAATGTTTTTAATAGCATTTAATATATTTTCTTTTGTCAAATTTTTACAATCCAGTTTCACACCAGCTTGTCGATCAATGACTATTTTCATGTTTGTTTCTTGATCTCCATAATATGGAATTCCAATGAGAGGTACTCCTCTGCTAGCTGCTTCTTGTAAGCTAAGCAAACCTCCATGTGTGATGAACAATTTAACGTTTGGATGAGCTGAAATAAAAACAAATAATCATTTTTACTGGTCTTAACCAAAGGAGAAGGAATGCTTCTCAGAAGAGACATGAATTTCATAATATAATTCAAAGACTAACTATAGAGCTGATCTTATGGTTGGTATCAAACAGAAAACTTTCTTAGAAATTAAATAGTTATGTAAAAAATATCTACATAGTTATTAGAATCGTATAACCTTTAAATATCATTTAGAGTGACTGTCCATGATGGATGTGTTTACGTTTCACTAAAATTATTTGTGGTTGAAGGAGTTAATTATTCATGCATTAACTGTTAACTTGCTCCGAACTTCTGTGTTACTAGAAAATTACTTTACAATTACTCCAGCGGTTGTATCTTACCTTAGTCATTCACAAGCATTTTTATAACTGGTGAATGATTACTTTTAAGATCAATTAAGGTATCTATCTTCACAGTTCTGTGGAAGTGTAACTAACAAATAAATTATAATTCAACAGAGGATTGTTTTCTGCCATAGGCTGAGATATAGCTCTAACATGAGGATTAAAATACATTTTTACTTACAGCAAAGAGTCTTCTGGAATATACTGTATTTTTTCAGCTATAAGATGTACTGGGCTATAAGTCACCCCAATATTTCAGGTTTTCCAGGAAAAGAATTATTTTGGTTGACCAAAGCATTCAGAAAGGGTCACACCATGTATCATTTCTAGCTGTGATTAAGTCTATCTCTGGCAACATTCAAATAAAATATTATGGTGTGATAACAGTTAAATATAACATAAACTTAATTCATGAAAGTAAATAGGCATGATATAAAATATGAATAATTTCTTCAAAACATGTATTGCTAAATGTGCCCTGCATGCACTCAGCAGTCCTATTAACCCTATTGTCAGAGTGTGCCACACACGTCGCACGTATAGACACCTCTTAGCGATAGTACTTACTTAAACTAAAGTGAGAGATAAGGTTTTAATTCCTAACAAACAGAATGCACATGTAATAATAATATGTACGTTCAACGAGTTCTTTTTCTTCTGCAATTCTTTTTGCCTCACACATAACCATTTTGATCAAACCAGCAATACCTAACTTTCTCTTTTGTAATATTCATTTTTTCACTTCTTCCTCTAGTTGTGGCCATTTAGGACCAGGCTTACGAAGACTTTCTCATTTCCTGTCACCCTCAGTTTTTCCTCCCGTTTCCTCCATTCACGAATCATTTTTCTGTGAAACGTGGGCCATAATGGAATTCTACTGCTCGGTTTCCATGCTTTTTTGCATATTGAATCACCTCAAGCTTATAGCTAATAGTGTAGGCATATATTTTCATTCTTGTACCCATTGTGATCACAGTACACGTGACGATATTCATCCTAGATATTTATAAAATGTTAATGACATCTACAGGAATCCTAATGTTCTGTGGTATTTATTGCACTATTCAACAGGCTCATTAGGGAACTAAAACATATGACTAACATCTCAAATGCACCAAATTGTAAGCACTGTGAGTGGACATGTAATAAACCGCAATAATGAAATGCATACTCAGAATTCATGTTTCATAAGATTTTACAGTATATATTAACAATTTTTCACTATTAATTATTAATAATGTATATTTTATTGTTTTTGCAATGAATGACTGCCAATTATTTCATTTTGGGAATCAGTGGATTAATGAATGCCAGTACTACATACAGTAATAATCTTACATTCAGTCTGTAAGATGCAGGCTGATTTTGGGAATCAGTTTTCTAGAAAAGGTGCATCTTATAGCCTGAAAAATGCATTACTATTTAATAACAATTAGTTTTCCTTCATTTCACTTGTGATTTCAGCTATTTCAGGCAGAAAAGTTTGCAATTTTTAAGGGAGACATGGCTAGCCAAAAGTTATTTTCGAACTTTTCTCAAATACTTAATTGTGGTTCATAACTATTATGAAAGTCTTCAATACAATATTTTTTATTTCTAAAGAATGAAATGTACTTGCCAAGGACATCTTGCTGAGGCAACCATTTCTCAAGCCTGATGTTTTTTGACTGTCCTGGTATTGGCTGGTCTCCTTCCCATTTCCAAAGAACCTTCTGTTTCAATTGTGAGAATGCACCAACAAAAGCATCTCTTGTCTCATTTGGAACATTTACGCTCTTTAGAATGGAACCCAAGCTAAAGTATATGACCCCATCCTTGCCAGCACTATCCATGAACATCTTAAGGTCCTTTAGAAAAAAATTAAAATAAATAATTTCAGGTATTGTCATTGAAATTTGTTTTATATAGTTTGCAATTTCAACTCTTATAACTCATTTATTTTTTAGTTGATGAACTTGCAAGAATGAGTTTGTTTATACATTTTGTTTGCATTTTAAAAGTTATGCAGCGCTATGAAATTTATAAATGAGGTAACTTTCATTCATCAACTATATTTTAAATTGCCATTTTAAGGAAATTATTAATATATATATATGTATATATCACTTTCATAAAACTATTTATTCTAGGCAATAGGGATGCTTTCCTACAACATATGAAATTAAAAATTCTTAGTTTGTCTTTTAAATAGATATGAAGAATTTTATTTATGTTAAAATAATATGTTATATATGTGGAATCAACAAAACAATTATTTCCTAAGAAATTTTTATAGAAAATTAGTAGGCAAGCTGGAGACGTATTTTACTTGTGCTTGTCCTTGCTCCGCAGTGCATTCGGAAATACATAAACCTTGAAAATTTGTTTAAACAATTGAGAATTTTTAGCGGCCGCATTGTTGCACTTTTCAAGATTTTCGTTTTTTCTAGTCGGTTTTGCACGAAATCCTACCTAAGAAAAAAATGTCGAATCTCCAGCTCATCTGGAAGTGCCTAAACATTACTATCCTCCTACTCCTCCTACTCCTCCTCCTCCTCTGTAACGTCGATATATAATGATACTAGTAAAAGGTGCTTGCATTCTGCAAGCATATCATCTCACCTTCAAAAAACATTCATTTTTCAGACAGATATTTCATCATTACAACAATTTTTTTAATTCTAAATATTTCACCTCCCGAGCTATTTTCGTTTTTCCCTTATGAAAAAGTAATAGATTAAAACAATTCTCAAACTTTTCAATTTTAAGAATTTTGTACGTTCTCCATTATGGGGTACTAAGGCTACACATTTCATCCAAATTTTTAAGTTGTAGCTCTTCTAGAAGTGAAATAACATTTTACTAATTGTTTAAATTTTAAACATTTTTAACGGCCGCCGCAATATATTTATAGAGGTATTCAAATGTTTATTTCTGCAAATGCATTACTCTGCAAATAACTTAATAATTTCAGCTTCCTAGCTCATCCCGTACTGTCTAAACATTTACCTATTTTTTTGAAATTTTAAGAATTTTTGCCGGACAAACTAATTAAATATCAAAATTTCTATAATCCCCATTTCGTTTTTTATAAATCCTACCTCTAAAAAAAATTTCAGCTTCAGAAATACATAAACCTTGGAAATTTGTTTAAACAATTGAGAATTTTTAGCGGACGCATTGTTGCACTTTTTTAAGATTTTCGCTTTTTCTATTCGGTTTTGCACAAAATCCTACCTAAGAAAAAAATTTGGAATCTCCAGCTCATCTGTAAGTTCCTAAACATTAAAATCCTCCTCCTCCTCCTTTGTAAAAAACGTCTATATATAATGATGAGGAGGATACTAATGTTTAGCACTACCAGAAGAGAAGAGAACTATGCGCAAAACCGACTAGAAAAATCGGAAATCTTGAAAAAGTTCAACAATGCAGCCACTAAAAATTCGAAATTGTTTAAACAATTTTTCAAGATTTACGTATTATCGAATATGCTGCAGAACTCTAATTTTTTAATAGGTAGAATTTATAAAAAAACGATATAGAGATTATACAAATTTTGATATTTTAATTTGTTTTGCAGTTAAAAATTCTTAAAGTTTAAACTAATAGGTAATTGTTTAGACACTACGCGGCGAGTTAGGGGACTGAAATTTTAAAGTTTTTTAGAGTTTAGTCTATATAAACGAATAAACATTTCAATGTATCCATGAAATCGTTATTGGGGCCTTTAAAAATTATTTAAATTTAAACAATTAGATAAATGCTATTTCACTTATAATTGTGTTATAAATTTAAAATTTGGAAGAAATGTGTGGCATTATTAAACCCAATGTGGAAAAAGTATAGTATTCCTAAAACTGCAAAAATTAGTGATAGTTTTACTCCATTATTGTTCCATAATGAAAAAACGAATATCGGTCCAGAGGAGTAACCTTTTGAATTAAAGAAATATATCCCATGTTGAAATATCTCTCTGAAAAATTAAGGTTTTTTGAAGGTGAGATGAAGTTCTTGCAGCATGTGAGCATCTTCTACTAGTCTTTTATATATAGACTTCTTACAGAGGAGGAGGATACTAATGTTTAGACACTGCAAGATGAGCTGGAGACTCGAAATATTTTACGTTGGTAGGATTATGTGCAAAACCAACTAGAAAAAACGAAAATCTTGAAAAAGTTCAACAATGCAGCTGCTAAAAATCCGCAAATGTTTAAACAAATTTTTAAGGTTTATGTGTTTCCGAATGTGCTACGAAGCTGAAATTTTTTCATGGTAGAATTTGAAATAAAAACGAAATAGTAATTATAGAAATTTTGATATTTTAATTTGTTTGGCTGTTAAAAATTCTTAATATTTAAACAAATAGGTGAATGTGTTGGTACTACGGTGCAAGCTAGGTAACTGAAATTTTTAAGTTTTTTAGAGTTTAGTGTATATGCACAAGTTAATATTTTTAAAACTCCATGAAATTGTTAATGCGTCCGTTAAGAGTTTTTAATATTTAAACAATTAGAAAGTGTTATTTCACTTCTACATTTGCTATAACTTTAAAATTTGGCAGATATGTGGCATTAGGACCCAACAATGAAAAAGTATAATATTCTTAAATTTGCTAATTTTAGGGATTGTTTTACTCCAATATTGTTCCATTAGGAAAGAACAGAAATCGGCACAGAGGTGAAATATTTGCATTAAAAAAATATTTCCAATGATGAAATACCTCTCTGAAACATTAATATATTTTTCAAGGTGAGCTGAAATACTTGTATTATAAATGGGGAAAATAATTGTATCCATTGAATATTACACAGATTGATTTTGGTGTATTGGTTTTAATACTGAAATAGGAGTAATGCATGAACATATGTCATTTTTTGTTGTGGCATCATATATATTGGAAATAGGAGCTCTTGGATAATTTTCATCTAGTATAACACACCATATTTTATTTTATTGATAAATTTAAGAAGAATTATTCTCTGCATTTCGGCAGATAAAATCATGTTCTGGAATAGATTAATTTTTGGCATAAACACATCCTTATGAAATACTGTTATCATACTAAAGTAAATTATTGTGAAAATTAATACTATAACTACAATAACTCAGTGTTTCTCAACCTTTTTACAATTACAGACTCCCTGTGAAGTCTTACAATTGCTGCAGGCTCCCCATATGAAAGGTTCATAAATTTTTCATACTTTAGCTCATTTTTTCTCTTTGAAATATCAATCATAGCTGTGTCTGATATTAAGCAAGTTATAGATAAAAATAAACATTATGACCTACTCAAGACGTGGACGCTGGAGAAATAACATGAGTATCCCAGTTGAGAAACACTGCATTGGTTTATAGATTATGTAATATCACCTTGGGGAGTTCCTTAGGCCGCTTTACTTGCAAACCTCCAACTTCAATCAGATTTGGAACTAGAGGACGTGCACCATTCAAAGAGAAATGGTGGTTCAGAAGAACAAGGCTGACATGTTTTTCAAGCTCATAAATGGTTGGAACATTTTCTCCAAATGCTTCTTTCATTATAAACTCCATGTTTCTCAAAATATAAAGATTGTAATACAGTGTGAATGCACCTGTTGTCAGCGTATTTATCACCCTTTGAGGAAAGGTCATCCTGTCACTGTAGGGCAAAATCGCATTAGCCACAAATGATGGCAAAGCTATATTCCCAGTCGTGTGTTGGGTGTTAGATGCTGGTCCAGCCGGGGAAATTAGCACGATTGGCATTTCATAAATGTGAGCAAATGGATAGAAGCATTCTCCGAAAAAATTGCTGGCAAACATCAAATCAAAGTGTTCTTCCACATTTGATGGATTCATCAATTTAATAATCTCAGGATTATTTAACGTCTTGCTACAAGTATCACCTGTTATTTTTTTCAGTTTTGTTATCAAATCCAGCACTCCTGTTTTTTCTTTTGGGGTGAACATGTTTAAGAGAGGCAGCATTTCCTTTGAGGTATCGATTTGTTTGTAGTTTGGTGGTGGTGAATCCAAAGGGACTGATGTAACCACGGTGATATGATGACCCTTTTCTGCAAGGGCTTTTGTAATTGTGCTAAACACATTGTTGTGGCTCTTACTGGAAAGTGGAAATAATGCCAGTATATTTGCTGAGCTTGACTTTTCAGTTTGCGACAAAAGTAGCATGACTGTGAATGCAGCATTCCATATTACTCCGTGATTCATACCTGAAAAGAAATTATCATAGCATTTTGATATTTTAAAAGGATATAAATTTTTTTGTCAACTCGAAAATTATATTTTCTCTATAGAAGTTATAAGAAATTCTGAATTGTAAAATTGCATTTAATTATTTACTAAAAAAATGGTTTTTGACGGTAGAATGTTATCTCCAGGGTTAAAATCGTGCCAGTACTAAAATATAGGATGATTTTTTATTCAAGAACGATAAAAAATGGCTATATTTCAAGATATAAATCAGATAGAAACTTGAAAATTCATAAAGTGACCACCACAATGTTACAATGTTTTCATGACATGTGTGCATTTCTGGCTAATAAATCTCTTGGATTATTATAGCCGTAAATCCTTACACACCATACAAAACTAACAAGGGAGGAGGGAAACCTGGTGCCAGCATTAGCCTACTCTTTACAAAGAGCAGTAAGGGGACCAACTTCTTCACACCCCTTCCAAAGGACGAAGGGCTGACTTGTGCAGTCTCCTCAAAGCACAGGAAGATCCCAGGTTGAAAAATCCTACCTCTGCTGGATTCAAACCAGGAATTGCTGCATGGAAGGCCAATGCTCTGACCATTCTGCTACCGCCACCCAATGTTATAATAAAAATTGATAATAATGTTCCTAACAGAGAAAGAAATTTACTCATGTTGTTTTCAACAAGATGGACACATAAGCCACACAACACAGTACAAGATGAAGAAAATTTTTCTTCTTCAATCTGAATATCTGACATATCTTGATTCATCCTTTGATGAATCCTCATATTCTTGTTGAATTAAGGCAAGGATCAAGGCTATGATTGAGAACAGTCTCCAAGAAATGTCGCAAACTCTGTCAGAAAACATGCTGCAGAGAGCATGTTCGGAGGTGCCAATGGTGTAGTGGTTAGGATGCTGGCTGCTACGCTTGCTGTTCGAAAAGACTGCAGACACAAATCCTGCACAAGTAGGATTTTTTCCAAAGTCGCCTGGCCACCTGTTTGTGTGGTTTGAGGAGAATGTGCAGATTCAGCATTCTATCCTTCGGAAGGGACGTTAAGTCATTGGCCCCCTTGGTGCTCTTCATTAAGAGTAGGCTAATGCCAGCACCAGGTTTCCCTCCTCCCTTGTGATTATGTTTGTTGTGGAAGCATTTATGGCCATAATAATCCAAAAGGTTGATTATCCAAAAATACACACAAAGAGCATGTTCATGTATCAACAGTAGTGATGACACTTTCAGCATTTTACGCAAGATTTTTTAAATAAACTTATTTGAGAATCATCAAACTTTAATCAGAATATTTTTATAGATTCTATCTGATTTATATCTCAAAATATAGTTATTTTTCTAGGTCCTCAAATAAAAAAATCGCCGTGGCAGTTTTTTAAATTTTTCTTCATTACTGAATTAGTAATAACACTAGAAAGTCTGAATAAAATTATCATTTTTTATGATGCATTTTAAGGACTGATTAATATTGAAAAAAGTCCAACAAGGTTAACACAGTATTTTAAAAAGTTGATATGAAAAAATCTGTAAAATGAGATGTTTTCCTTAAATATGTTTTGAAGACTAAACTTATACATTAAAAACTAATCACTATTATCTCAAGGTTCATAGTCACAAGACTTGTCCACATTGCAGTGTGACCCAAGAGACCTTTGCAGTTGAGAAATTAAGCATAAACGTTCATGAAAAATGAAATGTCTTCGTATACCGAAAATAATGTCGACTTTGAGTACAAACCAGTAAGATTGTTAAAGGTAGGTTATGAAATCATAGCAGGATTAGTCTTTCTTCCCACATGTGTCTTTTCTAAGGTTAAGGTCATTTGGAGCTTGCAACAAAATGTTAAATCTCGTGGGAATTGCCAAAATAAATTTGAAAATGTTGCTATATCCACCCTAAAATGTAGCTAAAAAGTTGCTCAACTCAAAGAAATGTCCCTAAAAAGTCATTAAAAATAAAAAAGTACATAAATACTTTAAATAAATTCTTATTATATCAAATTAGTAAACCTATCTTCTTTTTTATAAATGAATAACAATTAAGATAATATTTAATTGGTTATCATATATAAGGATGAGCTTTTACAAGCATTTTATTAATAAAAAGGTATAGGCATTTTCATTTATAGGTTAAGCTTTTAATATAAAAAGAAAAATAAAAGATATTAAAAATTCACAATAAAATTACTACATTAATGCTTGAAACACAGGTCACATTCGAGTTACTCTTCACCACTTATATGACTACTTTTTGTTTAATCTGTAGGTAAATCCTCATATGCATCAGTGGAACCAGTCTTGTTTATTACACTTTTGGGCAATTCGTAATTGTAACAACATTTCCCATGCCTCCTTAAATCATATCTAATGACCAAAATTGGTTTTAAAGTTTTGACACTAATTCAGTTTCATAATTTTGTTTTTACAATGTCCATGACACTAAATTGACATTCAACATCAGCATTTGAGTAGGGTAATGTGAGTACAGTTAAAGCTAGATTTGAAATATCCTCAAAAGTATTTTCACCAGTTGAATCTCGGTAGCTAGCAATTTCCAGCCAATTTTCAATGTATTTGAGGTATCCGTCCATGTGACTGTATGTAGTTTTTTCCACTGAAAGTCAATATGAGTCAAAATTGTTGAAACTTTGACAAACATTTTTGCTAGATTAAGTATTCCTGGTTTTATTGGTTTCAAACATCCACTTGCACTCAAACAAGACATTGACTGAAAGCAGTAACATTCTCTGGCACCCTTTGTTGAAGTTCTTTTATAAGCGAAACTAGAAAATTATGACATCTTTCATGGTTTACTTCATCCAAAAATTTGCACTCTGATATTTCCTTTTCAAATTCATATCCTAAGTAAAGATGAGTATTCATTCCATTTTCAGTTTCAGTACTTTCTGAAATATTCATCCTTGAACATAGGATATCATTTAAATATACAGGAGTCTGTTGGGAAGCCTGCATTCACGAGGCACTACTGGGACATTTTTACTGTCCAGGAGTGCACCAAATAATTGAGTAACATAGTGGAATCATTCACTTTGGTTTCAAATGTATTATTGATGGATTGAACTTCTCTTAGAATTTGTTTCAAAAATAATAGAAAAACAGGATAACGGATGATGTACTGATAATATATAATAACAAATAATTGCAATTTTTCAGAATAAATTTGATACGTCTTGAAACGTTCAGTAATCATTAAAAGCAAAATCTACTTAGTATTTAATATTCTAACACAATTCGACATATAATTTCTACATTGAGAGCAATACCTTCTTTCATCCGTAATGAAAATCAATTTTTCACTCATTTTAGCTGTGTTTTATGAAAGTATTATTCAACATAAATTACAATGTGATCTTTTAAAATTAGTCTGAAATATATTGAAAATATACGTAACGGGAAATAACTGTGAAAAGTATTTAAAGATTTATCAAAAGCATATGTATTTTAATGAACATGCCATAAAAGTAATTCTTTTGGTTTGTGCTTAACATTGCATTTATTTGTGTTTAAATACAGATATAGCTAAATTTTTGTCGCTAGATTCTGCGAAAATCGCTACGTTAGTGACATGTCGCTAAACCGTAAACAAAGTCACTAAATTGGCAACTATGCGTGGGATACAGATGTACCACTTTAATAAAATTTCAGAGCCAAAATATTTCCCTCTGATTACTACGTACCTTGCAATAAAACAGTCTTTGACAAAAATTAATCCCGGAGGGTTTTCTTCGTGATACTCTTCGCTATGCCGGGAGAGGTCCTTCAACGCTAGGAGAGTCGATTTACCCTGTTACTCTCTCTCTCCCTCTCTCAGTCTCTCGCGAGCAGATTAAAGCACAGCAATGGTCTTCTATCATCCGTTTCCCACCACTCATCTCCCCCGCATAATTCAGCCTTGGAGCCGTTTAGGACTTTGAAGAGGAGCTTGTTTTCGCTTGCGAAGCGGGGTCGGGCAAATTCTTGAAGACGGTGCAAGGTCGCCGCGAGGGATGGAGGAGAAGAGATGAGGAAGATGGTTTTGGCGATAGGGCCGTAGAGCGATTTGAGGCAACGGACTGGGGCGGAAATTCTCAATGATCGGCATTGCGGCAGTCTGTGCGTAGTGATATGGCGGCGACGATTTTTCTCTCGGCCGTTTCTGAGCGATTACCTCGTTTGGCAATTTGAAATATTTTCATTAGTAGCAAAATTTTCAACGGTTAGTGTCACGAATTTGTAATATATAATTCCTTAAATATCCTTCGAAACGGAGCAGAGGCGAAACAAGTAAGCCACGGGCCCCTGGGCAAGAAAAATTGGCGGGCCTCTCTTAAATAAGGTGACCAATCGTGACGATTTTTTCAGTACCGTACTCATTTAGGCGACTTTGTACTGATAACTCGTTTTGACAAACTATTTCTGTGTCCTGGTATACAAGATAAGATATCATTTAATATAAGATATCATTGGCTTTTCCATGTTAGTCGACCGGATCCCGGTGTACGACTGTTCGCCTCGGGCTGCCCAAACTTACAATTAGTTCTGCCACTGGAATGGTGGACGTTAATAAAATTTAATAAATGTTATAAAATATGGGGAAAATGGAAATTCCGTAGCCCAAGAGTAATTTATAATCTTATTCAGAAATGATTAAAAGTTTTTTTTTTTAACCGTAGAAGTAAACTTTTCTATGTGTTCCGCGCAGATGTTTCAAGCTCGACTCCGACTATTGATAGGCGTTCTTTACAATAAGTAAAAAAAGAACGCCTTATGATTAGGTCGTGCACGTCCGTCTGCATGTTTCATCTCAGAAACTACTGGGCGGACTTTGATGAAATTTGATATTTATGATATAGGGGCAAAGAAACTAAGAAAAAAGATATAAATAGTTTACGTGTCCTAATCAGGAGTGCCACTACTGGTGACAAAAAATGAACTTTTCTTTATATCTCGTACAATGTCACTTATAACAAAAGTGTCTTTAAACCACTTTGTATAACTAATCAAATAGCAAATGTTTTGTGCAGTACATTTTTATCGTAGTAGTAGCCGATTACAAGAAAAGCAAACTTTAAAGTCGTAATTTACTTTGGACCCAGAAAAAGTTTTCCGTTTTTTAAAATTGTTATCAACGAAAACAATCTTCGTGACAGCTGATGTAAACACGATTTTAATTATAAATAATTCGGGCGCCTTATCTCTCTCG
Organism: Tanypteryx hageni; assembly: GCA_028673005.1. Lineage (NCBI taxonomy): Eukaryota > Metazoa > Arthropoda > Insecta > Odonata > Petaluridae > Tanypteryx > Tanypteryx hageni. The sequence goes on along the minus strand of CM054114.1, from coordinate 50,589,249 downwards.
TACTAAAGCATTCAAAGCACACTTTCCTTACGCATATAGTATACGGACGACAATACAATCTCGAGGTTAACAATGACACGGTCGGCAAGATAACATATCTTTAAAAAGCTTGAAATTTTCCGATAAATTTGATTTAAACGTATAACTTAAGTGATTTCGAACCAAAGGCAAAAGTCGACGATAAGTATAAGAATCTATGTTTATTTTTATTTAAAATGGCCCCCGTCTAAAGATCGTAGGTCAATTACTTCTAATTTAATTTTGCAAAAGAAAAAAGCCTGCAAGAGAAAAAAGGTACAGCCTTCCCTCGTTTTACAAACTTCCGTTTTACGAGTTTTTGCTTAGACGAACTGAGCAATTTCATACATATTTTTCGATTTGCAAAAAAAATTTCGCTTCTACGAGTTCGTTACGTCCGTATGAAAATCCTATTTTTCAAATATCGAATAAATTTTCGCTTATATGTGCTCGATCCGCTTCGGGAAAGCTCGGTAAAGTTCGTCAGATTGCCTTTTTACATAGGAAGTAATGGGAAAATAATTTTCGTTTTACGAGTTTTCGCCTAACGAACAGTTTTCGTGGATCGAATTAAGTTCGTAAAACGAGGGAAGGCTGTATTTTAAGTGTTCTCTTATGTGGATTTCTATAGAGCGTTCCGGCGGACGAACGGACCAACAGACGGACGGACGGACATAATAAGGATATTATGTATATAATTAATGAGCATGTTTATTTTAGTTAACGTAATATTATTTATCGTTACAAGGTATTGTTTAAACTTCAGAACAGGATCGAAATTTCTTAAATATGTGGACATATGCGAATTTATAATCCCATGCAAATCATCTTGACGACGAAAAATTTTCTCGTAGAAATACGTCAAATTTTTGCATTAAAAATTACTTTGCGTACCGACTCGACTCGTATGCGAAACTTGACGACCGGAAAATAAAATTTCGTTCTTTCAGGTGTGTCTCGAATTATTACGATGATTATAAGTAATTTTGAAATGCAAATAAAAAATATGCTACACTCATCCCCGTGTTACTCAAAGGGAGAGATGAAACGGTCTTGTAATCGAACCCGTGGCGTTAATGTAGACGTTGAACAGTGGTAAATGTAAAAGGGGGCCAAGCAAATCCTGAAAGTATGATTCAAATTGAAATTTCCGTTATTGACTATTAAACGTCTGTATATACATTCCCTTTTATTCTCGATCTTTGGTTTACAAAGCGTGACAAGGAGTGACAAAAAGACAGAATAAGGCTTTTATATTTATAGATATCTTCCACTTTACGCTCGAGAGAATTTATGGTTACAGTTGACTAATAGTATTTTTAGAAAATCAGGTCAAGAAAGGACGAATGATAATTTAAATAAAAATCAGTTTTTGATGCTGCATAAAATTTTTAAAGGAACGTTACATCGCATATGGTGGTGAATGGTCGCCTCGTAGTGTAGTGGAGAAACGGATTACGCAGAAAACACAAAATAGTAGTAATGCATACAGCCCAAGAGACATTGGGAGACTGAATGGTCGCCTTGTTGTATATGGGAGAACTTTCTTGCATTTTTGTTGCGCTGACCGCGTAACTGCATCATAGCGAATCAATGCCGCGCAAAAAGAAATTCTGGTTGGAATAAGTTCGACGCTTAATAGCGAGTTCGCATAAACCTAACCCGCGTAAAGAGAGGGAAGGTACTTTTGCGAATGCTAATTAATTCTATCAAAGAGACTTTCCTGGAATCGAGCTTGGGACTCTTTTCTATGAAGTTAGATTTTTTCTGGGACATAACCAAAGATCACCTTTGCTTGTCCAAAGTTTTAATTCCACCTGGAAGAAACATAAATAAGCATGGCAGAAGAATACATGTGATTTATTACATTTTGACTCAGACGCTGTTGAAGATACGCTCGTAAATTACTGTACAGCTGCTACCTAACGAGTTTGAATGTAACGTAAGAGCAAGAGTCCACATCTAGATGAAGTACTTTATTCTCAAATAATACTTACTACAATCCTTGGTTCGTTGTAGACTTTAACGATGCAATAAAATAAAATATTCTGCGGTTGTTAAAAAATTGTCGTCGACGAAATAACTAGTTTTATCTTCATCATCGGCTAATTACTGCCTATTTTTCTGTCATAAATAAATTGCAAGGACGTGTATTTAGTGAGGAAAGTAAACTAACGATTCAATCCAGCATTATATATATAAACATGTTACTTATCACTGGTTAGACCACAAATGAAATACGCCTTAAGTATATTGGATCCGTACGAGAAGGGACATATAATTCAATTAGAAAGAGTACTGCGCAGAGCAGCCAGATTCGTATAACAAAAGTACGAACATAAGGAAAGCGTCACCTCATTATTGAGGGATTTGAACTGGGTACCACTGGAGGACAGTAGATTGAACTCAAGGTTGAGGCTTCTTGAGAAATATAGATCGGAATGTCTAAAGGACGAAGATGTAGGAATAATTAAAGCACCAACGCATATAGGTAGAAACGACCGTGACGATAAGGTACGTGGGATCGATTGTAGGACAGAGCGTTATCTAGGCTCGTTCTTTCCGAGGACAATACGAGATCACAATAGAAATTTTCAACCTGCGATAGGCAATCTTTAGGTAGGTTTTGATGCATTGCACCTCCTGCCACCCACCAATTAGGTGAATTGCAGAGTAACATGTAGATGTAGATATTCAGGGACGGCTTGATGGCGGTGCCAACGGCGCACTGCACCGGGACCCGCGCTCTCTGAAAAATATTTATTATGCATTTGAATTACATTTTTTTAATCGGTAAACAATATCGAAGACCCTCGTAATGAGAGGAAATGCTCTACTTATTAAAACTTACGATTAAAAATGTTCGAGTCGTAAGAGGCCCCGCGCGCACTTTGTACCAGGCCCCACGATTTTTCAAGCCGCCTCTGATTATATCCATTCGAACCAGTAATGTTATCATCGTCAAGTTATGACGAAGGAAAAGATAAGTTGCATAACACCGGAGAACAACCCCGCTATCATCTCGAAAGCGTCTCTTTTTGCTGCTTCACTCATTCAGTTTATTTGGAATGTATTCCTTCTAATATATTATATTGATAAAGCATTCGTTCGGATGTAATAAGTCACTTTTGTAGTGAAGTGATCGAGTCAAACCTTTACATCAAAAATTTTTCGTGATATGAAGTTGTTATCCTTGCATTGTATTTTTATTGTGCGCATAATGTAGTTATATAAAACGGGGTCTCTCTTTTCGGACATAGAGTGATAAGCATTGCTCAGTCATCGTATTAGCTCGAGATGTTACCAACAGCAGCGTATTTTTTACTTTTCCGATACCGATAACACGTAGTGAAATAGTTAAAATACAATTATAACTTCAGAAGGTCGTTTCATTTCATGATTACATGTTTGAAAGAGGTAGAGTACTTATGTTGGCATGAATTTTTGCTCTCCATATATAAAGCTGAAAAATATTAACATTTAAAGGAGCGGTTCTGCGGGGCGCTCCTCTCCCCCCTTTCCCTCCCTCACCCTAGGGTTGCGTATGAGGATTCCAGGGGGGGCACAAAGCATTTTGGACCAAAATCAGTTTTGCCTTAAATTTCCATCTCTCAGATGTTTCTAATACTGTCCAATTTACTTGCTTCAGTATTTTTTCATTTCTTCTATAACTATTTAGGTCTTTTAATGATGTTTTCAAATGCTCTACCGACTTATCACCTCCGTAACAGATGTAGTGCAGACAAATAAATTTATTATACGTAGAAATAATGTATGAAAAACTACACGGATTTTCTAGGCAATGACAATTTATTAAAACTTATTGCCGGTTGTCCAAAAAATGATGCTAGCTTGTCACCTTTGAGCTGTGCGTCGAAACCAAAATGAAACATTAGAAAATCACTGAATATACTCACATAGTCAAACTCAGCTCATGCACTTAGGTAAGCAGACATAAGCCTATTCCATAAAAATCTGATGTGGGCACCACATGACTTTCTCCAAACCTACCTGTAATATTTCTAAAAATTCCGAATAGGTTACATGTTAATAAATATTTTAAGGAACTGAGAGAAAATTTTAAAGACTTTTAAAAGAACAGAAATAAACTAATCTGATATTGGATATAGCCACGAAGCTCCAACAATTAAGTCACTATAAAGGAGCGTTACTAAGACGTAACTAAGCGTCAAGTGTTTACAATATTCGCCCGTAGGTGTTGTGGTTGTGATAGCTAAAATATTTAGTTTTAAGGTCTCGTCCACAGTATGTTACGTAACATACCGTAACCTGTTATAGTCACTGCTGGAAATGGGATTTTTGAACTAGGGTTACGGCAAAATACATCGATTCTATGAAGCTCCCCCCAAAAAAAACATCTAAATTTGTCATATAATTTTATAAAAATAAACATCTGTTTCAAAGAGGTACAATTTTTTTAATTTTTTATCGGCATCTGTCGCATGATTTTATAAAAATATGTTATCACTAATTAGCACAAAACCCAACACATAACGGTAGAACGTTTAAAAATTTAAAATATAACAATAATATTGATTAAACCTAAGTACATTATAAAATGTCCCACAAACTTTTAAACTCGGAATCGTCATATCGAACCTTTTCTTGTTTCCTACATGCAGTTTCTTCAGCACGGCGCCTTCCCTGAAGAAGCCAAGACAACATATTTATCTGCATTGAACAGAGAAAGAGGTGGCCCGACACAAAAAGTATGTTTCGTAGGTGATGTTCCATGCGTCATGTGTTTTGCTAAGAAATATAACGGAAAGCATAGAATTGGGCCGAGAACACTGTTGGTCCTGTTTCTAGTTTTGAAGATGTGGAAGCTCTGCAATGCGTTGATTTTTCGATTATTGGGTATAATTTATTCCAAATCGTGATTTTCGTAGTGGTCAAATTTTGGCGCCCCTTGCGAGAGGCGCCTGTCAGGCGGTCGCCTCGCCGCCTCACTTATCGGCCCGGCCTTGCACTCATACAGACAGGACCATTTCATAAGGCTGTTTCCTTTGGAAACCACCCTAAAAATGAACGAATTTTGAAAAATAAGATTAAAATAATCGAAATTAACCTCTTGGATATATGTAAATGCTACGCCGATTCTAAATTTGGTACGTTTTCTTGAATGGAAATACAGAGAAATCAATATACAGAATGGTTCAGAAGGAATTTGCCAAATTCGGAGGATAGATTGATAAAGTGATTTTGGGTAAAAAAGTTCCTATAAACATGGGTCCGATTGGGAAAGGTTAAGAAGTTATGGCTCTTTTAAAATAAGTCAATTTCAAGGCCTCAGGTAATAGAATGTTAGAAATACTGCCTTTTTGTCTGTCAAGAGTCTATTAACTAAAATCTCAAGCAGCGACATGCTTAAAATGTCACAACAACGTAAAACAGACAACAATGCTCAGTGTTTGCCAACAGTCTATTACCTGAAGCCTCCAATCCTCCATTGAAATTGCCTTATTTTAAAACGGCCATAACTCCTTAACCTTTCCGAATAGGATCCATGTTTATAGGAACGTTTTTACTCAAAATCACTTGATTAATCTATCCTCCAAGTTTGGCACATTCCTCCTGAATCACCCTGTATGTATCATCCATAGCGGTGATAACAAAACATTATTTATAATCACAAATGATGTACTAACCTGTTATAAAATAACTGACGTCGCGCTCAATAAATAACACCACCTTAAGCGGTTGATATCTTCAAAAATAAACTGGTAAAACTGATTCCAGTCTCGCTTCACTAAACACTGATGCACTTTCACTAAGGATGTTGTTTCTACGATAATTCTAGTGAAACTGATGCCAAAAGAGCGTTCTCCTTTTTCCACAAGGGGTTTGAAATTTCTTAAAGATACATTTCTTAGAAAAAACTAGCTGTCCCGTTCATCTGGAGACAATTAGGGTTCCAGGGTCATTTTGCTTTACCCGTTCCGTATAGAGAAGACAAAGACCCTGACGCAACCCTTTTTTCCATTTGGTGTGGGTTGTCTTCCGGTCTCCATTCTATTGGGAAATGGGACGAGAGAATGAGGGACAGGACGAAAGGGGAATAGTAAAAGAAACGTGCTTCAGTAATTCGTAAAGGGAAATGAAAGAACGAAAACTTAAACTATCCGCCATTACGTAATTTTTTGTGTCAATCAAAGTACCCCAGTTTGGGAAACCTTGCTTTAGAACAGGGGTCGTCAACCTTTTCTGCATGGCGGGCCACATTTGCAGTTGTGAATGCTTCGGAGGGCCGCATTGGGAGTCAAGAAAGCCTCGGCGGGCCGGATGAGCGAATAAATCAGAAGCTTTCTAGAGATTCTGTGATTTCATACGAACTAAATCAAGTCTACATAATTTACTAGCGTTAAAACTTCACCCGAAAAGGCTTTGAGACCATAATCTTACTCAAAAAATATAAAATTGCCCATGAGAAATTGTCCTGATCACTTTTTCATTACAGCTTTGCGGGCCGCATAAAGCGTTCTTGAGAGCCGCACGTGTCCCGCGGGCCGTAGGTTGCCGACCCCCGCTTTAGAAGATTCAATTTTCGTTAAATTAATTAAATAATTCAGAAAATCCGCTATTCGCTTTTTAACATTTTGTACCCCAGATGGTCAATGAAATAAGCTAGATCTAGCGAAAAATATCCCAAACTGGCAACACTGCACCTCTTGCGTTCGTGTGGAAGATATGGTAACAGCGACTAGCGAAGAAGCACTGCCTCCACCCCTGAGAACCGAAAGCATGCGAGCGGTGCCGACTACGAACAAACTTTCAACTGCAAAGTCATATGAAAAGCACTATAAGACTTACAACAGGCTTGCGTAGGCCACACTAACACAGACAGGCCCCTTTCCTTGCCTTATTGTAGAACCCTAGAGACCCCCTATGTCCGAAGATCGAAAAAAAAAATTAGATGAAAAAAGTTTTTTTCGATCTTCTGAACTAGGGGGACGCCGTCCTCCCGCGTACTCCCCCATTTCCACCACTGGTTTTAGTAACAAGTTACCGTAGCCTGTAACCTTGTTACGGAGTGCTTCCTGTCCACATTAGTAACTGCATTTAGTTGGTGTTACAACTTGTGAGGAGATACTTTAATATTTAGATAAAGAATTTAAATTTTTTTGCGTATTAATACGTCGGACGAAGAATTGCTTTTTATGTGGTTAGGAGGAGGAGGAGGAAGAAATGTCTGGACGTGAGAGTTATTGCAAGGGAGGCAGGGATATGGCGGGTTGTAAATTGTAAAAAACTTATCAAACGATTCAACAGGGTTCAGGAATTTTACAAGGCTAAACCCCATCAAATTTTTAATTACTTTTATAACTCGTTGGGAAGAAAATTTCTAGAAGAGATACTACTTTTCGTGATGCAATATCCCCTATTGAATGCCTTTTAATAACATTGAGATATTATCATCGAACGCCTAAACGATATTTATTCGAGTTATTATAAATGGTCGCGTACAGACTTTTGCATTTACTTATGGAAGGCGTTGCAGAGGAAAGGAGGTTTTTTTAAGGAAACGATTTCTTCGTGACCGGCAAAAACGCATTCATTTGCCTGAGGAAGATTTTCTTTTAATATTTAGGCTTCATCAAGAAGCTGAAATGTATGTTTGCGTTATATTAAGGCCCCATATAAAAGCTACGAGGAAATCATCGCTATCCGTAGAACAAATTAAATAGCTATAGTGTTTATTGACGATATTCGTGGTTATAAGGCATTTTTTATGACTACGTAATATGACGTGATATTTAAACATTTTTAATTTTAATAATATCGAGTAAACCAAATAAATAAACAAGGCAACATTTAATGGATTTACTGGACTCAACAATTTAATTGATTTTAAGTATTTGTTATCTCTGAAACGACTCAGTTGAAATATATTGAGCTACTACGCATGCGCGTGTTACGTGTTATCGCTAGTCCAGCGATACTCAGGGACATGGTTACGAAGCTCAAAAAATGGTTACAGTAACACTCAGAATGACGTAACAGGAGGTAACGTGTTATGTAACAAGATGTAACATGTTCCTATAACACTGTTAAGTAACATTTGTTACATAGTGTGGACGCACCTTAAACAATATTATTTTTATTTTACTTTTGTATTTCACAGCTTTTGAGCCGGCTATTTCAATAAGGTACGGGCTTTGCCAAGCACTCTTATTGCTCGAAACTTAAAAATTTACGTACTATTCTGGTTGTATTTAGTATGACAGCTTTCTGTAGGAGGGTATATTGCAATTTAGGTAAATCTATTATTTTTATACTGTTGTGTAAATCTGTAGGGATAATTCCAGTGGTCGATAAAACTATTGGTACAATGTGTACAGTATTCATGTTCCACATTCGTTTAATTTCTTCTTTTAGTTCTATATATTTGTGGTGCTTTTCTACTATGGTTTTCTGAAGATTGTGTGTATTTGGGATAGCTATGTCTATTCGATAAGTGGTTTTGGCTACCTTGTCCTGCAAGACTATGTCCGGTCTATTGCTGTGTATAGTTTTGTCAGTAATTATTGAGCGGTCATAGTAAAACTTAAATGCATCAGATTCCAAAACTGGTTTAGGTTTGTATTTATAGTAGGGCGTGTTGTTTTCTATTAATTTATGTTTTAGAGCCAGTTTTTTATGTATAATATTTGCGACTTGATTGTGACGGTGTAAATAGTCAGTCTGTGTTAGTCTGATGCATGCTCCTATAATGTGCTGTATAGTTTCCGGGAGTTCTCTACATTTTCGGCATCTGTCATCTTGAATTTGTCTATTCTTTATTATGTACTTCTGGTAATTCTTTGTATTTATTACTTGATCTTGTATGGCTAGCATGAATCCCTCTGTTTCTGGGAAGAGATCTCCGTGTTTGAGCCAGGTGTTCGACGCTTCTTTGTCATCATCAGATCGGCTCAAATCTTGGGGGTGTCTCCCGTGGAGGGTCATGCATTTCCACCTGTCAATTTTCTCTGCTATTGTTTGGGGTTCTTCATTAACTTGTGTTTCTGTATCAGTTAGATTCAAAGGTGTATATTTATTATATGATTTACAAATATTTATGTGAAGAGGGGAATCTTGACGCCCGTGAAAGTATTTCCTTAGCAGTTTGATTTGGTTATTATGTAAGTTTTTTTATGTCTATTATACCTCTGCCTTCTTCTGTGCGTGGTAGTGTCAATCTGTAAATATTTGAGTACGGGTGGTGCTTTCTGCACTTTGTCAATTCGGTTCTTATTTTTCGTTGTAAGTTTTCAATATCTGTGTCTGTCCAAGTTACTATACCGAATGAATATGTTAAAACCGGAATAGCAAAAGTATTAATAGCTTTTGCCATATTTATTATTATTATATGGGAAAATATTTCAAACAAAAGTTGTAGAACCTTTATTCCAATACTTTTTACATTGATCAAATATTAAAGCAAATATTTCAAAATAATGGATTAGTGACTTTTATAGAAATATAAAATATAAAATTTCGCATTGACCTGATTAATAGTTTTTGAGTTAGAGCACCCACAAAAATCTGTCACACATACGCACAGTCATCATCGAGAAAATAGACAAAAGGTGTTCAGGGGACCTCAAAATGTGTATTTCCGTTGAAATCTCGAATTCGAGTTTTTCATGAAAACAATACTTCGTATATGGAGAAAGTAAAAATTGGTTACTATTTCTAATAATGTTTTGATAAAAACCCTTGAAAACAAAAGAAAATTTTTGGGGGAAGGAAGGGGGGCTTGGAGGTTTTAGAAGTTCAGAAGTCAAGAAAGGTTGAGAACCACTAATTTAGAGCATGGATTGCAACCTTTTCAATGTGGCGATCACCATGTTACCTTCTAGAATATCCAGCGAGCACCACTATAATTATGCAAAAATAGGAGTAATAATAAATAAAATCAAAAAAGCGTCATAGTTATTAAAAATTACATTTTGTACCCTTGGAAAGAAAACAGGTGAACGAATTAAATTATTGGTACTAGAAAGTCGATTTTAAGCATCGTAGAAATGCAAGGTAAGGCTGCCAAAGAGCACCGCAGTGCTTGCGAAATCAGTTTTTACTTTATTGTATGTGATATTATTGTATGCGATATTATTGTATGGACTAGAATTGTACAGATGTGAGAAAGTTTTGCAATATACAATATGTTGACTTTTTATCTGCTTCTACGTTCATATTAACTCAAATTTTAATAATTACTGGTGGTACCCGTAAAAACCTTTGCGAGGTCAGTCAGAAATCTTCATGTTTAAAATTAATAATAGCCAATTTCTTCTTCTAAAATTAGAAACATATTTTGAATGTCATGTTTGTTTTTATAATTTATATGTGCAATTTTTATTGTCTCTCTCATACGAAAAAGGTCACATTCCAGTGTTGAAATAAAGAAAATGATTTTTTTATTTTGGTCAACCGTTAACAATGCCCACAGCCCACACGCAGTTTACTGAATAATAATAATCTTTAATTATTAACGTTGCAATCTATTAAGTTTGACATTACTACAACTATAATTTCGATGCTTCATAAACAGCGCAAAGTGAATAACGCATTTATTTTGGCTATTTGAAGGCTTAATAGAAGCTAATTCAATCGGAGGCAACAATGTGGGTCACCTTGACAACACCCCGAAAGAGCACTAAAAAGCCATAAAATTTCAAAAAGAAATGCGTCTTTCTGAGAAATTATTCCGTGTGACATCAAAACATTGCAATAATAAGATATTTTATAGTTTTAGCCGTCGAATAAAGTAAAAATGGAGGAATTCGGTTTATATTTACGTTTTTAATAAATGAAAGAAATAAACCTTGCACCTTGAAAAATCAAAACTCCTGTGTAAACATATGGAAAATTTTATCGTCTCCCGGAGTCGAGTCCGGGATACTTCTGTAAACGAAAATAGATTTACTGGGGTCTTCCAGTTGGCAGAAACCAAATGGCGTTTACAGCATTTCTCTATGACAAACTGTTCAAGAGATAAAAGGGGAGACGGACGGACAGACATTGAGTAATTATATACAAAGATTACACAACACAAGATAAAGGAACTTCATTTAATCAAAGATATAATAGCATACAAAGCCACCATGAGTGGTACAATCATACTAGTGGAATTGCTTGCCAAAAGTGGCGTGAAAGAAGTGTGAAAACTAACATTTAAAAAGTTCAAGATGTAGAACTTAGCTGTATATTGACTCAATATAGACACTTACATTAAAATGAATTAAATTGAACCTTACAAAATAAATGTTAATTATTGCCCATTAGAAATTATAGGAATGAACGATGTCTTTGTTAGTGATTAAAAATACTATTAAATCACCAGAATAGCATATATGTATTTTATTACAAGGCTTTCCCCCGGGTTTATAGATTCGAATTATTCATGCTTATTTCACTCATTTCATTCAAACTCAAGGTAATCTTGAGATAAATGACCAATATGCCCCCTTAATTGGTATGAGCAAATTAAATATAGATTCAAATTTGATATTTTGCTAAGAATATTCAAAACAAGTTGTGTACTTTTCAAAAAATTCACACGGGCCTCTAGTCAGGGTATGATTTGTATGACACTCCTCTCTCCAAAAATTGTAAACTCTGGCCCAGAGGTGCACATCCTCAAGTTCTTTTTAGTATGAGTTTTCGGTGTTTGCATACTGCAAGTGCTTAAAAAATGACCATGCACCAAGATCTTAACTTGTAAATAAACCAATGCGATAGCATTTGAACTGTTCATTTGAATAAGATAATAATTTTCATTTACTGTGAAGTTAAGGCAATGGCTTATATGTTGCACTAAAATTTATGTAAAAATTAGGATATTTTGTGTATTATTGGCCAAGCGAAGCGAAGTTTCTCCTGTTGATTCCATGTGCATTTTGTCTGTTTTTCTGTTTGTTCTACGATAAGTGCCGTCTCAGTTGTATGATTTTTACCAAACTTCGTGTGCATATACAAATAACTTATAGTCGAATGCCTATAGTTTTTCTAGAATATCGCCCGTATAGTTACTGCGCAATTAGCGTTACCGCTCCAATTTCCAAATCTTATCCAATCGAAAGGAAATTTGGCACACATACGGAAAACATCAAACAATGAAGAAAACATCAAATAAACTTTTCTCTAAAAGGTACAGGGAACCTCCCAGAGGCGCGCAATGTGATTCCTCCCCACCAGTAAGTGGGCTGAGCAAAAAAGAAAAAAGAAATTGGACAAAAGTCATTCGTAAATTTTATGATGAATAGCAGCTGCAATTTGTTGTCATGGAAGTAAATGAAAAGTCCGTATGTATACTGTGTAAAAAAACATTTAATGACAACAAGGTGGACAATTTAAAAAACATTTTCAACACATGCACAGTGAAGTTGATAGGAAATATCCTTTTGGCAGTTGAAATAGGGTCAATGAAATCACTTGGCTAAAGTCAAAGTTTAATAATGAGCAGCAGCATTTTTTAAACAAATTTTGTCAACATCTGAGCTTGTAACTTTGGCTAGCTAAGAAACGGCATGGATGCTACCTCGAAAAAGAAAGCCATTTTCAGATGGAGAGTTAGTGAAAGACACTATCTGATCTGTTATTAAAATTCTGCTTGAGAATTATGAAACAAAGATGAAAAGCGATATTATGCAGAAAGTAAAAAATCTACAACTGAGTCACCAGACAATTGCTCATAGAATGCAAGATTTGGTGCAAAATATTAAGGGCCAACAGCTTGAACACTTGAAAAACTGCATGTCTTTTTCTGTAACATTGGACGAATCATGTGATATTCAAGACACTGCACAGCTACTTTGTTGGGTTTGTCTTGTTTCAAAAGACATGGAGATTCATGAAGAAATGTTGGTAATTCATGGCCTGAAAAATCAGACTCGCGGTGTTGATATTTTCAAAGATGTTGCTAAAGAATTTGAATTGGATATGACTAAGTTAGTTTCTGTCATGATGGATGGTGCACCAGCGATGGTTGGACACAAATTTGGATTTGTTGGCCTTATGAAACAACAACCACAAGTGACTATTTTGACTTCCTTCCAATACATTTTACACCAAGAAAATCTTTCTGCTCAAATGACAGAAACAGTCTCTTTGAAGGGTGTAATGGAGACAGTGATTAAACTATATACTATATTAACTATTCATGGTAATGCTATGAACCATCATCAATTTGTAGAGTTGTTGAAAGAAATAGAGAACTATGATTTTAATGACATTGTGTTCTTTGCAAATGTGCATTGGTTGAGTCATGGAAAAAGTATTGCAACGATTTACTGCCTTGTTAACTCCAATCCGAGATTTCCTTGCCACAAGAAAAATGCTAACTACATACACAGTGCGTCTATAAAATAATGAGACTGATTTTATTGCACACATTGTAATGATGACAGCTAGAGATGCTGTTTATTCATCGACTCCTCCTTTTTTGATTATCGCAAACTGCATACAATTCTGTTAAGTTGTTGTAGAGATAAGACGTGTTTTGTGACTGTATATCCAATGGTGTCATCAGTATTTTTTAAATGGAAGTGTTACAACATTAAATTTTGTTTTAAACTTGGGAAAAGTGCATCCAATATGCACAGCATGTTACAAACAGTCTATGGAGATCCAAAGACCAAGAGACAAAGTGCTGAGTAGCAGTCACCTGATCGGCCAAGACCAAAGAAGTTGTGTTTTCAAAAATTACGCATCAAGATGATGCTCATCACTTTTTCAATTCACAAGGGATTATCCAGAAAGAATTTGTGCCATCAGAGCAAACTGTCAATATTATCTGGGTGTGATGTAGTGTTTACTGGCAAGAATCCATCACGTGCAACCGAATTGTCATCACTCCAGCAAATGGAGTCTTTTGCAAGATAACGCACCTTCACACACAGCAATTGATGTGAAAACATTTTTGGCTGAAAGGGGCATCGTTGAACATAATCACCTCCCCTATTCACCCGACTTGGCTCCAGCAGACTTTTTCTTATTTCCCAAATTAAAATTGGAGCTGAAGGGGAGAAGATTCGCACGATAGAGGACATCAAACAGCGGTGACAGCTGAATTAAACACTACAGATTCAAGTGACTTTTTAGTCTGCTTCAAAAAGTTATACCAACGTTGTGTTAATATTATTTCATCATACAGGGTCTATTTTGAACGATATAAGTGAAATAAAAATTTTTCTACAATTACCTTTTTAGTTAGAACTTTTTATCTCATTACTTTTTAGACACACTGTGTATTCTGTAATCGAAGATGAAGAGTGGCAACTTGACTTACGTTTTCTACCTGATATCACATTACATATGGATGAACTGAATCTGAAACTTCAGGGAAAGGGGAAGCTAATTTGTGATCTGGCTAGTTATGTATGAGAGTTTATATTTAAAGTGAAACTTTTTGTATCACATATGAAGAATCGAGATTTTACACATTTTCCAAATATGAATCAGTATGCAAGAAATCCTGATTTTAATTGACAGTGTTATTTATGTTGGTTACGGAATCTTAAAAAAATTTGAAGATTTTGAAAGATTCAGACCTGCATTTCAATTTATGCAAAATCCACTTTGATTTGACTAAATAACTCGGAGTTATCTCGAGGGCCGTAACTCTGCTTTCTTTGGACGGGTGCAGTTTTGAAGCAGATATGCTTTTGCCTCAATGTCAAACCAATTCTCCTGTAAATGACAAGTCTATTTTGATGATGTGGACTGACCTTTTAAAAGGAAATGAATTTGTGGTGCTCAACTTAGCTATTGCAAAGCTGTTATATATGTTTGGGAACACATGGGTCTGTGAATCCACTTTTTCTACAGTAAATTTTATTAAATCAAAATACAGATCAAGGATTCTGGATGAAAATCTAGAGATGGAGTTAAGGTGCAATGTGAGTGTGGAATATGTACCTCATTTCAGGGTTATGATAAAAGAAAAAGATTGTAAACTCATATGAAGTAATTTTTAGGTAATATTAATATATTTTTTAAATATTTCTTTGTAATACTTATTTTTAATATTAATAATAAATAATTTAAAATGTCATTTGTGCTATGTTTTTAATCTTTTCTTATAATGTGGCGAATATGAAAAATCGAAAATGACAAGTGTGGCTAGCATCGAATTTCCATAGGACACCACAGCACTAAACCAATGACAACAAATATTTATTTTATGTTATGTAAATATCATTTACAGTACCAAGTATTTCAAAATAACAGATAAGTGACAAGAGTACACACCCACTTCCGGTTGACTCAGTTGAAAGAAATTGAGCAACTGCGCATGGGCATGTTATGTGTTATCGCTAGTCCAGGGATATTCAGGAACATGGTTATGGAGCACAAAAATGGTTAAAGTAACACTCAGAATATTACTTAAAAAGAGGTAACATGTTACATAACAAGATGTAACGTTCCTGTAACACAGTTACATAACATTTGTTACATAGTGTGGATGCCCTTATATCTCTTAAACAATGCAATGGGAAAAATATTTTAAACAAAAGTTGTGGAAAATTAAATTTCCTTCAACCATTATTCCAATACTTTTTTACATTCATCAAATATTAAAGCAAATATTTCAAAATAACGGATAAGTGACAAGAGTAAACATCCACTTCTGGTTGACAGATTTATACCAAAAACTAAACAACTCTTGTAACTTTCATAAAAATGTCAAATATAAAATTTTGCATAGACCTGATTAATAGTTTTTGAGTTAGAGCACCCACAAATAATCTGTCACATATACACAGACATCATCGAGAAAATAGTCAAAACATGTTCAGGGGACCTCAAAATATGATTTCCATTGAAATATCGTAATTGATTTTTTTATGAAAACAATACTTTCCCATACACTATGTATGGAGAAAGTAAAAAGGTGAAAAGAAGATTTAAATTGCAATGGATCAAAATGACTCAAAATTGTCCTTATATTTCTATAGAAATTCCCATTATTTCTAGTATTAAAAGAAAATAATACTGGATTCCTAAAAACAATGTCTTTATTGATATTTTACAAAACAATCATTTAATTTGGATTGACGTGAAAAAATTACATTTTTTTAGCTTTACTGCTTCTTCTTTGAAACATCTACAGCCTTCTTTGCACAACATTTCTTCTTAAGAAATTTTACAACAATATAAATAATTGCAGAGAAAAGTAGATGTGGCAGGATAACTACTACAAAGATAACATCCAGCATATAAAGCTGATACCAAGGTAGATCAGCTGATGCTGGCATCAAATGCTTGGCTCCTTTGTGTCTTATAACATACTCTATCCAATAGACAGCTCTTTCCAGAGGATCATTGATCTGATCAGTTGTTATAGATTTGATTTTCTTCATCTTGGTGGAATATCTGATGGAAAATACAAGTTAATTGATTAAGAGACCAGCAAATACCAGTACTTATAGTACTATAAAGCAGTGGTTTTCAGTCAGATTCATCTGGCAACCCCTCCATCTGTATGTTGGGTCACCACGTCCCCCCGAGATTATTCGAGAAGAAAAAAAACTGCTCCCATTTAATCCATACAGAAGGTATGAGGATGATATGGAAATTAATAATAACAGAGCTTTTAATTTTATGCTCTTTATAAATACAAGTTAGAGCACTATAAATTATTTTCTCTACAACTACATATGTCTATCAAACACAATATGTAGCGTATAGTTTACTTTTTTAAGTACTAATCACTACTGAGATATAAATTCTTTTTTGTTTTTATTGCATAAAAATAACTCATTTGTTAAAAAGAGTATCATGCGTTGAAAAGCTACAGAATTTTTAATATTATTTTAACAAAACATGTCGATAAAATAAAATCTGCAGGATACAAGAATACAATCACTTTCCTTAGGGAAGGGAGTTTGCCACCCATCTAAAATCCTATTGTGACCTCCTTTAGGGGTCGCAACCCACAGTTTGAGAAACACTGTTATAAAGTATACTTTCTACTAAAATTCTGGAGATATAATTTCTCATTGTAGGCTAGGCAGAAGTTCTAAAACTAATGTTTTGTTACTCCCACAGAAAACTGTCTTTTTAATGTGGTTACCATTTGTTATAAAGAGAATATAATTGAAAAATGATCTCTCTCTAATATCAATAAAAACTTTGGGAAAATGTTATATGCATTCTGGCTACAAAGCATCCAACATCAGTGGAAGTTCACTGATGGTGGATTACAAAGGAGAATATCTACCCACAAAACCCACCTCCATTAACCCTACATATGTAGCAACATTAAAAATACCTCTACACACATTCTATTTTATAATCTGTTATCAGAGTATCACTATTGACACAAGTGTTATGTGGCCCAAATACGCATCTGGTTTTCCCATCCATTCTATGCCTATTGAAGAATATAGTTTTTCAATTTGTTACCAGCCATAAGATAACCTTGATAATTCTTTCTTAAATTAATGTGAAATCAGCAAATTTAGTGAAATAAATAATATAATTCCTTATAACTTCACTTTGTTGTCTGGGTTTTGTTAAAATAAAAACTGTTTAATAGATACAGAAAAATGTGATAAGATAGTTAACTCACGTGGAATCTCCCAAAACCTTGTAAATTGCATTTAGTAAGTTCTCTTGCGTAAAATTTTTTGAATCTAGTTTCAAACCAACTTCGAGCTGAACAACTTTGTTCATGTTTGTGTCTTGATCTGCAAAATATGGAATTCCAATGAGTGGTACTCCTCTGTTAGCTGCTTCCTGGAAGCTAAGCAGACCTCCATGTGTGATGAACAGTTTAACATTTGGATGAGCTGAAATGGATAACAAATAGTAATTTTTACTAGTCTCAACAGAATTAGAAGGAACGTTTTCCAAATAGAAATGATTTGAGAAGGATCTAATGCTTTCCCAGAGAATTGATGCGATGAAGTTCTCTTGGGTTTCCAATCCTGAAAATAGTGCAAGGGAAAGGCGCCAAAATGTCGGACACCTTGACCCGGTTGGAAACCTGAGAGAACTTCATCTCAGAAATGAGTTTCATTAATAACACAACTATGCAATATAGAACCAATGTTATTATCAGTAACAAATGAATGATATAGAGAACTCTCTCAGCCATTGAGCAGTCGAGTGAAATGTATATTTAAACCAAAGAAGCTCTCAATGGAAATAATTTTCTTTCAATTATCATTGAGAATAGCTACTTTAATATTCATGCATATAAATATTTTACTAAACTGTATAGTTTAGTAATACAAATTATTTTATCCTGAAAATATTTTTTGTTATAATGAGTATCCCTCTTGTAAATGAAAAGTACTTGCCCAGTACATCTTGCTGTGGCAACCATTTCTCAAGCCTGATATTTTTTGTCTGTCCAGGTATTGGTTGGTCTCCTTCCCATTTCCAAAGAACCTTCTGTTTCAATTGTGAGAATGCACTAACTAAAGCATCTCTTGTCTCAGTTGGTAAAGTTGTACTCTTCAGAATGGAGCCCAAGCTGAAGTATATGACCCCATCCTTACCAGCATCATCCAGGAAGCTTTTAAGATCCTTAGGATGAAATTGTTATTCATGCATGCAGTTCTATAAACATTCATTGATAGGTATTTTGCATGGTTTTAAATTTCTAGTATAGAAGCTGTAATGCGATTTAATTTAAAAATTTCATTCACCATTTGACTTTTAAAGTGATATTTAAAGAAGTCTCCATCAAGATGTGTTATTATTTACCAACTTCTTTTTGTAAACAATGTTAAAAAATGTAGTTAGAAATTGGTGCTCACTTCATAGGATTGCATACTATATTCCAAACTTAATTCCATTACTCTATAATTTATTTGTAATTTCTCCTTTTAAGTTCATAGAATATCTTATAACATATGAAACTAACGAATTTCACATAAATGTAAAGATTTAGCAATTAATTATATGACTCTTAAATACAGGATCTTGTAAGGTATCAACAAACATGAGACTCTTAAAAATTCTTTCACTATTCCCAAAGTTATGTTAGCACACAATTCGTCACATATACCACAGTGAAACAATACTTAATAAATAAATAAATATATATATATATAATATATATATATATAATATATATATATAATATAAATAAATAAACAATACTTTATGTCTCATGAAATTATTTCAGAAAATTACATTTGAACAATGAATTGATAAATTGAAAATTTATTTTATTGGTGGATTTTTGGAAGAATGATATTTTTTTATGTAATATTATTAAAATTATTGCAACTTTTTTCTGAGATCTACTCGCAATCAGATGTATTATAAAATGGATATTCCTTACCTAGAACACATTCTAATTAAAAAATAATTCCTTGTATGATTATATATATTAAATATTAACTGACATAAGTGTAGTTTCACACAAATTACATTATCTTACCTTAGGAAGTTCCTGTGGTGGTTTTATGTGCAAACCTCCAACTTCTATCAGACTTGGGACAAATGGGCGTGCACCGTTCAAAGAGAAATGGTGGTTGACTAGTACAAGACTTATATGTTTTTCAAGTTCAGAAAGAGATGGAGTATTCTCTCCAAATGCTTCTTTCATTAGATACTCCATGTTTCTCATAATATAACCATTGTAATATAGCAAAAACATGCCAGTTACCATTGTATTTAACATTCTTTGTGGGAAGGTCATCCTATCGCCATAAGGTAAAATCGGATGTGCTACAAAGGAAGGCAGAGCCATATTTCCAACTATACTGTAAGTGTTAATCATAGGTCCAGCTGGCGAAATAAGCACAATTGGTGCTTTATAAACTTGAGCGAATCCATAAAAGCATTCAGAAAGGAAGTTACTTAACAAAATCAAATCAAATTGCTCTGCCTTCCCTGTTGGATTGATTAGTTTATTGACCTCGGGATTAGCTGATACATTCCTACATACACCTTCCATGAGGGAGTTAAAATTTAATAATATTTGTGTAACTCCTACTTTTTCTGTCGAGCTGAATGCATTCATATGTTTTTCTGTCTCATTGTAAACACTAATTTGTTTGTAGTTTGGTGGTGGTGAAGTCATTGGTACTGGTGTTACTACTGTGAAATGGTGTCCTTTTTGAGCGAGGGCTTTTGTAATGGTGCTATACACATTATTATGACTTCGACTAGAAAAGGGGAAGAGTGCAAGAATATTTGCTGCATCTGACCTCTCAGGTTGCAACAAAATTAATACCACTACAAATGTAGCACACCCTGCCACTCTGTGATTCATGCCTGAAAAAAATAGAAACTTATTTTTGTGCCATTTTCAAAAGAGACAGATTCATATTATCTATCATAAAATTCTAATTTCTCTATAGTGTAGATTAAAATATTGAATCATTTATTTCATAAAACATCCAGAAGGTTCAATTTTATTTAAATCATGAGTAATGGGACAAATGATTTAAAAAATTTATAACAACAATCTTAAGCAGAACTTAATATTTTTATCTAAATATTCACTTAATTGAAATGCTATAAGACAGCAGTACCCAACCTGCTCGCGAAACATTTGCAGAGGGATTGCCAGAATGAAAAGATCTATATGGAATAGTTGCAATGTTTTATTTTTACTTTCTCCATAAATGAAGTAAATTTTTTTTAAATCGAATTCGAGATTTCAACGGTAATACATCTTTTAAGATCCCCTGAACACGTTTTCACTATTTTCTCGATGATGTCTGTGGGTGTCTGTGTGTCTGTATGTGTGTTTTTGTATCTGTGACCAGGAATTTGTGGATTCTTTAACTCAAAAACTATTAATCAGGTCAACACGAAGTTTTCTATTTGACATTTTTGTTAAACGGACAAAAACTGATCAGTTTTTGCTAAATATCAGGCAACCGCAACTGGGTGTTTATGCTTGTAATTATCCATTTTACTTTCTCCATACGAAGTATAGAGAAATTATTGTTTTCATGAAAAAAATCGACTTCGAGATTTCAAGGGAAGTACATGTTTTAAGGTCTCCTGAACATGTCTTGACTATTTTCTCGATGATGTCTGTAGTTGTGTCTATGTGTGTGTATGCGTGCATGTTTGCGTTTGTCTGGAATTTTGTGGGTGTCTAACTCAAACCTTTGTTCGAAACATTTTCCCATATAACGCATTGTTTAAGAGACATTTTTTAAACTATTTTTTAGCTGCCACCACCGCATCACCCACCCCTGTCCATTGTAACACATTTCGATCCTTTTTATTTTCTGAATTGTTGGAGCTTTGCGGCTATATCCAATATCAGAAGGCTACGGTTGAGTTTATTTCTTTGTAAATTCTAAATTTTTCTCACAGTTCCTCAAAATATTTATTATCATTTAACCTATTTGGAATTTTTACAAAAATTACAGGTATGGAGAAAGTCATGTGGTGGCCACATCCGATTTTTTAAAATATTTGCTTTAACAATTGATGAATGTAAAAAATATTGGTATAGAAGTTGTAGGAAATTTAATTTTATACAACATTTGTTCGAAACACTCTCCCAAAAAATGCACTGTTTAATAGATATTTTTTAAACTAATTTTTTAGTTGCCACCATCACACCGCCTATCGGCGACTATTGTAAATAGTTGACGCTAGTTACGTCTTACAATTAGTAAAGCTTATTTTTATTATCTTAATAGTTGGAGCTTTGTGGCTATATCCGATAACAGAAGGCTACGGTTTCAGTTTATTTCTGCTCTTTGTAAAGTCTTGAAAGTTTTCTCACAGTTCCTTAAAATACTTATTATCATTGAACCTATTTGGAATTTTTAGAAATATTACAGGTATGGAGAAAGTCATTTGGTAGCCACATCAGATTTTTATTTTTTGTTCTTATAAAGATATATTGTAGTATTTTACTAAAAATGTTAAATTATTACAAAATATGTATACTGAAGAAATCGTTCAGGATTACAATATAACCTATGTGGAACAGTGGCGGAAAAGTAGGTGAAGTTCATATATAGGTCAGGGATAAAAAATACATATTTATCGCCGGGCCAAATACATCCATCCCTCGCTATACGAGCTCAATCCCTCCCGAAGAAGTTGCTCGTAAGCGAAATCTCGTATAACGAGAAGTAAATTCATATAACCGTACATGAAAAACATTACGATACGTACCCGAGTTCAGAAAATCACTTAATACATACAAGTTTTACACTGAAATTACACTTACGAATCAAACTCATAATAAATATAAACACTGAAAGTCCGGCGGCTCTGCATATAAAAAAAGACGGCAAAAAAGTTCATCTCCAAAATTACCACATAGAAAATGAAAGCGAAGCAAAAATATATTATATTTAAAGAATACTTTGTAATACTTAAATTACGTTTTAAATAGATAAAATAAAATGAAATGAGCACACTCAAACAAGTTGACATCGGGTATGGTACGGTGGTGGTAGGTCATAGTTTTTGTTCGGCCTTATAGGTGATGGATCATCTGTGTTTTCGTTTGAAGACAAAACCTCGATCTCCATTTTTAAAGTGGAACGTAGAAATGCAACACGAGATAGGCGAAATATCGTAAGAGCGAAAATTTTGCTCCTTTATCCTCGTACGAGCGAAAAATTAGCTCAAACTGAAAAACAAGCATATAAAAGCCCATCTCGTGTAAGCGAAAACTCGTAAAGCGGTTGCTCGTATAGCGAGGGTTGAGTGTAATGTGAACCCTATATAGAGTTTCTGTTGCAATTTTGCTCGCTTATTTTTTGTAAATTAAAGAGATTTTTAGTCTTTTAGGGCGGAGAACTTATCAACAATGTCTTCATGAAAAGGCTGACTTTTCATAATTTCACTTAAAGTTCTTTTGGATAGAAATATTCGCCAATGAAGATAGTCTCTGCTGTGACACTGAATTTCTTAGGTACGTGTTAATTCTATTCAAGCACGAAAAACTTCTTTCCACTGATACACTTGCTGAAGGTATAGTCAGAATTAAAGAAAAAAGTCTGTACGCCTCTTGGAATACGTCCTTATGTAATATATTTTCAGGAAGAAGTGAAATCACTCTTGTAAGGGGAACATTCCTATATTGAAAATCTTGGTAGAGCAGTTCAAGTTCAGTTTTCAGTCGCGGAATTTTCTTAAATGGAATTGGGTACATTTCTTGCAAAGAAGAAAGCGTATTTTTCGGGAATATTGTTGAGTACTCTTCAAATTTTGAAGTATCCGCTAGGCCAAGAAAACTTAGCTTGAAATCTAGTGTTCATCCCCATTAAAATGCTATCTATTATTTCATAGTATAACATTCTGTAATTCCGAACCATTTCCTCTTCCGTTAAGTTGCTGTATACGTCTTTCAAAAGCTTATGGCGGCTGCGCAGAAGTCGAAAATGAGTCCGGACGAGTCCATTAGTGAAACGTCACAACTGCGGGGGTGAGGGTAGCATTCGCGTGGAGAAAAACCCTTCACTCTCTCCTGAGGTTAGCTTGGGATAGCTCCACGCGGTCAAGTTCTTGTACCAACTTCTGTGCTTTATACTTTTTACTTTTATATTTTTGTTATCGTTATTTTTCATCGCTGTTTTGATTATTTTGTTTTTGAGTCTTTATTATATAGTTTTTGTTATTTCGTTATTGTTATTTCGTTATTGTTATTTCGTTTTTGTTATACCTTTTTCGTTAATTCGTTTTTGTTATTTCGTTTTTGTTATACCTTTTTCGTTAATTCGTTTTCGTTATTTCGTTTTCATTGCTTAGTTTTGTTAAACTCGTTTACTGCCAACATGGATACCCCTCCATCAACCTCCAAGCTAGGGAATAAAAGTCATTCACAGCCAGGCACGGGAGATACTTCACAACGTGATCAAGTTCATGAAGAAGGAAGCTGCAGCAGTTCCAGGAAAGATGTAATGAAGGCATGGCTGGATACAAGGGGAATGCAGTACTCAACGGCTGAAACTAAACTCGAGTTGTACGATAAAATTAAGAAAATTAAGCCAGCTCATAAAATTTTTGCTGTGGATATAATATTAGCCGAGCATGGACATTCGACGCTTAGGCTGCCTCCGTATCATCCTGAATTCAACCCAATCGAAAATATTTAGGGTATATTAAAGAATTGGGTAGGGTCAAGAAACACAAGTTTTAAACTAAATGAGGTGAAGATATTAGTGGAAGAAAAATGTGCAGATATCGGGAAAGGAGAGTGGCAGAATGTATGCGAACGTGTAAAAAAAACTGAAGCTGAATATATAAAAAACGAGATGATAATGGATGATATTGTGAATGAGGTTATCATAACTTCGGATTCAGAATCAGGAGATACAGATTCATCTGAATAAAACATTATTGATGAAAATGTATCGATGTGAATGTGTATAATAAAACCTTTCTTTGAAATATTTACTTTTCTTTTGGAAATCCTTTCCTCTATCGTAGCTGACTTTCCATTAAATTGCGGGTACCATACGATATGAATAAGAGCAAAATCGTATTAACGCAACCTATTGTTGATAAACGACCGGATATTACTTAGTATTACTTTCTTGGGTTGGCTACGCTGGCAGGCGGCAACACCATTCAGCTCACTTTCCCCTTAAGCTACCCACTCCCTGACCATTCCCCTCCATGTCACGTGACAGTTCGCGCATCTCACCGCCGTAAGCTTTTAAGACCACTATACTTCCTCCCTGATAGGTCACTTCTGTTTTTGGCCGTTTCAAAAATTTTGGCATAGCATTCTTCATTCCTCTCATTGGCAATTATATTGCAGGTGCTGTTAATATTGGAATCACAGAAATTGATATCCAAGGATATCTTTTGCAAAACATCAAATGAAACACTTGGAAAATGTCATTAAAAACTACAGCTAAGAATGCAAAGTCAAAATCGTGCATTTCATTCAGGAACCCTCTTGAAAGACGAACGGCTGTCTCTCCTGACTCGATGTCCGCCAGATTTTTTCGAAAAGATTTTAATCCATCCCACTCCTCGACAATTACACTGAGAAGTTTTGAATTTGAAGACCAGCGGGCATCTGTCACTGTTGGTATACGTCTTCCAATAGCTGCGTAAATTCGTTTTGCCGAATGATGGAAAAAAGAGGGTATCCCGCTAATACTACCGAAAAATATGCGGCATTTTGGAATTTGTTTGCAACTCTATTGCAATACAAGGTTCAGATGATGCGCTAACAATAAGCAGGGGACAACGACAGCTTGGGGAGCCTCTTCTTTTACTTTCTTTTGAAGTCCATTCAAATGCCCAGACATCACGCTAGCGCCACCGTAACACTGGCCAACCAGTTTGCTTCTGTAATAAAACTGCCCTAAAACTGTGTCTACTAAATTGAATAGAGTTTGTGATATTCGGTCAGAACTGACATTATGAAATCCTAAGAAACGTTCTACCAATTCAGCATCTGAATTAATTAATCTCAATATGATTGAACATTGATATTTTTGAGTAATATCGGTAGTATCGTCTATATGGACTGAAAAGAAGTCCGTAATACTAATTTCATTTTTAACTTAGTCTTGAATGTAGTTTGAAATACATTCAATTAATTCGTTTTGTATTGTCTTAGACTCTCCAGTGAATACACCACAAATATTTTTAGAGGTACTTTGAATTTCTAAAGGGCTTCTTGAAATCAAGAAGGATAAAAGTTCTTTGAAATTTCCTCGGTTCAGAGAAGAAGTTCCTTCGTCATGTCCGCGGAATGCACGTTCTTGTTTGCTTAGATACAAGACAGCGCCAATGACCGTGTGCATGAAGAGCCTGTTTAATCGAACATTTTCATTGTATTGAGTGAGATAGAGCCGAGAATTTTTCTTCAGGGCGTCGACAAGTGTTTTCCTATTCTTTTCAAGATTCTTAAACTGTAACATGCACTTAAGGTGTTCAGATGATTCTGAAAGTCTTTGAAGGGCACGATTAATGTTCAAGAAATCACAAAATCCTACCTTGTTACAAATGTGCTTCTTGACTCCAACAAGCAGGTACGGCCAACAAAATAGTGTTTGCATGGTAATGACTTCCGCATAACCATGAATATTCATTGTACCACGAACTTATAAAATGTTTGTTGACTAATTTTTCTGAACATTTAATCTCCTTTTTTACACTCACGCTGATAAAAGGTGTAGATCTCCCAAGAAGTAAAAGATCTTTCATCGCGAAAGGGGCGTTTCTATTACTACACACACTGCGTCATTGGAAGGATTCATATTTACTTAATTATTTAACACTCAGGGATAAGAACCTTTTCATCTCCTCTTGACATTGAAACGTCGTTTTGAATGCACTTCACAATAGCACGTACACTCTCAGGGTTCACTGAAATAACGGGCGCTCAACGTCCACGGCCAGGGAAGTTACACAGGCTTGTCCCAACTGGGCGAGTGAAGCTGGAAAGCACGTGGGTGAGAAGAGCTGCACTCTAGCCAACCAAGGTCAACGTTAGGCGCGTCCATCGATACCATGGTAACCAACGTCAACGGTGCAGCCTAGGAGCCGAATAAGTGTCCCGACTTCACTACTGCGCGCGCAACTGGGAGGCCGCTGAGCGCGCAGCTCAAATAGCGGCAAATGGCGTAGATAGCGTCTACTCACATAGCTCATAGTCAGATTTTGTGAAATAACGTTTTGAAGGAGAGCATGGAACTGTGGCTTTACTTCTGACAAAATTCATGGCAAAATCGAAATATTTTGACTTGAAATTTTTTATTTCCAACTAACGAATTGTAACTATCAGCTGAAAAACATTCATAAATTATAGGTGAAGTGTCACTTCACTAACTTCACTTGAAAAGCCGCCACTGATGTGGAACTATACTTACCTTTCCAAGTCATTAGAAGGACTAGATTTCACTCAAATTAGATACAAATCAATTAATTAAATGCATGGATAAATTTAGAACAAATAAATTTTCATGAGCTGTAAAAAAAAGTTCAATCCTAAAGGCGGTCAATTTAAATAAGGTTGTGGAACTTCTACAAAGTGATTTAGAAGATGTGAACTAATATCGGCAAATAAAATCAATGAATAGAACGCGTTTGCTACTCCAGTTGCTCAATTTTGGTTCACTTCATATCTATTTTTAAAGCATACATGATTGAGGACTGATACTCGGACACAACATATTTCTTAGGACATACGTACTATAACAGAGCAATTGAAATATCGTTCTATCGATGTGGTGTATTTTGCATAAAATTTCAAGATTTTCCAGCTATGTAGTGGCAGACATGAACCCTATTGATTTGGGGTCCCGCTGTTTTTAACTATCTTATGTCGACTTTTTTTTAATTCATGAAGAAGATTATTTACTTATTCTAAATTTTTGTAGTTGTATGGACAAATAACAAATGAAACATGTTGTAGTTTGTAGCTAAGCTGTTGTGACGAGTGTTCCTGTGACTTGAAGTCAAGAAGTTGTATATAGTGTATAGGAACTACTATCAAAAAAGGTCATATTTTTGTATTAAGTACATTCAATTTTTATTATGTATTTCGATATTATGCATTGAGTTGTGATGAGGACCCGCTGCCACCGGGACCTCCTCCCAATTGTAGCGTTTATGTGAATAATAATAATAACAGGATTTTAAATAATCTCTTACGAACTATCTATACGAGTCTGTTACCATGGCAAAGTTTCCTTCTGTTTACGTCTTTACAAAATAAAAAGCGAAGCTTGTATACGTTCAACTTCCGAAAAGCGATAAACAACATATTACAACTGCATTGCTGAAGGGGGTAGAGAAAGTCGAAGATTCCGAAAATTTACGTGAACATTGTTTAACCTGTTTATTTAATTTGACGGCTTCTTTTTACTATTGTGGGAATCAGCAATTGCAACGACTAAAACGTTCTCCAATGGCGTGTTTTTCTCCGATCATTTTCCCTTTCGCTAGAAACACTTCATTGTTTTGGTGTATTTCAAGTATTATTTTCATTCGTGGTAAATAATTACGTCAAAATTTATAAAACATTCGCGAG
This sequence comes from Tanypteryx hageni, assembly GCA_028673005.1. Taxonomy (NCBI): domain Eukaryota; kingdom Metazoa; phylum Arthropoda; class Insecta; order Odonata; family Petaluridae; genus Tanypteryx; species Tanypteryx hageni. The sequence continues at coordinate 50,561,285 of CM054114.1, read as the reverse complement.
CCTGGTCTTTTATAAATATGATGCAATTGTTGGAGATGGGGAAGTTTAGTAAATTGACAAACAATAACGTAAGATTAACGAAAATGCAATAGCTCTTCTAACTTCTCCCTACGGTCTCAACTCTTCGTGTTCTTTCCCGTAAATAAATAAAAAATAAATATCCGCATGTTGTGCACCGATGCATCGGTGAATTGCACCTGGAAACTGCTGCTTTTTAGTTGAATCACCCATACTCGATCGCTTTTGGCAGTGGGAGTTATCCATATCATTTATGCCATTCAAACTGCAAGCTTAGCTCCGTATATTTATTTAGTAACGGTAAAATTCCCAAGTAACGATTGTACCTCAATCTCATAGTCATTGATTATTAGCACCAAGATTTTTATCATTCATGAAATAAGACACATACTTCCACAATGATTATCTACAAAGGAACTAAATAAAGTGTTTAATACTCCCTTTCAACATATTTTATGCTTTAAATATCCCTAATTGATGATTTTGTGCATTGAATACCTATTAATAGGTTTCAATAATTATGGACGTCAAATTATTACGTAGCTTTCACAATACGCTGAAGTGAGCTTTTAGAAATATCTGGCAATTTGTACCGATAGAAACCGGTAAATTTCAGTGTTGATGGATTATGCGTCATTTAAGTTTCCTGGCGAATAGATTTTAAAATATAACAAGATGGAAAGTATACTCCATAAATGGAATACACAGTGGTTTTAAAGGCGTTCTATATGGGAAATACGTATGAAACGGTATCGAAATATTTTCGAATTTTTATCTCCAAAACTATAAGTCGCATTTGTATGATTTCTGGGACCAGGGGCGCACACATAGGGGGGGTTTACCGGGTCTGGACCCCCCCATAGGGGCATACTTTATCCTGAGATGAGGGTGAAGGCAGTAAGACGTTTAAAGTGTTCTCAGGAATGCTTTTGCTCCAGGAATGAGTGCGTGAATATGGGGAAGACGGAAAGAGAGAAGGAAGGGAGAAGGGAAAGTTCCATTTCCAAGAAAATATCGGTGGCAAGTGTTTAAAGTGACCGTTGTCGAGACAAAATCTTTTTGCTGAAAATATCCTATTTCCATGAAAAGGGGTTTTAGTTGAGAAACGTTCATCCCTTTCTGAGTCTTACGTTCTCCTTTTGGTCTTTTGCAACTTCCTGGATTCCTGCTGTGTGGGAGGAGGTTCAGGCGACCAGGAGAATGGTCGTTTGTGTAAAATATCCTATTTACACTAAAAAGAGGACGAAAAACTGCAGCTGAGACTCAAAAGAATAAAACTGGAGTCTCCAATTTGGAGAAGCTGGTTAGTTGGAAAAGAAGTCTCGATGAGTGAGGAAGTGTAGTGATGAGTGTATCTCTTACTGTGGAAAAGTGCATTTTTCGGAAGAATGGAAGCATCCGAGCAATATTGACGCTACAGATCTCGAACATCAACAAATCGGGTACTTTTCCAGAAAGCTCTCCACGGCTTTTTTTCACATTTGTTGCACATCCTGAATTTCGGCAACCCTGTGGAGTTTCCATAGGGAAGTCTAAACTCGCCATTGAAATTGGAAAAGTATTTGATGGAGAAATTGTGAGTGCGGATTCTATGCAGATAAGCTGTTTTCCTCGAATCACACGAGCATTTATTTCATCTCGTTGGCCTCGTGGTCGGTGCTTTGATAAGTGTTGTCTGTGAAATTATATTAGTGATATGTAGTAGCCGTGTAGTAGTGGCCTTTAATTATGTTATACTACATTATTTCATTTCTAATTAGATAGTTTGCTGCTGTTACGGAGAGTACCGGCACTTATTTTTATCCAAGTAAAGCACTGCTTATAGATGTAAGATAGGCTACTCACATTCTAGTGCAAATTAAAAAGTGAGAAACTGTCATTTCAAAACTATTTGGTTTACCCCTTACCTAGATAAATATGAGTAGTAAAAGAAAACAAATTTCAATATTATCATTTATGAAGAAGTCGCGGGGAAATGTGCATGTCGAACAAAAAGATCGTGAGAAAATGAATTTCAGCGAACATAGTGACCTCATCGATAGTGCATCATTGCAAAAAAAAGAGCCGTGTTCGTCGGTCGCACTGGTTACTGGATGTACTCCGGAGACAGATGCGGACAATAAAGGTAACCCTAATGACATAGCAAACTTTTTTAAATCGAAAGAATATTTTTCTGGTAAGAAACTCCTGGGAGTTTTTAATAGTTTGTGGTCACCAGATGCTAAATATAAATTTCCTGTCAAAAATATTAAAGGCAAAAATTTAAGCACATTGGCTTGAAAAATGGCATTGGGTATGTTATTCGGAATTAATGGATGGTCTATTCTGCAAATATTTTGTGCTATTTTCACCAATTAGCGTAGGAGGTAGCAAAATCCGGGTAAATTTGTTTCAGAAGCTTTCAACAAATGGAACCATGCCTTAGAATATTTTGAGAAGCATGGCAAATTGTCATATCATACACGAAGCTTGGAAATATTTTACAATTTAAAGAAAATTGATGAGAAAAACGTGCTCCCGATTCATTTGATTTTAGATCAAAACAAAGCAGCGGAAGTAGCAAAAAAACAGGGAAATACTTGGCTCAATAATAAAAACTGTCCTATTTTGCGGGAAGCAGGGGATCCCCTTACGAGGACATTTAGATTATGGCCCTTAAATGTCGAAGAAACCCCTGAAAAAAATGAGGGAAATTTTAGAGCATTACTTAGAATGCGTGTAGAAGCAGGAGACGAAATTTTAAGGAATCATTTAAAAAAATTGTAGAAGAAATTCCTACGTTAGCTGGAGAACACAAAATGAAATCATTTCTTCCATAAATGATATAATTTTAAGGGATATTGCAAATCGCATCAATAAGAGTAAGTTTTTCAGTATAATTGCAGATGAAACTACTGATGTTGCTGGGATAGAACAGTTTGCTCTTGCTGCTCGATTCATTGTAAATGATACTGTCCAATAACAGTTTATACAATTTATACCGGTTGTCAGTAGAACAGGACAAAGTCTTGCCACATATTTGATAGATTCTTTGCAATATTTCAAAATGAATTTAAAATTTCTCAGAGGCCAAGGATATGATGCAATGAGTGGACAGTTCCAAGGAGTTCAAGTTCATATTAAAAAACACTTCCCCTCTGCATTATATGTTAATTGTAGCTCACACAGTTTAAACCTAGCGATTTCAGATTCTTCTAATTTACCCAATATCAGAAACTGTGTGGGTAAAATCTATAATTTTTTTCACACTTCATTGAGGCAAAATGTTTTAATAAGAACTATTGAAAAACAGTCCTCTTTCTAGAAAAGGAAAATTAGTACAAATGTGTGGCACGAGATGGATTGAAAGACATGATTCGATACTAGTTATGGTTGAATTATTTAATGCTATACAAGCATCACTGAATGAAATGACAGAGTGGAATGATAACGATGTTTCCGTTCAAGCTTCTCTTTTAAAGGTATCGATTTCTAAAGCTGATTTCATCATTTCTTTGCTGACTATAAATAAGGTGTTTGCTCTTACTAAAAGGTTGAGTGAATATTTACAAACAGTTACTATTGATTTGAAGAAGGCAATGAGTTATGCTGACTCGGTCATTGAAGGACTTGAAAGTTTAAACGTTAATTCTGAATCTGTTTTCTTTCATTTGTAATTTTGAATATTATCAAACACAGTGAATCTAAGTTAATAATTGCGACAGTATTTTTCATTTTAAAGGTTAATGTAGATTTAATATAAAACAACTAAAAATTATATTATTAGAAATCGAATGTTTTGCATATATTGTCTTCTTATGTTCCCGATTTTCAGTAAATTTAAACGACGTAAACCGCTCCTAAGAATCATATTTTGTGTATTCCTCTGAAAATACTGGTATTTAAAAAAATAAGCGCATGACCAAGACGATTGTATTTCGCTATTTAGGAAACAAAATAGAACTTTGAAATAAAATCAAATTATATATTTGGTTTGTTATTTATGTTATATTTGCTTACATTTTTGAAGTTAAAATATGTCGTTGAAATATGTCTACTTCTGCTGATAACCCTGGATCTTAGTCTATATTTCATTGTAATAATATACTCGGAAAATTTTAGGTATTACACTGTAATATATTTATTCTAATTGTGCCTGTTACAATAATAATGTACTATTTAGAAAGGGAATTAATTTTTAAACGCAAATTGTGTAAATAAAATAAATAAACGGTAATCTTAAACTTTTTCTATGCGTGCCAAATAGTTCGGACCCCCTCCTAGAAAAAAGTCTGTGTGCGCCACTGTCTGGGACTATCTTGTAATAAATGTTGTTCTCTATCCGAATAAATTTTTTAATCTATACCTCTCAGATCATATAAGAGCTGGGGAGAGAAATATGTATTTTTAATTGTTGTTTGCCGAGAGAAGCGTCTTCGCGATCGATGTGAACAAAATATGCTATGTTTTCTTCAGGATTTACTCTAATTTTTATCTTCGAAGTTATATCTTGTAATTATGTGATCTCGCGGACTATCATGTTGTAAATGTTATCCTCTATCCGAATAAATGTTTTAAACTATACCTCACGGATAGCATAAGGGAGTGGGATAGAAAAACATGGATTTTAATGGTTGATTGCCGAGAGAACGGTCTTAGATATCGATGTAAACAAAATATGCGATATTTTGCGCGGGATTTTTTAGGATTTCTATCTTCGAAACTATAACTCGTAAGTATGCAGTCTCGTGGACTTTCTTGTGGTAAATGTTGTTGTCTATCCGAATATTTGTTTCTCTATACCTTACAGATCATATAAGAGCTAGGGAGAGAAAAGTTTGGTATTTCATTGTTGCTTGACGGATGCCATTTAACGAGATACGAGTACAAGTTTATTGAAGTAATTATGTAAAGTGGAAGTTCTAGTTGACGGATTAAGTTCAAAATTACAATTGAGCAATAAATTTTAATAACGATCATTCTTACTTTCCGTCCAGCGGTTTAGGAGGAGAAAGTTACGACGGACGGACGGACCAGACGTGCCCAAAAGGCGTTCCGCTACATATAACTGCTTCGCTGGTAAAGAACGCCTAAAAGTGAACAAATGGAGAAATCTAATTCTCTTTTTAGTATTTCATTGGCAGGTCTTTAAGTTTTAGATATGTGGAAGGAATTCAAGTACAGGAAATTCTCAATTATCCGTGCTGGGTTATCCTGTTTGCGGATTATCCATGCATGATTATTCCTTCTATTTTCCCGTTTTAACGAATTTGTTATTTTATAAAATCGCGGACTACTGTATTTAAAAACGTATTGATCTTTGGCACTCATATATCGAGTGCTACTCAACGTATCCTTCGGAGAAATAGGGGCTGGGATTTATGGATTTTATCCTGGCCACCTCATGATGACATTTTTTGTCTAAAAATAACCAATCTCCTGTAGGTAAATAGGATGCCTATTGTTACTTATGGATATGATTCATTGAACTCTAGTCAGCTCATAATTGATTTTTTTGATGATTTGTGATTCTCTTAGAATAAATGCACTCGAGCGACTTTGTCCCGAGAGATTGTTTTCCCTTCCGAACTCCGAAAGAGTTTCCAGCAGAGCTACTTTTTCATGCCTCCAGAACAAAATTGGAGGAATGAATAATGTGTGTAATGAAATTTACTAAGATTGAGCGTCATATTTTCACTTTAACGATAAATTCTAGAGGTGGAACTAACTATAGCGTGTAGCCGGGCGTAGTGAGGCTCCGCTTTCAACTCGTACGCGAAAAACTCGCTCTTGTGGCCGGGTTTTCCGAGGGTTTCACGTTCGGATTTTTCCAATCCAAACTAGGACGGGAAAAAACAGCTCGTGTGGCTGTATCCTTAGAATGCGCGAGCGAGAACGTTTTTCTGTCCGTCTGATTACAAGTCAAGACAAGATTACGAATTATATGTTAAAAGAAAAGTAAACTGTGTGATATGTGAAAATGGGTTCAGTAGTATGTGATGCGATAACGTAAAGATAAAATATTTTTTTAATAATCCGTGATTTTATAATAATTCGCGCCCCTTCTACCCTTCATGAGCCCGGAGATTACTGTAGTGCGCCCACCGGTCTTTCCCGTTTTAAATTCATTAAAGGATCAGTAGCTGTATGAATTTTAGATAAATATATTTTAAATGAGAAATCGTATATTTTAAAATTATTTGTAACTTGTAATTCCAAGCTAAGACAAGATTGGAAAGGGACACTTCATTTCTGAGTGTGCATGTCTCAATATAAGTAGTGGAGAATGAGTGAAAATTATTGGATTTATGATTAAAGGAATGAAATAATTTTTTACATTAACAAAATATAAGCATGTTTTTATTGGGTTAACGCATTTTAACTTATTGGAGTAACTTCGATGAAATTTCCATATATATTTCTATTTTGTTGTTGTGATAAAAACAGGGGGAGCGGTGGTGGAATGGTTCGAGTGCTGACTTTCTAGGTAGCGGGCACGCCCCCTAATTGCGTGTTACGAGGAGAAAATGCATGCCAACACTCCGTCCTCCGGAAGGGACGTTTAGCAGCTCGGTGCTTCTCGCAAAGAGTAGGCTAATGCAGAGTTTCTCTCCTCCCTACTCGTGTGTCCGTTTATCGATTAAAATGCCCATGTGCTGTTGCAACTAGCTTCCCAATGTCGCGATAAAAAGTTATCTTATCTCCAAACTAACCCCAAGGAAGTGCTTGAATATCTTAATATGATATCACCTTGTCGTTCCTCAGGCCACGATGGCATTAGCACTGTTTTTGTACGAAATTGTGCTTCCTCTCTCTCTACCCTTTTAAGTATTATCCTCAGCCGCTGTTTTTCGGCAAGGATTTTTCCCACCAAATGGAAATCTGCGGAAGTTGTTGCTATCCACTAATCCGGTTCAAATCCATTAACATTAATTATCGTCCAATCTCTATCCTTCCCATTCTCTCCTCTGTCTGTGAAAAAATTATCCTAAATCGCCTCTATTATATCACATCACCCCATATTTCGTCAAAGCAGCATGGTTTTCTTCCCGGCCGATCCTGTTTAACTAACTTGGCTGTTTTTCAGAAACACGCCATTGACGCAATAGAAAATAAATCACAGCTAGAAACCGTATTTTTAGACCTCACTAAAGCGTTTGGTTCTTTAAATCACACACTTCTCTTACATAAACTCCAACACCGCTTTGGTGCTCATGGTTTTCTCAGCCTGATTTCCAGCTACTTAACTAATAGAAGACAATGTGTTAGTATCTGTGGTGTTTCTTCTGACTGATCAGTGCTATCACCTGGTGTTCCCCAATGCAATGTCCTTGGACCTTATTTATTTAATTTGTTTATAGATGACTTAGCAATTTCAGTATTTACTTCTCAAGCTGAAATTTTATTATATGCCGATGATTGTTAAGTTTTTCAACCAATTGATTCTTTCCCTGATTATCTATCCTTCCAATATACGATTAATAATGTAACAAATTGGTGTGATACTTGGCAATTACGACTAAACTTGCCTAAACGCAGTGTTCTCTCTGTCACTTTCCGCAAAAACCCCATTCTCTGGGATTATACAATGAATGGAACTACTTTAAAAATGGTGACACTGCAGAGAGATTTAGATGTCTTGACAGTCACTAAACTAAACTTTTCAGAATACATTTTCACGATGATAAGAAAGGCTCTCTCTCTCCCTCTTCTTGGCATTCTTTACAGATGCACGGAGCTGAGGGATCCTGTGGCTTTGAGGACGTATTTCTGCTCTATTGTACTTCCCGTAATTTCCTTTTGCTCACCAATTTGGTCCTCATCCTGCATAACTAATTTACGCTCCCTTGAGCAAATTATGAATTTTTTAATAAAAATGATTAGAATACGTGTTCCTTCTCTTCGTTATGCTACAAAACATACACTCCTCTCCACAATAGCCATTGACAATCCTTCTGCCAATTATCATAAACAAGATATTTCTTTTCTCCACAAAATTCTAAATTCTCATATTAATTCCCCTGAGTTATTGTCTTTTTCAACTTTCATGTGCCCTCTAGATCAACCCTATTATCCCACATTCTTCACACTAATATCCCTAGGAATTCATGGATCCAGCGTCCTCTTTTCTTCCGTCTTCCATCCTTATTAAATTCCCTCCCATCTGATCTTGATGTTTTTCGCCTCTCACTTCCCTCTTTCATGAAACTGTCCTCTCAGTTTTTAAGTAAGTGACACTATATGCTAATATTATTATTTGATGTTATTTACTGATGTTATATTTGTGTATTTATATTTCACTGTAAAATGCCATTTTAGAGCTGCATGTGAAATCATTTCTAAATAAATAAGGACTCTTATTTCCTTTCGGTTTTTAATACAGAGCCGGCCAGGAAAATCGCGGGCCGGTAAATTTTAATCAATAAAGCAACCTCTCTCACTATGAAAGTGTTCGATATGTTTTCGATTAAAAAAATCTAAGTACATTATAAACAAAACAAATATTTTTTAGAAAGTGCAGAGCCTCTGTAATCGCGTGGTCCTGTGCAGTCGTACCGTAAGCACCGGCATCAGGTCGGCCCTGTTTAAACATAAAAACAATTGCATTTCTCACGTTATTGCAACCTGGCAGAGTACACCAACAATACCATATATCAGGAAAGCGATTTAATTTAGAGCTGACCTTGCATGCCCTGCGCAGACTCCTTTCGTAAAAATACAGGCAACCCTCTTTTAACAAACGAAAAAGACTCGTTGAACGATCATGAATTTCCCATTGACTTCTGTGTTAAAATCTATGATGCATTCCAGCCAAAATATTTTCATTCTTGAATTTATTTTATACTTTTTATTTGTTAAGAATATTCCGTCAATGCACCTAAAATATTGGTTCAATGGGACAACCGAAACAACCAAGCAATATTATAGGTACGGTATATATTTCACAAACTTTCTCATATGCTACGTAAGCATTAGGCATTTATCGGTAACGCTGCGTCATTTTGACTCAGTTGAACTTGGAATAAGGAAATATCATTAAAACTGTTTTAAAATTATTTTAACGTCAAAATGTAGTAAACTTTAGAAATGTGTAAATTAACAACTAGGGCACAATTGGTTTTGGTGCTCGCCATTGATAGGCTTCTTGCAAAATATGCAGAGAGTGGAGGTTTTCCGTCTCTTGGCATAATGCCTCAAATGACAGTACTTTCTTGAAATTTGTTGCTCTGTCGCTTGAGGTTCTTCAGAAACCTTATTTCCTCTCCTAAGGCTTTGCAAATCATAGCTGTCAGACAGGGACGGATCCAAGGGGGGGGGGGGGGCGATGAGGGCGATCGCCCCCCCCCTTCCCCCTTGGATTCTCTCTGGGACAAAGGAATGAACTCGATGAGCAGGCCGTCATGCGGCGGGACGGTTCCTCCAGTAGGCTTAAGTTTTGGCACAAAAACTTCTTCGAAATTTCCCATGCTTCTCGTCTTTATAATCGCCGTCTTTCACAGGATTTAGGCTTGTTGCGCATTAAACGTAGGGCAGGCGGAGTTTTTGTGACTCTTCATTTCAAATGGTACCCGCATATTGGGAGGAATACCTCTGCCTCTTCTGCATCGCTTCTGTGTTTGAGACAAAGCTTCCTCTCTCACTCTCTCTCTCTCTGTCACTCTCTGCGTGGCCATAGCACCTTCGGAAGCTTCGGAGTCATTCTACGGATTGTTCGAGCAAAAAGGGTCGCTTGGAGATGGGAGCACCCTGGTCGGTGCTGGAAGGTGCTAATTGGGGTGGTGGGCGGAGAATGGTATTCTCAGGATTTTCAACAAATGGCGAGTGAAGGGGTGGGAACCTATCCACGTGGAACCCTGCCCTCGACTGCTCTCAATGTGCGCACTCCAGGCGCCTGGCCTTTTGGAGAACCCTCGAACACGGTGCAGTAAAGATAGTATCATATGATTCCTCTCTCTTTCGAACCGCGAGTAGGAGCGATGACCATGTCATCGACCTACGGTAATGGCTAGGTGACGGTAAAAGGACGAAATAATGCGATCGGTTTATTACCTCGCTACCCCTTTCACCCTTTATCACTGGTTTTGGGATTTCCTTATTTTTGTTTAGAGTCCTTCCCCATCTCTAGCTGAACTTCCTCATGTCACAAGATTCTGTGCAAGAGGTCTTTCGCCGCCTAGCGTTTTTCCATTATTCCCCACAAGATTTTACTGGCGTTTTCAGATCAGTGTTAAAGTGATCCTCTAGCCTCTAACAGTGAGCCGGGCAGTTCTACGCGTTTAATATTAGTGTCGACTCTATTCTAGTGCATTAACAACCAAGTGTGACAATTTATCATGTGCCGCAATCTAATTGATTATATTAGCAGTTAAATAAGTGTTCAAGATCTCCTTGCTTCATGCTAGTCTACCAGTGCTACTAACCTTTTTGGATGCTGACGTCAAACTTTCGTAAAAATTGTGTCTTATCATGAATTCTATAGTAATTTTTTAAGTGATCTGCTTGTTGGCTTTTAAAAAATTTAATATTTATAACATTTATTTTTGTCGAATTAGACTTATTATTAATATAAATTTAACATAATTTACATCTAATAAAAGTAATATAAATTAAAGACATGAAATTGATCTTCAAAAATATTTACTTATTTATCGGTATTATTTTACTTCATTCAGCATAGTAGACTATATTTAAATATACTTTATCGTTAACCTGATTTATTATTAATACATTTCCAGATATCCCTTTATAGAAATAACATCAAATAGACAAGAACGCCTGAAAACGTTGCATTTTTATCTTAATTCTTCAGAGACAGAACCTAAGATAAATTCGAGCAATCAAAAAGTGGCAGTTTTCACCTCACTACCAACGAACTCCTTAACGAGAGAGATCTTTGCTAATGATGACAGCAAGCAGTGCAGTCATTTCATCGATTTATCCCGTCGATATCGAACACCATGGTAGTGCTATGGTAAAAAACGATATCGGTTTTTACTTTGATGAAGGAATATTATTAGATAATTGACCAAAAAAAGAACTTTTAAAAAATCCGTTTTGCCCGCCAAAAAATTACGTCTTTCCGTTTTCTGAACATCGAAGGAAAGGCAACATTAAAAAAGATACCTTAATCAATCTCACTTGGTTAAATATGCCTGGCTAGTTTATTCTCCTACGAAAAGAGGCATTTACTGCATATATTGTACCTTGTTTGCTCCCAAAACTGTTGGTGCGATTAACTGTAAATATGAGAGTGGGGTTTTGGTATCAAAGCCAATCACTGCATTTTCCAAACTTTTGGGGAAAGATGGTATTCTTGAAAAACACCAAGGCAATGTCTATCACAAACGTGCTGTAGGGTCGGCAAAAGATTTTTTAAGAAATTTTGGAAAGCCCCAATTTGAAGATCAAAACATGTTGATTACAGCCCGATTAAAACAAGTTCAAGATAATCGAAAGCGCCCTTTGCCCATTATTGATACGATAATCGCTCTAGGTAGACAAAATATACCACTTCGAAGCCATAGAGATGACGGTTGTTTGTCAGACGTGCCTGAATGCAATGAAAGCATAACTAACGAGGGGAACTTTCGCGCTATATTAAAATTACGTATCCGAGGAGGAGATAAGGATCTTGAAAATCACCTTAAATCCTCTAGCGCAAATGCTACTAACATCTCAAAAACGACTCAGAACTCAGTCATTCAGTGTTGCGGCGATAAAATTTTTAAAAATATTCAAGGCTTTGTGAGTGAAGGAAAGTATTATTTCATTTTATTTGATGAAACAACAGATATATATCTAGTTTCGCAGTTAAGCATTATTATTAGGTATGTTAATGAAAATAAAATAAGAAAAGATTTCCTTGGTTTTGTGGACTTGCATGAGACAAATTTCGGATCAGGCATTTATGAAGAAATAGAACCAAAATTGAGTGGAAATGTGATAGGAAAATCAGTGGTCCAGTTTTTCGCCTCGCTTTCAATTTCAACAAATATAAAATTCTATATAAAATATTATGTCCTTTTCAGCTTTATGGCATTAATTGATTCGCAATAGAAATTCCAAGAGGAAGAAGACAGTTTGGGTCGCGTGCCTCCAAGCCGCATACTTGCAGAGAAAACACGGTCTCATAAATTAAATAAAACACCGTGAACGAATATAGTTAAACAATTGAGATTAAGCACACGTAATGAGAAGACTACAACACACATTCTATTATAATTTACTCCTATTTGAAAATCTCTTTCTGTTATTTCAGACCGTCAAAGTGACGCCAGCCGCCGCAACGCTCAGAAAAGGGGGCCATTTTTCATTCTCAATCTAAAAACCTACCTTAATGATCTTTCTAAAAATTCTGCATTACCTGAATTAAACGTAGAAATAATTTATCCACACGCTGATATGCCTTGCACGAAAATACCATGAGCCATTTTTGATCTATTAAGCCGCAAACTCGAGTCTACATACTTTTGGTGCGGACAGTAGACCTGAGTTCTACTATAAAATGCATTGCAGACCTTGTTTGTTTATTAGATTTAGAAAGGAAAAGGGCTGACGAAGTATTTCGTGGAATTTGGAAAAGTGCTAATAAATTGGGTGATACCTTGGGATTCGAACTAATGAAACCCCGGCATGCAACTGGACGATATGCAAAAATGTCCAGTTCTGAAACCGCTGAGGAATACTACCGGCGCAATTTATTTGTCCCTATGATCGATACTCTCATAGCTGATTTTCAAAGCTGTTTTTGTGCTGACACATTGAAATCATTCTATTTAAAGAATATGTTGCCGAAAAAGCTAATTTGTTTGAATGGAGACGATTTTCTAAATATAGATTCATCGTCATGGACCAAATATTCTGCTTTGTTGAAAGAATTGAGTGTTTCAAATTCAATTGATGTTTTTCTAAGCGAATTAAATATGTGGAGAACCAAATGGGAACGTGAATCCACGTGCGATTGACTTGAATGCATGCGAAGTTTTCAATTTGTGCGAAGAAGAAATCTACCCAAACCGCAAAATTTTACTGAACATTTTATTAACTCTCCCTATAAGCGTCGCTATCTCTGAACGGAGCTTTTCTGCTCTGCGACTACTAAAAACCTGGATGCGTAGCCGAATGAGTGAAGACAGGCTTTTGGGTTTGGCGTTACTTCATATCCATCAGGATATTCACCTGAACCCGGAAAAGATTTTAGATCGATTTGCAAATTCTGGCAATCGACTGGTCAATTTTATATTGTAAGAAAAAAATATATATCAAAATGTACAGAATAGCACTGGTTTGTGGATGGCTGTATTATATTCATGTAATTAGATTAAATTCCAAATTTAAAATTCATGCAATCATATTTGTTACAACATAAAATTAATAAAATGTATTTCTTGCCTATTGTAGCTATTAGCGTTCTTTTCCTTAAGTTAAAAATTAAAACATATAATATGATATTTTCACATAATCGAAGTTATGACGAGGAACCCAAACTAAATGTTGTTAGCAAAATACATTTCATATATACTTTATACAATTTGTTTATGATAGTTATCACATAATTATAACATTTACAATGGTTAATTATTTTAAAAATAAAGAAATAAAGTAATTTTGACAAAATTTAGGGTAATTATTAAAATATTCCTCACTCACGTGGGTTAATGGTCCGTAATCGCCCCCCTCCCCCTTTGGGAAGTTTTCGATCCGCCCCTGCTTTCAGATCATTAGTTAAGTATGTCAAACTAAGTCTGCCTTTTTGCCATTGACACATCAGCCCCTTGTGCAACTCTTGCATAAATTATAGCCGATAACAGTGACCGGAGAAAAATAACGTGTTGCTCTTTTGACAGAACATGGATAACTAACTAGAGGAAGCACTGTTAAGAGAGGGGGGGCGTGCTTGAACACGAACAGCGCTAGACACATCTTTCGGAAGTGTGTGGGTCAGATTGAATCTCGTTACACTTCTAGGGTTAAACTCTTTCCTGGATGGAATGAACTCAAACAACAAAACCGCGGGAAATTTTTTCTGCACATAAATGGTATTAATATATTCTTTGAATATAAAACTTGATAAATAGTTATACCATACATAAATGTCAAGTATTTACAGGTTGACGAAGGCACATTGGCGCTTGGCAGAATGACAGAATTCGCCCTTATTTATGTTCGCCCTTTTTACTATCGCATTTATTGCTCCGCCTATTTGACGTGATACCCGATGAGGGAATGAACATTAACCCATCTGCCTACCTAACCGTCTCCGAAGCGGCCTCAGTAAAAGTTTCCAGCCTACAACTAACCGTCGATTAGACAGTTTTGTAAAGAGGTATGTTATCGTCGATAAATAGTCTAATGGCAAAGTTGTTAGATGGCTTCAACTGTCTTTTTATCCGCTACTGTAATAAGCCGAGGTTGGAATTTCTGACCTTGATGAAATTTTTGCGTCGCGAAAGAATAGCGCGCGAATGGGTAAACATTCGTCAACACGAACGTACGTTGAATAAATGAATGAATGAAAGAGAGTTGTGTGTATTGCGATGAGCTTTCCACCATGAAGGTCAAGGAATGACAATCGAAAAGTCGCTGGAGAGATAAAAGTTTTCACTGATAAGAATGTTCCTTCCTTAGCAGGTCGGGAGGGACGTGCTGTACTTTGACTGTGTTAATACAAATTTCCAGGAATTTCATGTTCCTTACATTTTTATAAAAATCTTTCCTTCATTTTTGAGAAATAATCGACACGTGAAAAAGCAAAATAGAATTACTCTCAATTGCTGTGCAGTTTCATCTCGACAAAGTTTCTTGTTCCGGGCAATATCCTATACGAATACGAGATTTCATCAGAATCTGCAAAAACAGTTTAGGCCCAAGAGCAGTTCACAGACGGCTGGCTGCAGACATACGAAATCAGGCTTTTTCAGGCTCAGGAGCACGTAAAACGTGCATATTAATTAATATCTCTTATATATATATATATATATATATATATATATATATATATATATATATATATATATACACACACACACACTAGTAGTTGGTGCTTGCATTCTGCAAACATATCATCTCAACATAAAAAACATTCATTTTTCATATTTCATTATTACAAATATTTTTTAATTTTAAATATTTCACCTCCGGAGCGATTTTCGTTTTTCCCTTACGTAAAAATAATAGACTAAAACAATACCAAAACTTTGCAGTTTTAAGAATTTTATACTTTCTCCATTATGGGGTACTAATGCTACACATTTCTGCCAAATTTTAAAGTTGTAGTACTTCTAGAAGTGAAATAATATATTTCCAATTGTTTAAATTTTAAATATTTTTAACGGCCGCCGCAATATGTTTATGGAGAGATTCAAATATTCATTTGTGCAAATGCACTACTCTGTACATAACTAGAAAATTTCAGCTTCCTAGCTCATCCAGTAATGTCTAAACAGTTATCTATTTGTTTATACTTTAAGAATTTTTAACTGCCAAAAAAAATGAAATATCAAAATTTGTATAATCCCTATTTCGTTTTTTTACAAATTCTACTGTTGAAAAAATTTCAACTACGTAGCACATGCGCAAAGATATAAACCTTGAAAATTTGTTTAAACAATTGCGAATTTTTAGCGTCCACATTGTTGCACTTTTTCAAGATTTTCGTTTTTTCTAGTAGGTTTTGTACAAAATCCTATATAAGAAAAAAATTTCGAATCTCCAGCTCATCTAGAAGTGCCTAAACATTAGTATCCTCCTCCTCTGTAAGAAACGTCAATATATAATGACAAGTAGTTTGGTGCTTGCGTTCTGCAAGCATTTCATCTGACCCTGATAAACATTAATATTTCAGAGAGATATGGCATTATTAGAAATATTTTTTTAATTCAAAATATTTCACCTCTGCAACTAATTTCTATCTTTCCTTATTGAACAATATTTGATTAAAACAATACCTTAAATTTGCAATTTTAAGAATATTACACTTTATCCAATGTAAGGTGCTAATTCCACACATTTTTGTCAAATTTGAAGTTGTAGCACATCTAGAAGTGAAATTATATTTATTTAATTGTTTCCATTTCAAAAGTTCAATGCGGCCGCAATAACACTTTGTTGGAGCTTTTCAAATGTTTGTTAGTTTAAATGCACTGAGCTTTACTTACCTTTAAAATTTCAGCTTCCTAGCTTGCCCCATAATACCTAAACATTTATCTATTAGTTTAAACTTTAAGAATTTTTAACAGCCAAAAAATTAAAATATCAAAATTTTTATAATTTTTTATTTCGTTTTTTCCGAAAATCAACCCATAAAAAATTTCAGCTTCGTGCACATTTGATAATACACAAACCTCAAAAATATGTTTAAACAATTGTGAAGAGCTATGCCGGCGGGAGATAATTCTCCTGGTAGGACCATCCAAGCCGGAAAGGTCTGAGGGGAAGAGTCAGGCTAAGAAGCAGTCTTGGGGGTTTTACATCCCCCTGTGCAAGGGCAGCAGCTTGCTCAGTACCTCTGTAGGTGGTGATCATGTGGATCTGAACAGCTACAGATGGGTAATCACTCTGTGAAACTGCGATGAGGAAAGCAAGGGGAAACTACCTCATTATATTTCCCATGATAGGCTGAAAAGCTGCAAATACCTCTATGGATCTCTCTGGGGTAAAATATTCCAGAGGTAAAATAGTCCCCCAATCGGATCTCCGGGTGGGGACTACCCTAGGGGATGCACAGAGGAAATGTAACATTAATAGGAAAGCAAGTGGTGAGAAATTAAGAATAGGCACATGGAGCGTTAGGACTATGAATTCAGGGGGTAAACTAGAGAACTTAAAAAGGGAAATGAGAAGGAATAATGTAGGTATAGTAGGTGTTAGTGAAGTTTGGTGGGAAGGAGAAGGCGAGATAAATTCAGACGAATTTAAGATTATTTACTCAGGAGGAGAGAAAAAGGAAAGGAGAGTGGGGATTATAATGAGAAAAGAGATAGCTGAAAGAATTAGCAAGGTAGTGACAGTTAATGATAGATTAATAGCCGTAAAACTTCAGATGGAGCCAGTGGAAATACTTATAATTCAAGTGTATATGCCAACGACTAATGCTGGCGACGACGAAGTAGATGAAATGTATGAACAGATTATGGAGATATTGGAGGAGGAGGGAAAAGGAAGGGTCAACACCATAGTAATGGGAGACTGGAACAGTGTAGTCAGAGAGGTACAGGAAGATAACATAGTGGGAAAATATGGACTAGGGAAGAGAAATGAAAGAGGGGAGAAACTTGTGGAATTCTGCCATAGAAATAGATTGATTGTAACTAATACATGGTTTAAGCATCACCAGCAGAGACTTTACACATGGAGAAGCCCAGGAGACCAGAGACGATACCAGATAGATACATACTAGTCAATGAAAGATTTAGAAATAGCATTAAAAATGTGAAAACACTACCAGGGGCAGATATCGATTCTGACCACAAACTTTTGGTGGCAAATACACAATGTAGACTGAAGAGCGTTAAGAGAAACATAAGAGTTAACAAGAAATGGAACTTAGAGGAACTCCTTAAAAACAAGGAGGCTATCATGACTGAGCTGGAGGAAAGGTTGGGAGAGAGAGCTGAAGAAAATAGGAAGAATGTAGATGAGGAGTGGAGATACATCCATAGCAACATTAAAGATGTAATGGAAAAGAAGGTAGGACAGGTAACGAGTGAAAGAATCAAAAAACCCTGGATCACAGCAGCCATGCTGCAAAAAATGGAAGAGCGGAGAAAGTGGAAGAACATAAACACTGAAGAAGGCCAAAGAAAATACAAGGAGTTAAATAATGCTTTAAGAAGGGAAACAGATAAAGCCAGAGAACAGTGGATAAATGAGAAATGCGAGGAGATTGTCGAATGTGAAAGAATTTGTAGAACAGACCTCATGTATAGCAAAGCAAGGGAACTATTCAAGAAAAAGGCAAGAAAGATAGAACGTAAAGGAATCATGAACAAAAGTGGTAAAATAGTCTCAGAGCCAGACAATGTAAAGAATGTTTGGAAAGAATACATTGAGGTGCTGTATGACAAAGAAGTAAAGCCAATAAATATTGAATTAAATGAAAAAGAGGATGTGGAAAAAGATCAGCTAGGACCAAGTATTCTCGAGTCTGAAGTTAAAAGAGCAATTGATGACATGAAAAGAAGGAAGGCTGTTGGGAGTGATGATATACCAGTGGAGGTTCTTAAGGTTTTGGGGTCGAAAGCAGTTAAGCAACTCACAAAATTTTTTAAACCAAGTATATGATACTGGCATATGGCCTGAAGATTTTTTAGATGTTGTTATGGTACCACTGGAGAAAAAAAACAATGCAAAAATTGTTAAGGATTACAGAACTATTAGTTTAATTTCTCATACAGCTAAAGTTCTAACCAGAATAATAACCAAAAGAATTGAATGTAAAATAGAAAAGGAGCTGCAAGATAATCAGTTTGGTTTCAGAAGAGGAAGAGGGACTAGAGATGCTATAGGATGTATGAGGATGATGATAGAATGAGCGCTAGAAGTCAATAAAGATATGTATTTTTGTTTTGTAGATTGGGAGAAAGCTTTTGACAGAGTGAAATGGGATAAAATGCTGGGTATTTTAAACAAAATAGGAATAGATTGGAAAGATAAAAGACTGCTTAAAAACCTTTACTTTGATCAAAAGATTAGAGTCAGGGTTGAAGGAGAAGAAACAGAAAGTACTTCAATAGGGAGGGGAGTGAGGCAGGGATGTCCTATTTCACCACCGATATTTAATATTTATGCAGAAACATTAACAGAAGAAGCGTTGATAGAAGAGAAAGGATTTAAGATAGGAGGTGAAAGTATTACCACCATTAAATATGCAGATGATCAGGGATTAATAGCAGAAAACGAGAAAGAGCTTCAGAGGATGACAGACAGACTAGTTGAGGTTGGCCAACAATATGGAATGAAGATCAATACAGAAAAAACGAAAGTCATGGTGGTTTCAAAGGAACATAAAGAATTAAATATAATGGTAAATGGCCAAAAATTGGAACAAGTAAGTAGTTTCAAATATCTTGACAGTATTTTAGCGCAGAATGGAAGCAGTACACAGGACATCAGATGTAGGATTGCAATGGCAAAAGCAGCATTTAACGAGAAGAAGGAGCTTCTCACAAGCAAGAAAATAAATTTAGCAACAAGGAAGAAATTAGCAAAAAGCTACATATGGAGCATAGCTCTTTATGGTGCTGAGACGTGGACGATAAGGAGCAAGGAGGAAAAATATTTAGAAAGTTTTGAGATGTGGGTATGGAGGAGAATGATAAAAGTGAAATGGACAGAGAGGAAGAGAAATGAAGAAGTATTAGAAATGGTGGGAGAAGATAGGATGCTAATAAAAACAATCAGGAAAAGAAAAGCAAATTGGATAGGGCACATATTGAGAAGACAGTGTTTACAAAGGAAGATTTTAGAAGGAAAAATTAGTGGAAGAAGAGGAAGAGGGAGAAAAAGAATAGGAATATTAGATAATATAAAGCAGGGATATAATACTTCATCATCATCATAGGTAGTCTGTCCGTAGACAGGTCCGTGATTATTCATGGTTAAACCTGGTTCTCCATATACTCCTATTTTCCGCTGTCCTCTTTATATCTTGATAACTCTCTTTCCCTTTCAAATCGTCTATCAGCTGAAACCTTTTCCTACCTCTTTCCCTTTTCCCATCTAGTTTTCCTTCTAACACGTCTTTAATCATACTCTCTCTCCTCAGGTAATGTCCAACCCAGTTAGCCTTCCTCTTTCTGATAGTCTGTATAATCATTCGCTTCTCTCCTATTCTTCGTAGCACTTCATCGTTTTTCATCCTATCTGTCCATTTTATCTTCAGCATTCTCCTCCAAGTCCACATTTCAAAGCTTTCCAAGTATTTGATGTCATTTTTCCTTAGCGTCCATGTTTCTGCCCCATACAATGCTATACTCCATACGTAGCATTTTATCAACTTCTTGCGGATATCTTCCCTTATATTCCCTGTAAGTAGTTGTTTCTTTCTCCTGAAAGCCGCTTTTGCTTTTCCTATTCTAGTTTTGATCTCATCCGTACATTTTGCCTCTCGTGTTATGATACTTCCAAGGTATTTATATTCTGAAACTTGTTCTAATGGCTTTCCCCCAATAGTTATGTTAAGATTCTCTTCTTTACCCGATATTCGAATGACCTTGGATTTTTCTGTATTTATTTCCATACCGTATTTTCTACCTGTTATCACTAGTCTATTTATCATTTTTTGTAGCTCCTCTTCCTTTCTTGCTAGAAGTACTTGATCATCTGCGTATTTTACTGTTCTTATAATCCTTCCTCCAATTTTGAAATCCCCTGTGCCTTCTAAAGCTTCTTGCATTAGACTTTCTCCATATATATTGAATAGGGTTGGCGATAGGCAGCAGCCTTGTCTTACTCCTCTACCGATATTTATTCCGCAGGTGTCCACATTCTCAAACCTGACCTTTACAACTTGATTCTCATATAGATTCCTAATCAGTCTCCTGTCTTTCCAGTCTACACCTATATCCTTTAATATCTTCATCAACTTTACCCAATTTACTCTATCAAAGGCCTTCTGCCAGTCTACGAAACATGCGCAGATATCTTGACTGTATTCTATTGCCCTTTCTGATATGATTCTAACTACTCCTATAGCATCTCTAGTTCCTCGTCCTTTTCTGAAACCGAATTGATCTTCCCCTATTATTTCTTCTGCCTTTTTCTCCAGCCTTTTATTAAGAATCCTCGTGATGATCTTGGATGTGTGTGACAGAAGGCTTATAGTTCTGTAATCTTTACACTGCATTGCCTTTGGCTTCTTCTTTAGAGGGATCATTGTTACTTCTAGGAAATCCTGAGGCCACTCTCCCGTGTCGTAAATCTTATTAATTAATTTCGTGATCGCTTTTAGTCCTTCTGATCCTATGACTTTAAGTATCTCAGCCGGTATTCCATCGCTGCCCGTGGCTTTCCCCTTCTTAAGTTCCACTATCGCTTTTTCTACTTCGCTCTCCATAATACTTGGTCCTAAGTTGTCTTCTTCAATGTTTTCCTCATTTTCCAGTTCTATTTTTGCTGCTCCTGTCTGTTTGCTGTATAATTCCTTAATGTATTCTTCCCATACCTGTGCTACATCCTTTGTTTCTGAGACTATCTTCCCATCCGTATTCATAATTCCTTTACCACAAATTCCATTAGACTTCTTATCTTCTAATTCCAGTGCCCTAGCGTACATCATATTGTACCGTCCTAATTTCTCCATTTGTTCTATTTCATCACATTTTCCTTTTAGCCAATTTTCTCTAGCTTTATCTGTTACCCTTCTCAACTCATTGTTTATACGCCTATAGTTGGCTCTACCTTCTTCACTGTTAACGTTTTTCCATTTTCGTCTCTCATCCATTTTCTCCAGCATTTCCTTCGTGATCCATGGTTTTCTGATTTTCTTCTCTTGTTTTCCAATCTCTTTATCCAAGGTTTCCTTGATACTGGTTTTAATTTCATCCCATTCTATATCGACGGTCTTCGGTTTGTTTTCCAACTTTCTTAGGTTATCTTCCAACTTCATGCTGACTACATCCTGCCTTTCTTTCAGTTTTTCTAGGTCCCAGGTCTGTCTTTCTCTTCTCGTTTTTCTTATTTGTTTGAGCTTTGTACTCACGTCAAGTATTAGAAGGCTGTGATCTGAATCAATGTCTGCTCCTTGCAATACCTTGGCGTTCTTTATGCTGTTCCTAAATCTTTGTTTTACAAGGATGTAATCTATTTGGCATCTCATTCTATCTCCTGGGCTTTTCCATGTGTATAACCTTCGTTTATGGTTTTTGAACCATGTATTAGTCACTACAAGGTCATTATTGATGCAGAATTCTACGAGTTTCTCCCCTCCTCGATTTCTCTTCCCAAGTCCGTATTGCCCGACAACATTTTCTTCCTGTCCTTCTCCGACTATGCTGTTCCAATCTCCCATTATTATGCAGTTTACCTTTCCTCTTCCGTCTTCTTCGTAAATTTCATTAATTTGCTCATAGATCTCATCTATTTCTTCATCGTCATGAGCTGACGTTGGCATATATACCTGGATTATCAGCATGTCCACTGGGACTGCTTTTAGCTTTATTGCCATCAGTCTATCGTTCGTTGCTATTATCTTTGTCACGCTTTTCATCATATCTTTCCTAAGTACCAGAGCTACTCCCCTTTCCCCACTATTTCCTCCAGAATAAACTACCGTGAATTCTTCCGAGTCGAACTGTCCTTCTCCCTCCCATCTAGTTTCGCTTAGCCCTATAATGTCAACTCTATTTCTTCTCATTTCTTCTTTCAAGTTCTCTAGCTTTCCTGCCTTTCTCATAGTTCTTACGTTCCAAGTCCCTATATAATACTTATAGAGATATAAAAGAGGCTTCTAGGGAGAGAGAGAAATGGAGGCAGCGATTCAGTTATAACCTGTCTTCGGACAGAAGCATGATGAATGAATAAATATATATATATATATATATATATATATATATATATATATATATATATATATATATATATATGGATGGCAACAAGGTGTTGGGATGAGGAAACCTAGTGAACACTCACCAATAGGACGACTTCAGGTTGGCGAGGCCCCGAGGATGTTGAAGCGACACACGTAAAAGAACACTAAAACACAGAAACCAGTTCTCTCTCTGTAGCATATATATAGTGTGTCACTTTACGTTACTCTTTCGCTGAAGAAGGGCGTAGGCCCGATAAGCTTGCGTGTTTTTTTGTCCTTTTGTGTTCGTGTGTTTCACGTGTCTCTTCGACGCCCTCAGCAGCCTGCCAGCTGGGTCCTCAACTTGGTAAGTGTCCGCTGGGCTTCCCTCAACACCTTGTTGCCACCCTCATCACTACCTTTTCTTTTCCTTTAGTTAATATATATATATATATATATATATATATATATATATATATATATATATATATATATATATATACAGTCAAACTCGTTTATAACGAGCACGGTTGTAACGAGTTCACGGCTATAGTGAGCAAATTCTACCTCCAAGATAAGTTTACGAGCATTTACATACAAATATTTCTCGTATATAACGAGCACGCTTCACGGATATATCGAGTAAACTTTGACCACTTCTCACTGTCTCAAACGCGGTGGCGGTCAGCCCCTTAAATTCTCATAGTGACCCAAAATATGTAACCTTGTGTTCTTGAGTCCAGCCTCTACACCCTATCCATCGGGGAGGTTAAAGACCGCGGCGTTGTTGTTAAAAAATAATCCCTTCGTCCAAACCAAATTCCCAACTTGCAGGTACAGTGGCACTCGCGGAGGTCCTTTGTCCTCTCCTCCCAACCCCCAGCTCTTTTACAGCCAGGAGGTTGTGTTTGGAAGGGGGTAGGTGGCTGAGGGCATGTACAATGGCGCCCACCCCCGTCGCTCAGCCGAATGCACCCAACACCGTTTCCCACGTAAAGATGGGAAATCCCACGTTTAACCCGTCTCCTCATTAACTCTTCCTGGAATTGGTATGCTCACAGTTTGCAAAGAAAGTTCGTAGCGTTGATCACAAAAATCAGTTGATATTTTGCCCTTGAACGAGTAACATGTCCGTACATAAAAGGAAGTGTTTGTCTATTCGCGAAAAGGTTGATATTATTCGAGAGTTAGAACGTGGTAAAAAAATGTTGAAGTGTGTACAAAATTTAATTTATCATCGTCTACGGTTTCTACCTTATGGAAAAACAAAGAAGCGATTTTATATGCACTAGAGAACAACCTAACAACGAACAAGAAAATGAGGAAGTGCGACTTGGGTAGTGATTAAGGATGCAGCTGTGAGTAAATTTTATATGTACGTATGTTTACTTTAAATTTTCTAGTTTATTCTCATTTTTAGGTTTTTTCATAAATTTACTAAATAACCTTTCTGTTTATATATTCACTTTTACTTCTTATGTCCTATTTCACCATACGCATGCATGCTTTTGCCTTCACGGATATTAAGTTTAACGGCTATAACGAGCAAAACTAAACGGTCCCGTGGCGCTCGTTATAGCCGAGTTTGACTGTATATATATATATATATATATATATATATATATATATATATCATTATATATAGACGTTCCTCACAGAGGAGGAGGAGGATATAACATACTAGTAGAAGGTGCATGCATTCTGCAAGCTTTTCATCACACCTTCAAAAAACATTTATTTTCCACAAAGATATTTCATCATTACAAATATTTTTTTAATTCTAAATTTTTCACCTCCGCATCGATTTTCGATTTTCTCCTATGTAAAAATAATAGATTAAAACAATCCCCAAACTTTGCAATTTTAAGAATTTTATACTTTCTCCATTATGGGGCACCACTAATGCTCGACATTTTTGCCAAATTTTAAAGTTGTAGTACTTCTATAAGAGAAATAATATTTTTCCAATTGTTTACATTTTAAACATTTTCAAAGGCCGCCGCAATATGTTTATGGAGAGATTCAAATGTTTATTTGTGCAAATGCACTACTCTGTAAATAATTTGAAACTTTCAGCTTCCTAGCTCATCCCGTAGTATCTAAACAGTTATCTATTTGTTTAAACTTTAAGAATTTTTAACTGCCAAACAAATTAAAATATCGAAATTTCTTTAATCCCCGTTTTGTTTTTTTACAAATCCTACCTCTAAAAAATATTTCAGCTCCTTAGCACATTCGGAAATGCCTAAACCTTGAAAATTTGTTTAAACAATTGCAAATTTTTAATGGCCGCATTGTTGTACTTTTTCATGATTTTCGTTTTTTCTAGTCGGTTTTGCAAAAATTCTAACTAAGAAAAAAATTTCGAATCTCCAGCACATCCGGAAGTGCCTAAACATTAGTATCCTCCTATATGTTATCATTATATGTTGACGTTTCTTATAGAGGAGGATATAACATACTAGTAGAAGGTGCTTGCATACTGCAAGCATTTCATCTTACCTTGAAAAAACATTAATTTTTCAGAGAGATATTTAATCATGAGAAATATTTCTTTAATTCTAAGGATTTCTCCTCTGGACCGGTTTTCGTTTTTTCATTATGGAGCCATAATGGAGTAAAACAATCACTAATTTTTGCAATTTTAGGAATATTATACTTTTCTCACATTGAGTTAATAATTCCACACATTTCTGCCAAATTTTAAATTTATAGCACAATTAGAAGTGAAATAACATCTTTCTAATTGTTAAAATTTAAATAATTTTTAACGGGCGCAATAACGATTTCATGGATGCAATGAAATGTTTATTCGTTTATATATATTAAACTCTAAATATTTTAAAATTTCAGCTCCCTAACTTGCAGAGTAGTGTCTAAAAATTTACCTATTTGTTTAAATTTTAAGAATTTTTAACTGTCAAACAAATTAAAATATCAAAATTTGCATAATCCCTATTTCGTTTTTTTTACGATTCCTATCTCTAAAAAAATTTCAGCTCCGTAAAACATTTTAAAATTCATAAACCTTGAAAATTTGTTTAAACAATTGCGAATTTTTAGAGGCGAAATTGTTGCACTTGTTGAATATTTTCGTTCTTCTAGTCGAATTTGCACAAAATCAGACCTAAGAAAAAAATTTCGGATTTCTGGAAATGCCTAAACATTAGTATCCTCATCCTCCTCTGTAAGAAACTTCTATATATAATGACTAGTAGAAGGTGCTTGCATACTGCAGGCATTTCATCTCACCTTGATAAAACATTAATTTTTCAGACAGATATTTCATCATTCCAAATATTCTATTAATTCTAAAGATTTCACCTCCGCAGCGATTTTCGTTTTTCCCATATGGAAAAATAATAGTTTAAAACAATCCCCAAATGTTGCAATTTTAAACATTTTACACTTTCTCCTTTATGGGGTACTAATGCTACACATTTGAGCCAAATTTTAAAGTTGTAGCACTTTTAGAAGTAAAATAATATTTTTATAATTGTTTAAAATTTAAACATTTTTAACGGTTGCCGCAATATATATATGGAGAGATTGAAATGTTTATTTGTGCAAATGCACTGTTCTGTAAATAATTTGAAAATTGCAGCTTCCTAGCTCATCCCGTAGTATATACAAAATTATTAAATTTTAATGTTCGAATGGGGTTTAAACAACCCCTAAAATTTACAATTTTAAAAATTTCGACTTTTATAATTGGTTATGACAAATGTTCTATAAACCTGCAAAATTTCAGCTTCCTAAACCTATTAGATTGGTCTACACACTGGGAAAACCTTTTCCCATGGTAACTTATGGGAGATATTCCGGGGTCTCGGGAATCGAACCCAAGACACTGGAAGTAAAAGTGACAATAATTGCTAATAGATATTGCGGCCATCTAGCAACACTAATATGAGAGAGGCCCTATTGAATAAAGCAACTGAAGTTAAAGATTCTGGCATTAATATTGATGAAAATATGTGTTTTATAACACATATAATTAACACTGTGACTTCGTGCAATAAAATGCTGGGCTTTATAGCTAGGAGTACTAGTAATTTTCAGTCTGAGAAAGATCTATGTATTTTGTACTATTCTTTAGGTAGAAGCAAAATTGAATATGGCTGTTATATGGTCACCATATTCACGTAAATGTATAGAATTAATAGAACGTGTTCAAAAGAATTTTTTAATGTTACCATATTATAGAGTATTTCATGTATATCATCTCATAAGCAATTGTATGTTTTGTAATGTGATATTACACCAATTTAAATTTGAAAGATTGTAAACAAGAAGAAGAAGAATAATTACTGACCTTATGTTTTTAATGACATTATAAATTTTGGAGAAGATTACAAATAAACTGAGAAAATTATTTTTCATGTTCCAGTCAAGGATGTGCAACCTAATCCACTTTTTACATAAATTATCCTAGTACAAATTATTGTGTAAATTCACCACTCAAGATAATATGTAAAACATAATGCATACTGCCATAAATTAGACATCTTCTCCAAATAGATTAACTTTATAATAATCCTTTATGATTTATTCCCTTAACAAACTAAAAAGAAGGAATTTGTATGTATGAATTTTATCCAATTGTGATAATTCCTCAAGGACTTAAATCATAAGTATATATTAAAAAACAATTTTTAAGATTATATTACAGAGTAATTCATGTACTTATATCATCTTATAAATAACTATGTACCTTACAAATTGTTATTACATCAATGTTACTGCATCATTATTATATTGTTTTAGTCACTACTTAATTGATATTTTTCCCAAGACTGCCTTCTTGATGTACCTAATGAAACCTTTGATATAACTATAATAGATTGTAACAGTTTTCCCTGAAATTGTAATGTTGGTCAAACTATAAAAAATGCTAAATAAAAATAAAATAAATAAAATAATTGATGTGAACAGTTCAACAAAAATACATGTAAAAGAAATGTTATCATCCCTTGTATTGTGGCTATATCTATACTAAACATGTTGATTTTGTTATTTTAAGTTGCATTCCTACTTCATACAAAATTTCGTTGAAATCGGTTAGGCCAATTCCTTCCAAATTCATAATTACCTAAAAGTTTAACTTTCCAATTGTGGCACCCCTGCTCAGTCGATCCGATCCAAATATGTCCTTCTGGACATTAATTTATATGAAGATACCATGTACCAAGTTGAGTTGAAATCGGTTCATTCATAAAGAAGATGTTAATGCAGTGGTTTCCAAATTGTGGGGCGCGCCCCCCTTGGGAAGATTTCTTATATATTTACTGTCCGTTTAACCATCCTAGTCTTGAGACCTGCAATATGCAGCAGCCAAATTCTAGGCCTTAATTAATTAGGACGTATCGATTGCGTCAATGTTTTTCCTTAAGGTGTCTTTATTAATGGTAATTGTACGCCCAATAGGTGTTGTTTATGAGCTGTAATTCAACATGGTATAGAGGGTGGCTGGAAGATAGTTTTCTTCGGTGAGGGGGGCTTGGCTTTGTAATGTTTGGAAGCCGCTGTGTTATGTGGGACAAACACACACACGGACACCGAGGCGATCTCATAAGACTACTTTACATTTTTTGGAAAGTAGGCTAAAAACACCTCTGTTCTTTATTTAAAACGTACCTAATGATAATAGAATCCAAGACGAAAAGTAGAAGTTTAATATCTCGCCGGATTTTCGCGGATTTCTTCCGCTTTGTCGGTAGTAGTTTTTCACCGCCGGAACTTTTCCGGTTCCAGTAGTTCTCTTCAGAACGCTGCGAGGCAAACTAATATTCGAGTGGCGTTCTGCCGTCTAATTCCCGCGAGTCATCCCTCCCGACTCGCTCAGCCTTGAAAATGTTTAGAAGGTTACGAGATACTTGTGCTCGCTTCGGAATATGGGTCGGGAAAGATTGGCGGGATGAGTTAGTTCGGTGTGGGAACACACGGATGAACGCGCCTTTCGCCTAGAGTTGCCCCCTTTTCGGGTTTGACCCGTAGTCACCGGGTTTGGGCAAGTCATCTACGGACTATGAGATGTCGTAATGTAGGTAGTATATCCGGGTCAGCGATATGAGGAAAATTTGTTTTAAATTTCTCATTCAAAAACGACGTCAGAGACATCTCATGGCGAGTTGCCCGAGTAGGTACAGTTGTATGAATAACGAATTCGACATGATTGAAAGTTGAAAATTCCGAATTAGCGTGTTTTGTGTTATTCTAGGAGTTTCCTCAAATGTGCTGTCGGTAATAATTACGAACTCGTACATGCACGTACCCGGATATTTATTGGTATTCGTCTAATATGCGGTCTATGGTATTTCGCATATTCTAATATGCGGCCTATAGTATTCAAAAGAAGTATTGTTGACAGCGATAAATAATAATATTTACATTTTTAAATAATGTTGACATTCTTGAAATAAATAGTTGTCGATTGAGCTCTCATTAGAAATGCTTGCGAAAGATTTTTATACAATTATTCAAACCGAGGGCTTAGGTTCACTAATGTGCCCTCCATACGATTTCCGGGCTTTTGTTGTTTTGGGAACTATCAACATGGAGGAATATTACGCGACTTCACCGGGTTGGGTAAGTTGGTGGGAGTGTTTTGGTTTTTCGTCAAAGGGACATTTTGCGCGACTTCACTGGGTTGGGCAAGTTGGTTGAAGTGTTTTTTGTTCTTCCACAAAGGGACATTCTGCTCGACCAAGAATCATTTCAGAAAAATTATATTTGGGTAACATAAGCTCTAAATATTTCCGTATATTCTAATAGTTGGATAGACTGCATATGAATATAGACTGTATATTAGAAGAATACCAATTTACTTCAAGGGAGAGGATCTGAGGCCAAAAACCAATCTACAGAAATTAATTAAATAAAAGTCGCATTCAAATCATTATAAATAGATCCTTCTTACATACAGGGTGCCACAGAAATATCCAGCTCACTTTGATCACATATCTTTTTAATTTTAATATGTGGAACAGTGAATCGTCATAACTGCATTTAATGATACCAGGAGAATCCAGACTTTCACATGGAAAACGCTGTCAATCTGCCTGGTATCAGCAGGCAGTGCGACCTTTCCTCCTGAGGACCATTTTTTTCGATGGAACAGTCAATGTGGAAAAGTATCTGAATCTGGATGGCACCTCGCCTCATTATGCCTTTGAAGTGCCAGCTTCACTCGATACCCAGTTGCAAGCTCATTGGATTAGCCATAGTTGAATTTCCCCTTTCTGGAAATTGAAAACGTGTGTGCTAAACCAGTTGAAATGTTGCAAGGTGCCCCAGAAAAATCCAGCTCACTTTGATCACATATATCTTTTTAATTTTAATGTGTGGAACAGTGAATCGTCATAACTGCATTTACTGATACCAGGAGAATCCAGACTTTCACATGGAAAAGGCTGTCAATTTGTCTGGTGTCAGCACGTGGTGCGGCCTTTCCTCCTGAGACATTCTGGGACCATTTTTTTTCGATGGAACAGTCAATGGGGAAAAGTATCTGGATCTGTTGCACCACTCAATTATTCCAAAAATTCACAATAAGTACGGAAATGAAGAGGTTTTCCTTCAGCAAGATGGCACCCCACCTCATTATGCCTCTGAAGTGCCAGCTTCACTTGATGCCCAGTTGCAAGGTCATTGGATTAGCCATAGTTGAATTTCCCCCCTCGTTCCCCTGACTTGTCTACTTTAGACTTGTTTGTGGAGCTATGTAAAAGACAAGATTCATACGCGAAAACCCAAGACAATTTGCCAGCTGAAACTGGAAATTGAAAACATGTGTGCATCTATTCCAGTTGAAATGTTGCAGTTTGTGTGTGACCTGCCTTTTCAGCATTGTGTGAAATGCTACAATGCCGCTGGCAGTCATTTTTAAAAGTTAAATGAAAACTCAGTAAACAAACTTTAAAAACTTGGATGGATGAAAGAATTAAGTGTATTTTTCTTGAATACAAAAATCAAATCCATGCTGAATTTGGGTAAATATTTGATTTTAATCATAAAATTTTGAAAAGTTTTTTGGTTTCCAACAATAAAAAATTCTAACTACAATATCAATGATTCCAATGCCTTTCAATAGGAATTTATTTTCCATGTTTCATGAGCATTGATTTATTTGTTTAAACTGCATTATAAACCATTTGATTTCAGCCAATGTCATATACATATGAGGACGTGATAATTTTAAATTATTTTTTTTATCCGGGTACATACTAAAAAGCACGGATGATGACTCCATAATCCTAACACACAAAATATTCTAATATTTTCATAAATTTTAGTGTAACATATAGGCTATTGTCTTAATGATGATTATAGTTATTGCTGAAAAAGAGCGATTTGAGCCATTAAACTTGAAGTTTGAAAAGTTGGATGCAAGCTGGTTGCCAGAGACAAGGAATTACGGATAGATTCTTTTATTTTGTGGAAAATGAAAATTATTGTCTTATTTATGTATCATTATGTCATTGGTTTTAAACCATGATGTAAACTTATGATGAGGTCATTATACTAACACACTAAATTTAGAAAAATGTTAAAAGTATTTTAATGTTGTTTCGTAGTTTTTCGAGAAGCCTATCCATACTTCAAGAGCATTGATATAATGCATTTACTGGGAATCGATGGACTTGATTACAAAATATCATTGATGTCAACCAACTAGGTAAACATACGGTGAAGTCTAAATCCAAACACAAAATATTCCATTTATATCTTATATTATTATTATTTTTAGTGTGACACATATTCATTATAAATACCTTGCTTAGGAGATCATGTTGGTTTATTTACAAGTTTAGATATTGGTGTATGGTTATTTTTTTAGGAGCTTGCAGTATGCAAGCACCAACAACTCGTAAACTTAAAATATGACATTTAATATTAAGTAATTTTTAGGTATTATTAATATTTTTTGTATTATCTCTTTGTAATATTTATTCTTAATATTAATAATAAATAATTTAAATGTCATTTTTAGTATGTATTTCATCCTTTTTTGTAATGTGGCAAATACGAAAAATCAAAAACCACAAGTGTGGCTAACATCGAATTTCTGTTAGACACCGCTGCACTAAACCAATGAGAACAAATATTTATTTTATTATGTAAATATCATTTACAATATATGCATAACTGCCTCTACAATTATTAAAAGAAAGAAGCATTTTTTTAAGGTTCTTACGACACAATAAAAGTATAATCATTGTCATTAGACATATGTTAAACTGAGATCTTTTTCTATTTTTGGAAAATTGAAATGATTATATGTTAAATATTTGTTTACTCCAGACATTGGTAAATTGTTTGAATTATAACAAAATTTTAAAAAGTCTGATGTGGCCACCACATGCCTTTCTCCATATCTAGAGTATTTTTTATAATTCCAAATAGGTTAAATGATAATAACTATTTTAAGGAACTGCAAGAAAAATTCAAGTATCTTACAAAGAACAGACACCAACTAAAACCGTAGCCTTCTGATATTGGATATAGCCATGAAGCTCCAACAATTAAAAAAAAAAGCGTTACTAATAGTAAGACGTAATTAAGCGTAAAGTGTTGACAATAGTCGCCGGTAGGTGATGTGGTTGAGGAAGCTAAAGAATTTAGTTTTTAGGATATCTCTTAAACAATGCATTATATGGTAATATATTTTGAAAATTAAATTTCCTTCAACTTTTATTCCAGTACGTTTTTACATATATCAAATATTAAAGCAAATATTTTAAAATAATGGATAAGTGACAAGTGTACACACCCACTTCCGGTTGACTGATTTTTACCAAAAACTAATCAACTCTTGTAACTTTCATAAAAATGTCAAATATAAAACTTTGCTTACACCTGATTAATAGTTTTTGAGTTAGAGCACAGACAAATAATCTGTCACATATACACAGACATCATCGAGAAAATAGTTCAGGGGACCTCAAAATATGTATTTCCATTGAAATCTCGTAATCGATTTTTTTATGAAAACAATACTTTCCCATACACTATGGTATGGAGAAAGTTAAAAGGTGAAAAGAAGATTTAAATTGCAATGGATCAAAATGACTCAAAAATTTCCTTATATTTCTATAGAATTTCCCATTCCTTCTAGTATTAATAGAAAATAATTCTGGATTCCTAAAAACAATGTCTTTATTGATATTTTACAAAAACTCATTTAATTAGGATTGACGTGAAAAAATTACATTTTTTTAGCTTTACTGCTTCTTCTTTGAAACATCTACAGCCTTCTTTGCACAACATTTCTTCTTAAGAAATTTTACAACAATATAAATAATTGCAGAGAAAAGTAGATGTGGCAGGATAACTACTACAAAGATAACATCCAGCATATAAAGCTGATACCAAGGTAGATCAGCTGATGCTGGCATCAAATGCTTGGCTCCTTTGTGTCTTATAACATACTCTATCCAATAGACAGCTCTTTCCAGAGGATCATTGATCTGATCAGTTGTTATAGATTTGATTTTCTTCATCTTGGTGGAATATCTGATGGAAAATACAAGTTAATTGATTAAGAGACCAGCAAATACCAGTACTTATAGTACTATAAAGCAGTGGTTTTCAGTCAGATTCATCTGGCAACCCCTCCATCTGTATGTTGGGTCACCACGTCCCCCCGAGATTATTCGATAAGCAAAAAAACTGCTCCCATTTAATCCATACAGAAGGTATGAGGATGATATGGAAATTAATAATAACAGAGCTTTTAATTTTATGCTCTTTATAAATACAAGTTAGAGCACTATAAATTATTTTCTCTACAACTACATATGTCTATCAAACACAATATGTAGCGTATAGTTTACTTTTTTAAGTACTAATCACTACTGAGATATAAATTCTTTTTTGTTTTTATTGCATAAAAATAACTCATTTGTTAAAAAGAGTATCATGCGTTGAAAAGCTACAGAATTTTCAATATTATTTTAACAAAACATGTCGATAAAATAAAATCTGCAGGATACAAGAATACAATCACTTTCCTTAGGGAAGGGAGTTTGCCACCCATCTAAAATCCTATTGTGACCTCCTTTAGGGGTCGCAACCCACAGTTTGAGAAACACTGTTATAAAGTATACTTTCTACTAAAATTCTGGAGATATAATTTCTCATTGTAGGCTAGGCAGAAGTTCTAAAACTAATGTTTTGTTACTCCCACAGAATGTGGTTACCATTTGTTATAATGAGAATCTAATTGAAAAATTATCCCTCTCCAATATCAATAAAAGCTTTGGGAAAATGTTATATGCATTTTAGCTATAAAACATGCAACATCAGTGGAAGTTCACTGATGGTGGATTACAAAGGAGAATATCTACCCACAAAACCCACCTCCATTATCCCTACATATGTAACAACATTAAAAATACCTCTACACACTTTCTATTTTATAATCTGTTATCAGAGTATCACTATTGACACAGGTGTTATGTGGCCCAAATATGCATTTGGTTTTCCCATCCATTCTATGACTATTGAAGAATATAGTTTTTCAATTTGTTGCCAGCCATAAGATAAGCTTGATAATTCTTTCTTAAATTAATGTGAAATCAGCAAATTTAGTGAAATAAATAATATAATTCCTTATAACTTCACTTTGTTGTCTGGGTTTTGTTAGAATAAAAACTGTTTTAATAGATACAGAGAAATGCAATTAGAAAGTTAACTCACGTGGAATCTCCCAAAACCTTGTTAATTGCATTTAGTAAGTTCTCTTGCGTCAGATTTTTTGAATCTAGTTTCAAACCAACTTCGAGCTGAACAACTTTGTTCATGTTTGTGTATTGATCTGCAAAATATGGAATTCCAATGAGTGGTACTCCTCTGTTAGCTGCTTCCTGGAAGCTAAGCAGACCTCCATGTGTGATGAACAGTTTAACATTTGGATGAGCTGAAATGAATAACAAATAATTATTTTTACTAGTCTCAACAGAATTAGAAAACCTGAGAGAACTTCATCTCAGAAATAAGTTTCATTAATAACACAACTATGCAATATAGAACCAATGTGATTATCAATAACAAATTAATGATATAGAGAACTCTCTCAGCCATTGAGCGGTCAAGTGAAATGTATATTTAAACCAAAGAAGCTCTTAATGGAAATAATTTTCTTTCAATTATCATTAAGAGTAGCTACTTTAAAATGCAAGTAAATAAATATTTTACTAAACTGTTTAGTTTAGTAATACAAAATATTTTTTCTTGAATATATTTTTTGTTATAGTGTGTATCCCCCTTGTAAATGAAAAGTACTTGCCCAGTACATCTTGCTGGGGCAACCATTTCTCAAGCCTGATATTTTTTGTCTGTCCAGGTATTGGTTGGTCTCCTTCCCATTTCCAAAGAACCTTCTGTTTCAATTGTGAAAATGCACTTACTAAAGCATCTCTTGTCTCAGTTGGTAAAGTTGCACTCTTCAGAACAGAGCCCAAGCTGAAGTATATGACCCCATCCTTACCAGCATCATCCAGGAAGCTTTTAAGATCCTTAGGATGAAATTGTTATTCATGCATGCAGTTCTATAAACATTCATTGATAGGTATTTCACATGGTTTTAAATTTCTAGTATAGAAGCTGTAATGTGATTTAATTTAAACATTTCATTCACCTTGTAACTTTTAAAGCGATACATCAAGATGTGTTTTTATTTGCCAAACTTCTTTTTGTCAGCAATGTTACAAAAATATAGTTAGAAATTGGTGCTGGTTTCTTAGGATTGCATGCTATATTCCAAACTTAATTCCATTACTCTAATTTTTACTTTCCCCATACGTAGTATAGGGGAAGGTATTGTTTTCATGAAAAAAATCGACTTTATACGGACATATACCCTTTGAGGTCCCCTGAACACGTTTTGACCATTTTCTGTACGATGTCTATATGTGACAGCTTTTTTGTGGGTGCTTTAGCTCAAAAACTATTAACCAGGTCAACGTGAAAATTTATATTTAATATTTGTATAAAAGTCTCAAGAACTGATTAGTTTTTGGTAAAAATCGGTTAAACAGAATTTCTTACTTATCCGTTATTTTGAAATATTTGCTTTAATATTTGATAAATGTAAAAATGTACTGGAATAAAAGTTGTAGGAAATTTAATTTTCTATAACCTTTGTTTGAAAACATATCCAATATCAGAAGGCTATGGTTTGCGTTTATTTCTTGTTTTCGTAAAGTTTAAAATTTTCCGTTTCTTAAAATACTTATTATTATGTAACTTATTTGGAATTTTTAGAAATATTACAGGTATGGAGAAAGTCATGTGTTGGCCACATCCGATTTTTTTGTAATTTCTCCTTTTAAGTTCATAGAATATCTGATTAACAAATCAAATTTCCTTTATGCAGTTTACTTTTATCTAAAATTAACGAATTTCACACAAAGATTTACCATATCATTGTCTTTTTATACAGGATCTTGTAAGGTATCAACAAACATGAGACTCAAAAATTCTTTCACTAATCTCAAAGTTAAGTTAGCATACAATTTGTCATATATACCTGAGCGAAACAATAATTCATTATGTAATATGAAATTATTTCAGAAAATTTGATTTGACCAATAAATTGAATATTTATTTTATTGATGGATTTTTGTAAGAATTATATATTTTTTATGTAATTTTATTATAATTATTGCAACTTTTTTCTGGGATCAACTCACAATCAGATATGTAATGCAAATTGGGTATTCCTTACCATGAATACACTCTAATTAAAAATAATATCTGGTAAGATTACAGAGTAGAACCTCATAAATCCGACATTCAAAAATCCGGAATTATAAAAAATCCGGCACTTTTTGAAAGGGTTTGTCTCTGGTTGTCTACCATCTCAGGTGCATTTCAAAAGGACTATTATTCAACTACAAATAAAACATATCTATTAGACTTGTGTATTATTTCACTCTCGTAAAGATATATCCTCAAAATGTGTAAGTTGTGGAAATAAGGAGACCAGACTTACCAAAAATTCCGCGAATGTCGGATTGTTACATTACGTCCCGAAAATACTCTTCAAATCCCGGATTTCTCATATCTGCTAGATTAAATGACAATGCCACTATTTAGTTAAATAAAAATTTGAAATAACTGAACAAAATTCTTACCACCGAAAATAAGTTGCTCCATATTTCCCCATTTCGATTATTTTTGTCATCTGTACATTCAAAAGGCTGAGAGCTTCTATTATTGAACGATAACAAGAACAATTAAATACTTTCTTTTATTGGGAAGGTTTTCCGACATCACTGCTATCCATAAGAAAGGCATTGGAATCAGTTTCTGGTGTCTTACAATTGCTTTAAAATTAGTTAAACCAAGATACAAACTCGAGATTTAAACCTTTATAAAGGCAAAAGAAAGATGTTCATTTTGGTTGCCGTGAAAATTCATTTACTTTCAAAATTCGCCGGAAAATCCGTTTTTAATACGAAAAAACGCAATTTTTCAATAATGCGAATTGTGAGTTTCCATGCCTTCCGCATTTGAGGTTGAGGTACTATTACGTGAAAATTGAGCCTTTGACAATATTACGTAAATTTGTTTGTTTACATTTCGAGTTCGATTTCGGCCACTGCTGAAAAATAGCTTTTATTTGACTGATATTGACGATATTATTCGTAATTTGGTTAAGATATTATGTTGTACATACATTACGATTATGATTTTCCACTGGATACTTAGGCTATGTGCATTACTTTCAGAAATCCGGATTTTGGGAAAATCCGGATATGTCCCGGGGATGCCGGAATTATGAGGTTCTGCTGTATATAATAAATAATAACTGGCGTAAGTATAATTCCATACAAATTACATTATCTTACCTTAGGAAGTTCCTGTGGTGGTTTTATGTGCAACCCTCCAACTTCTATCAGACTTGGAACAAGGGGGCGTGCACCGTTCAAAGAGAAATGGTGGTTGACTAGTACAAGACTTATATGTTTTTCAAGTTCAGAAAGAGATGGAGTATTCTCTCCAAATGCTTCTTTCATTAGATACTCCATGTTTCTCACAATATAACCATTGTAATATAGCGAAAAAGTGCCAGTTACCATTGTATTTACTATTCTTTGTGGGAAGGTCATCCTATCGCTGTAAGGTAAAAGTGGATGTGCTACAAAGGAAGGCAGAGCCACACTTCCAACTGTGCTGTAGGTGTTAATCATAGGTCCAGCTGGCGAAATAAGCACAATTGGTGCTTTATAAACATGAGCGAATCCATAAAAGCATTCAGAAAAGAAGTTAGTCAACAAAATCAAATCAAAATGCTCTGCCTTCCCTGTTGGACTGAGTAGTTTATTGACCTCGGGATTAGCTAATACCTTCCCACATACATCATCCGTGAGAGTGCTCAACTTTGATACCATTTCTAAAATTCCTATTTTTTCTGTTGAGCTGAATGCATTCAAATGTTTTTCTATCTCCTTGAAAACATTAATTTGTTTGTAGTTTGGTGGTGGTGAAGTCAGTGGTACTGGTGTTACTACTGTGAAATGGTGTCCTTTTTGAGCAAGGGCTTTTGTAATGGTGCTATACACATTATTATGACTTCGACTAGAAAAGGGGAAGAGTGCAAGAATATTTGCTGCATCTGACCTCTCTGTTTGCAACAAAATTAATACCACTACAAATGTAGCACACCCTGCCACTCTGTGATTCATGCCTGAAAAAAATAGAAAATTATTTTTGTGCCATTTTCAAAAGAGACAGATTCATATTATCTATCATAAAATTCTAATTTCTCTATAGTGTAGATTAAAATATTGACTCATTTATTTCATAAAACATCCAGAAGGTTCAATTTTATTTTATTCATGAGTAATGAGACAAATGATTAAAAAAATTTATAACAACAATCTTAAGCAGAACTTAATATTTTTATCTAAATATTCACTTAATTGAAATGCTATAAGACAGCAGTACCCAACCTGGTCGCGAAATATTTGCAGAGGGATCGCCAGAATGAAAAGATCTATATGGAATAGTTGCAATATTTTATTTTTACTTTCTCCTTAAATGAAGTATTGTCTTTTATATCGAATTCGAGATTTCAACAGTAATACATCTTTTAAGATCCCCTGAACATGTTTTCACTATTTTCTTGATGATGTCTATGTATGTGGGTGTCCATGTGTCTGTATGTGTGTTTTTGTATCTGTGACCAGGAATTTGTGGGTTCTTTAACTCAAAAACTATTAATCAGGTCAACACGAAATTTTATATTTGACATTTTTGTTAAACGTACAAAAACTGATCAGTTTTTGCTAAATATCAGGCAACCGCAACTGGGTGTTTATGCTTGTAATTATTCATTTTACTTTCTCCATATGAAGTTTAGAGAAATTATTGTTTTCATAAAAAAAATCGACTTTGAGATTTCAAGGGAAATACATGTTTTAAGGTCTCCTGAAAACGTCTTGACTATTTTCTCGATGATGTCTGTAGGTGTGTCTATGTGTGTGTATGCGTGTGTTTGCGTGCGACAGGAATTTTGTGGGTGTCTAACTCAAAAACTATTAATCAGGTCACTGAGAAATTTCATATTTGACATTTCTATTAAAGGAAAAGGAACCGATTATTTTTGGTAAAAATCGGTCAACTGGAAGTGTATTTTTACGATTTTTTAGATGTTTGCCTTATATTTGATATATATAACAAAAGTACTGGAATAAAAGGTGTAGGAAAGTACATTTTCTATAACCTTTGTTCGAAATATTTTTTAAACTGTTTTCTTAGCTGCCACCACCACATTACCTACCCGCATCCATTCTTAATTGTTGGAGCTTTGGGGCTATATCCAATATCAGAAGGCTACGGTTTAGTTTATTTCTTTGTAAATTCTAAATTTTTTTCACAGTTCCTTAAAATATTTATTATCATTTAACCTATTTGGAATTTTTAGAAATATAACAGATATGGAGAAAGTCATGTGGTGGCCACATGAGCTTTTTGAAATACTTTCTGTAATATTTGAAGAATCTAAAAAAGTATTGGAATAAATGTTGTAGGAAATTTAATTTTCTACAACGTTTGTTTGAAGCATTTTCCCATATAATGCATTATTTAAGAGATATTTTTAAAACTCATTTTTTAGATGCATGCACCACAGCACCTACCAGTGACTATTATAAACACTACGCTTAGTTACATTTTATTTTAGTAACAGTCCTTTTATTCTCTTAATTGTTGGAACTATGTGGCTATATTCAATATCAGAAGGCTACGGTTTGAGTTTATTTTGTTCTTTTTAAATCCTTCAAGTTTTCTCGCAGTTCCTTAAAATATTTATTTTCATTGAACCTATTTAGAATTTTTAGAAATATTACAGGTATGGAGAAAGTCATATGGTAGCCACATCAGATTTATATTTTTGTCTTTATAAAGATAAATTGTAGTATTTTACTAAAAATGTTAACTTACTACAAAATATGTATTTTGAAGGAATCTTTCAGGATTACAATATGACCAATATGAAACTATACTTACCTTTCCATGTCATTATAAGTACTAGATTCCACCCAAATTAGATACAACTCAATTAATTAAATACATGGATTAATTTAGAACAAATAAATGTTTGTGCATATATAACAAATATTTATAATATTTTTGAAGTTAATGTTACATTTTATATTCATCAGCAGACAGAATGGAATATGGGGGTCGCGATAAACTTAGTTGACTCAATAGGGGTTTTGCGGATCCGTAAAGGTTTGGGACCATTGTTATATGAGATCACTTTCATTATTAAATTGCTGGTTTCTATAATATCTTTTATTCATAAAATTTGTTGCTCCATATTTGTATGATATTTACTTCTAGTCTGTGCGAGACAGAATATCTCAGGTTCATTTTACCCATATAGATCAGAAAATCAAAAATAATCGCTAAAACTTCACGAAAACAATTTTTATGAGCTGTAAAAATAACAGTTCAATCCTAAAGGCGCTCAATTTAAATAAGGTTGTGGAACTTCTACAAAGTGATTTAGAAGATGTGAACTAATATCGGCAAATAAAATCAATGAATAAAACGCGTTTGCTACTCCAGTTGCTCAATTTTGGTTCACTTCATATATATTTTTAAAGCATTAATGATTGAGGATTAAGGATTGACTGATACTCAGGCACAACATATTTCTTAGAACATACGTACTATAACAGAGCAATTGAAATATCGTTTTATCGATGTGGTCCATTTTGCATAAAATTTCAAGATATTCCAGCTATGTAGTGTCAGACATGAACCCTATTGATTTGGGGTCCCGTTGTTTTTAACAAGATTTTAAATAACTCTTACGAACTATCTATACGGGCCCGTTACCATGGCAAAGTTTCATTCTGTTTATGTTGCTACAAAATAAAAAGTGAAGCTTGTATACGTTCAACTTACTTTCGAAAAGAGATAAACAATATATTGCTTGTCTAGTTCTGTCCCAACCAAGAAAACATCCGCGTTCAGAAACGAGAAAATTGATCTACGATAGTTGTGGTAGAATATCCGCCTGGCAAGTGGAAGACCCGGGTTCGATTCCCGGTCATATTAGACTTATTTTTTGTTTCAAAATTATTCCCAACTTTACAGCTTATGCCTGTTTGCATAGGATCTTAGGATCGCTTTTTTCATCAATTTATTGTTTAACTTATTCAATTTGACAGCATCGTTTTACTAATGTGGGAATCAGCAATTGCAACGACTAAAATGTTCTCCAATGGCGTGTTTTTCTCCGGTCATTTTCCCTTTCGCTAGAAACACTTCATTGTTTTGGTGTATTTCAAGTATTATTTTCATTCGTGGTAAATAATTACGTCAAAATTTATAAAACATTCGCGAGCCTGGTCTTTTATAAATATGATGCAATTGTTGGAGATGGGGAAGTTTAGTAAATTGACAAACAATAACGTAAGATTAACGAAAATGCAATAGCTCTTCTAACTTCTCCCTACGGTCTCAACTCTTAGTGTTCTTTCCCGTAAATAAATAAAAAATAAATATCCGCATGTTGTGCACCGATGCATCGGTGAATTGCACCTAGAAACTGCTGCTTTTTAGTTGAATCACCCATACTCGATCGCTTTTGGCAGTGGGAGTTATCCATATCATTTATGCCCTTCAAACTAAGCTTAGCTCCGTATATTTATTTAGTAACTGTAAAATTCCCTAGTAACGATTGTACGTCAATCTCATAGTCATTGATTATTAGCACCAAAATTTTTATCATTCATGAAATAAGACACATACTTCCACAATGATTATCTACAAAGGAACTAAATAAAGTGTAATACTCCCTTTCAACATATTTTATGCTTTAAATATCCCTAATTGATGATTTTGCGCATTGAATATCTATTAATAGGTTTCAATAATTATGGACGTCAAAGTATTACGTAGCTTTCACAATAAGTTGAAGTGAGCTTTTAGAAATACCTGGCAATTAGTACCAATATAAACCGATAAATTTCAGTATTGATGGATTAAGCGTCATTTAAGTTTCCTGGCGAATAGATTTTAAAATATAGCAAGATGGAAAAGTATACTCCATAAATGGAATACACAGAGGTTTTAAAGGAGTTCTTTATTGGAAATACGTATGAAACGGTAGCGAAAGATTGGACGATTTTCGAATTTTTATCTCCAAAACTATAAGTCGTATTTGTATGGTTTCGGGGACTATCTTGTAATAAATTTTGTTCTCTATCCGAATAAATTTTTTAATCTATACGTCACAGATCATATAAGAGCATGGAAGAGAAATATATGGATTTTTAATTGTTGTTCGCTGAGAGAACCGTCTTCACGATCGATGTAATCATAATATGCGATGTTTTCCTCGGGATTTTCTCGAAAATTTATCTCAGAAGCCATAACTATTACCACTTTGCTGGTAAATAACGCCTAAAAATGAAAAAATGGAGAAATCTAATTCTTTTTTATTGCTTTTCGTCATTGCTGAAAAGCAATATTATCTTCGTCATGTCTGTCCGTCCGTCCGTACCCATATATCAGGAAAGAATTGGCTGGACCGATTTCAACCACATTTGGTAGATAGAATATTCATATAAGTTAATGACCAAAATGACATATTTGGAACAGATCAATTCAGCTGGGGTGCCACAATTGCTAAGTAAATTTTTTCCGTAATTATGAATTTGGAAGGAATTGGCCAAACCTATTTCAACGAAGTTTTGTAAAAATAATGTGTGCAGCATATAAAAACAAAAACAAGACATTTAGTATAGATATACAAAGCAGGGCTGCCACAATACAAGAAATAATAAACGTTATTTTTGCACATATTTGTGTTGAACTGTCCGCATCAACTTTAACCAAATTTAATAATTATAATGTACACAGATATATAAAAAAATACTAGCATATTTTGACCGGATCCACTAAACAGTGGTGCCACAATTACAAATTAAACTCTTTTAATAATTATGGATTTGGAAGGAATTGGCAGCAGTATGAATTTTAGAGAAATAAATTTTAAATGAGAAATCGTATTTTATAAAATTATTTGTAACTTTTAAGACAAGATTGGAAAGGAGCACTTCATTTCTGAGTGTGGATGTCTCAATGTAAGTAGATGAGAATGAGTAAAAATTATTGGATTTATGATTAAAGGAATGAAATAATTTTTTACATTAACAACATATCAGCATGTTTTTATTGGGTTAACGCATTATAACTTCTTGGAGTAACTTCGATGAAATTTCCATGCATATTTCCATTTTCTTATTGTGATAAAAACAGGGGGAGCTGTGGTGGAGTGGTTCGAGTGCTGACTTTCTAAGTAGCGGGCATGTCACGCCCCCTAATTGTGTGTTGCGAGGAGAAAATACATGTCAACACTCCGTCCTCCGGAAGGGACGTTTAGCAGCTCGGTTCTTCTCGCAAAGAGTAGGCTAATGCCGAGTTTCTCTCCTCATTACTCGTGTGTCCGTTTATCGACTAAAATGTCCTTGAGCTGTTGCAACTAGCTTCCCAATGTCGCGATAAAAAGTTAAGGATTCTTATTTCTTTTCGGTTTTTAATACAGAGCCGGCCAGGAAAATCGGGGGACCCGTAAATTTTAATCAATAAATCAACGTCTCTCACTATGAAAGTGTTCGATATTTTTTTCGATTTAAAAAAATATCTAAGTACATAATAAGCAGAACAAATAGTTTTTTAAAAGTGCAGAGCCTCTGTAAGCGCCCTGTGCAGGCGCACCGTTGGCACCGCCATCAAATCGGCCCTGTTTTAAATTTCAAAAACTATTGCATTTCTCACGTTATTGCAAACTGGAAGAGTACACCAACAAAACCATATACCAGGAAAGAGGTTCAATTTAGTGTTGCTCTACGCAGACACCTTTCGTAAAAATACAGGAAACCCTCTTTCAACAAACGACACCCATCAAAAGCCAAGATGCATTCCAGTGAAAATATTTTCATTCTTGAATTTATTTTATACTTTTTATTTGTTAAAAAGTCTCCTTCAAGGCACTTAAGAAATTGGATCAACGATACAACCGAAACAACAACCAAACAAAAATATAGGTACGATATACATTTCACAAATTTTCTCATATGCTACGTAAGCATCTGGTTTCGTTCAACCCTTTCCTGCCTGGAATGAACTCAAACAACTCAAATTTCTTCTGCACATAAATGGTATTAATATATTATTTGAATATAAAACTTGATAAATAGTTATACCATACATAAATGTCAAGTATTTACAGGTTGACGAAGGCACATAGGCGCTTGGCAGAATGACAGAATTCGCCCTTATTTATGTTCGCCCTTTTCACTATCGCATTTATTGCTCCGCCTATTTGACGTGATACCCGATGAGGGAATGAACATTAACCCATCGGCGTACCTATCCGCCTCCGAAGCGGCCTCAGTAAAAGTTTCCAGCCTACAACTAACCGTCGATTAGAC
Organism: Tanypteryx hageni; assembly: GCA_028673005.1. NCBI lineage: Eukaryota > Metazoa > Arthropoda > Insecta > Odonata > Petaluridae > Tanypteryx > Tanypteryx hageni. The sequence goes on along the minus strand of CM054114.1, from coordinate 50,516,822 downwards.
AGTTTTATCAAGAGGTAGGTCATAGTCTATAGATATTCTAATGGCAAAGTTGTTAGATAGCTTCACCTGTCTTTTTATCCGCTACTGTAATAAGCCGTGGTTTGAATTTCTCATCTTGATGAAATTTTTGCGTCGCGAAAGAATAGCGCGCGAATGGGCAAACATTCGTCAACACGAACGTACGTTGAATAAACGTTCGTTGAAAGAGAGTTGTGTGTATTGCGATGACCTCTCCGCCATTAAGGCCAAGGAATGACAATCGAAAAGTCGCTGGAGAGATAAAAGTTTTCACTGATAAAAATGTTCCTTCCTTGGCAGGTCGGGTGGGACGTGCTGTACTTTGACTGTGTCAATACAAATTTCCAGGAATTTCATGTTCATTACATTTTTTTAATCTTTCCTTCATTTTTGAGTAAATAATCAACACATTAAACTGCAACATAATGAATTACTCTCAATTGCTGCGCTATGTGTTTTATCTCGGCAGAATTTCTTGTTCCGGGAAATATCCTATACGAATACGAGATTTCATCAGAAACTGTAAAAACCGTTTAGGCCCATGAGCAGTTCACAGAGGACTGGCTTCAGACAGACGAAATCGCAAAAACTACTTTTTCAGGCTCAGGGGCACGTAAAACGTACACGTTTATCAACATCTCTAATTAGAATATTTTCGTAGCCACGGTCATTTCTCTATATATGTACTGCATAAATGAGAAAGTATAAATTGCCCACTTTTGTAGTGTCAAAATAGCAAAATTGCTGACAATGCTGACGGAATCACTCCAAAGCTTTGTCTGCGACAACAAACTAACAAATCATTATCCTATTTGCTCGTATATATAATGGAGGTCACCGATCACTTCAAGCATTACACATAACTGTCATACTTGGTAATTTAACATGTAACAATTCCACGTTTTTAAAAAGCGTTTAGTGTTCACCCTCTGCCACACACCACGACTTTTTGCGGGTCAAAAATACAAAATGCAAATCTGAATTTGATTCAGGAGGAAATAAACACCTCTGTACTTTATTTAAAACGTACCTAATGATAATAGACTCCAAGACGAAGAGTAGAAGTTGAATATCTCGCCGGATTTTCGCGGATTTCTTCCGCTTTTTCGGTAGTAGTTCTTCACCGCCGGAACTTTTCCGGTTCCAGTAGTTCTCTTCAGAACGCTGCGAGGCAAACTGATATTCGAGTGGTGTTCTGCCGTCTAATTCCCGCGAGTCATCCCTCCCGACTCGCTCAGCCTTGAAAATGTTTAGAAGGCTACGAGATACTTTGCTTGCTTCGGAATACGTGTCGGGAAAGATTGTCGGGAGGAGTTAGTTCGGTGTGGGAGCACTCGGATGAACGCGCCTTTCGCCTAGAGTTGCCCCCTTTCCGGGTTTGACCTGGAGTCATCTGGTCTGAGCAAGTCATCTCCGAACTATGAGAGGATAAGTCGTAATTAGGGTATGGATTTATCGGTTTGAAAAAAATTTTCATTCGGAGGGTAAATATCGGATTTCATTATTTTCCTTTTCATTCGGGTTAAAATCGGATATAAATAAGTTACAGATTTTTCCAGGTTTTAAAAAGAGTTCAATCTCGGGTAATTTTCGGGTTATATTATTTTGTAATTCGAATAAAATGATTTTTTTTAATCTTGTTTAATAATTTAAAAGTTTTATTAGCAATCAAAACTTTTTACTACAGGTACCTTAAGTATGTTTGAGAGTGTGATATCTTGAGTTAAACGCCTCCAGGTGGAGAGGAACACCTCCCAGGCTGCACAAATATCCTGCTTCCCGCTCAACTTCTTTTGAAAACACGCCAGATATTAGTGAAGTAATTTTTATTTCGTAGTGTTTTCAACTAACAGACACTCGTGCTCTTTTTTCCTTATCCTATCAAAGATCTAATGGCGACTAGCTAAGGCGCGTCCTTGACTACTCGTGGCGCGAAAAAACCAAGAGATTAATATTGTGTTACAAAGTAAGCTTACGAATAAATTGTTTACAAAGAGAATAAACAGACTGATCACGAACATCTCGGACTGCACTCAAGTGCTGAGGTGCCTACAAGCGCCAGAATAGAAATTTTGTGACCAAATAAAAAAAAAATTGTTTAAAGAAAACTAATAATTTCGGGTTTTACCCGAAATTTAAAAAAGGCAATCGGAAGGTAAGAATCTGGTAAAAATCGGGTAAACCCCGAAAAATCCATACCCTAGTCGTAATATAGTATATCCGGGTCAGCGAGATGAGAAAAATTTGTTTAAAATTTCTCATTCAAAAACTACGTCAGAGACATCTCATGGCGAGTTGCCCGAGTACAGTTGTATGAATAACAAATTCGACACCACAGTAAGTTGGCAATTCCAACTTTGCGTGTTTTGTGTTTTACTAGGAATTTCCTCAAATCGTAATTTTTTCGTTTGTCGGGATAGCGAAACGTGAAATTGTTTTCAATTATCGCAACAATTCTGGCAAGACTTCAAAATAATTTAATATCATTTGATACCACTGCACTATATTGAAAGCTGCACCGTCTTGCTCTCATCGATGGGTAGAAAGTTCGTTTCTCATTGAAGGTTGCAATTTTGTAGTTAAAAAAATTTATTGATGGACCAAACAGGGTTTTGCACTGGGGCTCCCATAATGTTTGCTACGCCACTGATTAGTGTTTATTATTTGAATGAACTTTAATACAGTGAGTGCAAGGCCGTTTTAATTTTACTTTCTCCTTACGCAACGTATAGTGTTGCCGCATCTCCGGGTTAAAGTAAGGCAGCTTTACTGTCGTCCGAAATTCTAGGAGAGGAAAGAAACTTCCGGCGATTTGGTGTTTATTTATTTTGAAAGCCTCGCATAATTTCGAAAGCCTCGCATAATTCCGAAGATAAGCTCGTAGATTACTCTAAAAATGGTACCTAACTAATTTGCCTTTGCGTAAGATTAGGATTCAATATCTGCCGATGATTTTAGTGTGAAATGAACTTCATTTACATAGTGCGGAAGTTTCCGCCATTAAAAGTTTATTAATTATTAATTACACCTTGCTGCATGAAGATTTTCAGCAAATCCTGCCTTCGACCATGTTGACACTGGACACATAAGCAGATATTGTCATTGCTTCTTAGGAAATAATGATACATCACAAGAATGTATTCTGTTGGTTAAACATGATCGTATCGCATTAGATAAAATGAACGATGAAAATAATAAAATTAAAACGATGAGGTAGAGGAACTTTGATCTGTAGTAAGCGTCGTTGTGCAAATTCGCTCACTCGAAAGAATTGAAGATACGCCGAGCTGTTTTGCCGTATCAAGTCGTAAAGTGGGCGCTCTTATGATTACCCACAAAGAAACGTACGTCTCATTCAGTCTTAAGTAACCTGTTTTGAAAATATAATTCAATAATAACAATATCATCGTCATTTTTACCGTTCATGGGTAGGGTGAAACGTCTAGAAAATGTTTTTTCTTCATAACTTGAAAAGGCGTCATCCTTATCATATATGTCATTTTAGACAGTAAGCTTCCGCTTCTGTGAGTAGTGTAAAAAAGTTGCACAATCATAGTGTTTGCTCAAGATGTTATCGGGATTAGAAAGTTTTTAACATTTCCAACTCGGATCACGTGTAGCTAGGATCATCCTTCGCTATTTCTTGTTGTTGAAGGTTATTTTATTTAGTGGTCATCTATTTACAGGATGATGAATAAGGTCTTTGCATTGTAAAAACGGGCTAAAATTCATCTGCGAACAGAAGATTGGATTAAAAGTTTCCTTACGCTAGAGGTTCCCGAACTCTGGAAAGAAAAAATTAAGCAAAAATGGTATTTTTAGAAGAAGAGACTCTTTGACAGCCTTCTAGTAGTTCAAAAGAGAATTGTCAAGCTCGTCTTTTGGTTAGAATTCAATTAATAAATTACGTAACCCAAGCAGCAATATAAAGCTTCGGAAAACCAAATATAATGTACGGGAGAGAGTACTATACACAGTGACGGATTTGGAAATTTCCCGCCCCTTGGCCAAATTATTTATTCCGCCTCCTTTTTGGCGCTTTTCTCCTGAAAGAATCGCTCATGTATTCGGTTTGTCTGTCCGTCTGAGCGTCGGCTGATCAAAATAGTATAACTCATCAAAAATGTGTGTAATATTAATTTTTTTTATTCCCGCTCTGAAATCCCTTTTTTATTGGCGCCCCGAAATCTCGCCGCCCCAAGGCCACAGCCAATTTTGGCCTTATTCCAAACCCGCTACTGACTATGCACGTTTGATTGCTCTAACATCGTTAGTTTGACTGATATCGTCTACATTAGAAGGCAGAGGGAGCCAAAGGGGAGATGAGGCGTCCGGGTACCCGAATATCGGGGGTCCCCAAAGTTTGGAGATCTCAATTATTAAAGTATCGGGTTTAAATTTTGCAGAAATGTATACTAAAAATCACTTGCTAAACTGATTTCCAATAAAAACACTCCGAAAGAGCTATAATTTTAAAACTGGGGTCCCATAAATCACAGAAATCACATCCGAGCCTCCCTCAGGACATTTTACTAAAAGAGCCACATGTCATGTTACTGAAAGGGCCACGTGTGAAATCTCAAATGGATGATCGTGCCGTGTGAAAATTTTGATGAACTAGCATTGAGAAATTTTTGGAATTTGTGACGTGTAATCAGGGCCGGCTAAGTGGGGGGTGTAGCGAACGCAAGGCATCCGGGCCCCCGATTTTAAGGGGCCCCCAAATTTTGATGAAATAGTCATACTAAAATATTTAATATCAAATGAAGATAATGTAAATTCTCCACTGGAGATATTAGAATTTATATTAACAAATAATTTTAGTGAAATGTTACCCAATGTTATGACCGTACTTAGGTTATTTTTGACCTTGCCCATAACGGTGGCAAGTGCAGAGCGATCTTTTAGTAAGTTAAAAATTATTAAAAACTATCTTTGCCCACGATGTGTACTGAGCGTTTAAACGCTTTTAGTTTATTAAGGATTGAACAAAATATCGTTAAAAAATGTGATTTTTCTGATTTTATTGAGAATATGGCATTACCGAAATCCCATATGTAACAATTATTGTAATTAAAATGTACTTGTTTTTATTAATATATTTATATTTTTCGTTCCAAGCATTATTTTTAATCACCTCTGAAAGTACATGTTCTCTCTAAGCTGTAACATTGATGTGTAAAAAATGGCAGGTTTTTGGCATAGGGGAGCCCGAAAAACTTGCTAAGTACTTGACCGGCCCTAGTGTAACACACGTAACAAGTATTGCATCTACGCACTCGAAAAATATCCTCGAATAATATAATTTCTAACGAAAACCTGTTCTAGCACAGATATGCATGTTTTAAAGATGTTTTTGAGTTAAGGCGGGCCGGATGAAATCACATCCGGGTATGACCCACGGCCCGTAATTTGGGGACATTTGGTCTTCACGGCGTTGGGGTAACTAGGAGGAGAAGGGCCCGAGGCAAAATATCGGTGGCACCTCACCCAACAAATGCACATGTTCAATTTTAAATCAGACCCATTACAAAGCCTTTCAAGTTGCACTTATGAATCAGTTAACAGGAAAATGCTTCTTAAATTACTCTGTCCAAAAATAATGATTAATTGGAAAGTCATTTAGAAATTAGAATAAAAAGAGAAATAAATGAAAAAATATTAATTTTTTCTACATCGGAAAAATCCGACACCGGGGCAATATGTGATCTTGCTGTAGTTTATATGCTATAAAAAGAAATTTTATGTGGCCTGGTTATAATTTTGTTCAAAAGGTAGCAAATACTTTTATACATTCAAACAACACGTGCACAGTATTTTCACCAATTTGATCAGAAAATCAGTGGGAAGGAATATTTCAGAGCTACATTTCATACATATTACCGAGAAAATGCTGTAACGCAATAAAGTAAAATGAGGTAGTACAACTGCTTTAAAAAAACGGAAAAAAACCATGTCCCAAAAATTGCTTTCAAAACACCGGAAAATAAATCCCGTCTGGTAACCCTGGAAATCACTTTAGGCCTTGGATGGAGTGCGCAGCCACTGTAATCGCACTTTTCCTATGGCCTATGCTGCATGCACACGTACGGAAATTAAACGTATTTACGTAATTATAGTAGATCTTATTTATTTCAGTAACAAGAAAGGTAGTTTTCGTTGACAACAACTAAGTAACCGTCCAAAGTGATTGACGACATTCTTGTATGATTTTTCTTAAAAACGGCCACTCCTACGACAAATAAGTATTTGTCAAGAGATCGTTAATTTGCCTTTTTCTACAAATTTTATTTGAAGATTTTTTCGATATGACTGATATTTTACAATATATGACGGAGTTTGATTTTTGTTACCAATGAAGTGGCACCCCTGACCGGCTTATGTGAACCATTTATAGTATTTTCTTATTTCCTTTGCTCATAAGTCTTTCATACCAAATTTCATAACAATCCGTTTTGTAGAAGTCGAGATCGAACATGCGTACGGACGGACGGGCAGAAAGAAGCTTATACTAAAATACATATATATATATATATATATATATATATATATATATATATATATATATATATAATCCAAAAAATTACCTTCATTCATAGTCATTTGGAGTGGTTTCAAATATAGTCTTACAAATAATTTACTTTATTCATTCATATGCAAAATAAAGCTATTCCCGGGTTAATATCTCCAATCTAACTAATCTTGAAATGTAATATTGTAAACCCATGCATGATTTCCATGTATTTCTTATGATGGATATGAAAATATAGAACATCAAAAATTAGCCCTATATTGGAATTTCGATAATTCTCTTTAGTTTTATCTGATGACCAATCATTCTACCAAATTTTCGGTCTGTAGCAGGAGCATGTACTCGAGATTCAATCGGTGCAACCAACCGACGGGTTCCTTTTATTATCTTTAATTAGGGATCCCTGGGTTCTCAATGTACTTTTTGTGTTACCTATAAAAAATTCTAATATACGGCATAACCGTTACAACACTAATATTTTAGTCTTAAATATGTGTTAAGTTTATCAACTTGAATATAAAATTTTGAATATGAAAATTCGAATTTTTATACATGATCATCAAAAACGAAAAATGTGTCGAATACTTTGAAATCTTAAAAACGTTCCTGATCTGCAGCATATAATTAGAAGTGCCTATAAATTAATATTCTAAATGAGAATCTCGAAGTTAAGGTGGATATGTAACCTGTAAACAAAATAAACAAAAATAAAAGAGTAACTACACTTCATTATTTTTTACCGAATTATTTTGTTATAACGTTAAACGTAGCGAAAAACGAAATCGCTTTTTTGCCTGTAACGAAAAACATATCGAATCGTTTTTTTCGTTTGCCAGCACTGCCCCAAGCAGAAGATGTGAAAAGAGAAATTTAAGTCTCTTTGGCCTACGTTTCGTGGCACGCGAAAAATTTCCGACGAGGCGGCAGAAACACATGCGAAAGCTACAGAAAAATGTTCGCGTGATTTCGGCCAATAGACTGCAAGATTAGGCCGTTCAAATATGAATGCGACGGAAGAAACATGGAAGTTTCGATGAAAACGCGGGAGCTATTGTTTAACCATGCAAAAATGGCGATTTTTCGGTTAAAAAAGTATTTAGTTACTCATTCTGTTAAATTGCCATCCTTCGTTAGGTGTTTATGTGAGTAATTATGCCAAAAACGACGAAAATTTGGATTTGGCACGAATTGGCAACGCCGAGAATTAGCAGTATAGAGAAATAACATGGGATGGCGATTCTCCCATAAGAACACGTAGTACACGGACGACGTGAAACGCGCTATAGGTGGCGTTGGCCTGTCCGAGCTGCCAGTCGCGTAGAAAGAAGTAAAGAACCAACTTGATTTAATCATCTTCCCTTAAAAGGTAAATTGTTCATCTCTAAAACTTGCACTGAACAACTGTAATAGTCTTTAACATTAATGAAGTTCTTATTAAACATTTCTTGTCTTTTTAAGCATATTCTCCAGAGAAAAATAGATGAATTGAAGAAAAAAACGGATTAACTGTTTTGTCCCTGTGTACAAACACGAATAGAGAAAGCTTAAATATTTCGCAATCATAATGGAGTCAATGAATGACAAAGTGTCTGATTTGGCTTCCACATAATCCCTGTCCATCTTTAAGATATTACTAAACACTAATTACTACTATATTTCTATAAAATACGCCTAGTATTAAATTCACGACATATAAATATGTCCTAAACTAAAAGTAAACTAAACTAAACTACTAAAAAAATAAACGAGAGTTGAAAGGCAAAAATCACTGTTTACATGCTACACGAGAGTAACGCGAAACCTACCCTGCGGCGGGTGCGAGTACTGACGTCACACAAAGCCAACGAGTCGAGATCGATGGTCGAGACCTACAAATTTAAAAAATATATATATTTATATTAACTTTAATTTTTTGTTCTTTTTTCGTGCCATCATGTATTTATGTTTCCTAGTACCATCACAGCAGGTTTTGAGAGATAATAAAATTTAATAAAACTACCTCATTGTTGGGAATTTGTCATCCTATCACATTTCTCCCTTCGTGTAACCTTATTAACTAATAACCTATCAGCAATGCAAACTTTCTTCGCAAGCGTCAGTTAAGTCTCCCTTCGTCTCAAAGATTAGCTTTCAGCCGTGTTCCTTTCATCAATAATTCCTTAACCACACTCAACCCCTCCCTTGATATCTTATCATACTACTCCTCTTACTCTTCCACTATAAACAGCATTTCGTAAAGATTAGGCTAATGCTGGCACCGGGTTTCCTTCATCCCTTGAGTGTGTTCGGTGTGGAAGGAGTAATGGCTATAATAATCTAAGAGGTTGATTAGCCAGATATTCCACACAAACAAACAAAATAAACAGCGTTTAGTCTCTCTTTTTCCTCTCATGTGTTTTATCATTAACGATGTTTGTTGTTCTTATTTATAGTCTAACTAAAGTAGACCGCCCTAAATGATGTGAGATAATTTAAAATGTTCTCGAGTTAAATAATAATGTACTCTTTCGTACGTACATTAGGATCGAGAAAACAATAGAAGCTCGAGTTTTAGCATCAGCATTGTTGCCAATCCAGCAAACGGTTTAATGGCAAAATTTTCCCCAATATGTCATTTAAACGATAAATTTGAGGTATTTCGAATTGATGGCAAAATTCGAAGATAAGAATAAGAAATTTTTATTTATTCTACTTTAAAACAGTTTCGGTCCGAAGATCTATGGTCAATTTTTTCCTAATTTAATTTGCAAAAGAATTAAAGCCTTCACGTCGAAAAATAGCTTTTTACGTGTTATCTTATGGGAAACAAATTATATCCTGGAGCCAAACCTTCGGGGATTTTTTCATTGGCTTTTAATGCGTGATTGATGCATTCCTGCCGAATTTCAATCTTCTAATTAGTCGGGATGTTTGTTAAAAATACGTTTAAAAGCGTTACGCAGCGTGACAGTAGAAGCTATTTGTATTGAGCGATTCTGTTGGTTTTCATTCTTTTTATATAATCCAACTTAAGAGGCCATAATCGCTGTCTGTTTTGAATTTTATTAAATACTAGATGAATTAGCCGTTTAAAACAGGCTTTGCGATCGTACAATATAAAAAACAAATTAGACCATTTTATTATAAAATTATAGTATAGCAATCCTACCAAATTTGGTAGAACTGACTGAAGAAACGGCTGAAATATTGAGCGTTACTGACAGAATGACCAAGTGACCGAGAGCATAAGGGTTTTATTATCATTATATATAGACGTAGGTAGGTAGGTATTCGATTTTATGTGCTTCGACAGCTAGGGTCATTTTGCACCATATATAGACGTTTCTTACAGAGGAGGAGGAGAATATAACATACTAGTAGAAGGTGCTGCATACTGCAAGCATTTCATCTCGACTTGAAAAAACATTAATTTTTCAGACAGATATTTCATCATTACAAATATTCTATTAATTCTAAAGATTTCACCTCCGCAGCGATTTTCGTTTTTCCCACATGTAAAAATAATAGTTTAAAACAATCCCCAAATGTTGCAATTTTAAACATTTTACACTTTCTCCATTATGGGGTACTAATGTTACACATTTGAGCCAAATTTTAAAGTTGTAGCACTTCTAGAAGTAAAAAACATTTTTCTAATTGTTTTAAATTTAAACATTTTTAACGGCCGCTGCAACATATATATGGAGAGATTGAAATGTTTATTTGTGCAAATGCACTGTTCTGTAAATAATTTGAAAATTGCAGCTTCCTAGCTCATCCTGTAGTACCTAAAAAATTATTAAACTTTAATGTTCAAATGGGGTTAAAACAACCCCTGAAAATTAACGATTTTAAAATTTTATATTTTTATAGTTGGTTATGAGAAAAGTTCTATAACCTTGCAAAATTTCAGCTTCCTAAACTTATTAGATTGGTCTACACACTGGATTGCGTTTTCCCATGCTAACTTATGGGAGACTTTCAGCTCTCTAGCTCTTGTAGTTTGGGCTGGACATTAGTATCCTCCTGTTATCATTCTATATAGACGTTGCTTACAGAGGAGGTTATAACATACATATAGGAGGATACTAATGTTTAGGCACTTACAGATGAGCTGGAGATTCGAATTTTTTTTCTTAGGTAGGATTTTGTGCAAAACCGACTAAAAAAACGAAAATCTTGAAAAAGTGCAACAATGCGGCCGCAAAAATTTGCAATTGTTTAAACGAATTTTCAAGGTTTATGTATTTCCGCATGTGCTAAGGAGCTGAAATATTTTTTAGAGGTAGGAAATGTAAAAAAACGAAATAGAGATTATACAAATTTTGATATTTTAATTTGTTTGGCAGTTAAAAATTCTTAAAGTTTAAACAAATAGGTAAATGTTTAGATACTACGGGGCGAGTTAGAGAGCTGAAATTTTCAAATTATATAAAATAATTTAAACGAAAAAACATTTCATTGTATCTATGAAATTCTTATTGCGGCCGTTAAAAATTATTTAAATTTAAACAATTAGATAAATGTTATTTCACTTCTAAGTGTGCTACAAATTTAAAATTTGGCATAAATGTGTGGCATTATTAACCCAATGTGGAAAACGTATAATATTCATAAAATTGCAATAATTAGCAATTGTTTTACTCCATTATTGTTCCATAAGGGAAAAAAGAAATTTGGTCCCTAGGAGAAATCTTTTGAATTAAGGAAATATTTCCCATGATGAAATATCTCTCTAAAAAATTATGTTTTTTCAAGGTGAGATGAAATGCTTGCAGTATGCAAGGACCTTCTACTAGTATGTTATATGTTATCTATATCCTCCTCTGTATGAAACGTCGATATATAATGATAACATATAGGAGGATACTAATGTCCAGCCCAAACTACTAAAGTTGGAGAGCTGAAAGTTTCAGATTTTGTAGATATGATGAAGAAACCTACAGATAAAAGGAGACTTCTCACCTAAGTGACAGGAGTTCGACTCCAGAAAGTCTGAAAGTTGCGTTTTTTCCCATAAGAAAAGCATTGCGCCATTAATTTTGGGCACTTGCCCGTAAGCTAGAAAAATAAAATTTTCAGTGTTGCTAGAAGGCCTCAATATCTATTAAGAATTATTGTTAGTTTTGCTTACAGTGTCCTGGGTTCGACTCCAGATACCTCGGAATATCTCCCATAAGTTAGCATGGGAAAAAGTTATCTCAGTGTAGACCAATCTAATAGGTTTAGGAATCTGAAAATTTTCAGGTTTATAGAACTTTTTCTCATAGCGAACTATAAAAATCGAAAATTTCAAAATTGTTAATTTTTAGGGGTTGTTTGAACATTAAAGTTTAATAATTTTTATCTTGGAAACTATATGCTGTAGGTTTGAGTTTTTGAAATCATTTTGTAGCAAATTATACACAGAAAAAAAGAAATTTTTGAAAAAGTTAAAAAAGTCGACAACTAATAATTCGCAAATGTTTAAACATATTTTGAGGTTTATGTATTACCGAATGTGCTACGGATCTGAAATTATTTTTATAGGTAGAATTTGTAAAAAAAAAAAACGAAATAGGGATTATACAAAGTTTGATATTTTCATATGTTTGGCAGTTAAAAATTCTTAAAATTTAAACAAATAGATAACTGTTTAAGTACTACGGGATGAGCTAGGAAGCTGAAATTTTCAAGTTATATACAGAGTAGTGTATTTGAACAAATTTACATTTGAATCCTTCCATAAATATATTGCGGCGGCCGTTAAAAACGTTTAAAATTTAAACGATTAGAAAAATATTATTTCACTTCTAGAAGTGCTACAGTTTTAAAATCTGGCGGAAATGTGTAGCATTAGTACCCCATAATGGAGAAAGTAAAAAATTCTTAATATTGCAAGGTTTGGGGATTGTTTTAATCTATTATTTTTACATAAGGGAGGTGAAATATTTAGAATTACAAAAATATTTGTAATGATAAAATATCTGTCTGAAAAATGAATGTTTTTGAAGGTGAGATGAAATGCTTGCAGTATGCAAGCACCTTCTACTAGTATTCTAATATTAATATAATCAGTTTTACGACATCGAGTGTTGTCCAAATCCCGAAAAAGCTGTGAAATGTAGATACAACAAGTCCTATAAGTTCAACAAAACAAAAACTCACTGTTTGTCCCAGTAATGGCTATTTGAATCTATCTGGCTCTTCGCCTCTCCCGCGTTCCACTCCACCTTTCTGCCTCGTACACACTATGCTCTCGAGTTTGTAATACTTCATGGTATTATCCACTTATCTGCTATTACCTTGTTTACTATCTTATCTTACTATCGAAATCCCAATCTATCGAGTGTCTCGCTTCGATCTGGTCATATTTTCACAATTTATTACCAGACTCATCGATAAGATTTACTCGTACAACGGTGAAATACTTAAGGTATTTTGAATAAAACAGAAAAAATCAACTTTTATAATTCCATAAATAGTTTACCTTAACTAAGTTTAGTTTTTCTTTTATATTATTCTGGGTGATCTTCACCGAGTTATACATTTTACTGTTTGCTAATTGAAGAGGCTTTTTTACGAGTTGTATATTGGCATTCCTGTATCTAGGCTGCAGAAAGTTCCGGATTAAAATAATTACTTATCAGGGCCGGTTTAATGGCGGTGCCAACGGTGCGACTGCACCGGGCACCGCGCCCTGAAGAATATCTGTTGTACTTATAAAGAACAAACATTTTAAAAAGTAAGATGAATATCGAAAACTGTCATAATGAGAGAGGTTGCTTTATTTATTAAAATTTACTATTAAAAATTTTTGACGCGCACACTCTGCACCGGGTCCCTCAATTTTCTTAGTCGGCTCTGTTATTTTATCTTCAAGCCTTTTATTGAATAACCCACAGTTCTATCATAACGAACGTACACAGTCATGTATTTGGTATTTTCCCATATAATTCTATAAATTATATAGCACTTCGCAAATGAAAACGTCAGGTAAACCAGAGCAGAGTCCTCTATATCACGCACGTGATATAGAGGACTGAACCAGAGTGGTTTTTGCTGCCATCTAGTTCTTGAAAGATTAACTAGTGCGAGAAATAGGTCAGCTCGGATATAGATAGATAATCGGGAAAACGTCGCAAGAATATATTTAGCATTTTAATTTTTACCTAGTTCTCTAACAAGTTTTTATCTAAATAAAAAAATTGGTATCGTCGTAAAAATATTAGTTTTGGGAAAAGTTTTAAAATATTTTTTTTTCGGGATCCGATGTAAGGAAAAAAAGTTAAGAAAGCTGTCCTCTTGCTCAACGTTTTGAAACTGTACAAGTTAATATATGCTTGAAGAATCCCATTTATTCCTTATTGTACCTATATGTACTTGAATGCTTTTCAGCCATTTAATATTAGATTGTCATCACGAGTCTTTCAATCTCACTCACTAGTTTCGGTAGTCAAGTATAAGAGGTGTAACCATTGTATTAATAAAAGGGCTACATGAGGCTTTGTAACTAACTGAACGGACCTTATAAATATCTTGCGAGTCTCGGAGAATTGATTTCAAATATGTAATGCATCATACGTCTATATTTTTTTCAATATCAAAGCATATTAAATACAAGTATTCTGATAATATCGTTTATAAGCACCTGTACGAATATACTTGTTTTAAGGTGGACCGGTTGAAATCATTAAAAACCCTAGCATGTCTTACCAGAGTTGGCAAGCCGCTGGGGGTGTCGAAATAACAACCGTTATGCACTAAAGCACACAACACAAAATATCATTATAAATAATAATAATATATCATGTAAAACCTAAGGTACTTCTAGAAGTGCTACAGAGCTCAAATTTGGCATGAATGTAGGTCTCTGGAAAAAATCGGGAATTCCAGAGAAAATATATTTAAGAGGTATTTTTGACCCCAATGTCTAATTTTAAACACCCATAAGAAAAGCATTGAAAACGGCGCAGGGCTTTATAAAATTGCTTTTTAGGCGTTCTTTACCAGCAAAGCGGTAATAGCAGCACGCCTTTTGGGCACGTCTGGTCCGTCTGTCTTTCGTAACTTTCATCACCAACACCTAGAGCATAAGTTCTCAATATGTGGTCCTTCAATATGCTGTAGTGGTCCGCAATAATGCTCAGTACATAACTACGTTAACAAAGCTACAAGCAATTGTGGTGAATATGGGAGTGCCCACAGTCCAATACAATTCACTGCCATAAACTTCATCGACAGGCATTTTACTGATGCAGTTATATTCTATTTCGGTTGGTAGTTCGTGTGGGCAAAATGGTTTAGAATTCCCTGCATAAAAATGAGAAGGAGAGAATCACTTCTCATTCATTACGGAGTTCAACAAAGTTAAGGCTTCATCCGTCGATTTTTCCCCCTGCATAAAAGTTATGTGATAAACCCATAGGTCGTAGGCGCCTCTGAAAGTATAGGAAGGATAATGAGGAAACATTGCGCTATATTCCAGTACTGTGCGGATAAACTGATAGTTTCTCCACGTTGCAAAAGGGCGACTCCCACCGAGTATGTTGGAAGGTATATATCTAGTGCAACCTATGTGAGAGAGAACTTGGGCTCGATAGTGTTTTGAATAAAAGAACGTCGTGAAAGAACAATGAACTTTAATTGGCATTATTGCCCTGAAATCCGCCATTAGCTTATGGCAGGAGTACTATTGCACCGCACCAACATAGTATGAAATCACTGTAAGTTTGTCATATCGTATTTGGAGAAAATGACCAACAATTATATCTATTTATTTTGTAGTGATCTAACCGTACCCTCATCAGCATCAGTAGGAACAACTATGACACACACATTGTAAATTCGTGGCCGCTAAATATTTTGAAGGCTTTCCGCTTGTACTCCAATCCTGCACACTTAATTGCCTTCGGATTCTTTTCATTCAAAGTCTCCGTTATTCAGTCATTGCGAGATATCCCACTCTTCACACCAATTGTTGCCGAGAAACGCACGGATCCTCTCCAAAGCTTCAGTTTCGCGTCCATAATAGGAGACGTTTTAGAAATGGACTGAAATAGGGAAGGTTAAAAGTCCTTCGTGTCGTGGAGAAGAATTTTAGAGAACCAAATAACAACCACCAAAAAGTGAAAGGAATGACACCGCGTAAATGGACACGATAACGCGTTATTTAAAGTACCAGATAATCGACCCAGGATCACTTCAACTGAAGAAGGGAAATGTTGCCAAAACAACATGTTGTGAGAAAAACTAAAGAAACGACACTGCAGATATATATATATTTTTATTTTTCCGACAGTTTCTCTAAAGAACCTCTTTTCTTGAATGACTATTTTACGAGTCAAAGCAAAAACTTCATATTTTCGTTTTCACTCTTCTACTTAAAAAGTCTTAGATCACTGTTTTTCAATCTTTTTGTATCGCGACCCAGTGGAATATCTCGCGACCCACTCGAAGGGATGGCACAAGGAGAAAAACATGTTCTGAATTCAGTTTTCATTAATTCTCGATAAAAAAGCAACTCTTACTAAAAGATTGGCGTTTGTATAATGAGAGCATTAAGTTTTCTGTCATTTTTGATACATTTCATCTGGTTATGCGTTGAGCGCTTAGATTTTCCTCCTGAGCCTCGCGACCCAGCAATGGGTCGCGACTCCAAGTTTGAAAAACACTATCTTAGATGGTCCAAAGTCAAAAATCGCCCTGCCGCGGCATGCCATCCACAACGTATATCAAAAGTAAGGCTTCAAATTTTTAAAGTGATTTAATTTGTTGTTTTCGAAATATATTAAATTTCATGAATTAATACCAATTTTAAGCCTTAGCGATTTAAATTTAAGAGGGCATTTAAAAAGATGACTCTATAATCCATTATAATAATAGTCTAGATCTGTTTGTAGAAGTGTTTTTTTTTCCGGAACGCTCTCTTGTCAGGGAAGAAACTTATTGGAATAACTCGAGAACGATTTCGACGATTTTTCCCGATATATTTGCACTATTTAGGTAAGCCATCGTCTATCATAAGATGAGGGTTCGATTCCAGAAGAATTTATTTTCTCCATTTGATTAACGCGGGTGTGAGTCTAGTATATTAGCAGTGTTTTCAATTTGGGGAAATTTTCCGCTAGATATAGCTTATTTCGTTAGTGATCTGAGGTACAAAAATGTAAAAAAGCGAATAGCATATTTTCTGGATTATTTTATAAATGAATTTGGAGGTTTTTGCTCATGTGTTTAAAATAGTTTGAATCTTCTACACTGATCTCAATATACTGCAAAAAGGTCATATTGAATGCATAGTATTTCAAGAAATGCTGTGAAATGGTGCGCGTTTAATTGGCAGGGGATATGAAGAAGTGGATTGGGGTGGATAAAAAAACAACTTTGAATAAGAATGTGTTAAAGTAAGCTGACCCAGAAGTGCTCGTTTGAAGAGTACAGTTATCATTTTTCGTCTCGTGTACTCTTTTACATATAAACCTTATATCGTAATTTGGCTTTATTACTTCAGTGCTTGACACTACGTATAGGGATTTCTCCTCCAGTGCCGCGTAACATCATACATTATTAGATTGTATACTCATTTGCGATCAAGCGGCTTGCTTGTATATTAAAAGACTGTCTTGACAGGATGTACTTTGTGCTACCTCCCGGCAATCTGAAGCTAGTTTTCGTACAAGTTGAAGCGGTTTCATTCATCTGGTTTCTATTTCAATCAAGAATACATTTTAACGGTTTCAGGTAATATATTAAAATGTATATAGTTTAATTATTTATCTATATTTTTAAGTTTAAAATATAATGAATGTTTTTGGTACGCCTTTCAGTTTTTAAAAAGCGTCATCTGTTTTTTTAAACTTTTAGTACATATATGCATTCATTTTTTCTTTAAAATATCATTTCTAAATGAAAATTTTTAACACTTTATACATCATCTAAAGATAACTTTTTCTCTTATTTCTGAATATTGTCAACTACATATATTTCTTTGATATATCTTTTTTGCATAAATTGTTTTGTTTATTTGAATACATGTATGTAATGTGACCAGATTTTTTAAAAATGAAAGGAGTACAAAAGTGTAGTGGCAGCAGTTGAAACCTAGTTGACTTATTTTTTTTAAAAAGCTCAATTGAGAGGAATGGCAGGCAAAAATGATGGACATTTAATATATTTCACTTGCTTTGTTTTATAAACGAATCCAATGTTGATTGCACCAATAGGCTAAAAGATAGATCCTTCTTGTTTAGCAAGTTATAAAATATGTAAGGAGTACGTACATTGCAGTAGAAGATCGTTTATCTGAAACAGCAAACAAGTTGCGATTTTTGTAGTATTCTGCTAGAATACAATTTTTACTTTAATTATAAATGTTAACGGATCATCCATAAATCACGTCACACCATAGGGAGGAGGGAGAGGTTTGAAGTTTTGTGACGTATTGCGTGAGAAGCAGTGTTGCCAGCTGCTAAAGAATAAATCCGTTAAATGGTTGCGAAAAAATCTTCTAGATTTAGACGAAAATAAGCTAGGGATTGGGATTTGATCGACGTCACTTTCCTATGTCCCCTAAAAATGAAGCGCGCATCATTCCACAGAATTTCTGAAGACTATATATTAAATACATAAAATATGAACTTTTCGTAGAAGATTGAAATTATTATAGAAGATTTAAACTGTAAAATTTTGTAAATGCGTGAGCAAAAACCTCAAAATTCACTTATAAAATAACCCATAAAATTCGCTTAGCGGACTTTAAAGATTTTTGTACCCCAGGCGATCAACTAAATAAGCTAGATCTAGCGGAAAATACCCAGATTGGCAACACTGGTGAGAAGGATTTAAACTTGCGTGACGAAGAGTGAGGGTGGGGGCTAAAAAATTCAATTTTATGCGTAACGCAATTTATGGATGATCCCAAATTCTTAAACTATTTTAACTGTACCCTATCTTATTTTTATCTCCATCTAGGAGATTTTTTTACAATCACTTAGCAGTTGGCTACGCTGTATATTAGTCATTTGCGGTGGTGGAGTGGATAGAGCGTTGGCCTTCCACGCAGCGGCCCCGAGTTCAAATCTGGCGGAGGTCGGTTTTTTCAACGTGGGATCATCCCGACCCTACTTGTGTGCTTTGAGGAAATGTCGCAATTCAGCACTCCGTCCTTCGGAAGGGACGTTAAACAGTTGCCCCCCTTGTTGCTCTTCGTAACAGAAGGCTAATCTCCGCTCCGGATTCCCTTCCTCCCTTCTGTGAGTGTGTTTGGTGCGGAAGGAGTTATGGCTATAATAATCCAAGAGGTTGATTTGCCTGGAAAACATACTAACATAAAAAGTACAACTTGTTTCATTTCCATGATAATAATATCTATTCCCCTATTATGGGGTTCCACCGAATATCGGCCTCGTCAGTGAATTATATTTTCTAGTGGCAGCCGCAAAAACTTTTGCGAAATCAGTCAGAAATCTACATCTTTAAAAGCCATCTTAGAGAAAACAATTATGATACACAGCAATTATTTTCAAAGTATTATGTTATTAATGCTTTAAATTGTTTCTTTTTATTGAAATACTAGCGTAATTGCCCGTTTAAATTGGAACTTAATATGTTCAACTATATTGGAAGGAAGTGAGCTAAATTGAATGTATTATATTTGTTAATATGAAAATGTAGTCAGATTTTAACAAAGTTAACAAAAAATTTAACGTTTTAATCCGAAAAAATTAGCTATTGTAGACTCATGAGATATGTTGATTTTCTGTATGAACAAAAATACTGTTGATCGCCAAGGGAACGTTTAAATAAAAATGCAACATTTTGACAAATTTTCGAATATTTTAGCTAAATGTGAGCGAATTCGATTCGAAAAATAAATCGATGATAAGAATAAGAATCTTCATTTAATTTCCCTTAAAATGGTTCTTATCCGAAGATCGTGCGTCAATTATTTCTAATTTAATTTTGCAAAAGAAAATAAGTCTGCAAGTGTGAAAGAGGCATATTTAAGATCCCTCTTATGGGAAATCCCATATTGCGTTCCAACCAACAAACCAACCAACAGATTAAGGCTTTTATTAATAGTCTAATAACTAGGAGCTCCACCCCTACGCGCTTTTCGCGCCAACCCCGTGCCTCGCTCCGCGAGGCGAATTCGTCTGCTGCCCGTGCACAACCCTGAACCTTCTTTCGGCATATATTTAAGACAAAATTATATCTAGCCCTATTTTCGGAATTATCTCTCCCTTCCTCCCATTTCCCTCCTTCTGTCACCCCCTCTCTCCCTCTCTCACCCCTCTCTCACCCCTCTCTCCCTATCTCTCCCTGTCTCTCCCCCTTTCTCTCTAACTCCCTCTCTACTTCCATATATTCCTCCCACCAAACCTCCCGCTTTCCCAAACTTCCGCTTTTTCTAACTTCCGCTTTTCATCATTCTCTCCCTCCCCCTTTCCCTCTCTTTCTCTTCTCTCTATCCCCTTCCATCTCTCTTTCCCTTCTCTCTCTCTCTCCTTCCATCTCTTTCCCTCTTTCTTTTCCCCGTACTTCCGTCTTCCTCCATTTTCCCAATACAGAAATATTTTATTCACAACCAAGAGAGGAAAGATGCACACATCATGCGTGCGTGGTAGAGGCGTTCTTTACGATTAATGCAATCATACCAATAAATATTAATGGCTTACAAGGAGAGGTTGTGAAAATTCGTAAACGGATTTTAACGAAACTTTTACAGATAAAAATATATCGAAAATAAGCAGATACGTGTTTCGGATTGTTGCTCCATGCTGTCTCGTTTTCGAGAAATTAATATTTTTAAACGTTATTTTACGCCGATTTCAATATTCAGTTACACATAAGCCTAACGTATGAAAGTAATCCGTCGCGCATTTAATTCTTCATAACTTTTAAACCATACGAGATAACACAATGAAAATCGGTACATAGGTGCATTTAGCAAGCCGTAAGATTATGGTGCATTAAAACATTTTTTCAAATCCATCTATCTTGTAAAGCCGAAAACAAATTTTCCATTAGAAAATACGTTAAAGACTGAGTTTTCATTGTGCAGGCTATCGTTCATTTGCTTATATAAATTCGGCAAATTAACATACAAACTTAGGACCTGCATAGTTTTAAAGAAGAATGATCAAAGTTTCTTATTCTTACAGTATTTTTTCGTCTTCGATTCGAAATCGAGTTCATTCCCATTAAGAGACAAAACTTGAAGTTTTAACAATTAATAACTTGACGACAATGACATTGTTAAATCCCGAGGACTTCCTGTTGTTTTAATCCATGTTCTTTTCACTCTTCCTCTCCCCTCGCTATAAATACGTAATAAGATATTACCTTTATAGATTTACCGTTGAAATTCAAAAGGATTTTACGCAAATATCATTCTATATAGGCGTTTCTTACAGAGGAGGAGGATATATAATGATAGGAGAATACTAATGTTTAGGCACTTCCAGATGAGCTGGAGATTCGAAATTTTTTTCTTAGGTAGGATTTTGTGCAAAACCAACCAGAAAAAAACGAAAATCTTAAAAAAGTCCAACAATGCGGCCGCTAAAAATTCGCAATTGTTTAAACAAATTTTCAAGGTTTATGTATTTTCGCATGTGCTACGGAGTTCAAATTTTTTTTATAAGTAGATTTCTTAAAAAATAAAAACGAAATATAGATTATACAAATTTTGATATTTTAATTTGTTTGGCAGTTAAAAATTCTTAAAGTTTAAACAAACAGATAACTGTTTAGACATTACGGGATGAGATAGAAAGCTGAAATTTTGAAGTTATGTACAGAGTAGTGCATTTGCAAAAATAAATATTTGAATTTCTCCATAAACGGCGGCCGTTAAAAATGTTTAAAATTTAAACATTTGGAAAAATATTATTTCACTTCTAGAAGTACTACAACTCTAAACTTTGGCAGAAATGTGTAGCATTAGTACGCCATAATGGAGAAAGTATAAAATTCTTAAACTTGCAAAGTTTTGGGATTGTTTTAGTCTATTATTTTTACATAAGGAAAAAACGAAAATCGCTCCGAAGGTGAAATATTTAAAATTAATAAAATATTTGTAATGACGAAATATGAAAAATGAATGTTTTTTATGTTGAGATGATACGCTTGCAGAATGCAAGCACCAACTACTAGTATGTTATATCCTCCTCTGTAAGAAACGTCGATATATAATGATAACATATAGAAGGATACTAATGTTTAGGCACTTTCAGATGTGCTGGAGATTAAGTTAAATTAGAGTTTAGTCAATTTAAACGAATAAATATTTCATTCTATCTATGAAATTCTTATTTTGACAGTTAAAAATTATTTAAATTTAAACAATTAGATAAATGTTATTTATTTATTTCTAAATGTGCTACAAATTTAAAATTTGCCATAAATGTGAGGAATTATTAACCTAATGTGGAAAACGTATAATATTCATAAAATTACAAAAATTAGCAATTGTTTTACTCCATTACTGTCCATAAGGAAAAAACGAACATCGGTCCAGAAAAGAAATCTTATGAATTAAAGAAATATTTCCCATGATAAAATATTTCTCTGAAAAATTAATATTTTTTCAGGGTGAGATCAAATGCTTGCAGTATGCAAGCACCTTCTACTAGTATTATATAAAAGGAAGTTCCCATTTTATGGCTAACGTTGATGTCATCACCTCAAGCAGCACACTGTCCTAATAGATAAAATATTTAGATAGGGTAAAATCGACCCTCTGAAGTAAAATCTATCCGGGTTGGATAAAATTTACATTTATTTATACATATATTTAAGTAAGGGGCCAGATTGCGTTTTATTTACACGAAGAAAATCATCTGTTGCACACATCAGATATTTAAAACAAGAATCTATGCCACTTTTAATAATTAGTCAATAATATGCCTTATCGTAGGAAGAACATCGAGTTTATTATGTTCCATATTCACGCACAGGTATCAAAAATTAAATTAAAATTACAAATAACATAATAAAATTATTATAATAAACACAATTAAAATATGGTGGTGGTGAGGGTGGTGGTGATGGTGAGGTTGGTGGTTGTGGTGGTGGTGAGGGTGGTGGTGTGGTGGTAAGGGTGGTGGTGGTGAGGTTGGTGGTTGTGGTGGTGGTGAGGATGGTGGTAGTGGTGGTGAGGGTGGTGTTGGTGCTGGTGGTGGTGGTGAGAATGGTGATGGTGGTGAGGGTGGTTTGGATGGTGGTGGTGGTGGTGGTGATGGTGGTGGTGAGGGTGGTGGTGAGGGTGGTGGTGAGGGTGGTGGTGAGGGTGGTGGTGAGGGTGGTGGTGAGGGTGGTGGTGGTGTGGGTAATCTAGAAGGGTAATATCTTATTACGTATTTCTATCGAGGTGAGAGGGAGAGTGAAAAGAACATGGATTAAAACAACAGGAAGTCCTCGGGATTTAACAATGTCATTGTCGTCAAGTTATTAATTGTTAAAACTTCAAGTTTTGTCTCTTAATGGGAATGAACTCGATTTCGAATCGAAGACGAAAAAATACTGTAAGAATAAGAAACTTTGATCATTCTTCTTTAAAACTATGCAGGTCCTAAGTTTGTATGTTAATTTGCCGAATTTATATAAGCAAATGAACGATAGCCTGCACAATGAAAACTCAGTCTTTAACGTATTTTCTAATGGAAAATTTGTTTTCGGCTTTACAAGATAGATGGATTTGAAAAAATGTTTTAATGCACCATAATCTTACGGCTTGCTAAATGCACCTATGTACCGATTTTCATTGTGTTATCTCGTATGGTTTAAAAGTTATGAAGAATTAAATGCGCGACGGATTACTTTCATACGTTAGGCACGTATCTGCTTATTTTCGATATATTTTTATCTGTAAAAGTTTCGTTAAAATCCGTTTACCAATTTTCGAAACCTCTTCTTGTTAGTATAATGTCTAAGAACTGAAGTACCAGTAGTTATGCCAAGGAAATGTCGAATTTTTGATTCACCGACCAATTTCCTAATCAGTTAAAATTAATAAAACAATCGACAATTATTTAAAACTTATTCACTCGAATAGTAGTAATATAAAGTGTATGTTTACGTTCATTCCTTCGTCGTAAATTACCCATTTCTTTTAACTTACAAACGCTGTGTATACGCAAAGAGAATAGACGTATTTACGTTCATTTCTTCGTCGTAGATTATCCATTTCACTTCATATTCAAAATGTTTCGTGCGCATGAAATACAATTAAATTATTTAGTTATTTACACCCTATATTACTTACTTCAGTTGCCAGGAAGATTGTTTTCGTTGACAACAATTAAAAAACACGGTAAAATTTTTCCAAGTCCCAAGTAAATTACGACTTTAAAATTTGATTTTCTTGAAATTGGCTACTCTTTCGATAAAAATGTATTGCACAAAACATATGCTATTTGACTAGTTCTGCAAAGTCTTTTAAAGACTTTTTTGTTATAAGTGATATTGTACGAGATATAAAGAAAAGTTCATTTTTTATCATTTGTAAAGAAGCACTCCCGATTAGGTCACGTAAACCATTTATATCATTTTCTTAGTTTCTTTGCCCCAATGTCCTAAATACCAAATTTCATCAACATCCGCCCAGTAGTTTCTGAGATGAGACATGCGGATGGACGAACGGACGGACACAACCTGACCATAAGGCGTTTTTTTTACTTATTGTAAAGAACGCCTAAAAACTTAAAATGTTCCTCATCAAAACAATTTTTTGAGTCAATTCGAATCGTATCTGAAAATCTACGGTAGGTAAATGAATTTTCGTTCTTTTGCACGTAATTATAAGTAATTTTAAAAAGCTAACGAGAGATGTCTTACAGTCTTTTACGTGTTAATCAAATTCGCCTTCGGCAAATTATATATAGATAGAGAATGGAAACTATCCTGGCAACGAACCCATCCACCTTTGGTAGACAACTGCACATTTGCCGCATGCAGAAACTCACGACGAGTATTGTAATTGAAGTTTCGTCGAAATCGGACTGACCGATCGCGATTTATTTACCCAATGCTCTACTGCGTACATGTCGAGTGTGGACGCCTAATTCCCTCTGAAAGTTCTCTTTAGAAGCGTGCCTGACAACGAGAATGCTCCAATGTTAATCTTATGGAAATTTTCAAATTTTTTGGGGCAATTAAACTTAAAAACTTCCCGTTTTCGCAAATTTTCCTTTGCCTATATGTCATGAACAATCAGTTTGCAAATTTCAGCTTTCCGGAAGCAGGAAATAATTTGGATCTTGTGTGTTATCCGCCCCGTTCTTCAGAATATTTAATTATGGAATTTTGTTTACTTTAAGTTGTATATAACTACAATTGTTGCGTATTTGTATCTAATTTTGTTATTGTAATGTTGCGCCTACCACTTAATCCAACGCGGGGAGAGGAAATCGAACGAATCCAACCCCCAACCACTTAACCCAACCCGGGAGGATGCGGAGGTTTAAGGGGGCGGCAGCCCCCTTTATCGACTGCAACAAAACCTTGATGCGGGAGTTTAAGGGGAAGGGGGATTTGCAAAACAATTCCTCCACGTTCACATTTGCACTCGTAGCCAACTCCCAACCCAACCCTATGGATAGTGCAAATGTGAACATGGAGGAATATTTTTGCAAACCCCCCTTCCCCTTAAACTCCCGCATCAAGGTTTTGTTGCAGTCGATAATGTGGGCTGCCGCCCCCTTAAACCCCCGCATTCCTCCACTTTCACATTTGTACTTTCCGTAGGGTTGGGTTGGGGGTTGGATTGGTTTTCCTTCCACGTTCACATTTTCTCTCTCCATCGGGATGTTTTTTTGTTTTTATTTTGGTTGTTAGGTTTGTAAGATAGTGTATTCTGAATTCATTATATAAGGGTATAAATCTTATTGATTTAAATATAAACTACAACAATAGATTTATTAATTTAACAAGAACCAACATAAATATAACTTTTAAAAAAGTCAGATGATATAATAAAAATGGGGCGGATAACACACAAGATCCAATAATTTTTACATAATTTTCGTTATGCAGGATAGTGCGGTTATAATATATATATATATATATATATATGCAATTTTTTCCTATACAATTAATTCTACCATTTATTTCATTTTTTACTCATGAATTATTACCAATACATTTTTTTGTACTTCATTTATTAATAATAGCCCAAATTCTCCTTATAAAATTAGACAACTGATAAATTTTAATGTGATGTTTGTTTTTATAATTTATATGTGCAATTATAATATTATAATAGCTTCTCCCTTACGTAAAAGATAATATTCCAGTATTGAAATAAAGAAAGGAGTTTTTTTCTTTTGGTCGATCGTCAAAAATGCCCGCAGTCCACACGCAGTTTACTGAATAATAATTATCTGTAATTACAAACGTTGCAATCTATTAAGTTTGACGTTGCTACAACAATAATTTCGATGTTTCATAAAAAGCGCGAAGCGAATAACGCAATTCTTTTGTCTATTTTAAGGTTTAACAGACGCTATTTGAATCGGAGGCAACAATGCAGGCCGCCTTGGCAACACCCGAAAAGAGTACGAAAAAGCCATAATATTTCGAAAAGAATGCTTTCTCTCACAAATTCTTCCGTGAAACATCTAAACATCGCAAGAATAAGATATTTTGTAGTTTTAGCTGTCGAATAAAGCAAAAACGAAGAAAATTGGTCCGTGTTTATGTATTTTGATGAATGAAGGAAATACAATCATCTCCTGGAGTCGAACCTGTGACACTTCTGTGAAAATGAAAGTTTACCTGGGGTCTCCTAGTTGGCAGAAACAAAATGGCCTTCACAGAATTTCTCTGTGACAAACTGTTCAAGAGATAAAAGGACATACGGACCAGACGGACAGATATTGAGTAATTATATATAAAAGATACGTTTTGGCCATATATAAACTGCATGTTCACGCAGCTTCCTGCCTTCGAGCGACCGATTGATCATCAAACTAAAAGATATCTGTTGAACCCAATCGTTTGGGTCGCGCAATGCCTCCATCGATAGAATTACGCGTTAAGGGGTAAATGTCCACATGTCGCCATCACGAGGACTCTCTTTTTAAATGCAGCTCTTGCGTTTCACTCGCTCTCGTTACGTTACTGTTAAAATTATTTAGAATATTCGAAATTTATTCACATGGCGAATTTCTATTGGTACATACATTTCTGAATGATTTTCAACGGTGAAACGAAATTCTTTACGAAAGTATTCTCTCTTAAAAATAATACAGGTATAAGCGCTATATTAGGAATGAGCATTATCCGATGTCTGTATTGAGAATTCTATTTTAAATTCAGTCGATAAGCCGATCCCAAGGCGCGATAGTGTGATATGAAAGTCCACCGCTCGGACGCATTTATGGACACGTTTAATTTAATTTCTTATATACTTAACTTTTAATTAATTATTCTACTCTTTCATTTATTTATTTGTTCATTGATTAAACATTTTATTTCATATGAACACGCCATGATGGACCTTAAGCTTCAAAGGATTCCTTCGAAAATAATGTTACTTTTTCTGAAGCCAGGTTTATCTTCGAATCACGCCTTATGAACAGTCTATTTTTCATTTTATTAATATAATAAAAACTTGGAATAACTCTTTCATTCCCGTCGGTTTTTAATATAAAAATCTGTCGAGGTTCTCACGTCATAATTATATGCAAGAGTACAGTAACCTAATGATGTGGCAGGAAAGAGATTCAATTATATCGCTGACTCTGAACGCAGTGAGGAGACTCATTTCGTAAAAATACTCGGATGACCTTTCCGTCATGATTGTCAAGAAATGTCAATTGAAAAGTCGGCGGAGAGGAGATAAGGGTTTATCGCCAATGAAAGAGTGACTTCCTCGGTAGACTGGGTTTCAATTACGTAAGATTACGTTATTTGAATTTCGGATCGCGGCGTTTAGAATTTCGAAACCGACGTTTCCTCACGATCAAGTGTTAATCGTAGTGAGCGACAGAGATAATGCTCCGGCCTATGAAAATGCCTCCGTTTTGTCACATAAAAAAGCTCTTCTCAACCTTTTTGATGACACGGCCCACCTTAACTACACGAAACAATCCGCGTCCCAACTAAACTGCAAGAGATTTTCCGAGGCCCTCCTGTAGGTACTTGATCAATTTCACCAAATATCAAGTTTTCGCCATACTTTTGTGAGTCTTTATATATTGTTAACCGGTCTTAAACTTTTCAATTTTTTTCACGGCCCACCGCGATCGGTTGAGAAACAATTACATGGAACAAGTGTGTAAAGTTCTACGTCGTATCTGCAATAGTTTCTAAATGCGTTACGTGCGATTTATCTAAGTAAACTTGAAAAAATCATTAGATTTATGATTACAAAAATTAACTCATCCTATGTCACAGGTTTTTCTAATAAAAGTTATAATTAAAGTTTTAACATAAAAAATTTTCAATTCTAAGAAAGGCCAGCAACTGGAAATGTCTACGTATGTAAGTTCTTATATAAAGGGAATGTTCTAAGCTGTCAATATGGACAAAAGTGAAAATCTCACACCAAACCTCGTAAAATTAGTCCAGCAGTGTGTGAGATGAAGGATGGGAATGGGCAGACATGGCCTACTCCTATCTGTGCGTTGACTGCGTAAATTACGTGCAACGGACGCATAAGAAAGAGATAAAATGGCATTGGTTTATAATATGCATGCCAGAAACTTATATAAAGTTTGAAGTTACCTTATGAACGTCTTATGTAATATTCCATAACACCGCCCGTCATTGCGCCGAGGTGGTTCTAATCAAACGTTATTCCGAGATAATTTGCAAGTGTGATGACCTCGTTATAGCTATTGGAGATACCTAAGATAAGTAATTATATTTTCAATTTTTGATACTGAAGCGCTTATTCTTGAATTTGTTTTTCAGCCATAAGACGTGGTCGATAATTCTCTAGTGAAGTAAATTATTTATCTTGGTTCAGAAGACAATCAATTTCAAGATGGTGAGCGAATATTATTTCTGCGGGTTAAAATTTACAGGTAAACATTTGATAAATATTATTTTAATATTCTTCACTATTAAAAGCCATAACTAAAATACATTCAACTAACTTTAAAGTTTCGGCCATTCAGCGAACAAGAAGTGTTCGATTTCGAAATCCCATAACTTCTAGAGTACTCGATTAGAGAAAAGTCGTAACTGAATTTTTTTTCTTCTATTATCGGATGAGAACGTCGAATGCTGAGTCATTCAAGCGAATTTAACGCGTGGAGATAAAAATTCCGCCTTGATTATAACAAAATTCCCGACTGAATTTTTTTCTTCTATTGTCGGATGAGGACGTCGAATTATTTGTCATTTAAGCGGACTAAGCTCGCAAAGGTAAAAATTTTGCTACATAAGAGCGCCTTTTTATTTCTCTATGGATATGCACACATCATTTGTAGAGAATCTTATCTAACGAATTAAAGAAAAAATACGTTTAAAGGCGACCGATTTGTAAAAATATGGGAAAAGGTTAACGTCTCTCCCATTCGTCGTTCAAATTTTCATATTTTACATTTGGAAAATTACGGTAATTAAATATGGTTGTATTTCCGCCGAGGACTGTTGTAGGCGATATACGAATCTGGTTTTTCCCGACCGTATCACTGCCATTGGAGTTATCTTGATTATCGATAAGCAAGGAGCGTTAAAGCAGCTTTTTTTGCGATAAACTTTCGTTACTCACCTGATATCTTTTGCGGCTCTAAGAAATAAGATCGATTGAGATATTTTTTACTTTCTCATATGAGGAATATGTGATAAATAATAATGGTCTTGAAAAAAAATCGACCTCGAGATTCGGATGAATTTACGCTCGCAAAGGTGTTTTTATTTGTAATTCCGTCCTGTAGTTTGTTGTCTTTGCGCGGCCATAGAACCTAAACGGATCCACAACATTTTATGATACAACGCACTTAATTATCTTAGCACAATGGTGTTCAGCTGGGTGTACTTGAAGCGATTTTAATGCATACGCGAGAATAATAAATATAATGAAGTTTTCCCTTACTTCAGCATTCGGTCTGGGTTTTGGAATTTACGACTAGGTAGAGCGTTATAAAGTTTTATACCAACCAAGGAGGACATTATCTTTAATGTTTCCACGTGCGGTACAAAGCATGAAAACCGACAACATTGTAACTTAGATGTTAGCGATTTTTTCGAAATTTTTCCGGTTTCTGGACAATAAATTTACCTATGAAGCGTAAATATGAGTTATCAAATAAAGTTTATGTGGAATAAAGAAAAAAATTAAAATATATAATAACTTTGTTGTTTTCTTTACCTAAACTCATTATTGTTCTCCGCTTATCAAGTAAAACGTACAGACAAGTGCTGTGCAAAGGTAATTTATTACTCGTCGTCGGAGGTTGAGCAGATTTCTTTGCGTTGCTTTCGTTGCGTACCTAATGAAATTTTATGTAATTTCAATTGTTTCAAGTACTTGGGCTTTCTTGGAATAAGTTCTTAAGGAATTACATAAACAGACATTATGTCCTGTTCACACATTAAAAGTCGGCTTTTCGGACTGTCGGTTTCTGAAATTTGTACTGTATTTCTAAAACCATTGTTTATAAGTATCGAGATTTCATTCTTGAGAGTTTGTATGCTCTTTTCCCACGCAAAAGGTCGCTCATTATCATGTGGATAGTCTTGGAAATTAGGTTAAAGACAGAGCCTTTATTAATAGTTTGCATGCATAAAAGTTATGTTTTTTAACAGAAGAATATTTAATTTTACATCCATGAAATATTCAGATATATTAGAGAATTCGAGAGAATTCTCAGAGGGATATGTAAACTAAAAAGGTGCTTCACGTGATGATTTGTCTTTAAGCGCTCACCCCAACTCTCACTTTCTAGACCCCACGTAATCGTCACAGGTAACTGTACGCTCGAAGGAATTAAACACCGTATAATTCGCGGCTTCTTTAATTTGGAGCAAGGCTAAACTTCCATCACCTTCGAAGCGAATATCGAGTGACGGCCGAAATGACCTCTGCGAGTTACGTGTGATAAACCTCAGACTGGAATACATTCCGTCTGAAGCCGTTCCAAAATCCATCAACTTTAAAAGACCCGCATTTTCTCGTTTGGTTATGAGCGAGCTCGTGTTTAAACTTTATTTTTTGTCCGCTATAACCTAAAAATCTTCTGCCGGCGCAATTCTCTGCTTTTCATCTTTAAATAAGTATCCGGAGAAAGTCTTTCTCTCGCTATTAAGGCTAGATTTATCCTCGAGCAATCATAAGACCAAGTTATATCGAATGATATAACCGTTCCCTAATATTATGAGTCCTTTATTGCTAAAGCATTCGGGAATTTTAACAGACGGTATTTTGCTTCAGGATATTTATACGATAAGGAACATCGGATTTCATTTCATTCAAATATTCGACAAAGCTAAGAAAGATCTGGGCGCCTTATATTTTTAAATTTTGAATTACTTTTAATAAAAGCTATTCGTTTAAGAAAGAATGGTTGAAATCAAATTGAAAAATTAAGAGTATTTTTTCCAATAGCCATAAAACTTTTTTCAATTTATTATTGGAAAATCGCCACTGGCGATCTTGATTCTTTATGAGTCACTGTATCGTTTTCAAAGTGATGTTATTTTATGTTCCGTTATTTTTATTGGTAGAAATAAGCTTAAAAATGTCTTAATATTATATTCATCAGAAATCTTAGGAGTGTAAAAAGTGCGAAAATTTCGAGTTAAATATTAGCTATGTGCTTGAATCGTTTGTATTTTTCTTAAATGTTGGGAATGTATTGAAGATTTTATATCAACTTCTTTCTCTAACATTTCTCCAAAAAAGACTAAGTATACATATAACCCTCAAGGAAGAATACCCATGTAAGAATTTTTTCAGGTTTCAACATAACTTTCAGCATATCAAAAGAAACACTAATCTACGTGCAAGTTCCATAACGAACCAAAATAACAGGTTTTTGATAAAAAATAATGGTATTTTTACCACTGAAGACTGTGCTTCGTGGCTAAAATGTTCATGGCTAAACGGTGCAACAGAATCTGATGAAATCTCGTGTTTATACCGCCCAAACATGAAAGGCAGTTTATTTTTGTCGAATTTTGCAAAATGTCGATTTATTCAAAAATGCCTCCATGGACCATAATTTAAATTTGTCTATTTATAGATCTTAATGTCATAAACAATAAGCATGTAGCTTCCAGTGATATTACAACATATCATTTTTACCCCCAGCTACATCGAACCTCATCCTAATCTGACAGTAGCAGCGTTATTGCTATAGCTACAGAGCGTAAATCCTTACTTATGTAACAAGTAACAGCATTGCGTAGACTAGAAGCACATGGATATGAGAAAGATTTTGTATGTTGCATCGATTTTTTTCGTGTTGTCATTCACGTTTATTTTCATGTCGCGCCGTCCGTTGTTCAACTTTTTCTTCCTCTTCCGCCGCTCCTAATGGGCGCTGATGGCATAAGCGACCCACTCCGGAGGAATTGTTCCGCTGTTCAAGAGCGCGCTAATTTCTCTCCTGCCAAGAATCTATGAATAGTCGGCGCAGTGCACCTTGCGGCGAGAGGCGTCCATGCAAATGCAGCGTATGACTCATTTATCCTGACGCAGTCCTCTTTCGCTCACTCCAGAAACAATAACTTTTGTTAGGTGTTACGGTGAACGGCAGAGGGTGCTCCAAGAATAAAACTTTTCTTCTGCTCAAAATTTTTTAAGTTTGTCGATCCTTACTCTAATTCTGTGTGTTGATGGTGCCCCTTTTTATATCTTTTATAAAACTTTTTCGGTGATTTGCGAGGAATATTTCAACAAGATTCGAAAGAAGATATATAACAGACATGACCAAAGTGCGGCTCTTTTGTACCCAATGTGCGGCTCGCTGGGGAATGTTATCCATCTTTTCCCTGAATCAATTTTATCTTAACTTCCCGAAGGCATATTTAAATATGCGCCGAATATATGCAACTTATTGCAATATGAGCCTAATGGTATACTTTTTGCACTCTCATTTGGACTATTTTCCCGAAAACCTAGGAAGCGTTAGCGTTAGGATATCAAAGAAATGGAGAAGAGGTACCAAGTATGGTAGAATGTGAATATGATGGCGGATGCTAAAAAGAGAGTTCCCGCGAAGAGAGTTCCGGAAGGAAGTCAAAAAACGGAAATTTAATCCTTTGAACACCTATAGATTGGCATAAATATGACAAATTGTAGTATTCACTTCCTTTGTGCTCTACTTCAACACAATTCCATATGTAAAATGGCTATTGAAATTATATTGTATACTTTTATTGTGAAATGTAAATTAAAGAGCCATATTAGAATTACAGAAAATATTTCCTTTCGTTTTTTTAATTTCTCAAAAATTCTGACGTGATAGAGCAAAAAGGCTGTTATTTTCGGAATCAGCATGTGAAAACGATTTAGATACATCTGCCATATTCAAAACATCGAAATTTTTCTCAAAAATGCAGACCAGTGTTATTGATCTTGTTCTAATCAACTCGCAACAAAATGCTTTGGAGCAGACCATAGACTAAACATTCTTCTTACCATTGGGTTTGTTTTTGTCGATTCTCCTCATTTTTTCACTCTCTCGACTTTTGACTCTTAGTTTTCGTTCGTTCTTCGTTTGCACCGTATTGGAATAACGGAGGAAGATGGCGGTATTGAGGAAAAGGAAGAGTTAAAGAGAAAAGGAAGGAGAGAGAGAAGAGAGGTACAGGGAAATCGGAAGTTTGGGAAAGGGGGGGTATATAGGGAGGTGGAGAGTGAGGTAGAGAGAAAGAGGAAGAGAAGGGAGTGAGAGAGGGAGGGAGTGGGAGAGAGTGAGAGAGAAGCTCGAAAATAGGGCTAGATATAATTTTCTACCTTAAATATACACCGAAAGTAGGAGGTTCAGGGTTGCACACGGGCAGCGGACGAATTCATCTCGCGGAGCGAGGCACGGGGTTGACGCGCGTGAGGGCAGAGCCCCTAGTTATCCTATATATTACATTTGTGATGTAGCTGCGTACGTACGTTGCACCGACGTGGAAGTGGTAGATCCGGAATAGATGAGAATGTAAAAATTGGCAGGTGTGCAGATATAAACGTGAAAGCATCAGAAAAATCTGAAAGCCTTGAAATGTGGAATAGTTATGAGTTAATTATTTAAAAAAATAAAAATGTTCCCCTAAGAAATAGATTGCGTCGACATTTATATCCGTAACATTGCTTTTTTTAAATTGCTTAGAATTAAGTTACGAACTTGAGACGTACAGTCGATTGAACAAAAAATATTTTTCTCTAAGAAAGAATCCAAATCCATGCCGAATTAGCTTAAAATTTGTTTTTCTCAGAAAAGAACGGTATTTTCCAAGATTTTTAGAACAAAAAATTCTGATACCATGGAAATGG
Source organism: Tanypteryx hageni (assembly GCA_028673005.1). Classification (NCBI taxonomy): domain Eukaryota; kingdom Metazoa; phylum Arthropoda; class Insecta; order Odonata; family Petaluridae; genus Tanypteryx; species Tanypteryx hageni. The sequence goes on along the minus strand of CM054114.1, from coordinate 50,482,869 downwards.
ATCCATTACTTTTAAATGGGAAATGGAAGAGCGGAAACAATGAGAGAATAAATGAATCGCATTATATACCGTGAAATGAATAAACGAGAAGATGGATGAAAAGCTATTTTAGTGCGATTTTATAACATGGCTCGATTATTTTCATACTAAAAAATTCCGCAAGGTTCTATTAATTTTATTCCTTAGAATATAAATGTTACCTGTAAAAATGAACGTCTTTTAGTGGCTTTTCTATCTTCTTCGTCCGTTACACCAAAATTGAAACCAACGCTGAAAGGGGTCGTCAAGTAATATTTAAATGTGATTCAAACAAACTAATTTAGTTTTTTGAGCGAGTTTACATGCTCTTTTAACGTGTATTTTGTTTCGTTAAAAATTATTCGGAAGAGAAGTAGCCATACATCAGATTGAAGTCATGCACTGTAATTCTGTAATCATGACCGATAAAAGTATATGTTAAATAAGGAAGCGAAAGATTTTGAAGTGATGGTGAATAAGAGATTTAATTTAATGGATAAGGAGCTATGACAGTGATAAAGAATGGAGCGTATCCGGAGAAAATAGAACATGCCTGTGCATCTCTAAAAACTGCATAGGCATGTACCTGTTTGTGCCATTATATGAAAAGTATTTCGGCCACAAAGCAGCCGTCTTCAGTGGTAATTCACCCAAAATAGATTCTTTTAGAATCTATTTTCGGTGAATTTGCTTTGTGGCCGAAATGCGAATATGGTTTTTTAACCTTGTTGTGGCAATTGGAGATACCTAAAGCAAGTACATTTTTTTAATTGCTTGTTCTTTAATGAATTTTTAAGTTGAACAAATTTTATTTAGTTCAAAATATTAAAATGAAATCTTGTAGTTCACGATATGACTCGAATCCAATAGGCGATTCGATTAAATCTTGCAGCGATTGTGTGTTTGAGTAAAATAGATGCCATCTTAGTTACAAATTAGCCATTACTCAGTGCTAATTCATCGAGCTTTGATTCTAATATCAGAATCAAATACCGGTTAGTTACCGCTGATCTGTATTTGAAATTCGCGTAAGTTTTACCCCACCTTTTTATGGACATGACAACTAACCTAGATCATAGCTTATAATTATAATATTTCAGTTTGAATAATCTTGGTTATTTTTTCTAGCGGATTACATACTGGGAAGTTTTGAGTTACGTAAGTACGTGACCGGGAACTCTTCACCTCATCGATTCGCCAGGAAAGCATCAGATCTTTCCGAGAAATTCTTGTTATCTCTGCCACTTAAGATCAATCGGATGTTTAAATATATAGTTACTAGGTCGTATTTCTGCGAATTCTAGCATAAACCATTTTCCACGTCCCGATAATTTATGCATTTGCATAAGAATTCTCAAGAGCCAAAATCTTTTATTCCCATTCAATTGGCAAGCTAAATTATATAAAGTGAAAATATTTTACACGTTCATACTTTATTCGATGTATCTAGGATTTTATTTCAAAATTCCTAATTCTCGTATTAATGTAATGAAACTTCAAGCAGGGAAGGCATATCGTTTAAATCCGAGTGATTTCAGCTACTTGGAAATATAAAGAAAGAACTCTAACAAAAACTTATTCCTAAAGTTCTTCCAAGTCTAGATTTCCTTTTTGGCCATCAAAAATCAATGCAAAACTTTAATCATAATTGTGTAGTTTATACAGGGTAGCATTAAAGGCCCCGTCGGACAGGGGACTCCGACACTCCGCTGAAGCGTATTTGTTGTAATTTGATAGTGGGGGCCCATGATTTTTTGGTGGGGTCCTTATGTTTTTCGCTACGCCACTTGGTTCAAAACTTCCCTCCTGAAGAAGATCGTTTAGAAAGAGGCAAAACTCCAAGTAATTTAACGTCCTCTACTCGTTGTATGCCTGTGCATTTAATTCATTCATCTCTGGGGGAAAACATCATACCAAGAATTATCGTTTCAAAAAAAGTGATTCTTACAGGTCATTCATTGAGTTTTAACACGAAGACGATACAAATGCCGTAAACTCATATTTGTGTCTCGATTTCAATCGCGCTGAACAAATTATTTGTTCTATTCTCACCGGTAACCTGTGAGTTTTGCTGTCCTACATAAAGTTATACAAGAATGCCCGATCGCCTCTGGCGAATATAAAATGTTCGTTTTCGAGGAAAATAAACTTTTTTGTTCAAATATAGATTTTTTAAGAACAAATATACCATGTCTGTTAATTCTTCGAATAAATATCAATTATTTATGGCAGCATAACACAAGAACACCGAAGAAAGCACATCTCTGTTTGTCACTGTCTCTCAAATTTCAATTCAATGCAATTGTTCTTGAAGTTCTGTTAAGCTTAATTTCAATGTATCATATATTAAATCACCGCCACACTCTACCACTTAAATATCAAATTTATAGCATAAATACATTGTTTACTATATTAGTTTAAAGTTGACCCATTTTCCATATTTAGCACGATGGAAATTCAAACTGACGGAGGATTCGTAAAATGCGAATCGCAACATTTTATTAGTATATACCTAACCGGCCAAAAAAGAATTTCTCATCTATATATATATATCTTAAAACAAAAAAGTAGAATGTCTACAGGCGGACAGACGACAAAGCGATAAAAATAAATCATTTTTTACATAAAAAAACGAGCTAAAACGAAAAAATCAGTGAATGAATCATGTAGCTCACCTTATGGCTCGAATACATTATTTCATCCAAGTAACTCCTGCACATCAAGGTCGACGAATTATCACTAAAATTGCTGCTGAATACTGTATCTGGTTAACTCAACTTACTTATATCACTCTTCTAGTTTTGTGTATTTTTGAGGTTGAAACGGAAACTTTAGTCGCATGGTTAAAGCCGCTGCCGCAAAAGCAGTGGTTCCCAAACTGGGTGCCGCGGCACACTAGGATGTCGCAGCTGATTTTTATGGGTGCTGAGAAAAACTAATTAGCAAATGAATTAACGATTTATAAGTGTTGTTGGATCTTTAGGGAACTAATTTGTCCACTTATTAATTGTTTTTGACGTAGCATCAACAAATGTATGATTCCGAAAGTTATAATACCCCTAAAATGTAACGAATTTATGATTTTGACGAAACCATCCAATGTATTGCTAATGCTGAATAAATCTCCACTCTACTACGTATTTAGAAATATAAAATCTTGCTTCCAGGCTGGGGTGTTGCGAAATTCTGTTTATCTTTGAAAAGTGACGCGCCTACAAAAATTTAGGGAACCTTACAGAGTTTGAAAAAAGGGGATGAGGAGACTACGGCGGATAGGTAAATAAAAAAATTACTAACTCCAAACCGTAAAGTTTTACCCAGAGAAGCGCTCAAAAGAAAAGGCTTAAAATAAAAAATAAATATAAATACAAGTTTGCTGGACAATGGCCTAACAGGGACTTGTGGTCAAAACCTAAGCCTAAAAGGAAAAAATAAAAGCACGAGCACTGCACAAATAAAGAAAAACTTCTCTGGAACAAGCACTAAATACGTGTTTCGAGAGCTACGCTCTCATCTTCAGTAGTTGAAGTCGTATGCAATTAAAGAGTTAATTAAAAAATGGGAGCTTCTTTTGCTGACGCAATATGAAAAAGCGTGTTTTATTTATTGGGGTTTATTTAGAATTGTAAACTTAAAATTCTTTGCAAAGTTAATAATGTATTTATGTATGCCACAATATAATTTATTCAATGATTAATTAAAAATGTATATTCATACTCTTAAGCGTGTTAGGTTTCTAATCTAATAAGTATTGGCTTATGACAATAACATTGTACTACATTGCGAAAATTGCCCCACTGACGCTCCCCGATTTCTCATAAAGCATTTCTTCTGCAGTGATATAGCACAGATAGCGAACAATTTTAACTTTCTATCTATAATCATTTGCTCGGAATCTTAATTTGAAAGGTTTGAAGGCCCTCCTGACGCCCACCGATTGCTCCAAAAAGATGTCTTTGGCAGCGTAATAAATGGAACCATAGAGCACATATTCCCTGCAATCTTAGTCTTATATCTCTTACCGTTTACTTCCAATTTTAGTTTAATCGATTGTACAGACGGACAGACAGACAGAGCTTGTTAATAAATGAAACGCGCTCAAATTTGTAAAAGTGTTTTACCAGGTTGTAAGGATATGCTTGGCGATTAATTGACCTGCGTATAATTGCAAATGCTTGTTGCATAAGTACGTGTTGGCGAGGTAGCAAAATAAATTTAGCGAACAATGAATTCGGATAGCAGGAGCAGAACGTGCCAAGTGTATGGAAACGGCTCTCCCCTAGGTCGTTTAGTTTTTTTTAATCATTTCCATCAACGTAATTTTAGGCGGTCGAGAGGGTCGCATTTAACTCACTGCTGCTCAAAAAAATTCACTTTCCTTTTCTTGGAAGCTGGGTGTTCTTGTTGTCGTGTAACTCTTTTTTTTATCTCCGGTCGTTCCTTACATAACGTGCGTGCTCCTAAACACTGCCCTTATTACCATTCTCCCTTAAGAATACGAACTGCCTGCTCTTCGTCCTTCTTACACGTTGATTTTTATATGATTGCCGTTTTTTGTCGTGTTCGAAAAGTGCCTTACTCTCCATACTTACATTCGAATCAATTTTTTTTAAATGTGGTTTTGAAGTTCACAAGTTAGTTTTATGACTTGCGCCAATTTTTAGCTTAATTAATATCAATTATATGTAATGTAACCCAATCGTTTGTAGATGAACGTATACCTAGTTCGTATATGATATGTATGTATAACTACTAACAATTAATTTATTATTATATATATATAGGAGCTAGCGTATAGAGTTTCACAGACGGTCTAGGTAACCGCTGTACCCATGAGTAGTTGAATTTTATTCTATAATAATTACATAAGTCATTCAGTACAGCCATAAGTGAACACGATGATCCAATTTTGACTTCTTTATAATTTATACTTTAACTCGAAAAAATTGTTTCCTAGATTTTAGACAATTATATTTTGGATGCCTCTTAAGAGAGAGCTCGTAATCTTACTGTTCGATAGTAGTAGGATTAATATCTCGACGTCCATGTTTGTTTATCGTCTTTAGCATTATAATTTTTTTATTTAAAAAAATTACTTTCGGAAAAAAGCCGTTATATTTCACCAAATATTCAAGGAATCTCCCAAAAGATATACTATAAAAACTAAAAAATTACGCTCAAAACTACTACTGGTTATTTTTCTCTGGTCCTAAACTAAGCGCTTAACCGAGCATTTGATGCCATGGTACACTTTCTCTTGGATCCCTGAAAGATGTCAGTGGCGAATGACACTGAAATACATCACACTAAAGTAGTTCAACGCACCGCATATTTGGTTCCCTCGCTTCCATTACCCTGCTTGCTTCGCTTGGCATAAACCTATCTGAGCTTCCCCCACCATGAGCACCAATCAGCTCGCTTCTACCCGGACTCGCAAGTGAGGGGAACGAGGGTGGGAGTGCGTAGACGACGGGACAGTACCGAGTCTTTTCAAATATCGCAAGGCGCACTTGGGGCTAAGAGCTAATTATTCCTGCTTGAGGGGAGCAATGGAGGTAGGGCATGAAAAGTGAAAATTCCAGTAAATTATATTTGATTCCTTTTTCGACGTTGCTTGCATGCATATTTCCACCGTTTTATAAACGTTTTACCTCAAAGGATTAGCGGGGGTATAATCTGCGAAATTTTCCGTCTGCTGCACTTGGAGAATTTATATTATTTGCTATGGAAGCCGAAGATGACACCGATGATATGGAAAGCCGAGAGACTACTAGATGATAACATAGTGAAATATTATTCGTGTTAAAATCGACTTGGCGATCGAAATTTGCAACTATATGATAGGAACTTTTTATGCCATCGGATAAAAAGATCGTCGAAGTTTGAATTTTAATAACAAATTAAACCCTTTTGTGGTGCCCTTGCGCCCTTTCTGTGATGTAGTCGACAGCCAGCAGCAGTTTCGTCCTCCCAGCGGGCCGCGTGAACGGAGTGTGATCGGGGATTGGCGAATAATTATCACGTAATTACTTATCCGTATCTTGTGGTATTTTTATTATTTGCGGCTATTCTACTTTGACGATATTCGTTTAGATTTAATTTGCGGTTCCGTTGCACTCGAGTTGAGCGACAGAACGAGCGCAAATTATAATGCTAGTGTATTCGTGTTTTTTATTTCAAAACGATATTATTATATCTCAAACAAAATTTTTAACGTATTAGTCTTATTATTCTTGCATTTGGAGTTTTTATTTTTTTGAGCAATGACGTCAGAGAAGAGGACAGTCGTAAGATTTTATTGAATTGATTGCATAGGAAATACTATATATTTTTGTTTCCCATTGTCGAGGTATTTCTGATTCGATTTTGAAGATATACTATATATTTTGATTTCGCAGCGTTGAGGAATCTATATCGAGGAATTTTTGGCTTGGTTTTAATAATTATTTAAAACTTTCTTTTCATCGAATAATTTTTTGCATGCATGCTTAGATATTAAATTATGGTGCATCAATTGTGTAAACTGCTTCGGTGATTCTGTGAGTTGTGTATGATAAAGTTTTTATAACATAACCAGTTATAAAGGTCCCTACATTCATTAGTGAACATACAACACACGTTGTAAAGTTTATAATTTCTGCAATATGAATTACCATGTGAAAAATCTTGAGATTTTTGATGTTCCTCATGTTAGTATTTGCATAAGCATTTGGTAATTAGAGATTAATTTAAAAATACTTGGTCTATATAAGAGTGCATTCTGAGAGGCTTTAGAATCTTATTTTAAATGTATCAAGTTACTGTTATGTTAAGTTATTCGGAAAGATATTGTAAAACTTAGTAATTACAAGCTTAAGTGATGATGATGTTTATTATGGTTTATATGACTCATCATTCCATGTTGGTCAGTTTTTGAAAATATGAAATGTAGGATATTTTTTAGGGGATATGAGAACTGCTGCATTTTAAAATATATTGATTGTACATCAGAACTTATTATCATTTTCATTTTTCTTAGATTTAAGTATCACTAATCCATGGAAATTGAACTGGTCTTTATAACAGTCAAAGTTGTCAAGGAATGCATCCATGATTTGTTAGTTAAATGCAAGTCATTTCAGAGATATAAGTAGGTATTTTATTATTTTCACACTAAATACTTGGCACTTATTTTTAGAGCCTATTATTATGTTTTTACTTATATGTGCTGAAAAATGCATAACACCAAAAATTTTTGCATAGTTGAAGAATTTTTATAAATAAATTCCATTAGCTTATTAGATTATTATTCCATACATAATATGAGATAATAGTTCATTGATTTACTATCTGAAATCAAACCTTTAAATGTCTAATCATGCTTTCAATTTCAATATAACAATTTTTAGTCACTCTTTACAATGCATGAAATTATTCTTTGTATCTTTTTTCATAGCATAAAAAAATGTAAACTATTTGTGACAGGTGAATATATTGGTGATTAATAAAAACATTAAATCACAGGCATCCGCTGGGGGACAAGAGGGAGTAGTTGCCCCCCTCTGGATCAGGCTTGTGTCAAGGGCCATTGATGTCTTGTTAGGTTAGGAGACTAACGAATTATTGTTATTATTATATTATTATTAGGTTATTATATTATATGCACACTTAATTGAGAAAGATAGTGATCAAAAATTAAATTCAAAAATTAATTATTAAACCCAAAGTATTGCTTACACCCAGTAGATGATCTTGATGACTCCTATAGCCATAAAATGGCTCACTAACACAGAAGTGCGTTTCCAGTCTAAAGTAGTCATCCTCAGTGGTTATCTATCTATCTTTGAATCAAAAAAGAATGCACACCACCCATTTATGTATATAATACATGAAAAATCGGAACATTAATTAGCATGAAATTAAAGTATTGCTTTATTAATATAGAAAATGAAATAACAAAAATGTCATAGGCAAATATGCTTGGGCACATGGGCATCTGCTGGAGGAGGCAAGGGGGGAGGGGGCAAGGGGGGAGCAGGCAAGGTGAGGAGGGGACAGTTGTCACCCTCTGGATCAGGCCTGTGTCAAGGTCTATTGATGTCTGGTTAGGTAAGGGGATTAACAAAGTCATTTTTTTGAGAACAGGCAAGCAGGCGGGGGCCACTTGCAATATGCTTAAAACGAACCACTAAAATATTAAACCTCTCAAACCTGACTATGGGAGCTTGCCTATCCTCTTGCGCCCCCCCTGGAAAGACTGTGGGAGCTTGCTCATCCTCTTGCCCCCTCCCCCCTGGAAAGACTGGGAGGGTGCCTATCCTCTTACCCCCCTGTAAAAGTTCCAGCGGACGCTCATGCTTGGGCAATGCAAATACAAATGTACCCCACAAAACACTCTTTCTATCAGTCATCCAAAATCTTACCTCATTAGTTTGTACATTAGGAGTGTACTGAAAAGAACAGACAGAAATGAAATAGAAAACTTTTTCACCCATGCATTAAATGCAATAATATGAATATTTCAATTAGAGTAAGGTTTTAATATGAATATTTTCAGACATCATTTATTAATCCTTAAGGTATTGGTACTTATGAAGTATGCAGCTGATAGAAAATCAATTCCGAAAATATTCTCTATAAAAATAACAATCTTTTGCAAAAGTTGGGACACATTAATTTAACAGTGCCTTAATATGACTCATTGTATTGTTGTTTAAAGCTTATCTTCTATGGCATTCTCTGTTAAGTATAATTAAACACAATTTTATATTATTTTTTGCAGATGAGAGGTGAGAACAGTTTAAGGTTTTGTTCATCATTTAACTTGTCATTTGTCATTATTTTGACATTATTGGGAAATTTCCATGGTTGTGAATCTGCAAGAATATTTGGAGCATTTTCCATGCCAGCCCCTAGCCATCAAATTATATTCCAAGCTTTGATGAAAAAATTAGCTGAACGAGGCCATGAAGTGATTGTTGCCAGTCCTTGTCCTTTGCCTGAACCAAAGCCATCCAACTATACAGATTTATATATACCTGTAGAAATGGAAAAAATTGCGGAGATGATGAAGACTATAGTTAGCAACCAATCAACACCTGCCAGTGAGCATTTTTCTTTGTGGTCACAATCTGGATTTGTTTGTGAATCACAGCTATCATCTCCTGCATTAAAAGAGTATATATCTCCTGATTTCAAAAGTGAGTATGAAATTTTTACTCAAATTGGAAACATATACATCATGTGAAACATTTACCCTCACATTTGACATGATGAAATATTATCATGTCATTAGTTTCTAGCACATATTAATGATTTTTTAAGATGCCAGTGAAGCTATTATCATTGTTCTTTCTTAAAAAACATGTCTTAAAATTAAAAATGCTTCGTTAAAGAATAAAAATACATTGTTAATACTGCCATATATCTAAGATCCTTTTGTAAAGTTAATTTCATCTGGCCAAAGTAGAAACCAGCATTTCACCATAAATGCCAATAAACGTGATGTTTAGACAACACAGTGGCACAGCCATGGGAGGGTGCAAGGGTGCATATGCACTCCCCTTCAGATCCCAAAATTTGTGAAAGACAAATCGTAAAATATAAACAGAAAAGCTCTTTATCTCAGATTCAAGACTGCACTGGTTCGAGAAAGACTAGTAGGGTAAATGATATGATTGACACATTTAGATCTCGATTTCACAATACTGGCAGAAATTACGGAATGCAGGGCTACAGCTGACGATGATCTTCAGACATACGATCTATCTCATTTAGGTTTTTTCTGGCGGATTGACACTGTGCACATCACCATAAAAATAAATGTAATGTTATACAGTGTATAAATCCTGAAAGTTTGAATGTTCCTGGAAGATTAATGTTTCACTAAATGCTATCACTTAAATTTTATAAATTTCACTGTGATTTGATTTTGTATAAATTCTTACGACATTGCCAAAAATTATTTTAACTTAAAAAAATACATAATAGCTTAGAAAATCTCAAAGCTGCATTTATTATTGTTCTTAAAACAAATATTGAATACTGTTTCAAAACTTCTTCAAAGAAAAGATATACCTTAAAATTTCGTCTGATTTATTAAAGAATGCCCGCGATAATTTTGTTACCTTCGAAATAATTCCAACAAAATTAAATTTAAAGCTATAGAGGTATGAAAATAATGGAGAATCAATCCAAAGCGTAAAAAATTAACAAGGAAAGTAAAAATGTATTTTGATGAATTTTGTAACGGCTTTAAGTTCCATAGCAATATTTTAGAGTAAATATATATATAATGAAACATTAAATAGACTTATATGCAAATTAAAATGCTGTTTTAAAGAGCTGAATGAAATAATTCCGTATTTTCCTTGACAATGATCTACTTATATAAATACATTTCTTATATATATATATATATATATATATATATATATATATATATATATATATATATATATATGTATGTATATATAGTATTTTTATATATGAATACCATCTTCTGTTGCACCCCCATTCCAAATTTCTGGCTACGCCACTGAGACAACATGCAATGAAATTTTCTTTCACTCTGTTTCTCTGATTGAGATGTTATCTACATAATAAACTCACTTAAATTTTTCACATAATCAGTAACAAAATGGGCAAAAAATTCTTAATAGTTCACTGTTGGTTTATATATGCTTCTTCAGAAAGAAATATTTTTTAAGTCAGTGGTTCTTATCCTTTTACATTTTGCGTCCCACCTACCATTCTGTCAAGAAACTTAAGTCCCACCAACAATTTTGTCGAAAAACCTTGGTGCCACAATTACAAAAACAAACCCCATCATTTCCAATAAGTGAATTTTTATGTCAACTGCATTTCAAAATCATATTAATCCTTACGGACATTTTTAAAAACCTTGAATATTGGAGTAATTTTGTCGAGAAAAAGCTATATGTACATTAATTACCGTCAAATCTTCACGTCCCACCTAAACAACCTTTGCATCCAACCAGTGGGACTCATCCCACTGGTTGAGAAACTGCTTTAAGTCATTTCCCTGCTGCTGTTAATATTTTGCTGTTACTATTTTAGTTTCCTTGCAATTCCCCTAATGCTTTAATTTTATTTTATCATTCTCAATAATTCAGCTTTCCAGCCCCATCTATTGATTTTTATGTTCAAAATCTGATTTTATTCAAATATATTTGCCACACAACCACTTTGAATTTGTCCATTGCAATTTTACCAAAATTTAATCCAAATAATATTATTTGCTTGTATTTTTAATTATTTAACTATAAATTGCTAATCTTATGGATAGTTTAGATTATATGATATTTATATTTTAAATAAATGTGAAATATTTAGTATTATTTATGAAATTCATTAAACCAGAAATATTGCATAGCATTTTCTTGTCAACTACTACTAATGTTTACAAAATTATCACATTATTCTGATTGCCCATTTGGGTTATAAAAAATCTTTTGCTCAGAACCCAACATTTCCTTTGACCTTGTTCTGGTGGAGGCTTTTTTCATGGACTGCATGGTGGGGTTTGCACATCATTTCAATGCTCCCCTGATCGCAATAGCAACACAGTATGGAATACCATGGGCTAATGATATGGTGGGTGGCCCAGATGCTCTTGCCCATGTACCTAATCTGTTCCTACCTTATAGCCAGAACATGAACTTCTTTGAAAGGCTTCACAACACGGTATTCACCATCTTTACGAAGTTATATAGGAGGTCAGTATAAAATGCTTGAAAGATAAAAATATTTCTTTGAATCTACATAAATATCATTCATCCTGATTTACTAGAAAGTAAAGCCTATTTGTTTCAATAAAATGTCTCTTGAAGCTGGAACAGGAAAAATATTTAAGTTGAGGATTTTATAGTTGAAATGAAAAATACTCTGGAAAACCATTTCCATTTGATATTTAATCTCCTTTTTAAATAATTTAAATAAATGAAAAAGATTCAAAGCAACCAGAGTTGGACAAAAGTAAAAAATATTCTCTCAAATTACATTGTTGCATTAATAAATAGTAGAAGTTTTTTTGTTTAATAATAAATATAACAAATATCTTAATTACCAATAAATGTTCAATAAAGGTAAAGTACTCCTTTAGCCAAACAATTAAAGGGTTACGACACCCAATGCATTTTGCCCAATGCGAAATGCATTGGGTGTTGTAACCCTTTAATTGTTTGGCTAAAGGAGTACTTTACCTTTATTAATCTTAGCCAAAGTTATTGAGCTACTATCAATTATCATTAAATGTTCAACAAATAATCCCTAATCTGTGTCACCCACGGTATTTTTTGCTATAAAATGCAAATCCATCGGTATGGTCAAAAGTATATTTTTTAGTCATTTAAAAGAAATATTCTGATCTTAAAAAATCAACTATGTATAAATATCTGTTTGTGTAGAATGGACATTGATATCAGATCAGCAAATATATTTATTTTCAGATTCATATCACTACCTAAACAAGACAGAATTGCAAGGAAGTACTTTGGTCCTTCATTGCCCCCATTGTGGGAGATAGAGTGGAACACAAGTCTTGTCTTAACTAATGGGCATCCAGCCATCACACCAATACGTCCAACATTGCCAAATTTGATAGAAGTTGGAGGAATTCACGTAGATTCAAATCCTCCTGCTCTTCCTCAGGTACAATATCCTTAGATATTTTTGTTCCAGCTCAGCAAATGCCATTAAATTTTATTGTTAAATTATTACCTAAGATATTTTTTAAAATCATTGATTGATTCTTATACTAATTCTCCGAATCAAATTATTCACGAGACTTAATGTGTAAATGGAAAGAAAATTCTCTCTTACCTGGGAATTAAACTCGGGTCTTCTGTTTGCCAGGCAGATATTTTTCCACTAAACTATTGTGGGAGACCAAAAAAGGCAGATTTTTTCTCCAAATATCCATCACCTTTTATGGCCTTTATTTTGCTTTTCTCCATAAAAGCTGAAGATCTACACTTTCTATTGTGCCATATTATTCATTTTTCGATTTTCACTATTCTAGAATCTACAAAAGTTTATGGATGACCATGATAAGGTTGTGCTGTTCAGCCTTGGCTCTTTAATTAACAGTAAGAACATTCCAGTTGAACGCTTGAAAATATTTCTAGAGCTGTTTACAGAAGTGCCATGTCATTTCATATGGCGTTGGGATGGATCAGTTGAAGAACTCCCCATGAAACTTCCTTCAAACGTAATCATCTCAAAATGGCTGCCACAGCAGTCTGTTTTAGGTAGGTGCAGCACCAAAATAATTCAACATAGAGAATTATCATTGCGGAAAAGTGAGCTGTATGCAGGGATGTAACTTGAGCAGTGCAGGTCCATACAGTGCATGAGGGCCCTGAAAATAATGCTTAGAAGTCTCTCACTAAATTGAATGAACAATAAATCCAAGAATATTCACAAAAGTTTATAAGAAATTTATTGAACAAGTCCATTATGAGGAACTTCTCTTGCAATCAGCAAACACTGCTTTGAAAGATGGAATTGAAAACTGTATGGGCACCAAGGAACTATTGGATTTAATAATGATTAAATACAGACTGGCATCAATCTATAGCAATGTACATGCAGCTTTGAAGATATATTTGACAATGCCGTAACTTTGATGTCAAATGAAATATCTTTTTCAAAATTAAAGTTAAGAAAAGGCTATCTATACACTTGTATGCCCAAAATTACATTAAAGTATTTATCATTTATTTCAGTATAAAACTTGAAAGCATGCAAAATGAAAATTGAGGAGTTGATACAGAAATTTTCAGAATTGAAATGACAAAAAAATTAAAATCATTCAAGAAGAGTTTCATAATGATTTTTCTTACATATGTGAGAGCTTCAAAAATTTAACTTGCTTAGGGGTTCCAAAATTGTAGTCATGTCTCTGGCCATGTGTTAAGTTTCTTGTTGAAGACAATATATAAGCTGCCTAATCATATAACATTTTACTTATAGAGCCCTGACAGAAATAATAGTATAAATTGGATGGAAATATCATACTTACCATTATTCAAAGCTATTATTCTAATGCATTTTCTTATACTTGCAATCCTCTTGAAATTGTATATAAAATTAATTCATCAACCATACTTTTTTCATTTTCTCTTCCCCTTCTTAAAAAATGTTATGGTTATGTCATAAGGCTAAATTAAGGTTGAGGTAATTCATGCAGTAGATTTGAACTTTAATCAGCTTCAGTAATTTACCAAGTACTTTACCTGAGAATATATCGCAGATAGAATGTTTTTTTTCATGCTGACTTTATATTTGATTCAAACAGCACATCCTCATTTGGTTGCCTTTATAACTCACGGTGGACTTTTAAGTATGCTGGAGTCCGCATATCATGGAATTCCTCTGATTGGCTTCCCTTTCTTTGGTGACCAGAAATTGAACATAAAGCAAGCAAAAGAGAATGGTCTTGCTGTTGGCTTTGATTTCTTCTTGTTTGCCAAGGAGGAACTTGTTGAAACAGTGAAGAATATGTTGAATGATCCAACGTAAGTTTATATCATTTGTCAAAGAGATCATACTATCAAATAAATTAAGAAACTTTTAAATTTTCTTCTAGAGAAGGTGTACATTAGATATTTCTTAATTGAAGTTTTAATGAGACCACAAGTTTCAAATTAAAAAAACAAAAAACCTAAATATAAGCTTTAGATAATTATAATCTCTCATCTTGATTATTCAAATAAATAAATAAAATAAATTATCCATCGTTGAACATAATATCTCATAATAAAATTAAATCAACTGAATATAAACTTAAGGGTTCACATTTCATTCATCATTAATGTGTATTAATCATTGGTAAAATGTTATTGTTGTTAATACTTTATTTGTCACAAATATACTTTATTATGCAGGGCATCTATGTATGATGTGCGTATGTATATAAAATGTTACTGCAATGCGTGGCACGATAGAGGTGCTAAGCTATGAGAAGAACTTTGTATTGCTAAACACAGCTGATACAGCTGGCATTGAAACATATTAGATGTTTGTATCATAATGATAGTATTGTATTGTAAAATCTGAAGATAAATCTGAGATAAAGAATGAGAAAAGGACAGGAGAAAAGAGATAAAAAAAAGAGGGAGAGCTATGGATTGTGAGGGGAGGGAATGAGAGAGGTGGGAGAAAAGAGAGGCAGAGAGAGGAAGGGAGAGAGAGAGGGAGGGAGGGAGACAGAGGTAGAGAGGGAGGGAGAGAGAGGGAGGGAGACAAGTAGAAAGGGAGGAAGACAGAGGGAGGAGAGAGGAAGGGAGGGAGAGAGAGATAGAGAAAAAGGGAGGCAGGGAGACAGAGGGAGGGAGAGAGGGATGGCAAGATCATTTGACTCTTTTAACTATTGTATCAGCAAATAAAGAGATTGAAAATTGTTTGTATAAAGAAATTTATGATACTTAGCAATAAAGTACTAGCATGCAGATACTCTGTGTGAGTAAAGCTAGTATGAAATAAACCTCTTAGACTTGAAAATCAAACCCTGTTATAAAAATATTTGAAATTGTTAAAAATGCTAAAACGTCCCATTTTCTCCTGTGAATGACACTATGGCTAGCATAATCTCTTCTAGAAGCATTAATAAACTACTCTATAATGAAATTCATTTAAAAAAATTAAAATTGTCAGAAATTATAATGACTTCATTAACAGTCATAATCGCTGCTTACTACAACTAATTCCAGGAATAAATATTATAATTCTCTACACATAAATTTTTCATCTCTATAATAATGTGCAGAAAAATAACCACTGATCAAAAACATTTATTTGTCTTATCTAACTTCTAGCATTCACATTGTTATCAAGCTGTCGGTGCTTACAAACATAAGCGCTTAAAAAATCACCATACACCAAGATCTAAACTTGTAAATAAACCAATGTGATTTCCAGGGCAACAGCATTTCAGCCACATTCCATGAGTTCTAGCAAAATATTTATAATTTTCTGCAAAATTTAGGCAACTATCTGTAATTTCCAAATTCTCTGACAATCGGCTCTTGTCCAAGTTTTTGTGTTTCAAGTTTTGTGTCTCAGATCACCCTGCACAAGGAATAAGAATAATCATCATTAAGACAATACCCTATACACTAAATTTATGGAAAAATTAGGATATTTTGTGTTAAGATTATGGCATCATCATCCATGCCTTTAGCACATACAGTAGAATCATGATTATCTGAGCCCCACTTATCCGAGCTTCCGTGTTAACCGAGGCAGCCCCTTCTAAATACATTGTTGTTTTTAGCTTGCGGTCAAGGTAACAGGATATTTATCACATGTAAATCATGACTCCTCACAACCTCAGTTTTCAGTTGATACATAGTGTAAGATTCAAGAAGCATGAAGCTGCATTCAGCCGCAACAGTACATGTAACCGAGGCATGGTCCTCTCGATGGAGGCTCGGATCGTCGAGTCAGTCGTTGACGAACCTCAGTAAAAAGGAGACATTAAACTACACTTCGATACCCACAAACTTGTCCATCCTTGACATTCATCATTTTTTTACCCTACAATAGTTAGACATTTCCTGACTCGACTGAATAATGAGTGGGAAAAGAAAGCATGTTGTGGTGTCTCTAGAGACCAAATTAAAGGCTATTCAATGATTTAGGTGGCGTAACATGGTGGTCAAAAAGCGATCGACCAAAGTTTGGCAGAAATCATTAAAAGACTATTTTGTTTAAGTAATATCAATAAATTGTTCTTTTAGTTTAGTTACACGTGTATAAAATAAATTTTCTGAACATACATAGGCCTATTTTTAATACCTAAAAATGAAACTTCCGTTATATCCGAGTTTATCATTATCCGAGGTTAGCTTGGTCCTCTTTACCTCGAATAATCCAGACTATTGTATTTGGATAAAAAACACAAAATAGGTATGACACCATTATATTTAATAATTGAAAAGAGTTAAAATTTCTCGAAAAACTATGAAACACAACATTAAAATACTTTTTATGTTTTACTAAATTTTGTGTGTAAGTATAATGACATCATCCTAAGTTTATGTTGTAGTTTAAAATCAGTGACATAATTATATAAGTAAGACAATTTTCATTTTCTGTGAAATTGAGTTATATGTCCGGTATTTTTAAATTCTCAGGCAATCGGCTCGCGTCCAAGTTTTTGAATTCAGGTTTTATGGCTTAGATTGCCGTTTCAGCAATAACTATAATCAACATTAAGACAATAGCCTATATGTTACACTAAAATTTATGTAAAAATGAGGATATTTTGTGTGTTAGATTTATGGTGTCATCATCCGTGCCTTTTAGTATGTATACAGATAAAAAAATTAATATAATAGTATCACATCATCATATGTACACATTGTTGGCTGAAATCAAATGGATTATAATGCAGTCTAAACATTAAATCAATGCTCTTGAAGTATGGAAAACCAATTCCCATTGAAAGGCATTGGAGTTGTTGCTATGGTAGTTAATATTTTTCATTGTTGAAACCCGAAAAACTTTTCAGAATTTTATGATTAATATCAAATTTTTACACAGATTCAGCATGGATTTGAATTTTGTCTTCAAGAAAAATAAATTTGAACCGGGGTATAAGATGCACCCTGGTTTTTTAGAAGATTTTTCAGGAAAAAAAGTATTTTGATTTACCAAGGCAATTAGGAAGGCCACATCATGTATCATTTCCAGCCGTGATTAAGTTCATAACTGACAACATTTACAGAAAATATTACTGCATGTTAACAGTTAAATTAAATGTTTTAGATAAGCTTCATTTGTAAAATAAATAGAGATGATGTAAAACATAAATAATTGCTAAGTGTGCCCTGTGTGAACTCTGAAGTCGTATTAATTAAGCTGTCAGAGTCACATTGCACGTATATATACATTCTACCAATAATACTTACTTAAACTTAAGTGCAAGATGATATTTTAATTTAAAGTGATAAATAATAAATGGAATGCATATGTAATAATGATATGGATGCTCTACTAGTCATTTTTCTTCTGCAACCCTTTTTGCCTCCTACATAATGATTCTGATCAATACAGGAGTACTAAATTTCTCTGTTCTACTATCCTTCACTTCCTCCTCTAGTTGTGGTCATGTAGGACCAAGCTTACTAAGACTATGTTTCTCTTTTCCTGTCAGCCTCATGTCCTTGTTTTCTCTATTCATTGATCATTTTTTTCTGTGGGAGGTAGACTGAAATGACATGCTGCTGCTCGGTTTCCCTGCATTTTTGCATATTGAAATACCTGAAGCTTATAGGTAGGGTATGGATTTTTCGGGTTTAAAAAAATTTCATCCAGGGGTAAATATTGGGTTTTATTATTTACCTTTTCATTCGGGTTAAAATCTGGTATAAATAAGTTACAGATTTTTTGAGGCTTAAAAAAATTTCAATCTCGGGTAATTTTCAGGTTTTATTATTTTGTAATTCAGATAAAATGATTTTTAAATAAAAATCTTGTTTAAAAATTTAAAAGATGTCTTGTGTTAAACGCCTTCAGGTGGAGAGGAACACCTTGCAGGCTGCACAAATATCTTGCTTCCCGCTCAACTTCTTTTGAAAACACACCAGATATTAGTGAAATAATTTTTCTTTCATAGTGTCTTGAACTAACAGACACTTGGGCTCTTTTTCCCTTATCCTATCAGAGATTTAACAGCGACTAGCTAAGGCGCATCCTTGACTATTCGTGGTGTGAGCAAACCAAAGAGATTAAGATTGTGTTACAAAGTAAGCTTACGAATAAATTGTTTACAGAGAGAATAAAAAAACTGATCATGAACCTCTCAGAATGAACTCAAGTGCTGAGGTGCCTACAAGCGCCAGAATAGAAATTCTCTGACCAAATCTAAAAAAAATTGTGTTTAAAGAAAACTAATAATTTCGGCTTTTTTCCGGTTTTACTCAAAATTTTAAAAAGGCAATCAATCAGAGGGTAAAATCTGAAAAATCCATACCCTACTTATAGGTAATAGTGTAGGTATATCTTTTCATTCTTCTAGTTGTTGTGATCCCAATACACGTAATGTTATTTATCCTAGATATTTACAAATTTTTTCTCACATCTACCCCAATTAGAATGTTCTGTGTCATTTATAGCATTATTCAGTTGGCTCATTAGGAACAAAAACATATGACTAACATAAAAAAATACCAAAATTGTAATTACTGTGAGCGGACATGTAATAAAGCGCAATAATGAAAATGCATCGGAATTCACGTTGCATAAGGTATTACTGTATATATTAACAATTTTTTCACTATTAATCATTATTAATGTATATATGAATGTTTTTGCAATGAATGACTCCCAAATATTCCATTTTGGGGATGAATGTGTTTGTTAGTGTCAGTATTAAGAACAGTAATAATCTTACCACTGGCATATAAGACGCATGCTGATTTTGGGGATTGTTTTTCTGGAAAAAAGTGCATCTCATGTGCCAAAAAATACTGTATTTATCCTTATGTGAAGTCAAAAAAATTAGCTTGGGACTTTTTTAGTTTGTCATACATCTAATATAAGAAAAATTAAGTCAAAATTTCTCAACCTGTGGCCTGCACACATTCTCTTAGTTGAAATAATGCTAAAAGTTAGGGGTGATTGTGAATAAAATGGTACTATGTCCAAAAGGGATTTTATTAAAAGGGTTAATAGCTGGAAAGTGACAGATTTCAGATGTGTCTGATAGTGATCTGTAGCTGTAATCTATTCTGATCAGTGGCCCATGAATGCAACCAGGTTGAGAATCCCTGCTATTAATAATTGAGTTTTCTGGTGTATGAATTTTAAGAAAAATATTGACTACTATAAGATGGTATATGACTATGACAGCTGTTATATTCTTGACTTAATGCTGAATATTGACTAAAGGAAGAAGATATTTATTTATTATATGGAGAGATGGTGAATCTCAATTCATCACAACTGCATAGAGTGAAATTTATTGATAAAAAATGAATCAATTATACTCCAGAAATTTTAATTTTCTTTATCATCTTTTAGTACCTTATTTAACAAAAATTAAATACTGTGGCCTAAAGATAAAGTATTGCCTCATGTTTTTATTTCAGTTATAAACAAAATGCAGAAAGGATTTCTGCCATATTGAGGGACCAGCAAGATACTCCATTGGAGCGTGCTGTGTTTTGGACCGAGTACATCATAAGACACAAGGGAGCCCCACATTTAAGGGCTGCATCAACCAAGTTAACTTGGTATCAGTATTACCTAGTTGATGTCTTTTTAACATTATTATTTGCTGTAGTACTCATGTTGACTCTTTTGTACAAAGCCATTTCCTTTTTATTACGGATATTGTTTTTGTCAAATAGTTACAAAAATAAATTAGACTGATTTGACTTCGAGTTCCAAAATTGTCCAGAGTTAATGAAAGAATTGATAACTATAGTTGCATCAGTGTTTCATAAGTGTAAAAATATCATTTTTCAGTATTGAATGCAATTATGCATTAACAAATATTTTGCCAGATTTGTTAATGTATGATACATTTTATAACTTATGACTTTAATATTTTGGACAAATATATTTTGATAAACATGAAATGTTATTTTCTCTTCTTTCTTCATATTTCAAATGTTAACAGACTTGTTGATTTTTATTTGTTTTTATACAAATCTTTTTCATACAAAAATTGAATGTATTGACCATTTCCCAGGAATCCCCATTAAATACATGCGCTCTTTATGTATACATGATCATTTCTGGCTACCCTGACAAATTTATTTTATATTTTATTTAGTGTTAAAAAGGTGTATCTTACTGTATACATATAAACTTTAACAACGACATCTAATGTTTTTCCTGAATACATAATGAGAAAGATAGTGATCAAAAATTAAAATTCAAAAATTAATTATTAACCCCAAAGTATTGCTTACCTCCAGTAGATGATCTTGATGACTCCTATAGCCATAAAATGACTGACTAACACAGATGTGCATTTCCAGTCTAAAGTAGTCATCCTCATTGGTTATCTACCTATCTTTGAATCTAAAAATAATGCAAACCACCCATTTATGTGTATAATACATGAAAAATCTGAGCATTTATTAACATGAAATTAAAGTATTGACAGAAAATTAAATAAAAATGTCATAGGCAATTATGCTTGGGTACATGGGCATCTGCTGGGGAGGGCAAAGGGGGGGGGGCAGTTTGAGATCAGACAAGCAGTTGGGGACCCCTTGCAATATGCTTGAAACAAATCACTAAAATATTGAGCCTGTTAAACCTATGGGAGCATGCCTATCCCCTTGCCCCCCCCCCCTCCCCACCCTGAAAATGTTCTAGTGGATGCTCATGCTTGGGCAATGCAAATACAAATGTACCCCACAAATAACCACAAAGCGCTCTTGCTATCAGTCATCCAAAATCTTACCTCATTAGTTTGTACATTAATAGTGTACTGAAAAGGACAGACAGAAATGGAATAAAAAACTTTTTCATCCTGATTGGAAATATTGAATCAATTTCAAAGGGTGAAGCCCCCATAAAACTTACTGGATATATTACATTACTTTTTTAATTTTCTATAAATGGCCACTTTAGCTCTCACTGTGATTGGTGACTTAATGGAAGGTTAAACACAGCAAATAATTCATTCCCTCTCTCTTCCGCTTTTGACATCCCTCCTTACACATACTTCTATGCAGTGTTCCAACCATTATGCCAGCAGAAATACTTCATTTAAAATTTTCTCAATCAATGACTGGGAATTTTAAAATTTTCAACAATTACTATCACTTCCATTGGTATGACAATTATCATCCAATATCTATTATTTCAATCCATTGCAATGCATTTACAATGGCGGACTAACCATTCAAAATGAACTGAATGAGCATCTGAGTAATAAAAAATTGCCTAATTAATCCCACTAACTGTAATGAGAGGGTAAGTTTTCTGAACCCACTTAAATGATGAGAAAAGTCTGAAATTTTGCTCGCTGCTATTAACTGAAATTAGGAAGTCTTGTGAATATATTGTTATTTTTTAAATTGAAACACCAACGGTTTTTATTTCTACTTTTAAAATTATTTTGGTATGATTTGACTTTTTCCAGTGTTGATTTCGTGTAATTTTTCTCAAACCAAAGGATGGGGTTTTTTACTTCCAAGGTGAAATTTTTTCTGCCAATTCGGTTCTCTCTGGACCCTAGGGGCCCAGAAAATGCCTTATTTTTCTCTTCCATAATTGGGCCGTTTCTCAAATATTGCATGTAAATGCAAGCAGCGAAAGCATAGTAATTGTTTAAGTTTTGCTGCTAGCTACATATGGAAATTAAAATAAATGTATTTAGCGACCTGATCTCATTTATACAATGGTTCCAAAATTAGAAATGTGTGCTTTTATAACATGCGGGTGTGTTTATGGTATTTGAAAGCCATTTTGTGGTTGCTAGTAACATATTCAAGGTTGGAATTAATAGAGATATGTAGTGCCTTGGCTGTATCTAAGAAGTTCCTTTGACATAATGCATGATAACAGAACTAGTGTCTTTTGCTGTATTTTCATCAGCCAGGAATAGCAACATAAACTTTTGATAGTGATGTGTGTGATGTGCAGGCATCCCTTGCATAATGACATTCATTCGTTTCACAAAAAAGCATAATGCATAATGCGAAATATGGTTAGGCAAAAATCAAACTGAGCACTGCGAGGTATAGGTGTAAAGGCTGTCACCTGTGTCATAACCACAGATTAAACACATTGTTAAGAGAAAGGTAATCACAATATTACGGCATCATAACTGCAAAACGTCATTTAGCAAAGCATCACTATGCAAGGGATGTGTGTGTTTGGAATTACATAAATATGGCTGATATGCAATGGATTAGTTCAATGCCTCTAATACCCACAAAAAGGTTAAGAAAATCAGATGCATCATCAGCAGTGATTCACTGATAGTAGAATTTGAATTTAGATTAAGATGAGATTTCTTAGTTTTGTTAGCTTCACTATATAGTTATTTTTGGGAGGCCGAAAAAATGGGTAAATTTCACCAATACATACTTTTTATTAAGTGTTACATGTACAAGCCTGCTCTATTGATACATGTTTATACTAAATTTGATATATATAAATGTAAAATATCATTACAAAATAGTGAAAATTAACGAAGTTACAGTGCTCTGCATAGACCCCTGAATTTTGCATATGGTTGGATGGTGTATACGATTCCGGGAGAACCAATTGTCTGAAACAAAAAAGCAAAACTTTTTGCCTTTTTCATTAGTGCAGCTATAGCCTGAACTAGGGATTTGCATAAAAAATGAAAATGACAGAATGGCGATATTTTAAACAAAAAACTTCAATTTTACGCTTTAAAATCGACCTATTTTGCATTACAAAAAAATATGATTCATTCGATTTTAAAATTTCAAGTTCAGGTCGTAGAGAATAGTATTAGGAATATTCATTTCAAATGTCATGTCAATTGGAAATAGGGTTCTCAAGTTAACATGCACACCGTTTTGAAAAATGTCATTCGTGGGAAAACGGCTTTAAAGTTTGAGGGTCATTTTTTTATACAATTAAGTGCAGAAATTGTATCTTACCGATTTTAATCGATTCCCGCGCCATACGCCTTCCGCAGCACTTGCAGCATCTTCAGCTTTTCTTTTTGCTCCGCCTATTAGTTGTAGCCTCTTTAGTGGCTTGTTGCGGTAGATAAGCGCCGTTCGTCCTCCTCCTCGCAGGCCTGCTCAGCCTTCGGTCCGATAACTATTCCCAACTGGTGCATTATGCGAAGGTAGCTTGTTGCCCCATCATTAGACGGGTTCGCAGCAATAAACGTCGCGATTTCGACGACTTGAGCACTGCTGAAACTTGCTTTCGGAGCGATCTTCCAAATTTTTTAATTCAAGCTCTCGTTCTTGTTCTGAATAAATCTTCCTAAACATCTTTCCAACAACTCATCGGTGCTTAGGGCTCCATTCGCTTCTGGAACGTCTTTGTGAACTTCGGGTTTGTGCCTGTATTCTTCTAATATCCCTTCCGCCTCTGCTCTTGGCCAAGGAGGACAATTCTCGTGCTGGGGAATCTTCTTCGAGAAGGACGTCCTTTGGTTTTTCTCGAGTCTTTTTATTAATGTTTGTACGATCACTCTCCGGAGCAGGATTCATGTTCTGTTTCTAAAATCGCAACAGCACGAAGAAAAACGAAAGTGTGGTGATGACCTCAGTGTAGGGTAAAAACGCACCAACTTACCCGTACGGTAAAAACTTTTGGAAAATCGAGAGTGTAGAGAGCCCTTAACTCCGTTAATTTTACGAACATTCAATTCGGACAAGTATTAAGATATTATTGAGACATGAGGCTATAATAATATTTACAAAATCAAAAATCGATTATTTTTTTTTCAATTTAAGATGAGATTTCTTAGTTTTGTTAGCTCCGCTATATAATTATTTTTGAGAAATATGGCTTATGTAGTATTGTTATTTACATCGAGCTCTATAACTGAGTGAATTTTAATCAAAATCGTTAGAGCCATTTTTTAATAAATCGACATTTTGTAAAAATCAGCAACAATAAACTACCATTCATTTTTGTTCTATATCGTTCATCTCTTCCTAGTTTATATTCTTCATAATGCTATGCTTAAATACGAAATATCTTTTGATTATGTTGAACCGTGTAGGTTCTAGGGATTCGCACAGACAAGCGGCATAGCTGAAACCACTTTTTCGGACTCGCGGACACCAGAAACGAATATTTCCATAAAAATCTCAATGTAGAATTTTTTCGTGAATACAATACTTCATATGCTACATATATGAGAAAGTAAACATAGTACATAGATATCAGAACGTAACAAAGGTGAATTAAACTGATATCGTAAAACAACAAATATGCTGCATTCCAGGAATACATGCTTTCACCCTTCGGTAGCGATTTTATACTAAATAAATTAACCAAATCAACTAAGCAAATGTAATAAAACGTTTTTGCAATGAGAGATACATTGTCACGAAGCTAGGAAAAAGTATCTCAAACAATTGGAAGCATAACGAAACTTTTTGGAACAACTAGGCTACAAGAGAAGGAAGGTTTAGGACGGCTTCGAGACATTAAACCATTAATCTCTTTAATTTACCAATGAATTGATAATTTCAAACCTTTATCTAAGAAAGGCAATGTTCATTGCTGTTAGGCATTACTCTGTTAAGCTTATATCAGATAAAAAATATTTCACGTTTATTTATGTCACCTTGATCGCATAATAATTCAGTTAACTAAGTTGATAACTTAAGCGCTTTCGATAAACTAAACTTACATGCAACGTCACCGCGCTGATAAAGTTTTTGAGTTCGAATTTTAATTTTTTTAGTTGTATAACTCGTTTTATTTTGTCAAACTATTCGCACGGTTTGACGATTTACTTATGTCCCACAAAACAATTTATTGTTTAAACCGAAAAAACACCATCGTACGCATTTATCCTCGCTTCGCTCGTAATAAAAAGTAACAAAAACGCTTACCTGGAGACAATGGTTTCATATTCCCCCGAAGGTGGGATTGCAGCAATGGACTGGGTCTTTACCGACAGAAATGGCGGATGAGATGCGTGATCGCCCGAAAAAAAATAAAGCCCTCCCCCTCAGTATACAACAGTTGGAACGTTTCTCGAAGAAGCAATATAAAGGTGACTTACGGCTCTTATGCGTCTTCCGCCCTCTCCTAGAGTCAAAAATCACTTTAAGGGTGTGCGGAGGAAGAGAGTGGGGATGTGTGTGCGTTAAGAGAGGAAGGTGGAATGGGGAGGTGGGAGATGGAGGAGGGAAGGGTAGGAGAAGTTTTGTAGCGAGTGTTTAAGGGAGTGTAAGTGATCTGATTAGGCCAGAGGAGAAGGAACAGGTTGACGTGGAGAACGAGAGGCGTGGCGGGTGGAGGTGGGTCACGACGACGAGATATATGTAACTACTTAAGACCTTGTGATCTGATTCTTGAAGTCGATTACCGTAGTTACGATTATTCGAACTAATTGTGAACTACGGTTCACAAGAGAATTATCGAGCTTGTCTTATGGCTGTATACATATTCAAGAATGAGCACTTGAAAAGTAAAGTGCTTATCTAAGGTTTCTCCAATATTGGTTTTTCGCACCGTGTCATGTCTAATTCGATAGAGAATTTTTGAGCTCGTTTTACGGCTGAAAATTTTCAAGAATGAGCGATTAAATGTAAAAAAAAACTGAAAAAGTACTCATCTCGGGTGTCTTCAATAACCACAAGTTTATGAAAAACCAGATGCGCATTTCGGAAACAGTGCAGCCGTCTTCAGTGGTAATTCACCAAAAGTAGATTCTCAAAAAAAGGAAAAAGAATTTAGAATCTACTTCCGGTGAATTATCACAGAAGACGGCCGCATTGTAACCGATATGCTCATCTGTTTTTTCATAACCTTGTGGCTATTTAAGATATCATTCTTGAATCTTGTTATTGCTATTGGAGATGCTCAAGATGAGTATTTATTTTTTCACGCGCAAATTCTTGATTTTGTGGCCTATGGTGATTCGGATATTATCCGGATAATTGAAAAGGTTTTTTTTAAGTCGAACTCTGCTGCACCGTAAAACAGGTGCGGTGGATTTTAAAAATGTATTTTTAAATTATGTAAATGTAATAAAAATTAATATACACCCATATGTGCAAAGATGAAGTTAATAAATGACCTTTTAATAGACAAGCTCTTGTCCTACGAAGAGGATGGTAACCGGTGAGGATAGCAAATTCGATAAAATGCGCAGAGGGCGACGCTCAGGGTTTAACCACTAGTTAAAGTTGAAAATTTTTTAAAGATTTTCTATTTGTTGAATTATTTCTAGAAAATCGTCCAGATAATTGGAGTTCATATAATAAGATCTCCATTGTATTTGTGAGTTGTGTGTTTAATAGATCAATGGATGATTTAAATTGTAATAAATGCGAAGGACAAACTTAAAGATTAAGTTTCAGTCGTGGAAGTGAGGGAGGGAGAGGGTGAACTTGATAAAAATGGAGTGTCAAAGAGATACGAAGCAATTAATAATTTTTAATATTTAGGAATGTTATGGTAATTTGTTTTTAATATAAATATATAGCGTTTTGAATTTTATGAATTAAGTTCTTATAAATTGCTTTAGTTCACCATAGGGCATACGGTACGCCACATATATCTACTGAAGTTTCACATGCGGCCCGCCATATATTTCGAAATAATCTATTTAATCCAATGCTATTTGAGTTTTAAATTCCTGAGCAAATTTCTCTATATGTCGGGCCGCATAAGTGATTGCGAATTCTTCGGCGGGTCACTTCAGAAATTGCCAAATACTTCGGCGGTCTGGATTAAGAGTTAAAATCGGAAGTTACATAGAGATTCTAAGGTATCTTTTAAGTGAAATTCAAGTCTAAATTATGTTTTTAGAGTTAATATTTCAATGTTAAATGTTTCATTATCATAATATGAATTTAAAAAAAACGAATTTGTGTGTTGAATTTTACGGATGTCTTTTTCATCATAACTTCGCGGGCCGTAGTTTGCTCACCCCTGGGTTAGAGTAGAATGAATGGCAGGTAACGTGAATCATTGAGAAACAGAGCGACTTATTTGATTACTTCATCCATGAAAGAATTTTATGAGGGTATTTCGACTCGAAATTATTAAACTCGAAAATTGGTCACGTTTGAAATGCATCCACATATAAAGTCCCCGTCGTGAAAAACACAAATATAAGAATTTATTCGATCACTTGAGATTGCGTTCGAAGGATATTTTCCTAATAATTGGAAAAAATAATTTCCGTTTGCGCTGGATTACAAAAATAAGACCCCGTAGAACAGAGGTCAACAAACTACGGCCCGCGGGCCAAATCCGGCCCTTGCAGCGATTTCATCCGTCTCCCGCTTCCCCGTCAATTTCTTCTAGACATGCACATTCATATATATGCCAAGAAGACGTGTCATTCTTGAGTTCTAAACGATTTTTTTTGAGGACGTGGATGCAATATACTTTTAATATTGGCGTATGATAAATTACAGGATCAAAAAAAATCCCAAAACTAGCTTATAGAAATTTACACGGGGCCCAAACAGTCATTCTGAAGGTCGTATGTAGTCCGCACGGTGGTATATAAAATCACCATCACCTCGTAGAAGATTAGAAAATCCAATTTTTTCAACAGAGGAGGATTTTTTTTAATTTTAGCATGATACTTAAAAATAGCACGATGTGAATAAATTAAACAGTTGCTTTTAAAAACAAGTAAGAAAAGGACTGATGGATCAGATATTGAGGGCGATTTAAAAAATATAAACTACGACTCTTATGGCTGTCCCTGGAGCCTCCAAATTTCAACCGTGAGAAGAACGTATGACCATGAACGACCTCTCTAATTTTAATTCCTCTAACTTAAACGGTGTAGAAGTAGTTCACCGGAAACGGAAGTGTAACGGACTAACTGACGCAAAAAGCGATTACATTAGCAAACCGCCAACTATTAAAGAAATATTGCTGTATCAATGGATCCAATAGTTTAATTTTGACAGTTTTAGCAAATCCACCGTGAAGTAGATATGAGAAATAAAACCGAAAATATTCTCACCCAATACGTCATCTGTACAAACAACCTCCGTGACGTATGCGACAGCCATCCTTAAGCATCAGCTTTTAAGTTCCTAAATTTAATATATCGAGAAGTTTTGTGCAAGGGATGCAAAATTTTCCTCGGGCCTCCAAAATGGCGGAAACTTCCCCGTAATCGAATTACTCGTGTTTTCGTCCCGTAAAATCGAGGAAATGAAAATTTCACTCGAACTTCGTAATTTAAAAAATGAGACCTCGGCAATAAAATTCACTACTCCGCGTTGCGATTGAGTGATTAGGGCGACATGTCATAATCTCTTATGGTTAATTTGATAAAAAGGTCGGTGATTCTAAAGGAAGGGGGAGTGGTGAGGAGGATTGTCTGGAGTGGAAGCGGAGACACGCAGACTTTTGGAGGGGGAAGCGGAATTTGAGGAAGGATCTTAGCAAAAAAGGATAATGAAAAGTGGTGGGGATAATGGTTTAAACGGTGGGCGGTGAAAAGGGATGACGTGGAGAGGGTTGGAGAAAGAGAGGGAAAGAAGAGGGGGTGCGCATGGGTGTCGCATCATTCGCTTATGTATATAAGATCCCGGGTTTCCAAGAAGCATTCGAGTCAACAACGGAAGAAGC
The DNA here is from genome assembly GCA_028673005.1 of Tanypteryx hageni. Taxonomy (NCBI): domain Eukaryota; kingdom Metazoa; phylum Arthropoda; class Insecta; order Odonata; family Petaluridae; genus Tanypteryx; species Tanypteryx hageni. The sequence continues at coordinate 50,453,604 of CM054114.1, read as the reverse complement.
GCTCCTACCGGCGGCATTCGGTGAAAATTTCAAAAACTGTAGTAGTTCGTCGCAAAAACCGATTTGCTTCAGTTTTGTTGTTCCGCAGTGCCAACCTCCATCTCCGGTAGGTGCCGCCTTGACACCGTACTCGTTTTTAATAGAAATTCCGGCATCTAGATCTCCGTGGGCTTCAAAACTTTTTGAGTATCCCGACCGGGACTAATTAGAACTTTCTTCGACTGTTTCCAAATTTGCGTGTTGTTAAATTTCTGGATAGTTTTACGCTTTAACTAAGCCACTCATCGATATTTCGGAGCTTTGGAATGTTTACTTTTTGGCGCTTTTTTCTAAAAAATCGCTTATGTATTCGGTTGGTATTTCCGTTCGTCTGTGTGGACAATGTCGTTGAAATCCTGCAACCTGTAGAAGCCAATTTTTCAGGATAGGTTGTTCTACATGAAAACTTAAACATGGTAAAAATTTGGAGGGTCTAGGATTAGCTGCTGGAGACGAATAGGTGTCTATTTTAGAACTTTGCTATTAACTCGAGAATAATTAATGCAAAAAAGATGAGTTTTGAAAAGAATCACCTACGAATGCGACGTTAGTGTAATGGATAGCGCATCTAGTTTTTAAAACTCAAATAATGAGGTTCGGTTCTATGCTAGTTTATCTCTTGATGTCGAATTTTTTACTGTCAAATTCTCTGTAGCTTATTGGCAGGAAACAATAATATTTATTTACGATAATTTTGCGAAAATAAAAACAAAAAAGCGCCTCATGAAATTTGCTCTGCAATTCTTCCCTTTCTTGTTTGATATATCTCTCTCAAAAAAAAATTGTTTCCAGTTGTGATTCTCTAGCCTCAGTTGTATTTGTGTAAAACTGGTTTTCATTTGGCCTTTCTTCTGCGGCAGTCAACATGTCACTGGCAGCAGCAGCTGGACCCAGCTTCAGCGCTTACAACTGGGTTGGATCGGGCAGTTTCAACGGGAACATGACTGTTGTGGACAAAGTCCCACCCGAGATGCTCTTCCTCGTTGACTCCCACTGGTGAGTGAGAAATGAGCGCTTGGATTTTTACGCTCGCGTATCCTAATTAAATGAGTTTTTCCTTTGCGTCCGTGTTCTGTTTCTGATTTTTATAGAAGCAATCAGAGCCGTATAAAGGGGGGGGCTGGGTGGGCAGTCGCCCAGGGCCCCGCGCCTATTAGGGCCCCGCGGGTCTTAGAGACGGCTCTGGAAGCAATGATCGATGAGTTTCCGCGGATGATGACTGCTTTACAACATGAGCGAGCGCTCGGTTTTCCCAACCATTATATTTGTTATCTTATTGTAAGAAGAAAATTCTGCTAACCACATCAGTTGTAAACTTTTAGATATATTGTAATGAATTAATATAAAATCATCACGTAGCTCGCGTGAAATAGCTGGGACCACCTTCAAGAATGACCGCTGCATAGACCCCTAATGACTGTCATTAACTCGGTTTAGGAGTCCGGAACTCGAGGGTTCGACCCAAAACAAAGCTCGCATACCTGTGCCCTCGCAGCAGGGAGTCTCTAGCTGACCAAGTCATTTGCAATAAAATTTAAACATTTTTATCTTGATAAATTAGTGAGAAAGTAACTCGAGCGTCGAATCCGAGTAAATGCGCTGATAAGGGGTTCTTTTAAGCGTAATTCTACGATAAATAATAAGATATTTACGCTCACATGTAATCTTGACGCCCAGGAATATCAACCTTTTAAGAGTTTCTGAGATGAGATTGCATTGGAAACAGTTTATGAGTAGTCGTAGTAACAATTCTGGCCCATTCTGTTAATATATTTGGCCAGCAAGTAGCGGACTCACAAAGTTTGTGTGGCAACTTCGAGATTAATGAAATTGGTGTGAGCCAGGAGAGAATACCCCCGATCTATCGTGTTAGTCTCGTATTATGGCCTCTTATTGTCAAATATCCCAGTCCAACCAACCAACTCAACCCAACTTCCATATAATGCACATATTTTTCACGAGAAAATCAAACCGACACCGCGAATGGCGAGGGTTTCCTGTATCAACATAAACAAGGTCTGTAAAAAACCTACGAAAAGGATAAACTTAAATATTGCAGTCATAAACTGTTTCCAATACAATCCCGTCTCAGAAACTCTTAAAAGGTTGATATTCCTGGGCGTCAAGATTACATGTGAGCGTAAATATCTTATTATTTATCGTAGAATTACGCTTAAAAGAACCCCTTATCAGCGCATTTACTCGGATTCGACGCTCGAGTTACTTTCTCGCTAATTTATCAAGATAAAAATGTTTAAATTTTATTGCAAATGACTTGGTCAGCTAGAGACTCCCTGCTGCGAGGGCACAGGTATGTGAGCTTTGTTTTGGGTCGAACCCTCGAGTTCCGGACTCCTAAACCGTGTTAATGCCGGTCGTGAGGTCTATGCAGCGGTCATTTTTTAATGTGGTCCCAGCCATTTAACATTAGCCCATCGCGTCTTTAAACTCCATTCCATTTTCAACAAAGAATTTCTAATTGTCGCTAAATATTCTCAGAAAATTGAGGAGAATGGATTGAAAGCATTTACGTACGTTTCATTTAAGATACTTGGAAAGAATTGATTTGGCTTTTGAATCAATTTCAAACTTTTTGTTATTTTGTTATATGATTGCGGTAGCTATTTTTATAAGAAGTGTCTCTTGCATCGAGTGAGTAAATTATTAAACGAGATTTTGAACGAAAAACAAATAATGGAACCACAAATTCTATTCAGCATTCCTGGTTCTTTGTTTTCCTCACAGTTATATTATTTTCAAATGACTGAAGGCAAGTACTCTTGGCAATTCTACACGCATGTTTGAAAAAATATTTGATGCCTTAAAAAGGAGCAAATTTTGTCCTGTTTCTGATCCTGAGATTTATTTGTTGTTAATGAAATGGCTTTTCATATGAAAATTGCCTTCTTTTCCAATGCAATGGTGAACCAGTCTGATGGAAACAATGTCACGCACGGTAGCATCACTTTAGTACCAGTTCTTGTACCAGTAGAAGTGACTGCCTTTCTGATGTTCATAGCGAAGTAAATAAACAAATTCACGGCTTATTGTGAACAATTAATGAATATTGTAACAAATATCAATCCTACCAATATTGTTATGATTTGATGATCTTTAATGTTGATTAAGGTAATTTCTTATTTTTTGTAATGAAATCAAAACTAATACTAAATTTTCTACTCTTCCTCAAACGATAAACAGAAATGAATGGTTCCTGGAATCGACCCTGGGACTCTTTTAGGAGATTTTCGATTTTTCTAGGTGATAACCTACGATCGCCTATGCGTGCAAGAAATTTCAGATATTAACTCCGTTGGGATGTGTCATAAAGAAACCTGACGGCCGCTGTCGGTACAGACAGACACCCGAACAGAAACTCCATTTTTAGCGGTTTTTTCTAAAAATAAAGCGCTTATTTATTCGGTTTTTCTGTCCGTCCATCCGTCTGTATTATTTATGTGATCCTGCAGCTTGGAAAAACCAAATTTGCAGGATAGATTGGTCTATATCAGGGGTGGCCAAACTTACTAGCCTTCGGAGCCGCATACGATAATCTTCAGAAGTTTGAGAGCCGCATGACACAAATTCTGTGCTCATAAATTTACGAACATAAAACGTAACCTGTATCCGAAGCAATTTCCTTTAGGCATCCCCCAACACGTCTCAAATCACCCTAAGTCATTGTTTTCTATGGAGAAAAACGTTGATAAACCACTAAGTGGAAATTTAAAAGAGCCGCACACAAAGATAAAAGAGCTGCATGCGCCTCGCGAGCCGCAGTTTGGCCACCCCTGGTCTATATGAAGGCTACAACTGGCAAACAAAATGGTAGATCTAGAAACAGCTACTGGGGAGTAATCGAAAATAATCGCTAAACAGCAGAGGTTTCTATAAATGTAGGCAACTAGCAACTCATCGCGTCTGCATTCTTTATTCCGCTGGAAAGATAACAGTCGGCGAAAAATAGCGCCTTGTGTAATTTGCTCTGCAATTCTTCCCTCACTTGTTTATGTATAGTATGATTCTTTCAACGGAGACAGTGTGTGGGTTTATGCCGGGGCTATCTGATTCATCTACATGATACCCTGCAAGTCACCTTTTTGGTGGGTTGCATAATTGGGTCTTGAGTTTAGATAAATCAAAATCTAAGCTCCGAAAAATGAGATAGGAATAATATCTTCTTCTCCCTCGCAGGTACCAATTCCCTCCACTGAACCCATTGTGGCACGGTATGCTCGGCTTCTTCATCAGCCTGCTGGGACTCATCTCGATTTGCGGTAACGGTGTGGTCATATACGTCTTCTCCTGCACCAAATCCCTGAGGACACCATCTAACCTTTTGGTGGTGAACCTCGCCATCTCCGATTTCATGCTCATGGCGACCATGGCACCCATGATGACCATCAATTGCTACTTCGAGACATGGGTGCTCGGTGAGCCCACCAAAACATTACTCTTAAAACAAATAAAAATGTATAGAAAATATACAGTGCGGTCACGATCGATCGAACTAACATGGTTGTTCGAAACTTGTGACTTTCGTATCATGTCACTGTAATGTTTACGGACTGTCATAAACAAGTCCATCATACACCTTTAAAAGACTAAAATAACCCATAAATAACTAATGCAAGATAATACACATTTTATTTAAGCTATATTGATGAATATGTAACATCATTTGACATAAATAGCCTTTGAAAATTGTAGGAAACATAAGATGTACTGTGTACCTAATTCTACCGAACTGCATGTTTGAATACCGACGCATTTATGAAATGCCGTTGACAATGAACCATGGTGCATCAGATATAAAAACCTTTCGTGATTAAATAAATATGCAAATAAAATTAAATTGCTTTCCATGAGACTGTTCGAAACGTCGAGTAATCGAAACTTCGTATATTCGAAACTTCGTATATTCGAAACTTCGTGACTGCACTGTAATCATGATTGCACAGCGATATTGGCTTTGGTATTTAAAAAGTTGCAAAGTATCATTTTTCTAAGAAATACAAGAAGAAATATTTTTTCTTAACTTTTAAGTTCCCTTATGTGCTCTCAGCTCTGGATTAGGGATTATTTTAGAATTGGACTTAACAAGCGCACGATCGCGACAAATATCATTTGTACACTTATTACTCATAAATATCAAACGAAAATCCGTATTTTATTTTCTGTAATCTTCTTGGAATTTGGAAATAATTTTTCCCGCGCAAAGATTTTACCCTCTTTAGCGCAGATTTTGTTATAATGTGACGAATGACATGTTTTACGAGCAAATTCTCTCTTTCTTAGGGCCGTTCATGTGCCAGATCTACGGGATGTTGGGTTCGATGTTCGGCTGCGCTTCCATCTGGACTATGACCGTTATCGCTTTGGACAGATACAACGTCATCGTAAAGGTGGGCAACAAATCGTTGATTCCCAACGGTAAAAATACAGCAATTGGCTTTCATTTAATAAAGCTAAATCCTTTCTATTATTAAACGCACAGAATTCCAGTGCAAACAGTATGCTGTTTGTTCGTCATCTCTCCCACATTCTTTCTTCCATCTTCTCTTAACTAACAGTTTGTTTCAAAATTCCTGTACGCTTCCTGTTGCTTTGCCACATGCCTCTTATTCTCATGCAATAATGCCTTCTTCGAATGCATTGCACTAAGTGAATGCATATACGGTAAGTCGTGTCCGTCTTTCCGTACGTCTGCATTTTCATTTCATAAACCACTTGAATGACTTTCATGAGACTAATTATGAGAGAACTCCGCTGAAATTAGTAGAGCAGATTCCGTTTTGGTACATAAGGATCTGTTAGAAAATATCCTTTTCACAATGACTTAAAAGAACTGCTACATGTATCTCGTGAATGATCTATCTACAGGAGGACGTTTGTCCTGAGAATTTCCAAGTTTTGAACATAAAAGTTATAACGGTTATTTGAAAAATTACTGAAGTAAGGTAATGCCATTCTTTTATCTGTAGTTTCAATGATTTATTGCATTATTTTCCACATCGCACGCATAATCTCTAATGGAATACACTTTTACCTTCTTGTTATACACATTCCTCCTATATCCTTCATTATAATCTTCACTCATCTCAAAATCTACCTTAACCATTTTGTTTCTTTTCCTTTTTACGAACCAGACTCTATTCTACTCCTCTTATCTCCAGCTTTATTCGTATATTCCATTTTTCTTCCTTCTTCCCTCCAAACTATTTCCTGTAGTTTCTGCGCCACAACATTTTATTTATAAACACAAAAACCGATAGTTTTCTCTTAAAATTCCACCACTCATACTTCACAGTTCCTCCCCATCCCTAGCAAGAGAGGGGGAACGATTCAGAACTTGGTTATTAAAAGTGGGTTGTTCGACTAAATTTATTTATCTAAAGCCTATTACTGCTACTTTTCCATTTTGCGTTAAGAAAGAAAAGATTAGTGGAGTCCCTTGGAGAGAAAGAGGGAGGGAAGTAGGAAAAGGAGGGGGAGAGAGAAGTTGGAGAGAAGGAATGGGCGAAAAAGGAGTGAGAGGGAAGGTGAGGCCGATTGTGGAGGTGGAAGGTCGTCTGTTTAAACCGCATGTGGTGTGCGGCCAAAGGAGATTGGTTTCAATCTCTAATTCCGAAGCTATCTTCTCGCCAAAGCGCCCTGCGTCGCAAAAGATATTAGTGAAATTGGATTACGCCCATTAAAGGTCTCCTTCGCGGAGAAAACGCTTGACCTTTATTTTTAAATGAGCCGAGATTAGCGTTATATGTTTTCCAGTCACCTCTTCGAAATTCAGCCTTCAAAATCAAGGTTCGCATAGCTTGATACTAAAGGGGCCATGTGAGGCTATACATATATATATATATATATATATATATATATATATATATATATATATATATATCACCGTGCGGACCACATGCTACCTTTCAAATGACTGATCGGGTTATGAGTGAATTTCGGAGAGATTTTTACTTTATCATATACGTAGTATATTGAGAAAGTATTGTTATCGTGAAAAAATTCGACGACTTCGAGATTTTGATGGAAATACAGGTTTTAGGTGTCCCTGAGTCTATAAAAGTGGTTTTCGCCAGGCCGTCTGTCTGTCCATCCGTCTGTCTGCCTGTCGTCTGTACGCTGTTCTAGGGCCCAAACGCGTACATGATATCGAATGATATTTTGTATTTGTGCAATATATCATCTTTTGCAGACCCTATTTTCATAGAAATGATATTGCGCAAAAATTCTTGATTCTTGGTGATTTTTAGAAAACTTTTATTTACTCAAAAATGACTAGAGAGAATTTGATTAAAATCAATCCAATTGTAGAGCCTCATGTCACAAACAATACTACGTAAGCCATATACCTCTTAAAATTACTGTGTGGCGTCCAGTGATATTACAATGTACGCTAAGCTACCTTACCTAAACCCTATGGTGTCACGCCTCCGCCACGATCCGCTCAAAATCTTATTACAGCCTAAACGGTTAAAGTAAATCGAATGATATCTCATATTTGTGGATAATATCATTCATAATAGACACTTTGAAGAGATGAACGATATTGCGCAACAATTAAGGGTACTTGATTCTTGGATATTTTGAAACAAAATTAGTTTTACTCAAAAAGGATTTTGATTAAAATTCATCCAATCGTACAGCCTGATGTCACAAAAATACTAAATATCGAGCAATGGCATTAAAATATACACTAAACTACGGTTAACTTTGATTTATAAACGTTTTTCTTTTATAAGCGTACACAGTCGGCCAAACGATATATATATATATATATATATATATATATATATATATATATATATATATATATATATATACAGTCAAACTCGTTTATAACGAGCACGGTTGTAACGAGTTCACGGCTATAGTGAGCAAATGCTACCTCCAAGATAAGTTTACGAGCATTTACATACAAATATTTCACGTATATAACGAGCACGCTTCACGGATATATCGAGCAAACTTTGACCACTTCTCACTGTCTCAAACGCGGTGGCGGTCAGCCCCTTAAATCCTCATAGTGACCCAAAATATGTAACCTTGTGTTCTTGAGTCCAGCCTCTACACCCTATCCCTCGGGGAGGTTAAAGACCGTGGCTTTGTTGTTAAAAAATAATCCCTTCGTCCAAACCAAGAATTCCCAACTTGCAGGTACAGTGGCACTCGCGGAGGTCCTTTGTTCTCTCCTCCCAACCCCCAGCTCTTTTACAGCCAGGAGGTTGTGTTTGGAAGGGGATAAGAGGCTAAGGGCATGTACAATGGCACCCACCCCCGTCGCTCAGCCGAATGCACCCAACACCCTTTCCCACGTAAAGATGGAAAATCCCACGTTTAATCCGTCTCTTCATTAACTCTTCCTGGAATTGGTATGCTCACAGTTTGCAAAGAAAGTTCGTAGCGTTGATCACAAAAATCAGTCGAGATTTTGCCCTTAAACGAGTAACATGTCCGTACATAAAAGGAAGTGTTTATCTATTCGCGAAAAGGTTGATATTATTCGAGAGTTAGAACGTGGTAAAAAATGTTTAAGTGTGTAAAAAATTTAATTTATCATCGTCTACGGTTTCAACCTTATGGAAAAACAAAGAAGCGATTTTATATGCACTAGAGAACAACCTAACAACGAACAAAAAAATGAGGAAGTGCGACTTGGGTAGTGATTAAGGATGCAGCTGTGAGTAAATTTTATATGTACGTATGTTTACTTTAAATTTTCTAGTTTATTCTCATTTTTAGGTTTTTTCATAAATTTACTAAATAACCTTTCTGTTTATATATTCACTTTTACTTCTTAAGTCTTATTTCACCATACGCATGCATGCTTTTGCCTTCACGGATATTAAGTTTAACGGCTATAACGAGCAAAACTAAACGGTCCCGTGGCGCTCGTTATAGCCGAGTTTGACTGTATATATATATATATATATATATATATTGCATCCACGTACTCGAAAAATAACTTATAGATTTCGCAAATGATATCTAATGACTACTCCTGCTGGAAAATATACGAATATGCATGTCTTCAATAAATTATTGAGGATGAAATCACTACGCGGGCCGGATATGGTCCGTGAGCTGTAGTTTAGGGACTCCTGCTTTAATCGATTCTTATTTATAATAAACCACATCTGTAACATGACAGCGAAAGGAATCAATGAAATCTATAAACCGAATTAAAGAGAGGGAAGTCCACACCAAACTTATCAGAAGTTATATCCCCAAGATATGCAAACAATTAAAGTTGAAGGAATTAAGCAGATGACATGAACAGTTTAAAAAAATATTAATTCAAGTTCAATGAACGATTTTAAAACTTACGGAATGCAATGTATTTTGTTTTTTCTAAACTAAATTCGTTCAAAATACTTCCACGGAGTTAAAATAGACCTTAGTTTTGCTGCGTAATAATAAAAAACATTAATATCGGGAAAACGTCTTGGGCATGTTATGTTGTGCACTTGTTAAACATTTGTATTGCATAAGGTGCATCTTAGCCTCTCTCAATGCATCCATTGGTTCAATTATCAGTAGAGAAAGTTGTCAATAACGATATTTTACAAAGTTTTTGTAAAATTTAAGAAAAAACCCCACTGTCAACGACAGATTCAGAAACCTAGTTAAGACTGCTATTTTCGAAACTGAACTTAACTGTAATAGCCAACTTAAGAGAAATAGAGAATGCGCGATATTTCTCTGACCGTTTGTTTGAAACTATTATCTCGTTGCTTGTAGAGTTTGAATTTACAACAATGAACTTTTTAGCCGATTGATTTAATTCTCTTTCTCAGGGTCTAGCAGCCAAACCTCTTACCAACAAGAGCGCATTGTTTTGGATTTTCCAAGTTTGGCTAAACTCTGCCATTTGGACTGTCGCACCAGTTATCGGCTGGAACAGGTGAGTCAATGCGTTCACGCTTTCGCGTTTTCTATAATAAGGAGTTAAAAATAGAAGCAGATATGCTTCTCTAAATAAAAATTTTCAAATTGAAAGTTTATCTTATTTTTATATACGGTAAGTTTGAATTGATCGAAAGATTTTTCTTTCGCCTAGTCCCTAATTAACTTAATCTCCTTCGAATAACTCAACTCCCATTCAACCTTTCTTTGCAAGCTTGGACTGCTTACGTCAAATGGCGTAATCGTCATTCCTAATGATACATTTTCATCACGTTTAATCCATTTATTTAATTTCATTTATTCGCAATTTTGTTGTGCTTTATTTTAAAATACGCCTGAAGTTCTCCAGTGGAGCTATATATTATTTTTATACGGATATATATTCATAAATAACTATTTTGTTCAACTTATGACGTATGGGATTTTTCACGGTATTTCTGTGTTCGCGTCAATCATCCGTCGACCCTAACTTCTTAAACAAGAGCAGTAATTATGTGGGAGCGTGAATGTTTCTTTTGTTAGGTACGTGCCAGAAGGTAACATGACCTCTTGCGGAACCGACTATCTCTCCAAGGACTGGGTCAGCGTGTCCTATATCTGGGCCTACTCCTTCTTCGTCTATGGATTGCCACTCAGCGTCATCATCTACGCATACTGGTTCATCGTGAAGGTGCGTGCTTTTTTTGTAAAGACCCCCTAACCTGTCATCCTTTTACAAACGATTTCCCTTCCACAAAACTCGTATAGTTTTTCGCTCTCAACCGAAGAAGTTCGACCCGACGCAAGGTTGCAGTAGCCCATTTAAAGTTCCCGTAGTTTAAAATTTATTGGATCTTCGCCTGACCGCGTCATAGCTCACTCCAATTGATCTATTCTGCATTTTTAACGAAGTATAAATTTTAGCGAGGCAATTTTCAGATTCGGTGGAAAAGATTTTTTTCCGAGCGCGATATATGGTTCTTTTTATTAATTTCCTGTGTCAGCTAGATTCGATATTTTTTGCGCGAACTATCATTGCGTTCGAATTTTCGAGAGAGCATGATATTTTACGTCAATTTCTTTCTGCGTCTCTGATGACCCATTGTTCTCATAATTGTCAACGAGCACATTTGTGTTGTCTTGGTTACATAAGATTCAGGATACAATATCAACAGAAAGTTCGGCGTTTACTTGGGGCACCGGAAATTTTTCGAAATAAAATCAAGGCGCGAGCTTAAGTTTGATAAATTTAAAGTAATAATGATATTAATCGCAAAAGTGCTCAAAATTATTCATTGGAACAGGCTAATTTTGACAATCGACGATATTAAAAGGATATCATAACATCGCATTATTATTATGTTATAAGTTTCATATATGATATATTTTAAAAATTCGAATCAAGTTTTTTACAAATGAATTTCCATTTCACGGTAATATCTTCACGTGTTCTGTAAAATTATTTCGACTTTTTACGGCGGATCATGCGATTAAATCCATTAATCCCGAATTAAACAAGATTGCACCAAACGAGTTTACCGTGCACAATGCCACAAAAATATTTTCCTGTAGATCTCCGGCTTGGAGGAGTTGTGCAATGGGCTGTTTCTCTCCGCAATATTTGTCGATTGATTGACCAATTGACCTAAACTTTTGCACGCCACTTCACCTAACATTTCCATTTCTGCATGTATTGTTTCGCAGGCTGTAGCAGCACACGAGAGGCAGATGAGAGAACAGGCGAAGAAAATGAATGTCGCCTCTCTCAGATCTTCTGAAGCTCAGGCCACAAGCGCAGAATGCAAGCTCGCCAAGGTACGTTTACTTTAAAATCGAGTCAATTTCAGAACGATCAAAACATAAAAACAAAAATCCTTCGACGATTTTCGCGTACTTTTTAAAAATAACTTCGACTTTCAAGTCCCAGACAAATATAATCTTCCTTGTAGTTTCGATCGACTTTCTAGAGAGCAGAATTTTTCATTTACATGATATTAAGTAAAATACAGGACTTCGGTATCTTAAATATAAAGCGGTAGACATTATTTGTTTTGTCGACTTTAAAAAAACCAAGTGCATTTTTAATATGAGATTCTTTAGTCGCAAGTATAGTTGCTCATGCTGCAGAAAAATTTGGTATTACGTTTTATATCAGTTCAGCCATTAGGTGTTTTGACATGATGCTGTAGCGTGCACCGACGTAATATTACGTTCTCGGTACTTGTAAGAGGTTTTTAGCTGTCATCACCGTAATATAATACGTATAGAATCTAATTTAATAAACATTATTACTCGCCAAAGGTGAACAGTTGCAAATGAATACAGTATCTGCAGTTTTATAGCCCAAAAATTATGAAACCGTTAAGGGGTAAAGTGTAAATACCAAACTTAAGGACACCTTTCCATTTCAAAAATGCCCTTTTAAAAATAATACCATCAAGATAATTAAAAAGGCCGCATTTCAGGGAACACAATTTTTCAGTTATCAACTTTGCATCAGACTTATTAAAAACTCTTCGGCCATGTATGTCGTGAATAAGGTTTATAATAAGCTAGCCACCGGTTCAAGTCAGCACAGTCATCTTCGTGACACCGTCTTCTACCTTTAAGGTCACATTTTTAGCGATATTTCCTATAAAATCGGTCATGTATTAAGTTTGTCTGTCAATTCGTCTGCGTGGACAATATCGCTGAAATCCTGCAATTTATAGATACCAAATTTTCACGATAGGTTGGTTTAAATAAGAGCCAGACATGATAAAAATTTGGTGGATCTAGAATTAGCTGCTGGGGATAAATAAGTAAAAATGCGCCTTATATAATTTTCTCTGCAGTTCTTCCCTCACTTGATATTTAATGGCTCACTTGGATGCAATAAAGTATAAGATCTAAGAATTTTCAGCAAATTCTTTAAGACCCATGTTTTGTACCATGTGATTACTCAAGCCGATAACGATCATGATGATATTCTGAACATTGTTTCGACAAATTTGGTGGATTTAGGAATAGCTTCTTGGGAGTCATCAGAAAAAAATCGCTAAAAAGTATATCGTCAATAAAAGCAGGCAGCCAACAATACGTCGCATCTGCGATTCTTTACTCAGATGGAAAGATATTTGTCCTTCTGTAATTTGGTCAGCAATTCTTCCCTCACTTGTTTGACTATCTATTCTGTATCTCAGATCGCCATGATGACCATCTCCCTGTGGTTCATCGCATGGACCCCCTACCTCGTCATCAACCTTGCTGGACTCTTCTCACCCTCCACTCTCAGCCCTCTGGCTACCATCTGGGGAGCTGTGTTCGCCAAGGCCAACGCCGTCTACAACCCAATCGTGTACGGAATCAGGTGAGAGGGAAGGCAATAGAGGTTTTCCACCGATGATCAGTTAGAACCGCTTTCATAATTCCTCCAATTTTGATTGCTTCATTCACTTACGACATCTTGAGTTGCGATCCAAATGGAAAATTTGGTTTCCCTGCAAAAAAGTCTTATTTGTGTTGGAATTAATGTATTTTCATCCGTTTTTCATGAATATTAAACATTAATGCCTATAAATGCTGGATTGTTTAATTGCATGAAATTTGCTGTTTGATTATTCCTCTTTTATGGGACAAATTTGTGAAAAATGATATCTTTCCCTTTATTCTCCTAAACCTCCATTTATTGATAGGGCTGAAACATTTTCAGTCAAATTCATAGAATCCTTTTAATACATAACTTTTTATTTTATTTCAAAATATGAGTGTTAACTACTATAAGATAAGTTGGAAAGTTTAATTCTACCAGGCAAGTTCTATTGTTTCTTTTATTCCTACACTTTACATATGATCGAAGATTAGGAAGGAGTATAAAGGAAGCCACCCACTGAAATTATATGACTTATCATACAACACGATCTAACTTGTGCCACAGAAAAAATGCATCAGTTTTTTAAATTTGATACCATGGTACAAGGTTGCGCTCAGATTAACATGACTCATTTATATTGGATTTAAGCAATCGATGCGTTACTGCTGTGTTATGTGTAAAAGGTCACAGTCATCTCACAAGTGATATCATATTCGGTGGACAGGCTTTCTTAAATTTATCTTAAGCACTTACTCAGATTGTTGTCCTGCATCATTTTTTCAGTAGTTCACATTTGTTGTCTACTACGTCTCTCTTATTTTTTCATCTGTAAAAGGTCACTTAACGAGATATTGAATTTTGCAACTGCACTTCTTATTCTGTTTCATCCACCTAACTCCTTTCCTTGCATCATTACACTCTTATGCAGCCATCCAAAATACCGTGCTGCACTCTACCAGAAGTTCCCGAGCCTTGCCTGCGCTCCTGAAAAGAGCGCGTCTGACGCCCAGTCCCAAGGATCAGGAGCTACTGCTGTCAGCGACGAGAAACCAGCAGCATAAATATATCTCTCTCTAAATGTCTCTCTCTCTCTCTCTTCTCCATTCTCCGTCTGAATGCTCAACATGAGGATTGTGCGTGAGAGATTTAGGGACAAACGACGTGATTCCTGGAAGGCTGTAACTATTAAATCCCATTATTCCTATCCTTTTCTTTTAAACCCAGTACCGTGTTCTAAAGTATCCTTCCGCCCTCCGAAGCGAGCGAGAAGAAGAATTAATTGTCGAGAGAGCAAATCGATGGAAACCCTTTTTTCTATTGCTGCTCAAATGGGGGTGACCTCATTAAAGGGTGTAGAATTTTGCGATGTTTGAATAAAATGTTTTCATCGAAAAATATTGCAATTTTTTTCAAATCAATGTTTCCCTTCCCATCCCTCTCTTAAAAATAGCATTTGCATCATTCATCTATGTATCAGTGGTGTGTAGTTAGGGCAGGCCATCTGACAGGTTCAGAGAGGGCTGGGCCACTTTCAGATTTAGAGGTCCCTGGCCATAATAAAAATAAAAACAAGACAATCATTAACTAATAAACACTGAAATGTAATATGTATAGTTTTTGTCTATAAATACTATTCTAGCCTTTTTCCATGAAAATTTATCAATTATTGAGGAAAAATCTAATTTTCATGGAATTTCACAGCTGATATTAAGCATGGCGAGTTCATTCAAATGTAAATTTTGACCCCCTCTCATGTCAGAGGCCTTGCATGTATGTCATGTAAAACTTTACTGATCAAAGTATTAAATATATACTGATATTTAATTTTTTTCATTTTTATGGTTTTTTACATGAATTTGGGTTTTCAATGAAAATACATGTTTTAAGATCCCCTGAACAAGTTTTGACTATTTTCTTGGTGGTGTCTGTGGGTGTGCCTATGTGTGTGTGTGAACGTGATTTTGTGGGTGCTCGAACTCAAAAACTACTAATCAAAATTTTATATTTGACATTTTTGTTAAAGGGAAAAGAACTGATTAGTTTTTGGTAAAAATTGGTCAACCGGAAGTGGGTGTTTACTCTTGTAACATACGTAGTATAGGGGAAAGTATTGTTTTCATTAAAAAATCAACTTCGAGATTTCAACAGAAATACACGTTTTGAGGTCCCCTGAACATGTTTGACCATTTTCTCAATGATGTCATTGTATGATAGCTTTTTTGTGGGTGCTCTAACTCAAAAACTATTAATCAGGTCAATGCAAAATTTTATATTTAACATTTTTATAAAAGTCACAAGAACTGATTAGTTTTTGGTAAAAATCGGTCAACCGGAAGTGGGTGTTTTCTCTTGTCACTTATCCATTATTTTGAAATATTTTATTTAATGTTTGATAAATGTATTGAAATAAAAGTTGTAGGAAATTTAATTTTCTACAACCTTTGTTTGAAACATTTTCCCATATAATGCATTGTTTAAGAGATATCTTATATTTTTAGCTGCCACCACCATGCCACCTAGTAACGCTCCTTTTTATTTTCTTAATTGTTGGAGCTTTGTGGCTCTATCCAATATCAGAAGGCTATGGTTTGAGTTTATTTCTGTTATTTGTAGTCTTGAAAATTTTCTTGCAGTTCCTTAAAATATTTATTATCATGTAACCTATTTGGAATTTTTAGAAATATTACAGGTATGGAGAAAGTCATGTGGTGGCCACATCCAATTCTTTTATTTTTGTGATTAGTGTTTAAGATGCAATTGTGGCATTTTCATCTGATGCTATGAGATCTCTACAGGTCTATGCTTGGCTAATTCATGCTGCATCTCTACAACATACCAACCTTTCAATTCTAGTAGTACTTCTACATCATATGATTTCAACAAAAATTGCAAATTATAAGAGTAATCATTCCAAAAATGAATTATCAAGGACTGGATTATCAAGATAGCTCATATAACCATGCAATGAAGTTAATGGATGAGATGAAACCAAAATTAACAGTATGAAAAATATTTTTAATTATTTTGGCTAATTTCACACAAATTAATAAAAACATGACCGGTTTCAGTGAATAATCACCATCATCAGGTAACAAGCATTAAAAAAATAGGCAATACATACCAATATACTAACGAGAGAGGTGGGGAGGAGAGAATTGAGGGAAAGGAGGGAATTGGTTAAAAGAGAGTGAGAGGGGAGGAGGATGAAAATATATATTAATAATAATATATTTAAATATAATATATTTTCATCCACCCTCTCACTCTCCTTTAACCAATCCCCTCCTTCTTTTCCCCTTTTCTCACCTCTCCACCACTCTTGTCAGTACACTACCTTTTTGAACTTTGCATGCTTGCTATTAGCAAATTTTCACTTCGCAACAAAATTTCTTATGATCATTAGGTACTTCTGTTTGACGCTGATTACTTACATTTTATGTCGTGCATTTGCAATGCCAACAAACATGAACTCCATCTACATTTTTGTTTTGAAGTTCAGTTTAAACTTTGGCACCCTAAAAAGGGGCTTATTATATCTTATTTAAAATGCTCATTATTAGCAGTTTTCAAAGTAAACAAACGTGATAATTCTTGACTTCATTATTTTGTAGATCAGTATGAACTTCACCACCAATTTTTGATTTAGTTTAAAATATAAAGAAATGAGACTGGCTCTATTAATAAGTATAAATCCCAAATCACTACTTCTAGCTGTGGTGTACCTCAAGGATCTATCCTTGGTCCACTTCTCTTTATCCTCTACACCAGTGGTAGGCAAACTTTCTACATGGTGGGTCACATTGATGGCAATAAAACCTTCGGTGGGCCACATTGGAAATTTTCAATGCTTCAGCAGACTGGATTAAAGTTAAATCAGAAGTTAATTAGAGATTCCGAGGCACCATATGAGTGAAAATTAGGTTTTTTGAGTTAACATTACAATATTAAGAATCATGATGGAATTCAATCTTAGAAATACCTTTGAGAAAAGATCAATAGCAAAATTAAAAAGAACTTTTTGAATTGAGAAATGTTTACTAAGTGGTCTCAATTTAATGCTAGACATTTAACACATTTTGCTAGATATAAAATAACATTTATTGGGTAAATCCAAATAAAAAATGTTTTGACAACAACAAAACACTGGTGGCATGAAATTGCTAAGAGGGCTGTATCCGGCCCATGGTCCGCAGGTTAGGCATCCCTGCTATACACCAATGACCTGTCTAGCTATATTAGCAATGGACAATTGGTAAATTTTGTCGATGATACAAATCATGTTATTACTGCACCTTGCATGAAGACTCCTGAAATAAAAGCCATAGCACAAATAGCCAATTGGACAATGCACAATAAATTTTTATTAAACCAACAAAAAACATCTTACATATTATTCCATACTTATCAAAAAATTCATATATCCATCACTTGAACTTAACAATCTCCCACTCACGAACTGCAGTGAAATAAAATTCTTAGCTATTAATCTAACTGAAATTCTTGACTGGTCAAAACATATCGAATATCTAGCCAATAAATTACACACGTACATTTACGTATATGCTAAAAAACTTATATTACTCGGTCTCCTCAAATGTGACTACAAATTTACTATGCGTATTTTGACTCCCAAATTAGATATGGCATAATTTTTTGGGCCAGATCCTGCCATATGGACCGCATCTTCAGACTACAGAAATGAGCTATTAGAGCATTTGCCGGTGTAAATAACTTATCCTCATGTAAACCATACTTCAAAACTTACAGTATTCTCCCTCTCCCATGCATACTGGTTCTTGAAGCAGCAATATTTGCAAAAACACATTCTCATATTTTCAGACTTAATAGACAAGAACACTGCTACTCTACTCGCCATAATCTAAACATACATCATGTAAGATATAATCTAAAAATATCTGATAAAAGTCCATATCATACAGTAACCCTATTATACAATAAATTACCTTCTGGCATAAAATCCATAAATAATATACATCAGTTTAAAATCACAGTTAAAAGTATTTATTGAACATTTATATTACTCAGTAGCTAAATGCCTTAATGGAAAATAATTGTAGGTATTTGTAACTTGTTTCTTAATTTATTGTATCTGTGATTTTATGTATGTATTCTCTCTGATATGTCCTATGTCTGTTCTAGACCTCCTGGACCAATAACTAATAATAATAATGTAAGGTTTTCATTTGCTATTATATTTGTATTTTGAAGCTAATTTAAGGACATGTTATTTTGTTTTGTTAGTTTTACATTTTTTATTACGAACTTTTAATATAAATATAAGTACTGCTATCATCTTGTAACATAAGATTTTTTGCTGTGTATTTAGAACATGATTACTAAAAGAAATGTTACCACTTTGTACCATATTGGTTAATTAATCATAGTTGTTAATTATAACAATATTTATTTGCTGAAAAACTTGCATCTTAAATAAATTTTCCATAATATACTGTATTTATCTGACTATAAGAATATAGGAAAATCCATCTTCATAGAAGCAAATTTGGGAGGAAAATGTTTAATAAGGCATTTTGAAGCAAATAAATTAAACAAGAGTGAGTTGTTTTTATTTAAATCAGCGGTGCCCAAACTATGGCCCGCAGGCCAAATGTGGCCTGCAAAGGATTTTTGTGCGGCCCGCAAAGCTAAGGTGATAAATAAATTCGAAAAATTTAATACACAAATTCATACATTTTTTGAAATTTTTCATAATAAAACTTTAAATATTGAAATGTTAGCCATGAAAACCTTATTTAGACATGATTTTCACTTATATGGCACCTCAGAATATATAGAAAATTTTCGATTTAAACTATAAACCGGCCCGTCGAAGAATTGGCAACTTCCAATGCGGCCCCCACCAAGGGATTCGCAACCACTGATGTGGCCCGCCATTAGAAAAGTTTGGGCACCACTGATTTAAATCATTAAAATTTCTCATCACATGAGCAGTACAAAGATTAATATGATTTAAATCTTGCTAAGCTATTCATAATCACTCACAGTTTTTTTAATGATTTAATTCTTTGTCCGCAAATATAAAACAATCCCCAAAATTTTGTTGAGAAGAATGAAAAAAACTTGTCTTATCGTCTGGTAAATAGAGTTTGTAGCAATAGAAAACAACCCAGATTTATTAAATGAGAAAATTTTTCTGGAAACAAGCTAATGGCATCTAGTACAAATGAGGGAGGGATTCAGGCAACCATTGTTCTGTAACACATACTATAATTTGACTTATTTCCTTGGTGTACTGAAAAGCAGTGAGAGGGAGGAGTTTGGTATGTCATAACCACCTGTGAAGTTATTTCTACTACATGAACTAGATGCAGTTCTGATAAAGCTACCTGTATCTAAATAAGTTACAATTATAAATAGGGTTATCAATCATCCTCCTATGGGAAGGACAGTCCTTCTTTCAAATTATTTGTCCTGCGTCCCTCCCTGATGTTGGGAAGGATGCAGTTTATCCTTTCCAACTAATTTATACATATAACTTATTTGATATTTATCAGCGATAAATTAGAAAATAATCACTGCTATACACCATTGCAAATCAAAACAAATTAATTGTGTTCACATAATAAGATTGCACAAGATTGTTTCGTTCCAGCAAATCAGGATTTGTTTAAAATCAGCAATTTACGAAAAAGTATTAAAGGAGGTTTACAAGCTGTTTTAACTCTGCAGTCCAAGCTTGTACAGTTAAAACTGAGCATGTAAACCTCCCTTTACATGTGCTTGTTGACCTTAGATAAATTACCCACAAATCAAATTGGCTTTTCTGAGCAATCTATTTGCCAAGAAATGGCACAAAATTTAATTAAATTTACTTATTGTCTAAAAATGTTTCACTTTTTGGGAATTTAACCCTCCCCATTATGAGTTCTATAACTTCACCTATAAGAAATAAAAATTTATGTAGTTTTAATAAATAATGTAAAAAGAAATTTGATTGGATTAAGTCAGCAGAAGGAAATTCAACTGAAGCAGGAAGTACTTTGTGCAACATTACATTTTATAGTGCATATTTCGGAATTGGAGCAGTTAAAAAGACTGAATCTCACAAACAAAGACTGCAAGTAGGAATTTCAACTATACTGATGGACACAATTACAGTTAAAAAGAATTCAGATGAGAAAACTTAGTATAATTGGCTGAAGTTATACATGTTTACCATTAAATTAAACATCACTATTCGTATAACTTTTTGGATTGCACATTTAAATTGAGTGCTTAAATCTACAGTGATTTAACCCTATCATCACATATATTTGGGAGGACCAAATTAGAAGCAATTGTAAATATTCTGAAATAAATAGCACTGCAAACAGTTTTGTTGAAAAAAAATTTCCTTCCGAACCAATTTGAAAAGTTGCAACCCTAATCATAAATGAAGTTAAATATACACATTTGCAATAAAATACAGCTGTAATGATTAATGAAAATTGTCTGCAGTATTTTTATTGTCATTCATATATTGCTATATGTCAACCCACTTGAGGTTTTAGGCATATGTGCTGAAAAGTCAAAATGTTATAGGAAAAAAAAGGCAGGAAAAAAATCCATTTTTCCCCAAAGTTTGAACAAACTAAATTTATCCGAGTGTAATCATAATAACTTAGATACTCCATCTTGCTTCCAAAATATTTGCTGCAGTTATGATCCTTTCAACAGACATTTTTGGACAAAAGTAAAGTGAAACTTTTTGTAAGAAACCAGCAATGGTTATGAAGTAAAATGTCCATTAGGATAGTTGACCATTGAAAAGAGAAAAAGTTATATAGCTCTAATAGATCTTACTCTGAGAAAAAATGGTTGTTAACAGATGCGAGTAGCTAAGGGGAGTTTCATTCTAAGACAATGCAATTTTCTCATTTAAAATAGGTACTTCTACTCTGTGTACAGTTATGTGAATGAGAAGCAACTGAATGACATAGTGTTGGATTTAACAAGTGTGGAGCCCTAGGCACAAAAAATGAGGACTCCAAGCTCAAAAAAGCATGTTCATTTTATAGCATAATAATTTATCTTATTATTTGTTTAGAAATCAAATTTTAGTCAAATTTCTTGTCTTTTGAGGCCAAGTACAACTCTGCACTGTAGAAGAAATATGACTATAAAAGGAATGGAATTATAGATTATTAGATAATAATTGGTAGCGTAGTTCGCCCACGCCTTAACAGATTCGTGAAGCTTAAAAATTGATAAGCAAGTATCCATCAAATAAGTGATATGATTAATTCCAACTGTCTAAAAACGGTTGAATAAAAATTAACTACATTATGTTGTTGACACAACACTATGTAGTTAATTAATATTGAACATTGTTAAGCACAGAACCCCTTAAACACGGAGCCCTAAGTGTGCACCTTTTGCACCTAATGGGTTATCTGCAACTGGTGACATACCTACTGCTTGGTTGTGTGGTGCAAATAAAAAATATATGTACCTATTTACTTTCCTTCCCTTTAAAAAAATACAATAAATCAAGATCTAGGAATTATGAAAAATAAATAATAAAACTTTCTTTATCCATTTACCATTCTGGATTGAAAGAAATGTCTCATAAAGTTCAACTTTCAATTCACACTTTCCTAGGAAAACCTTTTACCATAACCAAGTCAATTTTCCTCACTATGATGGTTCAGCATCCTCATATTACAGGTAGGTATACCAGAAAAGTTGTATTTTAATAGGTTTTGTTAACCTTTAAGAATATATCTAAAATGAATTATTAATCAGTGTACTCGATCCCATTTTACCTTTTCTGACATAAACAATTTAATAATTATTTATTTTGCCCAATGTCAACATAGTTGTATAGGATATCTTACAATTAGATTACAAGTTAAAAAGACACAAGCATAAATAACAAAAATACATCAAAAAGTAACATCAAGAGTTGCTGGGTTAGTTAATTTAAAAGCTCATTTTTATTCACCTTCAGTTTTACACTTAAATATTATTCACAAATCACCTTTCATTTTTTGGAAAAAAGCATAGGTTTCATGATCAACTTTAGTTCGGTCAATCGGTGACTAGAATATGGCAACGACCTCGGCTAAATGATAATGCATTTACGTCTATGATACAATTACTTAAGCAATACTTTGAATGAACATCCTAAATTTCGCCTCCATTGATCACCTAGGAACATTTAATTCTACATAACTTCATTGTTATTTCTTGTAAGGTGGCCAGATCATAAATTTAGAATTGGTGTGCGCAAATGAGACGAGAACGGGTATTTCTGAAACTTGATTCAATAAATGGGGTATTGTACCTCACAATGGGATGTCTGGCCACTCTGCATGGCAAAGACCCCATGTCTATTAAATTGTCTGGCTACACTGAGTTTTGTTAAGAATGGATTAGTTGAGCACGAATTTCCTCCTACATCTCTATTTATTAATTTATCACTCATTCATTTTGTATACGATAGCAAAATTTTATTTAAGATTTTTTATTATATGTTTAGGTTAGTATTCCACTAAAATGAATTGATTTGGTCGGTATCCTCTACTAACTCACCCCCCTGGTCATTACCAGTCATTGCAGACTGTTACAGACATCTATGACGAATAATAGAACAAGATTAAATCATCACACGAATGTCACGCTCTTCGAGAGCGTTTTGTTGGCTTGTATCTTTGGAGCGGCCGCATTACCAAGCAGACATTTCATAGTATTTTTTAAAAAGCGTGTTTACATGCTGTTTGAAGCTGTTAAAATTTTCTTTATATCATACATTGTAAATTTTTCTATCTAATGAAATCATGTGACAACTCCAAAGGTAATTCCCAACAGCAAAATTTTTAACGACACTTAAAGATAAAACAGTATCTAGTGGTTATCTTATCCGCTCGTCTTTATCAACGCATAATTTCGTTAGCTGAAGAACTACATTTCGTAGAAATTAAAACAAAAATGGACACCTAACTTTTCTGTTATAAATTAGATGTACTTAGCAGCAGTTTAATTAATACGTCCTTCATAGTCTGCATATGGCTTCCAAATTTATATCAATACGGTAGCGTATTTGAAGCTAGACGTATGGAATAATATTATTTTAACGTCTTTTTATTTGTTGCTTTTTATTTTGTAGGTTTTTATTTAACAACCCAGGTTATAACTTCTGAAACTTGAACATTATTATGTTATTTGATTTAAAATATTCCTTTATGACAGGAGAAGACCATACCTTGCGGTAATGGGCGAAGAAGAACTTTCCTCAGATGCATCCCCCTCTCAAGTTTCTCAGAGCCGGGAATCTACCAGACGTGGTAAAGTGTGTGGTGTGTGTGGAGATCAAGCTCTGGGTTACAATTTCAATGCTGTAACGTGTGAATCGTGCAAAGCTTTCTTCCGACGAAATGCATTGAGAAATAAGGTAACCAACTCCCGCAACTGAACTATAGATATTCATTTTCTCTTTAACAGGATGGTCAATACAAATAAATTATTATATTTATAGAGGCAATCTGAATAAGGTGTATTTAATATAATCAGTTCATTTAACAAAAATGATTTTTTAAAGTTAGTCTCTGTGATATCGTATGTTTCCTGTTAGATTATATTAATGTAATGTTTAAGATGAAACCTTAGAATATCTTATTAAACTATTTTGAGAACTGGTAATGACTCATATTTGAGCTCTGGATTTTCATGTATTACCTGAATACACTTGGCAAGTATAAATGTTTCTGTATAATTAGATTTTATATTTCAATTTCTTATTTGTTAGTACCAGTATGAAACCACAACTCCGAAAACTGCTTTGCACTTTTCAATTTTTCTTCCATAGTTAATTCATCATTATGATCATAATTTTCTGCTTTTGTAATTATTTACCACTTTTGCACCAAAGTTTACTTGTCTAAAATTGAAAAATGAAGAATAGCTAGATTTTTTGATGATTCTCTTTTATTTATGAAATTATATCCTATACATTTAAAATATAATGAAAAATTCTATCTTATAAAACATGTTTTTATCAAAAATACTGCAACAGAAATTTCCATACCTGTTAACTCTTAACATTTGTATTTAAAGTCAGACTTGGCATACTTGCAGGAATTTGTATGCCAAATCAAACCAATGCATGTTTGAATCTATTTTTTATTTATCTCTGTTTTGTAAAAAATACGAGTTGAGATCTAAAGAAGCACAATATATAGTGTAACTTAAATGGGACCAATATATCCTATATGGGAATCTTTAATATAGCATGAGAATTGAATCTCATCAGTTAAATGTCATTGCTCATACAGAATAATTACACTTAAATTTATACTTTTATGCATGGAAACTTCGGTATGAGAAACAAAAGCATGGTATCAAGCCACTGGTGCTTTTAAAGATGACAAAATATATCAGTATGAAATTTATTCCATGGATCCAATTATTTTTTTGTCTTATATTTTTAGAAAGAAATAGCATTACATCAGGTTTAATGTAGTAATTCTGAGTTAACATTTTTTTATAAGATCTACAGTTTGCAAAGGATAATATGTAATTATCTTGCTCACAGGAATTTAGGTGTCCATTCAGCGATGCTTGCGAGATCACATCAGTCACCCGCCGATTCTGCCAGCGTTGTCGTTTGCGTAAATGCTTTACCATTGGAATGCGTAAGGATTGGATCCTTTCGGAGGAGGATAAGAGATTAAAGAGAGAGAAGGTTGAGAACAATAAGGCCGCAGCTCGAAAAAGATCTCGTTCTGGCAGCACTTCCACGTCAGAAAAAGGTGTTTCTTCTCCATCTGTAGCTATAATTACCTCTGAAGCTACAAGTGACAGCTCGCAATTGCCTCCTTCTTCTTCCAGCCCTACTCCAAACTCCACACAACCAACGAAACCTCAGGCATGGGTGACTGGCACACCGAAAGCCAAAGTCCCGAAATTAGACTCGACCGAAGAACCAATACCATCCCTCCCTCGCTCCTCTCCTGTAAGTGTTATAACCTCTCAAAACTCTCTCATTCCTCAGACACCAACTAATCAACCCACCCTTCCTCAGTCAGCAGCATTACCTCAGATTGAAGAAATTCCATCTACATCTTTTGAAGCTCAATCTAATGAGCACTCGGCTACTTTACCCTCTTCTTCTGCGGTCCATCAAGAATCACATTCCCCTATCGAGCAGCCTAATGCGCCACTCCCAGCCTCCGTGCCATTGCAGCCTTCCCCTATTGCCACTTTCACCCCGAATACAGTCGCAACGGTCCCTCGAAGTACGCCTCTGTTGAATTCTCTTGTGAACCAAAACAGCGAGGATCCCTCAAATGCATTCTATTCTCGAACCAAAAGTTCCGATGCCATCGAGGAAGGAGTCAGTCTACGAAATAAGAATAGAAAGACCTCAGAGAATGAAATGGATGAGAATAGCATGAGCAGAATGGTCTCTGTCAAAGCTGAGAGCCAATCGTCAGATTGGTGGTCCGCTAATGAAAACCGTGAAGTGATAGTACAAAGTGCCATGGGTTCTGCCAGTTTGGAGAGTGGATCGCTTGAAAGTGACGACCTGGATAAGGAAGAGAGCAGGGACATGGTGACAACGAGGGATGATGACGAATATGGCAGGGTGGAAAAGGTGGCTGATGATACCATCTCCCAACTAGCACCGATAACTCTTGATGATGATTGGGATTATCATGGTAGTCTTTCAAGGTAAGTAAAGTCGTCTTAAAATTAATCCTATCATTGTTAAGATTCAGATATTTGTTTGTTTAGCTTAAAAATGTCCGATTCTAAAGAAACATTTTATAAAGAGAAACAGCATAATTTTGTCTGTCTGCCACATTTTCATCTACAGATTTATAAATTCTATCCATAGAGCACAATAAAAGAATTGAAAATGTGAACTGTTGCTCAAGTTTTTATTCAGATTTGTATTATTCTTGAGTTGAAATGATCCTAAATATTTATGATGAAATGTGCCTGACCTCGTGGTGAATCTGGAATAGTATTGGTTTGATTTTGATGATGGTAGGTGTCATGATGAAAATTTTGAACCAAACATTGTGCATAAAATGGATTGTTTTTTTAAAGGATACCTCAACCCACAGAATTAATTAGGCAATAATTTTCCTGATTATAATTTTAAGTCATAATTCAAATTCAAGGAGTATGTAATTCCATTAATTATGCAGAGTGGTTTTGTGAGAGGAATTGGCTGAAAACCCCCTCAGTTTTAAACTGCTTAGCTATATTTTTGCTTCCAAAGTTTGATAACCATTTTGTAGCCTTTTGGATAATTCTGATTTATCAGCTTGGCGTTTTACTTTGTTTCTCATTTGAGATTGTAACATTTTTCAGCAGTTTATTATCCTTCGAGTTTGATGCAAAGTATATGTATATGATGTATACCCCCATTTCCATCCCTTACAAGGGATCAAAGTAATTAAAATTTGTCTTATATGAAAGGTACATTCTCATAAAAAGGTATGGTTTAAAAATCTTATAATTTATTTTTATTAATTTATCTTTTCAACATGGACATTTAAATAAATGTCCATATTGAAAAGATAAATGTCTTGTTTTGCAGACGTGCTCCAATCGCTCCAGATTCCATTGGGTCCATTCTAAGCGAAGCAATCAAAATAGAATTTGAAGCACTTGGTCCGCTTCACTGTAGTATAAGGGGAGGGGGTGGAGATAGTGGGTGCGGAGGAAGTGGCAGCTACCAGAGGTATTTGAATGAAGCGGAAAGGGCTAAACTGAACGAACTGGTTGTTGCCAACCAAGCTCTGTTGGCTCCACTTGATGCCGACCTCTCAGCTCCTCTGGACGTGAGTTATTGCTAATTAATCTGACCACCAAATGCTTACAATTTTGTTTTATGCAAATGTCCTTCAACCTGGTATTATTCAGATTTAATATTTTCATGTAGCTAGCCGATCCAGGTATGTAGGACATAAGAGGACAATATTTACATTTTTTCATTCTAATCTGTATTTATCAATTGATAACTCATAGTTTCTTGAATACTGAACATATTACCGCTAACAATTTGCATATTTTGGATGCAAGAATCTTTCTTGGAATTATTGTTGGGGAAATACTGAAACAAGCTCATCTTTTTCACAAATGCATGAATGGATATAATTGGTTAAGTATTTATATGCTGTTACATAAACATCATTACTGTTTTAAATCTAAAATGAAACTGCAATATATCTTTGCTGATATCTGTACAAATGGCTTTTTAGAATGCAGAGTTACAGTAATGGTACAGGAGGTCCTGGCAGTTTTAAAGAAACATTATTTTATTCATTTATTCATGATTCCTCTGCATCCAGTATTTTGTCATTCATTATTCCCTAATATTCATCAACAACTAGAATTCATTGTGTGTTTCGGCATTATTTTTTCTTGCCTCCACATCAGGTTTAAATTCACTGCCAATAGGGTAAACTTTACTCTTCTGGGGTAACCTAGCATTTGCCAGATTTTTGAAACCTAATAATGTGTGCATAACATGAAAATCATTATACAAGAGATTATTAACGCATAAATAACGAACATCAGTTAAAGGAATTATATTTTTTAAATGTGCTTAACACTTTATCCTTCTCGTTTTTAATCCCAACCTTAGAGGCATATGGCCAATTATTGTTGTTATTGTTAGCAGAGGTCGAGAGGTTGTGCAAAAACTGTGGCAGAGGCAGCATCTTCTGTAGTGGAAACAGAATGCTCATTATTTTCATTGGTGGAAACTTTTTGCTTGTTTTTCCGTGGAATTTATGTAGAATAATCACAATACAAGTCTAATATTTCTTCATGTTCTATACTGTATGAAACAAGTATTATACAAATCTAAAACTTCCGCACCGAATGGGAAACTTGTATTTATCCACCAACTTGCGCGTGTGCTGTAGGATCTAAATCATCTGTCATTTGTCACTCTACACTGTTTACGTGCAGTAGTGTTGAGTTCGTGTGTGACTTAAAACAGTGTGTTTACTGTTAGTTTACCTTGCCAGTCTTCGATTTTTAAATCATTCATTACTGATTTATATGCACCGTGGCTATTTTTTTTTGCACAAAAAATTTCTTATCCACCATCGGCATTTCTTCTTTTTTGCTACTTCGTTGTTAATTACATTATTTGCAGTAGCATAAATGAACAGACATTCCTCGTTCAAAGACATATTGTCTACTGACTTGTCTAACCAAATGTGAACACTTAAAAAATTTATACATGTACTATACTTGTATTTGATTTGTATATTCTAAACCGTATACAAATCTAGGACAAGTCCCCTACTTGTATTTGGATTTGTCATATACATGTACATATATTGTGTGAAGATCCCTAAGGATGGTCTTTCTTTGTGCATAATTCATTATCAGCTTTAATTTGCTTAAGCAATGTTCAGCAGAGCTTTTTATGACTAGAATAGGTGAAAATAGGCATACAGCAATCATTATGTCAGGGAAACATCACTGTATCTGTTTCTGCAGTGAAAATTCAGTAACTGCAATGAACTCATTTTACCAATGTTACTTTTCTGTAAAACTTTCTCCATTAAAAGTACTTCTTGTAGCAAATCTAAAATATATCCCTTACAGTCACATATTATAGCCTGACATTCCAATTTCAGTTCACTTGCTTCAAGTTCTTATGCCTTGTTTAAATGCAAAAATCTGTTACTGACTGTTTTGGCTGCAGCAAATTGCTGTGTTAGTTGACTGAGCATAGTATCAAGGATTATAAAAGCCATTTTGAAGTTCTACTCATCATTAGAAGGAATTTCATCAGGACAAAGTTCTTCAAAATGTTTCTTCTGTTAATCAATTCCATTTGACGGAAATTCAGAACTGATTCCAAATCCGGGATGAGATATTTTTTGTCTTAGTAGAGTTTACTGAATTTCACTCGGTTAGGTTTTGAGGGGATGAAGCATGATATTTTGCTTGATAGTTGAAGATTGATCATGTGGAATTGAGAAAAAGGATTTTCAGGTTGGTGATCCAGTATCTTTAAATGAAATTGATGTTTTTTTATTTGAACTTCACTTCTATGGGAAATATTGCTGGCCAGGCAGTTTGAGTTTTGTCCTCTACCCTTAACTCGCTGATGAAAAAATGTACTACGGAGGATAATTATGATTCGTCCAGTAGAATTTCATCCTGAGACAAAGCACAAAAACATGCTATTGTTGTACATTAACTCTTACTTTCACCTCTGCTGCTAAAAAGACCATAATTTTTCACTAAACAAATCTAGCAAAATCAGGAATTTCTCAATGTTTTTGAACATTAAATGACAGTGTTAAATAAATAAATGAGCATATAACATGCTGGAAATATCTAAAAAAAAGCTAATCTGTAAATGAGTTAGTAAGTTTTGAATGCAGCAGGGGAAGAGAGGACCTTAATTAGAGTGATAAGAGAAAGACAGAAGAAATGAGTTGGTCAAATTTTTAAAGGAAGCGGTCTACTGAAAGAAGTCATAGAAGGAAGAAAGTTGGGAAAGAGGCAGAAAGTTAGGAAAGAATAAGTTATATTAGATGCATTGACCCACTAATGCCCAAATTATTTTTTTAATCTCACCATTATAAAATTCACATATTGTGCTCATTAGTTAACAAGAGAATAGGCAAATTCAACTTTTATGAAACTTAACCATTCATTGTTGAAATATAGGCCATCCTCAAATGAGAGTGCTGGGCATTGGTGAGTTCTCTTTGCTTGGGAGTTCACACGAAGGGACAACACTTATTAACTTACAAAATAGAAATTTATTTTACATGTACATTATCATAAAATATTGAAATGCATAAAACATGGATACAATTACTTTTGGACGTATTATTTTCTTGAAAATTTCAAATATCATCACATAATTTAGAGAGAAATCTTGGAAAGCAGGTAATGCACAGGGTTAAGTTGTATTGGGAACAATAGCTTTATGGTTTTCCTTTACAGTGTTTTAGCTGACAAGCTCTTTGATTGTCCCTCTTTACTATCGTATGCTATCTTTCATCGTATCTGATATCTACGGATGCAGTAGGTCAAGAAGTTGATGGCAGAGGCATATGTGTAACACAGGCCACCCATGCTCCATGTCCTCATTTCAAATATGCGACAGCAATCTGTCTTCGGAATTCCTTGATAGTAATTGAATTACTGCCATGCATCATTTTATATAAAAAGAAACTATTTACAACAGCCATGACAACCATATGCGTGAACAAGAACAAGTACCATTTTTTACCTTGGCTAGCAATCTTATATTTTTCTAACATCCAATCATGTTAATTCATGCCTCCCATAAATACATTTTAGGGGTAAATAGCTGCAGGCCGTGAAATGGCAATGGATACCCAAATATTCCTCCTCTGACCAAAAATCCTTCTCACTTGCCAAAGTATGGTAGCCGGAAAATATTAGGAACCCTATACAAATAAAACTTTTATATCATTCATGGAAACACTTAAACTTTGTCTGTTTTTGCATTCAGTTGCATAGCATGTTGTTTCCCTTGCAATAAGTTCATACGCATCCTCTATAATTAATTCCTCAAATATTTCTCAAGCACTCTTTTTAGGCTGGTTTCCAAAGGAAACATAACCTTATGAAATGGTCCTGTATGTGTGTGTGTCCCCTACTAACAACTTTTGCATCAATGGACCAATTTTCATGGGGCTTGTGCTGCCAGGGCCCACCTCCGGGCTATATTTTATTTGGTGAAGATTGAAGCCCCGGGTTCGATTCCAGAAATGTTTTTCCCTATTTGCTTTACATAGGAAGTCTCAAATCCATCGTGCAGAGGTTGTCATTAATACATTAAAATATCTTAAAATTGGATCAAAGTTTGTACTGTTTTAAGGGAAAAATAATGTAGATTCTAATTCTTATCACCAAATTTTGACAATTGATCATATTTTCTTGAATTTCTACTAAAACAGCATTTTTGCATTTTATATCGTGTTTTATCAGATTGTTGCCATGGAGATGATTATTACCGAACTTGTCTTGAGCATAGACAAGTGAAAAAATGGGTTATTTTCTTTTCTGCTCGACTACCCTTAAGTAATGGACAGTTGATCCATACATATTTGCCTACACCCTTCCCGTTATAACGCTGGTTTTCGGGATGGGGCTCTGACCCACGTTATAAGACAACCTCGCTATATCCGATGACTACAATAATTCTCTAATTATTCTCTAATTTATTAATTCTCTAATCGACTAATAACTCAATCTAATTTTTTTCACTATTGAGCACTGTGCGCGCAATATTTTTGAACAACAAAAATAGAAATCAGCGTGAAATGAAGTGAGCAGCAAAGAAAAAGCTTTGTGGGACACATATTTAAGTCACGAGCGGCCACGAACGTATGCAGGTTAGAGGGAAAGTGACCGATCACACGAAGCGCTTAATATTCACGTATGTACAATCAATCTAAATTAATTACAGGGGATAGTTCCATCTGTAAAACTCGCTCAAAAATGTGAAGATTCACGAATACACAAAAACAGTCGCCAAAAAAGACAACTGGCACAGATAAGTTCTCATATCACGGATCCACTTATTCCATTGGCAGTGACAAACCTTACACAAGTATTCAACGCTCGATACTAACTGGAGTGACTAAAACACACATTTTGCAACATGCATGTTTTTCTCAGCATTTCTTTCAATGAAGCGGGGAGGAAGAAAGACCCGTGGTATAGCTGACGCCATTATAACTGGGCAGTGGTGTGTAAACTGCAGCATTTATTAAATTCATTTATTTTTAAAAAATACATGAAAAATGTCAGAAAGGGGTTTTGACATTGCTTTTAGTATTTTAAACCTGATAATGCGCTGTTAATTTGTTTTCTAAATTTTCTCTATAACTGATAAACTATAAATTACAAATGATATTTATGGTATGAAAATTCCTTGGAATGACTAACACATACTGAAACATTTCCTGTCAATATAAGTAATCAATTCGGCACGTCAACTTTGGGGAACCAGCCTGCAATTAGTCCTGGTTTGAACTTTGTTTCCAAGGAATTCTTCATTTTTTCAAATGGCATTTTATCCTCAAATATTTCTTTTTTATACATCAGATTGACCTTGTTCCATTGTACATCTTCCTTGCAAGACATTTTTCATAAATGCAACTCATTTTCTGAGAAGTCCTTGTTTGGCACTTGTATTTCAATCCTTCCCACAATATCCTGTATAACAGCTATTTCAAGTTTATTGTCACCAATGCCTTCTTCATCCGTCAGTTCATCTACTTCTGGGTGTAAACCTGTCATGTTTACTGCTATATCTTCAGAAAATAAATATGCATATTCTTCGTGGAACATTTTACATATTTGTTCATTCATTTTTAGCAGCGGGTTAAAAATACGATAGAAATACGGAATATAAAACCTTAACAAACTATCGTTGCAATAAGTACTCTCTAATTTCCAGCATCCTCAATGGAGGACATCAGTTTCTATACATATTATCATAAATAAAATAAAATTAATGAATTGTACATTAATTTAAGCACATATACGTATATGTTAAATTATATCGTAAATAATTACCACATATGGATTTTGATGAAAAATAAAAATGATAATTTAGCACAGGTCACTTTTAAATTCCACAACTTTAAACGTGTGCTCCTCATCTCAAACTCAACATGAAGAAATTTGCCTACAGAATGAGAGAGCTTTGGAAAGAAATTAGTGAATATGTTGTAACTTGCTAGTGAGAGCAAAAAATTGTAGATGTTAGTGAGCTAAAATGTAACTGTCCTCAAAAGAGGATGCTGGGCGCTGATAGGTTAAAGAAAGAATTGAGCATGAGAACGTTTAGTGAAAGACTTAGGATAGCACAGATTGGGTTGGGTGTGCCTAAAACTTACTGAAAGATAGAATTGCAATGTAATGTAAGGAAGTAAAATTTCACGGAAAGTTTTTATTCTTGTACAAAATATTGGGTATTATAACACATGGTTTTTTCCAGGATGGAGATGAAATGTTGACATAAAATTGAATTTTTCCTGATTGTTAAAGTTTTGTTGAGCAAAAACGTAATTCAAATGTTAACGTGTTTGGGGTCCACTTTACAAATTTGCGCACACACCCACGGAAGGTTAGTTACACCACTGAAGACAAATAATCTTTTGTATATAGTGCATATAATTTTCCAAAAATTTTAAGCACATTTTGTGCGTTCATTAATATGGCTGTCTTATTTTTAGATCAAAGTAAAATTTAGCTTTTTATTGTAAGATGCATGTATGACATATGCACATCCGTTATTAAGATAATGAGGGGACATGGTAAATCCCATTTTTGAAGCCTCTTCTTTTTGGGGTCCCCTATTCACCACGTACTCTGCACATCCCATCACACCGGCCCTCATCATGTCTTACCATGTGGCTATGAAAAGGTTAAAGAAAAATATATTTTGCATAATAAACATATAAATGAGTGTTGAATTTATTATATCCTCATCTATTGTAATATGACTGTATTACATATTTGTCTCGAACTGTCATTTTCTTTTGTTTCTGTTCTCATAGTCTATATTTTACAACTTTTTAAAGAATGAAGTATATTAATGTTGAAAGGGTTTTAATGATTTATTCAATTAGAGGGTTAGATAATTCATCCCTCTTTACAAAAAGGAATGCACTGAATTAGCTCATATGCTCTATGAAGTGTGATAACCAGAGATGTATTTTGCATAAATGCTCATGACATTTTTGCTCTTATCATTATTACTTGCAGACAAGTGTTTGTGGAGGTGGAGAGCCACCTCTACTGGACATAATAAATCTCACTGCAGTAGCAATCAGACGGCTCATCAAAATGTCTAAACGAATTGGTGCATTTAAATCGCTTTGTCAGGAAGATCAAGTGGCACTGTTGAAAGGTGGTTGCACAGAAATGATGATCCTTCGGAGCGTGATGACATATGACCCTGACAAGGATTCATGGAAGGTACAAGTTCTCAATTTTATAAATTACATTTTTGCAAAAATTAAACTTTTTCTTTTGTGGAAGTTTAAAAAAAGTTATTTATTTTATGGCACTGAATTTTTTTTTTAAATTTTTGCATATTGCTTTATGAGATATAGTCACAGTGTAAGGGTTGAAAATCATAACAGAATTTCTGAAGAGAAGTGATGATTTTATTTTAGATACCTCACTCAGGAACTTCTCGAAGTAGAGGGTCCCCTAACCTCATTAAGGTAGATGTTCTGAAGAAAGCACCAGGCAATGTTTATGAGGAACATCAACGCTTTCTGCGTACATTTGATGCTCGCTGGCGATCCGATGAAAATGTGATGCTTCTACTTTCAGCAATCACATTATTCTCTCCACAGCGTACTCATGTGGTTCATGCAGATGTTGTGAGGTTAGAACAGGTAAATGAATTTGTTGTACGTCTCATTAAATCTTAGATGCTGATACCATACCAGGAACTAATATGTTAACTTCATTTGTTTTGTTCTTTCATTATAATTCATAAACATTAAATTTCTAATGAATCGTTTTTAAAGTTAATGCTTTAATTTTTTCAAGGTATGTTTTTCTAATGTTTTATGATCTATTAAATGATTTCTCTCCAAAATAAGAAAGCAAGTAAAGATTTTGTATTTAACTTAGTTTAATTTTGTTTTCTGATTGGTAGTTATAAGTTTTTAACACAAATGAAAAATCTCTGTTATATGTTTTGACATTTTACTTTTCATGATTGATAAGTTGTCAGTTTATTTTTCTCAAAATGTGTTTTATTATCCTGTAGTAGTGCATGCAGCTGTTTTTCACTTTGCTCTTCAGGAGCCACACTTCTTATAATTCCAAATAAATAAACAATCTTATATCATGCAATCTATAAAATGATGAATTTGAGAAAACGCCAATTTATCAGCAATCATTCTTGGATATGACATACTGTTGGAAAGACAAGTCCTTGTGCAATGATGAAATTAGTAATGCATTATATTATTCTGATAATACTCTCATTTTAATACTAGCTGTAATAGTGGATATAGCATGGGAGGAAAAATTTCATCTAGTGTTGCCATCAGAAGTATAAAGTGAACCTATTCCTTAAATTTTTTTATAAAAAAAGGATAAATGTAAACTTGACTGAAATATAGTTTTGTATAATTTTGAAAATTTAAGAGGTTTAGTGATATAATTGTATGAATTATTGCAATTTTTGAAAAAAAAAAAATTCTTTGAAATTCAAGTCCCCAGTCTTTTTGATCAATTTAAACTTCTATGGCAATGAAAGGTTAAAAGTTTAATTTTGCTCAATGGCAACAAAGGAGAATTCATCAATTTCTGTATCATATTTCATCGCTTCATTATAAACAGCCAAGTGATCAACTCATTCTGAGAGTTGTATAATATCTCACGACATGCATGATAAAGTATATTTTCTTTTTACCTTATTAAGTTAAGGTAGTTTTTTGAACAGTATTTAGGACAAAAAAGCGTAGCATTTGCTAAACATTTTGAAGAGGCATTTAAGACTTAAGGGATTGGAGCCTTCATCTATGAGAAAATGTATTATAACAAAGTAAATGAAGCTTAATATATTGATAATGTAGGAAAAGTAGAACAGGAATATGTTAATGGTTTTTATGTAACTTGTTATGTAATTTTTACATGAACAACTCGTGAAATGTTAATTTTTGGAAATAAAATATTCTAACACTAAAATCACATAACCTTCCATCATTCTCATTTTCCTCCTAAAACACTTTGGTTACTTTATATATACTCTTTACAATATTTGCTGGGCAAAACTCATCAGCAACGTTTGAGTGATAGCATTTATTGAGCATCTGATCTTGATGTTTTTCGCCTCTCACTTCCCTCTTTCATGAAACTATCCTCTCAGTTTTTAAGTAATTGACATTATATGCTAATATTATTATTTGATGTTATATTTGTGTTTTTATATTTCACTGTAAAATGGCATTTTAAAGCTGTATTTGAAATCATTTCTAAATAAATAAATAAATCTTTCTTTCTGCCAAAAATTGATATTTTGGCTCATTTTGATTTCTTATGTCAACGTAAAAGTCATGAATGATAAGAGGCTAATAATAACAAAGTTGACCAATCATTTTATTCTTCTTTTTCCAATGTTTTTCAAAACAGAATTCCTATTACTACCTCCTGCGTCGTTACCTTGAAAATGTTTGCCCTAATGGCTGTGAGGCACGTTCAACATTTCTTCATCTAATTCAGAAGATGGCGGAACTTCATCGTCTTAATGAAGAGCATGTGAAGGTGTACCTGGACGTGAACCCAAGAGATGTGGAGCCTCTTCTTATTGAGATATTTGATCTCAAGCCCCATTAACAACGGATAGCAAAAAAAGATACATAATTGCCTCATACTTTTTTTAAAGTTTGTTTTTATTGTTAGTTTTTATCCATATCAAATTGAAGCATTCAGTTATTGATGAATTTATTCTGTTTGTTATTATCAAAGTCTAATCATTGTTATTCCTTTAGGATATATTACTATTTTAAATGTGAAGCATACCATATATATATATATGTGCAGGTAAAAATCTATTATTATTGTTAAGACAGTAACTCTATAAATATTGAATGTTTAACTTTTAAAATTAAATGATATTATTTTGAAATCATACAGACTTAATGGAAACACTTCCTCAAGGAATTTATGCTCTCTTTTGATTTAAATAGAAAATTTTTGTTATATTCCTGCTAAATTTGTTCAAAGAATATTATATTTCAGTGTGATATGGTGAAGTTGTAAATGCAGACAAGTGAGTAACAAGGCAGAAAAGAGGATCTGGAAGCCAAAACTATATAAAAGACAGATGCCTCGTGTAAAGGTGAATCATCATATTAACTTTAGTTTTTATAAATGTAATAGAGAACTTTCCAGGGCTTTAACATTGCTGCAAGAATTTTAAGGCATGTGTTGGTAATATGAGTGCTAGATTATTTGTGATAATTTTAAAATCATCTCGAAGAGATTTTAATTTTTAAATTAAGTAATGAATACTTGCAAGAATTTATATGACTGGCATTCATCTAGTCAAAAATTGGTTGTTTCATTTTTTACAGTATAATTTTCTTGTAAACATATTTCTCATAAACACTAATTTTATACACAATCAGTACAAACAGCATACAAACATTAATATTGACATTTCAAAAAGTTATCATAACGTATTTTTGAAAAATGTTGTCATATAAATATTGTTTCACAAGTTGTTTATAAAATAAATGTATGCTAAAATTTAAATCTATTTTTAAACAATATTAAAACTTCAATTGCAAGAAAACATAACAGCCTGTAAATAAAAAAATTGTTGCTAACAACTTTAAAGGAAACCATTTACATTCTTTGATAAGTAAAAGTTAACAAATTTTAAATCTTATTCCATTGTTATGGATAAACAACAGTAACCTATGTTAATATAATTATGCAATGCTCAAACCATTCGCTTATTTTTACATAATATGAACTGCAAAATTTATGTTCAGCATCACTGGATAGCGATGGCCTCTAAAATGATTTTTTTATTTAATTTACAAATTTGGTTCTATAATCACAGTTCATTATATTTTTCTCCACCAATAGTTAGGTGAATTACAAAATGATTGTACAAATGGATAATGCTTCTTTATATGATTCATATGCTCATTTACCTATTGCCTACTAGGAACACACCAAGGGATTTTCTATGATTTTTTCATCAGGCTATTATTTTGTTAAAAACCACATTCTTCAAAGAGATAGACAAAACTAATTTTTGTGCACAACAAATTTGTACTCTCCTTTTGAGCTCACTTTTTGGAGCAGTTATTTGCTTTTGATGTAAGTTTTAAACTTATAAAAAAATATATCATTTTTCAAATTCTGAGATTTACTTACTACCGAATAGATATTACAAAAATTATTTTGTTTAATAATAACACTAGTACCAAATATAACCATGGAAAATCCCTTATTTTGTACTTTTTGTAACTGGTAATAATTATCTGAAAATCAAAACATTTACATAATTCTGTATTTATGTATCTTTGTGAATATGTTTTGTTAAAGTATAGATAGGGTAGTTGTTTAAAAAAGCAAAAGATTTAGATTCTACTTCATTGTAGTAAACTTTTTCTCAAATGCTACTCAGGAATTACTGTGCAATTGATGGTAAATATGTCATTATTTATTTCTTAAGCACCTGAAAACCATTAAAGTATAAATTACAAGATTCTGTTTTTAATCTAGTAGTAACTCAAAAAGCTTAAATCCACTCTAATACAATGGAACAAAGTGTATTTAGTTCCAGAAAAAAATCAGTAGAAATAATTCATCAGAAAATAAAACTACAGGAAAACCTCGTTAATTCAAAATTCAAGGGACCAAAAATTTGAATTAAACATGTTTGAATTATCCGATATTTCATTTTGGCACCAATATTTGAAGTTTGAAGTCCTCGCTCACGTGGGTACAAATACTATTATCCTCGCCAAGTGTTATGTTAGGTAAATCCCAAAACTCAATGTAGAATGTCAACAATATCACACATTTAATGAAAAAATGAATGTACATTAACACGAACATTCATAAACATAAAAAAATGTATCACTTGAAAATGAAAAACAACTGTAAAATGAACAACGACTCATCATTGTATAGATTCATATCACTGGTTTTAGTCCTTTTCTTTCTAAAATTTGGTGGATCTAGGATCAGCTGCAGAGAAGTACCTGATGTCTTTTTCTATCCCTTAGTTTCAACTCTACCCCCTCTAAGAAAAGCATGATATCGGTGCAGGGCATTATAAATTTGTATTTTTTAATTGGTTAAAATTAAAATATGAGCTCGGGAAATGAACAGTTCTATAGCTGAAAGACAGGTTTATACTTTTTGAAAGCAGAATCCAAATCCGCGTCGAATGAGAGCGAACAATTGCTTTTAATCCAAAAAAAGGGAAAGTTTTCTGATTTTTAAAAATGGGAAATAAAACTACCACAGCAAAGAGTCCATTGCTATTAAATGGGAAACATTACATAGCATTCAAATAATGCTTTTAAAGGGACTTTATAGACTATAATATGAGGCTGTCGGTCTCAACTAAACATGTAATCTTAGGATTATTCCATAATCATAAAACAAGAAAAGATGTAATTTGCTCTGCAATTTTTCCCTCACTTGCTTAAATACAGTAAGTTCTCATTTATTGCAAATTCACTTACTGCAGTTTTGCTTTATTGCACTTCATTATTTATCACCAAATCATCGCTTATCACAAACATGTTTCACTTGGTCGCAATTTCAGCACAAGTAAAACTTTTCAAAATGTGTGCTGCATACTAATTGGATTACAGCAAACAGGATTAGAGTAAATGTGTTTTCTTCATAGAGCGCATGTGAAACCACCCATTTAGAAACACTGTAACTGAAATTATATGTAAAATTACATGGCAAATTGTTGATCTGGCAAAATAGGCCAAATTTAATGGGCTTGACGAAGAGGATGCAAAGGACTTGCTAGCATATCACGCCAAACACGCACATATTTCAAATCCATGCCCGCTTGATTTTGTGCAACACACTGGTCCATAAGTAGAATAACGTTCCTGTTTTTGGAGGCCATTTGTCTTTCCCATCCACATAAGCCACTTCCAGATGATTTCTCGTTACCCAAGCATTTTGTTGGCATTTTAGTCTAAAGGTAAATGTGTTTATCGCTTTAAAGCAGGGATGTGGAACTCTTTCTACACGGGGGGCCGCAATGGTGATAGCAAAATCCTTCAGGGAGCCGCATCGGAAGTTGACAATGTTTTGGCAGGCTGGATTAGTTTAAAATCGAAAGTTATCTTGAGATTCTAAGATATCATATCAGTGAAAGTCAATTATAAATAAGGTTTTTGGGGTTAACAGTTCAATATTATATGCTTACCTAAGTATCATAATTTCGATTTAAAAAAATATGAATGTGTGTTACATTTTACGGATTTCTTTTTCATCAAAGCTTTGCGGACCACAAAAAACACTTGTAGGCTGCCCACAGGCCATAAGTTCCTCACCCCTTTAAAGCATCAACGTTTTTCAGACTTGCCAAGAATGAGTAGTTTTAATTTTTCACTTCCATCTGCGTTCAAAGCTAATAGCACTGTCAGTCTTTCTTTGATTTTTTCTCGCCTCTGGTTGCAAATTATAAAATAACCCAGTTTTAAGGCAATTGAAAATGTCCTCTAGCTTGTAATTTTCAAGAATTGGTTTGATACTTTCTCGCCAGTTATCAGCAGTTTTGATGTTAACAGATGACATTTTGTCACTCACTTCGATCTTTGTTTCGAAATAAACTACGATTTGAACAGTTCATGGGGTAGAATATTGTATCTGAATTAAAAATTAACTGTATTTCAAAATGAACTTAAAACAACACGAATCCCTATTCAGTAGCCACTGAATTATCCAATATCAAATTAACAAGGTTTTCCTGTGTGTGTGTATATATATATTTCTGAATCCCTTTGAAAACTTAGAACACTATTTTCATTTAAAATCAAAATAATTCTGATCAAGTTCAAAATAATGGTATTACATTATTACAGTAAAACTGCATAAAATACTTTCAATCAATTCTTATTGGTTATTATTTGTCAATCTTAGACCTAATCCCATATGAGATGGCTCCTGTGCAATTTAATACACATTAAGAAAATGACAAATTGATAAATTCGCTTTCTGATATCTGAAAGAATCTTAGGCATAATATGAAGAGAATATTTAGATTATAATGGGCGAGATCAAAGGTTTCCAACCTTGTTAAAAATACATTACCCAAATATTAAACTTTGTGAAGCTTTTATATTTTTCTGAACGCGAAATACTTGTAAACTAACCTATTATTTATGATACAGATTTGGAGTATTAAAGGTATATTCTCACTCTAAAAAATGAAAATCACAACTGTCATTATACTCATAATTATATAATATATGTTTATGTATATATAGCTTATCCTAAGAATAATCACGGCTTCTTTTCCTCACCTTCACTCTTGGCTGATTTGGGTACACTAGATTTCACCAAGGCAGGATTCCCTTCGCAACAAGAACAGTGACGGAAGTGCAATCCAACCCTCACACCACCACTACCCTTCTGAGCTCTAGTCTGTATGATGCTTATCCTTCTTGGCACTGGAATGGGAGCCACTCTCGGCGCCCTAACAACTGGGTCATCTTTCATTCCTTCAATTTTCTGCTGAGATTTTGAAATCGGTATTGACCTCTTCTTGATTGGCTTCTGTATACTTTTCCTTTTCCTGAAAGGAAAAACAATGGCACAGCAGTCTGTATGACTAAGAAATTAATCATTTTTCTATTACCCAAAAACAGAGATTCTATTATAAAAAAAGAAATTTCTGGTTTTTGGTGTAGAAGGGAAATTACTGATACTTTTTAACTCTTACTATGATGCCACACATTTCAAATAGGTCTCCCACCATTTTTTAGATTTCTTAAGCCTTTTCTCTTATTCCAAATTTTAGGTCCTATGAAGCTATCAGTCATAGGTTGCTTGATAAGATAAATGTAACTAAGACTATTTCCACGTGATCTTGAAATAATTTTCTTTGCCATATGAACCAGTTGTGCAATTTTTCTGTTGAGATTCATCTATTCAGGTAATTGTTATTTCTATTAGATCTGCACATTTAGGAGCAGAAATAAGGATAACCAAACGATTACACTCAATCTTAATTTTATTTTCTCCATTTGCATTCTTTTACAAAACGGCATCAGAAGGATAATGCCATTTCTAATTGTCATAATGCATAAAAAATGGTATGAATAGTGGTTTACATGTAAAACCTTGAATATAATTCTCATAAGAAGATATTTTTTACAGCCAGATTTACTTGTTCTTGCTAATTTTAAAAAATTGTATTTTTTTGTCCATAAAATTTTCAGTTTGTTTTCCAATTCTAAATATTATATATATATATATATATATACTATAATTTATCTCATTTAAATGACATTTTAGAGATGTCTGACTAAACATTTCCGAACCAGAAGTTGACTTTGTATCCTGAAAATATTTGTTGGGTCAAATTTGTCCCGGATTGCTAATTTCATGCCTAATAAGTTCTCTCCACACTAATATTTAATAACTGCATCATCATTCATCATCATGCTTCTGTCCGAAGACAGGTTTTAACTGAATCGCTGCCTCCATTTCTCTCTCTCCCTAGAAGCCTCTTTTATACCTCTATAAGTATTATATCCCTGCTTTATATTATCTAATATTCCTATTCTTTTTCTCCCTCTTCCTCTTCTTCCACTTATTTTTCCTTCTAAGATCGTCCTTTGTAAACACTGTCTTCTCAATATATGCCCTATCCAATTTGCTTTTCTTTTCCTGATTGTTTTTATTAGCGTCCTTTCTTCTCCAACCATTTCTAATACTTCTTCGTTTCTCTTCCTCTCTGTCCATTTCACTTTCATCATTCTTCTCCATACCCACATCTCAAAACTTTCTAAATATTTTCCCTCCTTTCTCCATACCGTCCACGTCTCTGCACCATAAAGAGCTATGCTCCATATGTAGCATTTTGCTAATTTCTTCCTTGTTTCTAAATTTATTTTCTTGCTTGTGAGAAGCTCCTTCTTCTCGTTAAATGCTGCTTTTGCCATAGCAATCCTACTTCTGATGTCCTGTGTACTACTTCCATCCTGTGCTAAAATACTGCCGAGATATTTGAAACTACTTACTTGTTCCAATTTTTGGCCATTTACCATTATATTTAATTCTTTATGTTCCTTTGAAACCACCATGACTTTCGTTTTTTCTGTATTGATCTTCATTCCATATTGTTGGCCAACCTCCACTAGTCTGTCTGTCATCCTCTGAAGCTCTTTCTCACCTTCTGCTATTAAGCCCTGATCATCTGCGTATTTAATGGTGGTAATACTTTCACCTCCTATCTTAAATCCTTTCTCTTCCATCAACGCTTCTTCTGTTATTGTTTCTGCATAAATATTAAATATTGCTGGTGAAATAGGACAACCCTGCTTCACTCCCCTCCCTATTGAAGTACTTTCTGTTTCTTCTCCTTCAACCCTGACTCTAATCTTTTGATCAAAGTAAAGGTTTTTAAGCAGTCTTTTATCTTTCCAATCTATTCCTATTTTGTTTAAAATACCCAGCATTTTATCCCATTTCACTCGGTCAAAAGCTTTCTCCCAATCTACAAAACAAAAATACATACCTTCATTGACTTCTAGCGCTCTTTCTATCATCATCCTCATACATCCTATAGCATCCCTAGTCCCCCTTCCTCTTCTAAAACCAAACTGATTATCTTGCAGCTCCTTTTCTATTTTACATTCAATTCTTTTGGTTATTATTCTGGT
Source organism: Tanypteryx hageni (assembly GCA_028673005.1). NCBI lineage: Eukaryota > Metazoa > Arthropoda > Insecta > Odonata > Petaluridae > Tanypteryx > Tanypteryx hageni. The sequence goes on along the minus strand of CM054114.1, from coordinate 50,409,915 downwards.
TAGAACTTTAGCTGTATGAGAAATTAAACTAATAGTTCTGTAATCCTTACAACATTTTGCATTGTTCTTTTTCTCCAGTGGTACCTTCACAACATCTAAAAAATCTTCAGGCCATATGCCACTATCATATACTTGGTTAAAAAATTTTGTGATTTGCTTAACTGCTTTAGACCCCAAAACCTTAAGAACGTCCTCGGGTATATCATCACTCCCAACAGCCTTCCTTCTTTTCATGTCATCAATTGCTCTTTTAACTTCAGACTCGAGAATACTTGGTCCTAGCTGATCTTCTTCCATATCCTCTTCTTCATTTAATTCAATATTTCTTGGCTTTCCTTCTTTGTCATACAGAACCTCAATGTATTCTTTCCAGACATTCTTTACATTGTCTGGCTCCGATACTATTTTACCACTTTTGTTCATGATTCCTTTATGTTCTATCTTTCTTGCCTTTTTCTTGAATAGTTCCCTTGCTTGGCTATACATGAGGTCTGTTCTACAAATTCTTTCACATTCGACAATCTCCTCGCATTTCTCATTTATCCACTATTCTCTGGCTTTATCTGTTTCCCTTCTTAAAGCATTATTTAACTCCTTGTATTTTCTTTGGCCTTCTTCAGTGTTTATGTTCTTCCACTTTCTCTGCTCTTCCATTTTTTGCAGCATGGCTGCTGTGATCCAGGGTTTTTTGATTCTTTCACTCGTTACCTTTCCTACCTTCTTTTCCATTACATCTTTAATGTTGCTATGGATGTATCTCCACTCCTCATCTACATTCTTCCTATTTTCTTCAGCTCTCTCCCCCAACCTTTCCTCCAGCTCAGTCATGATAGCCTCCTTGTTTTTAAGGAGTTCCTCTAAGTTCCATTTCTTGTTAACTCTTATGTTTCTCCTAACGCTCTTCAGTCTACATTGTATATTTGCCACCAATAGGTTGTGGTCAGAATCGATATCTGCCCCTGGTAGTGTTTTCACATTTTTAATGCTATTTCTAAATCTTTCATTGACTAGTATGTAATCTATCTGGTATCGTCTCTGGTCTCCTGGGCTTCTCCATGTGTAAAGTCTTCGCTGGTGATGCTTAAACCATGTATTAGTTACAATTAATCTATTTCTATGGCAGAATTCCACAATATAGAAAGCTCTTGAAAGCACTCGGAAATTTTTTCTGGTCTTATTTGCACTCTTGACCCTTGGTAATTATCATCTGCGTCCCTGCCTTGCCACCAAGAAAACTCAATGCACAATTCAACAACCAAATATTCTGCTCCTAGAGATTGATGTATGCTGACTTGTTCTTCAAGCAGGTTAGTCGAGATTTCTATCATGACTTTGTAAAATTAGTTGCAACCTATTTAATAAAATGATGCTCAAACTGCACACAATGTTGTTTTTAAGTTACCAAAATACTAAAAATCATACTTTCCAGGCTTTGACTCATGAGAACACGACATGCACTGATTTTTCCTTGGTCACTTCATTTAGAGCATCAAATTTACCTGGGACTGTGCATTTCCTATATTCAGTTGACCTGATATGCTCCAGTAATATACCAAAAAGGTGAATTTTTATCCCAATTAAATTATAATGCACTAACAATGAAAAAATGGACAGAGTTAACAATTACCTGATTGCCAAGCTTGCCATGAAAATTTAGGTTTTTGAGAAAAATTTACTAAAAAAATACATTAATATTATCAATAGATGTTATACAAAAAATTAGTTTCACCATTTATATATCCTCCATGCAGAGCAAAGGGAAAATAACTTGCAATGACAAATATTCCATTCAAAATTTATCAAATAATTATAGGATAAAAGAATATTAAAATGAAACTTTTTAAATATAGTCTATATTCAGCAGCAAAAAATGCATTATCACAGTTAAATACCTTCTGTGATTGCCATGAAAAGAAGATTTAAGCACAGCTTGTTGAAATTATTTTTTGGAAAAGCTAGATCTTTAAAGCTTAATTATTTACTCAAAAAATAAATAGCCACTAAGAAATGAGTCAATAAATTCCAAAATAATTACTTTACTGTGATATATTTGTAATATATTTTTGATAAATATGAAAACAATGTTGAACTAGCGATATAAAATCAATCTGAGCATTTAAAATGATAAATAATTAAATTCCTTATTTTAATCCACTGACTAGTCAAACATCACAGTTGTTACCTTCCCCTTTTCCGCTTCATATTTTGTCGTCTTTGAGTGGCACTTCTACCCTCTGGAATGAGATGAGAACCACCTTTTGTCTCATTTATATTCGTAATGAACGGGAAATTTATCTTTGGCCATTTTGCATACATGTGGTCAATAAGATGAAACCATCTAGAGGCAATGGAGACAATTGTGACTTAGAACTTTGGAATTACTAGTGGCTATTACTACGAATTGGTCAACTAACGCTCCATTGGTACTTACTCATTTGATTTAATTCCTTCGATTACCTCCATTATGTTTGAATGCTACAGAATAAAACAGATAATGATTTGTTATCATGACGCAACTTGATTAGATCAAATTTGAGACTATTCTTTTAGACGGTCTACAAATCTTCTGGTGATATTACATTAATACTCACTAAATATTAACCGCGCTGAAACTTAGATTCACTTCATTTTCTATGACATTATAATAAAAATTCCTTTGAATAGGAATTTCACTGAATTTCATAAACAAACATTTCAAGACCACTATCAACAATGTTTTTCTTTAGTCCTTTGTTTATTAGTTAATGATACAATCAAAAGGGGGCAGCGTGATATTTTGGACAATGCGGACGAAAATTTAATTTCTTAAAAATGAAGGTAGAGTTACGGAAGGTGTAAAATTTGATTTCCTCAACAATTGTTTCTTACGGTTTTTTTCTTTTGAGATAGTATAACGTGTAGCAAAAAGGGTATTTCATCTTGTCAACTGATAGGTTTAGCAGAGTAGTCGCGTCATTAGATTTGCTTGCCTTTAGGTATTTATGTCTTGTTAGACTCTTTAATTGAGCGGTATATTATCCAGTAAATATTAGATTAATTAATATAGATTAACTCATTATAAATGAAATCATAAATTTGATTTGTGCAGATACTAGGAGCAGGAGCAAGAATCAGAGGCTTGTAAGTGAGAGAGATGCATTGCCGTATATGAGGATTCTCCTGGATACATGGCTTGTGATTCACTCTTTGGTGGAGAAATTCTTGTCATGTCCAGTAATTTTGTTTTTACAACATTAATATTATAAAAAGGCGTACCTATGGGAACATTTTTTTCCGCTTGCATAGTTTTATGAGTAAAAGTAATGATGATGATGATGATAAATCTGTCACCACGGCTCCAAATGATTTCATCTCAATGTATAGTTATTGTAGTACCATTTTTATATGTTTGATTATAGTTTCAATTTAAAAATTTTAATTAATTCATTGTTCGTTTGTAATTTATGATGTTTGAGTGTATGTGATTATCATTGGGTGATCGTAAGCCTGGATTTTTATCTACAAGAGACAAAGATTTTGGTAGGCCATCTCGGTCTCGTGGCCATATTCACAGTTTACTTAATTAATGAATTTATGTTAAATGCACTATGTAAATGTATTAACTATTATTAATATTCGTTAATCTATAAACTATAATGAATTTTTATATTATAGTAGAAGTTTGTGTAAAATTGTATTTTAGCGTAATGTATTCTGTTGATTTTTGTTTAATCATATTTTAGCGCAATTTATTATTTAGTATGGTTTTGTTATCGAATATTAGTCTAATTTATTATCCTAAACAATACTCCATACTGATCATGTAGAATTTTAAATCTTAACTCCAGAAATGTTGCAGAACTTGAACCACAATCATACTTTTACTTAACTACGTGAATGTTTCTAAACTTTTGAGACGAACATGTTTTTAATTAGCTGCAAGTATATTTAAGGTTTCAAGGAGGGTATTGTTTAGCAACGACCCTGATGAATTCACCAAAAAAATTACCGCCACCGCCGACACTGCACCGAAATTCATATTCACGCAGATACGAAGGAAACATCGCGGCTTGTTCCAAACTCTCTCTCTCGAGCTTCCTTTTTGTCCGCAACCATAGGTCCTCTGTTTTTAGCATGTATGTCTGTCCGCATCGTCCAGATCAACGAAAATGGGCAAAATTGTATTTTAGCGTAATTTATTCTTTCGGGCTTTGTTCAATCTGAAATAATGAATTACGCTATCGCTTTTGCGACTGGTTGGAAAATAGTAATTACGCAAAAATATTAGTGGGTGATGCTTGATAGTCATTGCAAAGAGTTGTTTCTTACATTATTTTGGTATCATTATTCTATTAAAGTAATTACTATATTACTGGTTTTGCACTCCAAATTCATCCTTTTGCAAATCAATTTCACCCTTTTGCAAATCAATTTCACCCTTTTGCAAATCAATTTCATCTTTTTGCAAATCAATTTCACCCTTTTGCAGATAAAGTTTTTCCACAAGATTATTTTCAGTATTATGTTGTAATATAAATAAAATCCAATTGAAGTTGTTAAAAATAAACATTTTATTGCATGTTTGTAATAATAAACATAAAATACTTATTTAACATTTATTTGCTTCTGCTTCATTTATAACGGTTCTCCTGCCGCTGCTTGTGGCAATTTCATATACATATTCATAATATAATTATGACAATCTGTAGGAGTAATAGTTTTAACAGAATGATTAATAACATCCACTAAATGTTCATTTCTTGAAGGATCAGCCAAAATATTTCTTGCACAGAATTTAATTTTTGAAAAAACTTCTTCAATTGGGTTCAGCATTGGGGAGTATTGTGGTAGAAATAGTAAAGTGTGATTTGTCTGGCCAACAAGATCACGCACTTCCTGGGTTTTGTGGATGCTTACATTGTCCAAAACAAGCCAAACTTTCTCCAGATTATCTTCTTGCAATTTCTGCAGTAATCTCTGAAGAAATTGGCAAAAAATATTGGAATTAACCATAGAATGTGCAATTACTTCATGCCACACTATTCCTTGGATGGTCATTGCGGCAATTAGGGTAACATTTCTTCCCCTAACCGTTGGCACGGTCACACAAGCTGATGTATTAATTTTCGATCGCGCCTTCGTTTGCCTAAAATGACAATTAAATCCTGATTCATCTATGAATATTATTTTTTGTCTTTCTTCGGGAGCGTTTCGTGAAAAATTTAAGGCATATACCTTGCGCATCTCAATTGTTCGTTCAGAATTTCTACAATCAACTTCAAATGATGCACACTTTAATGTGATTCATAACTGCTTCAACCCATTCCTAATGGAACTCAAGCTTAATTCCACATGTTCAGATTCGAAGATTTTGTCACGAATTCCCTTTAAAGTTATGGAGGCATTTTCTTGAATTATTTGATCAATTTTGTTTAATAGCGGCGCATTTAATTTATATTTCTTTTAACACCACGTTTTTTTTCTATTAATACACCACCATTCTTTTTATACTGATTTATAATTGACTTTGCCGTGATTTTATTAATCCCAGATATTTTAGCTGATTCACTTACCGTTCTACCATCTTCATAACATTTTTTTAATCTTGACTGATACGATCGTATGCAGGTGGACGATTATGTCGAACAACAGGTCTTTTTGATTTGGATCTAGATGTTTCTGACAATGTGATTTGCGTTATTTGGCGCGAACAAGTGGGCACAGGACTTCCAGAACTTGATTCAGAAGATGATGTTGTAGTCATTTTTGGGGTCTGAAATAAATATTCTAGATTAACATAAAAACGTCCTAATGGATTAAAATATGTAGAATGTTTACTAAAACGTTATAAAAGTCGGTATTCGCTTTTGGATCCATTAAGAACAGAATTAAAATTTTCGTGGATAATATATTATAAATGCAGATAAGTTATTAGTTCAAAATATTCATCTCGTTACCCAACAGAAACAGTTCTTTACATGAATGAGGTTAATGACGCTTGACGAAGACGAACGTTATCCTGTTTCAATTCACAATATCTCTCTATGGGAGCTAGACCAGAACTGATGCTGCAACTGCTCCTTAATTATACATTGTCATTACTCAATATGATGCCACACTAAATTAATAATTAAATGATTAATACTTCATTTTCAGAGAGCAAAGACTCAATTAATGAAATTTAGGTTACATTGTAATTGTGCAGCATAACCATGACAATGGAATATTACTTTCCAAACCCTATACATTATCGAATTACGATATATTAAGTAGTCAAGTTAAGCAGTGAGTCGAAGTAATATGTAGCTAATGCTCCCAATAATACTTAGACGACTCCACGTGGCTGGGAGTAAGGTAGGTATCCTTAGGTTACTGAGCTAAGTCTATAGGGTCCCAAGGATAAGACGCTGGTCTGTAGTGTTCTTTGATTAGGCGTAAGCTAAAACTCTCAATTGGAGTACACTGGCAATATATCCATATCCTTTCATTATGTGTTTTGGTGCTGTAGAAGTTTTCTCACACTCTAATGATGGATGTGGCTGCAATCTTTGATGATGGTATTGTTTTTCGAGCTTTTGCTTTTTTTGCAAAATCATTAAAGCTCTTTTATTTATTTATATGTAGCTAATAGAAATCACTAATGAACAGAGATCTGTCTGTAGTATGTACAGCTGTGACGTAATTTGCATAAATTTGATTCAATAATTTAAAATAAATAATGCTTGATTTGTAAATGAAAACAAATTAAGTTGAAAAGTTACAAAACATATTTAAAGGAATCAATAGCAGCATACAACATAACAATGAAAACTATCTTGTAGAAAAAATCTGCAAAAGGGTGAAATTGATTTGCAAAAGGGTGAATTTGGAGTGCAAAACCTGTATATGAGAAACTTTATTTGAATAATAAGCAACGTGTCGAAAATTTTAATTTTAAAAGTAATCCATCATCATTGAGTAGCAATTTTTTTAAACTTTGACAATTGAACCATTAAAAGGAAATAGAAGGTTCTTTGTCTTTACTCAATTTGAATACTATTTGAGATTATGAGATCAGCAAGAGAAGAAGCCACAGTTTTGAGTTATAATAAGATAATTGCAGTGAAATATGGGGAAAATATATTATTTTATACACCAAAGACCCTTAAATCTAGCGTTAAATATTTTTCTGATGGCTTAAACATAGGTATACAGATTAGTAAACAAGAATGGAAAGGTGTACTCCATTTCAGAGTTCACAGAGTTTTTCCACATGCGTTCTATGAGATCGACAACTTTTAGTAAAACTCCCCAATACCAAATTTCATCAAAATACATCCTGCAGTTCCTGAATTGAAATGGTAGATTGTAAACTACATGTGGGTCTTCATGTAAAGTGGTCGTTATTATCTTCCGATTGTAACCAAAATCGAAATCGATCAACAAATTTTAGTAAGCTCCCCAATACCAAATTTCATTAAAATATGTCCATTACCAAACCCATTTATATCATTCATAAATGGCGACTATGGGCTATGACAAATTTCAAGTGGAGATGGTAAATTATCCCAAGTCCATAATTTAAATAAGTTTTAATAAAGTGTAGACAGTAGAAAAATATGTGCAAAATATTTCTGTGGCACTCCCCTCCCCTCACCCCCAATCCCCAACATAAACACTAGCGAAGTTCTTTTTCCGAGTTTTAGAGCGATCTTTCCAATTTAATAATAATTAATCAATAATGTTTTGTTTGATTTTAACAAATTAATGGTTAATTTCTCTGCGATTGTTAACTAATAGCTTTCCATTGAAATTTTATTTAAATGATTCTTTTTATATTATTGATAATTTTAGGTTCTTTTTTAATTGAAGGTTATATAACCTCTTATTTTTATAGTATAGATTATTTAGTTGAAGGTTATGGTTTAATTTGTTGTTTGATGTCATTATCTAGAACAGAGGTCTCAAACTTGCGGCCCCCATGGCACATTTCTTCGGCCCGTCAAGTAAGCTAGTATAAACTAAACGGCCAAAACTCAAATGTATTTCCTATAAAATATTTCATGTAAATCGAAGAAATATAAGAAGTATGTTAAATCAGCACTTTATTAATATACCTAGTTTATTTCTCATTCCGATTTATAAAACTCCTGCACAGGTGGTGTACTAAATATGTTCTTCCTGCTGCAAGCCTGTTTCTTGCATGTCTGAAGAACCTAACCCTTGACTCAGAATCTATTACTATTTTGGTAATGAATGGGTTTAAGGCCACATCATAGGGTTGAGGGGATTTCTTTCTTGTGAAAGGGGAGAGTGAATGTCTAAATAATATGAAATGGTGTGAGGACTGGGAAAGGGTGCAGCCCTCAGACTTGGTACGGTGCCTTAATGTGGTCCACAGGTTCGGTGGAGGGGCTTCATGCAGCCCACACACCGACATGAGTTTGAGACCCCTGATCTAGAATATGTGTTCATAAAATTAATAATTTTACAACTTCATTATTTTAATTTGTATTTTTAGTTATTATTTTTAATAGTATCTTCTATGTAGATTGTTTATATTTATATTATACAAAAGTCTTCTTTATCATATGGGTGGAATATTAAAGCCACATGGGTTAATTAAAATGAATGAGAAGCATTTTTCTGTAGTCATAATGACAGTTAACACATACTGATTTTTATAATTAATAATATAGATAGTTCTGTATCTTATTAATCTTCTTATAAACCAGACTGTAGTCTCCCCAGTAATGAAAAATTTACCTATTTTATTGGCTATTTTTTTCACAATCCCAAACTTCTATTTTCTTTGATTTTTACATCAATGCAATGAAACAATAAAATGAGATGGTTTAGATCAGTGGTCCCCAACCTTGAACAGTGTGTGGGCCACACTGAATCTTCAAGTTTGCGGTGAGGGCCACACATATGATAACACAATGTGTATTATTACAATTTTCCCTAATTTTAGTGTCATAAAGCGAGAAAATTGAGGTTTGATGTGACAAAATGAAATATCAATGAACTTGAAAACATCAAATTAATGAGAAAAAAATAAAAATAATCAATATGAAAAGCAATACCTCAGTAAATTTTGCAAATCTTAATCTACAATTTCTTAATAGAAAAAAATAGTTGGAGTGAATCAAACTATACTACAGAATCCTGCTAAAGAGCCCATTTGGCCCTTCTTGTTGCTAAGGTGGGGAATCAAAATTAAATAGTGTGGAAATTGTGAAACTAGTTAGTATGAGTCACATATACAAAGGTGGTATATTGCCCGTCCACTGTTGAGTATATGGAATTTATACAAAAGATTGATAAATTCAGATTCCATGTTCTAAGTGAAGATATGATTAATTCTTTTAAAAAAATGTTACAGATGTAAGATGCCACATTTTTTATTGTGGTTCAAGGTACTAATTCAGATTCACTCAATGGCCTAATTTTGCCTGAATGGCCAAGGGCCACACAAAATCACCCTGGGCCCTTGAAATGCAGGTTGGTGACCCTTGGTTTAGATCATGTAGTCTCATGTGATGGACTACTGCAAATGTTTCTTTTTGACTCTTTTTTCCTAGACTCCTTTTTTTCTTCTTCAGAAGCTAAAATTCACCATGACATACTGGGCTAATTAACAGTTTTATTGTTTGCATAACTTTTACATACAGATGGTAACTTGCTTTAAATTTACCACCTTTTAAAAATTAGGACAATAAATATTTCTGAGGAATAAGGTTGCCAGAGGTGATACTTAATCAATCAGTGGTTCTAAACCTTTTGCATCTTACAACTCATCAACCATTTTGTCAGAAAAGCTGGGTCCCACCATGATAAAAACAAACCCCCAACCTTACCCAAGAAGTGGATTTTTATGTCAAATAAATTTTAACATTATGGGTTGAGTAAATAAAAATTAAGCAAATGCTTAAAGCAAACAGTAAAAGCAGAAGCATTTGCTTCATTTTGAGTGAATAATAGTATGGTTTTTCTTATAAGCATTTGCTACTCAGTTTTAAGCAAATGCTCACATTTTACGGAAAAAAGCACTTTACAATTCTTCCCTAACTTGTTTTTGTTTACATTTAAAGTATTAGTTGTATGTCAAACTAGCAACAAATATATTGGTAATATTTTTAAAAATGTTAATTGATTTTTCTTTAACTAGGTATTTCTTTTATAACTGAATACAATAGTAGCACAAATCATGGGTACATTTTTATTCAATTAGTTAAACTTAAAACAAATAGTACAAGCATTTATTACAGGAGATGGAGGTCCTATTGATATTCTCCGAGAAACAGATTTGAAATAAAGCTTCACATTTTCTTCAGAGAAACAATATAGATTTTTATAACTGTTGGTTGTTGAAACTCATCTTTTCTCGTATTTTTTAACTTTCCGTGTCACCATAAAGTCTGCCATATCAATTTATATTTAGGTCAATTATCATGAAAATATAGTACTTCAAATTATCTTAGCAAGCCCTTTACCTCTCTTAAAAAATATAAGCATATGCTTAAAGCATTAAGCAAAAGCTCAGTTTTGTTCACACAATTTTAAACAAATGCTTAAGAAAAATCCTAAAATTAAGCAAATGCTTATTCTTTCTAGCAAATGCAAATGCTATTTTTTTATCTTAAGCATAAGCATTTGCTTATTTTTTATTCACTCGAGCCTATATGTAAATCATTAGTGGAAATTTAAGAAAAACATTAGATACTGCAATATTTGTGTTGAGAGAAAATTATACAGTAATTATTTTCAAAACTTTGCATCCCAAAACACAGTGGGACGTGTCCAGTATTTCCTCTAATTTTTTCAAGTCCAGCACGGCCCACCAAACTTCATGAGCAGTAGTGGTAAACCGGTGCGCAAAAAAAATTGTGAACCCAAAAGTCAAGGGTTGCATGGGCTCCACTCAGAGTGTCCCACTATTAGAGAAACACTGTATTAAATAATTTTGCTCATTACGATCATATTTTTTGATTGATAATTGGTAAAAAAGGTGTCACTAAATAATTTTACATAATTATCTAATGCGATCAATAATTTGTTTGCTCTTTGGAGAGTTCTACAAGGTAATTCATAAAAATTTTAAATGCCATCCACATATAGAAGATTGTCATTACCTTATGTACAATGAGGTAATTACATGCAAGTATGGTTTAGTTAAGCCAATATATATATAATTCATCATCATATAACAGCATGATTTGCTACACATTTAAATTTGCAGGTTCCTTGTATGGGGTGGAGATGCTTACCTATGCAACTTTTGAAGCTTGCAAAATTTTCAAACGCAAGTTTCATGGCTGAACAACTCTATGTTATACACGACCTTCCATATTTAAACATGCATAAAACCATTTTCCTAAATGATGAGGGCCTAGCATGTTTCTGAACCTGCTTTGTCAGCTTTTACAACCAGTTCATGTATTTGCTGAATTTAGAATATTCTTTTGAGTGGTGCAATAAAAGAAATAGGATTGTGTTTGTCTTTTTATTTTTCCTGCATTTTTCCAGCCATCTGGTAAGCCATTCCGAAAGCTTCTACGTTATGTTTCTGTGTTGTTTTACGTGTGTTGCTTCAACATCCCCAGGGCCTCGCCAACTTGAAGTCGACCGACTGGTGAGTGTTTACTGGGCTTCTTCATCCCAACATCTTATTGCCATCCATATATATATATATATATATAACAGCTTACGAAAAAGGAAAGGTAAAATGGATATATGGATGGCAACAAGATGTTGGGATGAGGAAGCCCAGTAAACACTCACCAAACAGATGACTTCAGGTTGGCGAGGCCCTGGGGATGTCTAAGCGACACACGTAAAAGAACACTAAAACAACACAGAAACATCACAAACATAGAAGCTTTCAGAGTTATTCCTTCATCAGCTACAGAGAGAGAACTGATGGCAGTGACACTGGGTGGAGGCATGGGGTGGAAGGGTAGTGCAGAAAGGTCGAGGATTGGATGATATGGAGGGGGTTGGGGATTCCCCACTACACTCTCTCAGGAGTCTCCCTTTGTTTCAACCCCTGAACCAAGGATGCATCCCAATTCTCCGCAGGACCCCACGGATACCGCAACCCCCCCCCCCAGCCAGATGACGTCCTGAACCTTTCCTCTCATGCTCTTAACCCTGCCGAGAATGCCCTCCTTTCTCGCGGCCTCTCCTCCTGCCCCACCATAAAATTTGACCATTTTTTGTCTCCTTGCCGACATACAAGCCTTCGTACGCTTACTCCGCCTCAAAGCCGCCCCACCCACATCTGACTCCTCATCTTCCCCCGACTCACTTCCACAATCCCTTTCTGCCTTCAAACCCCCTTCCTAATACATCCCCCCCTCTCTTCCTCCCCCACCCCATCGAGCAATATGCTAACTACATCATTCACGCAGTCGTCCAGCCCAACTTTCCCGACCTCCTTGACCACCACGACAATTTGACGAAACCAGAAAGACACGCAATTTCTACGTTGAAACGCAACGACAAAATTATTATCCTCCCTGCAGACAAATATACCACCACTGTGGTAATGGACCGCTCGCATTACAACGACGAAGCCCTCCGCCAACTATCTGACCAAACTTCTTACCTTCCTCTCCCCTCCAACCCCACTGACCGCCACTCCTCTGAAATTTCTGCATATCTGCGTTCCATGGGAAAACAAGAAGGCCTCTCTGATTCCACCATTTCACTGATGATCCCCAACACACCCCGGACCCCAACCTTCTACCTTCTCCCAAAAATCCACAAACCCAACATCCCCGGCCACCCCATTGTTGCCAGCTTTAATTCTCCCACAGGACGCATCTCTGCCTTTGTTGACTCCCACCTACAACCTCTCGTCCGTCAAATCCCATCCTTCATCAAAGACACAAACCACTTTCTACACCGCCTAAAATCACTCCCTTCCCCTCTCCCACCTAACACAATTATTTCCACTATAGACGTCTGCTCCCTCTACACCAACATCTCTCACAACCAAGGACTGTCCGCCCTGAAAAAATTACTGGAATCCAGACCACCTGACACAAGACCATCCTCCCGTTTCCTAACGAAGCTGGCTGAAATTGTGCTCCAAAAAAACAACTTCTCTTTCGGAGGGCGCCACTACCTACAAATAAAAGGTACTGCGATGGGCACTCGCATGGCGCCCTCCTATGCCAATGCCTTCTTAGGTGAATGGGAGGTACGCTTTCTTGACGTTTTCCCCAGACCACTCCTATGACTGAGTTATATTTACGACATTTTTCTTTGGACGCATGGACCCGACTCCCTACAATCCTTTTTACAACGCCTCTCATCCCACCCCACGCTTTCCTTCACCCACCACTCCTCTGCCTCCAACATCACCTTCCTGGATGTCGATCTCTCCATCCGGGGAAAAAATCCACACCAGCGTGCACCTCAAGCCTTCCAACCGCCTTCAATATCTCCAGTTCGACAGCTGCCATCCCCTCCACACCAAAACCTCTATTCCCTACGCCCTAGCCCGACGAGGGCGAAGAATCTGCTCGGACAGAGATTCACTGTCCGAGTACTGCTCACTCTCGAACATGCCTTCTTACAGCGTGGATACCCGCCGGATCTGATCCGAGACCAAATCCGGCGGGCAGTCGCCCCCCCCCACCCCTAACTCCCACCCCAATACCCACATCACCACCGATTCCACCCCCCAACTCACCCTAACCACCCTTTATTTCCCCGGCATCCACCACATTCTGAAAAATATCCCAAAAGCCGCCCACCTTATCCTCACATCCTCCCCTCATCAGATTCCATTTCCTAGACCACCGATGCTCTCCTTCCGCCGTCCCCCTAATCTGGCAAATATTCTATAGAAGAAAGAACCCCCAGCACCCACGCCTTTACACGCTGCCAGATCTTACCCCTGCGGTAGACCCCGATGTCTAACATGCCCAATAAACCCCCATGCAACTCCTTCTCCAGTCCCACAACCAACATCACCTACCCCATAACTTCTACCACCAACTGCACCACCTGCAATATCATTTACCTCCTTAGATGCACCCAATGTCCCACCTTTTATGTTGGCCTCACCAGCAATCCCCTCAACATCCGCATGAACGGCCACCACAACAGCGTCATTCTCAAACGACCGCTGCCGGTGGCCGTTCATGCGAACCAACATAATTTAAAGTTTAACAACTGCTTCACAGTGAGAGTCATTCGCGCTCTCCCCGACAATGCTTCGGCTCCCCAACTCCGTCAGTGGGAGCTTTCGCATATCCATCTCCTAAACTCCTTCACTCCCCCTGGCCTCAACCTTCGATAGCTTTTCACTCCCTTTCTGTCTTCTCCCAACCCCTTACCAATCATCAACCCCCTCCAATCCTCGACCTTTGCGCGCTACCCTTCCACCCCATGCCTCCACCCAGTGTCACTGCCATCAGTTCTCTCTCTATAGCTGATGAAGGAATAACTCCGAAAGCTTCTACGTTTGTGATGTTTCTGTGTTGTTTTAGTGTTCTTTTACGTGTGTCGCTTCGACATCCCCAGGGCCTCGCCAACCTGAAGTCGTCTGATTGGTGAGTGCTCACTGGGCTTCCTCATCCCAACATCTTGTTGCCATCCATGTACACATATATATATATATATATATATATATATATATATATATATATATATATATATATACGTTTCTTACAGAGGAGGATATAACATACTAGTAGAAGGTGCTTGCATACTACAAGAATTTCATCTCACTTTGAGAAAACATTAATTTTTTATAGAGATATTTCATCATGGGAAATATTTCTTTAATTCAAAAGATTTGTCCTAGGGCAGCGTTTCCCAAAGTGTGGTCCGCGGCCCGGTACCGGTCCTTGGGAAAAAAATGCCGGTCCTCAGAAAATATTAAAATAATCGCGCTATCCTATTACGTCTACGTATACAGCTGTAACAAATTTAATTGACTCTTCTGTATGTGTTTGTGCACTCGTTCGAAAGTCTAAAGCCGTCGATAATTTGCGTAAAATAAATGCGCCGGAATATGCCGTGATCCGAACTCGTAGAATTAAATGTATTGCAACACATTGAGATGAAATTCTGTTCCGGTAGAAAATAAAACGCGACATGTAGCGATTTTTGGAATAATCGCTTTATGTGTCAGATACTTTGTAGCTGTATTATTCACAGAGAGGCTCGAGCCGTGAAAGGTATGCCCTCACTTTTGAGTTCAACTATTCAAGAATGTGTGAGGTTTATAAATTATATTAAAGCTCGTCCATTGAATTCCAGGATCTTTACTGCTTTGTGTAAAGAATTAGGAAGTGAGCATGAGCATCTCCTTTTACACTGTGAATCGCGATGGTTATCAAAAGGAAACGTTTTGAAAATACTTCTTGAAATGAAAGACGAAGTTTTATTGTTTTTTGAACAGCATCCTTCATCGGTAAGAGATGTTATATACGAATTTAAGGACAGATTTCGCGAATTTGATTGGTTAACAAAGGTAGCCTACTTATGCGATATATTTTGTGCTTTAAATGAGTTGAACTAAAGTTTCCAGGGCACCAACAATATTTTTAAAGTTCTGGAAAATGTTGAAGCAACAATAAAAAAACTTCGTTTGTGGACACAACGAGTTGAAAAGGGAAATTTTAAGTCTTTCTGTACTTTATCTGAATTATTAGAAAATTATGCCGATGTAAATAACTTTGATGCGCTTTCTGTAACAATAAAAGAACATCTCCTGGGGCTAATATCAAGCTTAAATGAATATTTTCCCAAAATTGACTGCAGTAAAATGTGAATTAGGAACTCATTCACTCTTAGCACAGAAAATGAAGAAATATTGCAACTAAATGAAACGGAAGTAGATTCACTAGTTGAACTTTCTTGTGATACTGCATTGAAACACAATTTTGATAACCTCTGCTTGATTGATTTTTGGCTGAGTTGCCAAAATGAATATGCACATTTATCTGAGAAAGCGGTCAGATTCCTAATGCCTTTCAGTTTAACATACAAGTGTGAAGCTGCATTCTCTACTTTGGTTTTCTTAAAAACAAAGTATAGGAATAGATTGGATGTTGAGCCATATCTGAGGATAAAATTGACTTCTTTTCATCCTGACATACAGTTGTTATGTAATAACAAACAACAGCATCCTTCACATTAGTATGTTCTCTTTTCCTTTATTACTCATTTTGTAAGATTGAATTTCTAATTCCTAATGTTGTAAAGATACATAAAAAGTGAATTTTAATAACTAGATAAACAATGGAATTTGATTTTTTTAATTGATTTTATAAATATGCATGTGCAATGTATTACATCTTTATTTATTGTGCATTCATCGGACGTGCAAGCAAAGTAGTTCCATTCGCGAATGGTCTGTTGGGAATTTTTTTGTGTGTGTACTACGGTGGGACGCAAAAAATTATTATTAAAGTAACCGGTCCCCAGGACTGCAAAGTTTGGGAAACGCTGTCCTAGGGACCAAATTTCTTTTTTTCCTTATGGAACAATAATGGAGTAAAACAATTGCTAATTTTTGAAATGTATGAATATTATACGTTTTCCACATTGGGTTAATAATGCCACACATTTATGCCAAATTTTAAATTTGTAGCACATTTAGAAGTGAAATGACATTTATCTAATTGTTTAAATTTAAATAATTTTTAACGGCCGCAATAAGAATTTCATAGATACAAAGAAATGTTCATTCGTTTAAATAGGCTAAACTCTAAATAACTTGAAAATTTCAGCTCTCTAACTCGCCCCGTAGTATCTAAACATTTACCTATTTGTTTAAATTTGAAGAATTTTTAACTGCCAAACAAATTAAAATATCAAAATTTGTATAATCCCTCGTTCGTTTTTTTACATATCCTACCTCTAAAAAAAATTGCAGCTCCGTAGCACATTCGGAAAAACATAAACCTTGAAAATTTGTTTAAACAATTGCGAATTTTTAGCGGCCGCATTGTTGCATTTTTTCAATGTGGAAAACCAAATGGGAACGTGAATATAAGTGCAATAACATTAAAACTGGCATGAGTGCCTGTGAAGTTTTCAGTATGTGCGACGAGGAAATTTATCCAAATTGCAAAATTTTATTAAAATATTTAATCTATAAGTGTTGCTAGCTCTGAACGCAGCTTTTCGGCTTTGCGACGATTAAAAACTTGGTTGCGGAACAGAATGAGTGAAGAAAGACTTGTGGGTTTGGCGTTACTCCATATACATCAAGATATCCATCATGACCCGGAAGAGATTTTAGATCGTTTTGCTAATTCTGGCAATCGACGACTTGATTTTTTATTGTGATTTTTAAAATAAAATGTTAAGAAGTGCTATACAAAGTTAATAAAATTTCACAGATACTCGATTTAAATATATTTTTTCTTTTTTACATTATGCGAAACATAAGCCTTATACATCATTTTCGCAAAATATGGATTATTATATGTATGCGTGCTTTTCAAAATATATTTCACCTAAAATAGGGTTTATGATAGAAAATATACTATACTATTATTTCTTGTGATAATCTCTTTAAAAAGTCCTGAATATAATTTTGACGAATATAGGGAGTTGTATTTGAAAATTTTCCTATTTACGAGGAAAATAGTACTTAATCGCCCCCCCCCCCCCCCTTGGGAGGTTTCTAGATCCGCCCTTGTGCTACAACAATACTATTCAAAAGATAATCATCGAGCTCAATTATAATCAAATTCGTTTTTTTTTTAATCCTTCGATATTTGATTTAGCAATGGTATTGCTACAACAACACTATTCAAAAGGTAATTATCAAGCACATCTATAATCAAATTCACAATCTACGACTCTCCAACAGTCTTTTAAAAAAAGTTGAGAAAGCAATGTTTAATTTCTGGAAACAATTGTTCCATCTCCATAGAAGTTCCTAAGATCATCCTTTGGATGGAAGCCAATAGCATTTCGTATCCGTATTTGGAAAAGTTCAACCTAAAAATACCACCTCCTCGCATCGTGATCAAATCGATGAATTCTCATAATGTCCAATTAATAATTCAGAGAAACATGATTTCGTTTTCATCTCCTCCGTTATAAAAGGTTTGCAGGAGAGGCCATGGACTTCGTCCGCCGCATCTCCGTAAAGAACCCCTGGGCAGAAATCGCCTGCATGGCAACCATCTCCGTCATGAGCATCAGCAGGATGTTCCTATACATCTACAAGAAGGAAGACGCCATCAGGCTCCTCCGACTGTGGGAAGAGCAGTTCATGACAAATGCCGCCATAAGGCCCAGACTGGAGACCATGCGGAAGGAGATAAAAAGACGCAACAGATACATCCTGACCATACTCTGTTTCACGATGGCGGCCACTTTAAACTGGGTGTTTTATCCGATAGGCACAGGATTCGTATCTCCAGGGAACAGGTGGCTACCTCTCAGAGCCTGGTATCCTATAGACATTTATGCCAGTCCCACTTATGAAATCGTCTACGTTTTGCAGTCGGTCATGGCTGTCATCGCGACATACACGGCCGTGCTGAGCATTGCGACGTTCATTTCCTTCTGCATACTCATTCGGAACCAGGCGCAGGAACTCAAAGATAAATTGAAGAGGATCGGGGAGACATGGGGAAGAGATGGCAGAGCCAATGGGAAAGAGGATGGAAGCGGAGCTGGTTAGATGCATCAAACACCACAGTGCGATCATAAGGTCGACAATCGTAACGCATAATGGAGTAGAATTTTACTTGTCAAAAATCAATTCGTGACTATAAAATTAGCGGTTGAGAAAAGCCTTCTACTAGGGCAGTGGTTCTCAAACTGTGTGCCGCAGTAGATATTTAGGGGTACCGCGAAAAACTTAGTTTAGTAAATAAATCAACGATTTGCATGTGTTGCTGGGTAATTAGGACAATAATTTTTCTTCTAATAAATTGATTATGTAGTAGCATCAACAAATGGATGTCCAAAGGATGTAATATCCGTATCTAAAATATATGAAGCTTGTCACAAGACTGGGGTGCCGCGAAACCTTCTTTATCTTTGAAATTGTGCCACGGGGGGTCAGAAAAGTTTGAGAACCACTGTACTAGGGCATAAGGTTCACAAGGGAAATAGACAAATCCATTATCACTCGGTAAAGGTCGTAACTATAAAATTTTGGATAAAGTATAAACTTGCAAGGAAATGCATAGATGTAATAAGCTTTTACAACTGTACGTAACATTACTTGCTGATTCAACGAGTGTCGTGGTCCTCTGTCCGCTGGGCACCTCTTGAATTTCGGCGTCCTCCAGTAACCCCCTGAAAAAAGTAGAAATTTCTTTTCAAACATTGTGACGTTGTGCGGACATTATTTCGATACATAATTTTTATTAATTGCTATTTAATGATAATTTTAAAATTATAGCTTCCTCCTCACAAATATAATTTACCAGGCTGATTACCAGTGAAAATGACCCAATTAGATAATGGACATAATCCCCGTTAGGCTACTACAAACCCAATCATTACACTAATAACAAAGAAACCTGAATTTTATCTACTTTTAACACTTCTCGAGATCAGTAATTGTCGTAGACTTTCCAGTATTGTATTCTATAATGTACAACAACTTAGGACATGGTAGTCCAAAATATTGTATTTGATTATTTAATAACATTGACACTTATACACAAAATTGTGCATTGCAACAGCGTTAAATAAAACGAAAAGTTGATTCAATTTGTTATTTAGCTGAAAATGCTTTCACTGTAAAAATTCATCACATGCGTTTACTGCTTCCAGAAATATACAAGAAAATCGATAACAATTTCTAAACTATTACGTGAATTTTCCAAAAATGAAGTTCACAAGAAAGTTTTGTAGGAAAACTCCAATGTATAAGAATCACATAATCTAAAGGTGTATTTATGTTGCATGATACTGCTAAGGGAGGGTTGGTTACAAATTTAAATTGTTGGTCACTTTTTTAAAAATGATATTCAAGTGAACAACGCGAGATCCAACAGTATGAGTACGTTAGTCCGAAAAATGAAGCGCATTATTTTCACCGTGCCTTTCATTAACTCCATGTTAACTTGACCTAATTTTAACTGCAGGTTCGTAAGAGAACTGGAAGACTTCTACAGCCCAATCCTCGTTACTGAATATTTCGCAATGACCTTACCTCTGTGCTTTACTGCCATCGAAGCTACTTTGGTAAGATAAGCTGCGTATCACTAACTATTGCGCAATACTGACCTTTTTAGAGAAGCCGACCATTGAAAGGGTATGATACGTGATCTAACACTTAACACAAAAGCAACACAAAAATTATTTGAACCTGACACGAATGTGTCATGGTCAGTGCGACCTTATTTATATTAGATTGAAACGATTGATGCACTTCTTCTATCTTCCGTGATAGATAACGTGTCATAAGTTATATAATTTCAGTGGATGGCCTCCCTTAATCTCTGATATTACGTTTTAAATGTATTTATCGTTTTGCAGGCAACATTTAATGACACGAAGACTCTCGCTTGGATGGAATATTTTTGGCATGTTCCATAGCGATGTTCCTGTACTGCTGGTTTGGCAGCGAGGTTACGTCACAGGTAAGCAACAGTTTAATTACGTTGAAAAAGAAATCAAAGACGCTCGATATGGCATAACAAAATATAAATACAATTTCAAATATGCTGTTTCATTTCATTGAAAATTAAACTATTTTCATCCATACAAATGAGGAATGCAAAAACTGCTTAAAACATTCTAATCTAATGTTTACTTTCATCTCATTTTTATGACTTTTGGCCATTAAATGGCTCATTATAAGCTCATTATTATTGTCCAGTTTTTATGCAAAGAAAATTTCTTTCGCATTTCATTTTACATAAGACAATTTGTCAATCTAAAATGCCTCGCCATGCTGTCCTTTGCTTTCGCTATAGCCTCATTTCCTGCAAGTATTTGAGTAAATTAATAATGCGAGCTTTACGATTTCCTATACGCTAATACTATCTCTTTATAAATATTATTTGAGCGGATATGAAATGCCATACACCTGGTTTTTTTTAAACTGACGGTATGTTCCTATCCCATCCGATCCACTAGCATCCACTCGGCGATTTCGGGAGTTTTATGTGGTCACATAACGGAGGGCATGAAGTGGAAACTGGGATTCATGATGATCAACAGCAGTGTGAAAATGACCATAACCGGAGGAAGGCTTTTCATCACGTTTGAAAATGTAAGATGTGAAACGAGTGTTGTGAAATAGGGCAAATATATCAGGATACATCGGAAAGGGATACAGCCCCTTTTGCTTGGCTAGCTAGTTTATATCAGTGACGCAGTGGACGCATTATATTAATGCACGTCAATGGATTACGTAGGTTTGCTACCAAGATTTACTGCCGTTATAATTCTAAAAATGTATTTGGTATTACTAATCTGGAATATTCGTCGATATTGCCTGAAATGATGATCGTTCGGCCCATATCGTTGGCCCGATTCACACAATTTTTCCTGAAATATCTTTGCAATTCCTTCAATTTTATCTCAATAATACGAAAAATGTTAGTCTTCTAGCAAAATATTTCATCTGGTTCACGATCATTTATGTTAGCCGTTTGCGTAGGTTACGCATAGATCACTACATCGAAAACCAAATTACAATCGCGTTTTTTAAATTATAATTTCTTGGCGGATGCCGTGAGATTCATAAAGGATATTTTCGCGACATTTAGATAGGTGAGCCGTTCCTCCCGAATGTGAATTACGGTGAATTTCCAGGTATCCTACGCAAATTACAATCGCGTTTTTTAAATTATAATTTCTTGACGGATGCCGTGAGATTCATAAAGGATATTTTCGCGACATTTAGATAGGTGAGCCGTTCCTCCCGAATGTGAATTACGGTGAATTTCCAGGTATCCTACGCAAATTACAATCGCGTTTTTTAAATTATAATTTCTTGACGGATGCCGTGAGATTCATAAAGGATATTTTCGCGACATTTAGATAGGTGAGCCGTTCCTCCCGAATGCGAATTACGGTGAATTTCCAGGTATCCTACGCACGATCTGCATATATTACATAGATTTTCATGCGCATCACATAATTACTGAGAATACTAATAATGTACAGGATCTATTTAAATGTCCACCGATGTTTTGGAATTTGATTAAAGTGTCCGTGTAGACATTAAAAAATTAATTAATATATATTATTTTTCAGGTGATCAGGTTAGCCATCTCTAACTTCCTATTTTTTAGAAAACTGAAGGAATCCGGACGGTCATGATCGCATTCTTTCTGCCTGGGGAGCCTCGCCAACTTGAAGTCGACCGATTGGTGAGTGTTTACTGGGCTTCCTCATCCCAACATCTTGTTGCCATCCATATATTCCTTTTACCTTTCCTTTTTCGTAAGCTGTTATATATATATATATATATATATATATATATATATATATATATATATATGTGTGTGTGTGTGTGTGTGTGTGTGTGTGTGTGTGTGTGTTGATTGTATTCGAAGTAAGTCATAATTTTCATTGAATAGGAAAAACTTGAACAGTTATTAGTATATGAATATCATACCTGTAAATTGCAATATAAAGCTTCGAGATCACTGCCAGATTTGAAAATGAATATGTATAATTGAAAATTATGTAGAAAATTAGCGAGGAGATAATGAAAGACACTTTCTCCAAAGCAAAGATGACTGTATGCCTTAAAATTCATTTAAAAGGAATGCAACTCTGTACCGAACCTATTTCAGCGATGCTGTATAAAAACGGAAAGATAATAAAGGTGGACACAGCGAGAAAATTAATAGTTATATTAGCACCATTTCTTTCAAAAACCTGTTTACTGTGCTCCTTCAGTCCGGATGTGATTCGCTCAAGATTAATTCCAACCAAAAGGAAACTTCAACAGAAAATCTGCATTTAGATCCGAAATGTCAATGAAATATTTTTCCATTCAGATATGTCAGAAACAAACTAAATGAAGATTCATAAAAAATATGCAACAAGTAAGAACGTTAAACTCCACCAATAATGGATAGGGAGCAGCACCGTAACTAGCTATTTTATCACCCGGGGCAAACTACCAAATATGGGCCTCCTCCATAAAAAATTCTCTAATACCTATACTTTTTACTATATGGATTTTGGGGGAACAATTAATAAAAATAAATAAATTATAAATTATATAATTTTTTACTATAAATGTACAAAATTTAAATACATAATTATAAATACAATTACATACATACATAATTACTCACATACACGATTAAAATTAATATTTTAATATTAAAGAGTTATTCTACGTGATTTTAATGGATCAAACTCATCAATAACATCGTCGAAATGTATAGTTTCTGCTATGCGTAACATCTGGAACAAGTAGAGTAGTGAAATCGCCATGAAACCTCGCATAACTTGCCATTAACAATTTTTGCGCCCCTTTTTTAGTTGCGCCCGGGGCACATGCCCCGCCATAGTTACGGCACCGATAGGGTGAAGTTTGTCACCAAACCAAACATATAAGATTTACAAAAAACTTGATACACAAATATGAAGGGTAACCGAATAAAGAATCAAAAACAAATTCTTTCCTCCATCTAGCTAATTTTGTATTAAAAAGATTTACTATTATTCAAGAAAGTTTTTATCGGAGAATTTTTTTATACAAATTATAAAACGATTTCTGAGCGACGTATTCTTGTAAATCAAAGTATTTATTTTAATATTAAAATAATTAATAAACTTTCCTTCCATACGAATAAAAATCCATACTAATTAATAATTGTGAAATTAAAATCCTATTATATACCCATTTTCATTTTCTTTATTGTCTGAGAAATGGATTTAAATGTATCTTTTACTTGCTCGAATTGAATATTGATCGAGTTCTGTTACGATCTTGCTCTGATAAGTTGCTAAAGCAATCACATCTTTATATCAAACGAGATAAAGAATTTTTGGCATGTACCGCGACAACGACATTTAAAAGAAACCGTAAAGCTATTATAGTTAGTGTTCTATTTGCGAGGTTTGTCTTAAAGAAGCGGCTATCTTGTTTGAAACGTGTTTCTAGGGAAAACTTATCATGGCAGGTTCTAATTGCATTGCTGGTCTTTGGAAATCGAGGATGACTTACAGTGGTATTAACTTAACCCACTTACCGGATGTCTTATCTCACTCAATATGAGGGTGTAGGGATGTTGTACCAGAACATGCTATTATTTTTTAACCCACTGAAGAGACAATCAATTTGTGTAACTTCATAATAATAGGTATTATTGTATGCTAAATAAAATAAAACAGTATTAAAATCTTTTACTATTTCCTTATTCTTAACGTATTTCCGCGTAAATTCTCCACATATTAGATTTTTTACTATGAAACTAAACTCTGTTCCTTTAGGTATACGAACGTTCAAGTTTAGAGTACGTAGCTGGTTTCTAACATATCTTAAAATTCAATTTATCGGCTACTCTTTAGCTATTGATAGTCTATCTTGTTTTTTTATATTTATACAGTTTGATATGATTTATTTCCTGTATTTTATATTGCTAGTGGTGGTAACGAATATTGAATGAAGACTCCCTTAATTTTTACTCCTGGAATGAAAGACTTTAGCGGGGATAATTTTTAAACAGGAGAAAAATTTTGCCATGACCGGGAATCAAATCCGGGAATTCCAATTTCCGGGCGGATATTCTACCACTGAACTATCGTGGAAGACTACTTTTCCTGTCTCTGACCACGCATGTAAGAGTTTATGGAAACTTAAATAGCAGTAATCTAGGAGAGACTGCTGCGCAAAGATAATCATAAGTTTTATCTGTCGAAAGGATAAATGTAGACTTTAATTAAATTTTTCCTTAAATGCTCAATCATAATTTTCTTGGATAAGTACAAATTGGCAAGATAACGGGTGCTTCAAATAAATTCAAATAAGTCTAAATACCTGATAGTCTTCATGCGCTTTCGCAAGAAGAAAAATAGATAGGTATAAACTCCAACTGAAACGAGTGAACTCAGTTTGTTGACTAACTTTTCACCAGATAAACTGACAATTAACATGTTCAACCTTTTTTTGCAATTTTTAACGCCAGTCGATCAAATAAAGTCGAATAGCGAGAAAGCTGCCACAAAATGCACGATTTTGTGTACCTCGACATCTATTTATCGCTGCCCTCGTACTAGACAGAACCTAAAATTTCTTCATGCTATCTCTCACAGCTTATTCTGAATGAGTCGGCTAAATCACGCGTCCAACTTGCCGAAATCTTAAGGTGACGATTATTTTTTGCAGTCAATTTTAACTTGCAATGCAACCAAAAACATTTCTTTCGGATACATTTTGTCCGTACCGCAACAAAATGTGATGTGGCATACATTGCCGCCAAAGAGCGTCATTAAAAAACTATTAAAAAGATTTAACATACCACCTCATCTTTTTTCATAGACAGATGTCCCGCGGCTGGTTTATCGAGAAAATACTGTAATTTGTCTTTTAAAAATTCGCAAAAAACTGTTTCATCGATGAAAGTGCTTGGGAAAATGATTAGATTCAAATATTAGAGTGGCGTAACAATAGCTTGGCGTGGGTGGCCAAACGCCATCGAATTTTTCCCAATATAGAAGAGATTAGGACTTTTTAGTGATTTCTCCTTTTTATCCTAATTTCTGAATGACTTTCCTGTTAATTATTTTTGGACAGAGTAATTTTAAAAGACTAATCTTTTCCGAATATTCCTGATAATTGATTTATAAGTGCAACTTGATAGGCTTTATGATTGGTTTGTTTTAATTGAACATATGCAGTTGTTGGTTGAGGGAGGGAGAGGGGCCACCAGTAATATTTTGCCGCGGGTCCTTCTGCTCCTATTTACGCCACTGATATTAAGAGTTTTCTGGATGGCAGCAGTAATTATATTTGTTCTATGGCCAAAGTTGTTCTCTTTGCATAACACATAAGTGACATACTCTCTGGAACGGATTGGTTTCATAATTATCCTGTAGTCTTTGTCAGCGTGACTTGAAGGACTTCTTATCTCCAAGAGTGCAGTGCATTTGAAACGGTTCACAGAAAGTATCTTCAAACTAAATAGACATTGCTTTATCAATACTCGAACGAATGTAATCTCAAAATAAAATAAGATGTCATACGCACAGTGTGTAGGTACTTTAAAGTGTCGCAAGTATCTACGATTAAGAATTCATCATGATTAGTACCCGATTTGTTCAGCTTCATATAATGATACCTTTTAAGGAAATCGTGCTAGATCACATTAGGGCGTCACTCTCTTAATAACATGTGAATCACGACGTTGTCATGGTTTTATATCAATAAGACCATAGGAAGAGCGGAGCGGTAACATCCACATTTTCACCTTGGTGATAAACGCATTTTGTACGTCATTTTTTTAGTCATTTAAGTACCCATTTTTGAGGGCTGAAAACAAAAAAACAGTAAAAATTGTAATGAAAGGGATAAAAATTTCAAGCATTTCTCCTAAGTTTCGATCGGACATTTTGCCTTTCCAGTTCGACTAAATGTGGTTGGAATAATTAGTTAGGAGTTCATCTATGTAAATGAAGCAGATACATACACATTTGTGACACGAATTAGCAAGAAGGGAACCTTTAAACGTTTCCTAACTCCGCGCAATGAAATTGAAATTTTTATCGCAGGGTAGGACACAGGAGAAAGGATCTCTGACGCCGAACTGTTTAGGACTTTTTCCGTCCGTTTGCTATCTAAAATACGAAATATTGAAGCTCAAATTGCACCGCCAAGGGTAAGATATTTTTGCTGATGTGAATGGTTTTGAAATGAAACTAAAAATTTTCGTAAAATAAATGAGTGAATGAAGCTTCTTGCACTGAAAATTAATGCCAAATGAAAAAAATATTCTTAAAAAGATATTCTAATATTAATAATAATGTACAATGAATCTGATGATGAGGGATGTGTAGCAAGATCACGGTAGGAAGGGTTGTAAAATACATATCAATAACAGAGCTGAGGAAAAATGAAGGTTTTTACAGATAATATATTCTTTTAAAAACATATATGACGTCATGAGGCAATGACAGAATGTTATGTTGACTAATGGCACATGGAGGCAAGGACGCCGAGAGCCAATATGGGACCCTGGACAAACAACTTGCCGGACTCCACTGTACGAACTTACTTCTCTATGGCAACTGACATAAACCTTATATTCTCTTATCACAATAGTAAATATTTTTCTTCCGAAATCAAAATTAAATGCAAATTGGATGGCGTCGCTCCGTTTTATTGTGCGTTCTGGTGTATAGACTGTTAGGCACACACACATAGATACGTAGTAACCAAGTGTTTTCTGCAACAGCATTAATCTAATAATAAATAAATATAAGCACAGCATATGTGCCGCAGGTAGGAAAAATAATACTATTATATTAGATATTTTGTTAATTTACAAAAATAAGTGTCAAAATACCGAAATGTAATGAATGTAGCCACGTTTTCTTATTGCATCTAATTTCAAAATTCTCGCCAAGAATGTTGCACCGTGCATCAGTCTTTAATAATACCAGAGCGTGATTTCGGGTATTCCCCGATACATTTCCAGCTGGTCAACTGTGGATATTATATTTTACGCTTTTGGATATTAAAATTTCCGCGGCGTAGCGACGACCCTGCCAGCAAAATAAACGAAGTAATTAATTGTATTTATCTCTAACATATTCGGTATGAGTATTCTGCAGAATGCCGTTCCGACATCGAGCAGCAATGTAAATGCATACAACATCACTATACATATTTTATTTACAATTTTTACGTGATAAAATTTTTTTGTTAAAATTCATAATAATTATTTATAGATGGTGAATTTTCTAATAAAGCGACTTTAGGACAGTAGTACCCAAACCTCGGATCCGGGCCCCATGAGGGTCCTCGGGTCCCGGGGAAGCGACCCCCACTGCGCCCCCCTCTCGTCAGGCCTGCATGGAGGTATACGGAGGGAAAAGAAAGACAAAATATAATTAGCACGAAAACGCCAGTATGGGATTCAGTGATGGAGGTCAACAATTTTTCTAGGCAGAAGGGGGAGAAATAACTGGGGAGCTAATATCATCATAGGAATGGTCTTCAAAACTAATAATAATATTAATACGTTTGCTATTCTATTCGAGCGCAAATCGGATTCGGTTCTTCTCTGATGTGAGTTATACTCCTCAAATCCTTCATTACTTGTGAACAGGTCGCAAAATTTTGGATTCTATCGTTATATAGCGTCTGTATAAATTTATATATATATATATAGACTTAAGAAAATGAAAAGGTAATGTTGAGGGTGGCAACAAGGTGTTGAAGAAGCCCAGCGGACACTTACCAAGTCGGGGACTAAGTTGTCAGGCGGCTGGGGGCGTCAAAGAGACACGTTAAACACACGAACACAAAAAACACGCAAGCTTATCGGGTCTAAGCCCTTCTTCAGCGATAGAGTAACTGAGAGTTATATATATATATATATATATATATATATATATATATATATATATATATATTATATATATATATATATGGATGTCAACAAGGTGTTGGGATGAGGAAACCTTCCACCCCCATGCCTCCACCCAGTGTCACCGCCATCAGTTCTCTCTCTGTAGCTGAAGAAGGAGTAGTTCCGAAAGCTTTACGTTTGTGATGTTTCTGTGTTTTTGTGTTATTTTACGTGTGTCGCTTCGACATCCCCGGGGCCTCGCCAACCTGAAGTCGTCTGATTAGTGAGTGCTCACTGGGTTTCCTCATCCCAACACCTTGTTGACATCCATATATTCATTTTACCTTTCCTTTTCCGTAAGTTGTTATATATATATATATATATATATATATATATATATATATATATATATATATATATATATAACAGCTTTCGCAAAAGGAAAGGTAAAATGGATATATAGATGGCAATAAGGTGTTGGGATGAGGAAACCCAGCGAACACTCACCAATCGATATATATATATATATATATATATATATGATATACAGGGTGTTTCAAAATTATGTATACACAATTTAAAAATTTATATTTCGTGAACCAAATGTACAATTTGCACATTTTTTCTTTTATTTTAAAGCTTAAATGCATAATAATGTTTGCAATGAACAAAACTCAAGTAAAATGTTCAAAATGTCTACCACCAGCACTGATACATAAGCGACATCTCTCTTTAACAGAATTATATACTACAGTGCACAAGTCAGTAGAAATTCTGCGTGCTTCTTGCTGTATTGCCATCCACAGATCCTCCAATGTTTGCTGTTTCTGACCGTAAACTTGATCTTTCAAGTATCCCCATGCAAAAAAATCTAAAGGAGTGAGGTCTGGAGACCTTGGAGGGTATTCAAAAGCACTCCCCCTGCGACCTATCCATTGCTCAGGAAATTCATTGTTCAGGTACTCCCGCACAGTTGTATGAAAATGTGGGGGTGCACCATCCTGTTGAAAATACACCAATGTATCCGGAAACATGTTTCTGATATTAGGTACTGCATAATTTTTTAACATATCATGGTAACTTTCTCCATTAACAGTGCCATATAATCTGTAAGGTCCGATTAGGGAAGTGTATTGGGCCCTCTGCTCTTCTTAATCTATGTAAATGATATGTGCTCGGTTGTTCGTAGTAAAATTAGGCTTTTCGCCGATGACACCGTTCTATATAAAGAAATAAAAAATCAGGAGGACCATCAGTCTCTGCGTGAAGACTTAAGAGCCATTTCAGCGTGGTGCAAAGAATGGCAAATCGAAATTAATTATACTAAATGTGCCGCAGTCAAGTTCTGGAAAAGTAAGAACAAAGATTTAGGTTTCGAATATAAAATAGATGAAATGAGTATTCGACAAGCTGAGTATGTAAAATATTTAGAAGTAACCATTTGTCGAGATCTTTCGTGGGACATGCACATTCGTCGAGTTATAGGCGCGGCCAACAAGAAACTGGCATTCATAGGTAGAATAGTACGGAACACTACAGAGAAAGTACGCGAAACATGCTACTTATCACTGGTAAGACCACAAGTGGAATACGCAGCGAGCATATGGGATTCGTACGAGAAGGGGCACATAATTAAACTAGAAAGAATACAGCGCAGAGCAGCCAGATTTGTAAAACAAAAGTACGAACATAAGGAAAGCGTCACCTCTTTATTGAGCGATTTGAACTGGGTATCACTGGAGGACCGTAGATTTCACTCAAGGTTGAAACTTCTAGAGAAATATAGGTCAGAATGTCTAAAAGAGGAGGTAGTGGGAATAATTGTGGCACCTACGTATATAGGTAGAAATGATCGAGACGATAAAATACGTGAGATCGATTGTAGGACGGAGCGTTATCTAGGCTCGTTCTTTCCGAGGACAATAAGAGATCACAATAGAAAATTTCGAATTGCGTTAGACAATCTTTAGGTAGGATTTGGTGCATTGCACCCCCTGCCACCCACCAACTTGGTGAATTGCAGGGTAACTTGTAGATGTAGATGTAGAATATTCCACGAGAGGAGAGTCCCATCCACACAGTAAAACCTGGTAGATTGACATCTTTCTCCAATGTGAAGTGTGGATTTTTACCTGCCCAGTAAACGCAGTTATGACGATTCACATGGCCATTCAGCTTGAACGTGGCTTCGTCTGACTACACAACTGAATCTTTAAAAGCATCGATTCCACCATTTTTTCGTATGTACCACCCACAAAATTGTGTTCGTCGATCTGAATCATCTTCTTGGATTGAATGCAGTAATCGAAGTATAAATGCCTTCAATTTTATGGCCTTTAGGATTCTAAAAACACTTGTATGGCTCAATTGTAGCTCACGTGAACACTGTCTTGTAGACTTCTTTGGGGAGCGGGTAATTGCATCTCTGACAGCTTCAACATTTTCGATACTTTTTGACGTTCTTTTCCGCCCACAGCATGTCTTGTTGATATTGTTCACAGTTCCATGTTCCTCAAATTTATCACGCAGACGGATAATCGTTAGACGAGTTGGTGCTTTTGTTCCATATTTTCTTTCCCATGCCCGCTGAACGTCTGTGACGTTTTCAAATTTCCAATACCATTTTAGAATTATCTTTCTCTCATTAAAACTCATCTGCATGTTCTCCATCGTTTCCATGGATATTTGTAAATAATCAAACATTATTAAAATAATTAATTTATTTTGCTTTAAAATAAAAGAAACATTGTGCAAATTGTATATAACGAAATATAAATTTTTAAATTGTGTATATATAATTTTGAAACACCCTGTATATGTTTACCGCGAAGAAAATGCTAACTTTGGTGGTTATGTGACTAGCATGTACATCAACCGTACATTGTGACCTCTCTCTGTGAATTACCACCCTCAAATCGTCTCAACCACATCTTTCTCTCGTTCGTACTTCGCACCATAACACATTAGGAAGTGTCACCTTGACCAAGTCATATATATATAACAGTAAATCCTGAATACTTAATTTAACGAATATTGCTTACTTATTCTTCATGATTAGCAATGCCATCAATGATATCATCGAATTTCTTGCCTCTACTAAAGGCATCTGCAAATAATTCATCTTCAAATTTATTGAAAAGAACATTTATTGCTACTTTCCGCTCAATGAAAACGGACCGACTCAATAAGGTGATGACTATGTTGAACCCTTTCACACCTGATGTGCACAATTATGCACATGATATAGGTAATTCCATTTTCATACGAAAAAATGGTACCAAATACCATTTCAAACACATTGTACACAATTATGTGTATCTTTGTGAATCAAGAGTGATTTTGCAACTAATTAATGCATACAAACTTAACTATTTGTGATAGCATATAAACAAAAAAAAGTGGAGGTACTTTCGGTGAGGATTTATACTTCAACCAGGAAAACGGCCCAACAAAATATTTTATTGTAAAACATTACTAGGATATCTGCTTAATTCGAGTAAAAAGTTTCTTAACTATATTTATGGCACTTTTAGAGGTACTTAGCATAAACTGCAAATCGGCCAAATGAACTGATAGGCGTAAAACAGGCTGGATTGTGCAACGAGGCATTTAAAAATGTTCGAAAGAGGTGGTATGAATTTAAAATTTAAATAACCTGCTGATTCCCTCTTGCCTACTCGCAATGGGCATCTAAGAGGTAGTGCAATGAATATCTGGTCAGTTTCAAAAGTTTACGAAGAAAGGTGACTTCCTAATGTGTTATGGTGCGAAGTACGAACGAGAGAAAGATGTGGTTGAGAGACTTTTTGAGGGTGGTAATTAACAGAGAGAGGTCACAATGTACGGTTGATGTACATGCTAATCACATAACCGCCAAAGTTAGCATTTTCTTCGCGGTAAACATGACTCATTACAGTAAACAACCGCACGGCGGGGATTCGACAGATAAAAAAATGCGAAAGTAAGATGAATATTTTTTCAAGGTGACTTTGCACCGGCTGCAGTTTTTTCCCAGTGAAATGGCCAAGACGCAGTTGGGACTGAAAATAAGCAATGGCAAAAGATTGGCTGTATTTTACTCACGATAGCTGAAAATGTCGTGAAACGGAGGAGCTTCGGAAAATTTAGGAGAGAATTTTTTGCGACGGATAGAAAGAGAATAAGATAAACTTGTTTATGAGAATCTTGATTTTAGTGGCAAAAAATAAAAATAGCATAGAAAAAACTAAAATCAAATTTTTATTCACAAAATTCGGTGTCAATGTACACCAAAAATCAACCCTGAAATAGCCAAGCTATGTTTTTGTATGATTCGCGATTACTGTGATTGATCCTCACATTGTTAAGCTTGGAATCAAAAATAACTGTCACGTTAACATCTTCTACCTTTTGTTTTTGTAGAAGAAAATGATGAACGGAAGATATTTCCAACGCTCATATTCAAAATATTAACTGGTAACAAAAATATTGTTGGCGCCCGTATTGACAACCGTGGAATCGTTTATCATAAAAAAGAATAACTTGAAAACTGATTCACTCACTGCCTTCAACTCAGAGCTTGCATTTCTATAGAAGGTGATGCATCTACCTTAAAGTTTCTGTAACAAAATGTATGAGCTTCGTCGCATTTCATCCCAACTGTGACCAGGAAGTTAAGGCGCAAAAGAAATTAGCTATTCAGAAAAAATGCGTATAATACACATCGCTAATTTAAAAAATAAATGGCGCAAACTTTCTCATATACGTATATACGTTTGGTCGACTGTGTACGCTTATAAAAGAAAAAAGTTTATAAATCAAAGTTAATCGTACTTGAACGTATATTTTAATACCACTGGTCGATATTTAGTATTTTTTTGGGATAATGGCATAGTTAGTATTATTTGTGACATCAGGCTGTACGATTGGATGGGTTTTAATCAAAATCCTTACAGCCATTTTTGAGTAAATCGAATTTTGTTTCAAAATATCCCAGAATAAAGTACCCTTAATTTTTGCGCAATATCGTTCATCTCTTCCGAGTGTCTATTATGAATGATATTATCCGTAAATATGAGACATCACTCGATTTAGTGCAACCGTTTAGGCTGTAATAAGATTTTGAGTGTATCGCGGCGGAGGCCTGACGTCATAGGGCTTAGGTAAAGTAGCTTTGCGTACATTTTAATGTCACTGGACGCCATATAGTAATTTTAAGAGATATATGGCTTACGTAGTATTATTTGTGACATCAGGTTCTACAATTTGAGTGATTTTAATCAAATTCTCTGGAGCCATTTTTGAGTAAATAAAGTTTTCTAAAAATCGCCCAGAATAAACTACCCTTAGTTTTTGTGCAATATCATTTTTATGAAAAAGAGTCTGCAAAAGATGATATATTTCACAAATACGGGATATCATTCGATTTTATATACGCGTTTGGGCCCTATAACAGCGAACAGACCGACTGACAACACTTAAACACCTAAAACGTGTATTTCCATCAAAATCTCGAAGTCGAATTTTTTCACGATTACAATACTTTCTCAATATATGAGAAAGTAAATTCATTTCACGTACATTGTCACCGGCTGTTTCAAAGGCGCTTACATTCGAACGCTTACGATTCGACGGCTTTCAAGGTTTTCCGGCGAATTGTTAATTCGCTGTGCGTGCGGGGAGTTTCTCTACAGACAACCCGTAATCTGCGGACGAATAATTTATTCTCGGAATTACATTCTTATTAATATTTTTTTGAGCATCGCGACAAAAAATATAATGAATGTTTAACATACTCTTGCACTCCTCCGCTCTCGAACTTTATCTATACCGTGTTGTCACAATGACTTTCAATATTGATAAGGCCCTTATAAGCGATGCAACTGCAAAATGCTCGCAGTGCCGCTCGTGATCCGTCGCAGGACAGTTGGACATCTTTGCTCACAGAGAGCGTGAGCAAATCATTTTATTGTGTCCGCGTTTTACAATCGATTATATTTTTTCTGGAACGTCTTTAAAGTTTGTAAGACAACTGTTGCGGATTCTCATTGGATATAAGCAACAAAATGGTGAAAAGTAAGAAATACGTAACGGTTAAAAGGTTCGATGGAGAACCCAAACTCAGTGATCTAAAAATAGTTGAAGAGGAACTTCCACTTCTCAAAGAAGGAGGTAAGCGTTTACATTTTCATTTAAAGCGAATAATTATAAGATGGGCTATCAAAGAGTTATATGAAAAGAAATCTTGCATGATGAAATATACGAAATGCGTAAGGTACAGCCGACTGAGGGTTTATAAATATTTGTCATTTATTTTGCAGAATTTCTTTGCAAGGCGAAATGGATGAGCGTTGACCCATATATGAGGTAAGATAATTATTTAAAAGTATGCAATAAACTTAAATTAATGATCAAGGAAATTATTTTATGCGCGAGGAATTCGGATTAGTTGCGATCATCGTCACATCACTACTGTTGATATCTAGCGCCTAAAACCGGCAAGATTTCAACACAAAGCATTGCATAGCGATAAACCGAATTTTGCGTAAATTGTTTCATTTTTAATGACTTTTTTTCTATAACCAGATGCCCTTTTAAAATAAAAGCTATATTTTATTAAAATTATTATCTGCCCAAAAATTGTCTGGTTCCTAATAACTAAAATATCCATTTCTGTGGCAAGCGCATAGAAAATTAGTGAAAATAGTTCATAAAAGTTGCTAATTTGGAAAAACAAATGTTCCTAAAAAATTCTCTGTTTCATAAATATTATTCTCGGTTGCTGCCTCAACCACGTTCGTTTTGCGCTAAATATAATATCGACCCCACGCACAAACTATGGGCGATTTTTCCGAACGAAAATTATTACGGCATATGGAATAATTTAGTACTAAAAATATAATTTTTCATAATCAGTTTCTATATACTAATGCTTCATTTCTAAATTCCAGGCTTTACGCTGAGAGATATCCTCTAGGTAACATCATGGTTGGATCACAAGTTGCTGAGTAAGAGCTCTAAAATTCTTAAATGATAATTTAATATAGCACCAAAATATCACTCACACAGAAAATATTAGGAGTAATTGAAGCAAGGCAATAAACTACCATAACTAAATAGGGGTTTTACACCAAACTTACAATTACAAATGGCATTTGACATTAAATAAAGGAAAAAATACCAGAGGAAGGAAATATAAATAAGAAGGTAGCAAAAATTAGGTGCGTTTCCCTCATAAGATACAGGACTCGAAATTTCGTTTTTGTAACCATTAAGATAGTGGAATGATTTTTACTGCTTTGTCTGTGCAAGACAGAGACATTAAAAATCATTCCGTATTATTCCACTGCCTTTTAACATTTTTCTAGATACTAATTAATTTTACAGAATTACACAACAGAATTAAAGATTTGAAACATTAAATTTTATTTTCATTGATATGACAGCTCTTGTTGAGTGCTTTTTTCTCTTTTTCAATTTTATACAAGGCTAAGTATTCCTTCAAGAAAACGTATATTGCAACTATTTTTTATTTTCTTTTTCTCTACAACTTCAAAAAGAAACTTTTCTCGTATCAACAGTTTATGAGTTGAAACAATAAGTTTATTTTATTTCCAGCAGGGAGTCATTTCGGTATTTTATTTCAACAAAAAGCTTAAATATCATATTTCATCCAAATCTACCCAGGGATTGAGAAATTAATGTATACTCACACACAGACAAACGGACCAAATACAATGAGTACTTTTTCTTTTAAGGCATGCATCTATTGCTGCAAAAGAACTGAAGCGATGTACGACATGACACAAATTATTAAAATTCAGCTCTGTCATGAATTAAAATAACTTTAGAATTCAATTTTATGACACCTCTGCGGTTTATATACAATACACACATTTAGAATTCTCTAATAGCTTGTTACCTCAGTAGAAGAAAACTGGGTCGGCGTGATTATTTGCGGGGCCTAGTTCGATAATGAGCGGGGGCATATGTACATATAACCGGTGGCGCAAATAATGACGTTTTTAAAGAAAATGGTAGTTTTTTAATAAAAAAATTGATAAACCAGCACGACTTTCTCCATACCTGTAATATTTCTACGAATTCCAAATAGGTTAAATGATAATAAATATTTTAAGGAACTGCGAGAAAATTTTAAAGACTTTACAAAGAAGAGAAATAAACTCAAACTGTAGCCTTCTGATATTTGATATAGCCTCGAAGCTCCAACAATTAAAAAAATAAAAAGGAGCGTCAAGTGTTTACAATAGTCGCCGGTAGAAGCAGCACCTTTTTTTCGAAAAATATTCAAGAAATCCATTTCTCGCGGAGAGGTACCTAACGACTAAAAGTTAGCGCACGTTACTCCAATTCATAAGGGTGGCGACAAAGAGAACCCAGAAAACTACAGGCCGATTTCCTTAACTTCGATATCGTGTAAGATTCTCGTGCATATACTCGTTAGCAACATAATGCGATTTCTTGATAGTAATTCATTGTTAGATGATTGTCAACACGGCTTCAGGAAAGGTAGGTGTTGTGATATTGAGCACGGTCTTTTTGTGAATTGTATATTGAGAAGCGGAGAAAAGAATAGGCAGGTCGATGCCATCTTCTTAGATTTTAGGAAAGCCTTTGATAAGGTACCTCACAGGAAGTTAATAACGAAATTAGAAACCTTAGGCGTTAATTCCAAAATTGTTAGTTGGATCCGTGAATTTTTAAATAATAGGAAGCGGAAGGTTGTTATAGATGGGAAATCCTCGAATGTAGTGGAGGTTTTCTCTGGCGTTCCGCAGGGTAGTGTAATTGGTCCGTTATTATTTCTAATTTATATAAACGATATCCGCTCAGTAGTCAGAGATAAAATTAAGTTTTTTGCGGACGACACCGTGATTTATAGAGAAATAAGAAATCCGGAAGACAATCAGTATCTCAAAAATGATCTAGAAGCTATTTCTGCATGGTGTCAGGAATGCCAGTTAGAGATAACCCAAAAGAAAAGCTGCGTCATCAATTTCTGGAGAACCAAGAATATCTCGTTGGATGTTAATTATTCGTTGGACGGAGTAGAGATTCCAGTTTCAGACTCGATTAAATATCTTGGAGTCACGATCCATCGTGATCTCTCGTGGGACACCCACATTCGCCGATTGATAGGTGGCGCTAACAAAAGGCTGGTCTTTATAGGGAGAATAGTTCGAAATAGCTCCGAAAAAGTGAAAGAATTATATTATTTATCCTTGGTTCGACCGCATGTCGAATATGCGTCAGCTGTGTGGGATCCCTACGAAAAGGGACTCATTAACGAGATAAAAAAGATTCAGCGCAGGACAGCTAGATTTGTATAGAGGAATTACGATAGTAAACAAAGCGTAACATAATTAATAGAAAATCTGAAATGGACATCGTTAGAGGAACGTAGGCTGCAGGCTAGATTTAAACTACTGGAAAAATTTGTCTGAGGGACTAGCGAATGAGGTAGAGGGACTTATCAGAAGCCCGACGTATCTCGGAAGGCAGGACAGCGGGGATAAGATTCGCGAGATCGATTGCAGAACGGAGCGATATAGAGGATCGTTTTTCCCTAGGACGATAAGAGAACATAATAGGAAAAGATAACGAAGGAAAATTAGGGACCTTTGGTGCACTTCACCCCCTGCCATCCACCAAAAATGTGTCTTGCAGGATATCATGTAGATGTAGGTGGTGTAGTAGTGGCAGCTAAAAATTTAGTTTTTAAAATCTCTTCAACAATGCATTATATGGGAAAATGCTTCGAACAAAGGTTTTATAAAATTAAATTTCCTACGACTTTTATTCCAGTACTGTTTTACATAAAATATTAAAGCAAAAATTAAATAAATGGAATATCCCCTTAACAATGCGTTCTACGAAAAACTGTTTCTAACAAAAGTTATAGAGAATAACATTATCTATGAAGTTTATAATAAACAACGTTTATATTTATGAAGATTTAAAAGAGTTACTTGCCAAAAAACAAAATATGACTCGAGTAAACATCCACTTCCGGTTGAGCGATTGTTGCCAAAACCTAATCAGCTCTTTATTATATAGTACTCTTTCTAAACATAAAATTTGGTATTGATACGAGTGTAAGTTTTTGAGAGCGCCCACAAAATCCTATCACATACATAGGCCGACAATGGACACACAGACATTATTGAGAAAATAGTCAAAATGTGTTCAGGGGAGCTTAAAACATGCATTTCCGTTGAAATCTAGAATTCGATTTTTTTCATGAAAACAATACTTTCTCTATCTTCGTATATGTAGAAAGTAAATAGTTACTGTTAAAATTGATTTTTAGTAGAAACATTAATGTTTAATAATCTGGTAGTGTTTATTAATGGAACAAAACAATACCATAATGGAATAGATATCAAATGTGCAATTTAGAAATTAATATAATCACATAATTACACAACAAGAAAGATGAATTATCATAGATTTTTATAAAATCACAAAATCAAATAGTTTTACTAAATATATAGAAAAAATATTCTGGAAAAAATATTTTTTCTCTCTTTTAGCTGCAAATTCTTGACAGATAACATCAAAATTCAAAGTTTTTGCTGTGTCATTTTCTATTGATAACATTGAATTGATAGCAAGCAAATTGCTCGACTTATTGTGAATCTTTGTTTTTTAATTAAGTAATTATTATAATTCTAAGTTTCGAATATGAGCGTTCAGCGGATGCAACTGTAACATGTAGTGAGTAGTGTTCTTAAAGCCATTGTTAAATTTGGGTAAATTTGCAGAAATTTATAATAAAAGGAACTTCCAGGCGTATTTTTTAATTTAATAGAATTGATGAAGTGGGAAAAAATTAAAAGCAAGTGGTTTTGTCGATCAACATAAGATCACGATGCTCAAATGGCAAAAAAAATTAAGTGAAAAATACGTTTGCGTTTTGAGAGAGCATCAGGGAAGAGAAAGATAAGTATTCTCATGTATGGTGGTTCTGTTAATGCTTAGTCTTAATTTCACACACAATGAGACACCCACTTTCGTAGTGGAGAAAGGGGTTCGGGAATGAACCGGGAGAGAGAGACTGACTGCTGCTACTGTTCTGATATCAACGGCATTCTACACCAGGGGTCCTAAACCTTTTGCTGACCATGAGTCACATTTAATATAAAAAGTATCTGGGGAGCCACCTACGAAATATACGAAAGGTAATACATTACAAATAATACAGTGGAACTTCAACATACAAATGTAATGCATATCATGAATGTGTTCGTAAGCTGAATGTTCAAAAGTTGAATTGGTTTTTCCATTAGAACTAGAGTTAATTTTGTTAATGCGTTCCTGAATCATTATCAAAAAATCAATTTTCATGTATAAAGAGGGTAAAAAATTGCACTATCAATACATTAGAATTGAGCCTTGTGAGGAGCCCCTAATATAGCATGGGGCCTTGCTCCAGGGAACTGACGGAACATGCCTCATGCCAGCTCTGAAAAAAAGTATTAACCTTTAAATGCTGGTTTTATTTTGGAGAATTTTTTGTTCATTTTATGGAAAAATGACATCTCATGAATTATTGGTACTAAAATGTTCAAATAAAAAGCATTTAATTGTAAAAATAATGAAGAATTGCATGCTTCTGTTTTGTAGGGGATAGAAACAGGTAAAAAAAATATTATGAAAAATATACGTGCGTGAGCTATTGCATTTTGTGCCCATACAGGCACATTCGGCATTTAAAGGTTAATCACCTAATTTAATCATAGCTGGCATAGTCAAACTTGATCTCTAACAGTCAGCTGGTGACAATGTTGCCGAATCTCAGACAAGCAGGAACAAAGGAGAAATGCTAAAACAGTCACTGTGCACAATTTGGCTACAATGCTGTTCAGTGATTGGCTTAAGTCCTTTCCGAATGCTCTCCCAATTTATTTTTCCTTGGATCTCAGACCTCAACTGACTATTGCTCAATATTTATTAGAAATGGGCCCTGCATATAAGTCTGCAATAGC
Source organism: Tanypteryx hageni (assembly GCA_028673005.1). Lineage (NCBI taxonomy): Eukaryota > Metazoa > Arthropoda > Insecta > Odonata > Petaluridae > Tanypteryx > Tanypteryx hageni. The sequence continues at coordinate 50,369,483 of CM054114.1, read as the reverse complement.
TAAATAAATTGATGGTGATGGCCTCAAAATTTTGAACCTGACAAATGATCTTTAAAATATAGAGAAAAAACTTGGTTCAAACTTCATGGAAATTCAAACAATTCATTCCACAAAACATAACAGCATAATGGTTCAACTTTGTAAAAGTTAGATGTTATATTGGGGTTTATTGATAGTCAACTTAAATGAATTCACTGAAGAATTATTGCAATCATCATATGGCTGAAAACAAATCCAAGAATAAGCACTTTAATATCAATGATTAAAAACTAAGAACTTATCTTAGGGAACTCCAATAGCTTTGTTATGGCTATTTGAGATTTATAAGATAAGTACTTTTAAAAATTTTTATATTGGAGCGTTTAGTCTTTTATTTAATTGAAACTGAAAAATATTGTAAGATCATTGGATTTAGCTTTAACTCAAATTTTGGGTAAGCAATCACATAGCTTTTTATCTGCAAGATTAATTATAAAAAAAGGGTTTACCTTTTTGCCACCACAGAGCACAAATTCAGATAGCTTCCATTTCAGTGCTAAGTTTACTATTGCAAAACTTTCAATTCCATCAGTTGAACTCCTTAACAACAAATATTGTTTTCACCATTTTTTTATTTCTTAATTTCTCAACATTTGTCTTGTCTTTCAGCAAAAATCCTTTATGCAATGTATATGTTGAAGTTTTTATTTTAGTTCCTGCCTATGAAGAGGGGACCATTAAAAAACTATACTTAATTACAGCTACATTCATTATTTGCATTATTTCAAACTTGAAATAATACCATTAGTGTTAATCATCCAGTCAACTATATCAGTGTTTCCCAATCAGGAATTCCCGGACCTCTAGGGGTCTGCATCTTATTTCTCAGGCATCCGCGAGATGAGTATGTTTATTTTTATCTATAACTTATAGTATAAAATTACAAGTGTCATTATCTCTTAATATGGAATTTTTTCACATAAGTATAATGTGTTCAGTCCCGCACACAGCTCTGATTAATATTTCAAAGTGAAAAAAACAAGACAATAAATGAAAAAAGTATGAAACTGTAGGACTTCATAGGGGGTCCGAGGCTCCAAAACGTTGAGAAACACTGAACTATGCCTATTATCTTTTTCAATTTTGAAATATTACTGTTTTTCATTATTGGTGTTCTTTAAAATGAAGTCTTTTCTATTCTAGCACAAAAGTGATGAATTTAATTTGAGTGTGCATGTGTTAGATGACGAATCAGCTTCTTGGACTATTATCGCCTAATTTAATTTGAGTGACTTGATGCATTAACAATAACAAGTCTTAAATTTCTTTTAGTGAGTTGTTACTTATAAATATTGATGCATATGGCAATCACATTACATTAATAAAAAATGTCATCTCAGAGATATGGTGACACAATATCTTAGGCACCAAGATTCTCTGATTCAACATCCTTTTTGGTGAAATACTGAATATGCTTGCACTAATCATCAACAACAACATTACCATAAATGAACAACAGATCACAGCTGCTATGCAACTGGTGGGTCATGACAAACCTGAAGAATTCTTGGAGGAAAATACATATATGAACTGGAAGTTCGTTGAATCACAAAAGGGGAAAAATTAAAACCTGTAGCTGTAGGCAAATTTGTTTTGTTATCGTTCATGCAGTAGGTCTTTTGTGCTACGAATTGTGAAGTTTTCTAAATCAATTTGGTTAAACTTGTTTATAAGTACCTCATATAGTATTATTAATACAGTGCATGAATGTATTCTACTGACAGGATTATAGAGAGTAAACATCCAAATTTCAAAGTTGGGCAGAATGTTGTTGGCTACTTTGGTTGGAGAACTTACACCATAAGTGATGGGATTGACTGTCTTTTAGATGGAGCTGAAAAGCCTTATCTCATTCCTGATTTGCAAGGTCTACCACTATCATTGGCACTTGGAGTATTAGGAATGCCAGGGTAAGAAGTAATTTTCAAGCAATCTCTCCACAATAAACTAATTCTACACCCTACCTACCAAAGTAGTTTTTTGAGTGTCAGTTAATTATGAACCACGTTGTATTGAAAAATTATTATTCCCTTTCCCACTCATTTCATAATCAAAAATTTAACAGAAATCAACCAAATATAGCTTATCCAAAATTTTGAATTTTAACATACTGTAAAAACCACTCATCTGGGTATGCCATATATATACGTCATGCCGTTTTCTCGGCTGTTTGCTATGTGTATGCCGTAATATTCCGTCACGCAGCTTCTCCGTCAACTAACTGCATCCTTTTAGTTTACCGTCTCTGCAGTAAATGGGCTTCACTTCTTTATTTGGAAAAGATACGCTTCTCGTATTTAGACCCTGACTTTGCTTTGCGGGTTGCATTTCCGTTACCCTAATTTTAAAATTAACAACATTTATGTTATTTATAATATTATTATTTTTTAATCACTCAGTAATTGTGTAAATTTTTAATGTCTTTATACAGTATTTTAGGAATTTGTGTTGATTAAATATTATTAACAAATTAAATTTTTACTGTAATAATAAATATATATTAACATTTTAATTCATGTCTTGTGGTAAAAATAGTTTGACACAAATTTCAAGAATAAACAACTCAAATACGGAATAATTAACGAATTATTTTAATCGATTTGCGATTTGATTCACCTCAATTGCAATTTAAATGCCCACCTCCGGTTTCGAAAAATTAAATACCCAAATGAGTGGTTAAAGGGAGCCATTCATAGCACAAAAATGTAAGAAAGATTAGACTTTTTAAAGTAAAATGAATCATGTGTCAATACTCCCAATGAAAGGGATAACTACATTATTAGGAGAATTCATGTTTAGAATTGTCAGTTAAATAATCTAAATGTCTATCATCATTTGTAAGGAATACAGCTTACTTTGGGCTTCTGGAGTTATGCCAACCTAAAGAAGGAGAAACGGTTGTAGTAACTGGGGCTGCGGGAGCTGTTGGATCTATTGTGGGTCAAATTGCTCGGATTAAAGGTTAGTTATACACTTAATTTCTGCATAGGAAAATGACTGTTTCTTTTTATGTCTTATTAAATTATTCTTCTTTGAAATGTTAATTAGGTTGCAAAGCTATTGGATTTGCTGGCTCTGATTCTAAATGCAAGTGGTTAAAGGATGAGCTTAAATTTGATGCTGCATATAATTACAAAAAAATTAGTGCTGAAGATGCTCTGAAAGAAGGTGCTCCAAATGGAGTGGATTGTTTCTTTGATAATGTAAGATCTTTAATATTTTGGCCATATTTTAAGTATATACAACATATATGTACAACTTAAAGAACCCCTTCATTCTTTCATGGGTATATTTACATAATAGAAATCATATATTATTAACATATTAATAAATATTTATTAATTAAATATTTGATCTATAGTCTCACTGAACATACAGTAATAAGCCAATGATGCTAATGGTGAAAACGGAGAATAGTTATGATGATTTTTGACAAAATATGAGGGATAAGGTTAACATTTTCCTTAGCTTGAAAATATAACAAAGATTCTAGAGCTAACTCACTTATTTTTAAAAATAAAAAATGCATCCATAACATTAATTAAATTAAGATTTAATTATTTAAAAAATGTCCTTGTATGTAAAACCTAGTATATGTTACAATAAAATTTTTCTGCCTGCATTTACATCTTTTAAATGCTTGAAGGGTGGCCTACAACTGGTGTGATTTATGGGAACAACTCAAAATCAATTCTGATAAAAACTTTAGAAAAATATCTCCCACATGTAACAGAAATAATTAATGAACAGTTTTTAGCCTACTTTCCAGAATGGAAATAGGGTTATAGTTTCTTTGTTGTGTCTCTCTGTCCATCTGTCCTCCCTTTTAACTTTTGAACTAATAAACAAATTAATTTTTTCCCTCCGATCCAGCTGAAAAATAGGAGTGTGCAGGTTACATGAGTAAATACATCATGACACACGGTGGAAATCTCTTGCTACTGGGGCTGAGCTCCTGATGATAGTTTTTGTTGCGAGGATTGAAAGTCCCAGGTTCAATTCCAGGAACTCTCCTTCCCATTTCATTTACATGGGAAATCTGAAATCCATTGTGCAGGGTAATTTTCTCTTGCACATTAAAATATCTTAAAATTGTAATATCAGAGCGGGATATGTACTATTCTCTGAGGAGAGGAATGGAAATTATAATTTTTATCATAGAATTTTGCTCATCAATCGTATTTCTTTGAATTTTGCATAAATACTGGCATTTCTGCAGTTTTCACCACTCATTACGAGTGTTGCCATTGCAACGACTATTGTTGGACTCTGATTCGGTATAGTCTAGTACACACATGCATTATTATTTCTACATAAATACATATGATCAATTTAGTTTTCTGTTAGAATATATTGGTAATATTTCATAACACAAAATTATGAAATTTCGGAGCACAAAGAGCAATTCATCTGTGGTGATTTTAAAGCTATTAAAGCCAATATAAGTATTGAATAAATAATTATGTGGAAAGTAGGTATCATAAGTTGTTTGGATCATCTTGTTAAATAGTGTAACCAGCTGTATAGCATGGCGTAATTTAGTCCAGACTCGATAAAAATCAGTAACTGTTTGATTCTTAATTCTCAATGCATTTATTGTCCAATGAAAATATGGAATTAAAAAGATAATTAATAATGCAAATGCCACAATTATAATGAATAATCAATTGATCTTTCGTTTATAATTTTTAAAAATTAGCTTTGCAAGTGTTTTTGTTAGAGGCATAAAATATAAACTTCCTTTATTAATTAATTCTTTTTTTAAATCTTAAAGTAACATTTACAGATATTTTCCCAGTTATGACGATAAAATCTAACTTAAATATTTTTAGGTTGGAGGAGAAATGAGCTCAAAAATCATTAGTCACATGAATACCTTTGGAAGAATTGCAGTTTGTGGAGCTATTTCATCATACAATGAAAGAGAAGTTCCTAAAGGTAAGTTCATCAACATCAAAACAAATATGATGGCCTACTACAAAAGATTATGAAATTAAACCATATCTGCAGTTTAGCTGCAAAAATGCCCACAATGTTACCAATATTTTTGCCCTTCCTTGGACTACAAGCTTTTTGTGGTAGAAGGGCATGAGTCTTCCATAGATCTTGAGAGCCACACTGGCTCGAGCATCTGTTCTTCACAGTCATCTGCATAATAAGGTCAATAGGTAGGGACCCAATTAATCCATACAGCATCTGTACTTGAGTAAAGCAGCTGCAAGAGGTATTTGTACCCAGTAGGTTGGCCTAAGTTAAATTCCACATTAAAAACACTGTCAAGGAAGGCAATGGAATGGCATGATGCAAGGACGTACTCGGGGAGGGTCCGGACCCCACCCTCGGGGTACAGACATTTGTGAAATCTGCGATAATGATGCAACAAACTTGCTACATTGCCTCTTGCTACGCTGCCACTTGCTGCATTGAGTTATGAGAATTAAAAACGTTATAACAGTTTATATTATTTGAATAGGACTTTTATTTAATCAATTGCTGGAAATTGGTTTTCAGCCTTAGACCCTCCCAAAGTAAATTTCTGGGTATGTGCATGGCCTGAGGCTACTTGTTCATTAGTCAGGGTTATATATTGTTGCAACAATATCAAATGGAGGGCCTAAGGTTATATCCTCATAAGCTAATTGATTAATCCAGCCCTGCATTCGTATTGCAACAAAATTAAATTTATCCAATTTATCCAGATTTGGATTTTTTCCTACTTCACTCAATAGAAAAAGTGGACATGTTGTAACCACATTTATGAGCTAATAATCAATTAATTACCTCTATAAGGATATTATTTAAATTCAGGGTTACGTTCATTTCAAATAAATAGATAATGCTCTAAAGCAGCATTCTTACTTACTACTACAAAGAGTGGTTAAAAAATTTTTGCACCTGGACATACACATACTGTAAATACTACAGGATGGTAATTTTAAATTTTCATTCATTTTTTAAATAGAAAGAATTATAAAATACAACTAATAAATTAGGTATAATCAGTGACAAATTTGGAAGTTTCCCACCCCTAGGCCAAATTATTTTTCCGCCCCCTTTTTGGTGTTCTTTTTCTAAAATAATTGCTTGTGTATGTGTTTTGTCTGTCCACCTGCAGATCATAATAATTAAATACATCAAAAGTCTGTGTAACATTAATTTTTTTTATTCCCGTCCTGAAATTCTGTTTTTATTGTCAATCTTGCCACCCCTATGCCATTGCCTACTTTGGCCTTATTTCAAATCCACTACTGGGAATAATAGATCCAAAAGCCACAAAGCGCTTTTTAACTAACAATCACTACTGTAGGAAAGTACTTTCAAAAGAAATTTAATATACTCGAGATTTCCCCATTGAAAACCAACAGGAGTGTAACATGAATTTCAATTCACCCAGAAAGTGAAGCGCTTGAAATTTATTACAGTCGAATACTACAACAAATACTCCTGAGTATTCAATAATGTCATTGCAATTGAAGTACCACAGATAGCGACCTGTCTCTCGTATCTCACTCCCCTCGACCGCGCATGGCTCTCCCCTCCTTACTGCTCCTTCAACCTCTCATTCACGCAACTCACTCCCCTCCTTACTGCCCCTACTACAGTGCGCCGGGACATTGTACCAGAATCTTTTGCCTTTGGCAAATTATATATAGATTTTTAAATTAATGAAAATGATTAGTTTTAGGAACATCATAAACCTCTTCAACACTCAGATGGCCAAAATACCTTTTTAAAACGTAAGCAGCCAAAACTGACCCAAACACATTTGTTTGGGTTTAATGCAGTAAATTTCTTTTTGCTTTAAAACAATTTATTTATCATCTACAAGCATTTTATAATGATATTATAATATAATTGCCAATTTATATAGCAAACAATATACATAATACTATAATATAATAATGAAGAGAAATACCTAAAATGGGATTTTCCCAGGGGAATCCACCTTAGTCTGGAGGGGTGGACTATTCTGCAAACAAAGAAAAAGGGTCTGAAAGGTAAAGCAGATTGAAAAGGCACACTTGGACCAGTAGCTTTTGAAAAAAAAAACTAAAACCGCCAAAACCGGATCAGAACTGACCCAAGAGCAAATTTAGATAAATGAACTAGTGTTGTCGGCAAACAGTTGTGTAAAATTTCGTAACGGCTTTTGTAAAAGGTTCAAAATGAGTTTATAGAAGATCATAGATCATAGAATCATTTTTCTGGGTCATTTTTGACCTAATTTCGGCCGTCCGAGTGTTAATAATCTTTTAATCACAAAATATTTATTATAATTCTGCAATTATATTTACTTTCAGTAACACCCATTCAACTGCCAGTTGTTGTAAAGCAGTTGAAGATGGAGGGATTCATAGTTCATCGTTGGGGTAGCCGATGGAATGAGGGGATAAATCAAAACCTTAAATGGATCAAGGAGGTACACATGTTAATTACCCAATCTGATGTTTGTTGCATCAACTTAATTTCAATAATTATTTCACTGCAGTTAAAATATGAGTATGATGGTCAGACAGTGGTTCCCAAACTGTGGTCCATAGACCTCTGGTGGTCCACAAGGCCTTCACAGTAGGTCCTCAGAAAAATAAAATCCTCACTTCTATGCTCCACAAATATAATTGCTGAAGTAATGAATAAGATTTTCACAAAATTCAAGGTGTGAGGTTAACAAAATGTTGAAGGTTGAAAAGGGCCCTACACACTCAAAAAGATTGGGACCGCTGGCCTATTAAAATAGAGATCTTGCACTGCCCTTCTTTATTTCTTAGTTCATTGTAATCTTAAGTTCCACAATTTCAATTTAAATAAGCAAGTACTGTATTTAGGACTAAAACTGGTCTTTCTTAATATTTAATATTCAGCATTGCTATCCAACATTTTTCTTAAGTGGCTAAAAATTAAATTTCCAAAAATGATTTTAATACTTTTGCAATGTTTTTATGAACTAACAAATTCCTTGTGACTTTACCTGTACTTTCACATTTCAGGGAAAATTAAAATACAATGAGACCATCACAGAAGGTTTTGAGAACATGCCAGCTGCTTTAATAGGAATTTTGAGAGGTGAAAATGTTGGAAAAGCAGTGGTCAAGATATAGGTTTCATCACCATCTTTCTTAAATTGAAATTTTATTTTTCATGTGTACTACAATTTATCATTGAGAAAAAACTGGCATTCCATTTTTCATACTTTAATGATTACATTCTGTATATGAACATTATTAATTGGTCAATGTATGAGCTCGGATCTACTTATCAAAGTGTGTTTTTGGGACAAATAATAACACTTTAGAATAAACATGTTTTCTTTACAAAGATGAAATTAAATGTCACTAATTTCTTTAGCCAAATCATATGTTATTGACTGTGGAAAACACATATAATGGGTGCATAAATGGCATAACAGGAATTATGATGACCTACAAAATATCACAATCCAAGTCTACAAAACATTTTTCAACTTAAATACTTAACAATAAATTAAATAAAGTTTAAATTACCTTGTATTGACTTGCACAATTACAACTCATTTTCATTTGTAAAAGAATAAATGCTCCTAATCCCAATAACGGTTAAATCATCTTGGTAGAGTTTTAATACATTGACTGTTATTATATCTTGATAGCATTCATTCAAGCTATGGAGTAAAATGTAAAACAATCTATAATAAAAGCATAAATTGGTTTGGCAAAAAATCAGCAAGTTAAAAAACTACCTTTCAATTAAAAAGTCCTTGAGCAAAAATATTCCACTGCTGTGCCTTAGAAATTTCTGTCTATCCCCTTCATTGCTTTTACTGAAAATCTATCAGCAATTTATAAAACTCTATAATGAACCATCTGCTAAAGTTTGAAAAACCCGCCCTCTAATGATTATGATCAAATCTATTATTTCAATAAATCAATACAACATATGAAAATTATCTGGCAATGCCTTCAAAGTAACATACACACCAAAACGTGGAGAATTTTATACTAGAAAAACTAAACAAAGGTGTTAAAAATAGTGATTCACTTTGTTCAACTTCTAATAGTATTTATTTTATAATATGTTTGTACTAAAACTCCTCCAGGTTGACAAGAAACAGCCGTGATAAATTTAAAAAATATTCAAGGTGTACCCTAACCAGACAGTGTCCACTTCACTTCCACATTGCCAACTTTTTCCAAAACTCAGCTTTCAATTGTTTTTACCTCATTCCATAATCCTCCCACCCCCACAATGAATCACTGTTTACAAAATACCATTGACTAATCACCCAGTCACCTGCTGATCCCCTCCCCCCTCTCTAAATCTACATCCTTAGTCACCAATGTTTTTCTGCTAATTATCCTTGACCATGACTGTTACTCCCTAAAAGGAGTAATAGACCATCCAATAATCTCCAAACGAGTTGTCATCAAACATTAGCAATGTAGAGAAATATACACTGCTCTAATGAAAAACCACTGCGGAATTTTTTCTGCTAGAATTGGTCTAATCATTTTCAACCTTAGAGCTTGAAGAAATTTCTCCACCACTGAAGTCAATGCCATATTTTTTATGCTGAAAATAACCTATTTGCTTCCGAGGTTCACAATAAATTACAATTTATCTTTGTCAGTTATACTATATTTCAAGTACGTGAAATGCAGAGGACTTGATCATCATTTAACATATGTACTTAGAATGACCATTTTTTCCAGATTGGCATCCATTTACAATTTATATTTCCCAAAAAGTTGCATATCACTTAACTTGATTAATTAAGACATTTTAAGTTCTTAGTTTCATCATCATAGGTAGTCTGTCCGTAGACAGGTCCGTGATTATTCTTGGTTAAACCTGGTTCTCCATATACTCCTACTTCTTAGTTTATGAGAATATTTATAAAAATAAAGCCGATTTTGAACCTATTTATATAATCTAACCAGCAATTTACAAATCCAAGTTTAATATACCTAAATGATTTAGCAGAAAATGCAGCCAATGAAATAATTCAATTATGAAGCTATTCCTCACAAACAAAGTACAGTTTTAAGATGGCTAACATTGAATCTTGCCAGGCAACAGAACTTACCAATTACCAGGAAACGCAATATTTTGCACATTTAGGATGGTAGCTTACGATATATTTTCAAATGTATTTTTTTCTTAGTATTCTTTTATTCAGTTCATGTAATATAATTTGTGTCATTTTTTATACCAACTACCCATGCAGAGGAGACAAACTTTTCCAAAACAATTTAGCTATATCAAAAAGATGCCAAGGCTATGAAGAAAAATTGCTCCCATGACAAGAGCCATGTCTTTGGATTATCAACATATTGCAGAGAAATCCTATTAAAACTAGCAATATTCCTGTATGAACTTGCTTGCTGTAATAGCAATAGCCACAAATATTTTTAATAGATAACTTAGGTTGATGATTGGATTATTAGCAGAAAATCATTTGAAGGGATGCATCAACTAAATTCAGACGTAATGAAATTTTAACTTTAAAGGGAAATACAACTATCACCCTCAAAATTGAACACCCTGATATTTTTCTAAAAAATTAACTGCCGAGTGGTGCATCATAAAAACAACTCCAGCTAAGTTTGAATAAACATTTTAAGAACTTTTCAAGTTTCTCTCCTTAGTTATAACTGCAACTAAGTACTTGAAACTTCTTCCAAGCTACATACAGTGATATTTTACTCTATAAAAGATATTTCAACTTGGTGCATATGCTGAGAAATAGTGCCTCAATAATCCAAACCCATGGTAATCCAAATTCCCAGTAATCCGAACTGTTTCTCAACATCAGGTGTAAAGTGTTGGTTAAACGAAGCGAGCGTCAGAAAGTGAAATTTGAAGTTTTTATTTTGTAACAGTTGGGCACAGATGTCCACTACTAACACCTCCTGCAGCTGAATAGTTGATCCTTTGAAACAGTTTTAAAGGGAATGAGCAATATCACTCATTCCTACTGCCGCTGCCCAGTGTGAGTACAATTTTCCGGTCCATCAGTCATTTTAGTGAACTGTTAGTACGTTAATTGGCGTTTTATTTACAGAAACTTAATACATAATAGATTTTTCCTTCTTATTTTATATGAATCCAGTAATCCGAACACGCCAATAATCAGAATACGCCCTTGCATTAATTAGTTCGGATTATCAAGGTTGCACTGTATAAGCTAAAAACACAAGTTACGTTATGTGATATGAAACCAGCCATTTGGGCAATGCCTTCCATTAAAATGATTGAAATGCCTGGCAGCAATTCTGATTTATCAACCACAAGAAAGAATAGAACTTTATTAAAATCACCCAGCAAAGACTATGTAATTTGGAAAAGTTTCTTAGGTGAGCTAATGCAATTTAAAAAACTTAAGTGAAATTATTCCAGCAGGATTTTTGTGAATCAAGTTTACCAACCTAAATTTTTCCACAATTTTGACTGTTCCCATGAGCACTTGTCTTTTTCAATATTTCCAATTCCTCCTTTGAATAATCCTCCTCATTGACCTGAATCAATAATTTTGAGAAACTGGCTTTCACGCTTGCCAAGCGCTAAATAAATTCTCAAAAATAAGAAAAATATACTAATTATTAACACATCCCTGCCATCCACCAAAAAGGTGACTTGCAGGGTATCATGTAGATAACACTGATTAAATGAACCATTATAATAAACTAGACGATGGAATTAAATAAAAATTTAAATGCTATTGTGCAAAAAGAGGAATTTCATACTTTGTAATGGTTGTATTAAAACTTTTTATATTATTACAAAATATTGATATAATTATCCTATGTAGATAGCACAGTATATTTACAATAATTTAATTTTTATTATTACTTTTCTATACATTTTAATTGCCAAGTGGCAAATATTAACCCAGGAAACAAGACAGAAAATTTAAGAGGTCAAAATAATATAAAAATCTGTACATATTCGTAAAACCTTTGCAGTTAAATCTTTAATGTCACTATTTTCTAAAAAATCATTTTACAGTAATTTCTTGGTGAAAAAGCCAAATAGTTATTTACCATAAAAACCCTCCATATATTTTAATTACCTTCCAAAATTTGTCAAAATACTTCAAAAATTGTTAAAAGTGACATTTGTAATGCCAACTGGTACATTTTGTCCCAGCTTGAGTCCAAGCAGTGGAAGAGGCCTTGGTATCAATGGAAATTAATCCATTTAATACTTTTAGTCATCAGAAAAATAAATGCCTCATAATTGCCATGAATGAAGAATAGTCCTTTTTTATCAATTTTATATCACAACTATACTTCAGCAATATATATAATTCAACTGCTATACCCTTAAAAAAAGAAAATCACATCCAGTTCACAAGTAAAATATTTTGCCTTGCCAAATATTGGCTATGGACTTTAAAAGGAATATGCTTATTGCAATAAATGCAACAAATTCCTATTCTCTTAAACAATCGCATATATACACTTGCTGCATTATTTCTAAACTGATATATATTAGCCCTAAATAATTTATGTACACTATGGTCATGCGATTCGATCACTTCTGAGTCTTTAACATCTCCACTTCACTGGAAATTTAAATTTTAACAAACAAAAACATGACATTGTCTTTTTCATCAAAAGAATACCTTTGAAAGAGTGATCTGATTCAAAAACAATTTTATATTGAATAACAAAAATGTAAAATGTTCTAGCCTATATCATAAAAAAACTATCATATTTACTTAGTTCTAACACAAAGAGCCATAAAACTGTACACACTCGGATATTGTTGTACTATTCCAGTCAAAACAGACATGTAAACATCCACCAAAATCTTAAAAATACATTATTTACATAAGTATAAAACACGGTAAAGAGGATTAAAAAAGGTTCGAGGGTGAATTTTAAAGCTCACTGTTGAGATCAAACATTCTCATAATTGTAAATCATGTATGAGTGGGACTTTGGCCACTTCATGAAACACCCTGAAAAATACAAAATTTTTAATAAAGACCAAATGATAATACATAATAATTTAGTAAAATAAAACTAGTTTTGAAATGTTTGGTTCAAATAAATAGAGCAATGTAAAACAAATCAAAGTGCAACTAGATTAACTTTTACTGCAAAAAATAATTTACTATTTCTAGGCCAAGAGAAAAATCAAAGCATTTACCTGTGTGAATACTTGTTTCTGACTGTCATCAAGCCATCATGCGGTTTCTTGTGTATCATAGCATTCAATTCATGAGCCAAGTCTTTGATGTCATTAAGGGTATAACCTTTTGAGACAAAAATTAAAACTGATTAGACATTAACGATCAGGATACAGGAAATTAACTGCATGAAAATGAGAAGTACCTGTGTAATACTCAAGGGTAGGAGTCCAACCACCTAAATCTTTCATTTTCCTTGCAAGAAGAAGTGCTGCAGCAGCCATCTTTGAGTCAGAACGGCTTATAAGGGAATAATCCATCAAAGACATTTCCAAAATAAAGCGAGCCAGGGTTAAAACTTCAATTGGAGTTCTTGAACACTACAATAAAGTGATAAAAGCAAATTATTCAAGCAATTAGTGACTCGATTTCGAGTGATAATCAGTAACACACATTCAAGAAAGGCAGCAATATAATCTCACCTCTCAATATAAAATGTGTAAAATTTTACAAGTAAATATGATATAGAACCATAACAGTTCCTGTGGCAAATCAATATAAGCAATGTTATCCAAAAAAGGATATTGGTAATTTAAATAAAAATGGTGCAGAAAAAATATTTCAGGGCAACACAATCTTAACAACATTAAACTACGCCAGAACATATTTTAATGTCACAAAACAGAGGTCAGATATTGTTGATTGCTTTTTCAACTTGAGATTAATTATATTGGTGTCCTAAATTCATCTACCTGACACTAAGCTGGAAGAGGATGAAAAACATAAGTACCAATATATTATTCAAAATAAACTTGATTTGCCCATATCTCTAAATGAAGATAAAAAATAGGGCCTGATAGATTATGAAAAACAACTTGTCCAGGGAAAGAATGAGAGGAAAACAACCATATACCTCATGCAACATTTATCAGTTGAAGCTCAATTGACTCACCCTTGCATAGCGACGTAGAAAACGATAAGAAAGTGGGATACCCAAACTGAAGTCTAAAACCTTGAGAATTGTAGTTTCCATGTTCACCAGCTCTAGTTTTGTGTAAGCTTCATCGCACAGGTACTTGAAATCTTCCAGCGTAGGAGGAATGCGTTCCTGAAACGTGCAATGGCAAAGATGATAAGCCAAAAGATTAGCCATTCATTATAAAATGAAACACTTGATACAAACAAGTAAAACTTTACTCACATCAAATTTACTCGCAATGAAAAGTGCTGTTGTACCAACTAGCTGTATATTCTCTTTTTGAACAAGGCCTTTGTGCCGGCTCAAGAACAAATCAACAATTTTGACAGCCAAGTACAAGGTTTCATGGTTCAACTCAAACGTTTCTTGTATTTCAACCATCCAATCGACAAGCAATGATCGCATCCACGTTGAAAGGCCCTTCTGCTTTTCCATATAGGATCCATCAATTTGGAAAAGCGGCTGAAAAACCCAACATTTAGCAAACAAATTGTCGGAAATCTATTGACACGAAAATTCAATGAAATGCTTACCTCTCTTTTCTTGAGATATGTAAAAATATCCATTGCATAGCATGACGCTTGGAATGGATCATTCCAAGTCTCGCGGTCAAAATCCTGAACGCCAGGAGGGAGACCCGGTATAATCTCATCTCCTTTACAAGAGAGAAAAGATTCGGATTGTACTGGGCCGGACACAACAGGCAATTTTGAATTTCCGCCAAAACAAGTTGCAGATGACCCTTGGGAGCCTGCCTTTAACGCACTTGTATCAGATGCGGTGGTATCTGAAGGACTATGAGAAAGGAAATATTTTTGCTCATAAAACTTCCGGCAAATCCGGACAAGCTCAGGTTAGGGATGATTTAGATGCAACTCACCAATCTTCCAAAGCTGTCACATACAGCAAATTTTCATCGCTCTTCGAAGAATCGAGGGATGCACGTCCCTCCGTCTTTTGCTCTGCAATTGTAGGAGGAGCACTGCCAGGTGCTTTCGCCTCCGAAGTTTTCGAACATGTAGGCTGAGGCACCGACTTTACAATATACTGTTGGGGTAATTTCTCTCTCGCATTTGGAGGAAATTTTGACGTCCGAGTAGGTGGTTTAGGCTGAGCAGCCAGAGTTTGCTTCGTACGCGGTCTCAGTTTCATGGGTTTCGGCATTATATTTTCCGCGTCCTTTTTCTTATTGATGTTTCCTTTCAGTTGAACACCAATATTTCCTAAATTACCAATCACCATGTTTTCTTTACGAGCAGACGAATCCTATTTGAAATTAATTAGAGGTAGTGATTAGCCCATACTTTACATTATAAATAATTGATTAAACCACGAATTAGATAAAGCTTACTTACATTAGTCATATCTATGAGAGGTTTCTTCGTTAATTCATCTTTCTTGGGGGAGAAGTTAGCTTTTCTCTTTGAGTAATCTTGCACATTTTGATTATTTACAAGGCCTTTTCGCGACTGTAAGCCACTTCCTTTCTTCAAATATTGAAAGGTGGACTTTGAATTCTTCTGATCTAAATTAGTAGGCTTTGACAAAGCCATCGCTTAGAACGTAAAACGAATTTTAAATGGTCGAAGTTAAATACTTAAATGACCACGTATGTAACGGTCAAAACGCCGCACCTGCCACAAACTGCGTGAAATTCCGCCAATATAAGCGACGACTGCGTTTCGCGATTATAAAGAACAATAACTACTCCTTATATTTAATAATATGAGAGGACCACATTACGTACATGAGTAATATAATTACCGACGAACACTTGATGGAGTCAGAAGCAGCTGTGGCCTTTTTCAAACATTGATGACTTACAGTTTAACTTCAATTTCATTGGCTGAGGAAAGGCAAGATAAGCGCGACGCCTGACGGCAGAAATTTCATTCACACTTGTAGATGTTTGAATCTTAGCGGAAGTATGTGAATTTGAATGTTTTTATTTAATCATTTTTATAGAAATCGGACACATTTTTTATTCCATTCTGAAGTGACATATCTTAAAATTAAATAATTTTTGGTTTTACTTAAAGGGCATTTAAAATACTATTTGTTTTTTCCAATTCCTTCATCAACAATCATGGAAATCGTCTTTTCAAATGTATAATCATACTTAAAATTAAGCATTATGAATGTACATATTGGCATATGGCTTTGTTTGCTGGTAATTGAGTTTAGTATATTACTTGCATTTTATATGATTGGACATAATATGTATGTATGCATGTTCGTACCAAGCCAGTTATTTTCAATTAAAATGGATTTACTTGTATCGATCGAATACTAATACGGCGTTTAGTCTAAATAATAGCCGCTGAAATTCTTCTATCTAATGACTCGTAATATCATCATGGCAATGTCTTTATGAGAAAATATTAAGTTGATTACTATTTGGAGTAGGAATGCCAGGTGGCTTCACAAAAATACCGGACACAACCGTCGAAGGTGCGAATCTCGAGAAAATATACGTATATGCCTGGTATTACCTCTAATTTTTTCCCGGACAGACTGCCCAAATACTGGACAGTCCGGTTCAAAACCGGACACCTGGCAACCCTAATTCGGAACTGTATTGACACCATCGTGAATCTCATTCCTTTTATATTGAACTAGTGTCAGCAGGAAAAGTCTTTTACAGTCCTTATACCATGGCCAAAGACGTAGAGTCTACTCTTGAGTTAACATTTAAGAGTAATAATAACATAACTAATTTGGATTATCTCTCACTGATAACACATTTATTTTTTGTTCCTGGGTAGTAAGTGTTATTTCCTAAATGCTTATGCCTCAAAAGTATATAAAATGGCTATTATTCCCCACATACTGCTTTTGTGACCAGGACAATGATATTTTGAAATTTACCTATTTTCCAGAACATTCCAGATAGATTCAGTGCTGAGTCAACTTGGAGTAACTTCTAGAACTTTCCAGTAATATAAATAGTAGTATAAATACAGGGGCCTTAAGCCCACCAGTTCAGTTTAGTTCCAGCTGCCTAAGTTGATACATATCTGCATTTTTATGAGATGGCATAAAGAGGCTGCAAGCATCCAGTAGACGCATTTTGCTGTCTGCGGCCAAGTTATCAAGACGAGCGAAATAGTACTCCATGGAAGCATCTGCTAAGATTTGTGAGGCCTACAAGGCATATTTCGGCATGCCTGTCAGAGATCAAGACACCCTAGGCACCTCATTTCACCCGCAAGCACTGCAAAAAAAAACTGGAAGGTAAGATGGACAATTGTTGCTCGGAATTTTGTTTTAAAATTTTCATTGTTATTGAAAAATATACTATATATGGAAAACATTGCGAGAATCTCTTACACATTAATCATGGGTGAAATAAATTTATTTTTTCATTATTACAATTTTACTTTGTTCTTTTGTAAGATGGTACAGAGGGGAAAAGAGAGCCATGAAGTTCACTATCCCAAGAATTTGGCGGGAACCCACTGACCACTCAAGCAACTGCTACTTCTGCATGGTGGGCCCTTCCAAATGTCGGACTGGCAAGAATGCACCTGCTATCACATATCCGGACCTTCCTTCATCCATCGCCCCAGTGCCACACTGCCCTGAGCTCCCCGTACCCACTCCTCCGGAGAGAGAGCAGCAAGTTAGAGAGCGAGGAAGACGTTCCAAATGACAATTTCAGAGGTAGAGCTGAGGAGAGAAACCCATACTACCCTAACCAAAAAGACCTCAACGACTTGATCAGAGATCTTGGTCTTACCAAGTCCAATGCTGAGCTTTTGACATCTAGGCTCAAGCAGTAGAACTTGTTGGATGAAAGTGTGCAAGTCGCATATCAGAGGAAGCATCACCAAGCTTCTTTACCCATCAAGATGGGCTCTGCTTCTGCCACAACCTGAACGAGTGGCGCCTCTTCATTGACAGCTCATTCAGGAGCCTCAAAGCCGTACTGCTCCATGATGGGAACAAGTACCCGTCTCTTCCCCTGGCTCACTCAGTGCACCTCAAAGAGGATTACAACAGCATCAAGACCTTGCTGGACGCCTTGAAGTATGATGAGTACAGCTGGGAGGTCATCGGAGACTTCAAAATGGTGGCATTCCTGATGAGTCTCCAATGCGGTTTTACCAAGTTTCCCTGCTATCTTTGCCTTTGGGACAGCAGGGACACCAAGGCGCACTACCACAGGCAGGAATGCCTACGGCAGACCAAGTTCTCTGTGGGGAGGAACAATGTCAAGTGGGAGCCACTGATGGACCCCTGGAAGGTGCTGATGCCATCACTGCTCATCAAATTGGGCCTTATGAAACAATTTGTCACAGCTCTTGATAAGGAGTCAGCAGCCTTCAAGTACCTTCAAGACTTCTTCCCTAAGCTGTCTGAGGCAAAGGTCAAAGCGGGTGTCTTTGTCGGACCACACAAGGCCGAAAACTATGTGGAGCTGGTTGAGACTCGGGTGAAGAACTACAGCACAATGGGCTGCAGGATGTCCCTCAAAGTCCATATCCTTCATGCTCATCTTGATAAATTCAAGAACATGGGAGCGTACTCGGAGGAGCAAGGGGAGCGCTTCCACCAGGATATACTGGACTTTGAACGCCGCTACCAAGGACAGTATAACGAGAACATGATGGGAGACTACATTTGGGGGCTGATTCGTGAAAGTGATTTACAGTATAATCATAAATCTCGAAAAACTACTCACTTCTAAATCTTTTGTGGTCATTTTTGTATAACTTGAGTATAAATACATGTTAATTTTGACTCATATGTTGTTTTTTCTGACTTTATGTGAACAAAAAGATGCAAATTTGCCCGTTTTCTCATTGGAAATAGGTAAATTTCAAAATATCACTGCCCTGGTCACAAAAGCAAAGTTTGAGGAGAATAATAGCCATTTTCTATACTTTTTAGGCATAAGCAATTAGGAAATAACACTTACTACCCAGGAACAAAAATTGTGTTATCAGATGTCATTTTTTATTATATAAGATGGCTTAATGATTATGTTAGGCCAAAAGAGGAATTTCCAATTTCTTCTTCCTTATCAACCAATAGCAGTTTGTGGTGAATTCTTTCCGATTTACGATAAAAAAACTGCTTGAATAGTTAGTTCACTATAGCCATCACCCGTCATCTATATCAAAACTTAAAATCCAATGAAGATTGTAGAAATTTATGTAATTGTGTTTTTTGTGGGAATATCACGAAATTACCAACCATTACTGTGCTATATTGTATCGAACATTAAATTACACCTGTGTCAACAAAGTTTCAGAAAACACAGTTACACTTTGGTATATCAGGATGTTTGAAAAAAGATTGATAATATAAAAACATTCAGCATAATGAGTTGAACCCAAGGCCGTAGATACAGTTTAGTAAAGGGGGGGTTTAATGAAAAATAATTTCAAAGTTTTAATATTTTAATTCATTACTATAAGTATCATAAAAATACATTTTATTTAAATAAAAAAATTTAAAATAAAAATTATTCTCTAAATTACAAATTCTTTTTTTCTATTTTTTAAAGCAAATTTGGATATAATATCATCTACATTTAAAGGCACACTGTGATGCACACTCATCAATGCCAAACCCATTAGACGTTCATCTCCCGTTGAATTCCTAAGCCATGTTTTAAGGCGTCTTAAAGAAGAAAAACATCTTTCGGGGGTTGCTGTAGAGCAGAGCAAGGTAGCAAGAATCTTTAATAGTCTTTTTATACTAGGAAAAAGCATATCATCGCAAACTTTGAATGCCTCTAACATGGTTTTTGGCAAATTATCTTCTGACAGCAAATTCCATTTACACTGCCATATTTCAAATTCTACTTTAAGTTGTCCAAAGTCTTCACCATAAATTTTATAAGTCTGTTGGAAAATTTCTGGCTTTTCATTTTTAAATTTAGTAGGAAGCAGTAGCTGCAGTTTAGCTATTAGTTTATTATGTGTTGAGAAGCGATTATTTAATTCAGCTAAAAAGTGATCAAAAAAGGTATAAATAAATTACGCCGGTAATATTCATTTCCATCATTTGATGGGGCATTTTAACGCTTTGATTGTCTTCCAATTACTCTGGGTTTGATCATTTCGCTCCCAATGTTGTGCAACATGCTTTCTGCAGACAGATACATTTCATTGAATGAGTCTTCACTGTTTATACACATTGATTGTATCACATTAATGGTTAAATCAACGTGCACACAACATTCTACTAAATCCACATTTACTTTCTGAAGACTTTTACATAAATTTACACTATAAGAAAATATCTTGTTTAATGTCAATAATGCAACTACAAATTCTGCACTAGTTATAGAGAATAATAATTGATATGCCTGATCAGAGGTTTCTTTTGTTTCGGATTCTTGAAATTGCCGCAGAGCTTCTACTATTGTAGAATACAATTCCACAAAACGAGATACAGAGTTATGTTTCTCAGACCAACTCGTTTCGCATAAACCTAGAACTGTTTTATGAGTTAGCCTTTTATTTTCTTTTGCTATTTTCTCTAGAATATTGTTTTTCTGAGAAGACAGATAAAAGTAATTCACAGCTGTATTAATAATGCCAATACAATTTCTAATGACTGACAAATTGCAAGAATATGCAATAACAAAATTTAAAGCATGGGCACTGCAATGCACAAATTGTGCTTTTGGGTATTTTTCTGATAATAATGTATGCACACCTCTGTACTTGCCACTCATGACAGCAGCCCCATCATAGCCTTGACCAATCATGTTGTTCAGATTTACTCCAAGCTGTGTCAATGTGGACAGGAGGATAGTAGCCAAACCCGAGGCAGTCACATCAGTTACAGGAATGAAACAAAAAATCTTCTTGAATTAAGATTTCTTTACTATCAATATATCGAACACAAATTACTAGCTGTTCTTTCCTGGATATGTCTTGTGTCTCATCTGCCAATAATGAAAAACATTTAGCATCGTTTATTCGAGAAACAATTGCATTTTGTATTATTTCTCTACAAATTTTAACAATTTCATTCTGAATGGTTGGACTAGTATACATAGTTTGGGAGCCAGAGGATGTAGAAAGATGATTTAAAAGTGCAATATCTCCCGATTTAGCACGGTATCGTAAAAGAGCCCTAAAGTTACCGTCGTTATAGTCTGGTTCATGGAAAGAAATGGGGCCAGAATCTTTAATGCCTCTCAGAGCAAGTTCTTGGCGACCACATAAAATTATGGTTTCTACTACAGAATGTAACTTTTCGCTGTTTTCTTCTACTTGACACTTCCTTTCGAAATCTAGCATACACACTGTATCAACTTGCTTTCCACTTATAACATTTAGAAAATTATCTGCATGCATACTAGCCTCAATATGATATTTTGTTTTCTCATGTTTTCCAAGATATTCTTTCGCATTCTTCCAGTTTAGATAGGCTGTTGTTACTAATGCTTGATCTCCTCTGCCTCCAACTTGACAAGCAAACAATACACATATTTTACAGAATGCTCCACGTGCTCTTATGTCTCCCGCATAAACGAATGATAAACATTCTGATATAAAAGAATGTGCTCTTCAATTCAATTTATTTTAGCTTTCCTGTGGCTCCAAAAACGTAAATCCCACGTAATAAATTATAAAAGTATTCCTACTATTCAATGAATTGATGGAAATGTGCGACTTTGGGCGATTTGAAAGCGCTCCGATTGTGATTTCGCGGAGCTATCATCTGGCAACCCATCTACACTGATGAAGTATGTTTTGAGCAGTTTATTTCACTTCATTTACCCTATGAGTCGCCCTTAAATGTTCCCCTCTCCAATGGTCAAACATAGCGACCTTTCTAGGTCACTAAGTAGCACCTCATGTACCTAAGCATAAATCCGCCCATCTGAATTGCAGTTAAAAACTTAACATTTTGTGTTTTCCTCAGTCATTATTTTTTTTAGGTTCTTAAGGGGGGGGGGGGGGTTTGAACCCCTCAAACCCTCCCCATATATACGGCCCTGGTTGAACCCATTAGATCTTATGACAAATCCCAGTGTAAGATTTTTTTTGGCAAACCTGACATTTTAGCATTACTTCACATTAGTGTTGTACCTTAAAATTCAAAGCATAATCTATCATATTAACTGAAGAGCCTGTTGTTCTCCATGAAATTGGTATCTACATTCCACATAATGAATATGTGCACTACCAATTAATTAATCCTAAGTGGTCCAGTTTCTTTCAGCAACATTGGAAGTCAACTCGGAATTATTTTTACAAAGATTCAGTGGTATATGCTGTAAAGAGTATTCTATTTAAACAACAAATTGAAACTAAAAAAAAACAATAACAATCCTATTACATCTGAGGTCACATTTAAATCATGTTGATAATTGATCAAAATTCACCCACATGAAATCAATTGCTATGTTAGCTTCACACGAAAAAATTGACAAATTCCTCAACAACACTACAAACTCATCATTACAACTTAGCAAAACAAAAATAATTGATATCCAACAAATCCAAATTTCTTCCAGTCCAGAAAAAATAATGCAGCAGAAAAATCTTATTCTTGATCTGGTGATTGTTGAAATTTTAAGTACGTTTCTTGAAAATTGATGTAATAATATAAAAATAACCAAAGCACCACATTTTTTGGGAAATCAAAATCATTCACTCAGTATTAATTTCAATTTATTGTGTATTTAGATGACTAGATTTAAAATACACATAATAAAACAATCATTTCTTCACCAATCAACAAATAGCTCAACAAAAATATATATACAAAATTTCTGATGCGCTAATTTTTTCACCAAATAACAAAATTGTTCTTGAAAAATGATCAATAACTGTCATAATTATTGACAAAACAAACTTAAGATAAACTGTAAAAATCGATTATAAATTACAAATAAGCATTCTCTTTATCTTTCATTTACCTTCACTATTAACATGACAACAAATAAAAAAATATTCATGATAAAGACATCCCAATAATTTAAGGAGTTAAAGGCAAGGTTATCACATTCCTTATCATGACACAGGATAGGTGATGGCAAACAATTGGCATGCAGGTAACATGAGTATTGAGGGTTGCTCATTTACAATGGTTTATTTTGAACAATAGTTAATTTCAAATGTAATACAAGTTCTATGTTTTTGGGATAGTTCGCAACCATTTATAAAAACCCTTCAAATATCAAGGAACTCATATTTAATTTTGCGTTAGATTTTGTCTTTTTACCCTCAGAATTCTACGTTCTTATTCTTTCTAAACTTGACTGGTCCTTCCTTTACATACAATTTTCAAAACTAATGTAATTTAATGATTTTTTTATGCAGACCAAAGCAACACAAAGCTGCCTTAGATAATACAAAGAAAAATAGACATGCTTGACAAAAATGTTCGCCATCACTGGGGTTATACTATCTATAAACTTGAAACAAATTCAGGCTCTGGCCTAGAGCCAAAAATCAGTGGTTGCAATATAATACTGATTTTTTTATGAGCACATTCATGTTACTGCTATCAGACTATTTTTAGGGATTTTTGCCGAGATCATTTAACCTTACTCAGCACAATACTCTTGTCCTTGCCTCTTGACCCCTTTTTCTGCCTGATTGCAACCATCCCAGACCTTTCAATACCCGATTTTATGACTGGAACTTCTTCTTCTTCTTCTTTGCCATCTCCTCCACGTGCCACGCTAACCATTCGTATCACAAGCATAGAGAGCACTTTATCCAAAGGATCCATGAAACCACGCTGCATCCACTTGGGTATAGTGGTTCGAGCATGAGAGAAGCCTAATTTTTGAAGAATATAATCCACTCCATATGGCTCAATGCTTTTTCCAGCCCAAGACAATAACCTACATTGAAAGAAGTCATTCATTAAACAACGAGAATACACTGATGCAATTGATTTTCAAAAATTTTTAATTACTGTATTTCGGGCATATAAGACGCACCGGGGTATAAAACGCACCCCGGTTTTTTAGAAGATTTTTCAGGAAAAAAGTATTTTGGTTCACCAAGGCATTTAGGAAGGGCCACATCGTATATCATTTCCAGCATGTATGGGTATGTATCCGGCAACATTTACAGAAAATATTACGGCATGATAACAGTTAAATATAATGTTTTAGAAAAACTTCATTCGTAAAATAAATAGGGATGATCTAAAACATAAATAATTGCTTTGAGACTTGTATAGCTAAATGTGCCCTGCGTGAACTCAGAAATCGTATTAATTAAAGCTGTCAGAGTGTGCCACACACGTCACACGTATAGATACCCTTTCCCATTAGTACTTACATAAACTTAAGTTAAAGATGATATTTTAATATAATGGGATAAATAATAAATGGAGTGCACATGTAATAACGATATGTATGCTCAACTGGTCCTTTTTCTTCTGCAACTCTTTTTGACTTGTACATAAGGAATACCAAACTGTTCTACTATCCATCACTTCCTCCTTTAGTTGTGGCCATTTAAGACCAACTTTACAAAGATTATGTTTCTCTTATCCCATCAGCTTCAGTTTTTCCTCGTTTTCTCCATGAATCATTTTTTTCTGTGGAAGGTGGACCGGAATAATGTGCTGCTACTTGGTTTCCATGTGCTTGTTGCATATTGAATCGCCTGAAGCTTATAACCAATAACGTAGGCATATCTTTTCACTTTTGTGGCATTGCAATCTCGATACATGTAACGTTATTTATCCTAGATGCGTATAAAATATTTATGATATATACATGAATTCTATTGTTCTGTGGTATTAATTGTGCTATTTAACAGACTCATTAAGAACTAAAACATCGCAAACGTGCCGAAATTGTAATAATGGAGATGTATTAAAGCATAATAATGAAAATACATTCTCGGAATTCACATTGCATAAGGTATTACTGTAAATATTAATACATTTTTCATTATTAATAATGTATATTTTGTTTTCGTGATGAATGACTACCAATTATTCCATTTAGGGGATGAGTGTGCCTGTTAGTGTCAGTATTGAGAGCAGTAATAATCTTAACTTCGGCGTATAAGACGCAGGCTGATTTTGGGAGTAATTTTTCTGGAAAAAAGTATCTTATATGCCGAGAAATATGGTAATTTCAAAAAATCATCTTCACTTGATAGATCTTTTGCAGTATAAATTACTGTTCTTTAGCATTAAATGGGTGAAGGTCAAGAAAGCGACAGTGGTACTGTCGATGGCAAGAAAGCAATGAGAAATGGTACTACTGAGGCATACAAACGTATTATGGAAATTTGAAGATGAGGAATTATGGCACTTTACTTTAGGGGATTCCACGTCTTCCTCGGGTTGGGTTGGTTTCCTTTCAACGTTCACTGTGGTCTCCCCAATCCCCAGGTTGGGTTGGGTTAGTTAGTTTGGTACTTTTCGGTTAACACGGCACCACCTCCACAGCAACCCAAGGGACGAGATATGGAACTACAAGGCGCTGAATGTGGCATAATTTGGAATTATGTGGAGCAGTACTTCATTGGAAACATTGGGAATCGGCTGGGCCAGGAAAGGGAAATTTGAACATGAACAAAAATTTTATTCGACCCCACCGGGTTGGTGGAAGTGTTTTTCATTCCTCCTCACGTTCACTGTGTTCAGAGGCATCTCCATTTAAAGAAAAAAGAAGGGATAAAAATTTCATTTATAACAGTAGCCTTTCTTTTTTCTTTGAATGGAGACATCTCTGAACACAGCAAACCTGAGGAGGAAGGAAAAACACTTCTATCAACTTACCCAACTTGTTGGGGCAGAGTAAAATTTTTGTTAATGTTCAAATTTCCCTTCCCTGGCCCAGCTGAGTTCAAAAGGAGTACTGCTCCACGTAATTCCAAATCTCGCCACATTCAGCGCCTTATAGTTCCATATCTCGCCCCTACATGGGCGCTGCAGAGGTGGTGCCATGTTAACCGAAAAGTACCGTTAGTTTTGGGTTGGTTTCCTTTCCACGTTCACTGTGCCTCCCCACCTCCCTCCCCTGGGTTGGAATGGTTTCCTTTCCATTGTGGTCCCCTCAGGTTGGGTCGCGTTCATCTTCAAGTGCTATTACTCGTCGTCATTCGTTTCCTAACTATTTTTCATTACTTCTGCTTCAAATGTCTCTTCTA
Source organism: Tanypteryx hageni (assembly GCA_028673005.1). NCBI lineage: Eukaryota > Metazoa > Arthropoda > Insecta > Odonata > Petaluridae > Tanypteryx > Tanypteryx hageni. Next base: position 50,343,256 of record CM054114.1, on the reverse strand, counting down.
AAGTATCATGAATTGCCAGTCGGAGAAGCAAGTGTGAAGTTTCTGTAGGAACACAGAGTATTCGCAAGGGTGCCAGAGGCCACCCAATGCATCTCCGCTTCAGCAATGAATCCCGATGGCTTTGCAGTGGAGCAGGATGCCGCAAGAGACTGAGGATGTGTGTGGGAAACTTGTTCATATATGGTGCCACTGTTGCTGTATTGAAATGCATCCCATAGTAGTAAAATTTCCCATTGCTTTTTCGCCACTGACAGAGCCACTGTCACTGTCTTGATCTTCACCCGATTAACCTAAATTACTAAGTAAAGATTACATAACAAAACATTGCATTCTCATGAATGAGTTTAATATATTTATCAAAACCAAAGCAAGGTTTTGTCCTATCATTCATAAATCAAAAACAAAGGATCGCCTTGAATTTGCGAGCACAGTAAAATTACACACATGTCAATTTTTTATTTAAAAGAATTAAGCCGGTCGAAGGTGGTCTTAAATTTGGGCTAGTATTCATTTTCATCATATACTGAATTTCTATGTAGTACAGTGATTTCCAAACTGTATCATGACACATTAGTGTGTCACTACATGCAATGAGGTATGTTGTGAGATATACTCAAAATATGTACAAGAAATCTTTAACGTAAAAGCAAAGCAAAACAGTAAAAATATATAAAGATCTATGAATGTAAATAATGCTAAAACTAGGCAAGGAAATACAACCCCAATAACAATATAAACAAAAGTGTTTATTATAACATAAACTTTATACTATAATGCGTTAACCCAGGGGTTGGCAACCTGAGGCTCTTTCATCACTTAATGATCGCAAACTCACCATACACTGCAGCATTGCATATCAAGTCAGTATCTCCTCATACATGTATTTAACACATTTTTAACGCTTCTTAACATACATGCTTACAAATTTTTAAAATAGAAAAAACAGGATGGAGGATATCACATTAATTTTAGTATGTGGCATAGGATGTCACCACCAGAAAAAGTTTGGAAAACACTGATGTAGTACTGTATTGTCCTGAATATAAAGCGAACTCGATAACGCGACCCTACGAGTTTTGGAAAGGCTTTCAAGAAAAAACTAAACCTCGAATATAATGTAACCCCAAACATCCTTCAGCCAATCTAACACAAGTTCCTCGTTCATCCACCCCTTCTCCTGCACGTGAAAGATAACACCTGATGGTAACTTTTCCTTTGGCATCCTTTTACAATTTAAAATTACGTAGGGAGTCAGTTTTTGCCCATCGGCCATGACTGCAAGCATAACAGTTATCCTTGATTTCTCATTTCTGGTGGATCTTAACAACACCGATTTAGCTACGACTATTTTAAAATGCATGTGATATCTTCGTCGGATACCTCTGTTAACCTGGAATTTGGAAGAAACTTTTTTCTCAACATGATCAACACCCTTTTTGTCACCCATTATTAAAATAACAGATGGGTAAAAACTCGCTAAGGTAGTTACAAAGAATACGCCGGCGCACTTATAGCTTCAATTCAATGACTATTGAGGGGTTCAGCCGCCAATTGAACTCAAATCTATTCTCACCTCGGATGCTTTTCAAGTACAATGTAACATGCCTAATGTGTCTACAATGTAACAAGTATCTTGTATCTCATAAACAGACATGCAAAATGTATGGTGATATTTTGAAACACAATTTTACAATCTTTTAAAATTACTAGTATTCGAATATAACACGGGGGCTACTTGAAAATTTTCATTTTTTGGGGGAAAACATTGCGTTATATTTGGGACAATATGGTAATTCTACAAATAAAGTAGTAATTACATTAAACACTTCCCTTTATAAATAACAAATTGCAGAGTTAACAATAGAATCGACAAAAATTACTTTAGTGAAAGAATTCAGGAACTGTTTTTCAAATGCTTAGTTAAACTTCACACCAACCTGACTGTAGGTTCTAAATGCCAGGTTTTGCAAATGTATGTCCTCCAATCTTTCTGAAACATTTCTGCAGGATCAAAAGCCTTCCTTCGTGTCTCATCATCACTACCAACAGTGAGTCCCGAGCTTTCCACTGAAGAATGACTCGAGACATTTGATGACAAATTCATCTCTCCCCCTCCCCTTCTCCTTAACTCAGGATCGGGACTGTGAGATCTTAAGCCGGAGTTGTTGTGTGACATCCAGACCTGGATAAAAAATTGTTCTAAGACATTTTCAATAGACAAATTTGTAAAAAAAAAGTTAAAATCCATTCAGGTGCATGTATAAGTCTGCCTTTAGACTCCAAATATAAAAAATCTAGTGCTCAGAACATGACTTTCTCCATACAGAGTAATGAACGTGATTGCAATATCACTTACAAGTTGCTCAGGACAACAGCGTCCTCAAGAATAACTATCGGCAATTACACTTGTGAATAATTTTTAAACACTGAAAAATGTTCACAGCAAAAAATACTTTGAATCACTTTTCACAATGAAAAAACAAGAAGTTAACAAGATTGTAATTTGTTGATATGCATAACAAAACATTGATTACCATTGGCATTGCTATCATATGAAAATATTATCATAACAATAGAAACCAAGGTGTCACTTAGCGACATTCAATGTACTTAACAAATTCAGGTCAGCCAAAATATTACTGAAACAATCCATTCTATGAAAAATGTTCTAACGAAAACTTATAGAAAATTATACTGTCCACAACTTTGATAACAACAAATACTTGCATTAATGAAACCCTATAGGAGATATTTGTAAAATACAAAAAAATGATGAGAAAACCTCCACTTCGGGTTGACCACTTTCAGCCAAAATCTTACCAGACCTTGAATTTCTAATAAAAAATCTTAAATACAAAGTTTTGTGCTAATTAAATAAGTAGTTTTTGAGTAAAGAACATGCAGAAAATTCTATCACATACAGGCATTGAAAAAATGATGAAAACATGTTCAGGGGAGTTTGAAATTTAACGTATCTACCCGAATAGAAGCCGACCCCCCAAAAACTTACACCATTTTTGGCAAAAAAGTAAATTTCGTAGATTTTATGCTGAAGTGCGCTGTGCATGCATGCACAGCCTAGAATACATTATTCAAGATAGAAGAAAAGACTGGGAAATGGTATAGTTGTTGAAATTCTGAAATATTACTCCAATTAATAATTTTGCATTGTTGAATAATGTTCCATATTCAGTGACAATAATTTCATTCATCTTCATTTTCATAAAAGTTCAAATAAAGCAAAAGCGACCTTGACAAGATAATTTTTAATCCAAGTCTACTTCCAATAAAATTAGCAATTACATTGCCTTAAGAAATTTTATTTTTACAATTATACATGTTCCATGTAAAGTTTTATCGAAATTCAAAACAGTTGAGCATCCAAAGCCGTCATTGCATTTTGCATAATCGTCTGCGTAGTCAATGTACGTAATTTTAATAGATTCCATGAATGAGGTTTTAACATGCATATAAACATTACAATGGCTCTAGCAATAACTACAATAGTCAAGTAAAACTAATAGGAACTTCTTTTAATGGCTAATGAAAAATAATACAAATTGCTAACTATTCTTAATGGTACATATGCTTAGCCCTGAGAAACAAAAGAAAATATCCAATAGCATTTAGAAAAGAAAGAACAGGTAACAACTATAACAAAACTCAGGTACTGGTAAATTCAATATTCTAGCATTATTATTTATTCATTAATATTCATCATAGGTCTAATGTTTACTTTATGAAAAATATGGTACCATCATTTGAACATGACAGCAATGAGAGACTGTCATCTATGGGTGACTAAGAGACTAACCCCAAATTTTTTTCTCGGACTCACATTTAAGCTGAGGGGTGATTTTTTTCATGATAGATTCTGACAGAAAACATCAGCTCATATCTGGGAAGATATGGTATATTTCCGTTAAAATCTTGTACTTGATTTTGTTCACAAAAACAATACTTTCTCTGTACTGCATATGGAGAAAGTTACCATTCCATTCTACATAGATACACTTCTATAATTAATAAAATGTACCAATACATGAGAATATTCTTCCTTCTTGAAGAATTTAGCCAACTCAAGAATTGTAAAATACTAACCACTCTTTCCTTTTCTCTCACATAAGAAGTTATAAGATCGTGAAGAAAGAAGAAAGCTTCTGCATCTACTGTCACAAATATATGGTCTTCAAATTCCGTTATAAAACTGCAATCAACCACTGGCTTTTGATCTGTAAAATGACAACAAAATTGATATGTTAATCAAAATAACATAAATATTAAAACCCATGTGTTAATAAACCACCAGTGATAGTTCTGAAGAAAAATGTTCATTAAGAGAGGATCAACGAAATGGGAAGATGATTACTTGCAAATATGGAGTTCATTCAAAGAAAAATTAGCCATTGAGAAAGAGTATCCTTGAATAGGGGTGGGTGCTTAGAGAATTTTCACAGTATAGAAAGTCCTTGACTAACATCATTTCAATATAATCTCTAAGATGCTAGGGAAAAGTATCCATAAACATTATGCTGCTTCAATATAATATCATTTTTTTTAAAGTACAGTTATACCCTGTTTAACGCTGGGGATGTGTTCCTGAAAATGAGAGCGCTAACTGAATCAGCATTATGTGAGGTCATTTTAGTATAGTACTTAAGAAGATGCATTCCCAAAGTCATAATTTATTATCTATTTTCAAAATATTTGTATGGCCGCTCTTCTCTCTGATGCTCTAAAACTGTACTGTAAATAATCAATCCTTTATAATAATCTAAGAGGTTGATTAGCCAGAAATACACACAATAATCAATCCTTAAAGTGCAATGAAGCAGATCTGCTGCATACAAGAAATCGTGCAATATACCTACTAACTGTCCCAGCTTTTTTGCCATTTCCTCACACTGTAATAGAATCCACACATCCTCCCCTTATAATCAGTGCCCAATACCACCGATAGGTGTACAATTTCGTGAAATATGTAAATAAAACCATACGTTACTCTGCAGCCTGAGAACGTGGTGTTTCTCCTGCGGCTCATTTGATGATTTCGGTAGTTTCTTTCAATTATTTTGACTGAAAATTTTCTGCTACACACCAAAAAGGTGCAATAAAATCAAATCACATGTCTTGCAATATTTTATTATTTTTCCATAGCGTAAAACTTAAGAACTTAAAATTGTTAAATAGGAAACTTCACGATGATCCGGTAATTACCTAGTTCTTGATTTAGACCACCCACAAAAACATATAGAGAAAGTAAAAATTGGTCCGAGAACAAAGAGCGTTATAACGAATCAGCAGTATACAGGCCAGCATTGAACGGGGTATTACTGTACCTTAAATTGTCCAAATCATCATAGAGATTGCAGAATGAGAAATATAATTTACAAATGAATAGTAGTAGTAGTAGTAAATTAATATTACTTCAAGGACAATCAGGGGCATGGTTACTAACACCTGTCAATTGTTTTGAGCTTGTTTGGTAATGGATTTTGGAGCTTACTCTCTTGGTCCCTAACAACTACAGAGCAATCTCATCAAAAGAGTTGGACTAATTATTTATAAAATATTATCAAACAAATAAAAAGGAGGAGGAGAAGGTGCCTCTTCATTCTCTTCTTTTAAGACAACAACACAATAAATCACCATCTTCAGACAAAGAGAAAAGACAGTCTAGATTCTTTGCATGATTAATCCTTCCCCTCTTCACCCTGCACCTTTCCAGGCCTCAACATCTTTCACACTCTTTTTGATGAATACACAGGATTGCTTTTTTATAATCATTATTGATTTATTTAGTTTTTATATCCATGACAAAGAGTATCTCTTGCGTATATTTAATACAACTTAACTTAAGAACTATATATTTGTTTATTATAGTCTGTCATTTACTTGAACATGGAATAGCAGTTTGCTTGGAATGTTATTAACCACTCCTGCACAAAGGGCTGTATCTTCATTGATTTTTAAATGCAAATTTTTAGTTCTTCGATCATTTTCAGTCTTTGTTTGTTACTCAAATTATGAAATTGCATAAAGCCATGTTTTTAATACTCTTACAATTATTTATCGAGATAAGTACTCATTTTGTTAAGATTGGTTGCCACAAAGGTTGTTTGATATGCAACAATAAAAAACACAACTTTCTTCCGCTGTACTTGGCAGGCATGGAATACACTTCATAAACAGCTAAGTTACATTTTTAATATATATATTATATATATATATATATATATATATATATATATATATATAATATCCCTCCCTAAGGACTGCATAACCTTACAGAGGTGGGAGGGTTTGTGTACTCTTACGAACCAAAGAGCTATGCCGGCGGGAGATAATTCTCCTGGTAGGACCATCCAAGCCGGAAAGGTCTGAGGGGAAGAGTCAGACTAAGAAGCAGTCTTGGGGGTTTTACATCCCCCTGTGCAAGGGCAGCAGCTTGCACAGTACCTCTGTAGGTGGTGATCATGTGGATCTGAACAGCTACAGATGGGTAATCACTCTGTGAAACTGCGATGAGGAAAGCAAGGGGAAACTACCTCATTATATTTCCCATGATAGGCTGAAAAGCTGAAATACCTCTATGGATCTTTCTGGGGTAAAATATTCCGGAGGTAAAATAGTCCCCCAATCGGATCTCCGGGTGGGGACTACCCTAGGGGATGAACAGAGGAAATTTAACATTAATAGGAAAGCAAGTGGTGAGAAATTAAGAATAAGCACATGGAATGTTAGGACTATGAATTCAGGGGGTAAACTAGAGAACATAAAAAGGGAAATGAGAAGGAATAATGTAGGTATAGTAGGTCTTAGTGAAGTTCGGTGGGAAGGAGAAGGCGAGATAAATTCAGACGAATTTAAGATTATTTACTCAGGAGGGGAGAAAAAGGAAAGGGGAGTGGGGATTATAATGAGAAAAGAGATAGCTGAAAGAATTAGCAAGGTAGTGACAGTTAATGATAGATTAATAGCCGTAAAACTTCAGATGGAGCCAGTGGAAATGCTTATAATTCAAGTGTATATGCCAACGACTAATGCTGGCGACGACGAAGTAGATGAAATGTATGAACAGATTATGGAGATATTGGAGGAGGAGGGAAAAGGAAGGATCACCACCATAGTAATGGGAGATTGGAACAGTGTAGTCGGAGAGGGACAGGAAGATAACATAGTGGGAAAATATGGGCTAGGGAAGAGAAATGAAAGAGGGGATAAACTTGTGGAATTCTGCCATAGAAATAGATTAATTGTAACTAATACATGGTTTAAGCATCACCAGCGGAGACTTTACACATGGAGAAGCCCAGGAGACCAGAGACGATACCAGATAGATTACATACTAGTCAATGAAAGATTTAGAAATAGCATTAAAAATGTGAAAACACTACCAGGGGCAGATATCGATTCTGACCACAACCTTTTGGTGGCAAATATACAATGTAGACTGAAGAGCGTTAAGAGAAACGTAAGAGTTAACAAGAAATGGAACTTAGAGGAACTCCTTAAAAACAAGGAGGCTATCATGACTGAGCTGGAGGAAAGGTTGGGGGAGGGAGATGAAGAAAATAGGAAGAATGTAGATGAGGAGTGGAGATACATCCATAGCAACATTAAAGATGTAATGGAAAAGAAGGTAGGAAAGGTAACGAGTGAAAGAATCAAAAAACCCTGGATCACAGCAGCCATGCTGCAAAAAATGGAAGAGCAGAGAAAGTGGAAGAACATAAACACTGAAGAAGGCCAAAGAAAATACAAGGAGTTAAATAATGCTTTAAGAAGGGAAACAGATAAAGCCAGAGAACAGTGGATAAATGAGAAATGCGAGGAGATTGTCGAATGTGAAAGAATTTGTAGAACAGACCTCATGTATAGCAAAGCAAGGGAACTATTCAAGAAAAAAGCAAGAAAGATAGGACGTAAAGGAATCATGAACAAAAGTGGTAAAATAGTATCGGAGCCAGACAATGTAAAGAATGTCTGGAAAGAATACATTGAGGTTCTGTATGACAAAGAAGGAAAGCCAAGAAATATTGAATTAAATGAAGAAGAGGATGTGGAAGAAGATCAGCTAAGACCAAGTATTCTCGAGTCTGAAGTTAAAAGAGCAATTGATGACATGAAAAGAAGAAAGGCAGTTGGGAGTGATGATATACCCGTGGACGTTCTTAAGGTTTTGGGGTCTAAAGCAGTTAAGCAACTCACAAAATTTTTTAACCAAGTATATGATACTGGTGTATGGCCTGAAGATTTTTTAGATGTTGTGATGGTACCACTGGAGAAAAAGAACAATGCAAAATGTTGTAAGGATTACAGAACTATTAGTTTAATTTCTCATACAGCTAAAGTTCTATCCAGAATAATAACCAAAAGAATTGAATGTAAAATAGAAAAGGAGCTGCAAGATAATCAGTTTGGTTTTAGAAGAGGAAGGGGGACTAGAGATGCTATAGGATGTATGAGGATGATGATAGAAAGAGCGCTAGAAGTCAATAAAGATATGTATTTTTGTTTTGTAGATTGGGAGAAAGCTTTTGACCGAGTGAAATGGGATAAGATGCTGGGTATATTAAACAAAATAGGAATAGATTGGAAAGATAAAAGACTGCTTAAAAACCTTTACTTCGATCAAAAGATTAGAGTCAGGGTTGAAGGAGAAGAAACAGAAAGTACTTCAATAGGGAGGGGAGTGAGGCAGGGTTGTCCTATTTCACCAGCGATATTTAATATGTATGCAGAAACAATAACAGAAGAAGCGTTGATGGAAGAGAAAGGATTTAAGATAGGAGGTGAAAGTATTACCACCATTAAATACGCAGATGATCAGGGCTTAATAGCAGAAGGCGAGAAAGAGCTTCAGAGGATGACAGACAGACTAGTTGAGGTTGGCCAACAATATGGAATGAAGATCAATACAGAAAAAACGAAAGTCATGGTGGTTTCAAAGGAACATAAAGAATTAAATATAATGGTAAATGGCCAAAAATTGGAACAAGTAAGTAGTTTCAAATATCTCGGCAGTATTTTAGCACAGGATGGAAGTAGTACACAGGACATCAGAAGTAGGATTGCAATGGCAAAAGCAGCATTTAACGAGAAGAAGGAGCTTCTTACAAGCAAGAAAATAAATCTAGAAACAAGGAAGAAATTAGCAAAATGCTACATATGGAGCATAGCTCTTTATGGTGCAGAGACGTGGACGATAAGGAGAAAGGAGGAAAAATATTTAGAAAGTTTTGAGATGTGGGTATGGAGAAGAATGATGAAAGTGAAATGGACAGAGAGGAAGAGAAACGAAGAAGTATTAGAAATGGTGGGAGAAGATAGGATGCTAATAAAAACAATCAGGAAAAGAAAAGCAAATTGGATAGGGCACATATTGAGAAGACAGTGTTTACAAAGGACGATCTTAGAAGGAAAAATTAGTGGAAAAAGAGGAAGAGGGAGAAAAAGAATAGGAATATTAGATAATATAAAGCAGGGATATACTACTTATAGAGGTATAAAAGAGGCTTCTAGGGAGAGAGAGAAATGGAGGCAGCGATTCAGTTAAAACCTGTCTTCGGACAGAAGCATGATGATGATGATGATATATAATATAATATATAATATATATATATATATATATATATATATATATATATATATATATATATATATATATATATATAAGATTATAAAAATAATTTCTCAAGTGTTAATGGACTTTTGGGTAACCCTGTATATATCGTTAAATCTATGGGAAAATTTGTTTTGATTTACATCAGCTCTTTAATTTCTTGTTTTCTGGGAATGCACCCACATGAATTAATGCCTATGCACATAACATTAAAACCTTAAGTTAGCATTTCAAGGTTGAGATACATGGAGACAAAATTTAAAATTTAAAAAAACGTTTCCATAGAAGATGAATGTCTTACCTGCAACATCTGGTGTTCTTGCAGTCTGCAAGTGTTCTGTCTTTAGATGAAGTTGAAGAGATGGAAGAGCAAAGATAACCTCACGGGTATGGTTAGGATCTTGGAGTTTAATGGTACTCCTTCGTTCAGTTCCAGTGGATGAAGGCATTCCCACAGAAGAAGGAGTTTGGGAGGAAGAGGCGGCTGCAGATGCATGCGATGGAGGCATCGAACTTGATGACCCACCTGATCCTCCCTCGTATTTTTCCCGTTCAAGGCTTGGAAACCGATCAACAGCTGTGAACAGTTTCAGGATTATTCAACCAACAATATCCAGATGGAAACTTGTAGCAATTATGAGCAACTCAACTAATGTATAGTTTGAAGGTTTTTTCAATATCAATTTTTCTGTTTAGAACCTTCAATGTGGTTTGGACTCAAAAACTCCATTTTCCACTGCAGGGAAATTAGTTAAAAGAAATAAAATATGGTAATAAAATACTTATCTTATACTTATGCTTTTTAATTAATATTTTAATACAGGGTGTCTGAGAAAGGTGTGAAAAAAAGAAAAATTAATATACGGAAAAATAAATGTTATACTGAGAAAACTATCTGACCAATCAATAGCATATAGCTCCCAAGTTATTTTATAATGGTATCAATGGTTTACCTACAGCGCATTCATCATTAACATGAATCACTTTACCTGGTCAAGGCGATGATTCAGCAGGTGGGCTGCATTTTGTGGCTTGCGGAATTGAAATCTGTTACACGTGTTCAGCGTAAGTTTCATGGAGGTTCAGCACCAACCTACAACTCCATTAAGAAGTGGGATAGACGTTTGAGGGAAACTGGTGTTCTTAATGACAAGTCGCCAGGACGTCTGAGAACATCCAACAAAGATGAGGAACACATTAGACAAGTGTTTCTCCATAGTCGACACAAGTCGATCCACACAGCAGGCAGGCAGCTGCATCTACCCCGCTCTACCATTCATGATGCTGTACACAAACATTTACGATTACGTGCATACAAATTGCAGTTGTACATCAAACCAATAGAACATGTTGCCAGGAAGAGATTTTGTGGACAAATGCTTCATAAAATTGACAGTGATGAGGGTTTCCTGAACTCTGTATGCTTTCTTGATGAGGCAACATTCCATTTTAATGGTATCGTGAATAGGCATAACTGCAGAATCTGGGTTAGCAAGCCACCTCATCAAATCATCGAACATCAGAGGGACACAAGGTGATTGTGATTGCAACAGTGACAGATGTTATGCTTGTGAATATGTGGCGCGAGACTGAATATCGTTTCAATGTGTGTCGAGTTACGAATGGTGCCCATATTGAAATGTGGTAGATGATAAAAAAACTGGAGACTTATGCTACTGATTGGTCCGATTCATTTGTGTGTGTAATATATATTTTTCCATGTGAATTTTTCTTTTATTTCACACCTTTCTCGGACACCCTGTATATTTCTAGGAACCTTAAACATTTATATGAAAACTTAGTTGCTTGTCACTGTAGATAGTAAAGATTCATTACATAAAGCTGAAAACCGTCATAGCATTTTTAAATTGCACTGGAGTACAAACATTTCATTCATTATGAAAAAACACTTTATTCTTGATTACATCAATCCAAAATTGACATCATTTTCTGAAGAAATTTTTGAGAAAACTAAATAATATAAAACAGGCATTTAAGATCAAACTTGCTTGACAAAACATTTTCAAATTCGAATTGGCTGTTTTACAATTAAATGACTCCACATATAATTGTGCCACAGGTGTCAAAGCAAAGGGTGTATCAATAGACAAGTTGCAAGTCGATATTTGTTTTCAATATTTTTTAAATTGCTGGATTGTAATATTTGTATATATGGTTATAAATGTGATGTTTGTCTTCTGTGGCTCACAGCTAAAAGCTTCATTTCTGTAATGATGAATGCTTGGGAATGATGTTTTTTATCCTTCCCCAAATTACAGAATTCCCTCTCATGGTATTGACCTTACAGCAAGCTTACAAATATAACTGAATTATGTATACAAAGCACATGAAATAACTCACCATCTATCTCACTACCAGCAAATGCATAGTGAAACCACTCCTGCAAAGTGCGAAACTGTGGTGGAAAGAGGACATTGCGACTCATTCTGCACACAGTTGCCATGCTATGATGCTGTGCTTGTGGTTGCTGTTCATTACCCATTGTCATTCCAAGACTGAATGTAAGGGTTTGGACTACATGTACATCTTGTAGCAGCCCAGGTGTTTCAGAAATAACATCTCCTAATCATAAAGTTAAGACAGATTTTTAAAACAGTTTCATGAAGAAAAATTAAAGCAGCAACCAGGATAAAAAGGCAAATTAAATTAAAAAATTATAAGTAATTATTTTTGGACTAAGCTCATAATTTTATGCTTTTAAGCTTCATTATTTTAAAAATCATAACACAAGTTATATCATCGAATTTTATATATTATAGCATGACAATCCCAATACATCAGTTTAATAACATTTTCAGATTGCTTCAACTATTATGGAAAAGATAGATACCAATGCCATCCTATTAAATAATATATCTCAATGGTAGTATGACTTACATCTGTAGCATGAAATATTGTTACATTTTGATTTCGTAGAAATGTAATATAAATTTGTAACATAAAAAATAATAAAATTAATGAAGAAGCTGAACAACAACAATTACAAAATTTCATTTTTACCTTCATGAGATGGTGGAATCTCTTGAGCTTCAGTTGCAAATGATATGCATGGCTCTTTCAGACTAAATAAAGCCCATGATTTGGATTTGAAGTTGATACCATGGAAGCATGCTAATGAAATGTTGTTGCCTGAAATGAAATATGGTAAATTTTAAGTATGAAAATAGTATAAAAACAATTCTTTACTCAAGACTTGCATTTTATTCTTAAAGATAACTCCTACTAATTGCTGATCTGACAGGGCAAAGTTCACAAAGCACATTCTCTGTTAACATTAATATAATTATAAAGTAAGCATGACAATTTTATAAAGCATAAAATTAAGCAGTCTTGGTGGAAGTAACAGCTCTTTCACTACAAATCTTTTTGCAAGATAAAAGATAATTTTCACAGTAAACCTAATTTATTTTACCAAATTTTTATTATGAGCTAGCGTCACTGTCCGTCAAATATGACGGGTATGCATGAACTAAAATTGAAATAAAAATTAATGAAACAAACTTTTATATGCACTAAAAAGTAAACAATAAATATAAAATTCACATAATTGAGTGTTCCAGAGATAAAAATTGTTTTGGGGGAATAGAAATTGTATGACAAAGTCATACATTATGCTATACAATTCTTATACGCCCCAAATTATTTTTAATTTATGGAACATTTAATTTTGTCCCTCTCTCCCTCTCTGTCTCTCTCCTCCTTTCTTTCTTCCTGTCTCCTTCTCTCTCTAGTATTAAAGCATTCAAAGCACACATTCCTTAAGCATTATTTCAACTGTTGATGGCATAACTTTGTGGAGTAATTCCTTTGTGGAGTAATTCCATAATATGAAATAAAATAATGTAATTTTCCACTATTTAGCATCATCATCATATTCTGTATCACCTGATGATGATGCTAAGCATCGAAACCTAGGTTGTGTTATAATATAAAATAGTGGAAAATTATATTGTTTTATTTCATACTAGCTGAAATGCCCGGCTTGGCTCAGGAAAGATTTTTCTGTTAAGTTGCAAACGATTTTTATTATTTATTAATTGTGGTAGCTCCGCTTTAAAAATCTTGATTTCATTATGGTATTTTGTAAAAACCATATATATAAAATTTAGTTGACATCCGTTAAGCCAATTACTTCCAAATCCATAGTTACTGAAAGTTTAATTTGTAATTGTGGCACCCCTGTTTAGTTGATCCGGTCCAAATATGGTATTATGGCTTTATATATATATATACCTGAGGAGAGAGAGTATGATTAAAGACGTGTTAGAAGGAAAACTAGATGGGAAAAGGGAAAGAGGTAAGAAAAGGTTTCAGCTGATAGACGATTTGAAAGGGAAAGAGAGTTATCAAGATATAAAGAGGACAGCGGAAAATAGGAGTATATGGAGAACCAAGTTTAACCAAGAATAATCACGGACCTGTCTACGGACAGACTACCTATGATGATGATATATATATATATATATATATATATATATATATATATATATATATATATATATATATATATATATATATATAATATGGTTAAAATCGATGCGGACAGTTCAACACAAACACTTGTACAAAGAAAATTTTGGCATCCCTGCTTTCTATATCTATCCTACAATAATAATAATAATTTATTCCTCTGGAGATCTGTGTACAGATATAAAATCTTAATTTTGTTTTTCTTTTATGTTGCACAACTCCTTAATACAATATTTCACTGAAATCGGTTCGGCCAATTTCATCCAAATTCATAACTATCGAAAAGTTTAACTTTGCAATTGTGGCCCCCTACTTAGTTAATCAAGTCAAAATATGTCATTTTGGTCATGAATTTATGTGTAAATTCTATGTACCAAATTTGGTTGAATTCGGTTCTGCCAATTCATTCCAAAAGCATAATTACCGAAAAGATTTATTTTGCAATTGCGGCACCCCTACTCAGTAGATCCGGTCCAAATATGTCATTTAGTCATGAATTTATGTAAAGATTCAATGTACCAAATTTGGTTGAAATCAGTTTGGCCAATTACCTTCCAAAAGCATAACTACAGAAAATTTTATTTTGCAATTGTGGCACCTGTGCTTGGTCTATCCAGTCTAAATATGTCATTTTGGTCATGTATTTATGTGAAGATTCTATGTATCTACTAAATCTGGTTGAAATCGGTTCAGCCAGATCTTCCCTGATATATGCGTACAGGCAGACGGACATTGCCGAAATTTAGACCGACTGTTTCATGGGGTTCAAAACATTGATATTAGTGGAGAATTCGTCAAAATTGGTCAATTGGTTGCTGAGATATCTTTAAAAAACCAACATTTGGAACAACAATGGGGACCCTCGGGGGCCAATTTGAATTATTTTTAGCACTGCAACTCTCAGGATCAACCTAAAGCTGCTGCCAAATTTTGAAGCTCCTACGCTTATTTTCTGAAGAGTTATGATTGCCACAGATACACAGACAGCTTTTTTTATTAAGATTATTCCTTATGCATATAGTATAAAGATTAAGGTGACAATACAATCTCACGACATTATATATCCTTAAAAAGCTTAAATTTTTCCAATAAATATGAAGATAAGGACATCATCATGTAAATCATCAGCCTTACCATGCAGTTCCATTGTCCCTCCAAGCACTGTTCCTGAATGTGGCAGAGGGAGCGCAATTGTGGGTAAGCACAAGCCACCGACTTCCCTCAACACCCTCTGCCAGTGACGATGATGTCGAGCATCCTGCAAAGATGCAGCTGCTCCACCAAGGGCTCCTGAAGCTAGTGGATTAGATAGGAGTAAATTTAAAAAAGCCTTTAACTCAGAAATATATAGCAAAAAAGGAGTTAGACTATAAGTAATAGCACATCATATTAATCACTGTCCATAAAATCAAAACAGAAATATTAAGTCAAATCTTAAATTTTTGTAAATTATCATTACTTTGGATTGATAAGAAAAACTCAGTGAAAACAAAGTGTGAAGATAAACCCTATAATGAAAACTCAGTAATTCAGTCTATCAAATATTCTGTAACCCCTCAGAAAATACAATAAAACAAGAAGTCAAAACCAGGACTAATGCAGGCTGGTTTCCTGAAGTTGACGTCCCAAATTTATTAATTAGGTATATTGACAGGAAATGTTTCAGTATGTGTTAGTCATTCCAAGGAATTCTCATACCATAAATACTACTTGTAGTTCATCAATGATAGAGAAAATTGGAAAACAAATTAATAGAGCGTTATCAGATTTAAAATACTAAAAACAATGTCAAAATCTCTTTCTGACATATTTAGCATATTTTTTTAAATAAATGAATTTAATAAATGTTACTGTTTATATGCTAATATTTTTTAATCAACTGTCCATTGATAAATAGTCGAGCAGAAAAGAAGTGAAGATATAAAAATGAATTTTTATAACCAACTTTTATATAGTTAATACTTTAATATGAATCAACTCTATAATATAATTATGATAACCTTTTTGCTTGCATGGCATAAAAATTTGCAAAAGTGTCTACCAGCTCTTGAGTGATATGGGAGTCTCTCTATTTAAACTTGAATCTTTTTACAGTTGTGAGAATAGTAGACAGAAGTAGAGAACTCAGTGACAAACGTAAAAATGTTTGGTATATAAGTAGTAAGAAGTTTGATAGTATCTTTTGTTTCATTAATGAAAATACTGACTTATCCGTTCATATTGCTTCAAATTAATGAAAATATATTGCTAGTTCAGAGTAATTCAGCTTTAGATACTAGTAGGAGGGAAACTTGAATATTTCATATTTTAGTCACCTAACTTAAATGACAAAAATAATAAATTGTTTTTTCCTAACATCACATCAACCATCCATATAAAACCACTGTATAAGTATAGTTAGCTGAAGAATTGCTAAGCTACAACACAACACTTTACAGTGTTTTATTTAAATTTGTTCA
Source organism: Tanypteryx hageni (assembly GCA_028673005.1). NCBI lineage: Eukaryota > Metazoa > Arthropoda > Insecta > Odonata > Petaluridae > Tanypteryx > Tanypteryx hageni. The sequence goes on along the minus strand of CM054114.1, from coordinate 50,326,681 downwards.
AATTAACATCCTTTACAACAGTATTACCTATGTTAAATACTGAAAAAAGGAATATGATACTTAAATGTGAGGGCTTTTAGAAAAATGCAATAAAAACTGGTCTTAAAGGCCTATAATTAGAAAAGATTTCATCCAAAGTAAAAAATAAGCCAAGTGAACAGTTCCAAAGAATAAAATTATGTTCATGGCACAAACTACATAAATATAGTCATCTAAAGTAGTGTTCAAATGAGTTTTCAATGTGAACTATTCTGAAAAGATCGCATTAATGGTTATTAATAGTAATGCATTACGAATGTGATTATAATGTAATAATAATAAAATGCCTGTACAAGGCAATATTATAAGAGGAGCGGTAATAATTTAATAATAATAATAATAATAAAATTCATCAAAAGCTTACATATACCTTGATTTTCCAGACGTATTTCTTGATGAAACTCAGAGAAAACAATTTTTAGAATTATCTTAAATGAATAAAGATAAAAATTTTTAAGATAAATAAAAACTTACTATCAATAATAATTATGATAAATAAAAACCTACAATTATAAGCAGAAATAACCCTTCAAAAAACGTAGGAATACTAGTATCAATACAAATCCATAATAAAATAAAGTTCTCTTACACTATCAACAATTAGATAGTTTAGATTAGATTGTTTAATCTCATTGCTATGATTGACGCTCGTCTCTCTTCCCATGCGAATTCAAATACACATTTATCGCAGTGCCAAGCCAAAGACCTGGTGGCCAAAGTGACTAAAACCCTTGTCTTATGCAAGGTAAGGTGGTTCAAACCCGGCAAGCAGCTTTGGATTTTTTTCAGATTAGATGGGGTCCAAAATATATATATTAAGCAAAGTTAATATAAAATTTGGTAATAATCCATTTGTTCACTCATCTATGCTCAAGCCTAGTTCAGTAATAATCGTCTCCATTCCGATAAATAAAATAAATCCGATAAAATGCTAAAAAACTGTTTTAGTAGAAATTCAGGAAAATAAAATCAATTATCAAAATTCGGTGATAAAAATTAGAATCTACATTCTTTTTCCCTTAGAACAATACAAACCTCGCTCTGATATCACAATTTAAAGATATTTTAAAGTATTAAAGAAAACATCTATGCATGACTTCCTATATAAAACAAATAGGGTAAAAACGTTCCTGGAATCGAACCAGGACTTCAATCTTCGCAAAATAAAATACAGCCCAGAGGTGGGTCCTGGCAACACGACCCTCATACAAAGTTTCATGAAAATCGGTCCATTGATACAACAGTTGTTAGTAGGGGACACACACACAAACACACAAAGGCAGGACCATTTCCTTTGGAAACCAGCCTAAAAACTCTTAACAACACAAAACTGGTGGCCAATAAAGACAAAAAATGAAAAAAAAAACAAGAATTCAATTGTGATGAGAGGCAAATACCCTCTATTGAATGATTATAAAATTACCATCTGCGGAAGATGCAGCATTAGGCATTCCAGTGGGTGGCCCCCCAGCCATGAGGTTAGATGAGGTGACTTTTCTCTTTAAAGGTGCCTTTTTCCTAAGACTAGGCCTCTGCTGGGGCCATGGCTGAAGACTTGAGAATACCCGTTTGCTACTCTTAAATTGTTGTGAAAAGAACTCCTCCAGTTTGTAAAACATCTTAAGGAGATCGGCTGTGGTAGACTTGGAAATCATCAGTTGCAGCTGATCCCAACCTAAATCGCCATGCATGAAAATCATGGCTGGCCTATAGTAGGAATAGAAATAATAATAATCAATTATAGTTTCTTCCATTGTCAAATGAAAAATCAATATGCAAAGTAATACTTATGTAAGTTATACTTTAATGTATAGAAATAAATGCATATACAAACCTATACACATATTAATTGTCTTCTGGCTGCCATTACTATGCACTATGACCAACACAAATTCTACCAACATGATTTTGGTTAAACATGATTTTTAAAGTAAGGCTGGTTTTCGACTAACACCACTGGTCGTTCAGTTTAAAACAATTTCTCCACGACTTCTCTACAATCGTGGAAACGTATAGAAAACGTAAACAAGTTTAGACATGTTTGGCCCACTCTTGCGGGATGCTTAGTTGAGAGAGAGACAGAGCAATCAGGAAGCAAGAGCTAGATGTGGTAAATGGAAGCATAATTTCCTATTGACTTCTATTATATAATGTGAGATACGAACCTACTGCATAAAGTCTTTCCTCAAATACAATGTACATGTTCTTTAGAACATTCATCATGGAAAGCAGTGCTCCAATTGGAAAATTTTAACAAACAGAATGTTAGTAACTGGAACATTCTGATCTGATTTTTTAACAATGGAAATGCTATATTGTATCAAGCTACTTTGTATCAATTGGAATGAAGTTCCCACATGTTTCCATCCAATTCGAGCTCTGTTTGGGAGTATAACAAGTTTTGACTTGTTCCACTAGGTCGGCAAATATATTCCCTCATACGCGAGGCATACATAAGAGTGAGAGAGATCGGATTGCCATCACATCCACTTTAACCCCAGTACCAACATACATTATTTAGTAATTAGTGAATTTGATCCTGTCAAATAATGTTTTTGATTTATTTTTTTATTTTTTATACTGATGGCAAGTAGGTAATTATTCTTAACACCCATGTATTAGGAATGAATGAAGGAAATAAACCTAGCACCTTTAAAAATCAAAACTCCTGTGTAAACATATGGGAAAATATAATTGCCTTCTGGAGTCGAACCTGGGACACTTCCATAAACAAAAATGGTTTTTCCAGAGTCTCCTAGTTGGCAGAAACAAAATGGCATTTACAGTATTTCTCTATGACAAACTATTCAAGAGATAAAAGGGAGCGGGACAGATAGATAGACAGACAGATGGATGGATGGAAAAACATAATATATAAAGCTCCTGAATTAAAATTTTTTTCTTGGATAACTAATCATTTTGAAAATACATACCTTTTGGTAGGGACAAAAGCATCTGAAGGACGGCGGCCATGATGAATTTTCCATTCATCACGCAGGGAAACATCGAGAGAACTAACTCGTGACATTAATACTCCAGTTCCCATGTAGTCAAGACGCAGCTCAACTGCAAAGAGCTTTAACCCAACTGTATGGTCAGGTTCTATGCCTGGATCTTCCCGAATATGCACTACCAATGAAAACAAAGACAAAATTTTAATTTTAAATACACAAGGCAAGATTATATTAGGTATAAAAATGTTAGAAAAATACTTCACTAGCAGAGTATAAACCTGTTCTCAGAGAAATGGCAAATTTTGGTATAAAATTAATATTTTATAAAAAGTAAGGAAAAGTAAATTGCTTTCTCTTCTCAAGCATACAAGAGGAAGAGGAATAAACATTTAAGCAAAACTTCAGGGCTGAAAAGTTTAGTACCAACTATAATATTTTAAAACCTTGAAAATATGTTGACTCTAATCAGAAAATTGAGCATTAAAAATAGAACAGGCCAAGTTGAACAAGCTAAAAAAGATCTAAAAACATCAAAATATACACATTTTTTAAATCATGGAAAACATTAATAGACCATGCAAATAATTATGCAAAAATGCTTATTCAATAGGCAGTCAACGCTAAATTTTAATTAGTAAATTGAGAAACTACCTAAGAGAACATGAATAATTTTAAATGAATAAATTACACAAATATGGCAATTTAGCACAGATAAAAAATATACCCTTACCAAAGGTATCAATTCTGCTTAGCTCTATGGTTCCACCAACTATACCACCTTTAGCATCCAAACTAGAACCTCCTAGTCCCATTCCAATGAACACATTTTTATGACCATTACTGCCAATAGACAATCGGCCCTCAGAATGAAAATCTTTGGTCAGCCACCTTTAAAGGAAAAGACGAATGTTAATTATCACCACAAAACATTCCATATAAGATGTAATACATTACTAATTTTTAATGATGTAATATTTATGAAATGTATTTAATCCAGACAACATATGTAGGCACATTTTCTAAACCAAATAACAATACAAAATAATGAAAGATGACAACATTATAAGACTCAATTAATTTCAATATTTTAAATGAAGAAGAATACTTTCAAATGACCAATAAGATAAGATAAACCAAAAACTATTCTGAAGAGGAAACAGATATAGCAGCCTAAAATTTTATTAGCTACTAGATAATTACCCAGGCTTTGCCCTAGTTTTAGTTCCTAATTTTTCATGTGCATATCACTCAATAATATTTATATTCAAACTCAAAGTACTCTCAAGATGAGTAATTGGTATGGACAAATTAAATATAGACTCAAATTTGATACCTCCCTCCCCCACCTCCTCCCCTCCAAAAATCAAGGTTCTGGCACCGACGTGCATATCCTCTCTTTAATATGTATACAAAGTTTTAAGACTTTACGTTTCTTGGTTCAACATTGATATTGGTGGAGGATTCATCACAATTGGTCAATTGGTTGCTGAGATATCTTCAAAAAACAGAAATTTGGACTGACTGATCCATGGGGAACCCTCGACCCTGTGGGCCGATTCATATTATATTTGGCACTGCAACTCTCATGATCAACCTGAAGCAGTATAATAATTCTGGAGATAATCTGGAAGACTTATTCAGAATATAAAAAAAATATGAAAAAAGGATCAACTTCGAATTATCATTCGATGGTTGAGAAAAAGTAAAATTCGTTCACATCTTTTAATTATGACTCAAAAATATATCTCACCAAAACATTGATATTAGTGAAGGTTTCATCGAAATCGGTCAATTTGTTGCCAAGATATATAAAAAATGAAATTTGGACCGGCCCTTTCGACTCCATGGTTTTATCCATTTATGACTTGAAAATGTGTAACATGAAAACATTGATACTGGTGGAAAATTAATTAAATTCAGTCAATTGATTACTGAGATATCTTTAAAAAAACCGAAATTTGGACCAACCGTTCCATGGGGACCCTTTAACACTGTGAAATTTGGACAAGCCCTTACATTACGAATCTTCGACCCTGTGGACCGATTTTGTCTATTTTTAGCTCAAAAATGTCTCATCAAAACATTGATATTGGTGAAGGATTCATCAAAATTGGACAATTGGTTGCTATGATATCTTAAAAAAAAACAGAAATTGGACTGACCGTTCCATGGGGATCCCTCGGACCCCATGGGCCGATTTAATTTATATTTGGCGTTGCAACTCTCATGAACAACCTGAAGCTGGTGTCAACTATTGAAGCTACTACCATTATTTTCTGATGAGTTACGACTGTCACAGACATCTTCTTTTATTATTATAGACTGCTCAGCTAACATTATCAAAGATAACATGTATTGCACAGACCTATATTTATAATTTTCTAGGCATTTAATTCTTCAAGTGAAGGGCAATGTTGCCAAGAAGCAGATGTGACACAAACTTAGCTGTTAACCCTTAAAAACCACATTTAAATGGCAAATTCTGATGCATGCTGCTGGGATTTATATCACCTAACTGAAAAATTAAATAATTTCATAAAAATACTTGTATCTTCTAAACTACTAATCAGAATATATTCAAATAAAGGGCATTTTGTAGGAAAAGCAAGCTCAAATTATGTCATGAAATGCTTTTTACAGAAAAAATATTTTATTGTTATATAAAGGTAACCAAACCTATGAGACGACAAAGAATGCCTGAATCTGCCATCGGGATAGTCCCTTTCCTACCATTTTCACTTAATAATACATTTTGAAGAGGACAAATAATATGCTTCCTGTGTTCCAGCTTCAGTCGGGTAAAGAAAAACCTTTGTTTGATGGCTATCATATAGAGAGATGAACCAGGCACAGCTTTGTCATAAAGGTTTAGACATCTTGAATCATAAAAATTATATCCAATCCCTAGGTTGCCTAATTGCAAAGGTAAGACCATTACCTAGAGAGCATTGGACATAGTTTGATGCTACTCAATATATAAAAGAGCATAAATCATTGCAGTGGCATACCAGAAAATCTGGGGTCACCCCGCAGCAAACAATACAGGGCTCCCCTATGAATATCTTAAATATTTTTCAAGCTGAATTACCTATCATTGTCTGTATATTAAAAGAAGAATTCCCCCTCCATCACAGAAATGCTGCTGATATATTGAAAAGCATGAACTTATAAAAATTATAGTGATAAGTCTTTCTTTTATTAACTTTAATGCATTAGGAGAAATGGGTTCAAAATATTATATTATGCATAACAATCCTTATCATGACACAGAGAGACAAGAAAAATAAGTCATATTCATTACTCTGTGACATTGAGTATGCTAATGGAGCAGTGGTTGAAATACTCATCAATGGTTTCAAGTATTGTGGGTTTGATTCCCGGACGAGGTTGGTTCATGGCTAAAAAATATGACAAGTATTCCTTTGAAGAGGAAGTGAAGCCGTTGATCTCATGTATTGTACAATGCCAGTGCACTTCAAAGAACCGCCTTCCATATGGGGCATTGGGTAGTGGCAAAATTTCCAGGTGTTGGAGCTAAGCCCCTGGCATCTGTGATTAACATCCCTTAGGGGGTCTAGGAAAAGCTGACTTTTGCTGATGTGGGGGAGGGGATATGACCAATGCTTACATAAGATTTTATATTAAAGAAAGTTTTTACTTTTTATGTGAGGTTTACAAATCATGACAGCTCATCCACAGCAAGCTTTCATCTGCTCCTTATCTGCATTTCACCTGACATTAGGATTCTTTTAGCTATATTTAACTGATTTTTTGGTAAACATAACTTTACCTTGTTTGCTCTCATAAATCTTTCCTCATTGTGCTTTAATGAGCATTATAATGCATTACAATGCTATAACAAGGCATCAGAAAGTATTGCCATACATAAGTATGCATTTTCTAATTTTTGTTGAAAAAGGGAGGTACAACGAAATCTTATATAAGATGAGGGGAGATCACCCAAATGCTGATGGCTGCTAACATGGGAGGACAGTAGGTCAAAAATAGCTAAACATTTGCTGTTGTAATACTTGAACAGCCCACTAGTGAATAAATATGATCTGTAAAATCTTATGTGCTATCAGGGGGGGCTCGTGGTGTCGAAAATAAGGGGGGCTGCAAGTCATCCAAAATCTATCTATGTACCTATATATAAAAACAAAAACTTACTTCATGATGATATTGGAGGCTTAAAGTAGTGACTACCGGACCGACCGGTAATTGAAGTCATATCATCATCCTTGATAGCGCTGAATAGTGTACGCAGAACTCATATACTTCACTCAACAAGTAAATGCACACAATATACACAAATAAGCACAATAATCTTCCCTAACTATATGTAACACTCAAAAAGTGTTGACACACATGAAAATACATTGGCCTAAGAGCAAGAGACGTTTGAAGGCATATAATCATAGCCTAAATTTTGCAGTGGTTTTCATGCCGAGAAATGCCTCTTATCAGCATCATAAAGTCGTATTGTAGAATTTGCAATTCCCTTTTTAGGTTTCTTAAAGCGGGCATCAGATGCCATCGTCAGAACGGTTTGAATGATTGGGGAGCCGCATAAACCTTGGAGGTTGCAGGGCCTATTAGTAGGCCCCTGGATCACCATGTCACCAATGGAGTAGCAAGCATATTTTACTATATGGCATTTTAGACGTGCTTTTCCCTCATATATATGTAGTGCCACCTATTGCTTAAGGTTTAATAAAGCAATCCGAGTCCTTTGAAAATAACATCTCTCAAATTTCTACAAATCCACTGCACAGCATTCACACTCACATGACATTCCCCATTACATTTCCCATATTCATGTGGACATTGAGCTTGGTAAAATTGACGGCAAAAAGAACAAGCGTCTCCCAGGCAGCCGGAGAGGTGGCAGATGTACTTGATGTTTCTCCTTTTGATTCACTGCTAGTGTCTGCCTCGTCCCTGAATTCTCTGACTCCAACTCTCCTTGGTACACCATGAAGTAAGCCCAAAGGACGTTGATGAGAAGGTGGACTGGTGGTGCCACCACGGCCATGTTTGTAATCTGCCGCACTCCATGAGCTCCTCACTGTTTCAAAGTAAGAATAGCATAAAATAAATTTATTTTAAAATTAAACATTGCTTTAGTAATTCAAAGTTTTTTAGAAAATACCACATTTGGATGATAAAATTTATTTGTGAACAAATTTTCAAACTAAAACTTACTAAATGCCAATTTAAACTGTTGAACCAATTAGGGACGGAGCAACACCACGGTGGTGTTAGGGTACCGTCCTCTTCTGCCCTCTTGTGTGGGGTATGTTCATTACCTGTAGTTCCTTTTTTTGGCTAGCAGCTTACGGACAGTTTTAAGTTTCGTCCTGTGAAGTCGCACGTGTTTTTCTTAAGCGGTTACGTGTTTTTAAACTTAGCCCTTTTTTAATTTGACAATGGCGACGAAGAGAAAATAGTGTGAGGATCACAAACTGGATTTATTGTTTTCTATACCAGATGATGGAGTAAAAAGTGATATATCCTCTATCGATAGTGATATTCAAGAGGAAGAAATTCCTGAACCCTGTGAAAATATTTCACCTATGAATCCAATGGTGAAATTGAAGAGATAGTTCAACAGGCTAATAGAAGCAGATTGACTTGGTCCAGAAGAGGTTTGATAAATTTAGGCACTAGTCTCTCTCAGTATACACCTGGTCCTAATGCTTACTTACCAGAAAATTCTTCGCCTTTAGATTATTTTGTTATTTTTTACAGGCGATATGTTGGACCATTGCATCAAGCAGACTAATTTGTATGCCTTGCAAAAAATGTCAACTGCTGGCAGAGGTGGAAATATTTGGGAAGATCTTACATTAGATGAGTTGAAAGCTTGGTTAGGTGTTATTTTTACAATGGGATTTCATGATCTTCCAAGTCTGAAAGACTATTGGTCCACAAATAGGGCATTGAATGTATCAGGTGTATCAGAAATCACGGCAAGGGATCGATTTTTGTCAATTTTGCGGAATTTTCACGTAAATGATAATTCACGGCAGCATCTACAAGATAGCTTAGATTTTGATAAACTCTACAAAATTAGACCTATTCGGGATAGTTTGAATTGCAATTATAAAAAATATTATAACTTTTCTGAGTATCAGGCAATAGATGAAGCGATGGTGAAATTTACTGGTCGCTCTTCAATGAAACAAGGGACAATTAAAAAGAATAATTTGGGTTTGGGTGGAAATGTCATGATGCAACTTGCAGAGCCTCTCTTTGGGTCAGACTGCACCCTTATTTGCAATAGATATTTTATGTCACCAGATCTATTTATGGAACTCTCCAAAAAAGGTTTGAGAGCCATAGGTACTGCAAACACCAACTGCGTTGATTATCCCAAAGAATTGGTAGCAAACACAAAGGACTGGAAGCAAAGTAACCAAGGGGACTGTGAGTGGCTCTCCTCCACCCCACTCATTTCCTTAGGCTGGTGTGACAAAAGGTCTATATTCTTTTTGTCATCAGGTTATGATTCACCCACATACCCAATGCATTCTGTGAAAAGAAAGGAGAAGGATGGGTTGAAGGTGGAAGTGTGCTGTCCTGAGATTGTGAGGTTATACAATCAATTCATGGGAGGATTAGATCGAAACGATCAATTATGTAGCTACTACAGTTTGCACATTCCTTCAAAAAAGTGGTGGCATAGACTGATGTTTGATTTAATAAATAGGATGGTAGTAAATTCTTATATCTACTACAAACAAGCTACCAATAAGCCAACTTTTCCCCTTAAAAAATTCTATTTGAATATAATCGGAGACCTCATTGGAGGCTACAGTAGCAGAAAGGCGCATGGGCATAGAGCTACAGTTCCTCCTTCACATCATTTTGGAGAGTGCCACTATCCAGGTCAAGTAAAAAGAAATGAGAATAAACTTTTGCATAAAGAACATGTGGTATGCCGGGAAAAAGGAATTAGGAAGAGGACAATTTTTGTATGTTCTGTTTGTGAAAAAGGGCTGTGCATTGACACTTGCTTCAGAGACTTCCATCTGAATCTTCAATAATTAAGGAATAAAAAGCATTGGTAAGTACTTAAATAGTTAATATAGACTCTTAGTATGACCCAGTGAAAGTTTCAAGCAGATTAGAGTTAACATTATTTTTCTATTGAACTTTTCCCAAAAAGGTAACAAATTGGCTATTTTCTGGCATTTAATTCCATCCCTAATGGGTTCAACTACAACATTAAACAGACATTTAAAAAAATAGTCATTGAAATGTAATTCCTCCTTGGTATATGATTGAAACATTAGCTGGTAAATGAAAATATATTAAAGTCAGTGTTCCCTCTAATTTTTTTCAAGTCCTGTGTGGTCAGCCAAACTTAGTGAGCACCAGTTGTAAGATGGCATGCAAAAATTGTGAACCCAAAAGTCAAGGGTTCCATGGGCTCCCCTCGATGTGGAAGAAGAATTTTGTCTATGAATTATGTCACAGTAACTATGAATATTTTTCTTTTTAGAAAAGGAACACCTTGTGTAATATTCTGTGATTTTTTGTGTGATATTTTTTAACTTGTGCGCGACAAAAAAGTGGCAGTGTGCGGAGAGAAAATAACCCAAAGTAAATTGATCACATGTATTTGTGTGTCAAAAATAACGTGTGTACTAGACTACCAAATCTGAGTTCAACAATGCTCGTTGCAACGGCAAAATTCTCGTAATGAGTGATGAAAACGGCAAAAACGTCAGTATATACATGAAATTCAAAGAAATACTATGATAAAAATTATAATTTTCATTCCTCTCCTCAGAGAATAGTAAAAATCCCACTCGGATATTACAATTCTAAGATATTTTAATGTGCAAGAGAAAATTACTCTGCACGATGGATTTGAGATTTTCCATGTGAATCAAATGCGAATTATAGTTCCTGGAATCGAACCTGGGACTTTCAAACCTCACAACAAAAGCTATCCTCGGGAGCTCTGCCCCAGTAGCAAGAGATTTCCACCGTGTGTCATGAAAATTGATCTATTGGTTCAAAAGTTACTGTATTTACTCATGTAACCTGCACACCCCTATTTTTCAGCTGGTTTGGAGGGAAAAATTAATTTGAGCTGGAATAAGTTTTTTTTTTTTAATTCTGCCTCTTCACCAATTCCCTCCCTGAAACAAGTTCCACTCAAATTAAGAATCTTCTCCCTCCTACATGACACAATTAATTGAGCAATCTCTTTATGCTGATACTAGCAGAAATATCCTCCTTGATAGTCCTCTTTTGTTAACCCTTTAACTGTTTTTGTTGTAATATTATGCAATTCATCCCCACTTATCTGTGTTTTTGATGTAATATTACACAATGATGTGGAGCTTCATGTATTGCTTGTTTTTTATGTAATATGTCATTCAGCATTGATAGCCTGTACAGTGGGGCACACTCTCAAAGGAAATGGAAGCTATTAGAGGTTTATTACATGTAGCGAACTAAGGTTAACAAAAAGGAACTAATTTACATTAGGCAATTCATTGAGAGAAAAATGGCAGCCCCAGTAAATATATGATATGACTATGTTATTACGTAAAGAAAATTACCATATTTTTTGGCATATTTTTAGAAGATTTTTCAGGAAAAAAGTATTTTGGTTGACTCATTCAAGAAGGGCCACGTCTTGTTTTATTTCCAGCCGTGATTAAGTCTGTATCTGGCAACATGTACAGAAAATATTACGATGTGATAACAGTTAAATACAACGAAAATAAAAAAGAAACTTGTAAATTTCCACTAACACTCACCTGATGTAACAGGTGAAACCAGTTGTGTATTATAATTGTTAGTGGAAATTTACAAGTTTCTTTTTGATTTAAATGGAATGTTTTCACAAAGTGGAGCCTTCCTAAGTGGACCTAGGTAAATACAATGTTTTAGAGAAACTTAATTCATAAAATAAATAGGGATGATCTAAAACAAATAATTGCTTTGAGACTTGTAGAGCTAAATGTGCCCCTGCGTGAACTTGGCAGTCGTATTAATAAAAGCTGTCGGAGTGTGATGCACAGGTCGCAAGTATAGCTACCCTTTACCGATAGTATATACTTAAACTTAAATTCAAGATGATATTTTAATATAATAGGATAAATAATAAATGGAATGCCAAGCTTAAAAAGACCATGTTTCTCTTTTCCTGTCACCTTAAGTTTTTCCTTGTTTTCTCCATTCATGGATCATTTTTTTTTCTGTGAGAGGTGGATAGAAGTGACGTGCTGCTACTTGGTTTCTGTGCGTTTTTACATATTGAACTGCCAGAAGCTTATGGGTAATAGTGTAGGCATATCTTTTCATTCTTGTAGCCATTGCTATCTCAATACACGTAACATTATTTATCCTGAGTAACTAAACGCAATACAGATTATTATTATCACATCAGAAATACAAATAATTTTCCTGATAAGCAGTATTTCATTGTTTTAACACTAGTTCTCTTATGATACATTTCTACTTCACTAATTTTCACTATAGGTTGGTTACCCCTCTTCCTCCCATCTCTCCCCCCCCCTCTCCCCCATCCAATGTACCCTTTTCCCTCTTTTCGGAATTCTCCGGGTGTTTTCTTACTTCGGCCGCACACATGCAACCGTTTTCTTCCCATAGTTTTCTACCCGCAATAAAAGTCACAAACAAACGCACGTGGTCTCTCTAAAAGAAAGCTGTTTGCCTTTTATTACCGCTCACCCCTTTTTAGCACGAGTTTCTTCCTTATTTTTCGGAATAAGCACGAACACGAATGAGATCGGCAATCTTCAAAGTTTTTGGATCTCCTACCGGTCGCATGACGGTCACGGTTGGGACGTTTTAGACCAAAATATGAAAATCCTATTTTCAATGGGGTTTCTATGGAGAAGTCCCAAGTACGTTCACACTTATAGGGGAGGACGCGGTTGGACCTCGGCACGAACCCCTTGGGTCGCTCGAGGAGACAACTTTTGTCCCAAGCCCCATCGAGGGCAATCCTCGGTGACAGCAGAAGTGAGCTTGAATCTTTCTGCTAGTTGGGGGCAGCCATAAACTACTTCATGCTGTAGGTGGGGGCCGGAAAGCGACCGTGCCGCGACCGATGTCTAACCCACAAGTGTGAGTGATCTCCGCAAAAATAGTCCTATCCCTAATAAAGCCCTCAACGCGACCTTCATGCGACAATGCAACAAAAGGTGGCGTAGATACATGCGATCAGCTCTGCGCTGCTTATAATGTTGGCAGAAGAACAAAAAGATGGCCGTTAGCTGTGTTTTTTCATTTGTTGAACGTTTCTGCCATAAATGCCTTTATTGTTTATAAACAAAACGTTCAAAATGAAATGACAAGGCGAAATTTTTTGAAATCATTATCGAAGGAATTAATAAAGGATCTACAGATTTTGAGGTCTCAGAGTCAGTTTATATCTAGGCATCTCCGAAAGCGCATATGCACTCAACAGGGACTTGCGGAGGAAGGTCCATCACCGGGATCGGGACTATCAAGAGGAAGATGCGCACATTGCCCAAGAAATATAGACAGTAAAGTGTCCACTAGATGTGGAAATTGTGGAGCTTTTACTTGCAAAGACCATATGATAATGAAGTGCATTGAATGTGGGGAGAGGGAAAGTGATTAGAAAATACAAAAAAATATTTTAATTTATTTTAATCAATGTTTATTGTAAAAACTATTAATAAATAGTTGTATTATAATGTAAGATTGATTTTATTTCCAGTAAAATATAAATAAATTAATATATTATTGCTTATCTTTAGAAATCATTTTGGGGTCATATTGACCCCACGCAACTAATTACGGAACTTTTTTTCCCGCGATTAACTAAGGGTTAATCGTGCCCATTAGGAACTAAAACATATGAATAAAGTCAAAAACTCACCAAAAATGTAATTACTGTGAGCAGAAACATAATAAAACACAATAATGAAAATGCATCTGAATTCACGTTGCATAAGGTATTACTGAATATATTAGCAATTTTTCACTATTAATTATTGATAATGTATATTTGAATGTTTTTGTGACAAATGACTGCCAATTATTCCATTTTGGGGATGAGTGTGTTTATTAGTGTGAGTATTGAGAACAGTAATAATCTTACCATCGGCGTATAAAACGCAGGCTGATTTTGGAGGTAATTTTTCTGGAAAAAAGTGTGTCTTATATGCCAAAAAAATACGGTACTTATCCCAGCAAAAGTATAGGTAAAAACTCATAATAAACTTTTAATGACAGAACTGTTTAAGTATTAATAATAAACAAAACTGATTTATAAGTTACAGATTTCCTATTATAGAAATATAATGTCATCTTAATCGCCAAAATATCCATCATAGTCTTGAAGATGCAACAATGGCAGTATAAACAACACCTTTAAAGGTAATCAAATCAAAAGTGTGTAAATAGAATGTGCTAGGCAAGCTGCCAACATTTTCGTGAAGTTCGCGGTGAATGTATTCAGTGAGTAGCTAATGCTAAGAGGGTTGAAGGTAATCCACTAATGTCCTCACCACCAACCCTCTGAGAGGGAGCTGAAGAAGTTGAACTATTTCTGCTGACAGATGATGATGGCACTTCACTCTCCAAACTGAGCCTCAATCTATCCCGTGTTCCTGCCAAGACAGCTGAACTTCTATCAAGAGGTACTGAGTGACGCAAGACTGCATCATCAGTAAAATTGCTGCAAGGGAAATAATGTAAAATTAATGATATGAAAATATGAATTCTTGTTAAAAAGTGACAAATAATATATCTCATGCCATTTTTAGTAAGGACTAGAAGATCATCTATGTTCAATTTCCTTACACAAAATAAATGCAGTCAACAAAATATATTGAAATGATTATATCATAATCAAGATCCAACACTAAAACTAGATCTTATGTAAACATAACTGTAAATGCATATCAGGACATTTTAGGATGGCTTAACTTTATATAGCTCATATCCCTCATCACTGTTATATAAAAATAATTGCAAAAAACCTTCAATTCATGCATTTCAAAATATGTACAATCAGTTTTCATTATGGTCCTCATGATTTTAATTTTTTTAATCCCTGGCTCAAAAATGGAATCTCACCTTGATTCATGTCCAGCAAATGACCTAGATTGCTGTGGCTGAGGCTGATATGGGACACCTAAACCATCTTTATTCTCAGAACTGGAAGGAGAAGTTGAGTCCTCCTCTTCTTGTCCTTCAGCTCCATCGGCTTCCTCTTCGCCCTCACTAAATGCAGCACCCATGCTCAAATCTCCAAGGAATAGACGGCGAACAATGCTTCTACGATACCATGCTTTGGGAAAAGCCAATATCTCCGTGAGACGACGCATGTCATATTTGAAAGAGGCAGATCCAATGTCCACAATGGCTGAAAAACAAAGTATAAAGAGAATTTTATAAAGACAACTATTTTGGCAGCTTTTTACATAATATTTTTATGACAGAATGGTAGTAAATAATCAAGAGCTTAAAAATTAAAAACAAAATTATCGATTTTGCTGAATTATGACATTTTTTCACTGGTTAAATTTTTGATTAAGCTCACACCTTTAGATTTAAAAAAAAATTTAAAAATACATTGTGCTGCTTGCAAGAACATAATAAGCAAATAGGAAAATTATTTAACAAAATGAATTATACTGCTTTGAAACTGGAGGACAAATTTTTAATTCATAAATGGAAAATTTTCTATTATACTTACAGAAAAATGTTACCATTTAAAATACCCTCAAAACACTTTTGACTAAATAATCTTCAATACATTATAAAAATTACTCACTGGAGAAACGAATCACAGCTTGGCTCCTGTCAGCAGGCAATGATCCTTTGAAACCTTTTATGTTTTCGAACTGCTGATGCTGACCAAAGTTTAATTTTCTACTTCGAGACAAATGGAACTTAACAAACTCAACATTGACACTTAATGAGTCTTTCCTTTCACTATCAGTTAAAGGAGACCACTGTGCTTCTTTTAGCCCTGAAAATAAATTTACATTTGAATGACAATGTCAAAAGCCATATTAATCATATAAAATGAACTAAAAATAAAAAATAAGAAAAATATTAATAACCTAAGGGATGAAATCTATAGCACAGAAAAACATATGCACATTGACAGTAAAAAATAATTTTTTAAAGAAATTTTTAAGAATTTTATGAAGTTTCAAAATAATGAAAATGTTGACAAGGAAGAAGTTAGTTTAACGATCTCTTGGAATAAATTCTATTTTTATACAGTCCACATTTTCCATTTGATATAGTATTTGCTTTATTTGAATGAAATAGCACATAAACCCTAAACATTAAAATTTGAAAGATATGAAAGTAGTCAAACAAAAAACCAAATCGACTTTTTTTTATTTTAACAACTAATTTTGGGTTCTCACATAAAAAGCTTCCCAGGGATTCAATTACTTATTCAAAATACGCCCAGATGAACAAATTGAAAATTTTGGTTGCATATTTACAGCTTGAGATAACTTTAATTCATCTCGTATAAAAACAAAGTAGATCTTTATAGACACATCAGACCTACAACATTTGAATTTACTTACCAGATTTTTTTCCACCTCCATAGGGATGGAAGATGTATACCGAAAAATCAGCAAGGCATCCAGTAACGCTCAACCCTCCAATGGCAGATGACGAAGGAGGGAAAGCACCCGACTCGGAAAGAGAAGGTCGACCAGGTTGGGATGGTTTCGTAGGACCAATGTCACCATGATCCCTTAAAAATAAAGGATGATCAAATCAATTGGTTAATCTCTCTAAAAGAGTCAATGAATTATGCATAAAATCATAACCATATGGTAGCATAAAATGTAGCCAGAAAAATCCTACAGAAAATTAAATCTCACCCATATAATTCTTCTTCCTCAGCTCTCTTTGAGGAGAAGACAATGTCAAGAGATGGGAGCTGAAGCATGCATTCAACTCGTGAAACCGGCAAGCATGAGAAACGGAATGTAGATGGCTGCATGTGAAAGTACACTATTACATCTACAGGGAATGAGGACGAAGATGCAGCTGAAGGAAAAGCATTATTTCCATATATATTACTACCCGTTCTTGACATTCCGCCACTTCCTCCACCGCCAACTGATGAACTGTCAAGATCCATTGAGAAGATTGTGCTTCCAGGGCCTGTATATACAAATTAACAGTATTACTACAGATTATTGAAGAATTCCAAAATTTATCATATTTTTCGGGCTATAAGACGCACCCCGATTTTTTTAGAAGATTTTTCAGGAAAAAAGTACATATTTTGGTTTGCTAAAACATTTAGGAAGGGCCACGTCATGTGTCATTTCTAGCCATGATTAATGTATCTGGCAAAATTTAAATAAAATATTATGGTGTGATAACAGTTAAATATAATTGTTTAGATAAATGTAATTCATGAAAGTAAATAGGGGTGATCTAAAACATTTTCTGTTTCTGCGGGACATGGATCTAAATAATGATCTGCTGCGCAGTTTCCAAGTGTTTTTGCGTATTGAATCACCTGAAGCTTATAGGTAATAGTGTAGGCATATCTTTTTACTCTTGTAGCCATTGCAATCTCAATACACGTCACAATATTTATCCTAGTTATTATTAAAATTTTTGACATCTATTGGATTTTAAAACTAATGTTCCATGGCATTAATCGCGCTATTCAACGGGCTCATTAGGAACCAGGGGTATGAAACTCTTATGGGAGAATAGATTCCCAGCTTTTACACTTAGTTCACTATGATAAGGGGTTCGCAAAAGGCACTGCAGTCGCAGCCAGCTCTCTCTCTCTCTTTCTCCCTCTATTTCTCTCTCTCTACCGCATCACCACAGCGCCACACGTTCCTTGTGTATCATAGCGGAACAGCGGTCATTTTGCGTGATATAACTTCGCCATTGCTTATTGAGGTGTTGACAGTTACTCTGAACTAGTTCTACAAAGTGTTATGTGAATGCGTTTTGTGAGAATGCGTTTATATTTTTTAACAGACACCTACACTGGATAGATCTCCTAGGAAGGAAGGAAAGAAATTTCTATCGTTTTTTTGTGTGCGAGAAGCATTTTGAGAGGAAACGTTTCTCATTCTTAGGTGTTAAGCCTCGCTTACTTCATCTAGCTGTGCAATTCATTGCCCTGGCCGTGAATATGGTACTTGTCAGTTCACAAAATAAGCCGTAATTTTAGATTGAGTAATTGAAATTTCTGTTTTAAACTTCTCGCGGTTATCAGTAGATTGTAGTGAGTTTGGAAGTTAAACTGCAACATAGACACCAAGCTTGTAATAGAATGAAATAAGTATACCATAGTGATGTCTCATTGTTTTAATTTGAAATATTTTGAATTTACAGATATTGTTAACTTGATTATTTCTTGTTTCTCATTATGCATTTGTTTGTAATCCTAGACTTTAAGATAATTCTTCTTTGTTTCAAAACGTATTTAGAAATACATATATATTTTTCGAACAAGAAATTTAAATTTCCATATCAAAAGTTTTCCTTGTTATTTGATGAATACAAATAGATCTTAAATGGGCTAACTGTAACTACTGCAAACACCTAAACGACAGCAAATACAACTGTGCTTAGAATAAATTATAAATAAAGTGTACATTTTCTAGTGCAATGTGATGTGTTTAATTTTACAAATGGTAATGTGATCTTCATAGAAAAATTGTTTATGAACCACAATGGGCCGTAAGCGTATTTGCCTTATTTTATATTTATTGCAACATTTGAAGCATGCCCATTGCCTCCTGCATCAATTTCATTAGGTTTAGCAGGTGTAATGATTGACATTCTTAGAAATTCATTTTCATTCTTTTTACAGGTGGAACAGAAAGAGAATGTGTTCCAGGGCTGAAGAAATCACTTTACAATAGATGTTTGCCTGATCCACAAATTCATTCTTGACGTGAAAGTTTGACGTTTTTCGTCATCCAAGTGAATTTCCTTTAAATACGTTTCATGCATAAAAGGTATTAACGTTATAAAATTCAGTTACAACAATTCATTTTTATATCTTTATTGTATAATAGTTATGTACAAATACCTCACTGTTATGTAATTTGATAATGACTTTGTACCTCGCAATGTGTGATATACGGTAATAAATTTGATTTCTTATATGCAATTCTTTCATTTAAGTCCATTTCTTCTGTCCGTGCAATTTATATTTGCTATGATTATCGTATTAAAATGGGAGGGGAAGGGGGAGAGCGACATCCTGTGATGATGTCACACTAGCCTTCGTTAACACGTAGTTCCAAATTTTCCCGTTGACCCATCGATTGTTGCCTTCCATGGAAAACCTGGGAATCGTTTTATAGCATTAAGTTTCCGGTCTTTCCGTAGGGGTACTAGTCTTTGTTAGGAACTAAACATCGCAACAGATACTGCAAATGCACCGAAACTGTAATTACTGTGATCAGACAGTAATGAAGCGCAATAATGAAAATGCGCTGTTGGAATTCATTTTGCATAAGGTTATGATATATATATTAACAATTTTTTCACTGTTAATTGTTAATAATGTACATTTTAATGATTTTGTGATGAATGACTGTCAATTATTTCATTTTGGGGATGAGTTGGTTGGTGAGTGTCATGACTAAATACAGTAATAATCATACTTTCTGTCTATAACAGTGTTTCCCAACCTATGGTCCGCAAAGGTTTTGTTGATGGTCCACAGAGGTTTCCAAAATTAGTTTATTTTTAGGCTGCACCTCATATTTAGCCGGAATTTTTTTGGGAATAGTTAAGCAAGTTGTACACTATCACAGGTATTGAATATTTTTATTATTAGCATTTTTACTTAAACATTTTCCCACACCTTCATATCTTAAACTATAAGTAATTAGGTGGTCTGCAGAGCTTGAATAGGTAGCTGAAATGGTCCACATGAATGAAAAGGTTGGGAAGATACAGGCTAATTTTGGGAGTCATTTTTCTGGAAAAAAGTGCAGCTTATAGCCCAAAAAATATGGTAATTAGTTTTTGTTGAATGAAAATTAATCAACTTATGTGGTTAATTTCTGAAAGCTACTGGCTTTCGAGAAAACCTACAACGAACAACAGAAAATAATTAGTAATTGTAAAAATGCACCTGCTCCACTCGTAGTAGCTGAAGACTTTCCATGAGATGGGGCAGGCTGGTTAAGGGAAGGAGAAGGTATTGGCTCCAAAGTCTGTTCTAGGAATTCCAATATATGAGGGCTGATTATCGTCTCCTCCGGAATGCTCTGAAGTGTCATCCAAGCAAATAAACTGGCTTTCTTTATCCCTCCACCTTTGGTTCGTCCGGAACTATGTTGCTGCTGATACAAGTGAGTAGAACCCTCGCTCCTGCCACTTGACATGTGATGAGTTTGGTCTGGACCCAACCGTGGAGAAGGAGCTAATGGCATGTCTTCATACAGAGTTTTTGACTCGTAATGAACCTATGACAAATTGAATCATAACAAAATCAAAGTAAAAACTTAATTTTTTGCTTGCAGTTATTTTCATTTTAACAACATATCAATTATACTTTCTAATATTTTGTTATAACTATAAAATTAAAGAAAACTTTAACATTATCGTTAATAAATATGAAAGATAAGTCACAGAGCTCAAGCATATACCTGAATGGATAGAAATGGCATTCAAAAAACTATAATTAAAAAATACAATGAAAATTTGGTAAGGATACTCATCTTTAATATCAAATAAAATGTTTAAAAATATAATATTTGGAGCATTATAACAATCAATGTTATAACTAATCTCATTATTAATCTTTTCCAATTAAGATCATGAAAGTTTAAAGTGCTACATAAATATCATTTGAAACCTTTAACCTTAAACATACAAAAGTGGAACTTAACCCATTAAATGCACAATTAATCTGAAAATTTGCGTCCCAGGCACAAAAAATATTTTTTCTCAAATGTTTTATTTTTCGATGTCAAGTGTTATAAATATCAACGAAAATGATAAAAAAATTAAATGAACTTGCTCTCTTTCTGCAATAAGGACGTTATATGATGCTGAAATGAGAATTTCAATCGATTCATTTTTGCTTCTAAACCACATTTTTACATTTTTCATATTATTTGTCACAAAAACAAAATATTTTTTATCAAAATGTAACAAAATTTTTATTATTTATTACATAGACAAAGCCACAAGAAAATTGAGAAATTCATCAAAAACTATTGCACTGTCGTGTGGTGATAAACCACGTTTTCTGGAGAAGCTCCAGCCCGAGGTCAATGCATATCTTCCAACCGACATTTTTGAAGGGTAACTAACAGACTGTAAAAGGAAGAAAAGGACCTGTAGGAATTGGTAAGACACCTAGTGACCACCATAGAAAGTATAACGAAAATATTCCTTCAAACAAGTGCGGGAAAGACCAAATCATGAATAGACAATGGGAGTAGTCTGCTAAGGAGATCGCCAATAGATGATGGGAGCAGTTAAAGGGTTAAGTTCTTATAAAATATTAATTTGAAAAGGTTGAATGGAAACTTAGCGGGTCATGAGTTTCAGATTTGCAAATATACATTTTATTTCAATTGTTTATTGCTGATAGTATGAAAGAAAATGACAAATTCAAAAGTCGGCATAGTTTTATTTAAATGTCCTGAAATAAATCTGTCTGCCAGCTCATACAGATTGGATTTAAATTCTGTTAAAATTTTGCATCAAAAATATAAAATTTAATACCGTAAATACCCGCGCATAATGCGCACCCTCGTATAACGCGCAGGGGCGTTTTTAGCCTCGTAATCGATGATTTTTCTATATACCCGCGTATAGTGCGCACAGATTTTTTTTAGCGTTACCGTTCCAGAATAAAGTAGATGGTGTAAGGCGGTCTAAAGCAATGGTCGAATTATTGGTATTATGTATTGGTAACATAATGAAAGTGCGAAATGAAATTTTCGAATAACGTTCCAAAAGAACGTCAGCAATCATTACATACTCGATGTTTACTTACAAGGTGATATTAGGATATACACAATAAATCGAATTATATTAATTTCATAGTATGGCATATGACATTCTTTGAGCTAATAAAATGAAGGAATGACAATAATCCTATGTTTTTACATATGTTTTTGTCACGCCTGAGGTGGACAGGTTCGCCCACCCTTCAGTTTTAGCCTTATTAGAACACTCTGGAGCATGTAAACACGATAGCAAATAACCATAATTAACTACAGACTCTAAGAATCAAGAATAAATCACGTATGAATGCTGAGAGAAAAGTAGGGACCGATAACTTGAATTAGTTCTACAGGAAGCATCAACTGTCAGCGTACTCCAAGGCATCAGCTGCCATTGTTTATAATTGTAAGTAGTACCAGTACCTCACAACCAGGCTGGGCGCCGGTGTAGGGTGACGTCATGCGTAAAATAGCTCATCATTGTGCTAACAAAAGGAAATGTGAGTTACAATGTAGCAAATCATATACAGTGAAATGCAAGAGAATTTTGAATGTTATTTAGAGGCAGCATATCGAATTATATATTGAAGCCGATAACAGAACAGATTAATGTGCACGGCTTCAGTTCAGTTCAACTTTATTGAATGCAGTAAAAAATATTACAAAATAGGTACGTTGATTAAATCGCATGTTTTTATCAAGCTAATTTTTACTGCGCATAGATTTAGTATTACGCATAGACAGACACGTGTTAATTAAATACACGTTCATACATATTTTATCTTTATGACATTTTGCTCCCTTTTTCTTATAATAAGTGAAGATAATTACTTAACGTGCTTATTTAACCCATATTTATGACAGACAATATGGAAATTAAAAGGCAAAGATACACTGCCAAATTCAAACTGAAAGTGATCCAGTATGCTAAGGAGCATGGCAATCGTGCAGCAGAGCGAGAATTTGCACCGGGGGAATCCGTTATCAGACAATGGAGGAAATCCGAAGAAACGTTAACAAAATACCTAAAACAAAGAGGGCTGAACGCAAGGGAAAAGTTCAAAATCCTGAGTTGGAAAAACACCTGATGAAATGGATTACGGACACAAGAAGGAATTGCTTAGGTGTAAGTACCTCAGCTGTTCGGGTTCAAGCTCTTAGATTAGCCAAAAAGCTCAACATAAAGGACTTCAATGCATCCATGCACTTGTGTCATCGATTTTACAAGAGAAATAATTTGTCAATACGCCGATGCACAACTATAAGTCAGCATTTACCGGAGGATCTTGAAGAACAACTCCTTAAATATCAATCCTATATAATTAAATTGAGGAAGGAATTTAATTTTCCACTAAGCCTAATTGGAAACGCCGACCAGACCCCACTAACCTTCGACATGCCATCACAAACCATGGTCAGTGAAAAAGGCACTAGAACCATAAGAATTAGAGGCACTGGTAACGAAAGAAATCGATTCACAGTAATGCTCGCATACATGGCTGAAGGCACAAAACTGACCCCATATGTTGTTTTTAAGCGAAAAACTTTACCTAAAGGCAATTTTCCCAAGGGAATTATCATAAGAGCGCAATTAAAAGGTTGGTTTGATGAGATGATAATGAATGACTGGATAGAGAGTGTATGGAAAAGAAGAACTGGTGGTTTACGGAATCAGAGGTCTCTACTACTTTTAGATGCATTTAGTTGTCACACTAAACCAGCAGTCAAGTGGAAACTACAAGAATTAAACTCGAATCTTGCAATAATTCCTGGTGGAATGACATCAATTCTACAACCAGTTGATGTTGTTATTAATAAACCATTCAAAACACTTATGAGGCAAAAGTGGTCCGATTGGATGGTCAATGGCGACCATAGGTTTACTAAAAGTGGAAATATGATGAAAGTTGATATCCCTATGATCTGCCAATGGATTGTTGAAACGTGGAATGATATGTCCACAGATGTTATTATAAAAGGTTTTAAGAAATGTTGCATCAGTAATAGTTTAGATGGTAGTGAAGATGATATGGTGTGGGAGGACGATGATGACAGCGCCACAGTAATGGAGGATACAAAAGATAACGAAGATGATGATTCCGATTACAACATTGAAGAAGAATGGTCCAGTGACGAAGAATTTCTTGGCTTTTAAAATGAATAAATACTGAATTCATTCTTTTCATATCTAATTAACGTATGTTTATAGAATTAGTTAATAAATTTTTACTATTATCTATCTTACTTTTCGTAAAAATCACCAATAAAAATATGAGGATACCCAGGCAGTAATTACTGTGCTGAAATTGTGGAAATATAGGGTCAAATGAAAATAGGAAGATTACCGTATCTGCCCGAATATAAGCCGATGTTTTTTGTCAAAATCTATCATGAAAAAACCATCCCTCGGCTTAAATGCGAGTTCGAGAAAAAATTTGGGGTTAGGGTTGTCTCGTAGTCACTCATAGATGGCAGCACATCTCTCATTGCCGTCGCGTTCAAATGATAGTACTATATTTTTCGTAAAGTAAATATTCGAACTACGATGAATATTAATGAATAAATATTAAAGCTAGAATATTGAATTTAGCAGTACCCGTGTTTTGTTGCCGTTGTTACCTGTTCTTTCGTTTCTAAATGTTATTGGATGTTTTTTTTCGTTACTCAGGGCTATGCATATGTATCATTAACAATAGTTAGCAATTTGTATTATTTTTCATTATCCATTAAAAGAAGTTCCTATTAGTTTTACTTGGCTATTGTAGTTATTGTTATAGCCAATGTAATGTTTATATGCATGTTAAAACCTCATTCATGGAATCTATTAAATTTTCGTATCATTATATATTGACGTTTCTTACAGAGGAGGAGGAGGAGGATACTAATGTTTAGGCACTTCCAGATGAGCTGGAGATTCGAAATTTTTTTCTTAGGTAGGATTTTGTGCAAAACTGACTAGAAAAAACGAAAATCTTGAAAAAGTGCAACAATGCGGCCGCTAAAAATTTGCAATTCTTTAAACAAATTTTCAAGGTTTTTGTATTTCCAAATGTTCTATGGAGCTGAAATTTTTTTTAGAGGTAGGATTTGTAAAAAAACGAAAAACGGATTATAGAAATTTTGATATTTTAATTAATTTGGCAGTTAAAAATTCGTCAAGTTTAAACAAATTGGTAGATGCATAGACACTACGCCGCAAGTTAGGGAGCTGAAATTTTTAATTACTTAGAGACTATTAAAACTAGACTATTTAAACGAATAAACATTTCAATTTATCCATAAAATCGTTATTTTGGCCGTTAAAAATTATTTAATTTTAAACAATTAGATAAATGTTATTTCACATCTAATTGTACTATAAATTTAAAATTTGGCAGAAATGTGTGGCATTATTAACCCAATGTGGGAAAAGAAAAATATTCCTAAGATTTTAAAAATTAGTGATTGTTTAACTCCATTATAGTTCCATAATGAAAAAACGAAAACTGGTCCCGATGAGAAATCTTTAGAATTAAAGAAATATTTCTCATGATGAAATATCTCTCAGAAAAATTAATGTTTTTCAAAGTGAGATGAAATGCTTGCAGTATGCAAGCACCTTCTACTAGTATTGACTGCGCAGACGAATGCGCCAAACGCGATGACAGCTTTTGATGCTCAACAGTTTGAATTACGGTAAAACGTGTGAGACTTGAATTAAAAATTATCTTCGCGAGGTCGCTATTGCTTTATTTGATCTTGTGTGAAAATGAATATGAATGAAATCATTGCAACCATAGTACTACTATACCAGGTAGGCGAGCATCGCTTCGAGCGTGTGACGTCACGTGGTACATAGATTGAGCTTGCCGCCTATGATTTAGCATTGACTGTGGTCGCCGGTTTGGAAAATTATTATGTTTTCTCTTGAACTGTGGCTTTCTCAGTGAAATGACGTCTTGTGCGGTATTTGGTTGTAATAACAGTCACAAAAATTGTAATGGTGGGGTGAGATTTTTTCGATTTCCCCAAGAAAAGTCCATTCAAGAAACATGGATTCGAGCATGCGGGAGAAAAGACAACATAAATCACTGCAGATGAGTTGCTCTTTGTGTTCCCAAATTTCATAAATTAGCGTTATAAAATATTAAAAATACATTCGAGCAAAAAACTAAATTGATCATGTGTATTTTTGTGGCAAAACTAGACTATACCAAATCTGAGTCCAACAATAGTCATTGCAATGGCTATACTCTTAATCTATAGAAATTAATAAAAGGCAATGTGTGTGTGTGGACAGCATATCTCAAAAACCAAGAATCTTAGAGACTTAAAACTTGATACTTATTAATGGGATCATGAGGATGTGCACCTAGGGGCCAGAATTTTTATTTTTGGTGGAAGGGGTGTGCCATTTTTCATAAGATAACACACAAAAATCGATTTTTTCGATTTAAATACTTTCACTCTTTTGTAAATTAAAATTAGAAAGAACTTCGGATCTAGACCAATTTAAAGAATTTAAATAATGAGATTGTATTGATGCCTTAATCCTAATATGTACTATATACATTAAGGAATGCATGTGAATGCTTTAATACGAGAGAGAGGAAGAAATAAAGAAGGAGGGAGACAAAATTAAAAGTTCCATACATTAATAATAATTTTGGACGTAAAAGAATTGTGTACCGTAATGTATTTCTTTGTCATGCAATTTCTATTCGCCCATAACTATTTTTTATCTCTGGAACACTCAATTATGTGAATTTTATATTTATTGTTTACTTTGTAGTGCATCTAAAAGTTGGTTTCATTAATTTTTTATTTCAATTTCAACTTAATTCACGCATACCCGTCATATTTGAAGAGCTATTACGCTAGTGAGTGATAAAAACGTCAGTATTTACGCGGAATTCTAAGAAATCAATTATGAGAACTAAAAAGTTAGCTTGGGAATAATTGGCCTTTGAGTGAGAATCATACGGGAAATGAATGAGTCCGTGACCTTTCTTAGAAGTATTTTCCTTTCGTCAAAGTTCACTTGATGCCGAATGTTCTTAACAAACTTGAACTTTTTCCAATTCCGGTAATTCGTAAAAAAATCATTGTATGTACAAATTAACGTCCCGGGATATCATAACATGACTTATAAATGTATTATTTATAATAAAGAAGGGTGAAGAAATAAAAAGACGGATATCAGCAGCCGATTTACATTAATTTTTATACAAATTTTAAGCTTACACCACGTGACGTCATGTGCGAACTGGACGCGTTTTCGTCCACCGGAACAACCCACCTCGTATAGTAGTACCATGATCGCAACCGAATGTGGAACATTATTCAACAACGCAAAATTATTAATTGGAGTAATATTTCAAGTGTCAACAACTAAACTATTTCCCACTCTATTCTTCAATCTCGAATAATATATTCTAGGCCGTGCATGCATGCCCGGCACACTTCAGCGTAAAATCTACGAAATTTACTTTTTTGTCAAAAAATGGTGAAAATTTTTGGGGGTTGGCTTAAATTCGGGATCGGCTTATATTCGGGCAGATACGGTATGTAACCTCGTATAACACGCATCCTAATTTTTAACTCGAATATTTCGAAAAAAAAAGTGTGCATTATATGCGGGTATTTACGGTACACTACTCTTACATTATCCGCGACCTAAGTATCCGTGAATTCACGTATCTGCAAGTTGGTTTTATCTCCCATTACCCAGTATTCGCATATCCGCGAACTCTCCAACACATTATTTTACGTAACCTCTTTAAGGACTGAGTTTTTTATAAACATTTTGTTTAGTAGCGATTAATAAGTAAAAATTGATCATTTAAGAATATTTATTGTACACATAAGAAATGATAAAATAAAAATTGTAAAAATAATTTTGACTTTTCCAATTAAAATCATTATTATTAAGCTTAGTTTTCCATTTTCTTTTGATTGGCTGTTTGCTTTCACTATTGTTATTTCAGACATTAGAAGGAGTAGAATCGCTTTTAGTAGTAAGGAAATTACTACACAATTCTTCTAAATCGTATTCACTTCGAGTATAATAGCTTCATTTTTATAAATTCAAGAATTTCATAATCTTGCCATGTCCGACTTTTATTTAAATGTCCCATGCTATTTACTACATATGCTGTGACTTGGCAATAAATATGTATTAGAAAACCTTTTTACTTTTGATAGCAGTATCTCTAAGATAAACAGTAATAGGTACATACTTATAGTATCGGAGTCATATTCTTTTACAGTATATAATGTAGTATTTAATATTTTAGTTTTCCTTTTAGAACTACGAACGTAGGTAACAGTTCGTAGTTCTCAAAGGAAGGTAAAAATAATGCAGATATGCAAGGCTATTATTTCTTTTATCCCTAGTAAAATACGATGCTAATAGTAATTTACTCAATGTAATACGATTTCTTTCATAAAAAATGGACAAATTCAATTATTCTTCTTTAATTACTGTATGAGGATCCCCAACCTTATTTGAGACAAACCGGAATGAAAGTAACTGATGAAATATTCTTCAAATTCATATAGGTGATATTACCTAATATTATTACCAGTAAAAATAAGCCTAAATAGCACATAAAATTTGTTGAAATTACTTCTTTTGTATGGTGACCTTATCCTAAGATATAATGTAAACATAAGGCCCAGTATCTATGAATTCGGTATCCACGACATTTTTGCAGAATACATCCCTCGTGGATATCGGGGGAGTAGTGTATAGGACAATTTCTATTTATCAAAACCTACACTCAATGACACAATGAAGATTTTAAAATTCATTCATCACATAATGAAAAAAATAATCATTAATAAAGTAAGACTAACCTTAACATCAAGCCCTGGGATGTGGAATATAGTTATGTCAACAAGATGAGCAACAACAGCTGGGGTACTAGTGGTACTTCCCCCACTGCCTGCACCGCCTCCAGCATACAACAAGCGAAGCTTGTTCGTTCCCCCTCCTCCCATGCCAGTGCCGGATATCGTGACACCCACTTGCTTGCTACTGCTAGGCTCTTGCTTCCCTCCTCCACCACCCAAGCCACGACGTGCCATGTTTGGACTGCTGGGAAAATCAAAGATTCCTCCCGAAACACTCCTTTCTTTCTTCATTTTCCTGAGCATTTCATAAAGCATTCATTAACTATTTGAGTGCCAAGACAAATGACAAAAAGACATTACGTTCAAGATATTGGAATAGTGTGTTAGTCAACAAAAAAGTAGCTTTAACTCTCTACAAAACACTGAACATACAACATGTGCTATCTATCAGCTATATATTCGAGTTTGTGGTGAAAAAACTAGGAATCACTATGAGCATTGCTGGAAATATTAGCAGATTTTTCATGCGTTGCTCAAGGCAATGTTGGCACTCTTAAAGGTTATATAGTTAGCATCATTTAGTTTTTGTAGTGAAATATAACTGGTTCACCAGAAACAAATTTGACTACATGAACACTGACTTTATTCATTTAATTAGTATAAAAGTTCAGTCTAAATTAACATGTTTCATGGGGTATAAGTTGAAATTTTAAAAAAATCTTTCAAAATTAGGATCAACTTATATGCCAAGAATAAAAATAGGAACCTTAAATCCCAGATGGATGACAGTGAAGATGGCTGTTTTAACTTGAAATTAGCTTCAAATTTTACTCTTTTGGTCGGCCGGGTTATGAAGAGGGTTTTCAGTTTGAATAAATTGCAATAGATATCAAAGAATGATAACACATGACATTAAACATGTATGTGAATGTAGAGGAATTTTGTGAATGTTTTTCAATCATCAAATTGGCAGTTCACTATTGAGATGTTTATCTTGACTTTTTATTCAAAACTTGGATTGTACTGGACCTCAATTTCATCTGAAGAAATAGTTTGTTAATTATTAGCAAAGTGAAAGATGTGGATAGATAGATAGGTGGTGGGCTAATTACAAAATGGAAATTAATATAAATTAATCTAGCACATAATTAGCTTATAATACATACATACATACATATATGAAAACTATAATAATGATAAAATTCCCATTAAAAATCCAAAGTGAAAATTTATCTCAGAAAAATTTAACAACATTGCATTATATTTCATTAGTTATCAATTTTAAGTAACAAAATACACTTCTGTCATTTGTCTTCAAATTTGGGAAAACTTAAACCAGACATGAGTTCTAATTAACAGGAGAATTTCAAGCTTAAAATTAATATAGAATCAAGTTTGTATAACAACATTAATTTTTAACAAATTTCACACTCCTACTTTAATGATTATCCTAAGTTAAAATTCTAGTGACGAATGGCAACTTACACTTTCAACTCTTCTTCCTTTGATGGGTCTTTGGTGTGGAGCACACATTTACCGCTATTGATGAGGACTTTTACATCTAACTCAAAGTCTATATTAGGTTCTTGTGTCTTCTGAGTGAAAGGTGAAGAGCTTCCTCCAATTGGAGTTACACCAGGACTTAACACAGGTCCTCTATCACGAGATGAATAAGGCGACAACAGAGGAACGCTGAAAAAATCTCGAACTCTCAATATTACACTAAATGTTTATTATACACTAATTTACTATTTTTTTCTCTTTTGATTAATTCATATTATATACTTTAATTTTTTGTGACAAACTACTGCCATTCATTTCATTCTGGCAATCAGTGGGATTTTGAGTTCAAGCATTAGGTACTGCAATAACCTGACCATCGACTTATAAGATGCAGGCTGATTTTAGAAATCGTTTCAGGAAAAAAGTACATCTTATACTCTGAAAAATACAGTCAACTCTGTAATGGTATGATGAGGTCTGTCAGTACCTTCCATCGGTCATGTCTGAATAGTCTGAATGAGTCGGCTTATAAGGTCTCCTCAGTTCCACTTGACTCAAATCATCTTCCCACGAAGACTGTTCTGGGGGCTGAGGATGCGCCAGACCCTCCTGAATGAACTGCTTTTGCTGCTGCTGCTGCCATCCTTCACATAATTCAATATCTCCGAGACTTAGCTCAGAATCTCCACCACTTATCAGAGATGACTGCCTTGATGGTGAAGGAGTGCTGAAAGATGAAACACACTTCAGTCATTCAGTAGAGAATTATCGAGTTTATCTTATGTCATGGCTATTGGAGATACCTAAGATTCTTATATAATAATTCTCAGTGTCCATCTGTCTGTCATAGTATATGCACCACCAATGTCATAAGACAAAGAGGCATATTCTTTGGGTACTGCAGAGAGAGAGGGAGAGAGAATGGGAGGGAGAGAGAAAAGAATGGGATAGAGAGAGAGAGAGAGAGAGAGAAAAAAAAAGACTGAGGGAGAATGGGAAGAATTTTAATTTAATTATTTAGTCATGCCGACCTGTCATTTTTGACTGACAGGTGACTAGTAATTCATTTTTCAATTTTTGATAATAAAGCACATATTCTTGAAAGAGTTGAGTCAGTCGGAATGCAAAAAATAATAATAAATCATTCACCATTTTATTATTCAATTTTAAAAGTGCTAATACAATGGACTCACCTACAGATGTTGTGGCTTTCACTAAAGGTAACCCTTGGTCCAATTCCCTTTACCCTGAGTGAAGTGGAACGAGACGGTCCTGAATGAGGTGAACTTTCAAAGCTTCCAGTAGGACCTCCACTTAGAAGAATGGCCCCATCATCAGGGCTGCTGCAAGTACAACCAAGTTAAAATTTTAGTTTCTTCGATAATCGATAAAATTGATAAAAATTGATAATTTTTGCAACATCTCCTAATTACAATTACACAGGGATTTTCATAAGTAAACTTGTGAAATTAAAGACACGTAATGAAAAACAAAATGCGACAGAATTGCCAGAAACACCAACAATGCTACTAAAATGAATGACAAGACCATTGCAACTGTTAAAAGCTTTACAAGCAATATGTTAAAATACATATAGAATACATATTTAACTATTTGGATGTCTGTCATATCGTTTCTAATTATTCCCCCTTGATGTTGTAAAGGGAAAAATAAGAATTTAAGTCTGTAACAATTTTTTACAGCTGCATGATATTTTAAACCATGAAATTTGTAATGTAACCTACGAATAACCATGATGGTGTGATAAAAGTTTCAAAGTAATGAATAAATTCAAAACTTTGAATCAGGGACATACTACCCATGGTCCATATCCAGACCATGAGAGCATTTTATGTGGTCCACAAAGCTTTGATGAGCAAGTGATTTGGTATGTAATTCTGGTTGTTCTTTGAATTTTAATTACAACCATAAAATCTTTGGAGAAGTTTTTATGCTAAAAAATTGTTAAGACTTAATTTCACATTTATAATAACACACAATTCCATTAGTTAAATTCCAATTTAAACTTATCCAGACCAGCAAGGGATTTGCAAATTCTAATGCCACCCATCAAGGTAGTTACGTCTATGAATGCAGCACACCACGTAAAAAGATTGTACATCTCTTCTTTAAATTTAATCAAAGTTGATACAATAACAATTGAATCTAACCTTTCAATATCCTGCTGATGGTCAGGGGAAGAGGACCCCACAAAGGAATGGGATCGGAATTTGCCGGGTCTTGCTGAGACAGCCATTCCAGATGATTTCTTTGATAAACCCAATGTACCACCAGAAACCACACCAGCTGTTCCAGCTCCGCCAAGCCCAAACTTTCCTTTAATGGAAGAAGCTCTCACACTTTGCCTTCGAAGCTTCTGGATCATGTCTCGTCGGAAGTCCTTAAACACCATTGCCTCTAGTTCATGAAGTCGTCTCATCTCCTGTTCTATTGTACCATGTGAAGCGCCAAGGGAGCGTAAGTCATTGATGATTTTTGCCTGTTCATTCATCTCCTTCTCTATCAGCTTTGACCTCTGTCTTGCATCCAAAGATGGATTACGAGCAAAAGTTTGGAGTAGGTTATCCCCTGGAAGATATCTGGTGCGACGCAGGCCTATGCTTTCCTGTAATACATTTAATAAAGATATGCTAAGATCAAGAAAAATTAAACAGAAATATAAGGTTGTGTTATAGCATATGTGAAGTCTCAATTGTTCTCCATCCAATGATACATTTTTCTTTTTCTCAACCAATGGCGAAGCATACTAATAGCAAACTGGTGCAATAAACTGGGACCCTCACTCAAGATGATCCCGACAACAAAGAAGCATGTCAACAAAAATTATTTGCTTTCTGTATAGGTTAATTTTCTTAAACTCGTTGTTTCTGTAAATTATTTTAAGCCATTCCATCTTGCAGGTTGGGGGATCCCCAACATCATAACTTTTCTGTACCACTGTTTTTTGGGAGAGCGCAATATTGTGACTTTTCAATTCTCATAATTTTTCAGGTGAGACGTTAAAATAATCGATACCACACATTTCTACCAAGCCTTGTGTACCTCTGTAATTTCATAATGTCTTGTCTTTTTTTAAAACTTATCTGCTGTTACCACATCATATTGAGAGCTACATAACCTTGCTGCAGTCGATGGACAGCAAGTTAGTTTCTCAATGAATAATTGCTGTTTTTAAATAAAAAATATTATGACACAACAAAAAGGATTTTGCACTGGGGCCCCCAAAAAGTTTGCTGTGCCACTGCTCTCATCTCATACATTTCTTTTGGAACAACTTCAGCTTACAGACATAGGTAGAGTGCAATGCTTATTTTAGACCTTCATGGCCTAAAATAACAAATTTATATATTTTTGCATGTTTAATCGGTTATATAATTAGGAAATGCTCCTGGCATTGAATAAATGTCATTTCTC
Source organism: Tanypteryx hageni (assembly GCA_028673005.1). Classification (NCBI taxonomy): domain Eukaryota; kingdom Metazoa; phylum Arthropoda; class Insecta; order Odonata; family Petaluridae; genus Tanypteryx; species Tanypteryx hageni. The sequence continues at coordinate 50,292,963 of CM054114.1, read as the reverse complement.
ATTTTTAAACAATTATAAACATCAGTACGAGGACTGAGAAGTTCCAGACAAAATTGTGAATATTTACATGAATTGTGATGAAAATTGTATACATTCAATTCAATAAGTATCTTTACAGCTCCACACTAACATGACAAACTTCTCCTAGTATATCTGGGCATATCTGACAAAAATCTCAAAAATAAAAATACTGCTTCACCTCCAAGTGGTAATGGCCTTCTGGAAGGGTAGACTTATCAAAAACCTTCATCATGGCTTTGTATAAATGAGTGCTATGTGCTTCTTCCCCCAGTTAGGAACAGAGGACACTTCTTATCTGATAACCACCAGCTTCTTAGCATTACATTAAGCTTTATATGTTTTTATAAGAAATGGGACTTTGAAGTCCTATCAGGCCATAAAGGGTTAACACATATTTACATAATTTTAGGCCAATAATAGGTGTTATAGTTATTACACAAAATTTAAAAAACAAAACAAAAAGATGGTACAAAAGAATAGAGATTTTTCAAACCTGAGAGGCTCTGGTGCCATCTACTCGATCAGCATCATCGCTATCATCATAATCAGTGGGCACTGTTCCCATTCCTCTGCCTGGCTGCCCCAAACCTTCTTCTTCCTCCTCCTCTTCAGCGCCAGTCAGAGTCGTGAGGGTGTGTCCCAATGCTGATAGCTGCTTCCCAACATTCACATCCAAGTGTATGTCTACACCCTCCATTTGCCACTGCACATTCAGAATCCATTTGGCATTCTCTGAATTTAAAAAATTTTAAATAGGATTTATAACTTGTTAGCATTCAGCCAATTAGCATCTCATGCTAAATTTAAATGATAATCCACTGAAAAATTAATTAATTAATGGCAAATCATACACAGTGTAAGATACACAAAATATTTTGCAGTTATATCTGCTTCTATTAGCATATGACCTTTGATTAATTCAAGATATATACATTTAACTTCTTTCCTACAGAGAAACTAAGATAATCCATCTATGTGTAATACTCTAATAAGATATAACCACATCATACATGAAGTAATAAAGACCACCCACTACTTCAAAACTGAAATTTTGTAAATAGATTTTGCGATCTGTCTGATATAATATGACGTAACATAACACTCCCACTATAAATATGTGAATAACTCAATCAAGGATCGAGATACATTTTCAAAATTTGGTAGAAATGCTTGATTCACATATCTTAAGATGATGATGAAAAAAATCTCAAAAAAGTCCTGGGTTCAACTCCAAAGAAGACATTTCATTTCCCATAAAATAACATAAAAATTGAATTTTTTGACATGCAGGCCTTTATTCTTTTTGAAATTAAAATTAGAAAGAATTAACCTACCATCTTCAGATCTGAACCATTTTAAAGAAAAAATTATAAAGTTTCTTACTCTGTTCATCTTTTTCTGCCTACAGTTCAAAATCACTCCGATTAAACATTTAATTCACATATTTTGGGGAAATCTTGCCATTTTAATGGGGTGTTGCCTTGACTACCATTACATTGTTAAACCTTGAGATCCTATTGACACTTCACTATGTTTTGTTTTATTTCTGGATTCAAAATTCAAATTTGGAAAACTTATTTATTTCATGTTAAAATTTTAAATTCCGTTTTTTATTAATTTGAACCCATCATTTTTGAAGGGCAATATACTAGTTTTTATATAATGTAGAAAATGCTGCTATTTAGATTAACAGTATATCTAGGAATCATTACATAAAATATGTAAAATACTCACCACCACCCTGTTTTTGAGCAATAGTACGACTGCAAACTTCATACGTTCCCTCAGACACCACGCACAGATTGGTGAGACTTGAATCTGCTGCATCTGGTTTCCAGTCATCCAAACTTGTTTCAAAATCATCGGCAAAACGAAGGCAAAGACCAACAAAACGACCCTTACTGACCAAAGAACCAGAGCTGCATGCAGATATGCTGGTGCTTTCTAATGTCACCACAACAGCACCACGACTCTCTCCTCCTATCCCAGAATCACCAAGACCAGCTTGTTGTGGATGTCCACCCTTGCGATGTCCCATATTGTAAGCCTATAAAATAATTATGACTCCAAGTTATGCTACACTCTTTTATCAACTTAGTGCTCAAACAAGTGACAAGTATTTCGATAATAAGCCATATCATAAGGTAGAATTTCAGCACCAAAATAGCAAGGCATGTCAATGTACAGCGATTTTCCACTATACAATGGAGATGCATTACTGAAAACTGTGATGCATAATAAAACGATGTAGAGCAAAACCAATTTTCCCATAATGACAAAAGTAGGATTTACATTCCCGGTGGACATTTTGTGGCACATTTGTAGCATTTGCAACACAAATAATACATGGTAATAGAGTGCATACAATATACTATGCTTAAAATAAGCAAAAACATTAAATGAACAAAATTAATACGTATAAAAACATCTGAGCAGTTGCATATGTATATGTATGAATGGGAAAATTAAATGCAACATGGAATTAAATTATATAAATAATAATAAACACAAAATTAAAACATCACTAAAATATAGTAACAATGTATATATTGCAATTTCCTGAATTTTGCCTTTGTCAACTCACAAACGTGAAGTGATGCAAATTGTTAGGACATATGTTACCTGATTCATTGATGATGTATATGCAGAATGATGTATAATGAGGTGCTGTAGAGTGGAGAATCACTGTACTCAAACACAGCAATAAGCAACACTGTTCAGTATATACAGCCATACCTCACTTTACGCAACAGATAGGTTCCTGAAAACTTTGCGCTAAGCGAAATTCACGCAAAACGGGGTGTCAATGAGAATAGGTTCCATGGCTGCAAAAACTAAAGTGTAGTATTAATAAAAATATCCCATTAACCTAAAAAACGGTTTCTTGTTGGCTTCTAACCATCAACACCAGATGCAAATCTATACATTTTTTCAATCCTCATCAGAAATTGTCAAATGGTATAAAATACTAAAAAATTTGTTATATTCAGGCAAAAATGCAATTATTTCCTGTATGAATGAAATACTAAATATATCAGAAAGGAAGTTTTATTAGGAAAGTCACCTTTCTTTAGTCTGTAAAAATTGCAATTTCTAATACATTTATAGTTAGGCCACCTCGATATTCGGCCGCCTTTGTTTTTTGAACACCTGGTAGGCACAGCCCTGCTGCACACTATAGTAAATCCGCTTAAAACAGGATTGCGCAAAGTGAGGTATTCCTGTAATATATTGCAACATTCAATTGTTTCTATTTGCCTCCCTTGAAAATGAGTAATAAAAACTTTGTCCATAATGATCTGAGGAGATTGCCAAACCTTTTTAATCATGAATTTATTAAAGTAACTAAAAAAACTGTTATTACCGAAGGCAGAGGGTTGAGAGGGAGACATATTCCCATATCATCAACAGTGAGCTGCAGAAATAATGTTCCCATATGTGGAGAACTCAACTGGCTGGTAAGTTGACCAAAAGGAACCTTCTCAAAAACCTGCAAATAGTGTTCAACATTTTAGAAAAAAAAAATGCAGTCGACGAATATAATTTTTTTTAAATGGAAAAACTTGCAATAAGAAATGTGATAAATTGCATGAATCAACCTGCTGAGTTGCTGTTAAGACCTCCTTGTTGAGGCAGCTTCTCTGTTCATTCCAGTATTCGTATGCATTGCGGTAATTCAGCCAGACTAATATGGCCTTATCTACAGCCAATGGCTGAATGTAAATCAGTGGTCTTCGAAGGGTAATAAGAACAACTTCTTTGTCTTCTTCATTATCTCCACCAGTCCCCACTCCACGTTGGACCATTTCATCTTGGAATGCATTTCTAAGCCCTGATACAAAATGAGATAATACAAATTAATTAAATACTCAACATCTATATATAGACATATCAGTTTATTTGTTTCTATGAAAATTATAAATCAATATTTTTCAGTAAAGATCATGACAGTTATAAAAATTTTTAATGAATAATCACACTAGATAAATTGTCATCTATTCATTAAATTCGCCCTTAAATTTCAGACTTTTTCAGATTGTGCAAAAAAATATTTCCTCATGTGAAAAATAAATCACTCTGTAGTAAAACCAGGGCAGCGAACCAGAACCGAACTGAAAACTGAAACCGAAAAAAAACCGTTATTTTAGCTGGAGTGAAACCGAACCAGAACCGAAAACCGTTATTTATTTCATTCCAGTTTTTCGGTTCGTATAAACAGTGGAAACAAAAGAATATTTTCCTTTTGCTTTAATACGAGTCTTTTTTGAAAGCCTCACTTTTCAACGCCGAATAAGGCAAAAGCAAAGTTGGGATTTTCCATGTGCATCTCAAAACATAGAGAGAGGGTCAAGGATATGTCCTGCTGAGGCTTCCCAAAACCCTGTTTAAATGAGGCTAGCGAAAAGGAACTTACTAGTACTTTGAAGACAGCCGTTAAACATCTTGGTATCCTCCCCTTGAGACTACCCCATGGAGTGTTCCGGGTAAAAATGTTTCACGATTCTTATCTTGGATCTTGCTTAAAGTTGGAGGTTATTGTCCCCATAAACTTTTATCCTTTCTCCATACGCATTGAACCCTTATATTCTGGTAGTCTTCCTCTAAAACTTACCCAGGAAGGATTGCTTCGCAATAGTGCTTTTGAGATATTCTTACTTCTGTTATCCTTTGTTACAGGCTAGTAAATTTTTATTTATATAGTGCATCTTAAACAAAATGTGCACACACATTAGCATTTGTTGCTTAAAACTGAAGAGGGATTAAGGATTAATGTGAATTTGTTATTTTTAGTGAAGTATTTTGCCGACTGCAAAAACACTAGAGGATATTTAGTACAGCAATGTAAATTTGGTTTAGTCTCCATTTCCAAAGGAAAAACGTAAAAATCTGTCCTGACATGCAGACTTTTTTGGTGATTATATTAAAATATCTAAGATATTGGCGCGATATTATCATGACCGTAAAGATAAAAGATTGTAGATAAATTTTCTTATCATCGAATTTTATTTCTCAATCGCATTTCTTCAAAGATTCAAGCTTTTATTAATTTCATCATTTTAGGTCCCTTGATAACCGGTACAGTTGAATTATATTGTTGTAATCATTCTCCTGCTTAATATACATGCATTTAAAAAAGCAACTATTTTTTCTAATCGTCCTAATCATCTTCGATGAATCTCACCGAGATGTGAAGGAGGAATGAATAAATAGGGAGAGGGAGGGGAGTACAAGTGAGAATGGGGATAAAGCAGAATGAGAAAGAGAATATAATATGCTATTCAAATCTAGGCACGTTCATAATAAATACAGATTATTGTATTTCAACTTTATTGAATTTCTCCTTCTTGGAAACGTTTTACATTTTGAGTTTCAGCAGACATCTTCTTTATTATGTACATAATATCGCAAGTACTCGTCCAAAATTACTGCAACGGGAATCAATTTTAGTATATTTATCTATATAGGTGCATTTAATTCTCTATATAAATCTTCCTGTCTCACTCAATGCTTCCTCAATCCCTCGTCTCCTCCTTATATCTTTCTCTTCACCTCCCTTTCCTCTTAAGTCTCTCCATCTTCTTTACTGTCTTTCCCGTAGTTATTCCTACCAGTCACTTATATCCATTCCTTCCTATAAATCAATACTCAATTGAAGGACATTTTATTAATTAGATATAATTTTGGTTGCTTGGTGTAAATGTTACTGTGTGCGCACATTTGTCATCTTAAGAAAATGTATGTAATTATATATTGTATGGTATTTGTAATATTAACATCTAAATTATTGTATTTAAAAATAGTTAAGTAGCTCTTCTTTAAACAACTATCTATGAGCTACATTCTACATTCAAATGTGAATTAACATTATTGTAACTGTTCAAGTACGTGCATAAGTACTGTTGGAGTAAATTGATTATGATAATGAGAGAGGTTTATATTGGAATTTTGGAATTGTAAAATCAATTAAATGTTTCCTTTTGAAATAATAACAATGGTCGTACATCAAATAAAAGACTAAAAACTAATCCACATTTTAATAGACTTTCTACATGCTAAAAAGGAAAAAAATAAATTTTAAATTCTTATTGAACAGTATTAGACAGTCATACAAAAGGTGTTGTTTACAAATTGAATACTAACGAAAAATATAAAAAAGGAATTCATACAATGTTTTACCGTTCGTTAGATGGTGAGAGGGGTGCTTGCACATTGTTACGTGCGGATATCTATTTTTATCTTATTGACTTGTGATGGTGAAGACATATTTGATTTAAATAAAAAATAACATTGATTAATAAAGATTATTTTGGAATTCTCTTGAAATTTTCCCCAAAAATTCAAAGTCGGAGCGAAAAAACCGGTTCAAACTGGTTCAATGGTGGTTGCTGGAGCATAACCAGAACCGAACCAAATTTTTTTGTTTTTTGTGAACCGGAACAAAAACCGGAGCGAAAAAAATTTTGGTTCGATGCCCTGAGTAAAACCCCAATAGAAGCATAAATCAGTTTTTATTTTGATGATTTTATGAAAATAATTTAGTGTGAAAATTGGACATTCCATGCTGTGTCTGTCTCCTAAGAATACACATTGTGTGATTTGCGAAAAGAGAGAAACAACTGATGGAAGAGAAATCAAATAACTTCCAAACCAAAGGCAACACCAAAATGTCACTCCCGATAGAACTATTGAAATATGAGACCAAACTGTGATGATGACTTGACATAGACCAGACTATGGCATTTTTCTTGCAATCACCAAAAAAAATAGATTGTATTTACCCGAAAGGAAGACGAGGTTTTTTCACAAAAATGCCATTAAAATATTAGGTATCGTCTTAGAATGGTGTATGAAGATTTAAGGTGAGAATACACCCCTATTTTAAATACACCATGAAACACCCCGAGTCAAGTATATGTCCATTAAAATATTTATTATTGCATAAAGTAATACATCGTATTTAATTAATCACAACAATACTAAAAAAATTTAAGGTCAAATTTCTTAAAATTGCTCCCACAGACCAATGGTTCCACTTCAGCGGTAGGGAAGTGTTTAGAGCTGGGTAGGTAATCACGTGACAAGTTGAAAAAAATTACTACAGCTGGGCGGTTCTGTGCGTAATATGAAACACAAAGCCATGTAGGCACCAATTAAGGTGTCTAGTAATGCAATGTAAACAAGACTGATACAATTTAAATGTATCTACTACAATTTAAACATGATATTTTGCGTTTGATATGCCAATGGCAGACGTAAAGTGGACGTGAGTTTCAGAGTGTAGAAAATTTACGAGAGCACTTGAGTAGTACACGCTTTGCTGAGTTTTAAAGTGAAATAGTGACAAGTTATTATTTATAACTTTTAAATAAGATATCCCAAACAAATGGCAGATCGCGTAGAGAAAAAAGGAACTGCGGTAAGTGGGAATGTATCGAAAGGAATTAGAGGAAGTTACGACAGAAATTTTAAGTTAATGGTAGGGCACTTTGCTGAAGAAACAAATAATTGTGCAGCAGGGAGGAAATACAATGTGACTGAAGCAAATAGGCGAAGGTGGAAGCAAGCAAAAGAGAAACTTGAAGGTGCTAACTTAACATGGAGATAATTTAGTGGACCAAAACTGGCCGATTTCATGCATTAGAAGAGGAAATTGCGAACTTTGAGCATATTTAAAGAATGGATAATAAACCGATGACGCAGGATATCATTAAATTGAAAATCCAAGAATTAGCACAATCGCAAAACATTCCATACCAAGAATTTAAGGTTAGTAATGGATGGTGTGTGTGTATGATGCATCGTAATAGTTTTAGCCTGCGGAAAGAACTTCACTTTTCCAGCGTCTACCTTCCGACTTCATGGACAAACTAATAACTTTTCAGAGGCATGTAATTCAGTTGTGGAAAAGTCAATTACCTTCTGAGCCAAATGGGTAATGCAGATGAGACACCCATTTACTTCGACATGCCATCCAATTACACAGTCAACGAAAAAGGTGCAATAAATGTCATCATAAAAACTTCCGGGAATGAAAAACTGTGCATTACTGTAATGCTGGCTGTATTAGCGGATGGAACAAAGTTGCTGCCATATGTTATTTTAAAACGCAAAACAGTGCCTAAGGAAGTACTACCAAATGGAAGGATTGTTAAATGTCAAGGCCAAGGATGGATGTCAGCTGATTTAATGAAGGACTGGCTAAGCATAGTGTGGAATAGATGACCTGGGGCACTTTTAAGGCAGAGAGCAATGCTCGTCTTAGATGCGTTCAAAGGCCACCTTACAGAGGAAGTTCAAAATACCCTTCATGGTATGAATACCGACCTTGTAGTTATACATCACAAATTCAAGTGCTAGATGTTGTAGTGATGAAGCCCTTTAAGGATTACATAAAGTCATTTTATTCAGAATGGCTTTTGGCAGGGGACCATGCATTAACTCCTACAGGGAAAATTAAGAAGCCCAGTATACCACTTCTCTGTAATTGGATCATTGCAGCATGGAAAAAATAGATCCCAATAGATCTCAAGAGGGTTCAAGAAATGCTACATATCAAATTCCATGGAGGGTATGGAAGACGACTTGTTCAAATTTGAATAAATTGTGATGAATGAACAGGACAGCAAGAATAAGGGAAGGAAACAGAGGAGAGGGAGATGTAAGTAGTAAATTTACTTTTTTTTATTCATCCTCTTAATGTTAGCTTGTTATACATATATGTAAAAGTTTTTTTGTAAGTGAACCTAATTTTTTTAGGGGTTGTCTTAAAGTCAAGGTCGTTTACCTTTCGGGTAAATACGGTATTTATATTACCATCATCCATAATAATAATTTTTCTTTCCCTTTATCATTTGTTGCAATCATTACATAATGTTTTTAGCACACTATATATTGACTCTAGAGAGCCATTTAGCAAAGTCCTAATGAATTTTAATGATTATCTCACATTAATGGACTTTTCTGATTTTTTCTAGCATATAATTATGGAGATATAAAATTTGGAGAAAAAAGTCTGGCTTATATACGAGTAAATATGGTACATAATTTCACTGCAACTCACCTATTCTGGTTTTGAAAAATGCAAATTGCTGGAATTCAGGCTCAGCCTCTTCAAACATAACATTCTTTATCAGCTGACCAAGACTTAGATTCACATCCACCTGAGCCTTTCCAAATATTTTCATTGTCGCAGGGCCTGAATTTCCTCCATTCGTACTGCCAGGAGCAGGGCCTCCCCTGATGTTCACGCTGCTTGGAATACCATCATCACTAGCATTTGCTTGCCTCTGAGGTCTTGGTCTGCAGTGGGAATGACTTGAAGCTGTGGGAGCAGTTGACACATTTTGAACTCGGTTTGAAAGTTGAAATTCAACTGCACCTGTTTCAAGTCGAACAGCTGAATTTGTTGGTGTGGTAGCAGTCAATTGGATGCGCTGTAAAATATCGAAATATTTTTAGTCCAACAACAAAATTATTTTGAAAGCGACTTTCTCTTGGAAAAATTTACTCTAAAAATAGATTGACAGCAAACTAATTACTTAGATTTAAGCAACAAATATTGACAGCTTAGAAACAAAAGACTTGTAGAATATCCATTAAAACTACTTTGATGTTAAGTTTAGAAATGTCTCTTGAATACTAAATTAAAAATACACATTACAAAAATAATACTCTCCTTTTAAATGTTATTCATTAAATTAAAAAATTTTCATTTGAACACAAGTGCTAAATTAGTACTACATATGATTGAAGAGAATGTTCCAATTCAGATTTAAATGAATTAAATAGGCTTCATTAATTATGCTAATTGTTACTAAATCAAATACCTAGTGGCTTTCAACTATTACATTTTTACTTCCAAAATAAAATTATCTTGAATTTTAATGAAAAGTAAACAAACCTTGATGCGAATGACAAGTGAAAACAGCAGTCTTTTAAGGGATGAGGTGGATGAATCCTCTTGGCCTTCAACCCAAATGGGAACTGGCTTTTCACCTCCATAAACCTTCTGAACAACCTCATTCACTTCCTATTCAAGTAATTGAAAAAGTACATCATCACATGTGATATCATTAATCGAATTAAAATGTAACAGGAAGATTAAACAAAAACTTACTTTCATGAAGACTTTTTGGACAAACACCAAATGATTCAGTAAGTCAGTAGTTAAAGAATGTTCAAAAACTCCTATTTCAGCAACAGCACTTAAATAACTGCCTTGTCTGAGAATAACTCCATCTAAAAAAATGATTCAATTTACTATTAAAATCCACTCTACAATGATTCTCACATGGCTATGCATGCAGGATTTCATTTTAGAAGAGTTTTTATGACTAAGTTTCACTGTAAACCCTTAAAAATAAGCAGGTCTGTACTGCCTGAATATGTAGGTCCTAAATTGGCCCAGCCCAGCATAGCCCATATCATACAGGGCTATAAAAATATTTGCCTGGACCCGTCCAATACTGATTCTCTTCACACCTACAATACAACATCAAATCGCAGTACCTACCTTATGCAATCATAGCCCAATATTTCATCATTTATGTCAGTCCAAAGACACATCCAAGTCTGAGCTAGCCCAAGACCTGCATTACCTTGGCCAGACCCAGTCTGGAGCTTAGGCCAGGCCTAGAGTTTCAGGCTAGGCCCAAGCTCATGCAGGCCTCTATGAGAAAAGAATAGACTGAAATGTTGACATACATTAGAAAATAAATAACAATCTGAAACACCAACCTGCAAATTGTGCTTCAGGTGGATTGTTTCCATCTTGCACATATTCTGCCATTACGTGAACCTTTGGTAGTTCAATACTGGCAGCTGATGGAAGGTTTGCCTCTGTAACCTAGAGCAAATGTATGAAATGAAAATAAAAACAAATTCCAAAACTTATTCCAATAGATCATGTTAATATAAATCAAAATCAATCTCTATAACACATTATTTAGAGAAATTTTAACTCATTCCTTTTATGTGAAATAAATGTCGTAATAAAACATTAAGTGAGGAAAGATATAATTTCTTCATTTTTTTTACATCAATCCAACAAGAAATGGGAATGAAAAAATTAATTAATTTACAAATCCACTTATTTATTACCTGTAACTTAGTAGTAAAGCTAAGTGAATGCTGAGGAAGATCTATGGTGAACTTAGCCTTGCTGCCTGTAACTCCAGTGCTGTTTACTTGGTCCATTTTGTATTGAGCTTGCAATGATGGCAGAAGAGCAGCTGTGATTCTCAAGCTCTATAAATACAGAGAAAAACAAAAATAACTATTTAAATGAATGGCTCATAATTAAGATGATTCCGCAGTAAATATGCATTCAACATTAACTGCTAAGGTTAAATATTCTACTAATAGCAAAGTAAAAAAATAACAAGGCTTGAGGCCTCAAGATAGCATTGTAATTTTAAAATGACAATGTAAAAACTACTTTAACCCTTTAACTGCTAAGTTTAGGAAATGGGAGAATTAGGGATATACAGCATTTTTTTACAAAAAATCTTATGTAGTCAGCATATAACTTTATCCATAGTTTTAGTATTCTTATGTACAATATGATTGCATTAAATATCTCCTATGTACTGTACTGAAAACAAATATTGATGAGTTTTTAAGATAATATTCTGTGCTACATCTTATGGCTATGTATGGAATAGTAAAATACCTAAATTTACAACTATCCATCCAAAGGTGGATGAAATCAGTTAAGAAAAGAACAAAGAAAGATGAAACAAAGACAAAGGAGAAAATAAACACACAATCAATGAAAAATGGCACATGAATATGGAAGAAGAAATTGTTTCAACGAACCAATAGCGCTAGGCTTTCAAATGCTGATTAACGGTCAGTAAACAAAATTGTTTCCTGTTGACATGGGTGGCAAATTGTAACAGCTGTTGAAAAGATCATTTTTTTGTTTAAGATATATTCACAAATGGAATTTTAAGCTAATATTTTTATTTTGTCAAATAAGTCGACTGTATTCTTTTTGTTGTAAGTTTTTATAAATATGCTGTTTCAGGAATTTTCCGACATGGTATCTGTGCACACTGCTAAGTTATGACTAAACTAAATATCTCAGGAATTACAGTTTTTACAAAAATGTTTCAAACAAAAGTTGTCAAGAATATTATTCTCTACAACAATGCTATTTACAAACATTATTTATAATGAAGTCTGAAAGGAGATATTAGGCAAAAACCGAATAAATAAAAATAATGCATATCATGCATTCTAGGAAAAAAGTTTTTGTTGCACAGAATAACATTATCTACAATTTTTAAATATAATGTTTTTATAAATTATGAAGTTCTAATGGAGAAAATCGGCAAAAATAAAAAAGAGATAAAGTGTGACTTCCAGTTGACCGACTTTAACCAAAAACTAATCAACTCTTGTCCCTTTAATAAAAATGTCAAATATAAAATTTTGTATTGATCTAATTAATATTTTTTGAGTTCGAGCTACCACAAAATTCCTATCACATACAGACATCATTGAAAAAATGATCAAAATATGTTCAGGGGACCACAAAATGTGTTTTGCATGGTTTTGATTTGCATGAATTTGGATTTACACGGTTTATTAATTTAGGCATGTTCTCAATTTGCATGGTCCAAAAATTTACATTTACAAGGTTTGAAACAAACCTTTAAAGTGTGATGCGAGAAATTCTGGCAACTCTATTGCTACGTTGCCAGCTGTGTGCAACAAGTGCGGGCATCTCATGAGTCACTTCCCACTAAGATCGGCCTCAGTATCCACATGACTTCATAGTGAATGGACATTCCATATTGTTGTTGTGCTTTCGTGAACTGTTCTGTACTTCCATTATGTCAAGTAAGCATTCTACTACTACCTCAGTAAACTCTAGTGCTAAGAAACATAAGAGTCTTTCTATTGAGGTAAAAATGGATGTGCTACGAAGATATGAAAAAGGAGAAATCCACATTTTGCACCATTCGTAACTCGGCTGCTAAGATAAAGGACACTGTGAAAGTGTGTCATCTATTAGTGCTTCCTATACAACTTACACCTGAAGTACCATTATGGATAGGATGGAGCGGATGCTCAGTACATGGATTGAGCATCACAACCAGCAAAATGTGCCTGTCAGCTTGCTTACAATTCAAGCAAAGGCATGTAGCATTTACGATGATTTGGCAGCAGAGGAAGGTAAGGAGAAGAAGGAATTTATAGCAAGTTTGGGATGATGCGCAAACTTCAAGAAGCGTCACAGTTTTCATAACATCAAGATAACTGGAGAGGCTGCCTCTGCAGATGTTATGCTGCCGAAAGCTTCCCCAAAATGCTTAAGGAGATCATCAAGGAAGGCAGTTATTCTCCAAAGCAGATTTTTAATGTAGAAGAGATGGGTATTTTGGAAGAGAATGCTCTCATGAACATACATTTTGCAAGAAGAGAAGTCAGCCCCAGGATTTAAAGCTGCCAAGGACCGACTCACTCTGCTTTTAGGGGACAATCCTGAAGGGGATTACAAGCTGAAGCTCTTACTGGTTTACCATTCCAAAAATCTCCGGGCACTAAAGGGCTACATAAAGTATCGTTTGCCTGTAAAAAAACTTGCATATGAGCATTTGATGCTCTAAAATTTTTATTCGGAGGAAATAGGTGTTAAAAGAAGAATTTTTTTATGCAGAAGTATATTTCCTTCCTGCTATGAACCATTGTTTCATCGACTGCAACATTTAAAATGCTCATTATTACATGTTTCTGCATTCATTATCTCCAAATAAAAATTATACAGCATCTTCTTATCAGAGAATATTGCTTCTCGAATTTGAAAAAAAATTAAAACATTTGGGATCGAACCCGGGCCTATGCCACAGGAGCCAAGCAGGTTATCCGTTCACCCATTTCCATTCTTAGCAACAATTCGACAATGAAGCCTATTAAGTTGTATGCGATGTTTTTGCATATTTTCAACACAGAATTCTTGAACCCAAAGGTCCAATCACAAAAACCCTGAGACATGGGTCTCCTTATTTTTTTATGTAGAATCACCTGGTCGATTTTAATCAAAATCCATGACCTGAGAAAAGTACTTACATTCAATTTATTATATTTAATCAGATCAAGAGAAAATTTTCAATTATATAATTTAGCCAAATTAAATTTTTTCACACTTAATAGTTCCTAGATTCCAAAATGTTTCCCTGATAAATAAATTGCATTTATGCTTAAAATGTCTGAAAAGCAAGAAGTTGAGCAATCCCTTGGTTTTTTAAATTTTTAATTTAGATAGATATCATCTATGCACACTGTCTTACAACATACATAACTTATTTATTGATTTTAACTAGCTCATAAACTGTGATCACCAGCATTTTACAATGGGCATAACAGTGGTAAACTTTGGCAGGATTGAAACCCATGACATAGAAGCCACCCTTCTAACACTTAAATTTTGCTCTGAACACAGAGATGAATAGCCATTCACAAAGCCTCTGAGGTCTGCAGATAAATGGATTTAAAGTTGAGTAAAGAATAATAATATAGAGGAACCTGTAATATGATGGAAAACTGCATAACAAGAGGTTGAAGTAAATGGGAAGTCTCAGGTTCTGCTTCTCTTTCCCGAAGACATGGTGTTGCAAGCAATGAAGAGACAGTTTGCTGAGGAAAATGATGCGGGGATGTAAATGTAGTGGCTGCAGTTGCGCTTGGAGCTGCAGGAGCTGGAGCTGCTCCCAAATCAGGCACTGCCGTATTTCCCATGGCTTCTTCTGAGATAGTCCCACCACGACTTATTCGACTGGATGATCTGGTTACACGGAGTTCCTAACAAAGATAAACATTATAAAATTTCTAACGGCATTTCAAAAATGAATTAATAAAACAGCTAAGTTTTCTCGATTAAACTCTAAATGTTTTATAAGATTAACTGTGTGAAGATCTACATGTAAATTAATAAATATCATTGCAAAAACAAAAAATGCCAAAGATTACTTAACCGAACTGTTAATTCAGCATATGACCATAAACAATAACATGACTGTCTAAAAAATGTGGTAAGGATAACAAAGTAAAAGGTCTCATGGACATATTAAACTTCAACTTTTATAAATAAGTAAAGGTGGAGACTACGTTGAAATTGATGTTAAAATAAAAATTTAACACCTTAACCGTGAGATTCAAAATTTAGAGACACACTAAGAAAGAAAGGAAAAGGGGAGAAAAACTGTAAAAAGGAGGGTGAGAGATTTCCCCTTTACCTCTAGCTGTGAGCTTGTGAGTGTGTTTGTGGTTGCCTAGTAGGTCACTGTCACAGTCTTACTGACACACAAACCTTTTAGCAACAGTGTGATTTTTGGGTCCCTGGCAGAGAATAATCTCTCGCAAACCAAGCCTTTTTATCCTTTTTCCATCTTTATGATTAGTGCTTGAGCGATTGAGTGAGTGCATGTGTGAGTGACATCAGGTCCCTGGTAAGGAGTAACAACCCGTAACCTGTAAGTCTGTAGTTTTGGTTTTCATTTATTGATCTCTCACCCTCCTTTTTACTGTTTTTCTCCCTTTTTCCTTTCTTTCTCAGTGTGTCTCTAAATTTTGAATCTTATGGTTAAGGAGTTAAATTTTTAATTTTAACTTCAACTTTGATAAAAATATCTCTCTAACATGTTTTTAAAAATCTTCCACCTCTTTTTCAAATAAGACAACACATAAGTGGCTTCAAGCTAAAGAATGTTGCAAAGAATACTATTAATTCTTCTATCCCGAAACTGAGTATCATTTATGATGAATGCCACAATATTAAGTTATTTTACTTGGAGAGTTGATGAAAGCTGCTTGGAACCACGTGTCATCATTCCATGAAGAGCCACAGGATGTTGAGGAATATCTACACACACAGGACCAACAGTAAGGAGGCCAGAATTCTTGTCTTTATATCTTCGGGATAAACTCGAATATAGGGCTTGTGATTTTCCGACAGTCACCTTCACGACAGTCCTGGAATATTTTATTAGAAGAGCACATAAAACGTCAAATGAGAAAACTAGCAAAACAAGAATACTGAATTCAAATCTACCAAAATCAACTTCAAAGACTTACTGTTGGTTTGGTGCCACTCCTTCAAGCAACACAATCATTGTCCTTCCAACTTGACCAGCGAGAGAACATTCAAGTGAAGCAGGTCTGCTTTTGCGTCTACATGTTATACTGGCTTGCAAGCTGGATATTTCTGCTTCCAGCTTAAGACCACTAAGGGTAGCCAAGAGGCGGGTACGCTGTATTCTTGCAACACCAAAAACCACCAAACGAGTTCTCTCCCTCATTCCACTCCCTACTAATGCTCCTAAGAAAGAACAATACATTACTATTGCAGCGTAACATGGAAATTACAAGCTTACAGAGATTGACACAGAGAAATTATGTTGCTTTCTTGACTAAAATACATAATCATGGATGTGACAATTAAAGTGGAGTTCAATATCACCTGTTATAGTTTTCATAGCCCACTATCATGCTAATAAATACCATATTTACTCGCATATAAGCCACACTTTTTTTCCAAAATTTTCATTCATATGCAAATACAAAGCAAAAACATTTTTAAAATGGGATACTCTCATATTAATATCTTGATTTCCACTTTTAGATTATTTTCGATTAGAAACCATATGATAGACCTCGTGATTTCCTCTAAAATGCAGTCCTTACATAATCAATACCGGAGCAATGTTTTCAATACATAGTATCTTTTTGCAACACTTGAAGTGGCCGTATTGCCTGATTATTCCTCCTAGACTCTTCTGGAGCTTACAAAGTAGTCTCAAGGTAAAGAGCATGTAAAATGAACAGCTGGATTGTGATTGGTTATATCCAACTCAGCCCAACTTCACTACATAAACACCAGTTCTCACAAATTAATGTGACTGCGATATTTGTGGAGGAGATGAAAGCTACAAACACATCATAAATTTACTTTGTTCGAAACCACCTTTTGCACATGAGTTTCATTTAATTCTTAGAGGAAAGTTTGTGTATTATAGTGATTTAAAGTATATCAAAATATAGTAAGGTTTAATCATTACCCAAAAAGAAGGTTATACAGTGGAATGCCGATTATCCGAATTGCCAATTAACCGAATCACCGCAACCAAGGAATGCGGGCTCAGTCTTTGACATAAGCTCTCCTCCACATTTATTCATTTTTCATGTTTCGCCTGTTTTAAAAGTTTTTTTATTATTTATTATTAATATAAGAGTACATCGTAATATTCAATCATGTATTTAAAGTGTGCAATAATTAATAAATTGGTTTTTTTGTGGATAAGAGTGTTTTTTTTCCTTAATTCAATTATCTGAATTTTCGATTATCCGAAGCACCTTTGTCACAAATAAATTCGGATAATCGGCATTCTACTGTACTATATTCTGTAATGTATGAAAACAGTCAGGCTAAGCAACAATACAGAGTGGATGAACAATGCATCAGGAGATGGAGGACAATGCACAACAAAATTTTTAAAGAAAAATCAACAAAGAAATCTTTTCAATGGCCCAAGAAAGGTTCGTTTCCTGAAATCGACAGTGAAATTTGTGAGGAAGCAACGTGAAGGTGAACTTCCAGTAACAAGTGAAGTTATTAAGATAAAAGCATTAGAAATCACAGAAAGATTGTGCATCCCTCGCAATAATTTTCAAGCATTCCGCGGCTGGATCATGCATTTTATGAAGCGGCATGGGTTTTTGCTCAGGCAGAGAACTAGCATTACGCAGATGCTATCTTCTGATTTTGAGTAAAAGCTACTCAAATTTCAATGTTATGTGATTAACCTTAGACAAAAAAATAATCATTTGCTTGGAAAAATAGGAAACTGCGATCAGACACCAATATTCTTAGATAACCCTTCAACTAAACTCAACAAAAACGGGAAAAAACAAGCAAAAGTAAAAACAACAGGATCAGAGAAGCAAAGGGTAATGGTGATATTGTGCTGCACAGCAGATGGCAGAAGGGTTACACGAGTAAATACGATATTTCTTTCTGCTTGGTTTTCTTTTGCTTGCTGTGGCTGCATCTTACTTATCAGAAGAAGGTGGAGAGAAGGGGAGAAAAATCACAGATTTTTTGCATATGCATCCAGGCAAAGTCAGCTGAGAAAGCAGGATAATCAATGACTTCAATTATTCACCAGCATAACTTTTAAATTGGTGCCTCCTATTGCAGTCATATTTTTGAGTTCACAATACTGCTTATGTCCAAGAAAGTTTTTTTTTCCCATTTTCAATGTTGAGAAACCTTGGGTGCAGCTTATATGCGGTGGCGGCTTATATGTGAGTAAATACAGTATATTAAAACATTTAAATATATCCTTTTTAATCCTTAAAATCAATAAAAGCAACATGTTTCATAAGACAAAATTCCACAAGAAGACTAGTACATTAATTAAAAATTGTTTCTTAGAAACCTTTGTTCATATTTTTAAACGAATATCTATGCAATAAGAAATGAATTTCTATAAAAATAATCTAATCAAATATAAAAAAATTACAAAAAAGCTATTCCCATTTAATTAGGTGCATAAGGTTTAAGTTTATATAAAATTAATCCACAAAAAAGATAAAACTTATCAGCAATGTACAATATAGAATTCGGCTTCATATCTTTATTCTGAATTATAACAATCATAATTGAGTAAGATTTTACCGTATTAGCCCGAATATAATGCGACCCTGAATATAGTGCGACTCCAAGCATTTTGAAAGGAATTTTAGAAAAAGACGAAAAACATTTAATTTTCTCTATTTTGCACATTTAAATTACCTGTAAACTCATGAATTATGTACTAAAGGGGGGTAATGTGACACCACATTTAGACGGTCCTCGTTTTCTAACGTTGAGTGTCGCGACCCTGCGTGAAGTTGTGCCGGTGCTGTGGTTGCTGCAATTTGACCTTGATCTATTTTCAAGTCTCCTCAGACCCTTACCGAGTATATTTGTACAATGTAGCATCGTAACATGAACATCCAATCCACTTACAATGTAGCAATTATAAAAATATGCGCTGAAACACGCGTCATGAAACGCGCCGATATGCAGTTATTTTTTAAAGATACAAGTATTTGAATATAGTACGAATGCAACAAGTACTCGAATATAGTGCGAATGCGACTTTCAAAGGTACATATTGAGGAAAAAAACATCGCACTATATTCGGGTCACTACGGTACATTTCAAATATACATAAACATACCAAGTTGATGGTGCCTGGGCTCTGAAAGTTGAGGTGTATGGCCACGAGATGATGTATCTGCAGCAACAGACACTCCTCCATCAACTATCCCCTTCTCAACATCCTCACTAGACTTGACCTCAGTTAAAATGTCATATTTGCGATTTCCTTTGTATCCCTCAGAGATGTCAGCAGGTGCCATGGAAAATCTAAATTGAATGAGAATGGGTAACTCACTTCAATAACAAATTTTCAGACTATCCTAAATTTAGATGGTAGAATGTTTACTCCTAGAAGAATGAAAAGAAAGTTAAGACACAGACAAAAACATGGCCGAAAGTAGATATTCTGGTGCCCAAAAGTTTTTCAAGACAGTTTCAAGGCACGTGTTAATAAATTTATTACAGCTTTACCAAGTGGTGGAAATTGATATAACAATGACAAAAAATTAAGATAAGTCACAGAGATGGCCATATTTTGTTGTAGCATTTAATAACATATTTTGTAAAAGGTTTTTCTCTGAAATTTTCCATTAATGCAACCACAATTAATGGATATTTTTCAAAATATGAAATTCTTTGAAATAATAAATTGAAATGACCCAAAATAAACAAAAAATACATAATACACAACAACAACAAATATATTTTTTAAGTTAGAAAAAAGTTCAATAAATAATCTTTCCTAAAATGAAACTAAATGGTCAGATGATTAAATCCAAGATGCTTAAGAACAAATCGCTACATTTCAGTTTATCGTAAATGTATGACATAAATTCAATTTAACATTCTTCAGTAAAGCTGGGATAAAATCAATTCCCTTGCAAAGTAACTAACTATGAAAGATTCAAGCAGGAAAAATAATTCAGTGGGAAAGTGAAATCAGAAATTTTTTCATACAAATTAACATTTCCAAACCTGTGCGTGATGGTTTTAGTCTCTGGCATGGTGGCATAGAGGTCCAACAAGTAGTATATAGTCTTCCAACAATGAGGTGGTGCCAGTGGGGGCGGCTGAGCTTGAGGTGAGCTGGGAATCTGAGTTTTGATGATCTTCGGTGGAGTTGATGGCTCTGGAATTTTAAGTAATGGCTGTTCTGACATGACAGGTGCCTCAGTTGTGATCGTTGCATGGAGGGACATGTCATCATGGCTGAGTCCCAAAGAAGAGAGAGAGGCTGGAGGCACAGGAGATGGTAACGGATGGTGAAGTGAATGGGGGTGTTGATGGTGGTGAGGATGTGGCAGGGAATGGTGAAGAGGTTGAGAAGGCATTGGATGAATTTCCATTCTGGAAGCAGTTGGGCTAGAGCCAAATGTTGGGGTTGTCACAGCTTCACTGAGATTCATGTAACCAGCTGTAACAAAACAATGTTATTTTCAACGATGAAATTTAAACAGAAATCCATAGAAAAAATAGGCTGTTTGATGCCAAAAATATATAATTAATATGCATCACTGAAAATCCATTAAAACAGGTTCCCAAACTATGGCCAGCAGAGCATATCCATCCAGCTCAGTGATTTTATTTTATTTCATCAATTTCTTTGAGACATGTCTATTTATATAATTTCCCACAAGTAGTACCATTAGATATCATTCATGAAATCTAAATGACATTTTTAGAGAAAGTGGATGCAAAATACTTATAATATAGGCCAGAGATGCTTAAGACATCAATTGCCAACTCGTTTTAGGTAGATCTCTGAAAATTATTTGCACCACTCAAAACCTTAATCCTCATCCCCTCTCCCTGCACGAAAGAATTTTTATAGGTAAATATGGATGGTCGATCACCACGCAAGTAGAAAGTGATAAGTAGATCCCAAGCTTGTCAAGTCTGAGAATCTCTGATATAGGCTTATGAAACACTAAATGATAAAAAGATCCCAAAATTAACTCTCTGAAATTTACACCGTCCAATCAGTCATTTGAAAGATCCTGCGTGACCTGCAGCATATCAACCCTAATGGGACCCTTTTAGTAAAAAGTTTGATAATCCCTACATTAAAATATTTAAAAATTTCAGACATGTTAAACTGTGCTGAATTTAAGAATTTCCAGGGTGATTTAAATAACAATATAATAAAAGATATAACATAGGTACATAAAAGGTGAATCATAAAACATCATACACGAGAAAATTAATCACATAAAAATATTTCTAAATAGCATGCTTAGATTTTTGGTGAACCAGTTTGTATCTTACACAACACCCTAAATAAGACAGCAACATAACAAAAACTTAATAACCTTTTACACTCTTGCTTGTGGATCTGAATTTCTGGGCAAAACTTTGAGGTCTGGATTTAAGAGAGGCAGATGGTGAAAGGCCTTTTGGAATACTGGTGGAATTGGACAGACCCAAGGTAGGTGTCAGGGTGGCCATTTTTACAGAATCCATTGGCCCATCCTCGTACATTGCAGCATGCTCTTGTAAGTCTGAAACTTAATTGGTGAACAATTTAACAAATGTCAACGTTATGAGACAAAAATCTAAAATTCTGAACAAATTAATTTTTATGCACAAAATTACAAATTTAAGTTATGATGAACTCATTAAATATTCAAATTTATAACTACCTAGATAAAACATTAAGAACTTGCATTGTTATATTCTCAAAGCTTCTTTAGTAATGATTTTGCTCATTCATATGTAAACCTGTTATAAAAGATACCTTAATAGCTCTAGACCAGGGATGCCCAAACTGTGGCCTGCAGCCCCAATGCAGTCAACTAAGCAATTTTATGAGGCCCACTGCCAGTGTTTTATGGTTTTCAAAACTTTTCATTTTTATTTTGATTTACCTACCAAATGTTATTTTAAATCTAGCAAAAACTGGTACAAATGTCTAGCATCAAATTGAGGTCCCTTAATATACATTTTTCAATTCAAATAAGTTCCTTTTAAGTTTGTTTTTGACCTTTTCTCAAAGGTATTTCTAAGATTGAAATCCATCATGATTCTTAATATTGTAATTTTAACTCTAAAAAACCTCATTTTAACTTGATTTTCACTCATGTGGTGCCTAGGAATGTCGAATTAACTTTAGATTTAAAATTAATCCAGTCCGCCGAAGCATCGGCAATTTCCAATGCGGCCCACCAAAGGCTTCACTGCCATCAATGTGGCCCACCAAGTAGAAAAGGTTGCCCACCACTGCCCTAGACTATTAAGGTACCTATTATTAGATTATTACTACTAGATAAGATTTAACCTCTATTTTGACAATAAAAATGCCTTTCAACTGTAAAAATGTTGTCAAAGGATTGAAGGACATACTCTAAATGTAGCAAAACAAAATTACCTGAAGAGGACCCATTTTTGGGATCTATTATACCACTCAATTGAGGAATTGGAGCAGGATGAGGCAAGAGACTGTGAACTTGTTGCTGTTGACCACGAAGTTCCATTTGTGTCTCCTTCACATTTTGATACATGTTGCTGATTTGGTGAAGAAGACGAAGTAGTGGCATGTTTACCTAAGAAAAACCAAATTATTTTAAATTTAAACACTCAATTATTAACTCGGAGTCAAATAAACCTGACCAAAATATTTTATTTTATTGGATGTGAATAAAACATGCCTTTGTTTCATCAAACTTTGAATTTATGTTTCCTCAGGTGTGGCTCCTTTTTATCATAAAACTAGTATAAAAGCCCGTCATTATTATGGGTATGCATGGATTAAGTATTAAATTTAAGGCACTTTCCATTCTTCCTCCTTTTCTCTCTTCCTCTCTCCCATCCTTCTCCCCCCCATTCCCCCTCCATCTCTGGAAAATAGACTTCCTATTCTTAATCTCACCCTAATAAAAACTATTATCTATCTCTCTCCCTCTCTCTCCTCCTCTGAAAAAATAGACTTCCTGGTCTCAATCTTGCCCTAATAAGGAACATTATCTTTATATCTCTCTCTCTCCCCCTCCTTCTCTGTCTTCCTCCCTCTCTCTACTCCTGTCTCTTTCCTTTTTTCTTCCTCTCTCATTATTTCTCATGTATTAAAACATTCAAAGCATGCTCTCCTTACACATATAGTATAAGGGCTGAGACAACAATGCAATCACCAGGTTTAACAATGATACGGTTGACAAGGCAACATATCGTTAAAAAGCTTAAAATTTTCCAATATATATGATTTAACGCCGGGGTTCCCAAACTATGTTCCGCGGAACACCGGTGTTCCACTGAACCTGAATAGGTGTTCCGCGACAATTTGGAAAGGTTTTATAAACTGCAATATATTTAAATATCTTCTACTATCTACTTCAAGTAATAAATGAAAAGTAATTTTAAATTTCCTGCCTTTATGTATGTGTGCGCGTGTGTGGGTGTTTTAAGCGAAAGTGGCGCTGTGTAAATAATGCCCCGTTCCCACTACCAATGTACGGACCTTCGAACCAACCACTCGCGCGTTTCCACGAGTTATAAGTTACCATCGTAACTCAGTGCTGCTCTCCCTAGGCTGCCGGTTGAACTACTAACAAACACACATCTAATCTTGGACATTTTAGTAGAAATTAAGAGCACTTTCCATCTTTGTATATTTGGAAATGTCTTAAAAATGAAATCACAGCTCTCCTCCACTCTTCATCAAAAGACAGTCTTCGGCATCAGTGTATAAATTCGGGAGGGAAAGGTCTGCGGGAAATTTCATAAGTAAGTCCGTGTTGTTTTTTAACCTTAAAATTTGATCGACTTTGAACTGAAATTTTTTGTTGATAAATTTGTCCTTATTACAGTATTTAAATATTATTCAAAAACTACCCATGGATTTTTGGTTAAAAACTGGAACTTCGACAAAAGGAAGGCCAAGAACTTCTAATGATACATCCAATACGTCTATCATTGAAGAAGAAAATGATCGAAAACCCGTGGTTTCTTCAAAATCTAATATTAAAGAACAAGTGTCATCTATGAACAGACCAAAACGGAAGTACGATGAAAGTTATTTAAACTTGGGATTTACGTGTATTGGCAATTCGGATGCTCCTGATGCAATGTGTGTTTTATGTCATAAAATACTCGCAAACAGTTCTTTGGCTCCAGCAAAACTCCGCAGGCACTTCGGAACGATACACAGTGATTATAAAGGAAAAGACATGGAATTTTTTAAGAGACGACGTGACTCACTAGAAAAGTCCAAACTTCAAATGATTACAATGGCTAAAACTGAAAATGCAACAGAGGCATCTTATCGCGTGAGCTATCGCATTGCACTTAATGGTGAAGCTCATACGATTGGAGAGACACTCATTAAGCCATGTGCGAAAGACATGGTGTCACTTGTTCTTAACGAACAGGCTGCTGAAAAAATAGATGCAATACAAATATCAAATAATACTGTTTCACGACGGATTAAAGATCTTTCTACTAGCATAGAGAAAGAGTTAATTCGTCGTCTTGGACTTTGCAGTGAATATGCATTGCAAATGGATGAATCTACAGATGTCGCAGGACTAGCTGTACTACTAGTATTTGTTCGTTACCCATATGATAACAGTTTTGAAGAAGATTTACTCATGTGTGGATATTTACATGGACAAACTACAGGAGAAGATATATTTAACCGTATTAATGATTACATTACAAATCAAGAGATAGGTTGGGAGAAGTGTATTGATATTTGTACAGATGGTGCTCGAGCAATGGTAGGAAAGATGAAAGGTGTTGTATCACGCATCCAGAAAGTAGCTACAAGAGCCACCAGCAGTCATTGTATTTTGCATAGGCAAGCACTGGTGACTAAAAAAATTTCCACAAATTTAAAAAATGTTATGGATGAAGCCGTGCAAGTGATTAACTATGTAAAATCAAGACCACTTCAATCCAGATTATTTAAAATTTTGTGCAATGAAATGGGTAGTGGACACAAAGCACTTTTATTACATACTGAAGTGAGATGGCTATCCAGAGGGAAGGCACTATTAATACTTTATGAACTTCGAAGTGAGGTATTGGTCTTCTTGAAGGCACAAAATAATTCAGTACAAGTACAAAATTTTGTTGAAGTTTTAACAAATCCTTCATGATTGATAAAACTTGCATATCTGGCAGATATTTTTACCAAGTGTAATGAAGTTAACTTATCATTACAAGGAAAAAGTATTACAGTTTTTAATACAAGAGATAAAATTGCATCTTTTGATAAAAAAATACAATTTTGGATTTCATCGGTTGAATCTAATAATTTTGATTGTTTTCCTGCCTTACATGAATGTTTGAATGAATTAAATTTTAAAGTAGATTACGAAGTTTCCAAGGCATTTTTAGAGCACCTACATAACTTGAAATCAACTCTTTTGCAATATTTTCCGAAAACTACTAAGGACGATTCCTGGGTTCGGAATCCATTTTCCGTGACAGCTAAACCAGTAGGCTTAAACGCAAGTGACTATGAAAATCTAATTGATTTAATTAGTGACTCTGATTTGAAACAAAAATACAAAGATCAGCCTTTGAATGATTTCTGGGCGAGTTTGTCAGAAGAGTACCCCAATTTATCAAAACAAGCTATTATTGTTTTACTTCCATTTTCTACAACCTATTCATGCGAAGCGGAATTTTCTTATTATGCTGCAACGAAGTCAAAGTGCAGGAACAGGCTCGACGCCACACCAGATATTAGAATACAATTTACCAATATTGTGCCTGATATCAAGAAGATATGCAATTCAAGAATTCAAAATCATAAAAATCATTAAATGCTTTATTTATTCATATTTTTATGTTTATATTATATTATTATAGTTTTATATTTAAAAATAATTACTAAATAAATAATTTGTTTTAATAAAATGTTTTTTTAAATTTTTACAAGTAGAATTACCCAACCTAAAAAATAAGCTAAGTGTTCCGTTAAACTTCCCAGGTTTGCGAAGTGTTCCATTGCAGAAAAAGTATGGGAAACCCTGATTTAACGCATAACTTGAGTGATTTCGAATCGTAGGCAAAATTTGACGATAAGAATAAGAAACTTTATTTATTTTTCTTTAATATGGTCCATGTCGGAAGATCAAAGGTCAATTCTTTCTAATTTTAATTTGCAAAAGAGTAAAAGCCTGTAAGTCGAAAAATTTATTTTTACATGTTATCTTATTGGAAATAGAAATTATCTACTGGGGTCGAACCTGGGTCTTTTTTGGAGATTTATTTTTGTAAATGGCTTTTACTATACGAATCTAACATTCCTACCAAATTTCAATCTTCTACCTACTCGGAAAGTTTGTTAAAAATAGCATTACTGTCAGTCATAATAGTTAATATTAGTCGAGCATGACCGGATTTCATAGTACTATGCACTCTAACTTATCGCTGAACTTTGAGTTTTTAATGAAATAATTTATAACCCTAAAAATTTTACCGTGGAAACTATGCCCAAAATAAGATTAATGTTTTGCCAATCTTGCTCTCCTTCCAAATAGGTTGAGTGGAACAGATTAACAATCATTACATTTTTATAGTTTTGAAATAGAAGACAATAAAAATCTCATATTAAAGGATGCTCTTTAAAATTACTTAAGATAATGATCTGCTATAGAAATCAGCATCTTTAACCTGAGAATGCATGCACAAATCCTTTTACCATTGGTTGCTACTTGGTGAATGACTAATAATAAAAGGCCCACTGCTTCAACATAATAAGTAATATATGGTTAATAAACATAAAAGGCTATAGTTAATAATGCTTAATTGATTACCACGATGCCTCATTTAACACAGCAAGCTGCCATTTTATGACAAAGGTAATAACAATTAAACCCACATTTTTTTAAATCATGCCAAGTACATATGTTTAAATTTGGAAAACATCAATATTTATTTTTAAGTTAATTCGAATGTTTATTTTACATATGTTTATGTATTAGATTTTATTGCAAAAGATCTAGAAACAAGAAAGTATCCTTTTATAATATGTATATAATCCTTCTAAAACAAAATGGAAATCTTCGAAGGATAAAACATAATTTTGAGGAACACATGCAGTATGCAAAGCAGGTAATACTATATTTATTATGGGGACAATACTTTGCCCATTGTAAATTCAAATCTAAGATGTAATAAGATGGGTTCAAGTGATATATAGGATATAATTTTAATCCCATTAAGTGATATATTGGTTAAACATAGCTCTAAATAATCTGTCAATGTCCCTGCTTATTGTATAACTCTGGAAATTATGTCATTCTTTCAAGACAATAAGATATTTCAAGATGCCATATGAATTCACACACCTGCTGTGAAATGTAACGAATATCTACACTGAAGTTCAGTAAAGTGCTCGTGTGTTTTCTGAGCTGTCCTCGAGAAATATAAAGGACATTGTGTTTCTGCACCAGATCATCCACACTTGTGTCGGCAAGCTTCCTTAAATCCAGCTCAATACCAATCTTTTCACAGAGGAAAGCAGGCATCTCAGATGGAATATCCAACCGGAACTTTCCTGTAAGGATATATAGCCATCAAATTTGCAGGTATTTTACAATTTCATTAGATATTACATTTTAGGCCTAGAAACATTGATCAATGAAGGCTGATCTGCAGAAATAACGTGGCAATGGTTGCATTTCTATGTTTAATTCTGAGCTAAAAGAGATGATGCGCTCATGACTATAACAGGTAGAAAATGGACTTTTGAGAATTTTAAATGTTGCTTAAAATTCATCTTTGAAGGCTTAAAGGTGATACGAATAACAACCATCAGAAATAATTAACAGTAAGAAAATCTTCACATCAACATAATACTTGCCATGTCCCTTCTTGCTAAACTATAACAGGTAGAAAATGGACTTTTGAGAATTTTAAATGTTGCTTAAAATTCATCTTTGAAGGCTTAAAGGTGATACGAATAACAACCATCAGAAATAATTAACAGTAAGAAAATCTTCACATCAACATAATACTTGCCATGTCCCTTCTTGCTAAACTATAACAGGTAGAAAATGGACTTTTGAGAATTTTAAATGTTGCTTAAAATTCATCTTTGAAGGCTTAAAGGTGATACGAATAACAACCATCAGAAATAATTAACAGTAAGAAAATCTTCACATCAACATAATACTTGCCATGTCCCTTCTTGCTAAACTCCCCGTTTGTCTTGGGTGGGCCACTTTTTCTTTTTTCAGGACCAAGATTTCCTTTACCACACTCGCTCACAACAATGTCAATCCTCATTGTTTCCATAGAGCCAGCTATGGAGATGTTTGAACCCCAGTTTTCAAAAGGTGCACCGTTAGAAGTCATTCCCTCTTTGACCCCACTTTCTGATGCAGCACCCACACTCCCAGCACTAATTTGCCCTGGCATCACACCGAGGCATGTCAAGAGAGGCTCAAATATTAAATGTGCATCCAAGAGGTGAAGAGAGGATGAGTAATTTGCTATGGGTATGTTAGATGGTCCATTGGGGAGCATTGTAGCTTCATCGACAGTTTCATCGGTGGTCATGGTGTTCAATTTGGAATCCTGCAAAGAGTTGGTACTTTTCAATAAAGTACTCAAGTTGTTAAATAAAATGGTATAATTGAAAAAGAATCTCTATCGTAATGAAAATAAATGGTTTCATAAGAGCAACAGAAAAGGTTGAATATTTACAATTATTTCCACAATATCAGCTTTTCTTACCAACACAGTTCCAATAGTCTCAGCTGAATTCTTACTTAAGTACAGCCTCTCACAACAGTCACCCCTATAAATTATCAATTTTTTTCCCCATTAGCATCAAACCCATCAATCTAAGCCCTATTAGGCTGTCACCCCTAAAAGTGGCCATTTTAAAAAATAAGCTGGGGTCGCCACCTTAGAAGTCTGACAGAAAGTATCATTTGAAAAATAAAACAAATCACACAAAGAATTGATTCTCAAAAGCAGCCACCTAGATCATATATGCCCACAGAGGAATTTCAGTTAACTTGTTAATATCATAAAAAATATGCTCGTGCAGCATAGTAACTTTTTATTACAAGAACCACTTAAATAAAGCACGATTTCACTATATCACAGACATTTTTTGCAGAATTTATGTTTACATAAAAGCATCAATTACTATATATATATAGGTTGCTTTATAGAGCATCAATACAGGTATAACAATAAAAATGTTCTCAATGAAGATAAAATTTTCCGGCAAATACTAAACACACAACAATGAAATCTGATTTTAATACATACCCAATTGCCTTTCATCTTTTGCCTCTCCTCTTCTGCAGCTGCAGCAACCCTCGAAGGATTCGGCTTCATAAAATCTTGCTGTTTTGCCATCCACGTGTACAAGTCTTCATTCTCTGTTCCACTCACATTTCTAGCAAGTGGCGATGGAAAGTGAGCTCCACTCTCACCCCCATCCATGCTATCCTCATCGCATTCTTCATCCCCCTCTCCACCATAAGCACCATCCTCGTTCTCGTGGGCCCCGGAAGATGAACTTCCAGTGGTCAGGCCTTCATGTCCCTCTCCCATTCTCGGACTGCACACGGGTGACTTGAAGTTCGAAGCATCTCTCACATTAATGAGAATTTCATCAGCTGATTTTTGTTGCTGACTGGCTTTTTCCTTCTTCGGTGCCCTGCGCCTTTGTCGTCTCCTTCGACGCTGACCCATTGGAGGTCCATGAATGTTTGGAGTGACATGCATGCTCCTGGGGTTCGATGGAGGTGATGTGGTTGTATTGAGAGGTTGATGGAAAAGATAGTCGCTGTTATGCTGTCCCACAATGTTTGGTGAAGGAGCCGGATCTTCAGGCCGCCCTGCTGAACAATTTCTTATTAGTTAGGCATTACTTTTATTTGAAATTAAGATGTCTGAAGGCAATAATAAGTTATAGAAATTAACACCGGTTATTTCTTGCCTCAGTAGTGCACCTATGTATGACTTGTTCCATTCAGAATACACCGCTCACATCTTACAATTACCCAATGGAGGCTACTTAATAATTGAAATATGCATGAACATGAACAGTTTAAAAACTGTATTATCATAGAATTTTTTTAAATGAAAAGATTCATCATTGTTACATGTATTCTCTCCATTCATTTATTTAGTTTTTCACTAAAATTAATTATGAAATATTAAATGAATTTAATTTATGATGACAAAAAATAAAACCAAGGTTTTGGTAATGAATATCTAGATTTCATTTTAACTCAATCATCAGTCTTTGGATAGATGGATTAATATAATGTATAATAAAACAATGGTAAGCATGTGCAGATAAATATATATCATAATAAAATGGAAATGATATAATACATACAATTTAAACTGACAATGGTTTAGCAAAACATGAGAAAAATTCATCGCCTGCATTATTAGATGAATCAAAATGCAAACACATACAAAAATAAAATCTGATAAAAAGATTTAAATTCAAAAGAAGAATTTAGGGAATACATAAAAAATGAAACAAATTAAATCTTGACAGAGAAATTAAGAGTTCATGCAATATGAAATAACTTTGCAAGAAACAGTGTTTCATGTAAAGGTATTGCAGTCCAGAAATTTGGTGCCATTGAAGTGATTGTGCAATGTTAAAAAAGATAGCTAAGAAAAACCATTCATATGGGAAAGATATTTCATGTTTCCAAGGATAGGCATTACCAGGACTGGTTGGCATATTTTTTCATTAAGTACGAAGTTGTATTTGGGTAGTAGTCTTATATTCAGAATCATCTACTATCACGACATTGTATTGAATGAAATCAAAACATTATAATTAATAAAATTAATATTTTATTTTATATTGAAGAAAGTTGTGAACCCATTTACTTAAGATACAAAAGATTCACCAATGCCACTACATAGGAAACTTGATCGCTATATACATTTGAAAATATGATGAAAAGACAATCCTGATAAAAACACATGAAACACATGGCTTGTTAATAGCACATCATTCATTCACATATATGTAATTGGAATGTTTTTGAATGATTATATGATAAGAAGTATGCAATGATGGATTACTTGAAAGTCTCAAAAGATGGATACGTGTAACAAATCTTTACGCCATTAGATTTATTTTTCAAATTATCTTTCATGAAGAAAGAAATAACACTAAACACACAACTCATAATTCCTTCACATTAGGATGTAATAATGGAGCACTAAATCACATATTATGCTACTTAACATAAATTCACAAAGCACTAAAATTCTGAAAGCCAATTGCTAGGAAAAACTAATTCTCCCCCATCATATTAACATACAATCTATTCTTACTCACCAAGTTTATCCTGGTTTTTAAGCCTGTGCATTGATCCCCCTTCGGCATTTAAAAGCATGGTACATTCATCAGTTACCTCACATTCTTCCCCTGATAATTCCCCATCTGTTAGTAAATACTCCTGAAAGAAGTTGCACATTCTCAAAAACACAAAACACACAACATATTT
This sequence comes from Tanypteryx hageni, assembly GCA_028673005.1. Lineage (NCBI taxonomy): Eukaryota > Metazoa > Arthropoda > Insecta > Odonata > Petaluridae > Tanypteryx > Tanypteryx hageni. Next base: position 50,261,346 of record CM054114.1, on the reverse strand, counting down.
TCAGCCAGAAGCATGTATAAAGTTGTACATCTCCAAAATAAAAAAACACAAACAGAAGAATATTTCCATTTATCACTACCATGTTATATTCTCAATTGAAAGATACGTGTTTCTGCTAAAAATTTCATGGATGAATTGGTAAGAGAAGCAAAATGGAGAAAAAATAACATTCTAAACTGTTTCAGAATGTTACTACAAAATGCAGATGGATCATTTTTCTAAAGAATTTCCACTTCCTATTCTTTTCTAAAAGAACAAATAGTGACAATATTTACCATTTTATTCCACATATAATGACACTATTTTAACTAAGGTACAAATTTGCTGAAAATATTACATGGAAAATAAACATTTATGAAGCAAACACATAGCCCAAGGTCCCAAAGCCGTGAAAGCATTATTAAGACACCCCCAAGTAAGAAAAGTTTTACAGATATGGTGCAAAGTATAAAATCAAATATTTTAAAATGTAGATGCTGATGAAATGCAGCAGTATCATTAAGAAGAGAAGGAAGGTAAATGAAACAGTTTACAGTTAAGTGGATTTTGATTAACTAATAGTCTCTACAAAATTCAGAAACTAAAATCCCCAGGAAGGCATAAATTAAATAAAAGATAAACCTAGGTAGACTATAATGAAAAAATTACTTCTTGGGCTATTAATTTGCTTACTTAATTGAGTACTCCTTGGCAGATATGTTGCAAACTCCACTTCATTCTTCGATGATGCATCAAACATGGCATTTAGGAAAGCAGATTCATAAAAAAATACTCAAAAAATCATACAATTTTAGTGAAGTAATGTATGATTAGTAAAAATATTAAAATATAATTCAAACAAACAAAGATAAAAAACATTAAAGAACTTTGAATCATTACATCTGATATTTCACAATAAGCAAGCATTTTTTCAATCATTTTTATAAACACTTTTTTAAGAGAATCATAAATACGCCACAATTCAAAAGAAAATATTTAAGGAATTTGTCACTGTTAACCTGCCAAATATTATGATGAAAACACTAGCACAAAATTTATATGATACATATATATATATATATATATACATACATATACATACCTCATCCATAGTTGGAGGAATACGGATAGCAACATTCAACGGTTTGAGATGTCCACTGCTTTTATAGTTATGTTCCAGAAGAAGTGGCGTGTAGAGAACATTCTTCCACTGTCTACTTAGAACAATGACTCCCTGGGAAATAAAGCACATGTTATTTAGGGCAAATGTACCATTTAAAAAATTAATTTGATAAAATGAGCAGAATATATTTGCTTATAAATATTTATGCAAGTGTGACTAACATCATTAAGCATAACAATTCTCATAACTCCTTAAAAATATAATAATTTTTATTGACATAAAATCAAAAGTATTCAATTATTACCACCAATATATTTATTGAATAATAACAAAAATCATATGTTGCATCCATATTAAGATATTCACTAACTTGTCTTAGAGTTGATAGCAAAGGCAGCTCTCCATCTTTCAAATTTGCTTCAATGGAAACCAGATCTGACTGTAAGACATATTTCTGAAGAACATTACACAGCTGACATGACGGATCTTCTTGCAACGTCTTTGCTAATGGAGTCAACCTTCCATACCGACTCTGTAATGGAATATACAAAATTTTCTAGCTATTATGCTCATAAGAAAGTATATCTTCACAGCAATTGATTATATTTTCTTTTAATAAATCATTAAATTATGTATGAAAATCCAACTATGAAATTATTATTTCCAAAAATGATTAATGAAAGTAAATCTTTGTTGGGTTTCAGTAACATATTCATTCACTTAAAAGTCATCAACTTGCTACTAATTATTGGCACAACAATAATAAAGAGATTTATAACTTGAATACAAATTAAATAATCACTATACTTATCCATTTTAATATAATTTATAGCTAAATAATAATGCATTTATAATGACCATAACAATGACTTTTCATCCATTACTTTATATATTTAAAATGAGAACCTTAGGAGGCATGTTTATCCCTTGAACATCCAGTGCTTCAGCCATTAAACATGCCACAATTCCAGTTGAGCGACGATATTTTGTACGCAGCATATGCACAGTGCGTATAGCAAAGCGATTGCTAGGGTTTAACCAGGCATTTATAGCAGGAGATGCAGTGCTGAGAAGATTCCAATCCAATCTATATGAAAAAATTGCACAAATTATGATTTTACTTTTTTCATTTCTCTTGTTGGATTATAAAAAGTCAATATGAACTCATAAAAATTGTATAAAACAATTTTTTAATTACTTTTAAATTCTGCTTTAATGAGTTCTAAAAAAATACAAACGTAAAAATCACCGCTTATCCAGACTTCCTCAAAAACTTCACTTCCCAAAATTGAATAATCAGATTTTAACGCATTCAAGACACTTTAAAACTCATACCCAAAAATTAACTCAATTGAACCAATCAATACTTAAAATTGTCACTCTTGAAGAAACAGACCACATCCACTGACCTCGTGTAGTCCAGTTTCCTAGTGATTGGAGCTCGTGGTGGAGCAGCAAAATTAAACCAAACAGTTCTGAATTCCATCACACATGAGGATGCGTTTCCACCGCCAGCATCATGTTTCGCCGCAGCCCCTCCGCTTTCTGCACCACCTTCTGCATCGGGAGCATCCCCTTTGCCAGACGTTTCCCCTTCAGCAGCATTTCGTCCCTGTCCTACATCCTTCTGCTTGTGAACCTTGCTGTCTTGTCCCATCCCTGCATCTAACCCTAAGATACTCTCTAAATCGTCGCTCCACTGACTACTGCTACCAGATCCTCCACGTACAAACTGCGACCTCTTCACAACTTTGAGCGAGACCCCTTCAAAACCACATTCAAACATTATGAAACCTAGACGATCCTCTGCATTGCTACTGTTAACCGCTGTAAAACCCGACGGAAAACTTTCTGCACCTCCTTTTGAACTACTTTCTCGATGACCGTGCCGTACAGAGCTATTTGGCGTATCCCCAACAGATGCTCTCTCTGGACGATCAATTTTCAATGGAGATGGAATTCGTGTGCAGGTAAACAACACCCTCGAGTGTTGTGCAGGAATAGCAGTCACCACAGCCTGTTTCAGGATTGAACTCTCATTTCGCAGTCTTCTCAGCTGAGAGTGGATATGGGATATGCTTAGCGAGACAACAACCTCTTCCTGCTGCTTCTCCGAGGTTTCGATGTGTACCGCTTCTCCCTGAGCCGGCCAGTCACTGTTTCCTCCTGTGGTTCCACCTCCTCGAGGGTCGCCTCCTCCACCTCCTCTACCAATGACCTTTGCCGCTAGCTTTTTCTGCTGAGAGATTCCATCGCCAATTCCCACTCCACCCGTTGTTCTCGCAGCTCCTGTGCCCCACCCCACATTCCCACCACTCCCGTAAGAAGGGAAGATGCTTCCTCCACCTCCACTCCTCCGCAGAACAGGACCCGGCCTATGGAATGTATGAACAACTTCTCGTGCTTGCTTCGACACATAAAACTGAGCAGTGAGGTCATTGAAGCAGACGGCAAAAAGGGAGACACAGGTTAAGTCACGCAAGTTGTCAAGTGCCGAAAATGAGATGATCTCTTCCACGACGGAAGTTTGAAGAAGTGTAATGTTTACCTGCAGAATGAAGGTATTCATTAAATTGTAATAAGCAATATGTTTTAGATGAAAAATTTTTCAATGAACTTACAAATAAGTTTTAGAAAAATAATATTTTACAAACTAAAGTAACCTATAATTGATTATAAGTTATAAAATGTGGAGCCCTACTACTTAACAACTCTCAAGGCATATCATGGACTGAAAAAACTTACAAATGACTCCACTCACAAAGAGCATTACATATGGGGGCACAGCCATTTGAGAGCATTTTTCGGGATGTGATAGGGGGTGATTTTCGAAATACATATTTCCCCAAAATTTGACAGCCCACTTCAAATTTGTTTAAGAGTTATTTTGAAAAGACTTTTTTTAAATAACTCATAAATCACGCAAATAAAAAATCCATCAGTTTGGCAAAGCAAAGAGAAAAGCCTTAATTAACAAATGTTTTTTGCTTACTCATTTGTTAAATTTAATAAAATTATATTTTTTCATAAAAATTGATTTTTTTATTTGTGTGATTTATGAGTTATTTAAAAAAACGTTTTTTTAAAATAACTCATAAACAAATTCGAATTCAAATTTTGGGGAAATATTTCCTAAATCACCCCCAATCACCTGAAAAATGCTCTCGAATAGGCATGCTCCCATATATAATGCTCCTTGTCAATATTGTGATTACTCAGATTTACCGTAATTTTCCATGCAACTTTTTCCTGAAAATTTACCAAAAGTTAGGGTGTGTATTATACATGGTAACAAACAGACATTTTCTTCTTCCTGTCAATAACAGTTAATTCCAGACTTATTTTCAAAGATAAAAAATAGCTGTTATTACGGTTATGTTTTGGTGGAATATGTTTAAAATTTTTTATTCAAAAGCAAAAATAAGAATTATCTTTTTATAAAGCTAGTTTTTAGAAGAAATGATCAAGAAGATAAATGTTTTTGATTTCTAATATAAATTATATGTATGTATTATAATTAATGCATCACTGGAAAGTTGGTGAACTTGCATTTCATATTATACTAAGATTTCAGAGTCATCTTCACTAAAACCTACACAGGCTTATATTGATTTTATTACTATAATTTTAGGTGCATATTATACAGGTTGGTAAGGCAATTTTGATATTTCACTCGTGAAAACTTGGGTGCATATTAGAATCGGAAAATTACAGTAATTTTTGGATTTTAATAAATTTGACGGTATCATTATCACCTGGTCAGTTTATGCCCATTTAAAGCAGTTACATAATAATATCTTTAAAATGATCTTACTTTTGGTAGCATTATTGTGCCTTGTGTTTGAGTAGATATGCTTTCTTCATACACTCCAGGCATAAGAGTGTGATTCTTGGCTCCGTCCACCTTTGAATTTTTTGACGAAGCCTCTTTTACTCTTTCTGCTGTACCTCCACGGCTTGCTCCTTGCTGGAGTTGACTGAGGTATGCCGACTGCTCCTTCTTGAGTATATTTGCTGCTTCAACGCGAGAAATACACCCAGCATGCAAGCGGTTGAGTACAGTCAGAGGATGCAAAGTTGAAACCATTGGAGTAAGAGCATCTACGAACCTTTCCCAAAATTAAATAAATATTTACAAATACAATTAATAAAAATACAGGAAAAGCTACTGAATTAAATTTTGTCCAATCAGAATGAAACCAACTTATTTTAGTTTCCATTTGGTTTCTTTAACCACTAAAACAATTCAATTAGCCATTTGACAAAATTTTGTTTTGTTTTCTTATTTGAATTTACAAATTTATACAAACACAATTAAGAAATTACTTTTTCATTCAAATTTTTCCCAAAGATTAAATAATACCAAACCTAAAAATAAGAAAATATTAGACTTTGAATTGATAGATAATTTTGCATACAGCGCTTCTCTTGTCATATTGATAACGTACAGTAAAATTTAAGTGTAGTAGAAAAGTAATCCTATAAATAAAATTGTGGTTCCTATGAATGTTTATATGCAGAAGTTTTGTTTATTTATGCAGACTTTGGCCCAAATGTGCACTTAAATTCATGACAAGACCCTTGGAGTCAGTACTATAGATGACTGCTTTGTATATATGAAATATAATGGCAATTTTAAGAAGCAGCAGTACAAAAGTTTAATTTATTTTGAAGATATAAAAAGTAATGCCAATACATTATTCTACTAAAAAGTCATACCTCTGGAGTGATTCCAAAACAAGAGGACAGACCATGATGTCCATGTCCCCTTTTAGTTTGACTATCAGAGAAATTTTAGTGCCATTCTCATTTGCCTGAGAAAGCAGCTCATCATCATAGTCTATAAAAGAAAATGCTACTGATACAATCAAAAAATCAATAAATATTGCCCATTTTAATCTTAAGAGCTTAGCAGTACAATTTACAGGAAAATACCATTTACACAGAAAGCTTGGATAAAGGAACTCATGTGGTATAACAAAATTCTGTTGCTAAGTGTTGACATGATTAAAATACTTATTTCATCCATCATTTTAAATAAAAGAGAATGCATACACTAATTAAATAATACTAGCAGTTGCCCGTCGATAAATCGACTGGTTGGTTAGATTAAATATAGTCTTGGTAGTTAGCCTTCTGTCACATTACCATGAAGGTCAGTGACTGCAACGTTTATTTCCTTCTACTAATGTCTGCTAGGAGTGCCGCCTTAACAGCAACCACTACAACTACATCAAGCAGAGCTTAGCCGGTCACAAAAAAACCTCAATATCTCGCCAATGGTATGACCAATTTCAATTTTATCATTTTCCCACAAATCTGCAGGTCCTCAGTTTTTTACACTATTAATATTTACATTAAATAGAGAATACAAGTAACACCTGTTGCCATAAAAAACTGAGCAAAACAGAGGCACATTTCAGCCATAAAATGGATGTCCGGCTGTCCTGAAGAGTTATTCATCAATCCTTGACTCTTTTAGCTTAGTAAAATAAATGATAGGCAAATTACAACTTAGCATGTCTACTCTATAACTGAAATACACATTCTCTCTATATAATAACTGCACTAATGCATGTTATGCAAACTATTTCTTACTTCCATATGAGCTAGAATGCTGAAAAAATTCAGACTGATTATTCATGACTTACAAACTGAGAGAAAATTACAAAAACGGGAAGTTTTTAAGTTAAAGAGCCCAAAAACAAAATTTTTTATTCAAGAAAATCCCATAAGATTAACATTAGAGGATTGTTGCCATAATGTCCGCTTTGAAAGCATAAGACAATGAGTGTAAGACATCTTTCGTTTGCTTTTTACAATTACTTATATCCTATAAATTAGAAACTTGAACCATAGTATGTGCAAAAGAATGCAAATTTATTTTCCTACCATAGATTTTCAAATACGATTCAAATTGACTCAGAAAATTGTTTTGAAGATGAAAATTTTAAGTTCTTCGTGAATAAAATATTTCATTGTCAAGAACAACCAGCAGTGTTGCCGTACTCATAAAATTATATAGGACCCTATTGAGAAAATGGAGGAAGATGGGAGTATAGGGAAAAGAAAGAGTGAAAGAGAGAAGACAAGAGAAAGAGAGGGAAAGAAGGAAGGGGAGAATGAGGAGAAGCAGAAGTTTGGGAAAGCGGGAGGTTTGGTGGGAGGTAGAGATATAAGGATATAGAGAGGGAGGTAGAGAGAGAGGGAGATATAGGGAGAGAGGGAGGGGAATGGGAGGAAGGGAGAGAGAAGCCCAAAAATAGGGCTAAATATAATTTTCTACCTTAAAGGAGGAAGTTCAGGGTTACACACAGGCAGCAGATGAATTCACCTCGTGGTGCAAGGAACGAGGTTGATGCATGTAGTGTGTAGGGTGGAGGCCCTAGTGATACAATAGTTTTGTGGTGCTTTAAATAAATTTACAGAAATATTTCTGGAGAATAAACTTGTGGCTCAGATTATCAGTTCCAAAAGGAAATTCTTTATACAGTGAGTCCTCGTTTTACGATGGTTCACTTTCCGACATCTCACTTATCTGACATGTAATATTTAAGGCTTCAGATTTCACTTTCCAACACTCAATTTGCTTAACTGACACCTTATATCTGATGTCATGACACTGAAACCAGGTTGTGTCAAGCAAAAGCTTATCAAGTAGGAATGGATACAAAGATTTTTTTCTCTTCCCTAATGTTGCCAATTTCTACAAAGTAACCACCACGTGTATTCGCTTCCCCGTTCAAGATAAATAAAGAAGGGAATGCCCACTCAGTTGGTCTCTGGATGTGAATCTAATAACAGTTCGGAATATCCAAATTCATTCCCCGTTTACCCTTGAAAATGGCTAGTACAAAGCAGAAAAGCGACAGTGACGGTGTTGCTCCTAAGAGAGAAAGGAAACCTGTTACCATGGAGGTGAAATTAGACATTATTAAGCGATCTGAAAAAGGTGAATCCAACTCAGAAATACTACTACTGTGGTGATGATTTTAAAGGACAGAGGTAGGATTTTGGAACAAGTGAAAGGCTCAGGTCTAATGCAGGCAAAAATAATGAGACAATGTAATGGATTGATTGCTGAAGTCGAAAAACTCCTAATTTTGTGGATTGAAGTTCAAACACAGCATCATACACCAGTGAATTGAATCGCTATTCAAAACAAAGCAAGGAGTCTGTTTCAACACCTAAAAGAGAAGTATGGCAAGAGCTCCAAGGAGGAAACATTCACAGCAAATAAGGGTTGGTTCATGCATTTTAAAATTAGGGCAAATTTATATAACATTGAAGTGTCTGGTAAGTCAGCTAGTGCTGATTGTGATGCAGCTGATAGTTTTCCCAAACATTTCGCTGAAATTCAGGAAGGTGTGCAAAGCAAGCCTTCAACGTTGATGAAACCAGCTTGCTCTGGAAGAGAATGCCCAACAGAACATACACATATCAACAAAAAAGTTGTTACCAGGTTTTACAGCTGTAAAATCTAGATTTACTCTTTTGCTTGGGGCTAATGCTGAGGGAGATTTCAAGATAAAACCTCTGATTGTTTACCACTCCACCAACCCTAGAGCATTAAAAGGCCATGGTAAGGAGAGACTGCCAGTCATTTGGAAGTCGAATCCTAAGGCTTGGGTGACAGAGAGTGTTTTTGAGGAATGGTTCTCTAACTACTTTGTGCCTTCTGTGTGTCATTATTGTGCCAGAAATAATCCTGTGTTTAAAGCTTTGCTAGTGGTAGGCAATGCTCCTGGCCATCCATGTTTTTTGAACAATTTGTACCCGGAAATTCAAGTGATTTTTTGCTGCCAAATACCACTGCTTTGCTGCAGTCAATGAACCAGGTGGTCATTTCATCGTTCAAGGCATACTATCTGCGGCACACCTATGCAAAGGTTCTATCAGCTACTGAAAAAGGAGGTCCAACCCTAAAGGATTTATGGAAGGGTTTCAATATTTTCCATGCTGTGCAAAACATCAAAGCTGCATGGAAAGAGGTCAGTCAAGCCAATTTGAATGGCGTCTGGTGGAAATTGTAACCTGATTTAGTCTCAGAATCCCAAGGATTTACAGAAACTATTGAAGAAGTTGACATGGGACACGAGCTGGAATTAGAAATGGACAAAGAGGATGTTGAGGAGCTGCTAGCTTCATATTCAGAGGGGTTGAATAATGAAGAGCTACTTCAATTAGAGGAGCAGGTTGCTGATTAAGAAAATCTAACTGTTGAAGAAACTCCTCAAAAGAAGTTCTTATCTATTAAAATTCTAGCTGATGTCTTCAAACATTTGGAGGCTGCCTTTGCCCTTTTGGAGGAACATGATCCAAATGCTCAGTGCAGCTCTTCTGTGATACGAGGCCTGAGAGATCAATGCTCCTGTTACACAGACCTCTACAGAAAAAGAAGAATGATGCCATTCAAACTTCATTAGACAAGTTTTCCAAAAGCCCAGCTGTCTGCTTCAAGTGAGCGACAAGAGGAAAGCTGTTACAAATCTTCCGCAACAAGCCCTCTACAGGACACAGAAGAAAGCGGCCCATCCTCTTCTTCAATCCTCTAATAAAGGACTTGGCTCTGCATATCCAATTGTATTTCTGAAGTTCAGAAAGTAAGCTGACAAGGTGAGAACTTGTATTTTTTTATTTTTTCATTTCGCTGCTTATTATTTTTGCATGTCATTTTAAAAAATTTATTATTTGTCACGAAACACAATTTATTATTGGATATTTTGTAATAAATTGGATGCATTAGAACATAACATAGGCATTAATAATATTGAATAGACTTCGTATTTTTCCACAAATTTTATATTTGCGACTGGTTTCGTGCGTGATACAGCATCATCTGGTGTATGTGTATTTTCTGGCGAATCAGCCTCTTGGGCTATTATTGCAGCATCATCTGGCAAAGAGAAAGAGTGTATGTATAGGGTTTAAATAAAGGAAATGCAGGTGTGGGTGAATTAATTTATGGGCTATTTTTAGTCAAAATGTTTTGTCCCACTCAGCCAGAAACATAATATTGACTTTAACCCTACTCTTAGGGGAAAAACAGTGCCACTTTCTAATGATTCGCTATCCAACAGAGTTTTCCCGAACATAACCTGTCAGATAATTGAGGACTCCCTGTATTTGAGACAAAATTATTTTCCTATTCAATAATTATGGCGAGAGATAATTTCAAAAGATATTATAAATAGTATGTTGAATCATAGTGCCAAGAAAAAAGTGGTATATTCTGTCATTATATCAACTTCAAATAATATAAGAAAGAACACATTATAATAAAGTACTGTACTATTTATTTGATGATAGTGAAGGATTTATATTCAAGAGAATTTTTTTCTTGAAAAAATGTTTACACACAACAGGATTGATTATTTTAGAAGATAAATTAACAAGCAAGAGCAATTCCGGCAAAATGTGCAGCATCAATTTGGCATGTTTTGCTCAGGAGATTCAGGAAATAAAATTTCGTTTTTTGTTTCCAGGAAAGTGCCAACCCTAATTGGATGATTTAACCCAAGTATGTCATGTTTATCTTTTTCTTTAATATAAATCCTAATTAGCAAATTTCAAATAAATCCATCCAAAAGTATTGTATGCATAAAGAAAGAAAGGCCAACTACATACAATAGCTGCTTTCTTCATTTAAAAGGAAATGCATCAAAAATCACACCATAGATGCAATATGTTGCTTTTGGTTTTTTCATTCTGAAACTTACCATTAACAGGCCTTTTAGTGTTGTATGTTTACATAAGTAAAAACTACTTTCCAAAAAATACTTTTATTACCTGTTTCAGGTTCCAAATCAGGTTCAGCAGGGAGGTAAGTCATGGTGTCCCAAGCATAGGCTCTTGTAGGACTCTTGTTTGATGCACTGGGTGGGGGAGGTGGAGAGGGTCCACCCTCACTCCCATGCAATGATTCCCCTTTCCTCCTACCCATCATTTTCAAAGAGGTGAAACCTTCCGTCACAGTTTCAAAATAAGGAACTTTTGTTCCACCTGAAAAGGTTAAGTTCCTCGAATACACACTTGGTATGGTATATGTTACAAAATACTTGACTTCAAAATGTCTTGGTTAATAAGAGGACTTATATAGTAGGATACTTCTGTATAAACATTATCATTGTTAAAAACGTGAAAATTTTCTACTTTTTGGACTCCAAACTAATTTTTGAGCTAATTTGGAATGGATTTGAATTCTCTCAGCAATAAAAAAATAAACTTCATTATTTTCAGCATAAACAATCTTAGGTTTATACCTTGATTGTAACTTATTATAAAATGCAAATTAAAAATATCCTACACTCCCTCCAATGATAACCAAATGGAGAAAAGTTTCTGAAATGGAACATGGGACTCTCCAGAGGTTTTCAATTTTTCTAGATTATAACTTATGATTGCCTTTGCATGCAGAAAATTTCAGAAATATACTCCCATGGGAAGTTTTAAAAAAAACATGACTGAGGGTAGTACAGAGAGACAACCAGACAAATTGGATTTTTTTATATATATGATGAGAAGTAATGTTATTAACAATTTTCCTAAAAATGTAAAATTTTGATGTTTTATGAGAGGATCTTATTTGTATCTTCCTGGTATCTACTAAACAGCTGTAGGAACTATTATACACAATACTATTATGGCTAATTTCAAATTTATATACAAATGGAATTTGAATTTTAAATAAAATAGTATACCTATGTAATGAAGTTTGCCATTTTCACATCTTTGGAATAAAGGAACAGAGAAAGCATCACATCCTGGTGGTAATGAGCACTGTGCCCAATTTGAGCATTTCACCTGCAATGTTAAAATCAATGTTGATTAGATAGAATGGGGGACTGTCAAAATATTTAATTACATATTTTTAAAATTCTTTGTAATTGACTTAATTACTCCCTATGAATATTTTTTTGTTAAATCATCTTCATTATGCAAAAAAATATTTAAAATAACTCGTTTAAATATCCCGCGAAAACCGGGTCCTGGTTGAGAGCGAGTAGTAAGGGGTATGTGACGTCATCGCATGCCAATCGTTTAAACGTACAACCATACAGAAAGCACGTGGTTTTGCTACTTCATCCTGTTGCTTTTCCTGATATTGTAGCTAAAATGGAGAATATGGAACTTAAGAAGGGTTATAAGTATTGTCTGGTACCTCAGCGCTTAAATACCATGATTAAAACCCCGAGAAAATTGTTCTTCACGCTATCGAGCTCCTTGGGAAGAAATAAGAAGCGGAGAATATTGTGGTTGAAAGCCATGAGGAGATACATATCTGGTATATCGGAATGTACAACTCCATTTGTCTGCGAAGATCATTTTAATCTAACAAGGGAAGCCCCCAAGGTGTGACACTCGCATCAGATTGAGACTTTGCAAAATGAAAGTATATGTAAAATAACGGACTCCTATTTCTACCTAGGTGCCAACTCGACGTCGTTTACGAGAAAATGCCCTTTGAAAATCGCAATCCGAGAGTCAACGTAATAAGAACGTTAAAAGTCCTTCCATTATCATTTAGGAGCATTGGTCTAAGGGAAATGAGCTGGTTTTCAAATATTTTTGCCGGGGTTCGATTCCCGAAGGGACCAAATTTTTTTCTGATTTTTTAAATCTTTTTTTTTTTGCAATTTCCAGCATATCGTCGGTAAAACTTGCACAACATTTTTAAAAAATTTATTCCATGCATTATAAACTACTATTTTCTTCATCGTAATGCAGTTTTTATTGCCCCAAAAACTGAAGATCACGCGCAAAAAACGAACAAAGACAAACAATTCCAATCGCCACTCCAAAATGTGCCCTCTAACAATAAATCGCTCGGCAATATTCTGACGTTGACTGTGGTAGAGAGACAAGAACGTCTGCTAATAAGGCCACGAAAAACTGTGCCTAGTCATCTTATAATGTTGTTATTAAAGTTATGGTGTTGTTGTTTAGGGATTCGTTGTCATTTGCAGGTGTCAATTATTGTCATTATAATTATAATTGAAATTATGTCACAATACTGTTGGGTTATTTCGATGCATTGTTCTTTATTCCTCCTTTCAAATCTCGTCATGTATTGTTCATTATGATAAATCGGTTGCTGGTGTCAATTATTGCCATTATAATTATAATTGGCATTACATCACAATATTGTTGGGTTATTTCGGTGCATTGTTCTGCATTCCTCCTTTCAAATCTCGTCATGTATTGATCATGATGGTAAAGCGAATGGGTAGTGATCCATAAAATTATGTTCGTGAAGAATTACGGTGAAGAATTATGGTGAAGAATTACGGTGAAGAATTACAGTGAAGAATTACGATGAAGAAAATAGTAGTTATAATGGATGGAATAAACTTTTTTTAAATGTTGTGCAAGTTTTATCAACGATATGCTGGAAATTGCGAAAAAAACTTTTTTTAAATTAGAAAAAATTTTGGTCCCTTCGGGAATCAAACCCCGGCAAAAATATTTTAAATCCAGCTCGTTTCCCCTAGACCAACGCTCCTAGATAATAAAGGAAGGACTTTTAACGTTCTTATTACGTTGACTCTCGGATCGCGATTTTCAAAGGGCATTTTCTCGTAAACGACGTCGAGTTGGCACCTAGGTAAAAATAGGAGTCCGTTATTTTACATATACTTTCATTTTGCAAAGTCTCAATCCGATGCAAGTGTCACACCTTGAGAGCTTCCCTTGTAAGTACTAGTTATACAGCGGAAACCACTTAACACAAAAACGGATAATGCAAAATATCAGTTAACACGAAATGCAGGCTCGGTCCCTACCGGTGCATATACATTTCAATGTATATTAGTTCGTTTTACACGAAATGGTTAACAAGAAATTTCAGTTAACACGAAAAAAATTTTCGGTCCCCTGAAAATAAATCCCCATCAAATTCTTGGGATAACACGAAACGACCCACTCGTTTCTTAACATAGAAGTATGAATAATCTCACAACCACAGCTGTACCTCCTCCTTCCCCCTCTCTTTCAATAGGCATGGTCATTAGTAGACCTCAGAGAAACTCACATGCTCCCTTGAGAGGGTTGCTACCGAGATTTCCTTGGCAGCAATAAATTAAATTCTGGGAACTACCATCTTCGAATGAAAGGAAGGATTTGGAGGTGCAGGTTGTTATCTGTACTGTACCTTCCCTTTTCCCATCTTTCAATACGCTCAACTCCTCCCTTGCTCTCGTCTCTAGACCCCTATGCAGAACAGTTCTACTCAGTTGATTCTGAATTTCCATGTGGAACGGCTAGCGAATGTGAAACGAATCTGTGAGCGAAGTTCTTCTTTCTTTTTCAGGATCGTTTTCAGTTGTGATTTTATATTTTTATAAAAGATAAAAGACCCACATAAAAATGGCTAGTAAAGTGCGTAAGCAAAAAGCAATACAGCTGAAAGTGAAAATGCAGCTCCTACAAGTGGTTGATAACGGTGATAGAACCAAAACGGACATCTGCAAAGAGTTCAAAATTCCCTTTTCAACTTTGTCAACAATTATAAAAAATCGTGATAAAATAACATCTGTGTTTGAGAGAAGCATGATTGAACCGGAACGGAAGCGTCTACACATGGCAAAGCACGAGGATTTGGAAGCGGCGCTGATCATCTGGTTTAAGCAAGCAAGAGCCCAGAATGCTCCAATTTCTGGTCCTGTTTTGATGGCGAAGGCTGACGCTTTGGGATCAGAATTGGGAATTGAATTGAAGTCTAGTCCTGGATGGTTGGAGCGGTTCAAGGTGATGAATGGGATAATTTTTAAGTGTTTCCGGCGAGTCGGGAGACGTCTCCCGTGATATGACATCAGAGTGGGTAACTTCTACCTTGCCTAAATTATTAACAGACTTTGCGCCTAAGGACATTTTTAATGCTGACGAAACCAATTTTTTTTCACTGCCTCCCAGAAAAAACTTTAGCTTTTAAAAATGAGCAGTGCTCTGGTGGAAAAAAATTTAAAGAGCGCATTACGGTAATGGTGGCTTGCAATTCAGACGGTTCTGAAAAAATCCCGATGTTGTTTAATATATCATCAGTACTCATTATTTGTTGCCCCATTGTTTGTCGTTTCGTTAATTCGCCCATGACAAATTATCTATGCAATTTGTTTAAAATATTGACTCAAAAAAGGTGAATTGCTTCAATGTAAAATAACTGTAGGCTAAAGACTGCCTGAGTGTCTTGGAGGACACTTCAATTTAAAAATTGTAATTTAAAATTAAAACCCTTCCTGGTTTAAAATTAAAAATATCCTTGAGTACTGAGGGACTACAACAAGCTAAACCTGCTTGTAATATGGCAGACAAACTTTAAAGCATGGGTCACTCAGGATATTTTTTATAGTGGTTTGTTTATGATTTATACTAAACTGTAATGTAAAGCTATATTGTGAGTCATGACCTCCCAAAGAAAGCAATGTTACCCCTAATCAACCATAAGTTCTTAACCCCAGAAATAAAACATGAAGCCATATTTCTTCCTCCTAATACAGTATCCACATTGGATGTTGTCTTAGAAGTACATTTTGTGAGATATTATTATCAATATAATAAGTAAAATTAGGTCAAATAGTTTATTACAGAAATTTTTTCAACATTTGAACATATCTTCCATGCATTACTTGTTAGTCAATGAGTTAGTTGGCCAGTTGTTCATCATGACCCTGGGGACTTACTGCATTGCTATTTATTCATCATACACATTTTATTTAAATAAACTAAAATCAATGGTTTCTGATATACTACAGAAATTCAACTAGGTTATAAACATTAGACTATAAAACAGGAAGAAGTATAAAATTAATCTTGAAAAAAATTATAGTTTAATTTTACCTGTGACAGATGGTTGACATAGCAGGACATGAGTAAAGGTGAATCTATAATTGGTTTGTTGACTTGCATGTGCAAATTTACCAACGTCATATCTTCTTGAGATGAAACAGCTGATATAAACGAAGTGCTTGACACAGACTGTGAATCTGATGAAGAATCAAGCCCACTGTCAGGACGAGCAAAGATATTCTGAGGAAAGAGGGAAAAATTTCATTAATGTTCAATCATAAAAATTGTGCATATAAATGAAAATTTAAAAAACAACTAATAATTAACTGTAATAAAGCAGCTTCTTAGAATCTAAATAAAAATTTAAAAGAATTTCTCCAATTTAAACATTAATTATTAAGAAAACAATGTAACATTAACCTTTAAATGCCGAATGTGCCTGTATGGGCATACAAAATATGACTGCTCACTGACATATATTTTGTATATAGTTTTTCAACATGTTTCTTTCTGCTAAAAAACATAAGCATTATTTTTACTATAAAATGCTTCTTATTTGAACATTTTATTACAAAACGTTTGTGAGATATGTGATTTTTCCATAAAATGAAAAAATATCCCAAATAAATCAGGCCTTTAAAGGTTAATATACCTCAATTATTTATAAAATATAATTTAAACTAAAGGCAAAACACTTCTTCTTCCAAAAGTTTGCATACATTAACTATTCTAAATGTCAACAACAATGTTAGTTCCTTACCTTACCATCTTAGACCTAATATATGGTTAGAAAATGTTGCTTAATTATGTAAACAAAACAGGATTAAAAAAACTTAGTATTCATTTTAGTAATTTGCTTCCTTAAGGTACATGTTAGTAAATTTTCAGATAATTAATTAAAAGAACAAATGACTCTCACCCCAATCCCATCTGAGTCCTTTGAAAGATTCTCAAAATAAAGTTCCTCTTTATCTGCAGGCTGCCCTGAAAATGGAATGGAAGATGCCGACCCGCTCACCCTTAATCTAACATCCCCGCCTTCCACCATTCCGTTGACTGGAGCCTTTAAACCACCCTCGTTCTTCTGCGACCTATGTTCAGGAGTGTGGATCTCGTGGTCGCTGCAATGACTTGAAAGTCTTGGATGAGTCACCAGATGGGGTTGTTTACCATTCTTTTCCACTGGAGAAATGCTCTCTCCTCCCACGGCTATACTCATCTCGCTCGGAAATTTCCGCTCCGAGGTTCCGCCGGAACGGCTGACAGGCCAAGTGACAATCCCTGATACTGTGGAACTAGATGCTCCGGCTCCTGCAGCCACTAGGTTAGGATCTTCATCAGCTGAGAAAAATGCTTCCGAGTGGTTCTCGCTACTCATAGACACTGTTCGTTGAACCTGGTGTGATCAAGTGAGAAACCTCTATTGGGTAAGTCCAGATTATTAAATTCGTACACATACCTAACCTGAAATTTTTCGCTAATTACTTCATAACGTCCCATTTTATATATCTATGACTACCATAGTTTCACACTTATTATTTGTTGCACAGAAAAACTTTATTTCATGTTAATAATAATAAGGAAATAATTCCATACAAAATAATAACCAATTTACATTATCGAACCATTGCAAACATATGTTGAGTATGACTCAACATCGCTATTGTTTGCTCCAGCTTTTATCTAACAATAATAAAAGGCTACTTCTGTCCTTTGTGGCTCCCTCTGTCATGCTATAAAAATGCGAATAACTCGAAAATGGAACAAGACTCATTTTTGATACTTGGCAGGAATGATCGATTCACATATTGTAAGATGATGACGAAGAGAAATCTCGACAAAAGTCCTAGGTTCAACTCCAAGGTAGGCATTTCCATTTCCCATATGATAACACGTAAAAATCGACTTTTGACTTGCAGGCTTTTATTCTTTTTGAGATCTAAATTAGAAAGAATTAACCTATGATCTTTGGATCTAGCCCATTTTAAAGAAAAAACTATGATGTTTCTTATTCTGTTCATCTTTTCCCACCTACAGTTCAAAATTCCTCATGTTAAATGTTTAATTCACATATTTGGGGAAATCTTGCCATTTAACGGGATGTTGCCATGCCAACCCATTACATTGTTAAACCTCGAAATCCTATTGTTATTTCAATCCTTATGGGTAAAAGCATGCTTCGAATGCTCTTACAATTAGCACGAGAGAGAGAAGAAGAGTGAAATTCTTTTCATAGCAACCAATGTAAACAACATTCGTTGCATTATTTATGAAAAGGAATACATATGAATATAGAACATTAATCATTTGCATATTATAATTAGGTATTTAGAATCATTATAGGAGTTCGAAACTTGAAACAACAAACGCCTAAAAGAACGAAAGTTTGTTTTCTTGCCATCCAAAGAAAGTCAAGGTATATTTATGTTCATTTTTTATTTCACAAAAAGCTTTCCCATTGAATTTAAATAGGCATCTCCCTAGTCTATTATATAAAGCTACTTGTGCCTCACTCACTGACATAAAACTCCTAAGTACTTCTAGAAGGGCTAGAAATCTAAAATTTGGCATGTAGGTAGGCTGAGTGGTACAACCAACGAGAAAAATCGAAAATCACAAAAAAGTTAATATGGGGTCTTTTTAACCCCAATGTTCCATTTCAATACCCCATAAAAAGCATGGGATTCAGTCCAAGGCTTTCTAAAAATGCATTTTTAAATTACTTAAAATTGGAATAAGAATTCGAGTAAAGAACAGTTGTCTAGCTGAAAGAATGAATTCTTAATTTTTGAAGGAAGAATTCAAATACGTACCGAATTAGCATAAATATCTGCTTTAAATCGGAAAAATGGGAATTTTCCTCTTTTCAACAATGGATATGTATAAAAACCATGGCAACAACCTCATTGCTTTTAAATGGACCTTTAATGGTTTTAATGGAAATTAAAGACATTTTAATGCTATTAATGGAACTTAATGCCGTCAAAATGAATTATAGTGGAACTTCCATAACTCGAATCTCAAGGAAAAGTAAAAATTATTCAAGTTATAGAAAATTCAAAATACGGAAATATATTTTTTATATATTTGTATATATACAGTGAAACTTCTATAACTCAAATCTCAAAGGAAAGCAAACATTATTCAGGTTATAGAAAAATCGAGTTACGGAAATATATTTTCTAATTTTTCTTTAATTGAGTTATCATCAAATTTATCCCCTTAAACATATAAGTTAACTTACTCTAATTTTCAATATCATGCATATTATGAAAACATCATCACCTATATTTTCTTCCAATAATGTGTAAGATTTTACTGTATCCAAAACACTAATTGCATCTTGCACTGTGACTGACGGTATCATAAATAATTAGAATTCTAATGTAATACTGAAAGCACTAACACAATGATTAAATTTGGGATATCGACTGTGGGAAGGAGCAAATAGGTTTTTTTCTCTCTAGGAATATCAGAGATCACAATAGGAGATGCAACCCTGATAGAAGTGACGTTATGGACTGCCTGATGCACTACACCCCCTCAAAATTCTATGGTGTTACTTTCGATACGGGCTGAATGAAATGCTTGCATTCTGCAAGCACCAACTACCTGTATTGACTATGACTCAACAAATGTATCTACTGAAAAAAAATATTTTACCAAGGTTTCTTATACTATCTGCGGGTGTTAATATGATATCATTTGATGACCCTCTAACGAAAAATATTCACTCTCATTGATGTATCTGCCCAATAAATTGAATGCAGAATCACATTACAACCACAATGCGTATTTAAAAGTAGAAAAGAATCTGCTCAACCAAAAGTTATGGAATAGTAATAGGATGGGAAGCAATGGCTATACATGTAGGAGAGGACAGAGCATGCAAAATGTCCAAACAGAAATGTGTCAAGAGAAAGAAAAGAAACAATGTATGTGGACGTCCGCCAGAGAAGGGCCCACTTTTTCAGTATGGAGTTATAAATGCAGCGGTATTCTGTGATAAATTACGAGTAACATAAAAGAAAAATCACACTCCTATGTTGAAAAATAAATTTTTTATTTAATATTACAGATGATATTTAAAAACAGTGTTTTGAGAAAACTGAAGCCAAAATCACGATATTAAAAATAAGTTCTACTTATACTTCATTTATGGATATAATTCCTCGATACTGTTATTCTTAATAAACCAGAGAATCGTTCTATGAACTTTTCTAGAAATCGATATTTTCTACCCTTTTTCACAAAAATGCTGATATATCCGAAACTAGAATCTGGCGGACGTCCACATATGTATATATATGACATATTTTAATGCTGAGGATTCTAGTAGGTAATTGCTTCAGGATATACTATATCCTGAAACTGTATAACTATCAAAATAAATAATAAATAGTGCTGATTACTTTTCCAAAACAAATATCAAAGTAAAATTTAAATTTATTTGAAATTAAAATGTCACATACATATTATATAATAAATGTTCTCTCCTATCATGAGAAAACACTAAAGAATCTAAAGTTAAGCTTTACAGCTGAGCAAAAACACAGTGAGCATAGTATGAAATATGAACTTGCAACCAAAACCATTAACCGAAATATAAACAAGGGCAGATCAACCTATCAGGCATTCAGACAGGTCCCAATGGGCTGTTCACATTTATGTTAAAAGTAGTAAAATTTAAAATGTATAAAATAATTGTTAAAATATTTATGCCGTGACATGGAAAAACAATAAAATAATGTTTATTCCTATGTCAATAATGTTTTGAATTTTGTTTGTGAGTATATATAAATATTTAAATAAAAATATCATATTACTATCAGGGCCGGTTCAGATAAAACCCTCGGGTCGATATTCTCCCTCGATCTGCCCCGGAATATAAATATCTTTAGAGACCGCAACATTTCAAAGCAAGATAAAACATTGCTGCATTCCAGATATATCTATATTTTTATTGCAAAGGGTTAATAACATAATTATTTCAAGGTAATTCATCAAATTATGCTTAGGCTTTACTCACTTTCTGAGAAATTTCAGCTTCTATTTCTGCAGCTGTGAGAGAATGATGACTGTCTGATGTATTGACAACACTTCCTTTCTTCTCTCGAATCCTTTGCTGTTGAGGGGCCATTGTTACAGATGGCTGTTGAGGCGGGGAATGAACAGGAGGAGATGGCATCACCACTGCTGTAGGGGGGGTAGGAACCTCCTTGCTCATCCCGTGGACTCCAGCAGTCCCAAAGTAATCGACAGATAACTTTGAATCCGAACAACTGCTTTTGGGAACTTCTATTACAGTGGTTTCTGGCACATCCAACCGAGAATCACTATCAAGTTTGGGAGGCAAGGCAGGGCTGTCCAAAAGGCGAGAATACGGAACATCTTTGGCAGCAGCATTTCCACTTGCTGCTGAAACCCCACCCCCCGCAGACGTGCAAGAGAACCTCCTGGCCAAAAGCTGCTTTTCAGGACGGCTGTGCACAATCGGACTTGGCGTTGCTCCACTTTCCCTGCAAGTTGATTTTTAAATTACGTAAGTGTTTGACTTTTTCAAAGGCCACATGCTAATGTATGTTCCCAGCTGATTCACCTCTTACCTATGTGCAATGGGTATCTAAGAGGTAGTGCAATGAATAGCAGGATAGCAAGGGAGAAGAGAAACCCAGTACCGGCATTAGCCTACTCTTAACGAAGAACACCAAGGGGGCCAATGGCTTAACATCTCTTCCAAAGGATGAAACGCTGAATTTGTGTGGTCTCCTCAAACCACACAAACAGGGGGCTGGGCGAACTTGGAAAAAATCCTACTTGCACAGGATTTGTGCCTGCTGCCTTTTCAAGCAGCAGGTGAGTAACAGCCAGCATCCTACCCACTACACCACCGACATCCCTTTATGTAAATGAAAGCAAGCCCATTCATATTTATAGCTCTACCGCATAGAAAACAACCTGCGTGAGAATCGGCTACGCATCCCAAGCAAGGAGGGGTATACCCTCACTTTTCTTCCCTTCCCTCCCTCCTGCATATCTATCCACCTTGAGCTTCAGTTGCCTGTTTGGTATAGCGCTGTTTGTTTCCAGTTTCTACTGCATTTTGTGTAAACACATGTTTTGACAATATAATTATTCAGCTGAATAAAGGTGACAGTGATTAAAGCAATGACAACATGTCAACATCAGAAGATAATGACTTGTATTAAATATTACAATATTGGAATATCAGAAAAATTAATGATTTTAATAAACTAGGCGGCAGAAGTATCTCGCACTCAAATGTAAAATTCCATATCTCAAAAACCAATTAAGATATTGAGTTCATTCCACTTTCAAAATTAACTTTAATTTTTTCTTAACATTTCTTTCACATATATTACCCACCTATTCCTAATAGAACGTAAGTTAGCAAGAGATTGAAAATTTCGTGTACTGATGCAGAATGTGAGAGCCTTGTTCAGATTTATTTAATTTTTAACAACAATGAATTGCTTTACATGTTTCTTTTAATAGTATGTGTGGCTTATGGAACACTTGTGAAAGCTACAGAAAAATGTTTGTGTGATTTCAGCAAATGGACTGCGAGATTTGGCTGTTCAAATATGAATGTGGCAGAAGAAACTCGGAAGTTTTGATGAAAACGTGGGAACTATTGTTTAACCATGCAAAAATGGCGATTTTTTTGTTTAAAAAGTATTTAGTTTATTTTCTTACTCATTTTGTTAATTTCCCATCCTTCATTAGATGTATAAGCAAGTAATTATGCCAAAAACGATGAAAATCTGGATTTTGCACAAATTGGCAATGCTGAGAATTAGCAGTATAGGGAAATAACATGGCACGTAGAGCACGGACAATGTGAAACGCACAATAGTGAGGGGAAGGTATAGGAGGGGAGGTAGGCCACAGAGTGGGGGAAGGCTACTGGAACCTAGACTCCGCCCACTGGTCGCCAATAAGGTCATTTTCAATGTGGCAGAGCTATAACTAATAGCTATACTTCATAATAGAATGTGTCTGATTTAGAAGATAATCTTTGCATTTCTGTTAAATGTTAAGAAGTTTGTGACTTTCAGTTTAAAAGCTTAACAACGATCATTTCTAAATGGTGGCTCATTGATCCAAATCAATTACAACTAAACAGTTGAACAAAAAATCAAGGTAATTATTTATATTAAGGTCAGAAATTTTATATAATTATAATTGTATTGGCCTGAATATAAAGCCACACATTTTCCTAAATTCGCCAATTCAAAAATCAAGGTGTCGGTTATTTTTGCGACTTAACCAAAATATTTTTCACTCCAAAAGTAAATAGCGTATTTTTCGGTGAATAAGATGCACTTTTTTGTCGCGAAAACACGTCTGCAAATCACACTGCATCTTATACAATGGAGGTTCAAATGCCAGAGAAGTATTTTAATTAAATTTGGTATTTATATAATTCTCCTAAGGACGTCTTTGTTACAGAAAAAGGCTCTCTATATTCAGTAGTCTTTCTACTAAGATTTAAACATTATTTCGATGTTATTGTAATTTTCTATTTACATTTACGTTAAGTAAACATCATTTTATTCAAATTAAGATTTAAAATTATTTAATACATTTGTTCATTGCTTTTAGACTTAAAATTGCTAAAAGTCCTCCCAAGTATGAAATATTTAGAAGCTGGTACAGAGCAAAGACCTCTGGTTTTTTTTCCGATTATATGAATATCTACACGAAGAAATCAAATTTATACTAACAAAAACAATTCTAGAACAATAGATACAAATTATTTTGTGCTTATATCAAAAATATCTGAAAAGGATAAGAATGCTTTTCTCAAAAAATTAGAAAAAATGAGAATTAATTATGATAACATGGTATAATAATGATTTATAAAGTCAGCACAAGAAGACAATAGCATGACACCTGTCATAAGGTGTTGTAATGATTATGACACCTTCCAAGTAAATTTTGAATTATTTCAACCCAAAATATAAAAAATATGGCATAATCAAGAAAAGGACAACAAAAGATGCCGTGACATATGCCAGTTAAGTCAGATTGAGAAACCCACATGGGATAAGCAGTACCAAAATAAACTGGCAAAATTACCTGATCTCAGCTTATCGAAGTTGGCATTCCTTATGTATCTTTCCATTGAGAAATAGATACACCACCTTTTTAACTTGGCAAATAATTGGTTCCGAAAAACTGATGCGAAATGCAAATTCGCGAAGAGCAAGTCCTATTTTCCCATAAGACGCCATGTTATTACGAGAGAGAGGTTCCCAGCCAACCTAAAATATTCACTTTTTTATCATAAATAATGCAGTTTGACAAAAAATAAAAGAAAATGTAACCGTAAATAAAAAACCTAGCACTATAAAGTAAAAAAATACTTTCTATTACCTTAAAATGCATAATAGCAAATGAAAACCCAGCATAACAAGGCGATTACACTTATTTCCGCACTTGTACAGTTTACCTTCACGAAATTTCGCATGTGATTTTCAATCTTCTTTTGTTCATTCTAAGAAAATATTTTAATTTAAATTGAACTACTGAAATGGAATGTTGAGTACATCATGCACAAATGTTTTCCTGGATTCTACAACAAATATTTCCAAGGCACAAAAAAACACTAGCATTAAAAAGTGGTTCCATTTCTTTTACTAATTATGTACATTAAAAATGTATAACAGAAAATCAAAACCTAGCCTAATAAAGTTATAACATTTCTTAATACACGGCAGAAAATCTTACGTTACAAGATGATAGCAATTCTTAGATTTACATTAAAAATTCATAATAAACAATGAAAACCTAACAAAATAACAATCCTTAAATTACATTACATTAATCTTGTAAACAAGCATTCTCAAAGGACAACGTGGGTTTCGATACTACTAGTGCCACTCAGTACGAACTAACGCTTTAGCCTCAAACCTGTGTTACTTTTCCCAAAGCACTAGCATAGCAAGTTGCCATACTTGTATATATGACCGTGGTCATACTTGAAAAAGTTATGAAAAACTAAACGTGCAGGATGCTTTTCCATTAGTGAAGAATTTCTAACTTGGCCGCTAGATGCCAAAAACTTCGACTGTTATCGAAAATAGTGCCATTGACAGTGAGGTTTAAACTGAGCTTTAAAAGAATTAAGTCAATGGTTATCACATCTGTTTACTTTGAAAAGTGCTAATAACAAGCATTATAAATATAATATAACAATAATGCCCTTTTCTAGGTTGCTAAAGTTTAAAATGAGCTTAGAAACAAAAACGTATAGGGAGTTCACGCTTGTTAGCATCGTAAACCCATGATGTGAAATGCAAGTAATATGCGTGAAACACAAGTAATTGCCATAAAAAAGTTTGTCGCAAAGTCCAAATTCGTGAACCGCAAGCACTTGAAGTTCAAAAAGGTGCTGTAATTCCCCTCGTTCGTTTCAATCTATATGTTTTGCGGGAGTGTTCATTTGTGTATTTTTACTTACTTTACTTTAACTTAGTTCAGTTTACTGTTTAACCCCTAATTTTTAGCAATAGATACTTTTACAGCTATAATTATGTAAGCTTGTGTTGTTTTAAGTCTTTTATGCAATCTATATAAATAATAAGCTAAGAAATCCAGTCACGCTGTTGATCAACTGCAAGAATAACAAAAATGTTTACAACTCAAATACTTTTCATTCTTTTTCGATCAAACGTTCAGGCCATTATGGTATACTGTACAAGGTGAAAGCACACTTTGTTTACAAAGTTGCTACTGCTGTTAGATACTGTACTTATTTTGCTGAAATAACACTTTTTCATTTCAATTTCTATTGTTTATATTTTGAAGTTGCACATTCATACGTAATTTAAAGGTAAGAATTTGAACAGTTCTTTTCTACATTTAAAACATGGAAGATGATACATTAGTTATAAATTATGGCATCGAAGGATAAACCTAATATATATGCTCTGTTATACATGGAAGACGAAATATTAGATAAATATGTGTTTTCATTTCAATAAAATGCTAAAAGTGAATCAAGCATTTTACCAATAATATAGTCTGTAATGTAATTTAGGAAATGAAATATTATAACATCATATATCTAGTGCCGCTTTGTTAAATAGCTGTCCTGTGTCAAAAGTGATGGATGAATTTCAAATAAATTCAATCGTCAGTGAAGTAATCAAACCATACGTAGGATGTTCAAGAATTAGAAATATAAATGCTTTAAAATATTAAATAATAGCAGATCCTAAGCAAGGAACAACTGTTACAAATAATCTTGTAATAAAAAAATTTTGTTAATAAAGTAATACAGAAAATGGAATAGGTGCCTGAGCCTTGATTTCTTTACAATTATCACTCCTAATCGGAGTTCTGCAATCTAAATGTATAGTGAAACCTCCCCTAACGACTTATATGACCCTTCTTAACAATATTTTTTTTATTGAATCAGAGAGGTTCCACTGATTTTTAAATTAAGATAATTTAATATTTTGAAGTTTATTACGGAAACATTTTTGGGAGTCCTGGTGTGCACCACTGCTTATGGATACTTGATGCATGAAAATCACCAAAGCTTAACTTCTGACCTGGTATTAACTTCTTTATCAAGGATAGTTGCAGCAGAATCTGTTGATTTTCCTGTACTAGGTTCTTTGGTCTTCCTTGGACTAGGTTCTTGAGCCTGCGTTGTAATGTCCCATCGTGAGGGTTCTTGCAGCGAGACATCCTGCGATCCATAAGGAGGAGTGTGGAAAACTAGTTGACCTTCATGAAGAATACTTTGGCCAAATCCAGGATCTTTATTTGGGCCATGTATCCTGGAGTATTATAAACATTAGTAAAAATTTTCAGAAAGTTACAATGAAAACCCATTTATTTCTTTCCCAATAAATGTACTATATAATCTTTAAAAGAAATTAAACAAAATCTTCTCTTACCTGAAAGCAGCAATGTTGATTCCTTCCTGAACATCATGTCTCGATGGGGTAAAGAATCTTGCTCCATTTCGATTGGTTCCAAAAAAGGCACAACCCCCTGTGCAACCACACTTTCTCCCTTTTCCCCCAAAACGACCACTTGGACCTCCAACTTTTCCATCCCATAAAAACCATAATCTTTTCATCTTTTCATCATGCAGTTTCAAATACCTGTAAAAAAAATTAGTGTAAATTAATGACAAGAAATTTAGTGGATCCATATTAAGTTATACAAATTTGGTATCTTAAATGCCTAAGTATGTTTTTTTAATTAACAAATTCTGTGCGGGTGCAAATTTGTTTGCCATTCCTGGTGACAGTGTTTTTTTTCTAATTTTCGCTAGTTAAGGGGCTATAATTATCATAGTTATGTATGGTACCTAAAAAATCGGCTGGCAGTGCAACGGATGCTTCCTCTGCGGTGGTTAGGGAACAACTAAGAGCATCGCAGTGAAAAAAGGTCACCCCGAGCATGCTAGCACCCAAACTAAAGGTAAATAGCATCCCTAGACCAATGACTTCATATGAAGTCACCCGCCAGCGACAGAGGGTACGCATGACTTCATATGAAGTCACCCGCACTGAATGTGTTAAGATACACAATTATCAAATGTGAATATCAGCAAAATTGAGAATCAAAATATAACTTTTTAGATAAACCAAAACAAGTAAAAATTACTTTATTTTGTGGAGAAGCTTTTTAGATGTAAGAAACATCTCAGATTCAGAGTCATCTTCCTCTTTGGTAAATATGATATTTGAATAAATTCCGCTTTACTTACTTTTGTTGAGTCTGATGTGTTCCCTCTTGTAATTGCGGAGGAGAAATAGCAGCTTCAACTATAAGAGGTCCAAAAGCGACAATTCCCACTTCTAACCACATGTCTGAGTTATTAGGAGGAATTGAAAACAGATTAGGTGCAATTCCTCCACAATCAGAATTTGCACGATTAAAATTTGGCGGAACTTTGGTTGAACCTTGGTTCCCAACACCAGCAGAATTGTTTCCTCCTCCAGCATTGCTTCCTCCACCTCCGAAACCTCCTCCCGTGGAAATGAACTGCCGTACTTGTACCATTGGAATCATACCAGTTACTCCCGATTTGATGTTCTTACTATGTAGGTTGCAAGTAGCCAATCTTATGGGAGAAGCCTATATAAATTAAGCAATAATTTCAAGTCAGTTATATGAATACGAGGTCTGTTCAAAAAGTATCTGGATTAGGTGATTATTTTAATTACAATGAAATGGTCGCTGTTGCAACTGTTTATCACATTTATTCAAGTCTAGACAAGATGATTACTGTGATCGCATTTGTAACAACTCCATCAGTATGCTCTAGTGAGTCATTACAGTTGAGCATGTTTCGAAGTGCAGCGATTTCACGATGTTGGAGTATCCACAGCAATGCATCTGCATTCACTTTTGTTTCAAAATTGGAAAAATGGCCCACGAAACCTACGATTTACACAAAATAGCTTACGAAGATGATGCTATGGGCCATACACAGGTTTTCGAGTGGTTTTGTTGTTTTCAAGATGGAAGAACATCATTCGGAAGTGATCCACAATCTGGACTGTCCTCAACATCAAAAAATGAGAAAAATGTGGCAAAGGTGCTACAAAGTCAAAGGTGAACTCTGGTAAGAAATGATCGACGTTTGACTGTCAGAGAGATTTCAGAAGATGTTGGAATCTCGATGTATTCATTCAATTTTAACCGAAGAGTTAAACATGAGGCGTGTTTCAGCCAAGTTCGTTCCGTGGCTATTGACTGAGGAGCAATGGGAACATTGCATGTCCACGGCCTCCAATTTGTTTGAGCATGCTTGCAAAGAAGAACACTTCTTAAAAAACATTGTGACAGATGGTGAGATGTGGGTTTATGGGTATGATCCCTAAACCATACAACAGTCATTGCAGTGGAATGCAGATGCATTGCTCTGGATTCTCCGACATCGTGAAATCACCATACTTCGAAACACACACGCTCAACTGTAACAGCTCACTAGAGCAAACTGATGGATTTGTTACAAATGCTATTACAGTAGTCATATTGTCTACTTGAATAGACATGATAAACACAGTTACAACAGCAACCGTTTCATTGTAATTAAAATAATCTCCTAATCCAGGTACTTTTTTAACAGACCTCATATACCTGATGTAGCTTAATATAAAAACTGTTAAATTAATGAAATGGCATAAAAACAATACATTTCCTGATTTTTTCTATAAAAACACAAAGACATATTAGTTAACATTATAAAAAAATAAAAAGTCAAATCTCAGCAATATAAACCTTAACCCTTCCTGCTCCACTGTCAAGCTGGAGACAACACAAGCATGCAGTACTTAAAATTTCCAACTATTATAAAGACACTTTACGATAGAATACAATATTTTCACTCACCCAAATTTGCAATGCAGTTCCACTCTCGACAAGGTATAGGTCAAGAGCATCTATAGCCACACGGATCATCCGATACTTAACTCCTTGGTCAATATCACCGCCAAACGTCTTTTCAGAATCATTTCTTTGGAGGGGTGGCTGGGACCGATTCGTAGTAGCTGTGTCTCCAGTGCCACATCCTCCTGAAGATGAGGCACAAGATGAGGAAGATAGCGATGGCATGGCTGCAAGGGGAGGATGTAATAAGTTAGGATTGGGGACTGTTGTCGACGGCACTTCCGTTTTAATTGGGCGCTGTGTTTCACTCCCTAACACAGTGTTTCCTTTGTCAGGGGCAAGCATTCCAGGAACCAAAACTGATGCTCGGTTTGATGGTGATCCACCAGATGTTGGATTGTTTCCTGATTCATGAGCTGACGGTGGTTGCTGTTTGGCTTTCAGATTTGTTCCAGGCTTATGTGCCATGTGTACAAAATGAGGAGAGCGTAAAGTATTCTCAGAATCCGTTAGAAGCAGGACAAATGTTTCCAAACTTGTCACCAGATGATGTAACTGCAATTTGACATGAAGAATAATTAAAATTTCATATTGTTATCTTAAGCACATACTGATGTAACAAAAACAGAAATTAATTGCACAGTTATGTTGTTCCTTCCAAGAAAGATGTGCCATGAGCTGTTATCATGAAAACTCAGGAATATGAAAGGATGGACACATCCCAAGTAGAAGACTGACTGAAGTGTGTGACTGTATGTGCAGAAACTTCTATTTGGAGTGCCCATGATATGCTTGTAATGGGCGTACCACTGAATCGATAGATACAAAGACTTAAAGGTATCAGCTCCAATTAGGTAACTACCATGTGAAATGACTTTATTGCTGCAGCTGCTATATGCTTGTATGAACAACTCATTCAACGCTCTTCTTAAGCAACTATACAATGAATGGATGGCATCAAGCAACCATGCATTGACATTAACTGGCAAAACAAATCAGCCAGAAAATTCACATCTACCTGCATGGCTCAAAATTGTGGATAGATGAGAAATTAGTAGACCTAATTATCAAAATTTTCAAAAAAAGAGATTATTTTAACAATTGAGGTCAGAATGAGACAGCAATGAAGAAGTTGTAGAATACTGCAGTAGTAAAGATAAATAAATGTAGATAAAAACAAATTAATTACTTTTGTGTTTCATTTATTTTTATCACATCTTCCATATCTTTTCAGCATACGTGTGTATACCATATTTTCTTGTGTAATACTCACACCCATGAAATGCCTGCACCCCCATTTTTAGAGCTAAAAATCTGGAAAAACTAAAATTCATGTAATGTTTGAACTTCTGAAATTCCAATTTCAATATTTTACAGCAACATCAATTGAATAATCTATCTGAAGCTGAGTTTGATGATACAGTTATGGCAAGAAGCAAATATTTAAGAAGTGACTTCTAAAAATTATTTCAAATACATTTTTAATGTACGTTATCATGAAAAATTGACTTCCATTGCCATTATATTACACAGAGACAACTCTAAAACCTATTTTGGATTCGAGCTCCATAATTTGGCAATATGGTTCAATTTTGAGCCATTGCACATTCTCAAGTTATTTCATTTAAAATGAGTAATTTTGACTAATTCTGCAAAATCACATTAACTCAGCCACTTTTAACAAAGAAAAAGCGAATTTTACAGAAATAAACATCAACTGTTCATGCTCAGAAGAAATCCTCCAGAGATCACACAATACCAAAAATAAAGCAGTCACTAGACTCACAGCGACCCGGTTACATAGAAGCGTTTCTCACGTTTCTTTGGATAAAATGCTTATATATGGAAATGAGCTTAACGGCACAACTAAATTGGTAAAAGATGTATCACTTACAGCTATTAGAAAGCACAAATGAACAACTCCAATAGCTATTGAGTGACACATTACCATCGCAAGATTGTGTTCTTTGCTTTTATACAGAGTAATAAAAGTATGTATATTCTTTTAGGATTGCGTAACGTAAAAGGAACCCAAAAAATGCACTTACAGTAATATGTGATTTGAGCATGTCATGAATTACAAGGCAATCTAACGGATTTCGTTTGTATTAAATGAAAAATATATGCAATTCAGCTGTTTATTTCTCTTGCATCACCTTTTCAGTGATAATGAACTGTCTGATACTCTTTCATTTACATAGAATATTTATATGATTTAGGTTTACTATTGACAGCTGGCAAAGGAATTTAAAAAATACCTGATAAATATTGTGCTTATTATATTATCCCACATATTTTTTTAAAATACCTTGTTAAAAATCGGGGAAATAAAATGCACAGCATATTGCGCCTACCGAAAAAAATGTAATACACTGGATTCTCAATCTATCGTTCCTTCATTGATCGTTTTCCTGCATTCATCGTTCACTTATACAAGTTCCAAAATATATCCCATACAAACAAGGCTAAATTATATTGCATTTGTCGTTCCCCATAGTATTGTTTTCTTGTATTGATCATTCAAAATTTTTAGATGTTTTGTTAATTTTCTCCAATAAATGATTTTTTTCGATTTCGATTCACTTTATGGTTCAACAGCTCACTTCGTTTGCTAATCAGCAAGTTGTAGTGATTGACACAACTGGTTGTTTGAACAACCAACTTTTTTCACAATCGGTTGTTGAGAGAGATTTTTAGGTATGTATGTACTTCATTTTTCTCATTTTTTAGAATAAATTGTCCTACAAAACAAGTCTTTGTGAGAGATTACAAATTATTGAAGAAGTGGAAGAAAATCCAGGGGAAAAGAGTCGATGTGGCCAAATGCCTGGGAATATCTCCATCTAGTGGTGGAGCCAGGGGAGGGGCTGGGGGAGCTCAGCCCCCCCCCCCCTCTAATTTTGACCCTGCACTGGAAAGTTTTTTTTTGTTCAGTACTTATACAATCCGAAGGTCACGGGTTCGAATCCCACCTAGGTGGGTTTTTCTCCACCTAGGGCATGGATGTTTATAATCGTCCTTGTTGTTATGTTAATGAGCCCCTTGTAAAAGGCCATTTACGACTGTTTAGAGGCCACATGGAAATAAATATAAATATATAAGCTTTATTTATCTAATAAGTACATTTTTTTTATTCACATTGTCAGCTAAATTGAGCACCAAAATGATAAGGTCACGTGATGCTTCAATCAATGTGAACTTGAAGTGAGCCATCCATAAAAAATACAGTATTTATATTACCAAAACATATTATCTATAATAAATAGATTTTCCAAATCATCACAACAATGAGAGAAACTAAAAAACATGGAGTACCTAATGAAGCAAGATATTTGTTTCAATGGTACGTATTCTATTTAATTTCATTTAAATTGAAAATTTAATGGAATTTTTTATTAGAATTCACAAAAACTGGAGTGTGCATTTTGTTCAAGAGAAAGTGGTATTTAAATATCACAAAAATTGTAAGTCATACCTGTGGAGTAGTAAGCTTTCCATTTAGCTTTCCAAGTTGAAGCTCTAAAAGCCATGCATACTCAATTGTCTCTTCTTCTAAAGACTTTCCTTCATCACTAAACATTGCATGACCTCTCACCTAAAAAAATAACATCAGAAAGAAGTTTGCAATATTTCAACAGAATTCCTTTCTTATATCTTGAAAGTAAGAATAAAAATACTGATATTTATATATCTAAACTATACTACATATTTTCAGAACTATCCTCTAATGATTAGCAAGGAAATTAAATCAACTGGCATAAAAGATGATATACTGTAAAACTGCAAGTCACTTAAAGGTTTTAATTCACCAGAAAGTTATTCTATAGATTACAATATAGTGATTCAATAATTAACTTTCATTCAGTGTTCAATAAAAGACATACAGGCAAAATTGACTTATTCCCTAAAGAAGAGTTTTAAATGACAATAATTCAATGATAAATAAGAAACAAAAACTTTCAAAAGAAACTAAATATGAGAAATTGAAATGAGTATTGAGGAATTACAGAATAATTTTTTCAATTGCTGGTGTTAGGTTAGGTGTTAAAAATGTAATTATTTCAGGCAATTCTTACCTGGAGACCAGAAAGCATCAGATGTCCTTGTTCCAAATGTGAATCTTTGCCTGCTCTTGAAGGAATGTGGTCACATGACAATAGAGTAGCGGGAGAGAGAAGCAGTTGCAATTTCGTTTCTCGGTAACTCTTCTTCATTTCAAATCCAAATCTTTCTAGAAGAATTACTGGACATGGTGGGTCATTTTCTCCACAGTTCTAAAAAATATCAATCAGTTTCTTTGACCAAAAATCCACCAAAACAGATTTTGAAAGGTTTACAAGGCAAGAGATAACACAAAATTATTTTTACATATTCCATTTATCAAAAGAATGGCCCAAAGGAATCAATAGGTAAGACAGATCAAGTCGTGGGGCTAATAATGGCTTAATTTCTATGACAATATTACAAAAAATACTGTTCACATGCAAGGAGATATGAATCCCGCCACAAAAATTATATCTATTTTGGTGAATCAAGGATACCAATCCAAATAGAAAAACCCAATTACCTGTATTTTAACTTCTACGAGCGGAAATGCCCATTGAACATCAACGGGACTTTGTAGTGTGATTAAAATATAACTTCTGAGGTGTGTGTGTGTAAAAACTTATATATATATTGAAGTGCTTGAAATTTATTACATTCTGGCATCAATATACGACTTGATTTGCCACTCTTTGGTTCTGTTATTCTTCCTCTTCATATGTTTACTGAATAATAATATTCTTCAATTATTAACGTTGCAATCTATTAAGTTTGACATTGCATGAAGCAAATAACACAATTCTTTTGTCTATTTGAAGGCCAAATAGACGCTAATTTCTCGGAGGCAACAATGAGGTTCGCCTTGGCAACACCCGGAAAGAGTACAAAAAAGCCATAAGATTTCGAAAAGAAATGCGTGTTTCTGACAAATTCTTGTGTGTAACATCTAAACATTGCAAGAATAAGATATTTTATAGTTTTAGCCGTTGAATAAAACAAAAATGGAGAAATTTGGTCCATATTTACATATTTTAATGAATGAAGGAAATAAACCTTGCACCTTGAAAAATCGAAAATCCCGTGTAACTTATGGGAAAATATAATTGCCTCCCGGAGTTGAATCTGGGACTTTTTCCAGGATGTTTGATTTTTCTAGAGACCACCTCATGGGGGTTTAATGATTGTGAAAATTTCACCTCTTAATTCCATTGGGAAATGTCCAAAAATACTGGGACAGACAGAAGGACACTTGAGAATTATTATATAAGGATACTTTAATACTTAGCCAAGTTCTAAAAGTCTCCATTTACGCTACAATTTTCGAAAATTAGTAAAAAAGTAACCACATTTTTCTCATGAAATAAACACTATCACAAGTCTGTTAAAGTTTCATATAAAAGCCAAAGTGCATAAATAGCTTTAAAATTGTACCTTCACTAAGTGTGCCTGAACATCATGTAGTGTAACTGACACAGAAACTTCAAGTGGACGGTACAGCCGGGGATCAAATTGGTTTTGTTTCCCTAAATCATCATCATCATCATCATCAGATATTCGACCACCGCCACTAGCACCAACACTGCCACCAGATGAGGAACCAGCTGCAGCATTGTGAGCCTGCTGCATATCTGTGAAAGTTTGATCATCCCCAAAAATGTTCTCCTGAAACAAATAAAGGAAAAATATTCTTGAAATTTTCTATTATTAACATATTCATCATATCATGATGGCTGAAATTGTAATACCAAATTTCTTTCACAGGGATATGCTGGATAATATTACATCTTCACTTACTAAAATAAAGATCCAAACCCAATAAGAATGACAAGATTAGTTATCAAGGTGAATTTACTATTTACTTGACAAGAATACTCAGACTATCCAGAACATAAACACCTCTCAACGATGGGATTTATTTTGTAATCTCCTGCCTTAGGAGTTTATTAATAATTTTCCTAGGTCCAGAATAGCTGAAGAGTCTCCAGAAGCAAATATGCTATTTAAAAAAATGAAATTATAAAATCAGTTTAAATACAGTATTAACCCAAAAGGACGACTAGGATTTTTTACAAAAATTTCGGCAAAAAAATTAAAGATCGTCTTAAAATCGAGTACAAAGTTTTAAACACTACACAACACCCTGACACCAATTATACGTCCACAAAAACCCATTTATTTATACATACACAGTACATTATATTTAATTTATTAATACATTTATTCATATTCTTGAATTTCACAATGTGCATATGAATGGCTTTCCACCTCGTAGGTACAGTAAAATCTCGATACAACATATCTCTACAAAGCATGCATTTTTATACTTTATACTGAAAGTACAGTATACTGAAAATACCCGTAAGGAGTACAGTGGAGAGGGAAAAAAAGAAAATGATCATACTTCAACACTACTTTGTTCCATAAAATAATCTATAATTTTCTTTAGTTTAATTTTTTTGTGGCACTTAACATATTTTCCTACATTGTCAAATGATTTAAACAAAGTCTCTCGCACATCATAAGATTTCATAATAAATACGTTTAATTTCTCCCAACACTTTGATGTCTCTATAGATATCACCAATGATGTCACACTTGACTCAACCTCTATCTCATCTTCAGAGTCATTACTTATTTTCTCACCTGGTCCAGTAATGCTCTCCAGAATGACACCATCCATTAATAAAGGTGTGGTTTCCAAATTATTATCAACATCTGAAAACTTCTCAAATGTAAGTGGAGAATGAAGTTGAAGATTTGAGGAGATATCTTTCCAAAGCTCTCTGGAAACATTTAAATCTGCAATCCCAGAGCTTAAGATTTCATCTCAATGCATTAGTTAAAATAGGAGAGGGATAACTGACCCTCAGTTCCAAATTTTTCAGTTCGAAA
Source organism: Tanypteryx hageni (assembly GCA_028673005.1). NCBI lineage: Eukaryota > Metazoa > Arthropoda > Insecta > Odonata > Petaluridae > Tanypteryx > Tanypteryx hageni. The sequence continues at coordinate 50,225,141 of CM054114.1, read as the reverse complement.
AATCCGTTCTTTTGGGATTTTGGCAGAGTTCCGCAGATGTTTTCATATTAAAGCCAAAAGATTCCTTCAAAATTGGTGTAAAATGACTTGAATGAACAATTGGTTATACATGAATCATTAACAGATGAAAGCATATGTTAAAACCATGAAAGTATTTATTCAGAAACTCTGATATCCATATGTGGTATTGAAAAATATGCTACGTTGAAGTGTGTTGATTTGAAATATTTATACAGTATTTATGTGAGAAAATTGATGGAGACTCAAAAAAATTACATTAATTTGAAACATACATAATTGTGAAGTATGATGTAATGAGATTTTACTGTACTGGTGGAAGAGGAGTGTTGACAAACCTACATCAGAACTTGTAATCAGTTGGGCAGAAAATTTGATACATACAGCATTGAAAATGGCTAAACTACAATTCCCAGCATTTTACGTGTCTCTTGTTACAATAAAAAACATATTTGTTACTTTTCGATTGGGGTGCAATTTGAAGAGTACAGCCTCTATGAAAGCATGTGATGGGTACAAACTTTGCTAAGTTTTAACGTGAAGTGAAGACTAGTTATTATTATCAACAGTTTTAAAAAGTTATCCCAAATATTAGGACTGAAATGACAGATCATGTAGAGAAGAAAGGCACATCTGTAAAAGGGAATGTATCACAATGTACAAGACGAAATGGGGAGTGCAGAAGAGACAGCTATCGTTTTGACATGCCATCCAATTACACGGTGAAAAAGGTGCAAAAAACTTTGGGGAATGAAAAAATGAGTACTGTAATGCTGGCAGTGTTAGCGGACGGTACAAAGTTACCACCACCGTATATTATTTTTTAAACTTCATTCCTGAATAGAACTTGTTTTTTATTGTGGTCATCCTTAATTTGAAGTCGTCTTCCCTTCAGGTTAATACGGTAATTGTCTTTTCTTGGGACAAAAAAGCATCTTCTATGTGCTAACCTAGGATTCCACAACATAAGACCTACAGGCCACATATAACTCCAGATGGTTTCATGCAGCCTTTCTGCACAAATTAAAATGACCAAACAAAATTTCGTCATTGTTTAATTAGAAAGAAAACATTTACTATCACTTGACAGATTTATTTCCTTAAATAATTAAGTCAAGTCCAAGCTGCAACAAAGTTACTAATTTTTTCAGTACATGCTAGAAAAGAAATAAGTGATGCTAGCATATGGAATAAAAAGCAGTGTGTCTCATGCTAAGTCTCAGGAAGAATAACGGGTTTTCTCATTGGTAAGCAAAAACAAAAATATCCATATTTTTTGTTTATCAACTTGTGCAATTCTTCATATAAGCTTTTATTTTTATTTATACTGTACTTAATATTTTAAATGTATTAAGTATATAATTTACATTAAATATAATTAATATTTACTTACAATTCTCTAAAAACCCTATACTTAACCACAAAAACTGTCATGTGTGCCATATCATGCCATGTTAGTTGTAATGCAGCCCCAAGTGTTTACCAGTCAGGAATTGGTAAATATGCAAACATTATGAAGTATCATGTTTTAGAGAAAGGATTTTATGTGTTCAGCCACAGCAGTATTTTCTTCGTTATGCAACATAACAATGGCTACAGTAGCCCTGTCCAACAATATATTTAAAATCAGCATAAATAGAAAATAAACCAGTTAACATTATTAATTTATAATTCAACAATTAAAGCATACTACATAAAACTATCAAATGTTCAACTAGTCAATATTCTTATAATGATGAATTCATTTTGTCAAATTTTAGCTATTTTATGCTTTAAACTCGTCATACTTTTTCATAAGAAATAAATATATTTTACCTTAAGATGCATGAAGTTTCTTAACCACGAGCCATATACAAGAAGTACAGAGGGGCTAAGTTCAAGTTCTAAAGACACTTTATCAGGTGGGAGAGTAGTAGGATCAAATGACTGAGGCCCATCCTAGAAAAAAATAAGTAAAACACTAATTAGCCACAAAAGCCATTCATGAAAACAGAAATTAACAGCTGAGGATGGAATGACTGTTATGAAATTGCCTTTCCTACAGATGAATTCTCCAAAGACAAAATAACCAATTCGTTTGTTGTTTCTGGCTAAATATGTTACAAACACATCAAAAAGTGAAATAAATTTAATGGGTGATGAAAAATTTTCAATCGTGAGTTAATAATTATTAAGATGAAAAAAGAGCATACTTGAACATGCTGAGCTGCCCACTGGAGGGGAGATTTACGCGGAGCACGTGGAAAACGCATGGGCGAAAGCAAAATTTCTTCCTTCTCAGGTGTAGTGATGTCCGCCTGTGGTGGAGGTCCAAGGGGTGGAGTTGGATGGTATGTGTAATTGATGCTCAGAGCAACAATTTGCACTGACCAACAATCAACCCAGCCAGCACTATTAATTATCATGAATAAACAGTCAAAATGAATAACAGTAAAAAACTAGACAAGCTGAAACTGTCAACAGACATAAGGCAAGTACAGTACTCCCTCACCAACCATGGAAGTTAAATTTCTGACTTAGACTGTGGTTGACAAAATCGCAGTTGGAGGACCAGGACTTATGGGTAATTAGGAGTTAGGGGGAAGTGATCCCTGAGAGAGATACCTTAATTCTGATAATGCACACTTCAATGTAAAAAATAAATATGACATACTTCTAAAAACATGTCCATTATATAAAAATACAAAATAGAATATTTTTAAGTACAAAGAAGTACAGTACATTAATTATATAATGGCATATCAACCCCACCAATTCCACCCACCCTACAAATTCTTCGAATAAAATTCCTTGTATCTTCACCTCCCAACTAATTTGTGGTCTTATCAGGAGCTAAAAACCCTCTTTCCTATGACTCTCCTTCTGGTAAAGACTAGTTAGTATGTAGCTTTTTCTAGAACATAAATTTCAATATTAGTAACATTAACTAACTAGACACGGCAGTGCAGAGAACCGTGCATACTCAAGACTAGATACAGCAGTTGGCAAAACCAGGTAAAATTTTTCACCCACAGATACACAAAACTGTGGTTGAGAAGACCACAGTTGGTGAGGGATTACTGTACTTTTTATGAGTCATTGAACATTGCATAACTTCAAACTTTTTTAATCAAAAAACACCCTGTAACACAGCAGTTTCCAAATATTACAAAGCTGCACCCTCCCTCACCTAAGAAAGCTGTCTTTGCGCCCCCTTCTATATCATGTTAAGTCACAGTTCATAAACAATGACTACTGGAAATTCATTTGCAATTAATATAACCACCTAAAGAAAAAATATGAATGTAAACAATATGTCCTAGCCACTTGGCACAAATTTGATGGCTGCATATTGTAGGTCTAAAGATTAGGATGGTTAAACAGACAGTATATAAATGTCAAATCTATTGTGCCCCCGCCATATCCACCATGCTCCACAGTTAAGAAACCATGGCTGTAACATATGTATAATTCATCTTCAATGTGATTAACTTAGCTTGTGAACCATCGAATATGTCATTTTTTTCAAATCATGGATTCATTTAAACAAAATAATATAAGAAAGATAACTTTATCAATATGCAAAGATTTAAAAAAATAATTAATCTTTCACTATTTTGCTTATCCAGCATAGACAATATTACCAAGAAAAAATTAATTAGTTAATTTTATAAGATACAAGTAGCTGGTGCTTCATCTCACATTAATTTTTCAGACATATTTCATTATTAGATATATTTTTTATACAAAAGTTTGCACCTCTGAACTAACAACAACTAATTACACAACAACAAATAACAATGCAATGACAAATAACACAAACTTTTTATAATCACCTTTGTAACATGGTTATAGAATAATGGAAGAACTGTTGAATATGACTTGTAAACCTTTACGCAAGGATTTGTGGGATGTTTGCGCCGAACTATGCCCATGCAAAAAACAATCATGGACACAGGGAAGGGTGGGACGAAGGGGAGGGTGGAGGGGGTGAGGCACATGCACCTACGGAGGTTGTGGAAGGGGCAATACAATGCTACAATGCATTAAAACCAAATGTGACCTTGAATCCTGTTGGCAGCTGTCAACTATCTTGAATGCGCAAGGAGTCCAGGGTTTTTGTTTGCGAGTGAAGGGGAGCATTCACCACTTGCTACTGCTTGACATATCTGTAGAAGATATTACTGATAAGTGCTTAGTTACTTTGGGTCAATCTGAGGTAGCTTACACTCTATCTTTTTGATTTTTTGACTGGAAGATTTTCACAGCCGTCGAGCTGCTTTCCGATTGTACCAGAAAAACCATTGGGACCTGTTGTTTTTGTTTCTACGTATCTTGTGAGAAACCATCAACACACCTCAAGAGGATAGGCCGAGATACCTAAGCAAGGCTAACAAGAAGATCGTGCTACCTGTTATACAGAGCAATACCTATTTCGGGCATCCAGAAGGCATACTCCTCTCCATGTTAAAGGATGATCGTCAACATATCAGAAAATTCACAGTGAACAGAATCCTAAAAGCCAGAGAAGAATTTACAGGTGATGCAATTCGGGAATTCAAAATCTTTGACCATAACTTCGACAGCAAGGATTACAGTCAGCTGATCAACTGGGAAATGTGGGAAGTCATGGAACCTCCCCTAATCAAGAAAATTCCGACAGATACACTGCAAAAGATGTTGATAGAGTTGAAATGGACAAATTCCTTGCCCTACACAGGCTGTGAAGAGATATGTAAAACTTGATACTAAAGCATCCACTGGAATTTGTGAGCCTGACAAGCAGGATGGCTTCATTTAAGCTCGATTGCAATCATGGAAGGAGATACCGAAATTCACAACTAAGAGAGACTTTATGAACCAAAAATAAACAACTGCCCTAAAGGTAAGGAGGTTGGGTGGTAGTGGTGGACGGAACTCGACATGCAGCCACCTCCCCGTGGTGAGTTCTCAGTTGTTTCGGCAATGATTGAAACAAGCAAAGTGTTGCCTACCAAAAGCATATGCTTATTTAATCAAATATAGACTGCATGATTACTTTTTGTCGCAAATCCATTATTATGTCCTTCACCCAAATCGGAATTTCCAATGAAAAAATGCAATTTTTGCCCAAATGGGGGCTAAAAATGGTCTTGATCAAAATTGATTACATAACATTGTTTCTTGCGCTTGACGAAACGAATTGATTGGTGTGTTAGTGGTTAGTGTAGCTCATCTTACAATGGAAATATTGTTCCAAAACGGAAAAATGGTGAAAATAGACATACAGTTTATATACTGCCCCTGGAGGAGACCTAAGTGATGTCCAAATGAAACCAAATTTTGCAGGCAACCTATGGGCACCAAAATGCAACTTTTGCACAATGGGCTCGACACAAAATCCAAAAAAATTTAAAAACCCCCATTTTCGACCCACCCTGCCATGCATACTGGTAGAAAAAGAGCATTAGCAAAGAGTGGTGAGAAATGAGTTAGCTAGGAGGGATAGTGAATGCACACAAAATCTACTCACTTCATAATTAAGATATTACTAGTGGTACCAGCAAAAACCTTTTGCGAAGTCAGTCAGAGATTTGCATGTTTAAAATCATCATCGTTAAAAATACCCACATCCCACACTCAGTTTACTGAATAATAATAATTTTCAATTATTAATGTTGCAACGTTAAGTTTGACATTGACACAACTATAATTTCGATGCTTCATAAAAAGCGTGAAGCGAATAATGCAATTATTTCGTCTATCTGAAGGCTTAAGATGTTAATTCAATTGGAGGCAACAATGAGGGTCGACTTGGCAACACCCGGAAAGAGTACAAAAAAGCCATAAAATTTTGAAAAGAAATGCGCGATTCTGAGAAATTATTGTGTAAAATCAAAACATGGCAAGAATAAGATATTTTATAGTTTTAGCCATCGAATAAAGTAAAATGAAGAAATTTGGTTCATATTTACGTATTTAAATGAATGAAAGAAATAAACTTTGCACCTTGAAAAATCGAAACTCTTGTGTAAACATATGGAAAAATATAATCATCTCCCGGAGTCGAATCCGGGACACTTCCATAAACAAAAATAGTTTTCCCGGGGTCTCCTAGTTGGCAGAAACAAAATGGCATTTACAGTATTTCTCTATGACAAACTGTTCAAGAGATAAAAGGGAGATGGAAAGACGGACGGACATTGAGTAATTACATATAAAGATAACATTGTAAATGCTAGGTATCCATAAAAATAAAAATTGGGATGAGTATAAAAAAAGGAAATTATACTAGACATATTATTTTCTATAAGTAATTTAAAGAATAAATAAATAATAGTTTTATGTTCCAATAAGTGCAGAGTGCAGTGCAATGTTCAATGCTTACTTGTGCCACTTGTTTTAATTACTATGATGGGTTAACCTTTTAGGATTAATTCCCATTATGTTAAACTATGTACATGCATTAATTCACATGACTACGTTTTATTATTACCTTCTTTGACAAACATTACGCCACTTGTGAGCATTCTCCAACCTCTGTTTGCCAGTATTATTAATATCTCTACCCAATATCTTAGCATTTTTGTCCAATGCTAACAGAACGCTCCTGCTAGAATGTACTTCTGGTAGATATAATGCCAGGTCAACACTTTCTCCCTGAAAAATTTAAGAAGTTCATTTTTTTGGCAACTTTACATGATTACCAAAAATTTTACAAATTTTCAACAGCAACCGAGATCTCTAAAGGTATTTTAGAATATAAGAAGATAGTTCTATCACAAACCTGGATCCAAAATCTCAGTGGAATCGTCTGAGGTAAAAAGTCAGTGAAGGGAAGATCAAAGGACATGTCAAACAGATCTCCACAAAAAGAAATGAGAACTATATAAAGAAAAAATCAAGAGAAATTGTGTTAAAATAGAATTCAAAGTTGTATGTTTGTGCAGAATAACTATATTTATCAAAGAGCTTTGTGCCATTACTGACCATTTTCCTGGTTTTGAGATGAACAATCTATCCAGTTGTATTCATTGCAAACAGATATAACTTCAAACTCTTTCAAAATAAGACTTATCTTCCAGGTGTAGGGCACAAAATGAAGAATGTCGGGCCTTGCCTTGCTTGCCCAGTCATTTACCATGTCTATAAAATAATAGAGAGGTTAATAAATTAAGCAAAAGAGTAAACATAATAATACAAATGAACAAAACATCATATTTAAATAAAAATTTAAAAAGATAAGAAAAATTCCATTGAAGAAACATTTTTTTTATTGGTCAAAAAATCAACTATCAAGTTTGCCCAATTGAGTGATTCTAACAGATGATCAAGGAAATTCCTGTTCAATAAAACAGTTCAGTAAATTATAATTGATTTACTCAAATATTATAAGCCTACAGTAATACAGTGCAACCTCTCAAGACCACTGGAATGAGGACTTCACCAGTTTTTGTAATTTACTGGAACTCAAAATTTAACCTAATCAAACATTTTAACTTTGTAAAGCTTAAAATCCCCTTTTACCATACAGTGTTAAAACTAAACAGTACAGTAAAAATCTCCTTGAAATGTACTTCTCAATAACATACTTATCAGATTTAGGTACATTTTTATTGAAATTAGATTGAGCATTGTATAATTGATGTTTGACACTTGCAGAAATGCATCAAAGAAAAAGGAATGACAGAGGGGAAAATTTGAACTAAATTACTAGGCATTAAAATGCAATGCCACACAAGAAAATATTCTAATTTTCTTATAAGTACAAATTGATGGCACAGTATAATGTGTTGTATATGTATTTTTCCATCTAACTGTAGACCTATTAAATATTTTCAGTATACAGCCTACCCTCATTTTACGAACTTCCGTTTTACGAGTTTTTGCTTATATGAACTGAGCAATTTCATACCTATTTTTTGATTTGCGAACAAATTTTCGCTTATATGAGTTTGTTTCGTTCGCATGAAAATTCTATTTTTCAAATATCGAATACATTTTTGCTTACACATGCTCTATCCACTTCAGGCAAGTTCGGGAAAGCTCGGTCAAGTTCGTCAGATTGCATCATGCTGTTCCGAATAAGAACCATCATTTCGGTCTCAGTATGCACATTGCTGTTCTTTGTGAAATTCCGTTCACTGAGTGGTGTGCATTTTTATCTTTTAAATCAAGATATACTTTTGTAAATCATGGCTCCTAAACGTACCAGCCTTTCAGGTATTGCAAGTGGTAAAGTGAAAAAAGAAAGAAGATTGGAGAAAGGCGAGCGATCAAAGGACATATGCACCGCATTTAACCTATCGTAGGCTAACATAGATTAGGATATTATAGGCTAATAACGCTAATACTAGAGTAAGACATACGCTAATAACTAAGAATGTCATTTAAATACATTAATATATCATTATTGATGTTTTTTTCTCAATTTGGTATCGTTCTGTATTGTTTTTAAGGGAACTATGGGATTTTTTTTATTTTGAACTTCGGAACCAATTAAAATTTTCTACATAGGAAGTAATGGGAAAATAATTTTCGTTTTACGAGTTTTCACCTAACGAACAGTTTTCGTGGAATGAATTAAGTTCGTAAAACGAGGGAAGGATGTAATATACATTCAGTTTAAAGAAGGGAAATTTATGGTGGACATATACTTTATAAAAAAGTTAGTCTTAATTAATAAGGTCATATACAATAACAAATAAAGAATAAAAATAATGATGTTAAATAAACACTGTACTTATGAAATTATCGTTGCTTTTTCTAAATTGACAAAGATAGAGAAAATTTGCAATTGTAAAGATTAAGGTTGGATGCATGTTGGAGAGGGGACAGAGGATTTCTTTTAAAGAAGAAGTTGGTTACAACAAGATGACATGGTTTTGTGCTGTATTTAAAAATTTCTAGTTTTCTGAAAGGGACAATTTGTGGAAAGTCAGATTTAAGAGGTTATACACTGTAGACCTGATATAATGTGGCTTGATATAATGTGGGATCACTTATAACGCACGCAATAGTTGGACCCCGTCTTTTTTCTTTTGTAATTACATAGTTTTCAGTCAAATTCTCCACAAACATCTTTGGTTATAGTCATAGAGTTACCTTTCCGCTACATGTGCTCATTATTGACGATAAAAGTGTGTTGGTTTTGAACTTGTAATCACGGATGTTGTTAATCAGTAAATGTTTGTTCTTCAAATTGAAACAATAAAAAATCAAATATTTATATCAAATTTTTAAAACAAAACATTTTTAACTGCTGTATTCTTTTCTCTCTTTTTTTGCCCGTTTGTGCACAGATAATGGTTACCGCAATGTCATTTCTGACTGGTAGGTTTATGGCGTCGGCTGTCACTGCATGTAATTATAAATGGGTAAATGCGATATAACGCGGATTCACTTATAACGCAGTCAAATATCTTGAACCCCAACATCCACGTTATATCGGGTCTACAGTGTACTGTATATTTCTATATTTAATTTTGTTTAATTTATTTTATTTATCAGTTATTTATATGTATAACAAGTTTAGAACCTTGAAAGAATGCCTTGTGAGCATAAATTATGTTTGCAGTAGCTTTGCAGCCAGTGAAGTTCATCACCCACTCCTGATGGTCATTCCACTTGATTGGATAGTGGCATTTCACAGTAAATTCAAGTGTTTCACTTTCCACCAGGCTTCTATACTGTAAGATAAACAACATATTTAAATATATGCAAAATACTTGGGTAAGTGAATTCGTTAACTAAAAGCAACAAAAAATAAAATCAATGATACAATATAACTAAAGTTGAAAGAGTAGGTTACTGCTGAAACCAATTCAAAACATTTAAGAATTACTTTGAAGATTATTATCACTATAAAACCTGCAAACAGTTACCTGCAAGCTAGTTGTAGCTTCAAGGTGAAGAAGTTGACCAGTTATTTTTGTTGAATAGCCATCTTGCTGAACAATCCATGGCATTGTAACTTCTAAGTATGACCCAGGGCCAACATTTACATGGACTGCATTTGTTTCCTAAAAAATTGGTAATTTTGAACATTAGCAGTATCAATCTTTTATCTCAGGAGAGACAAAAAACAAAATCAAATAGAACCAACTCAACAAAATTCATCTAGAGTCAACTTATAATGAGAGATGATTAATACAGTGCAAAATCCAAAAGCCAGACATTTTTAAAAGCTGATCAAGATATTATTTCCGTTCATAAACTTCAAGAAAAACTTATTTCAGAAAAGCTAGAGTTCTTGAAACAACTGAGATATGTGAAATCTTCTAAAAGATAATGAAAGTACCAGCAAAGAAATCATTTTCTATCAAATCTAAGTGCTAGCAGCCATGGGTGACTACAGAAATTTTTTCAGGGTGGGGCAGAACATGTTATCAACCAATGAACAGATGCACAATTTGTTGTGAAATATAGGGGGGCAAATGCTCCCTCTTGCCCCTTATTGTGGGCACCCATGTTAGCAGTTCAATTTCCAATGACAAGAAGTATATTATCATTATACAGCTCTTGCCTGTTATCTTAATTAGCAAGCAAGGAAGAATAACGACTTTTAGCAAGGAAATAAAACAACAACATATTTTCACATTTAATTTTGATTTCCTTAATACCCATGAACTTTGTTTAATTATTCATGGTTAGCCGATACCAGGGATGGTAAAAAGATGGCACATGTGCCAAACTTGGCATGCCATGACATATTAATAAGCGGCATCTACAATAATTATGAAAGTAACTCCTTGAACATTTCACTTCAACGAACATTCTTCAAAAATAATCCAAAATAGTTCAAATATATAAATATGTAAATACAATATTTTAATTTGTGCATTTTTATAATTTCTTATTTGTGCAATTTTTACTTTTGGCCTAAGGTCAGGTTGAAAATTATTAATATACAAACTTGTACCCTTTTACACTTAAATTACCATATTTCGCAGCATATAAGACACACTGGGGTATAAGACACCCCAGTTTTTAGAAGGAAAAAAGTATTTTGGTTCACCAATGCATTTACAAAAGGCCACGTTGTGTATCATTTCCAGCCGTAATTAAGTTCGTATCAGCACCATTTACAGAAAACATTTCAGCATGATAAGTTAAATATAACGTTTTAGATAAACTTCATTCATAAAATAAATAGGGGTGATCTAAAACATAAATAATTGCTTCAAGACTTGTGTAGCTAAATGTGCCCTGCATGAACTCGGCAGTCGTATTAATTAAAGCTGTCGGAGTGCGCCGCACACATTGCATGTATAGATAACCTTCACCGTTAGTACTTACTTAAACATAAGTTCAAGATGACATTTTAACATAATGGGATAAATAATAAATGGAATGCATATGTTATAACAATACATATGCTCAACTAGTCCTTTTTTTTCTGCAACTCTTTTTGCCTTGTGTATACATAACGATTTTGATTGATACAGCAATACCAAACTTCCTCTGTTCTACTATCCATCACTTCCTCCTTTAGTTGTGGCCATTTAAGACCGACCTTACGAAGACAATGTTTCTCTTATCCCATCAGCTTCAGTTTTTCCTTGTTTTCTCCATTCACGAAACATTTTTTTCTGTGGGAGGTGGACTGAAATGATGTGCTGCTACTCAGTTTCCGTGCGTTTTTGCATATTGAATTACCTGAAGCTTATAACTAATAGTGTAGGCATATCTTTTCACTTTTGTAGTCATTCTGATCTCAATATATGTAACATTATTTATCCTAGATATGTATAAAATATTTATGGCATCTACACGAATTCTACAATTCCATGGCATTAATCCCGCTACTCAATGGGCTCATTAGGATCTAAAACATCGCAAACATGCTGAAATTATAATCACTCTGTACTATGTATTAAAGCGTAATAATGAAAATGTGTCCTCGGAATTGACATTGCATAAGGAATTAATATATATATTAACAAATTTTTAACTTAATTATTAATAATGTATATTTTATTGTTTTTGCGACAAATGACTGCCAATTATTCCATTTTGGGAATGAGTATGCATGTTAATGTCAGTATTGAGAACAGTAATAATCTTACCTTTGGCGTATAAGATGCAGGCTGATTTTGGGGATCATTTTTCTGAGAAAAAAATGCGTCTTATATGCCGAGAAATACGGTATATCAAATAAATCCATATTAATATTATTATAAGTAAAGAGGTAAATTATTTAATAAATAAATGTATGGCTTGCCTGAAACTATATAAAAGAAATTTCACACTTTTTGGTACTTTAATGAAAATCTATTTGCCATCCCTGGCTAAATTATAGTCCTGAAACTGGAAAAATCAAAAAACCAGCAACTCTACATCCTATATTTGCTGATTTTTGGACTTTGCACTGTATAGATAAAATTTATCTACTGAAATATAAGTGAGGCCTTTCGAAAAATCCCAAACAAAAATAAACATTTAAATTATCTTATAAAAATAGTAAGCAGTAATTTCAGAGAAAGAAAGTTAAAACTCCAGCCAAAAACAAGTGGTATTAGCCTGATGCATTTCACCCACTAAGTGGGCATTTTCAAGGGCAACGTTCCTTCGACAGCGACCAAAGTCGACGCCAAAAGTTTTTTGAGCCATCTTTGAGTAATTTCAGAGATCAAATGTGAATTTAAAAGAGTTTTAAGTCTTACCTTATTCTTGGAAAATAGAATATCAATTGTAGCCTCATTCAAAGTGCTAAGTCTTATGTCAAAAGACTGTACATGACGCTTTTCTCCAGGTTGGGGTGCTTTGGTAACCTAATAAAGTACTAGCAGTTAATAAAACTGAAAATAACTAATATTTCTAACAACAACAATTCATCCCTTTCTTAAATGTAATGAATATGCAGGCAAACTTATAACTTGAAATGAGTCGAATATCTAGCAGGGCTGCCTCTGTTTTTATCATCTTTGTTATGCATAGAAATGACATAAATAAATTTTTACTTGCATATCTGTTTAATGAATAATTCAATAATTTAGAATACAATGAAAAATGATTACATTCACCAAAAACAATTTCAACTGGACATTTTTACTGAAATTAGCCAAATTTTACAGGAACAGTATTAAATGCTTTAGAAATTAGCATAATGGACTGTTAGCAATATATTCATATCAATTTTTTAAAGGTTATGAAATTCATAGCTTCCTGTTCAACCAAAACATTCATAATACATCATGATGATGTTAACACAATTTTCATATTTTATAGAAAAGCTTTGATTCTCTTGTATTTTTTATTCCAAAGGAGGAAATTCACATATTAATTACCATAATTAAGTTCAAAGCCATAAGTTCTCGCCTTGTGATCTGAGAATTTGCTGTATGCAGTAAAGTTTGTAAGGATTAAAACTACAAAAGTTCTGGGGAATTACTTGCATTGATTTTAGATGATTAAAACTTACCTTTAAAGGCTGACAGTCATTTGGAAAGAAAAATTTAAAAAGGTGCTCTCTCTGACGATCAGCCCATGGTCCATAACTGAAGTCTGTGCCCTTTCCACACTGAAAATATGGTGATTGTTTATAAAAAATCACGGTAATTTTGTTAAATATAAAACCTCTTTTTGAACATGAAGTGACAAAATTTAGATTGTAGCTTGCACTAAAACAACAGTAAAGGTTACTATCATAGGTGTTAACAAATGGTTGAGAAAAATATATGCGCATTTAAACCACAGAGTAGCCATGAAAAGAGCACAAGGTTTTCTTAATCATTTTAAGTCTACAGAAAACTTGATGCATTATCCATCAAAGTTAGAATTATAACACTTCTTCAGTTGCCATTAATGACAAATTAGGTAACACTAATAGCCATATAAAGTTTGGTAAAACCATATATGCATTTTATCTAAAAAGCAGCTACCATAAGTATTCATTACCTTAATATCCATTCCCCATATTGGAGGAGCTGACTCAACAATATCTCCATTAGCAAGCTGCAACATTTCTGGTTCTTCCGGCACAAGTCCTATAAAACAAATTACATTCAATGCCAGGATCCCATTAAGTTGATATTATGAACAAAACCATTTAATCTAATATTACTAATACATAGCTACTTGGGCCTCACTCACTCAATGACAGACTGATTTCTCCATCAAGATTCTAACAATGGCCCTTTACAAAGTGACATACACCAATTAGGACTATCACCTTTTCACTAACATCCTATCTTGAAAAAATCTGATGTGGCCACCACATGACTTTCTCCATATCTGTAATATTTCTAAAATTCCAAATAGGTTACATAATAATATATATTTCAAGAAACTGTGAGAAAATTTTAGACTTTACAAAGAACAGAAATAAACTCAAACCATAGCCTTCTGATATTGGATATAGCCACAAAGCTCCAACAATTAAGAAAACAAAAAGGAGTGTTACTAAGATGTAACTAAGTGTCAATTGTTAAGAATAGTCGTCAGTAGGTGGCGTGGTGTTGGCAGCTATAAATATAAGATCTCTTAAACAATGCATTATATGGGAAAACGTTTCAAACAAAGATTGGAGAAAATTAAATTTCCTACAACTTTTATTCCAATACATTTTTACATTTATCAAATATTAAAGCAAATATTTCAAAATAACGCATAAGTGACAAGAGTAAGCACCCACTTCTGGTTGACCAATTTTTACCAAAAACTAATCAGTTCTTCTGACTTTTATAAAAATATTAAATATAAAATTTCGTGTTGACTTGATTAATAGTTTTTGAGTTAGAGCACACATAAAAAAGCTATCACATACACACACACACAGCATTGAGAAAATGATCAAAACGTGTTCAGAGAATCTCAAAACGTGTATTTCCGTTGAAATCAATTTTTTTCATGAAAATAATACTTTCCCCTATACTACGTATGGAGAAAGTAAAAACAATCAAGTATACTTTGCCATTTGCAGAATTATGATCAAGGACTACCCGCTGAGCCACCAAACTGTGAACAGCAAGTATATTAAATATTGGAGAAAATGGTGTTATGTTACTGCAGCTCCAAGGATGGATTATCCAATTTGTTTTACAATACCGATGGTCACAGTCATAGGACAGAGAAACAAATAGATTGAGGAGCAAAGATAAAAAGCAAGCTTGAGATATAAAAGATGAGGCAAGGAAAATGAGAGAAAATTAGAACGTTATTTAACTTGCCATGAATGATGTATATGGAAAACTAAAGATATAAGGGATAGAAACGTTTGAGAAGAATATCACATGAAGGTGGATGAAATAGAGACTGGCTTCAGGAATAATTCAATCTGAAGCTACCTTCCTTTAGTCTTCATTACTTTCTCCATATACGTATTATAGGGGAAAGTATTGTATTCATGAAAAAAACTGACTTCGAGATTTCAATGGAAATACACGTTTTGAGGTACCCTGAACACATTTTGACCATTTTCTTGATGATGTCTGTGTATGTGATGGCTTTTACGCGAAATTTTATATTTAACATTTTTATAAAAGTCAGAAGAACTGATTAGTTTTTGGTCAAAATCGGTCAAACGGAAGTGGGTGTTTACTCTTGTCACATCCGTTATTTTGAAATATTTGCTTTAATATTTGCTATATGTAAAAATGTATCAGAATAAAAGTTGTAGGAAATTTAATTTTCTACAACCTTTGTTTGAAACATTTTCCCATATAATGCATTGTTTAAGAGATATCTTATATTTTTAGTTGTCACCACAATACCACCTACCGACGACTATTGTTAACAATTGATGCTTAGTTACGTCTTACAAGGGGACCTTACGACATGTTAGTTGCCGATTTGGTTTAAACTTGGTGAGCATGTAGTACCTCCTTAGAGATGAAAAATGCCAAAGCAAGACGATGCACCTCTCAAGCATTCGCGAGATATTCGCCTAGGTGGCTAAATCCCCGATAACCTAAGTGTTGGACGGCAGTTCGATCCCAGCTATGGTATATTTTTTATTTTTTACATTTGAATTCTTACAGATGTTTTTGATTTTTTTGGGTTTTACAATTTGCTGGAAGTTTATTTGATTTATAATTACATTTTCAATAATTATGCAAAGCAAAAAAAATTTCTCATGAAGTTAAAAAAAAATTATTTGCATCACCATAAAAAATTAAATGATAATAACTGCTCATGGTCCATTTATTACACATATTCAACACTTTTTTTACAAGAAACTAATGCTTCATTTCAAATTATGATTCACACATTTATTTATTGATATTATTTGAAGATGTACAATGTTTCGGAAGGCAATTTTTTTCGCTTTGCATAATTAGTGAAAATGTAATTATAAATCAAATAAACTTCCAGCAAATTGTAAAACCCATAAAATCGAAAACATATGAAAGAATTCAAATATAAAAAATTTTAAAAAAATAACATCGCTGGGATCGAACTGCCGTCTAACACTTTCGTAATCAGGGATTTATCCACCTAGGCCACCGCCTTCCGTTGTCCTTCTATGTCATAGTAAGGTATACATTGCAACGCTAGATCGCTCGCCAAATTTGATCGCGAATGCTTGAAAAGTGCATCATCTTGCTTTGGCATTTTTCATCTCTAAGGAGGTACTACATGCTCACCAAGTTTCAACCAAATCGGCGACTAACATGTCGTAAGGTCCTCTTGTTAGTAACGCTCCTTTTTCTTTTCTTAATTGTTGGAGCTTTGTGGCTACATCCAATATCAGAAGGCTATGGTTTGAGTTTATTTTTGTTCTTTGTAAAGTCTAAAATTTTCTCACAGTCTCTTAAAATATTTATTATTATGTAACCTATTTGGAATTTTAGAAATATTACAGATATGGAGAAAGCCATTTGGTGGCCACATCAGATTTTTTTATAAATTTCTACAGAGAGAGCTAATGCAGAGTCAATGCTTCTCTTGACGCTGATATATTATTTTCTCCTTAAGTTAGATCTAAATCAGTATTTTCCAACCTGGGTGCCAAAGTTGATTCTTAGGAGTGTTGCAAAAAACTTTGCTGAGCAAATAAATGAACAATTTTGAAATGTTGATAGGTCATTAGAGCAATAACATTATCTCTAAAAAATTGCTTATGGTGTAGTACCAACAAATGGATGCATCCATGTGCTGTGATACCTATATATCTGTAAATATAAAACTTTGTTCCAAAGTGAGGGTGCAGCAAAATACTGTTTTTCTTTGTAAAGGTGTGGTGCCCAAAAAAGTTTGGGAACCACAGATATAAATTATCTCTACTGATGCCTTTTCTGTTAATTGTGATTTCTTAGGCTCTATATACATATTATCTTTCACAGAGCCAACAGCAAAATATTCTCTTGGCAAATTTTCATCCAAAAAAATTACTCATGGCACACATCCGCATTTTAGCATAATAATGTGGCATTCTTTTACAATAGGTTGGCATCTCTGTTTAGATCAGGAAAAAAATACACAACATTTCTAAAACATTTACCTGGTTCATCCATATAATAATACAACTCCACATTATTGGAAGAGAGGACAACAAATCCTTCACCCATGTACCGAGGTGGGTCATCAACCATTCCAGTATATTTTGGACTTGGAGCTAGAATTACCTATATGAATTAACATTGAATACAAGTATTATTATGTAATATCATCCAATATTTTGTTTATAGTCAATGATACAAGCGTTACCCATAATAACAATATAAACTACATTTTTCTCATATTTATTTTCAATACAGTTCAAGAAACAATAATGTTCACTGTACTTTAAAACTCAATTGAAATACAAATAAAAGATACCTTGAAGTTTTCAGCTTTACATTTGACAAAATGCATGAAATGGTCCAATCTTGATGCAGCTGGTTTGGTGGAGTAAACAAAGTGTGCCTCTTCCACATTAATTGATAAAGTGGTTGGAACCAGACGATTTCCAAAAACAACCCGACCCTAAACCAAAATTGATTTAATTAGATTCAGAAATGAAAAAATGCTCAACATAAATCTACTATTGAAAAGCAGTTTTGAAGCAATGAGTACCAAAAAAAAGTAAACCTATATTCCACTTAAAAATTAATCACGTTACAAATTTCAATCATCAGCATGGTCGTATTATTTTTGATTAAATTAAGTTTTTCATTAGCAATTATATTCTTACTGAAGTGAGGTTTTAATCAAACTTTAGAATAACTTTCAGTAAGATACGTACAATGTCTAAGGTTCAAACTTCACCCAATTCGATAACATTAATAAATAACGGAAAAATTTTTAATGAGGAAAACTAAATTCAGTTGACTAAAATAGTAAGATGATACACACGTAGTACAAAACTGCACCATCCTGAACAGAACCTTTACTGAATCTCCCAGTTCTGTTTTTGGCTACACTGAATGTGTACTGAGGTCAGGGTGCAATAAATACTAATACTTGATATGAAAAATAGCAATACTGTAATATGGTACCTATCTTAAGAGAAATTTTTATTTATTTTCAAACTGTAATGGCCCTATTCTAAGGTAATAATGCCTCCAAAAGCAAAATCATATCATGAAAACATCAAGTTTCTGTCTGGATGTCCAGCCAGTAAGGGTAATTGGCAAATTTCTATGTAATTACTCATTCAATTTTGTCCAAACTTTCACTGTTTATTAGATATGACCTTAAATGGCAAAACTAGGTGCTCAAGGGCCCACAGCAAAATACTATCAATGGTCCCCCCCCCTCCTCTAATCAATACATATGCTCAATTAAAACTGAAACATATTGTAAAACCTACCAAGTTGCACTCACTAACCCTGGATTACAAATCATTCGTCTGGCTACTCCCCCTACTCCATAGTCTTGAGTTCTGGGTTTGGCTTTATTTGTAGTCTCATTTTAGCTTGTGTTCTTCTAGTGTGACTGTTTACACAAGGGATTATTGGCTTTGATTTTGTGCTATGAATTGTTACTGACCCATTTTGAGATTGTAGTGATGTCTTCATTGATTTTTAAGGCATGGAATAAAACTAGTAGTAAAAAAAATAAATTGGCAGTAGAAAAAATTAAATGCCAGTAAAAAAGATAAACTGACAGTACTCAATCAGCAGTAAAGAAAGCAAAAACTAGCAGTATTTTAATGCAGCATCGCAGTAAAAAAAATAAAATGGCCCCAAACCCCTGATTTCTTAAGGCCGAGCAAAATGTTCCTTTGAGGAGGAATGAAAAACACCACAACCAACTTACCCAACCCAGTGAGGAGCAAAATGTTCCTCCATGCAAACATTTCGCTTTCTTTACTGCTGCTTGAATACTGGCAGTTTATCTTTTTTACTGCCATTTTATTTTTTCTACTGCCATTTATTTTTCTACTGCTAATTTATTTTTTTTTTTGCTTGAGAAATTCTACTGGCTATATATTTTTTTTTACTGCACAAATAAATTTTAGCGATTTTTAAGATAGCATCCGGAAGATCCAGAAGATGACAAAGTCAGTAGATTTGCAATTCATCAGCGTACAACTTGTATTTACAATGAGAAAGAGGTAGGAAGAGAGAGAAAGACATAGGGAGAGAGAGAGAGAGGTAGGGAGAGATAGGGAGCAAAAGGTAGGGAGGGAGAGGTAGGTAGGTAGGGAGAGAGAGAGAGAGGGAGGGAGGAGGGAGAGAGAGGGAGGAAGAGAGAGAGAGGAAGGGAGAGAGAGGGAGGGAGAGGAAGGGAGAGAGGAAGGGAGAGAGGAAGGGAGAGAGAGAGGGAGAGAGAGGGAGAGAGAGGAAGGGAGAGAGAGTTAGGGAGAGAGTTAGGGAGAGAGGTAGGGAGAGAGAGAGAGGTAGGGAGAGAGGTAGGGAGAGAGGTAGGGAGAGAGGTAGGGAGAGAGGTAGGGAGAGAGAGAGAGGTAGGGAGAGAGGTAGGGAGAGAGGTAGGGAGAGAGGTAGGGAGAGAGGTAGGCAGAGAGGGGTAGAGAGAGAGAGAGGGAGGGGAGGGGAAGAGAGGTAGGAAGGGAGAGAGAGGGAGGGAGAGGTAGGGAGAGAGAGGGAGGAGGGAGGGAGAGAGAGGTAGGAGGGAGGGAGAGAGAGGTAGGAGGGAGGGAGAGAGAGGTAGTGAGGGAGAGGTAAGGAGGGAGAGGTAGGGAGGGAGAGGTAAGGAGGGAGAGAGAGATAGGGAGGAAGAGAGGTAGGGAGCGAGAGAGAGAGATAGGGAGGGAGAGAGGTAGGGAGGGAGAGACATCTGTTTGCAAATAAATCTGCGAGTTTGATGATATTTTTCATTATTCTAAAATATCAACATAACATTTTTTAACATCTCTCAAAATTTCCTGCAGTAGAACAGTGGGCTTTCTAATCATTATAAATAGCTGCTTTTTACATATATAGGATATATCATATAAAACCTAAAGTACTTCTAGAAGTGCTACAGAGCTGAAGTTTGACATGAATATAGGTCTAGAAAAAAACGAAATTCCAGAAAATGTTATATTAAAGAGGTGTTTTGACCCCAATGTCCAATTTTAAACACCCATAAGAAACGCACTGAAAACTGTGCTGGGCTATATAAAATAGCTTTTTAAAATTATTTACAATTAAGATACAAAGTCGGGACATGCACCATACTGTGGAGGAAGGAATGAAGTTTATTTTTCTTGAAGACAAAATTCAAATACATGCAGAATTTGCATAAACATTCAATTTTAATCATAAAATTATGAAAAGTTTTTCAGTTTTCAACAATGAAAAATATGAACTACCATAACAACAACTCCAATGCCTTTCAGTGGGAATTGATTCTCCATACTTCAATAGCATTGATTTAATGCTTAGAATGCATTATAATCCATTTGATTTCAGCCAACGACGTACACATATTATGATGATGTGATAATTTTAAATTTATTTTTTATCCGGAAATGTTCTAAGGGCACAGATATAGACACCATAATCATAACACACAAAATATCCTAATTTTTACATAAACTTTAGTGTAACATATAAACCATTGCCTTAATGATGATTATAGTAATTGCTTAAAAAGGGTGATCTGAGACATGAAACTTGAAAACTTGGACACGAGCCCATTGCCAGAGAATTTAAAAATTACAGATAGATGCCTTAATTTCGCAAAAAATGAAATCTATTACCTTATTTAAATGGGTAGTTCAAATGCTGTCGCATTGGTTTATTTACGAGTTAAGATCTTGGTGCATAGTGATTTTTTAAGTGCTTGCAGCATGCAAGCACTGACAACTCATAATTTTTAATAAAGAAATAATAAAGTGCCCCAAAACCTAGATTACCATTGGGTTATACGCCTGCACTATTTCGCATTAAAAGAAACCGCATATGTATAAGATATATAAGTAGAAAAGATATGTATAATATTCATTTGTACACCTAGTGTTGCAATTTTTTATGGAGCAAATAACTAAACATGTCATAAAATATGTCAAGAACAGATGCTGATGTAATGATAATAAACAATATTAACTTAACCAAAGGGTTTTATTTTAACTGTAATACAACCCTATTCTGAGTAGAACATTTTACATCAAAACCTGTAAGTATGATGGTTAAAATAAAATCCTGCAGTTACTAAAAGACCAAACTGAAGTTGTTTATTTTTATAACATTGTGATCAGGGATTAACGCAAAGTTATAGCCAATTCAATGAACTATATACCAATAATATATGCTTCACCACAAAATAATTTAACAAAGTCTACCTCAATTAAGTGTCATCTTATACTTACCAATATGATTCAATACTTTATTAAATCAGTTCAACTTCAACGCAATATCCCAAACTTAAACTCTGATGTGTTAACACGAAGAGAAATTTCTCAAATCTCATTGGGTTTACAAAAAAATTAAAATGAAGACAAATTTAGACACTTAATAGATATGGAAACATGAATACCCCAGAAACCCTAAATTCCGTAAATATTAGGTAAATGATGCAATTTAATAAATGTTGATATTCAAGAGAACCAAACCTGCATAATTTTGCATGAATGAATAAATAGTGGTACATAAAAGTTTGTCTTTTTCATTAGTTTTTTCTGATGGAATACCACAAATTTAAGGCCAAGACCATCGATTCATGAAACAACTCTAAAGCCACCAGCAAAATTCCTGACCATACAAAATTTGATTAATCTATTTCAAACTCACAGAGGAAACATCCACTTTTATCACTGGAATGAGATCACGCCAGCTCCGAGAAAGATCAGCTCCTGATGCAGCCACCGCTCTTTCAACACTACTCCTTCCACTTCTCTCACGTTCACCATCTTCATTGGTATCATTGCCCCCTCCAGGGTCATCTGGAGTATAAAGCTGTGAATCAAGCCCAAATAATTTCTCTAAGCGAGCATAGAGGCCTGAGCGATTGTAGGTATGTAACTCAAATCCATTGAGCATCAATGACAGCCGAGTATCAGAATGTGAAAGATCTGCAAATAAATGATTAACATAATAGCTTCTATAACAATCCTTCACAATGGCAATTTTGTTTTCAGTTTCAGCCATTTTACCTTCTGATACATCTTTAGGCACATATGCCCTCCACCAGCGAAATATAAGCCACCCATCTTGAACTCTTACACTGTAATCATTTGTTATGTATACCACATCTCTAAACATGATCTTGCCTGCTAATGCACTCCAAGTGAATGAGCCTGACAAAGTAAAAATTGAAAATATTGATAATTAAGTAAAACCAAGTCATCCAAGATAAATGTCGACAAAAAGCTAAGTTAAATTAGCACCACAAACTAACAATGCAGGTACGTACCGACTTTCATATAACCACCATGTGCCACAAATCGGTTGAGAAGGCGAGTAATGATAAAACCTATCACTCGCGAGTCATAGTGTGTGATATAAATGACCCATGCCATAGCCGATACAAGCGAGCAGAGAAGCCACGCAAAGTTACTATCCATCTTCAAATCTTCAAGGTGGATATTTGTGAAATTCCATGGCGCTGCTTTTGCTTCATAAGTGTCGCCTTGTGAAACAAGGTCCATATCTTAAAAGAAATAACAATGATATTATATTACTCAGGAAATGAAAGGAGTACTGTAATATTTTGAAATAAAGGTTCTGCGAACGCAAACAAAAATTAAGCATTACTTAAAATTTAAGCAGCAAAAATATACAAGAATATGAGTTTTGTAAATGATTACTAGCTTTATGCTAAATATTAATAACAAAACTCATTACAATTTGCAAACATTTTATTATACAAGTCCGTATACCAAGATATATTTCGAAAGAAACAAATGTGAAATCTAGTGACGTTATGAAAAATACAAGTTAAAAATATGAGACAAAATTATACCAATAATTTTACAAATTTTTCTAGACAAATAACAGTTGTAGCCACCAATATAATAATCCACCGTCTTTCAAATCGGATGTCGAAACATAAGTACACAACTGCTGAAGAAGCATTTCAACCTATTTAAATATTTATAAAATTAATAGTCCGGAAGATATGGTAATATTATCATTATTTCTACCGAGAAGCGATAAAGATCAACACTATTTTTTACAACTGCTCATACCTCTACTGCCATGCATTTTTGCTGATGCGGTGTCCTTATATCTTATATAGCTGCCAATAAAATTTGATCTTCTTTATATTTAATACGTGTGCCCTAATTACAGTTTATTCATTCCATAACGAAAATGCTACATTTCCAATAGCAGTAACATTAATCTATGCTTGGAACCAATCACAAACGCTCTAGCAGACGAACTCTCGTTTATTTCTTGCGGTATCTTTCGATATAAAAAAGAACAGAAGAAAAACATTTCGTTCTAAATTAACGTTGCTTATTAATTAAAAGTAAAGATAATGGTTTATTCCTTAAAAGCGTGAAGGTTTTAACAAATCTATTTTTTAAGAACTTTCTCTTTCCAGGAGGATTTGTGAAGGTGTTTTTCCATCACGTGATATTGTCTATTGATCCTTGTCTATATAGATATTAACATTAAATTACAGCTTCCGTCTATGCCAGGGGTCGGCAACCTACGGCTCGCGGGCCACGTGCGGCCCTCAAGAACGCTTTATACGGCCCGCAAAGCTGTAATGAAAAAGTGATCAGGAAAATTTCTCATGGGCAATTTTATATTTTTTGAGTAAAATTATGGTCTCCAAGCCTTTTCGGGTGAAGTTTTAACGCTAGTAAATTATGTAGACTGGATTTAGATTATATGAAATCACAGAATCTCTAGAAAACTTCTGATTTATTCGCTCATCCGGCCCGCCGAGGCTTTCTTGACTCCTAATGCGGCCCTCCGAAGCATTCACAACTGCAAATGTGGCCCGCCATGCAGAAAAGGTTGCCGACCCGTGGTCTATGCAGTAAATACATTATGATTATATGTATAGCTTGTGATGCTCATGAGGTACGAACATTTCAGTGCTGTGCAATGCGACTATTAGGTTAATCGTACTAGATATGGTTATGTCTTGCCGGAATCCTTTTGAAATGCGTGCTGAAATTGTATGAAGCGCTCTCATAGATAAAAATGAAAGGTTTATATGGTTGAGCTCGAGAATGCAGCATTTACAAAATTCAAATGCTGAACTATAATTAAAAATACATTCTTTTCACAATTAATTTTCGTATTTAATCTTCCAGATTTCAGTTGTGTGAAGTACTTACTATAGCTGGCATTAGCTCTGCATCTTACTATAATTCATGAATTTCTTAATCTAAATATTATTCCTGATACATAACGCATAATTTTAATTCATTAATTTATTTTCCTTATGTTCGCCTAGGTAATTGAAATGAATGGTAAAATGAATAGTTTGTAACAGCAGATGCAATACAGTATTTACTATGGAGTCATGTCATTATGCATAAGTTCAGAGAAAAAAGGAAGTTGTATCCAACATTAAATTTCTTTAAGATTTTGTCATACTAGGGAAGCTTAACTTTTCGTTTACCTTAATGCATTTTATTTACTAGATGATAAAGTAAGACGCACAAAGAAATTACAGGAGTTTTAAGCATAACTTGAAGGAAATGATTAGCTAAACTTTGTAAAGTATATACCTAAGTTAGTGCGCAAAGCAGAATAAGGAAAGAATACACCTACTCCCTTGTAAATTATTTGATTATTTATAAAAACCTTCGTCAGGGTCTGAGTGGTTCAATTTGCTGAGTTTTATAAACAAAAGACATTTTATTATATAAATAATATATTTTTTCAGAAGAAATTCTTGCCATTTCAATGCAAAAAATCAAATAAGATACTAATTAGCAACACCAATGTTTATTAAATGTAAATATTATTTATATAAATAAAACAATATTTTATGAATTCATAACACAATAAATAAGTTTATTTTGATCCACCTCACATGATAGCACCATTATTTTGCATTGTCAACATGTTATGGACATAATACAATAGATCAAAACTAGAGGTAGATGATAAAATCTACACTTTTTTGCTAGACAGCTTGTAAAACATTTTATCATATTCTTTCTGCAAATAAAGTTCCATTAAAATACAACCGGTTATTAGATACTTATTTAAACTTATTTAAAATAAACTATACTCTTTCAATGCATTGTTTTCCAATGTTACAGCAATTTTCACAAAATGTACAATGTGAACTATTAGGGAGAAGAACAACAAGTAGATAACAACATTATTTTGATCTTAAACACATTATATATTCATGATTGTTTTAAATCTTATTTTAAGTTAAATATTAATACCAGACATACTGAAAAAATTAGAAGATGCAAATTGTTGAATGGCATTTGCCTGCCAATATTGTTTATAGCAGAAGTGTGCGTGTTGAAGAACTATACATTTTCCTCCTCAGATCAGCCTCATTAGAATAATATTAAATCACATTAGCATTTTCAATAATAAATCACAGATCCAACCAAAAAAATTGGTCGCATTTAGGTAACTAAATATAAGTCAATATTTCGCTAGAATAAGGTGATAAAATCTGGATGGAATGAAATTGCGTCAATTGCTAACTTTGCAGTTTGGGAGTATTTTTTCTCGAGTCCTCTATAGATGTTGTTTGTTTCACTACTGTTTCATCCAGCTCATCCTCTGAATGCTTTGGCTGCATTCGTTGTCGCTGTCTTTTCCACAAACGTGCACAACGACGACAGGGGGGATTGTTTTCCTCCATTGCTTCATCTGGGGGTTTGCCTTTCTTCTTGCTATTTTTAGACTCATCCCAACAAGATGAATGAAAGCAAGCTCCACAACCAGCACACCGGGAAACCTTTGATAGCTGCCATGGGTGAATGATCTCTGGAGATCTACACAATTCACAAACAAAACCTCGGGCCATGCAAAGCTAGGAAGTAAATGATTTAAAAAATGACATCAGATTGGAGAAAAATTATACTACTTATATTGCAAGTTACTTTATTCAAGTTGATAAAATAAGAAAATACTGAATGAAATATGGCAAAATGAAATAAAATAAAACATATTCATAAGAGATAATTGCCTCCAAAAATAAATTAATGAATAATTTCCAAAAAAAATTTATTTGCCTATTACAAATCTTTTAATTGTCTATTTCAATGAAATATTTATTCTATGTAGTTACAAAAACAATTATCTACATATTAAAAACTTTTAATTATCTATCTCTCAATGACATTTATTCTATGTAATTAAAAAATATTTACAGAGAAAATATATACCTCAGTACAACATGTACAAAATATTATATGCAGTGCTGTAGTCATAAAAAAGCAGAGGGCATACTGTATACCGAAGTAAAACATTTAGGGGGGATCTTACCCAGTTGTTTTAAGAGCAAAGTAAATGACTATAGTGTTAAAATGGCAGGAGAAAACGTATGAGCTTACTTTGAATTTCCTTGAAAATTATATTTTAGTGATGTATATAAAAAAGAAGAAGTACTGTATTTATTTTCAATCTGATCGAAAAAAAGTAGCATTAGAATATTGATATTAAATCTCTTCATGGGCCACAGATTTTCAAGAATTTCAGGAGCAGCTTCAATATTTGAGACGTGAAAAAAGGAGGAATTAGCTGTTTTTTTCAATCTGTATAATTTCTCTTAAGGTCAGGGTATACACAATCTGTTTGAAAAATCAGAGGGTACACGTTATTCATACAAAAAAGCAGAGGGCATATGGCATATACCACCGTAAACCCACCACTACAGCACTGAATATGTTCTTTGAATTTTGATTTCATGGTTATTTAATTAGAATTATAAATATATATATATATATATATATAATTAGATTTATTAAGATTATATGGCTAAGATGTATGGATCCATTCTAAACCCAAGATTAATGATTTTGAATGAGAAATGATATCATAAATACATGGAAATTACTAGAATTTATCATAACTTTCATTGAAACCAACTTTATAGCATATTTACTGCAATCAGTTCCTCTTACGATTAACATAATTATGATGTAAAATTTAAATTAATTGTAAAAAATTTTGATGAGACATCAAAATAAAACATCTCATACTTTCAAAAACTCTAATTATGCACATTATTTGTACTACATAAAACAATCAATGTTATTAGAGATGAAAATGTTTACTTAACAAAAATCTTCTCAGAAATTGCACTTTGTGTAATAACAAAATTTTACATTTACATGAGAGAATTTAAAATATTCTTAACCCATACAATCAAGGGTACTTGTTTTGTCCCCGCAAAATTTTCCCATCGCAAGCGGAGAGATATGGAACTACGTGGCGCCATAAGAGACGAGAAATGGAACTACGTGAAGGTTGCATTCAATTGCATTGCAAACAACGCATAAACAATAAGTTAACGCGATGAACTTTAAAACGTTAGTGCGGGAATTAAATGACGAAGAAAGTTGCGTTTCCTTTCTTCAAAACCATGGCATAATACAGAACCAACGCAGATGTTCGAATGGCCATGAAATGAAATTATATTTTGGCGGAGGTAAAAAAACACGCTGGCGTTGTTACAAATCCGAGTGTCGGCAGGAATTTGGCATGCGAAAAGATAATTGGATGGCTAACTCATCTATCCCACTCGAAGATGCAATTCTATTCATCTACTCTTGGGCATATGAGCTTTCATCTATAAAATGGTGCGACCGAGAACTGAGAATGCATAAAAATACATCCGTTGATTGGAACAACTATTTGAGAGAAGTATGTGTTTGGAGGTTGGAGCAAGAAAACAACAAGATTGGTGGTCCCAATATGACGGTTGAAATCGAAGAATTCTTGTTTGTGCGAAAGAAAAATGACAAAGGGCGCGTATTGCCTCCGGTGCGGGTGTTCGGTGGAATATGTCGTGAAAACAGTGGGTGTTTCCTCGTTCGTGTTAATGAAAAAAAAGCTTCAACTTTGATGCCTATTATTTCAGAACGGATTCGACTGGGTTCGAATATAATATCCGACGAATGTAGCGCTTACCGTGGTATTCAAGAATCGGGATTCTCTCATCAGACTCAACCAATCCCAAAATTTCGTGGATCCGAACACTGGATTGCATACCCAAAATATAAAACGATTGTGGAAATCTGCCAAAGAAAAAATTAAGACACAGAGCGTAACAAACCGTGAAATGTTCGATTCATATTTGTCAGAATTCCAGTGGCGAAAAAAAATAAATGGTAGCGATCCTTTTGAAGCCATCTTAAAAGATATCGCAACGTTTTATCCTCCAAAGCATTGAAAGAATTACTTTTTTCAATTAAACGTTTATTAAATAACTTGTTTATTTGGTTTATTATTATTTTTTTCAATTAAATGTTTGTTAAAAAGTTGTTTATTTGATTTCAACTTGAAAAAGGTGGGTTGGGTTAGCTGATTGTTCATTCTATTCCTCTACCTGGGTTGGGTTGTGTTAGTTGGTAATTGGTTCGTTCTATTTCCTTCTCCTTGCATGCCATATTAGAAGTGATTGGCGAATAATGGCCTCTGCAATTTGAACTGGAAATGTTTTTTTTTCCTTTGACGACCACTTTTCAATGTCTACCAATCCCAACCAGGGGGGTAGGAAATAGAATGAACCAACCACCAACTAATCCAACCTAGATGGAGGAAATAGAACGAATCCAACCACCAAAACTCATGTAGGTCCATTTTTGTCACTTACAATGGGAAATATTTGCGGGTCCAAAACAGTCAAGTACCAAATCTTGTAATATAGAAGAGAAATGACTTACCTGACACTGGGCCACATGAGCTATACCAGCATCAACTATTGCTTTTAGTCTTGCTGGTAGTTCACCTGACTTGACTGACACTAAATCCTGTAAAGAGTAAACCTCTTGATCCGATGTTAAATACTGAGGCTCTCTTTCAAGGCATTCTTGAAGACTATTTGATCGGATAGGTAAAAAAAAATAACCAGAAAAGTTACAATCACAATTATAATTAGCTTTCTCGACTGATTCACTGATAATTCACTGGGGTGAGATTGAACATTATACTGGCATGGCAACAATCACAATTAATTTATATACAAATAAATCTAAAAATATTCAGCCAATTGAAAATATAGTCATGAGTTCAATCTTGAATTGTAGAACTGATTCACTTAGTTGTTTAATTTCATTCAATTACTTTTGAAATTTCAAGAATGTAAGTGGAAATTCAAAATAGCAGCTACAGATAAGAATAAAATATTGATGAAAAGTAGAACATTTATTCATTTCATTGTTCAGAAAATAATATTCGGAGGCAGTGAGGGATAGGGTGACCACATGTCCCATACTTTACGGGACATCCCATTTTTCGGCCATTTTTTCCTAAAATGTCCCATATGAATTCAATACAGGACACACTTTGTCCCATATTTTTTCATGAAAAGAAAAATACTGTTTTTATACAGAGGAACATTTCATTGGTACTCAATAAATATCTTTTTAAGAAAACAAATGTGGTGTTAAAAAGAGGTCTGATTTAGTTCTCACATACTTTCTCTAAATTCCATTCCTGAATAAGTCGATCGATGTCCTTCATACTTTGTCCTGTTGAAAGAAATTGAAATATATTAATTTTAGGCAAATGTAACATCATCGGTTATCATATCCTCGGAAATCGAGTTACATTTGTTTGTCCGACAGTCAGGTGTTAGTAGTACTTGGAGATGTTTCGTTGTGGTTATTTCTGCTCGGGAGAAGGCTATCACTCAGAGAAACATAAAAAGAATAGGTGGTTTTTAAGAAGTGGCCGACTAAATTGGTGAAGCTAATTCTTTTGTGCTTTGTTGCAACACAACCCTTGGATAATAATGTTTTCTATCATTTAGTGGATCATATCCGTTGTGTGGAGGGACGTTCAAATGTGTATCCGTGCACAAATAATTGGGTTACCTAGTAAAACTGAATTAAGTCTGGTAATTTGCCAATTATCTTACGGTTTTTCAGTGTATTTCAATGCTGTAGTACAAATAATTTCAGATCAGAATAAATAGGTGATATTTTAAAGCCAATTAAAAATTTATATCTACTATTTTTCTTTGTCTCCTTTATTTAACATTTTCAATAAAAATTTAAATTTTATGTTTTTGTAAGGGCGGTAAAATTAAAAGCAATGAGTGACACCTATTCCGATAACTCTACTAGTAACAGAAGTACTGTAAAAAGTGCCAAATTAAAGTGGAGATGCACATACCGGAAAGAATGGTTAGAGCCAGCACGGGGAGATGATGAGAAAGGCATTTGTACAATGTGCAACAAAAGTTTCAAAGTGACTCATGGTGGATTAAGTGACGTGAAACAACATGATGGAGGGGTTGAACATAGAAATAAACTGAGGATGGTGAGATGTAATAATTCTATCATAAAATTCTTCAGATCTCGACAAGATCTAGCAAATTCTGTACATTGTAACAAAGTTAAGGCAGTGGAATTGACTAATGTATACCACAATGTTGCCCATGGCCTTTCTTACAGAACTTTAGATTGTAGCTCTAAACTTGCAGCTGTTACATTTCCAGATTCGAAAAATTGCTGCAAATATGCATCTTGGTCTTGGCAGAACTAAAGCATCAAGTGTTCCATTGGTAAAAAAAATTACAGGGCGATAATATATTCTATTCCATTGCAACAGATTCCTCAAATATGGCAATATTAAAATGTTTCCATTAGTAATTAGATATTATACTCTGACAGAAGGACTGAAACAGTTTTTATTATGAAGATCTAAAAGAAGCAACGACTGATATTTTTACCAATATTAAAAATAAGCTTCAGGAAAACAAATTGAAACTGTCAAATATCTCATCTTATTTGGCCGATAACGCAAACATCAACTTTGGAAAATTTAATTCGGTCTTCACATGTCTAAGAAATGAAAATCAGAATATATTAGAAGCAAGATGTTTGGCCCATATTGTTCACAATTATGCAAAATATGCAATCGGGAAATTGGATTTTGATGTAGGACTACTCACAAAAATTTACAACTATTTTGGTAGTCATTCAAAAAGTATGAAAGAAATATTTGAATTTGTTGACATTGAATATTTAAGGATGCTATGCCATGTACCAACACAATGGCTCACTTTATACCGGGCAATTGAAAGACTTCTCAAATGTTTTCCAGCAGTAAGGAGCTACTTTGTGTCAGCAGGTGAAGAATGCCTCCTTCAAATTTCCAAATATTTCCCTAGTGAAGGAGATGGTTCAAATTTAAATGATGAATTTGTGTCACGTACGGAGTTGTATTTATTTATTTACAATAATGTTCTTAAATTATTTCATGAAACCATCCTCAAACTAGAAAAGTCCAAGCTTTTGATTGCTGAAGTGTATGGTGTAAGTGTATACTTAATTCTTTGAAAAATAAATTAAGATCAATGAATTTTGAATAAATTTTTCGGAATAAAAATCCAACACTGAAAAATCCCAGTACATATGAATTGAACAAATATACGTCATTTTCATTTCTTGGTATAAGCATGCTCTAAACTATATGAAAACTAGATTTGATTTTAGCTAAGATAAGTACATTTACCACTTCCAACCACTAAATTTAAAATGGGATATTCCTTTCGCAGACATTATTCAGAACAGCTCTAAACTCCAGCTCGAGCTTGACCTAGATATAATGCATGAAGAGTTTACAGAAATGAAACCTCTTTTACATAAAGTTCAAAAGGAGCCATCATCATCTCTACTTGATAAGTGAAATGGGATATTACAATCTTGCGAGAAAAATGTTAATTTTGTTAAACTGATGAGATTTGTTATGTCAATCCCAGGTTCAAATGCAAATGTGGAAAGATTATTTTCTTTATGTCGTAACACATTGACTGACAATAGGAACAAACTGGACATAAGCAGAGTTGCAAGTGAAATGTAACTTTGATTTTTCATGTAAAGACTTTTATAATTATGCTCTTACTAATGAGGTTCATCTGAAATGCGCAAAAGCTGATGAGAAATATAGTTTTCATCAGAATAAGAAATAAAAATACATTATTGTGCATATTATGTTCTTAGTTTGGTCTGTAACTGTAATTTATAAAGAATAATTATATTGTTTTTACACACTATGTATATATGTTGTTATTTTTATTGTAAAAAAGTTCTTTAAAATATAATTTCCAAGAATCATTTTTAATTGTTATTTTTCAAAACTAATATGTCCCTTAAAATTTTTAACATTCCCATTTTTTTTGAATGGTCTGTCCCAGAAAATGGTCAAACATATGTGGTCACCCTAGTGAGGGACTTAATAATTATGTGACCCCAGATGTAACCTCAAATTATTTTTTCATTGTCACTGACAATAATTTATATAATTTTTAATTACACAATAATTATTGATTCCTATAATATTAAATATTTTGTCATGCAAAAACAGTTTATGGATCTATTTATCTGATTCGAGGTCTCCCACAAAATCTTAATAAAAAATGTTAACACACATGTATCCAATATAAAGAAACATGTTAAATCACGAGTTCTTGGGGCAAACCTTATGCATCAAGATAAATCTGCCACTGTAGTGGATATATCACAACTACTTTTAAAAAATGCTTCCATACTTACTCTGTAGCAAAACGACAAGCTAACAAAAACTCTCTCAGATGATGCAGCTGGATTCGTATTGTTCTTGTACGCTCAAGTGCTTTGGCTTTTCGGTAAAGGGCAGGATTCAAATCACCAACATTATACAATGGATCACTTAACATTTGTTCAAGGAGTCTATATGAAAAAATTGAGACTGGACATCTGAAACAAAGTGATTAAGATAATTACCCCTCAATCAAGTAAATTACTACACTAAAAAAAATTATAGCAGAAATACCGTATTTACTCACATATAAGCTGCATTTTTCCCCAAAATTTTCATCTCCAAAATGAAGATGTGGCTTATATGCAAGGAAATAAAATCCAAAAATGTGAGATAATCGTTGAAATTCATTATGACTTCACTAAATTGCTGGGTGATTCAATGTGCAGTATGTGACGTATAAAAACATAAAATAATCACCGAAACAAATAAAAAGGAAAAGAAATGTTATTATTATTGATGATGAAGTTATAGATGTCAGTTTTTGCAGGCAAATGCTACGGTAGTGCCAAGGGCCCCAAGAAAAATTCTATAGTTTGACAAATATCAAGGCATCATCACAGTATAGTCTCATATTCCAATAATTCTATGGTAAGAAACATTTCGGTGGGATTTCTTTCTGTTTGAAAGCCGTGATTTTTCATTGATTTTTACATGCAGCATGCTTGGGTAAAATGCACATTCCGAGATTTTCAGTAATATTGTACTTTGTATCCCGCAAAACTAATATATTGCTGATCGGTTACAAATACTTCACTGAAATATTTTATAGCAATATTTACAGATATTTGTGTACAGTTAATGACACATATTAGTAATTACCCAGAATGTTTTATGCCTAATAGTGATTTTTTGAAGTACAGCTTATTTTCGGAATTTTTTTCTCTAGATTCAGCCTCAAAAAACAATAGTGCAGCTTATGTGCGAGTAAATTCGGTATATTGCATATCTTAATGGAGTTAATTGCCCTTCCTTATGTTCTCACCTTGTAAAATCCCATTTGGATAAAACCCTTCCAGGGATGAGGGCTAGCTGATTTGAGTGACAACCTGTGCAAAAATATCTTCCGAGGTATTCACAGTACCGGAAGCGATGGGCGTACTCTGGAGCAACCTTCATACCACAACCTGCACAGCGATGTCCTTGCTTTGCCATCACAACTCTGTGGCTGCCACATAAGAGAAATAATTCAAACTAAACATAATTTTATGCATAAAATGGATAAAAATACTGTTAAGTGATAATCGCCACCTCTTAAGCATCTTTCCAAAATTGGAACAGTTTCAGAGGTTAATATTATAAAGAAAACAAGAAGTCCAAACCAGGACTAATGCAGGCTGGTTTCCCAATGTTGACGTCCCGAATTGATTACTTATATTGACAGGAAACGTTTCAGTATGTGCTAGTCATTCCAATGAATTCTCATACCAAAAATACCACTTTATAGTTTATCAATGATAGAGAAAAATTGGAAAACAAATTAATAGAGCATTATCAGGCTTAAAATACTAAAAACAATGTCAAAATCTCTTTTTGACATTATATTTTGCATGTATTTTTTTAATAATTTAATAAATGTTACTGTTTATACACTAATATGTCTGGATCAACTGTCCATTGCTGAAGAGAAGTCGAGTGGAAAGGAAAATAACCCACTTGTTCACTCGTCTATGCTAAAGCCTAGTTCAGTAATAATCGTCTCCATGGCAACAATATGAAAAAATGAGATTTAAAATGCTAAAACACTATGTTTTAGCAGAAATTCAGAAAAATACAATCAATTGTCAAAATTCGGTGATAAGAATTAGAATTTACATTCTTTTCCCCTTAGAACAGTACAAACCTCGCTCGATATCACAATTTTAAGATATTCTAATGCATTAAAGAAAACATCTCTGCACGATGGATTTGAGATTTCCTATGTAAAACAAATAGGGAAAAACATCCCTGGAATCGAACCCAGGACTTCAATCTTCGCAAAATAAAATATAGCCTGGAGGTGGGCCTTGGCAGCACGAGCCTCATACCAAGTTTCATGAAAATTAGTCCATTGGTGCAAAAGTTGCAGGTAGGGGACACACACATACATGAACATTTCAGAAGTGTATATTTCCTTTGGAAACCAGCCTAAAAACAAAATAATTCATGAAAAAAACTTCTGATGTACATATTTCAGTAAAACTTAACCCATATCAACCGTGCATGCATTTAAATATACACAGGGTGCTGATGCTACTTATACAAATTCAAAGGCCCATGATATCATCCAGACTGTAGAATGAAGTGATGTCCTGAGATATGATAGTTTACACAAACGTAAACATAATATTTAAATATCCAAGCTAAATTGGCTGTGAGATGGAGTGGAGGGAATTTAAATGCTGTATGATAAGGGTTAAAAGTGATTTGGTAAGCAGAAAATGAAATTTATGGCATGATAGTAAAATTGAGTTAATGACAACAATAGGATAAATGCTTGAAAATTATATCAACAAAACTATAACACCTTAATACAAAAAAGCCTTTGGAATTCACATCTCTGTGGAATGCTAGAAACTATGTTGCTCACTTAGGTGATGGATGAGCTGTAAATATGATTTGAGGTCTAGGAGGAGCCCATTCAAAAGTTCCTCTGAGAGGGGTCGCTTGTTTCATGTCTTCATCTTCAGCTTCATCAGGACTTACAGGCCAGCTTCCAGGAAGAGGTAGCAACTGTGAAACAAAGGCAGTTTTAGATTATACTATCCATCAACATCAGCTTAGAAAGAAAAATATGTTGCAAAAAAATAGCATCAACAAGGAACACATTTGAAACGTCACATTTATATTTTAATGAATTTTTTCACGACATTTAGGGCATTCAGGAATGGCAAAAGTCACCAAAATATTCAGCTGTCATGATAGTTTAGATAAAGCAAGTTCCCAACCTTTTTCACTTTGCGAACCCCTTGAGCTAACCTATTTCTCGTCGCGAACCCCTTGGATTAACCTTTTATCTTCGCGAACACCTTGAGTTGCAAGAGTTTTGGCGGCGAACCCCTTTTAACAGAGAGTAAATTTTGTAAAAACAAATCTTTTTTAACGCATTTAATTCATGATAAATCAAGTTTATATAGCTCATAGTATGTAAACGTTCACAATAAAATCAGAATCTCTGATACTGTCATCAGTTTCTTGTAAGTACCCTGTAGAATTCAAATATAATTCTTGAAGCATAAGAAAAAATTGAAAATAAAACCATGCAACTAATTTGAAAGAAACTAAAATATTGGTAAGAATTTTAGAACCAAGAAAGTGAAAAAGACGCCATTACCACATTTTTCTCGCGAACCCCTTAGATTTATTTCGTGTATCCCTAAGGATACGTGAACCACCGGTTGGGAAACACTGGTTTAGGGTACGAAATCATTTGATGCTCCCATTAACCTTTAAATGCTGGATTTATTTTGGGGTATTTTAAGCATTTTTGTTCGTTTTCTGAAAATATCTCATGAACTAGTGGTGATATAATGTTTAAATGAAAAGAATTTTATAGTTAAAATAATGAATAAATCCATGTTTCTGTTTTCTAGAGGAAAGAAACATGTTGAAAAAATACTATGAAAAATATTATCATCATGGAAATTTCACTTGCTTTAGCTTACCACCGTTCTAGTTAGATGACTGAATAAGATGGCTCACAAAATGCAGATGCCCAAATGGAAGAAGAAAATAATGGGAGAACATTACAGGGTTATGTTTATGACTTCTCGAGTGTGAAAGCGGGTTCAATAGCCTGGACCTAGATAAGCATCTGTTTACTGTATATCTGAGGCTTCCCGTTCCCTAAGCCATTGCCTTTTGGCATTCTTGCCTCATTCTGCCATGACATTATTCTTCTGGAATGTTCTCATCCTAAGCCTCCGACTCCATGTCATATATGATCTCTGTAAGTGGTCTAAGAACTAAGTGGAACTTCTATGGTATGTTTGTCCTTGAGTGAACACATTTTACGGCACTCTTTAGGCATGTTCAGCAGATTAAGAGTGATAAGCAAATTACTCTTATTGTTCAGGGAAAAGACAACCACAAGGCACCGGTGAGCTGGGCTGGGTTTTGTGTGCCCTATCCCAGTCATTTATCTATACATTACTTGCAAGTGAATTAATGTTGGATACCAATTTATAACGAGGAACAGGCAGGATTCTAGATGAAATCCCTTTTTCTTTTCATTATCAATTATTTTATGGAGGAATGAATATATTGATACGTTCTTTTAAACATATCTTTAAAAAAATTTACAGAAGGGAGAGCTGAAGCAGTTTTTCGCTCAGGGTGCCAAAATACCTCAGACCATTCCTGATCAGAGATATTGAGTATTTCAGTTATATGTACTTGGGCTAATACTCAGAGAATTTTGGTGGATATGATAATCCCTAGAGGTGCCACGAAAGTTTCATTAAAATCTGCAGGTGACATGTTGTAAGTATTCCTTTTAAGTACCAAGCACATCAGCAGGAATAAAATTGACTTTTATGAAACAGGTCAAACTTGAAACATCACATAATAATCAGAATATAAACATTAAAAAAATATACATATTAATTTTTACTGGAAGTGAAACCCAAATTCTGACTATAAGTTAAACTCTCTTTCTGTCAATAATTATTATATATTTTAACTTGTATGAGTTTTCTTCAATCATGACTAAATACCCCACTAAGACAACAATAATTTTAGAAATTCCATTACCCCTTAATCACATATAAAAGCCATAGATTTGGTATTGATTCTAAAAGTTAAGATTTTTTCAAACTCAACAGTAATATATGTAATTGATTAAATTTTAAAATTTGATGACTATCGACGAAGATAAAAAATAATTACCTGTTGAGGGGCATCTATTTCTGAGACCAGCCATTCAAGTTCTGATGCTCGAGGTAGTTTTTTCTCGCTAAACCTTCGAAGGAGGGACAGAGCCACTCCTTCGGCTGAGGACAAAGACACAACAGTTTGGTTGCAATCAACAGGAACCCCACCCTGGAATGCATTTGGTGAATATAGAGGTCCCCAACACTCTTCATTTCGCAGAAAATCAAAACATAATTGGCTATTCAAGAAAAAATATCTTTATGAAAAAATCTCTCATTAATATATAAATGCCTTTTGGTGATGCAAGGAATTAAACAATAGGATTACATTAATTTTATTTTTAAATAGTTATCTAAGAATGCACATTGATATTGCTTAATTTTGGCTAATTTAAAATGTATATCCTTAAAATTGTAGATCTATAATGAGAAGAAGAATTTCAGCATTGTTAACTGCTATTTATGAGATTAACAAACCTCTCCAACTGCTACATTATTTTCTTCTCCTTCATTTCCATCTGATGGCATGACCTCAGAAGCTGCCTCAGCCAATGGTACTGTCGATACCTCATCCACAACCTTCACATTTCCTAATCGACATAACTTTTCACATTTTTGGAGATTTTTCTTCTTATTCCCATATGAAGCCTTTACAATCTGTCTGTGTGATAAATCAGCATCAGAATAAAGAGATGCCAGTGACAGTGAGAGACCTATGAGCAAAAGAAAAAGTGTTATACTACTTTGGATGTTGAACACAGCTAAAAAGAAACTATACTTTATGAGTTCCATTTTTTATATCTCAATTCTAACAAATTTTAAAATGCAACTTAAAATGTTTGAAAGTTTAAAATTTAGAATAACCTGTATTTCTTTATGATTAGACACCCTGTGTTTATAAATGAAATAAAATTGACAAAAACATGAGTTTTGATACAAATTACACAAATGAGAAAATGATGCCAGCAACCTCATGATCTGACTTGAGCTCGATTGCAGGAGGTACCTAACCCTGAATTAAAGCCAATCCCATCTCTTCATAACATTAAGTGCAGCAGAATAGTAGTTATGAAAATAAACAAACTGCAAAGAATGTTATTTAAACAGCATCACCATCACAGTTAATCTCTTCGTAGACAGGTATGTGACTATTATTGTCAAAAATCGATAAACCTGGTTCTCTACCTGGTCCTGGAATCTTCTTCAATTCCTGTAAGCTATCTTTCCATTTCTATCAAATGAAACCTTTTCCTTCCTCTTTCTCTTTTTCCTTCCAGTTTTCCTTCTATTGGGTCTTTAAACATGCACTCTTTCCTCAAGTAATGTCCAATCCAGTTCACCTTCCTCTTTCTTATAGTCTGCATAATGGGGGACTGTCAAATATTGGGAATTACCGAAAATTTTATGAAGTTGTATTGTATGGCTATTTTTATAGGCAAATATAAAGTTTTTCATTAAATTTTTAACAGATGTTTATAAAAAAAAACATTTAAAATGGACAAATTTATGCTGAACCCGATCACATTCAATTGGTAGCCAAAGTTTGACGAGTGTTTAGTGATGCCAGTGAATGCCACAAGCATGTTAGCCGATGCTAGCCGTGCTAGAAGCTATTGTGCCGATATAGAAGTAGAAGCTTGAAAGACATAATTCTGTTGTTTTCCTCTATACTCCGTCTTAGAAGAAATATTGGTAGAAGCACTGCAACTTCCTGCATTTATTTCGCTTTGTGTTTTACAAAATGGCATCTGAAGGGTTTTGTGTAGCCAGATCTGATAATTTGCCTAATGTTGATTCGTACATGTTTTTGCGGTGCATTGGAAGTCATAGGGAACAATATTCAGATGTTGAAATGCATGGAGTGAAGGCGAATAGGTTTGTATTACATTTAATTGATAAAACAAGTTCGATGTAGCGCTTTTATTTTCAGTTATTGTAATAGTACTATTGTTTCGACTGAAATGCAGAAGATATGTAAAAGATAGATTGACGTCTTAAAACAGCTTTCCCATATTAAAAGAATAAAACAACTCTAGTTTTAACTAATATTATAGAATATTTATTTATGTATTGTTTCCCATGCTGTCCTAGTATCTAGTAAGTAAAATATAGTTAGATAAGTATACAAAAGGTAATGGACGAGGCCGAGACTTCGTGGAATTCCACAATAAAATAACATGAACAATGCTAGATAGTATTTTTTATTTATATTAAACTTTTGCTAATTTCCACAAAATATATGAAGTAAAGCAAGACCGGTTTCGGTGAATAATCACGATTGTTTGAAAAAGTGAGTGTTCTCCCCTGCAGTTTGGGTGCTAACATTGTACACAGATGCCATGCCATGGCAAATAGCAATGGTTACTCCAGAATATGAAATTGTACATGCTTGGAGGTTTTCGATGGAGTTATCTATTTATGAAGCTGAAGGTGTAGCAGCCCTTGAAGGGGCATGGTTAGCAAAAGACCTTGCAAGCCCAGATGTTAGTATTAAAGTGTGTATTGATAATCAATCTATTTTATATTCCCTAAGCAAGGGTAAAGGGTTATTATTTTGTAAAAATATGTATAAAGACAAATTGTTTTTACTAATAATGGAAATGTCACATGTGGTCACCTGGGCATACGTCCCCTCCGAGGAAAATCCTGCCGACGCCCCCTCCAGGGCTTTCCTGGGTAACTAAATGCCTGCGACAGCCATATTGGTTGCCAGGGTATACAGGTGCCTGGGGAGTCCAGGAGGGTTAGTCATGCAGATGTTCTTGCCCAGCTTTCTCATTTTAATTTGAAGTTGATCTTAGTAGCCAAATTCTTTCTGAATCAGTTAATGAAATTCAGTCTAGAGTACTTTGTATGAATCATGACTCATACAATAAATATTATCTTTCAATTTGAATTCACAGCTTTCATGTTCATATATCTCTTACACATTTTTCTCTACATATCATAAAAACGTAATGGTGATCATCATCATTATGTGTAATGCTGTCTATTATGTTAACAGCATAACTTTCAAACACATTTTAAAATTACTTAAGATTGTTGCACCAATATGGTATATGAACGGAACAATGGCTAAAAGGGTGAAAATTCAGTTTTTTACCATTGATTTTTAAATACACATCGAATCGGTCCACAGATTCATTTTGAACACGAAAATTTTGCGTTTTTTTCAGGTTAATCTTTTGTCATCAAGGGAAATTGCATTGTTGGTGATTTCAGTATACAGTGCACCTTTTAAAGGTTCCCCTCCTCTCCACCTTCCAGTCCTGTCCAACTTCCTAGCATAAAATTTTTGAACTATTATTATTTCATAATTGAATTGATGTTGTTATAGCTGATGTAAAGATATTATTTAAGAGAGAATTGTGCTAAGAAGAAGAAGATTAAAATTTTGATCTCAGGGCGGAGACATGCTGTAATAACTGTCATGATTAAAAGATAAAGCTAGAAGACCCCAGGAAAACTATTTCATTTTCACCTGCTATCCTGAAACAAAATGGTGGCCATTTAAAATATTTAAAAATTTATACTTTGGAAATGGTACATCGGAGAAAAAACTTAATGTACAAAAAATATGCATCTTGATAAGAGCTATCCCAAAAAATTATTTTCAGCTTAGCGAGGTGCGTAGCGCCGAAGTCCCTGCAGTGATCAGAGGGCAGGATTGATCGATCGATCTCTAAGGTGGTTCTCTAGGCAAACAACAATTAAAATCCATGTTTTTCTATCCCACGTCTTTATATGATGTGAGGTATAGTTTAAAAAATTTATTCGGATAGAGGACAACATTTACAACAAGATAGTCTGTGAGACCATTTAATTATGAGCTTTGGCTTCGGAGATAAAAATTCGAGAAAATCCCAAGTAAAACATCGCATATTTTGTTTACATCGATCGCAAAGACGGTTCTCTCAGCAAACAACAAAAATCCATGTAATTCTCTCCTATGCTCTTATATGATCTCTGAAGTATAAATTAAAAAATTTATTTGGATAGAGAACAAAATTTACTACATGACATTCCTCGAAATAATATAATTACGACTTATAGTTACGGGGATAAAAATTCGAGAATCGCTCAATCTTTCGATATGGTTTCATATGTATTTCCCATTAAGAACGCCTTTGAAATCTCTGAGTATTCCATTTATGGAGTATACTTTTCCATCTTGTTTATCTTTGTACATTGATTATCTGACAAAAATCATGTGTATTCTACAATCTTCTTGGATAGGAAACTCTTTCAACATAAAAATTTCCTCTCTTGCCTACCTCAAATACTATTTTTAATGAGGGTTTTCCCAAATATAGTGTACGGTGTAACAAGATTAATTTCTTGTAAGAGAATCCCTTTCAGGTAAGATGTTAGGAGGGTTCAGGAAGTGTGTTGTTTACCTGAAGAGGGGGCTAAGAAAAGAGATATCCTATAGCTTGGAGAATCCTGCTTTATGTGCCATACAATATAATGAAATGTACTGTATATCTAACATCAAAGAATTAAGTTGTAAGCACAAAATATATTAAACAAGATTATCCAAATGGAACTTATGATGCCTACTTTCCACATAATTATTTATTTAATACTTATATTGGCTTTAATAGCTTTAAAATCACCACGGATGAGTTGCTCTTTGTGTTCCCAAATTTCATAATTTAGCAATACAAAATATTACAAATACATTCGAACAGAAAACTAAATTGATCAGACGTATCTGTGTAGCAAAAATAACATATATACTAGACTATACTGAATCCAAGTTCAACAATAGTCATTGCAATGGCAACACACTCATAATGAATGATAAAAACTGCAAAAATGCCAGTATTTATGTGAAATTAGAAGAAATACAATCGATATGCAAAATTCTATGATAAAAATTAAAATCTCCATTCCTATCCTCAGAAAATAGTACAAATCCCGCTCTGATATTATAATTCTAAGATATTTTAATGTGTAAGAGAAAATTACCCTGCATGATGGATTTCAGATTTCCCATGTAAATTAAATGGGAAGGATAGTTCCTGGAATCAAAACTGGGACTTTCAATCTTCGCAACAAAAACTATCCTCGGGAGCTCAGCCTCAGTAACATGAGATTTCCACCAAGTGTCATGAAAATCGGTCTATTGGTACAAAAGTTAATAGGGGGGACAGATATACACAATGACGAAACTATAAGCCTATTTCCATTCTGAAAGTAAGATAAAAATCAATAGTAGTAACCAAAATTATACCTGCATATATATAGTGAACCAATAGTGTTAACTATTAGTTTGGTGTGAAGGCTTTCGAGGCATTCTGATGTAGGTTGGATGACTTTTGGTTTCACCATGCTGTGCGGCTTTGTAGATGACGTTTTGCTGGCATTGCAGTCGGCAAAATGTCATCTACAAAGCCGAACAATGTGGTGAAACAAAAAACCATGAAGCTTACAGTGTTAACTATTGCTTATTATTAGGATTTTTATTTAATTTATTTTCTGATAAATTTATTAAAATAGCACATTGCATTCTTAACACTTTAAGTCGTACAGAAAGTCCTATGTAAATCATGTTTGAGGGGTTACAATATAGTACAGCATAATGCAATGTATGTGACTAATAATGCTTATAAAGAAATGCAGTTCACAGGAGTCATGCTGGACTCAGAGACTGCCAGA
This sequence comes from Tanypteryx hageni, assembly GCA_028673005.1. NCBI lineage: Eukaryota > Metazoa > Arthropoda > Insecta > Odonata > Petaluridae > Tanypteryx > Tanypteryx hageni. The sequence continues at coordinate 50,181,658 of CM054114.1, read as the reverse complement.
TTTGAGGAGTTCCTGGATTAAGAAATACCAGATTATGGAGGTTCAACTGTATTTAACAAATTTACAAGTAAAGAAGTTGCTACAAGATAGAATGGACAATGCTCTAAGAACAATTGATGCATAAAGAGATACCAAATATGCATGAACACAAAATATACAATCCTTGCTCATTACTCCATAAATGTGTGCATATTCACATAAACTAACAACTGTTATATTTTTTTATCTTGTTACTTATAAATAAAACTGTGCAGCTGTGAGTGCTTACGAGCTGATTAAATGAATAAAATAGCAATGAGAATGATATATGCAATGATATTTTTACCCCATAAATGTGCACTAGAAGAAAACTAGAATCACTACAATAAAAGTAATTTGTAAAGATAATTTATCAATAAGCATTTTTAAATGGAAATATATGGGCATCTTTTCACTAAAAATTAATTAAAATTTGAAATATTTTAGCTTGATAATCTTTCTTATTACTTTTCTCATTAGTAGTTCAAAAATGTCTTAAATCAAGAGAAGACTCTCTAAATAGTGAATTATAACGGATTGAAATTACAAATTGTTATATCAAATATCATCTCACCTGCATCCCTTGTACTGGTTAGCCCATTAACATTATCGTCTAAGGTCAATTCTTCGACAGATGACTGACTACTTTCCCTTTCTCCTTTTCTCTTCCATTCTGATCCATTTCTTCTTCTTCGCTCATTGAAGGATGGGGACTGAGCAAGAGAATATGTCGGAGATGTTGAAGATGAAGATGGAGTTGATGAATGGAAACTGCCCACAGAGGATGATGAGAAAGGACTGACACTTTGTTCTGTGGTAATTGCTATAAAAGAATAAATATTTCCCACTTAATTATATAAATATAAAAATGAAAGAAAAAAGACCTGCGTTTCATTTTGTCAGTTGCAAACCAAGAATGGACTGAAAATTATTACTTTAATATATAACCTCTTCAAACGCTATTTAATTAAAATGAGAAATAAACCTGTGATTTTATATAATGGTTGTCCAGTAACAGTTTAGAACTAGAATGTAACTAGGAGAAGGCCTGAGGGTACTTTGGTTCCCTTTATAAGACTTTAGCTCCCCTGCTGAATGCTATATTTAAAAATATGAATTAATAAAGTATGTTTATGTTCTTAATAAAAAATTAACTTTATTTTGTGTGACTAGTGCAGTAAAAATTATTTAAAACATTTGTTTTGTATTATTATTTTTGTTGTACTTTTTTATTTTGTTGTACCTCCAAATATTTTGGCAGTCATTCAGGTCTACTGTAGTTGGGAAGCTAGTTACACCCATGATTTAAAAGGTTTTAGCCTAACATCTGTATCCTATGTAAATATAACAAATGCCAGATGTATAGTTTAGAATTCTCAATCTCTCATGTTTGAATATTTATGACATAATCACATTAGGGAATGAAAAATCTTTTTAGCACATAGAAGAGATATGTGCATAATCAATGATTTTATAAGTTACTACGAGCTTTTCTAATTTTAAATACTCAGAAAACTCAAAATTAAAACTGTTTTACCAATGGAATATAGCTGACCAACTCCTTATTACACTGTTTTCAATGGGAAAATTATATTCGGTACATCTGATTTCGCATAGCATGATGATGTCCTAAAATGCAACTTTCATGTAAATCAGGGGATACCTATCTACTAAAAAATATGGCATTTATCTAATAGGAGTATTCTGTTCTTCATCACTTTCGATATATCTCAGCTGTTTATGCATCAAATTCTAACATTTTCCTTATGCATCTAGTGACCCATTGCTGGGTCACAACAAATGTTCCCTCTAAGCTGTGCGTGTGTGCATGCGCACACAGTCTGCAAGGCCAGTGCACATGGGCAAAATTTGTGTGCACAAATATTTGTAGAATTGTAGATAGTTTATTGTGAAATAAAAAAGCGCACGCTATTGTACAATGTTGCAGATTAGTCGTAAAATCTCGGTATATGCTGACTCTGCACCATCCCCACATCATCCTATTTTGTAATTTTAATATACCCAAATGCATTTATTTACTTTTTTTGACTGTTGAGGAAAAAATGGCAATGCAGAAAAAGGGCGCACAATTACCTGAAATTTCCACAAAAATTGCACACAGCAAATTTTGTCTGCACACAAGTCATGAAAAATTAGAGGGAACATTGGTCACAACCCATATATTGATAAATACTGCTTTATACAATTTCATTAAAAAGCAATAGAAAAATACTTTGTTTTAAAAATAGTTTCAGTACTACACTGCTCTGTTATAAGCAAGTATAATCTTCAACCAATTTACTCAAGTGTATACTGTTGACAGTTAATGACAATATAAAAAGACTAGGTACATCAACTGAATAGATAGAATATAATTTGTTTAAAGTCTTTTTAATAAATAATGGCATCATTAATGCTGAAATGCATAACCACTGATGCAAAGTATTGGTACATGAAGGGGGAAAAGCTCACATATTTGACATCTCCAAGAATTTGAATTTATTTTATGCGACTGAATTATTTAAACATTAAAAAAATTAACTTTTAAATTCAATATAAATACAGCAACCTCTTGATTAACAGGGATTTTATTTACATGTTCTTGGAATAAGGCAATTGTTATTTTAATACTTTTTTGATTTACGTTGATTTATTTTTGGAATAATGTGGTTTGAGCCATGCACCACATCGGTGTGGGCTGACAGCGAGGTACAAAACTCACAGGAAGATGGCAGGGTCAGTCTCAGACTGACCCTGACCTCTTCCTTGTCTCTATCCATCCATCTTCCTCAGTTACCGTGCAAACGTTGTTGTAGCGAGAGTGAAAACTTTTCTTTTGTCATTATTAACGTGTATTTGTGATCTTTTGTGAAATTTTTGCCCTCATTATGTCTGGAAAACACCCATCTACATCACAGGGTGCCATCCAGCTCAAGAAACAGCGAAAGCCAATCACTATTGGTGTGAAAATTGATATAATAAGCCACGTTGAGAGCAGATAGCTGACATTACAGGTTCTTGGCCTTAGCAAGTGTACCATCTGGACAACGCATTACAATTCCTCAAAAATTAAGGAAGGTGCTAAATCTGGAACTTCAATGAGTGCCATGAAGACATCGTATGCAAGAAGTACTATAATGGAGAGGATGCTGAGTATGTGGATCGAGGAACAAAACCAGTGGAATGTGCCTGTCATTATGCTCTAGGCTTAAGCAAAGGCTCGTCAATCTACAAAGATTTAGCAAAGAATGAAGAGGATATCAAGGTATTCAATGCCAGTTCAGGTTAGTTCACCAACTTTAGGAAAAGATACAATTTCCACAACATTAAAATGATTGGCGAGGCTGCCTCAGCCGACATCAATGCTGCAGAGAACTTCATTGCAACATTGAAAGCTATCATCGAGGAAGGTGGTTATCCTCCAAAGCAAATCTTCAACCTTGCCAAGTATGCCATCCAAAACATATATTTCTCAGGAGGAGAAATCAGCACCGAGATTTAAGGCTGCCAAAGATCATTTTATGCTGTTGCTGCGCTGTAACATCGAAGGAGATTGCAAGTTAAAGCCAGTGTTGGTGTATCATTTGGCGAATCCCCATGCTCTTAAAGGTATCATTAAACAACATTTACCAGTTCATTTTTACTCCAATGCCAAGGGATGGATAATGGGCAGCATTTTATGTGATTATTTCATCTCCAAGTTTGAAGATGAGCTGTGCAAATACTGCACAAAGGAGAATCTTGACTTCAAGATTCTCTTTCTTGTTGATAACGTCCCTGGACATCCACTATCAATTCAAGAACTTTGTGATAACATAAAAGTAGTTTTTCTACCTCCCAACATGATGTCTATCATCCAGTCAATGGACCAGGGTGTAATTAACACTTTTAAGGTTTATTATCTGAAGAAAACATTTGATATGCTTGTAGTAAATTTAATTTTCTACAATCTTTGTTTGAAACATTTTCCCATATAATGTATTGTTTAAGAGATATCTTATACTTGTAGCTGCCACCATCACGCCACCTACCGACAACTACTGTTAACAAATGATGCTTACAATTAGTTACGTCTTAGTAACGCTCCTTTTTCTTTTCTTTGCGGCTATATCCAATATCAGAAGGCTATGGTTTGAGTTTATTTCTGTTCTTTGTGAAGTCTAAAATGTTCTCGGTTTCTTAAAATATTTATTATTATGTAACCTATTTGGAATTTTTAGAAATATTACAGATATGGAGAACGTCATGTGGTGGCCACATCAGATTTTGAAGCATGGTGCGAAACTGGCGATGCCATGAAGCATTTGCTCTAATGTAGTTCACAATACCAATAACTTTATGTAATGTGTCATTTAAAACAGTAGATTTGGCACAAAGATTCTGTTGATGCAAAATACATATCTTTTGTTTGTTCTTTCTGGAAGTTTCATGCTAAACTCATATACGAGTTTGAGTATGTTTAGACAAGTATGCAAAAGGCTGCACTGAGTATCACAAATGGCCGCATGTGGCCTGAAGGCCACCGGTTCCCACCCCTGCCCTAACCCCTACCTTTTCCATAATTTCTTAAGGAGAAAATTGTTTGATTTACTTCAATCGAGAGGTTGCTGTATATAGGAATTTATACAATATTATTATTTAAATACTTCAACATTTACATATTTCAAGTGAATATTTATTTCTGCCTAGTGAGCCTCTCAAAGAAAATTCCTTAGCAAACTGCTGATGCAGAGGTAAAATACGATCAAGAAACAAATGCACTACAAATGGCTAATCTGATTTCCTTTTCATCTTATTTTAGAATCTGTAGATATTCAAGATGAACAACTGACATATATGACGATGTACATTAAAAAAGCAACTGTATTCATTATATGATTTTAAAACTGCAATCACACAGCCAGTAAGTAGATGACATTCCTTTGGCTATAAAAATATCACACCATTTCATAGAATTTTATTATCATTAGAAAATTGATTGCAAAATAATAAATAAGCTACGTGAAATAAAGAAAATGAACCAAGTAAATAAGGCTGATATAAACAAAAATGTTTACTTAAATGAAAAAATTAATAACTCGTTATCTTACTGTCATTCTTTCCATCACTAAGACTATTAGGGTCATTCCATTCTGAGAAACGCTGATTATTTCTTTCCTTTTGCTGCCTTAACTGTCTTCGTCTCAGCCTGATCCTCTGCTTCAGTTGGTTTATCTCCTCATCGCTTTCCTCTTCTTTGTGTGTTACCTCTTCATCAACTTCACCATCTATATTAATACCTAGTTGCCGATTTGACTTCACCTGTAGACATCAAGAAGTCTATTAATGACACAATTAATTTGTTAATGTTTATGGGAGACTATTTCCATACAGAAATAACTAGGTTACCGGAAAAATCTATTTTATGAAATAAAACACAAGTTAATCAGTTAAGTACTTTTTCAAGTTGTTTTAAAAAATATACCATCCTAAGACTGTAATGGTAAAAAGGACTAAAAAACTCATTTAATTTCCAACATATAACATTTCCTTATTCCTCTTATAGAATAAATGAAGCACAGCCTCTTCAGTCACATTTATTATTACATTATATTACATTATTCATGAAAATTTTATAAATAAAAAAATAATCAAGTTGGAGCACACATTTTGTCATCTTAAATTTACTGTCAAAAATTCTTCAACTGAATATCATATAACTTTAAAAAGTACCTGCTCTATTGCTGCAATCATAGCTTCAGATATCACAAAATGAGCATTTTCTCGATCTAGCTCTGCTGCAGATCGAGCAAACTGACCAGAGGATAGAAAAGACGTCAAGCTTTGACCTCGTGCTGGTTGTGGGAAAAATCCAGTCCACATGGGGACAACCCCACAGCCTCCAGCTTCCAGAAAACTCTGCCTATATCTGTTGCTCCATATACCACTGACAGGACCACCTCGCCAGGTGAGTGAAGATGATGATATTGATGAACCCATGAGTAGGGAGAGTGAGTTTTCATGACCCACGCCAGGATTTCCATGATTCCTTTGCCAAGTAACTTAATAATCAAAGATAGCAAAAAAACGATAAGATAATACAAGAATGTGATTAAAGTGTCCACAAATATTACTGAGCACAATAAACTAAAATCAAAATACATTATTTATTCACTCATTCAGCCTCGGGTTTATTCGATTATATTTATGATAAAAATAGCATTAAAGCATAATATAAACAACACCGGTTTGCAGAAAAAATAAAGTCTATATCAAATCAACTATTACCATTATTATTAAAAAATGTTGAGAAAAATTTAGAAGATATCAAGGCTTAGAAGGTAGTTTTTTGTAATGATTTTGAGGCAAAAACTTAAGCTCGAAAATTTATTTCATTCGTCTTTGAAATTTTTTCGACATTTTTTAACAGATAATAATACGCTAATTATTATTACAAATTATAATAGGCGAAATAAATTTGATCCCAACAATTATCGTTTCGTGGCGAAAGGAAAATGTGCTTGGCCGTAGAACGACTTTGTTAACAGTGAATCGGTTTGTTAAATAGAAGGCATTCTAGATAAGAAATCAACCAAGATATATTTCTGCCGTCAAAATGACAAAACTAAAGTATTTCGGTGATACCAAAATGAGAATAACTGATTACATCTTTAATATCGTAAACGAAAACTACTCTTACTCGGCAGGTATTGTTAAAAATTGCTTTAACGAATCAATTTTGAATTACATTACCTTATATCATAATTTAATTGGCACACTATATCTTAAATCGAAATAAAAACGAAATCCTAAAAACTAGTCCCTAAACATCGCCCCCTTCCGAAGACGTAGGTTAACGAACGAGCGATTACGGTTTTTTCGATTTCTTTCCGGGCTATCCTATTATCTCACTTCCAACAACAAATCGTTTAATGAGTAACAACATGACGCATATTTTATCTGAACATCTTAAATTATGGCCGTAATCAGAGGATAATTCCAATTCTTAACTGTTGCGCGAGCTCGGCTCAATAATATAAATAAGTACCTACTTAAGAGTGACAGGCTATATTCTTCCACAGGATATTTTTAAAATGTATCTTAACACTTAAAAGTTGTTTCTTATAATGAACCTATTCCTTGATGTACATACCACATAGGATTGCCAGCTTTTAAATAAAGAAATACGGGGCAACCGCAACTTTTAAAGAGAGAAATGTGAGAAATACGGGACAACCTATTTTTGTGCGAGAATTAAAAGTTCTACATCATTTTTAGAAAATTGAAAACATCATAACATGACATCAGAACTAATATATGGGGATATGATCAATGCTTTCATGGTAAAACTATACAGTGTGGAGACATCTAACTCCTCTTCAGATACACTAATGATTCAGTAAATACAAAGTAACTGAAAACTATCACAAAAATATCCTTCTTTCATGAAATCATAGAGTCCAATTCATTGAGCCCATGAAATAATTTCCTTTTATATTCTAATCTACACTAATTCAATAGAGACAGTTCCAATATTTGTGGCGGTTTTTAAAGGCGCGTTAACAGTTTATCTAATAGCGACTATAGTCTGAAGTTTCTGTATTAATATGCTTGATAGCTAAATGTGAATTCTACCTTTGTAAACATGTAAATAAAGAAGATAGGAAAGCATAACGTTGAGTCTTATTATTCCATCCATATAATCCAGGATCAGTTTTTAATACATTCATAGATAATGTAACACGCTAGATAAAAGAGAAAGTATAATTTAAAATCTGGGAAAAACAGCGTCCCGTATAGTTCGTACGGGACGCGAGAAAGTAAGTAAAAATACGTGAAATCCCGTATAATATGGGACGGTTGGCAAACCTAATGCCACACAATGCGTACTGAATTATATTTAATTCGAAATGTTTGGGGTCATTCATCGTGATGGAGCATGTAATCATGCACATTAATAATTAAGTGCAACACGTTATAAACATGCACTAAAAATGTTGTTGGTATTGTGTATGTTTATCACACAATGTCATAACCAGTGTTGCCATCGCAGATTTGTAAATAGCGCTAGATCCAACCTCAAAAGGCGCCAGATAGGCGCTAAAATTATAGTAAATAGCGCCAAAAAAGCGCTAGATAGAAAAATCCCTGTTTATATATTTTTTCTAATTTGTTACCTATGTGCATCAGTAAATATTCTACACTCTTACAGTGGTGTTAAATGGACACAAAACTAGCTGAAAATAGTGCTATAGTCCATTCCAGAATTTCGTGCGGGTGAGGCGTGTCTACAGTTAGACCCCTGGGGTTTTATAAACAGTGTTAATTTGTATTTGAAAATTTCTTTTTAAAATCACTTACAATCATCTCAGGCACTCAGGATTTGAAACGAAATAAGACTAAGTGAACGAATCTAAATTTCTCTGCCGTATATCATCGGATATATGCATCTATTCAATCCAAAAATCAAATTTTTATTTTTTACATCTCTGAATATACAAAATACAAAAGCATCTGCAAATATAATTCATGATTTATTAGGGATTTTTTTAAAGCCACGCATATTGTGTCTGCATTACATTCACATAATTCAATCAAGTCACCACCGAAGAAAGCCTCTCGCCTTGTCGCGAAATTCTTTCTGCGGCCGAGCAACTGGACCCGCATTTTTGGGGAAGGGAACCATTGGAGGGTCACATCGCATAGAATATTAAAATCCCATTGGGGTCGCAGAAGTTCAGTGTACGTTTGCGATATTGTTGCGCTGCTTTTCTTATTTAATCGGTGACCTTCAGGACAATTTCCATATTGAGTGTCTAACAGCATGGAAAACCTATATTAGGGGCGTACTGACGGAATTTCTCGTTTGTTCTGGTCTTCCCAGCTACCACATTCCATTTTTTTAAATATGCCTCGGTTATGCTGGATGACCATCCTTGACGTTCTCAGACTGTAGATCAATACAATCTGTTATATTTGGAATTCATTTTCCTTCTCCTCATTGAAGGTAGATTAAAATGCCTAATAAATTACATGAGAAAAAAAGGCATACAATTTTGCGCTCAACGTCAAAAAAAGGCGCTAGACAAAACAAAAAAAGCGCTAAAACGGCAACACTGGTCATAACGGATATTGTTCGTCCAATTTTTTGGTAAAATCATATTTAAAACTGATGAACTAACGTTTACCTCACAAAATCAGCAAATTAACGATATGAAAGATATGTTAACCCCTAACCACAGTGATATGGCCACTTTTAAACTCTATAATTCATATGTCTCGATTTTTAAAACAGACTACAAAAATCATCACAGTTCCTTCAAGTTTTTGTTCAATGCCAGAATTCAAGACCAGCCATATATTCGATGGCATAGAGATTTATAACAAATTTCTTTTGCATAATGCTACAAAAATATATAAAATATTATGGCATGCAGAATAATTGTTTTACAAATTATACTGAAAACAAAAGCAAAATATAATGAATCATATATGTCCCCTGATCAAATGTCGATAAAACTTTATTACCATTAGAAGCATGATGATTTTGAGTCTCTCTTCTTTGCCAGTTTTCTCTACCATAACCTACAGGTGCAGAACCAACTATCACAGTTGAGAAATCCGGGTCAATTCTATCCTCTCCTGAATCAATCCCTTTATCCTCTTCTACCCAAGATGCTTGAAGATGTAATTGACAAGGTCGTTGAGAGGCAGCTGCAGGAAGTAAATTACGGGGAGAATTCGGAAGTTCTGACATGAGTGTTTCATCTGGCAAACACAACCGAGGAGTTGGGCGAGGTATGTCTTGCTTCTTTCCTTGATATGCAAAACCATCTGAGGATGATGTTTCCATGTTCCCTCTGCCAAAAATATTTAGCTATAATTAAATATCCTTAATCACTTAGGATGTTTATGTATGTGAGAAAGTGATCAATAAAAAAGAGAAATATTTTTACTATAAAGCAAATATTTGAGATATTATCATGCAATATTCAATGAGAAATTAATAAATTATAATAATAGTTATTTATTTCTAAGATCTCAGGAGTCATTATACCAAAATATCTCCAAAATAATTTATCTAAGAATAAGAATCTGTAAGAGGCAAGGATAATTTTTACAGGCAAAATATCAACAAAATAGTAGTCACAAGAAAATCTGTATTTCATTAAGGGTAATTTAATAATCTATCAGCATAGTTAAAGGAAAAAAAGTCAGTGGAGAAATTAAAAGGCTGCATGATTAAGTACTTAGGTAAGAGGAAGTCATATTTAGTGTCAACGGATTGTGCTGAAGTAGTCATTTATAATAGTTTCAATACTGAATTGTACATTTATTGTCACTTGATGTATTGCTAAAAATTTATTCTATAAGATTCCTATTAGCCCAGTGCTTCCCAACTAGTTTGCTGTGGCACAATGGTGCACTGTCAGACGAACAGGCATGCTGTGGACTTTTGGGAAATACAAGTCATGGAGGAATAACCAAACACTAAATAAAAGTGTGTCCATCAAAGCTTATAGAAACAGTAGCAGTGTTTTGTCCAATGTTATTTCTTAACATTTGGCAAGTCCAGACAAGAAATTTAGTTTTTATTTTTCTCTTCAGTTCAATTGTTCTGATAATGCAACTGTATACTTCACGACAAGCTCAGATCTCACAATGTGTATGCCAGGGTAGGGGAAGGATATGATGGTTATGTGCTGCTAATATTTTTAACACTTTTTTCATTAAAAACAAGACGAATCAAGTGGAGCTATGATACCTACTAACTATTATTTTTTTAATACTTATATTAGCTTTAATAGCTTTAGAATCACTGCGGATGAGTTGATATTTGTGTTCCCAAAATTAATAATTTAGCGTTATAAAATATAACAAATACATTCGAATGGAAGACTAAATTGACCATGCGTATTTGTGTCACGAAAATAACAGGTATATGTAATACACTCAGAGGTGTAGCGAGGGTATGGCCAATGTGGCCGCTGCCATAGGTGCCAACTCAATGAAGGTGCCAGATCCAAGATTTTTTATATATATCGACTGACAGTAAGAAAAAATTGTTATTTTGAAAGGAGTCACTTGAAATGAAATATTTGTTTTTATTTCTTTCTATTATTTTCACAAATAAAAACGCGAGCACATTCAAGCAATGGGAGTCGTGAAGTTAGTCTTACAGGCATTGCTATCATTTAGGCTGACTATATTTCCTTGGTGCCAAAACAGGACGGTGATGTATTTCCTTGGTGCCAAAACAATAATATTGAAATGGTTTCATTTTTCGGCAGTTTAGAAGATTTTTAATTTTTTTGTTTTCTCTACTTGGAAATGGGAAAAAAGTTCATCAAAATTGAAATTAACATTAAAAGGACACAGTGAAACTTGATGGTGCTCCAAGTTGCAATCTGTATTATCAATGAAAAACCAGATTAACGAAGTTATCGAAATAATTGAAGAGATTGCTTCGGATTCATCATTTGGACCAGCCAGTATCAGCACAGCAAAAGTCCTTTGCAGACGAGACTCTGGCGTCTGAGTGACTCCCGAGATAAGGAGTCCCCCCTCTACCAAATGCCAACTGCCTATTTGGGGGACGGATGAGAAGGTGGAGGGGCAGGGCACCCTCATGCCCTTGGGGTGGGAAACTGCCCCTAAAGGCGGAGGAACTATTTCGATAGTCAACGGCATAGGATGGAGAAGGCAACAGGAAACCACTCCATTAAAGATCCAATTGGGTATCCCGAGGGTAGCAACCATGGAAGGTCTTAGAAAGGAAGTTGTTACTGATCATGGTATTCGGAACCCAAGATCCGGCAGGGGAGGTAGCAGGGCTTCCCAGGTCGTTATCCAACGAAATCCCTGTCAAAACGTCAAAATAGGTACTCGGAACATCGGAACATTACTAAAAATAGGTAAATTAGAAAAAATAAAGAAAGAAATTGAGAAAAATGAGATTGACATCTTAGGTTTATGTGAAACAAGGTGGAAAGAGAAAGGAGATTTTTACAGTGATAAATTTAGAATAATTCATAGTGGAGGTGAAAAGAGAGGAAGAAATGGAATAGCAGTCATTATTAGTAAAAAATGGGCAAACAGTGTTTGCAATGCATATCACATAAATGATAGGTTGCTGATGGTAGGAATGAGCACCGTGCCAACGGATACAGTGATAATACAAGCGTATTTCCCAACAAGTAGTGCAGAAGAAGGAGAAGTAGAAAAGGTGTATGAAGAAATAGAAGAACTTATAAAGATGACAAAAGATAAAGATAATGTAATAATAATGGGAGACTTTAATGCTGTGATTGGATCTAGTCAAAATAGTAGAATGGTAGGAAAATTTGGATTAGGTGAAACAAATGAAAGGGGAGAAAGATTAATTGAGTTTTGTGAACAGAATGAGATGATGGTATCAAACACTTTTTTCAAAGTTCCCAAAAGAATACCGGCTGAGATACTTATGAGTCATAGGATCAGAAGGACTAAAAGCGATCACGAAATTAATTAATAAGATTTACACACGGGAGAGTGGCCTCGGGATTTCCTAGACGTAACAACGATCCCTCTAAAGGAGAAGCCAAAGGCAATGCAGTATAAAGATTACAGAACGATAAGCCTTCTGTCACACACATTGAAGATCATCACGAGGATTCTTAATAAAAGGCTGGAGAAAAAGGCAGAAGAAATACTAGGGGAAGATCAATTCAGTTTCAGAAAAGGACGAGGAACTAGAGATGCTATAGGAGTAGTTAGAATCATATCAGAAAGGGCAATAGAATACAGTCAAGATATCTGCACATGTTTCGTAGACTGGCAGAAGGCCTTTGATAGAGTAAATTGGGTAAAGTTGATGAAGATATTAAAGGATATAGGTGTAGACTGGAAAGACAGGAGACTGATTAGGAATCTATATGAGAATCAAGTTGTAAAGGTCAGGTTTGAGAATGTGGACACCTGCGGAATAAATATCGGTAGAGGAGTAAGACAAGGCTGCTGCCTATCGCCAACCCTATTCAATATATATGGAGAAAGTCTAATGCAAGAAGCGTTAGAAGGCACAGGAGATTTCAAAATTGGAGGAAGGATTATAAGAACAGTAAAATACGCGGATGATCAAGTACTTCTAGCAAGAAAGGAAGAGGAGCTACAAAAAATGATAAATAGACTAGTGATAACAGGTAGAAAATACGGTATGGAAATAAATACAGAAAAATCCAAGGTCATTCGAATATCGGGTAAAGAAGAGAATCTGAACATAACTATTGGGGGAAAGCCATTAGAACAAGTTTCAGAATATAAATACCTTGGAAGTATCATAACATGAGAGGCAAAATGTACGGATGAGATCAAAACTAGAATAGGAAAAGCAAAAGCGGCTTTCAGGAGAAAGAAACAACTACTTACAGGGAATATAAGGGAAGATATCCGCAAGAAGTTGATAAAATGCTACGTATGGAGTATAGCACTGTATGGGGCAGAAACATGAACGCTAAGGAAAAATGACATCAAATACTTGGAAAGCTTTGAAATGTGGACTCGGAGGAGAATGTTGAAGATAAAATGGACAGATAGGATGAAAAACGATGAAGTACTACGAAGAATAGGAGAGAAGTAAATGATTATACAGAGTATCAGAAAGAGGAAGGCTAACTGGGTTGGACATTACCTGAGGAGAGAGAGTATGATTAAAGACATGTTAGAAGGAAAACTAGATGGGAAAAGGGAAAGAGGCAGGAAAAGGTTTCAGCTGATAGACGATTTGAAAGGGAAAGAGAGTTATCAAGATATGAAGAGGACAGCGGAAAATAGGAGTATATGGAGAACCAGGTTTAACCAAGAATAATCACGGACCTGTCTACGGACAGATTACCTATGATGATGATTAGTGAAGATCAATTTGGATTTAAAAGTGGGAGAGGAACGAGAGAAGTTATATTAGCCCTCAGGGTGATAATGGAAAGATGTTTAGAAATGAACAAGACATTATACTTAACCTTTATTGATTTGGAGAAGGCCTTTGATACAGTTAATTGGGAACTGTTGTTTAAGACTATGAACAAAATAGGTATTGATTGGAGGGATAGAAGATTAATCTTCAAGCTTTATCTAAATCAAACTACAAGAATAAATATAAATGGATTAGAGAGTGAAGCAAAGATAAGGAAAGGAGTAAGACAAGGATGTCCTCTATCTCCATATTTGTTTAATATGTTCATTGAAGAAAGAATAGAAGTTATGAAGGAAAAGACAAAAGGCATAAAAATAAATGGAGTTAGAATACACTGCATTAGATTTGCAGATGACATTGTAATATTCAGTGATTCAAAAAGAGAATGAATAAAATGCTGGAAGTATTATCAGGCATGTTAAAACAGTGGGAATTAAAGGTAAATGTCAAGAAAACCAAATTGATGGTTATAGGCAAAAGTAATGAAGGGACAATATCAAAGATCAAAATAGACAATCAGGAAATTGAGCAAGTGAAGCAGTTTTGCTACCTAGGTAGTACAATCACTGAAGACAATAGATGCTTGCAGGAAGTAAAGAGAAGAATAGCACTTGCAAAGAAAGCTTTTCAATCTAAAAGGAATCTACTGACAAGAAGTCATATGAATTTGGAAATCCTTTGCAAAAGCTTTTGTCTGGAGTACCTTACTTTATGGTAGTGAAAGTTGGATGTTAGGAAAGAGGGAGAGGTCCCGTCTGGAAGCAACAGAAATGTGGATATGGAGAAGATTGATAAAGACAAGTTGGACAGAGAGAAAGACAAACCTTGAAGTTTTGGAAGAAGTAAAAGAAGAAAGGAAACTGATTAAAGGAATGGAAGAAAGGAAGGCAAAATTTTTAGGCCATGTGATTAGACATAATGGATTAATGGTGAACATCTTGGAGGGAAAACTGTTAGGGAAAAAAGGAAGAGGCAGACCAAGAAAGAAATACCTAGATGACGTGAAGTCAGTGATGGGAGTTGAGAAATACGAGATGCTGAAGAGAATGGCAGAGGACAGGAGTTCATGGTTGCAGCGACAAGGCTTAGCCTTTAGATGAAGAAGAAGAAGTATCAGCACAGCAAAAGCCCTTCTTTACCAGATTAGATCATTTAAATTTGTGTTCCAACTTTTAATGTGGGAAAAAATTTTAAAACAAATAACAATGGTAAATATGCAACTACAAAGTAAAGATCAAGATGTTTGCTGTGCCTCTAAATTGTTTAATGGTCTTGTGAGTTCTTTTCAAGACTTTAGAATTAATGTGTTCGATGTCATTATATCTGAATGTGTATCAACTTGTGGCAAATTAAATGTTAATCATGAACTACCTCAAGAACGGAAAAGTAAAATAAAATTATTATCAGGAGAGACAGATAAAGAAATTACATTTTCTAATGAAGAAAAATTAAAATATTTATTTTTTGAAGTAATAGATGTAATTATTGTACACCTTTCAGAACGTTTTAAAAGTCTTCAAGAAATATTATTTCTTTTTTCCTTTTTATCTGGAAAAAAATTGGCTTTTATGCCATTAGAAGCACTGAAACAGGCAGCAAAAGAGTGTTGTGAAGTATACATAGATTTAGATCTAATACCATTCCTAAATGAACTGGAATGTTTCAAACAGCAATCTAAGATATTATTTGTCAATTTAGAGTCATTGGAATATTTTGAAATTTTGGAAGGAATCGTGAAATGGGATTTGTGCAAATCCTATCCAAATATTATCATGGCCTTACGGCTCATTTTAACATTGCCAGTGTCAGTGGCCTCAGGAGAACGAAGTTTTAGTAAGTTGAAAATAATTAAAAATTATTTGCGTTCAACAATGGGCCAAAATCGTCTTTCTGACTTAAGTTTACTTTCAATAGAAAGTAAATTATTTTGCGAAACAGATTTTGAAAAGATCATTGACAATTTTGCAAGTGTGCAAAAAGCAGTTGACCTGTAGATAAGACAAATAATAAATTTTATATTAATTTTCTTTGCCTTTCAATATTTTCCTTGTGAATATAACCATATAGCGCCTTCTGTTTCCTTATGGTAACATTGCAGATAATTCTTGAATAATTGCACATAATTACTGTTCCCGCGCAAAGAATTTTACAACATAAAAGGGTTCAAAAGAGCTACGAAAAACAATCAAAAATACAAATAGGTACGTGTAGATGTATGATTATATTATACGAAGGCGCATTTTACAGCTCACCATAGGTGCCATATTTTGTCGCTAGCCTCTGAATACACTATACTGAATCCAAGTCCAACAATAGTCGTTGCAATAGCAACACTCTAGTAATGAATGATAAAAACTGCAAAAATGCGTACTTATGCGAAATTCCAAGAAATACGATCAATAAGTAAAATTCTATGATAAAGATTAGAATCTCCATTACTTTCCTCAGAGAATAGTACAAATCCTGCTCCAATATTACAATTCCAAGATATTTTAATGTGCAAGATAAAATTACCCTGCACAATGTATTTCAGATTT
Organism: Tanypteryx hageni; assembly: GCA_028673005.1. Classification (NCBI taxonomy): domain Eukaryota; kingdom Metazoa; phylum Arthropoda; class Insecta; order Odonata; family Petaluridae; genus Tanypteryx; species Tanypteryx hageni. Next base: position 50,165,173 of record CM054114.1, on the reverse strand, counting down.
CTTATGTAAATCAAACGGGAATGATAGTTCCTGGAATCGAACTCGTAACTTTCAATCTTCACAACAAAAACTATCCTCGGGAGCTTGGACAAAGTAGATTTCCAACAAGAGTCATGAAAATTGATCTATTGGTTCAAAAGTTAATAGGGGGACAGACAGACAGACACAATGATGAAACTATAAGCCTATTTCCATTCTGGAAAGTAGGCTAAAAATAGCTAATGTATTTGGTTTGTCTGTCTGTCCGTCCTTCCATCTGTCTGTTCAGGGAATATCTCTGGAATCCTGCAACTTGGAGAAGCCAAATTTTCAGGATAGATTGGTCTATATGAGGGTTAGGCATGGTGGATTGAGGATCATCTGCTGGGGCATCTTTTTTCCGACCCCTTTGTTTAATTACTAACCCCATATGAAAAGCATGATATTGGTGTATGGGATTATAAATTTGCTTTTTAAAATTACCTAGTAAAAATTATGATATGAACAGTTCTATAGTTGAAAGACTTAAGTTTATATTTTTAGAAAACAGAATTCAAATCCATGAGAGTGAATAATTGTTTTTAATCCAAAAATAAGGGAAAACTTTCCAGCTTTAAAAATAGAAAATATCAACTGAGATGGCAACAAGTCTGCTTCCTTTTAACGTGAAATACATTTTTACATAGAATTGATATAATGCTTTTAGAGAGAATTTATATTATGAGGCCATCAATCTCAATCAACGGTATAATCCTATGATGACTTCATAATCCTAAAACAAGAAAAAAGTGCCTTATGTAAATTGCTCTGCAATTCTTTCCTCACTTGTTTACTTGTATGTGCCATGGTATGAAAAATGAGAAAATATTGTGCTACTTAACCAATAAAACAAACAAACTTAAGGATATCATGCACACCATATGAATATTATTCTCAAATAAAGTTATTAGAAATTAAAAACATGCTGTTCGGTCACTTAATAATTTTGTATTTTTTAAATAAGAGAGCAATCAATCATTTCATAGGGTGCTTTACTATTTATTAATAGAAGGAAATGTGTTTTAGATACTACATTGATACGCAAGTGTCAATAGAAATGGTAAACCACAGAACAAATTATTGCAGAAATGTAAAAAAGAATGATTTGTTTGTATTTCTGGCTAATCAACCTCTTGGATTATTATAGCCATAACTTCTTACACACCAAACACACTCACAAGGGAGGAGGGAAAACCAATGCCGGCATTAGCCTACTCTTAACGAAGAGCACCAAGGGGGCCAACTGCTTAATGTCCCTTCTGAAGGATGGAGCGCTAACTTGTGCAGTCTCCCAATGCTCTAACCACTGCCACCCCCGCAATAAAGAATGAGGTACTCAGTATTATTAGTTAAGGAAAAGCTAAAACAAATTATATTTTCTATGAGCTGTAGACCATCAAAGAATAATGAAAGCATGAAGTTTGCCTAAAAATTTTAAGAGGTGATTAATAAATGCTGTTTAAAATCTATTAACAATACCAAATGAGGGGAGTGAAGAAGGTTAAGCAGAATATAGATGGGCTCATTTTAAGAAGACATGGTCAGAAAGAAAGAAAAGAAAATTCTATGAAAACATTACAACTGAGAGTGACCTATGGAAGAGGGAATAGGACTTAATCAAAGGAAAGATGAAAGTAAACATGAACATTTCTCCTTGTGATTGTAACTACTGGTTTAAAATGTCATGAGAAAATCAAATCACTTGCAGCTGCAAAAATACAAGTAAAAGAACATTAGAATTTACCACTGAAAGGTGTTTTCCACTTTTAATGAGCATAGGTTTCATTCAAGTGCACATTCCTCAATTACAAAAACATTCATTGCTATTTTTTCGAAATGAAACAAAATATTCATTAAAATATAATCACATCGTTTTTACTTGACAATGAATTAATACAAATCAAAAGATTCATATTAAACCAACTTTTCACTTAACAATTGCAAGAAATTTTAATAGATATCATGTCGGTAACATAAAGTCTTGATTGCAGTATTAAATGGAGGTATGTTTACAAATGTCTGAATAGAGAAATCAATCATAAAATAGGTGTCTCAAAGGATGACGATATTAGAACTCAAGACACTACTGTTCAGATTCTTATACTGTAGTGCAGAAAAGAAATCTAAGTCATAATAGCGATCATTTAAAGTGATAACATTAATTTCAAGCTCCAAGTCCACACAAAGTTACTGTAAAAATCAATCCTGTGGCTAACTTTAGGATTAAAATTTGGTGGTGTTCATCCTGAAGAGGGGTATTTTTGAACTCCACCGAAGAAATTGTTTTTTATAAATAAATTAATGAAACATTTTCTGGTATTACAACTGAAAAATAAAATTTTTAAACGTTACTAAACAATAAAAAATATTACACTTTGGGAGCATTTGAGATGAAAGATATTAAAACATTTCATTGCACGTGGTATAAAAATACCCTGCATCAGGATGGAATGGTTAATATACGCAGCACCATAATGGAATGAAGTGGTGAGATATGAAACTGCGTGGAGGTTAGCTGCAGGAAAAAAGGATAAGCATGCGGGTTATGACTGTGACTGGATTGGATAAGTTAGTTCATGTGTTTTTGGTTTCTTCCCACGTTTACTGTGCCACCTCCCTCAGGGGAGTGGGACAGTGAATGTGGGAAGAAACCAAAACACTTTAACTAACACACCCAACCCAGTGGGGACAGTTTGAGTATGTTGCAGCCTGAGCAGTTGTAGCTAGTTCCATATCCCACTACCAGAAAGGCACTGCATATATTAACTTGGGCAGGTGGCAGATAACAGACAAGATCCCAAATGACAATTTGAACTTTTAAGGGTAGCGTTTTATATTATCAAATATATTTTATTTTACCTCTACAAAGTAAAATAACTATTTTTGAGAGATAAAACTGTGTACCGTATACTTGCATTAGGAGGGGGCCGTGATTTAAAAAAAATGTCGTCCTGGCTCTGCCTGTCTCTCTGTGATACAAAATACATATTGGATAGACTAATAAAACATTAAGCTTACCCATGAGACGATCTATTTCTGTCAACTTTATTGTGGTTAGATGGCTGGTCACTGTTGAAGGAGGAAAACTGGAAGAATTCCTCAACTGATGCATCATTATTTTTAGCAGGAACTGATGAAATCATAGTGCTACTTCTACCACGGCCCTCTTCCTCCTTTTTTGAAGCAATTAGCGATGGTAAACTGCTCCAACACCTACCCATATCCACCATTACTTTTAAATTATCATCCGATCTTCTTTCACTTGCTTTGCAATTAGTTTTCTTCTTCTCATTCTCTATAGTTGGGTTTCTAACTCCTGATTCCAACGAAAGCCTGTTTGATTTCAATTTTACTTTTTCTGCCGTTTCTTGCTTTTCTGTATCATGAAGATTTTGATAAATGGATGAATCAAAACGCAATGCTTCATCAACCCTGTCTTGGTCAAATTTTACATCTTTAACAAGAACAGGTATTGCAGGTGTTTCTTCCTGATAATCATTTGTTTGATTCCCATCGTCAAATCTTTCATTCCATGGTCTATTTCTGAATGTTTCCGGAAAAGATGAGCACCTGCGGTGAGTCTTGTGAAAAGGTTGCCATTTCCATCTGGTCAGGTACTAAAAATTGACAAATTAATTAATCATTTTAAGAATCAGTGAAAGGTCATATTTAGATTATAAGTTTCGTTTTCGCTTTCACTACGAGAAATTCTATCATTAGCCTTTTTTAACTATTTCAACAGGAATTTTAATATTTGAAATACATGCCAGACAAGGGTCAATTTCCGTAAGGAGAGAGGGCTGGCTCTGCTCCACAGCTCTTAGGCACACTAGAGCTGCTTCTCCATACTCACGTCGGCAAAGAAATGCATACGGTTCATAGCATGAAGAGAGATGACTTCTATCTGATAATAACCAGGACAATTTCTGAGAAAGAGTGTGTGCTTCTAGACTGCAAAGTTAAAATACAGATAAAGCAAAATGTAAATTGTCAGATGAGGAAAATCAGGAACTCGGAATGATAATTATTGCATACCTTTTAAAAAGCCAGTACGACGCCTTGTCGTTTGTAACACCTTTGGGTAAATGAACAAAAGTGTCTTTATCTTCACAAAAAAAAGTCGGAGAATTCGCCAAAGCAGGCTGCAACCATGTAAGACCCTGTATGAACACCCAACAGTCTGGATCGCCCTTATTTTTAAATAAACATCATCATTAACATAATTACCAATATAAATATTTATCTAGACTAACTGGAAAATTACTTACATCTTGGGTGAATACCCTGCAACCGTGTTTAAATATATTTTTCATTGCGTTGTACAATCTATTTAAACCTCCGTATATATTCCAAACATTAGAAACTTGACTAATTAAAAGGCCTTCCACAGTCGCCTTTAATGACTGTAATAATTGTTGGTGTTCTTCAAGACGATACTTATCCATTGTCGTTCGGTTTATCACAGCTCCACATGACTTCACAAATATTCAAGTTCAAGTGTTTTACAAAGAAATTGTCTAACGAAAGTATGATTATTAAAATTTTCTCAACGGCAACAGCAGTACCTTCTCATCGTTAAACCCTAGATATCTTTGACAGTCCGACTCAGCTGGTAGTTGCTGCGCCGAATGTTTGTTATTTGTTTTCGACTTTTCGATAGGACATTAAAAACACCCGGAGGTTCGGTTCGTGTCGTCGTTTTGGTTATTGCGTGATTGATCCAAAGTGTAAACATTTAATCATACGTATTTTGTTATGAAGTATTTTATGATGATATGATAACTAATTAGACAAACACCGGTTGTTTAGAAAGTTTGTTTTCAAAGAGTAATTTATTCTAGGAGTACCAATATTAAATCGTCTTATAGTGTTTTTCTCAGGATGTTTTAGTTCTTTATCATAAGATTTTCTGAAGTTATGATTTGTTATAAGTATTTACGTAAGTGGCAATTTAATCACGTTCCAATTCGTTTCTCATATTGTGCGTCATAATTAATCATTTTTGTTATCTTTTAACCTTAATTGGAAAATCGTGGATCGTTAACCACAAGAAGATTTTTTGATATAGCAATTGTAATATGCAGTTTTAGTTTTTATCATTATAAGGAAACACCTTGAATGGTAGTATCGTTTCCATTTTATAATGTCATTTTTCATGATTCTGTGCTTACCCATATTTCTGCGATTTGGTCAATTTATATGTACCTACAAGAAAACCCCGCCATTACGTAACTATATTAGCATTAAGTATAATAGTATAATTTAACTCATGTTTGCAGTGAGAGTTACATTTTTTGAGTGAAGTATATCTAATAATGTACTTACTTCGAGCTGAGAAAGTGTAGATGGAAGATAAATTGTTGATGAGGTCTTTTTTTATGTACTGGTTTATTGTTTGCATTACACATCTGGATATTCCTCCATTTTCTATTTGTCTGCATTACATAATGATTTTACAGTCTCCTTATCGATCGAATTGTATTTTTCAAACAAAACATTCTTAGTGTAATTCCCTACGACGTCTCCAAATCAAAGTTAATTATAAAAACAGTATATTTATATATTTTCAGTTATTTTTATAACTTGCCTTAGTGAGAATTTAATATTATTATGTATTAGTACTCAAATTTGGATACGTTTCTTTTTCTATGATACTGCTTTAAAATAGAATCAGTAATGTTATGACAGTGAGGCATTGCTTATACATAATGAATTTATTTTGCCTAAGTGACCTAGTCCTGCGGACCCCAAACAACATTTACTACAAGATGGTTCAGAGACCACATAATTACGATTTATAGTTTTGGAGAAAAAAAATTAGAGAAAATCCCGAGAAAAACATCGCATATTTTGTTTACATCTATCGCGAAGACGGTTCTCTCTGCAAACAATAATTAAAAATCTATACATTTCTCTTATATTATCTCTGAAGTATAGATTAAAAAATTTATTTGGATAGAGATCAACATTACTACAAGATAGTCCCCGAGACTATAGTTTCGGGGATAAAAATTCGAGAATCACCTAATCTTTCGATACCGTTCCATATGTATTTCCTATTAAAAACGCCTTTGAAATCTCCGTGTATTCCATTTATGGAGTATACTTTTCCATCTTGTTAACAATGAAAATATAAATTACCATGCCATGCTTTAATATGAGAATTGATAACCTTGATCAGTTTTTCTCAATCTTTTTGATAACACTCCCCACCTAAGTTACAGGAAATCATCTGCAGCCTACCTAAACTACAAGAAATTTTCTGCAACCCACCTATATATACATATAGGCAGGAGAAAATTTTACATTATTGATTAAAAGTAGTGGGTTATTAAAACAAAACCATTATGCAATTTATTTAAGGAATGAGAATGTACCGTATTTCTCGGCATATAAAACGCACTGGGGTATAAGACGCACCTCGGTTTTTTAGATTTTTCAGGAAAAAAGTATTTTGGTTACCCAAGGTATTTAGGAAGAGCCATGTCGCATATCATTTACAGAAATGACTAAGTCTGTATACAGCAACATTTACAGAAAATATTACAGCATGATAAGTCAAATATAACGTTTTAGATAAACTTCATTTGTAAAATAATTAGGGATGATCTAAAACATATATAATTTCTTCGAGACTTGTATAGCTAAATGTGAACTCGGCAGTTGTATTAATTAAAGCTGTCGGAGTGTGCCGCAAACATCACATGTATATATAGATACCCTTTACCAATAGTACTTAAACTTAAGTTCAAGAAGATATTTTAATATAATATATGGAATGCATATTTAATAACAACACATACACTCAACTAGTTGTGGCCATTTAACACCAACCTTACAAAGTATGTTTCTCTTATCACATCAGCTTCAATTTTTCCTTGTTTTTTCCATTCCGTTAATTTTTTCTGTGGGATGTGGACCAAAATGATGTGCTGCTGCTCGGTTTCCATGCGTTTTTGCATATTGAATTGCCTGAAGCTAATAGCATAGGTATTTCTTTTCACTTTTGTAGCCATTGCACGTATATATATATATACACACACACACACACGTAATGTTATTTATCCTAGATTTGTATAAAATATTTATGGCATCTACACGGATTCTGCTGTTCTGTAGCATTAATTGCGCTATGGAATGGGCTCATTAGGAACTAAAACATTGCAGACACGACCAAGCTGTAATCACCGAGCAGACGTATATTAATGAAAATGAGTCTTTGGAATTCATGTTGCATAAGGTATTACTGTTTGTATTAATGAATTTTGCATTAGGTAATTATTAATAATGTATATTTTACTGTATTTGCGATGAATGAGTCAATCCATTTTGGGGATGAGTGTGATCGTGTCAGTATTGAGAACAGTAATAATTTTACGGTGTATAAGATGCAGGCTGACTTGGGGAATCATTTTTCTAGAAAAAAGTGCATCTTATATGCCAAGAAATATGGTATTTTATATTTCAAATGTTTATTAAATTGATGTTAAATTAGCTAGAAAATGATAGGTGAGCAAAGAGAACCATCAGGCAGGGTTGGGCCCTGCAGGAGGCCAGGGGAGAGATCCTAGTACAAATAAATATGTACATTTAAAAGAAAGTTGAATATTTTAAAAATCCTTTTGGTAACAAATACAATTTTTCTCATTTTCTATTAAATCCAATTTAATGTTAATAATTTCACCCGGTTAGCAACAATGCTATGTTCTTGACAAAAGATTTTCATCTCAAAAAACAAAAATTTTCATATTCAAAACAAATTTGCAGACCAATCAACAGTAGTTAATAATTTATTAATTAATTTTGACTCAATTAGTCATTCTTAGGTTAAAAAAAATAGCCTTCACACATTCCCATGTTATTGAAATGGAGAAATGAAATGCTCCTGGAATTCAGATCATTAAAGGTTTGAAGGACTATTTTTGTTTAGATATCAAGGGTACTTCATAAATAATTGAAAACAATCAGTATAAATGGGCAAATATGTTCTTTTGGATGGTGCAGGCAGAATGACAAAGAAATGAAACAAACTAAATATTAAGATCATGATTTTCATTATTATATTTAGATAAATGCTATAAAATTTATGGAGAAGGAATTAAAGCTAAGATAATAAATAACAGTCATAAAATATATATTTATATTTATTTATATATTCATTTCTGTAATATATGTTTATTTATATAATATATTTCATTGTTGTACTAGTTTAAGATAGCTTCCAATCTTACAATGCTGCTTTATCTCGTTTGGAAGACACCTAAATCATAAGACAATTCTTTTCAAAGAACTGGTCTGTGTGAAAATATTAAAGTTTACAAAAAGACCGACAATTCCATTTTGCAATAGCAAGTTGCTATGAACAACATCCTGAAAATATGATACTCATTATGAAGTCATAATAAGAGGGAGAGGAAATTTTGCATAAACTTTTTAGATTTCCAGTTAATAATTTACTATACATTTTGACAAGGTGGGAGTCATTATGTACATCATCCATTTACAAGTCCCATAACAAACTTTTAAAAAAAATTTAAAGAAAAAAAATTCATAAACTAACATTATATGTATTCAACACTAGATACCAATGTGATATTTCCACCAATGTTTACAGCAATAGCTAGAGCTTATGTGATCACTTTCTTCAACAAAAACCATCATGGTATTGCAGACCATAATTCTAATAGACAAAAAAATAGCATGAAGGCCTATATTCGTTAACTCCCATCCTCAACCTCTGTATATAAGGCATTTAACAAGCACATAAAAAGTACAAATTTTTGTTACAATTTACAGACATTGTAAGCATGATTTTCATTCAACACAAAGAGCATCAGTCAATTTCACCAACTTCTGGAATGTAAACAGCAAATTGCTATTTACCATTCTGACAACACATTGAGATTAGCAGCAAAAAGACTTATGGCAATGTACAACAATAGTCCCTAAATGCAGTCAACCTCCAACTTTACCTCAGGGTAAAATAGGAATACATTTGTAGTAATTATCACAAGCCCAGGTGAAGTTTTTATATCAAAATGGGCCAAATTCACCAATAATAGATTAAAATAACACAAAATCGCCAACTTGATGTGTATGTTGTGGCCCCATTTTATAAATGTAAGTGCTAAAATAAAATAAGCAACAAATAATATGAACATTTACAAATGTAGCATATAATATTTTTTGCAGCTTCTAATAAAAAACAGCGTTCCTACATTTGCTTCAAAATATATCATATTAATAGGGAAATCAAAATATATAGCAGAATCTGTTATACACTATATATTTCAAGAAATCCCAATGAATTTGAAATCTTGTCTGTAGCACCAAGTAGAAGTCCTGCAACATACTCTCAACAATATTTATTTGCTTAAAATAGAATAAGCAAGCATAGATCTTGAAAAATGTAGTTCAAAGTATCCTTTTAATAACAGTACGAAAAATACTAGATTCCCCAAAAAAGATAGTCAATTATACATCTTATAAAAAGGAGATAATTCTTTGCATTGTGATGAAGTACAAATGACCACAAAATACAATCACTTTATTAAAAATTAAAGCCAAATTCAAGGGTTAACCACAGGGAGAATACAAATAAAATAAAATGATTTAATTAGACAGTGCCAATGTAAGATGCAGTTCATACTTCAACTCCCTTATATATTCACATACTGAAAGGAAATGATTTTTCAAACCACTCCGTAATGTTAACATTTCAATACTTAGGAAATAAAAAAGAGTATTGGAAGAGGAATAATTTACAATCAAGCACATGCCCCACACTAAAGATTATAGATTACCCTGATTTTATAAACTTTTATCATTTCTTCACCACAAAGGAATTCCATAGGCAACTCTTTAAATTACTTCTTGGTTCATGATCCACATTTTCTTGATAATCATTGACTTTCGTAATTGCACCATAGGCAATAGATAGATCACACCATGCATAAAACCTCCCATTCAAATGAAACATTTCACAACAACACACATCAAGTTTTATGCATATTTTTTTTCAGAATGGAAGGATATTCTGGCATTTTTTCACAAACTTGTTAACCCTTTTTAGGGCGATAATATATTAAGAAGTAATTTCGTTAACATTCTGGCACTGTTTTTTTCGATGAAACAACTGACTGAACATGTTTCTACCTTTCAAGAATGATCAATTCTCTTCACGTTGAGTCCAAAGAAGGAACTGCTGCAGGAAAAAGGCCACTGCTATGGAGAATGCCGTAAAACCACACACAATAATGGCAGCCCACTGCTGATCAGTCAAAGGCTTGCGCTCGCCAACTGCAGCCTGAAAAAAATTCATCATTGGTTTCAAGATAGGTTTACGCAAATCTATTTTTTACTTTCTCCATACGTAGTATAGGAGAAAGTATTGTTTTTGTGAAAAAATCAATTTCGAGATTTCAATGGAAATATATGTTTTGAGGTCCCTTGAACATATTTTGACCATTTCATCAATCATGTCTGTGTATGAAATAGGAAATTTGTGGTTGCTCTAACTCAAAAACTATTAATCAGATCAATGTGAAATTTTATATTAGACATGTTTATTGGAGGGACAAGAGCTGATTAGTTTTTGGTTAAAATCTGTCAACCGGTAGTGGGTGTTTACTCTTGTCACATCCATTTCTTTAAAATATGTTTAATACTTGATCAAGATAAAAATATTGGAATAAAAGTTGTAGGAAATTTAATTTTCTACAACTTTTGTTCAAAAAATTTTCCCATGTAATGCATTGTTTAAGAAATATTTTTAAAACCATATTTTTGAGCTACAACGTCACCATCTAGGGGTGATTTTTGTAAACACTTGTTTATGCTTAGTTGTCCTAGTAAGGCTTCTTTTTATTCTTAATTGTTGGAGCTTCGTGGCTATATCCAATATCAGAAGGCTAGTTTGAGTTTATTTCTGTGCTTTGTAAAGTCCTTAAATTTTTCTAGCAGTTCCTTCAAATATTTATTACCATTTAACCTATTTGGAATTTTTAGAAATATTACAGGTATGGACAAAGTGGTGGCCAGATCAGGTTATTTTATTTTGTTTTGAAGCAAAAAAAATAAATCTTTTTATTCTTTTATCTAAATATAGTCAAGGGTATTAGGAAGATGAAAAGATAGGGACATTAAGGTTAACCTTTAAAAGCCAGATTTATTTTGGGGTATTTTATTTTATGGAGAAATCAAATATCTCATGAATTATTGGTACTGAAATGTTCAAATAAAAAGCATTTTATTGTCAAAACAATGAAGAATTGCATACTTGTTTTGTAGAGGAAAGAAAAATGCCGAAAAATATTATGAAAAATATACGTCTGTGAGCTATTGCATTTTGTGTGCCCATATGGCCACATTTGGCGTTAAAAGGTTAAGGTAAGGCATAAGACTATTCTTATGCAAAGATAGCCCCATATTATGACTAGAGGTACCTTCTGAAATATGGAGTACAGCAACTGTTAATCAAAAGAGATCGTATGAAGTTTAATAGCTCGCTATTGATTTGTTCTCATTTCTACCCATTTGATCACAAAATGAGTAGAAAAATGAAACCATACATTTGAAAGTTATGAAAATATTATTCTAAAAATCCAATCACTTATAGGTACCATAATGCATTACCTGAGAGGCCTGAAGGGACCTTGCTCCCTCACTACAATTCCCATTGTCAGATGAATTGGAGCCACTGCCATTGGAAGAAAGGTTACTGGAACTCGGAGTAGAAAATTTGACTGGAGATGATGGAGAACCCATCAATTCGCCATTGCTACCACCGCCAAGCAGCCTAACAGGGCAAACTCTCGCACCGTACTCTGCTCCAGATTCCAAATCATTCAATGTCACTTTGGTATCGGTTCCATGGTATACCTGGGAATGTAACAGTTATAGATTCTTTATCAGAATATTACTCCTACTAACAGCTCGTTGCAGCTATGCTTGCAATTAATTTGTATTATTTTTACCACATCATTCTAAGGGTACCTGCGCAAAATTTTGTTAACTCAGTCAGAAGCCTGCACATTAAAAAATTACCTTAGAGAGGAAAATAATGATGCATTGTCTATCCCTTGGCATTTTTTAATTTTCTGCGATTTTATAGCAATGTATTAGAGTAATGCCATCATCACAATGTCACACAGTTACACAATGTTAGTCTTATATCACGGTATATTCAAAGGGGAAAAATTTTTTAAATCTACCTTACCTTAGTTCCAATGATAATCATTGCACACTTTATAACAGAGGAACTCACAAACAATCACGATCTTTCAATTGTCCACAACAACTGCTTTTAAATTCTTACAGGGCCTACTAAAAAGCTGACATCACAATGTCACACAGTTACTCAATGTTAATCTTATATCACGGTATATTCAAAAGGAGAAATTTTAAATTCTACCATACCTTATTTCCAATGAATATCACTGCACACTTCATTAAATATGAACTCACAAAAAATCCTGTTTCCTCAAGTATTGGCCAACAACTACTATTAACTTCTAACAGGGCCTACTATGAATACTAATTACAAATATCAGTCACTGTTGGAGATAAAATATCTGCATTGTTGTATTTCATCAGCTCTCCCTAAATATGACTAGCATTTATGAACATCTGTTATTGTTGGACACAGTATCTGCATTGTTGTATTTCAATTACAAACATTTTGCTAAGTCAGTAAAATATCTGAATATTTAAATGTCATCTTAGAGAGGAAAATAATGATATACAGCAATTATTTTCTAAGTTTTATGTTATTAATGCTTGAAAATTGTTTCTTTTTATTGAAATAGTATATGCAATTTTTTTCATATACAATTAATCCAATTTATTTCATTTATTACTCATGAATTGTTAACACAAATTTTTTGTACTTTACAATGTTATTTTTCATTTATTAACAACTAGAGAAGCCTGCATTTAAATTTGAAATGTTACCCTCAGTTTTTTAACATTAAAATACAGTGAATTCTGAAATGTTTATTGAATAATTTTTACAAATTTTCTGTTTACAATACTTCTTTCATAAAAACATTAAGACAATTAAAAGTCCTTACTCTTGAAAAAGCTACATAGGTTTTCCATGAGTAAAAACATCATCAGTCAAATCAACTCCAACCTTATCAAAAGTTTGCCCCTGAGTTTTGTTAATTGTCATGGCAAAAGATAATTTAATTGGAAATTGTCTCCTTTTCAAAATATGTAAATGGAAACTCATCTTCTTGAGATGTCAAATCAATTCTTGGTATAAAAACTTCTCTGCCATATGTGTTCCAGTTATGATTTTTGTTACCAAAATGTTAGTCATAATTTTAATGATAAGTCATGTACCATTACATAGTCCACCTTTAGTATTCATGTTTCTTAATAACATAAGAATTGCCTCTATTTTTAGTTGTAGCTGGTGAGGTGGCACTACTGATGGTGTGAAGTTATTTAAGGTTTCTGTTGTTAGATGAAATACATCATTTTTGTTGTCTATTATGCAATCTGAGCTTAAATATGTTCTTTCTTTTCCAGGAAACTTCTTCAAGATTTTTATATTGATATTCCCAATCAGCTTATTTGTAGCACAAAGTATCGCTCAGTTACAATGACCATCATTTGACTAAAAATCAAATACTTCATCCATCAATGAGTCGATATTATTTGTTTGACAACTAAATGGTATTTTATTTGGCCAAACTACCATTACCAATGGATAATAACCATTTGTTGAACTCTTCTTCTTCCTTCAAAAGGCAAATTCTTTGTTAACTTCAAGACCGTGATGTTCCATATTTTGCTATGTTTTAAGCAAGATTCTACAATGTTTGTTTGGCTACCATGTTTAACTACTGACAAACTCATCATTATATATAGACGTATATTATACTTATAAACAAAATATTATACTTACCGATATTATTTAGATGAAACTTCAATTAAATTTTAACACTTGTATTAGTTCAATATCACTGAGGGGCTTTTTTTAATGTTTTATGAACTAAGACTTAAAAAGATATAATAAAATTAATACATTTTAGGTCTGTGTAAATATGATGCTTACTCATATATTATAATTATAAACAAAATATTATACTTACCGATATTATTTAGATGAAACTTCAATTAAATTTTAACACTAATACACTAAGTCTTCAGTTTACGTCGGGGATGCGTTCCAGGAAAGTGCGACGTAAATCGAAATGACGTATATCGAAACCGGATTTTCATGACCACTATAATTCATGTATATACCAATCTAAACAACGTATCTTGCAGAAACAAAACCGATGATGCATTCGGCAACAATTCTGAATGAAAACATATGCACCTTGCTCGTAAATATCAAGACGCCTCACGAAAATATTTTCCAAAGGAGGTGAATAAGAATAATTGTCTTCGTTGTCTCTTTTAACAGGACTAAATGACGTTAAATCAAAGAACTACAGTAGATAATCATTTTCATGCTACTGAAGAGGCAAATACGACACATTTTTCATTTTCAGCGAATTTTTTTAAATTTCATTAAAAAATACGGAAATTACGGGAATTAAAAAAAACCCTGACCACACCGGTCAGCAACGACATTATATTGAATCAACGTAAATCGGAACGATGTAAATCGAGGACTTACTGTACCAATGTATTAGTTATGTATGTGTGTTACTTATTGTATTGCTTAGGTTTAGTTTTAGGTAACAGATAACGTAACCAAGGTATATAGTTACAGGAGACGATGTCAATGAACTCTGATTGGCTGGCCATCAACCAATAAAAATGCTCTGAGCTGTGTAAACAAGATCACACCGATTATAATATAGATAGCCCATATTCTCCTTATCATCATATTTCAAACTGATGTATGGGCCTATTTGCATTAATAAACATTAAATATGTATAATATTATGATTTTACTTATGAAAAAGGTAATAATCAGCTATTAAAATAAAGAAAAGATTTTTTCTTTTAGCCAATCGTTTAAAACGCCCTCAGTCCACATGCAAATTCTTCTGCGTAATGTCAAAACATCGCAAGAATAAGATATTTTATAGTTTTAGCTGTCGAATCAAGCAAAAACGGAGAAAATTGGTTCATATTAATGTATTTTGATGAATGAAAGAAAACAATCCTGCACCTTGAAAAATCAAAAATCCTGTACAAACTTATTGGAAAATATAATCGTCTCCATAGTCAAATCCAGGACTTTTTCTGGGACGCTTGATTTTTCTAGGGACCACCTCATGGGGGTTTAATGACTGTGAAAGTTTCAGCTCTTAATTCCATTGTGAAATGTCCATAAGTACTGTGACAGACAGATGGACACTTGAGAATTATTATATAAGGATAATATTGGCATTTAAATATAAATGACGAATAAGCAAAAAGCATAAAAAATCTGAGGTTTGCTTTAACCTTAAGCATACCTATTTTAGCATTTACTAAAGATTTAAATTTCACTGCATGGACAAATCTCATGAATTAATTTACTTTGCATGGGCAGATTTATTGATAAACAACATGACTTTTTCAGGGAAGCCCATATTGAGTTGAATTTGAGCCCCTATTCCTAAAGAAAGAGGGAGGGGCCCTGTGAGGATAATTAACTTAGGGCCCATAAAATTTATAATACATTATTAATTGTACAGATTATGCTTAACAGAATTACGTGAAAATTTCTTTGAAAACTTTTGCTCTTTGATAATTCTCATTTTTTCTATGCAAGTTCTTTAGTTATTTGTTTTCACTCTAATGTGATGCGTGAAAATTCATGTTACCTGTTTATATTCCTGATCTCGCATGCGACATAGCTGCACCTGATATGCCACTGGATCTCCTCCAATAGGACGACAACTTTGCCATTCTAACACACAGCCTGTTTTATTGACTTCAACACATCTAGGAGCTGCAATAATAATGAGCAATGGTAATATTGAGAATAAAAGTATCGCCATAATTCACCAACACAAATATCTATGTGGAGATGATGAAAGAGTTAATGAAAAATTATGATTTATAAAATGAGCACAGATATAAAAATAAGATTGTTGAGACATTGTTAAACTTGATGAAAGGAATTTTAACTTTTTACAGTGCCAATGAGTAATTCATTCTTTACAAAATGAATAAATAAAGGAGTGGGTTTGAATTTTATGTAGATAACAATAATTATGGGTAAATATGGCTTTAAATGCAGTGATCTTTTCTTCACTGAATTATTATAAGAAAATTCCTTGATATTTACATAAAAATTGCATAATAACCTTATGATAGGGGTTTTCAAACCGTTCTGCTGAACCCTAGGGTTCTATGAAAACTTGATCAGATTCTGTGCGAGACTTATACTGCCTTACATTCTCTTCAATAGAATTTCAGCTAAACAAATTTCATTATAAAACCCTTGTATTTTGACAAGGATGTGAAATCTTTATCCATTTCAACAATATATTTCTAGTTTTTAATTGATATCTAATTGTTTTAAAATTTATTTTAGTTTTTTTGAAATATTGTGAATGAAATTTTTAACTAATTTCAACGAATCTGATGCAAAAAAAGAGAAATTTCAGTAACAACTTATAAAATTTTTAAAAATTTAACCCCTGTTCAACTACATTCATCATACTTAAACGTGAAAACATTAGTTTTAAAATACTCATATACTAGGGTTCAAATGGAAACAAAGAGAAGAGGATAATACTAACGTCTAAGAGTTGGTGGTGGAGCAAGAGAAGTACGGAATTCATAGACTTTGGAGAATGGTCCTCGGCCAGATAAATTGGTTGCAGCTATTCGGAAAAAATAAGACTTTCCTTCTGCGAGACGATTGACTTTACAGCTCAATCCAGTTCCATGCCATACATTTTGGAAACTGCAGACCAATAATCAAAAAACAACATTATAGATGTAGTACTTTTATTTTTGTTGCAAAGCTAAATAGGTAATAAAATTTACATTCTGTGAAAAGGGCAAATGACATTATAAAACAGGAACTGCCAACTATCCTTGATGAAAGGCTACTGGGAGAAGTTTTTAAAACTTGCATGGCACCATATCAAAATACATATACAAATATAATGTAGTGCTATAGAACCATCAAACTACAAAATTATATCAGTTACATATATGCATACCAATTGACAGCCACAGATAGAAACTATATTGTAGAGTACTTTAAAATCTGATTTTTTAGGCTGTGATTATTTTAAAATTCTGAGAGGCACTTCAAAACTTTTATGTGGGTAGAACTTAGTGCTCCTGGGTATGCAATTACTGACCATTGTTATACAGCTTCAAAATCAATTACTTGCAGTAATTAGAAAATATTTAAGAACTATGAGAAGTTATAATCATGAATTTTTAATCTCAGTAAAAAGTAACAAATGATTAAAAAGTTGACTACTGACATATACATTCTTAAGTTAGGATAAATATTAAAATTGATTATTCCATTTCCATATATTTATTTATTTCCATGCGGCCCCTAAACAGCCGTAATCGGCCTTTTACAAGGGGCTCATTAACATAATAACAAGGACGATCACAAACATCCATGCCCTAGGTGAAGAAAAACCCACCTAGGCGGGATTCGAACCCGCGACCTTCGGATTGGCAGGCGAGGACGTTACCCTGCCACCACTGAGGCCGGTATAACAATATTTTTTCTATTCACAATGCATAAAAGCTTTTATACAATTAGTTTCCTAAGGAACACCAAGCAAGCTGCTATATGTAAGTAACAATTGCAAAATTTGCTTGGAAAAATGTTTCAAGCCAGGCTTAACCCTTTCACTGCTGTGCTCAAGCATACTCGAGCAGGGGAAATTGGTCCCTCAGTGCTGCACTTGACTTTGCATTGTTATTTCTTCCACAATCCTTTCTTAAAAGTCCCAAAAGTATTTTGTTTATTCTTTCATATTTAATGTTTTTTCTTTCTCTGATATAAATTTTATGTAGTTATTTTGACTATAATGTACTTTTTTCATGTCATTTTTTGATATGCTTCTACCACAATGGCTGGTGTTAGCAATGAAAATGTGCTCGATGAAGACATTCTTAAGTTTATGGATACAATTGATTCTGATGAAGAATTTAATTTTAGTATGAAGGAAGAAGTGTGTAATGGTGAAATATCAGAAAGTGAAAAGGAAAATCAACCAAAAAGGAAGAAAGTGAAAGTACTGTACTTATGCCAATTAAAGAGTGAGATAAGGCAAAAAAGAAGTTACAATTAAATACAAAAAACATTATTCCAGGTATTCAATAAATAAAATTATTATTACGTGAATATAGCCCTTAATTTCTTTATAAAGTGTAAAATATCCTAATTAAATTGTTTAAAAAATATGTTAACAAAAACAACAAATAAAAGTAAACAAATAAAGAACAATTTTTCTTAAATGTGAAAGTAAATTGAAAACAGAGATTTGTACATAAAGAGAGCAAAGTTAATACAGATATAAGTATGTAAGATTATGCAAAGAGTGGGAAAGAAAGTAGGAGCTGGAGAGTCAGAATTAGCTCAGCACTAGGGATACTGTGGGCTGCAACCCACCATAGCAGCGAAAAGGTTAACATACAAGCAACAACAATGAAACAAATAAATTCAAATCATTCAGCGATAAACCAATTTCTAACCCCATTTCAATTACCTAAATCTAAGATACAAATTAAGAATAATCTTACTCTTTTGTTCTGGAATTCTGCATTTGAACAGTGTACTTCACTTCATGAGAGTTGGCAGGAAATGAAGGAGATATGGAAGTGGTCTGACTTGCTGCACTTGTCCAGCGCAGTCGAATCTAGAAATTTTTGATAATATATTATATACAATTATAACTAAAAAGGCAATAAAAAATGTTCATCATATCTGCTTAAAAAATTCAAATCACTGATAACAGTTGTAACTGAATATAGACAAAAATTGCATGGGTAGTGAATAAAATGATAATAAATATCAACTAACCTGTGCATGGCCGGATGATTGACATTCTAGCTGGGGTGGTGATGGGGGTAGGGGTTGTGTGCAGGCCTTCAGCACGGGGGAGAAAGGACCAACACCACAAGTGTTTTCAGCTTGAACCCTGATCCTATGAAAAAAAAATTACAACACAATCAACTTAAGTTGTCCAATTTTGCATTGCAACTTACTTGTGAAAATCAACTATAATCCATGCTTAATAATGTTGTTTATATAGGTGTGTGTATCATTTATAGGCTTTGCATCGACTTTATTACATGCTCCAAGTGTCTCCCAAGAGCCTAAAACAGCCGCTCCCCGACTTACATAAGGGTTCCGTTCTTCAAACCTTGACTTAAACCGAGTTTTACATAAGTCAGAATTCGCATAACTACCCAACAGTACAGTAAATAAATCAATGGGAAAAAATCATTCTAAGCATAGAAATTGAGGAAATTATTTAGACCTTGTGCTATCCCTCACTTGGAAAACAGTAACAGCAAAAAGTTAGGTAGTTGGAATGGCAGATGTTAGATAGCACACTGAACAGTGGTAGCGGTAAGGTTGGCAGAAGTGCAGACCCAGGGTCTAAATAATATCTGAAATTAAGCACCTTGCAGGAGATGCCATAGATCTTGAATACATTATTGCATTTAAGATCTATGGGAGATGCCAGCCACCCAGTATCTCCGCCATCATATGCAGTATCCCTTTGCGCACACTGAACTACTGTATATACTCGCATAATTTGCGACTTTTTGAGACCTATTTTTGAGCCAAAAATTAGGGGGTCGCTAATTACAAGAGGTATGTTTTTGAAATGGTGAAATTATCTCTTGTTTTGAACATATTTCTAAGTGTAGCCTTACTCGTAACCTCGCTCTGAGGCCTTGCCTTACCAACTTTTAATTTTTAAGTAACTTATTATTATGTATCTAGATTTCATAAAATTCTCATATAACCTTATTTAATATTTCAACCTCCATTATGAAAAGAAAAAGAAATATCCACAAAATTACCAATAATTCATAAAATAAACATAAGAATGTTTGTTTACATGCAAAGAACTCTGTAAAATCAGGTAGCTGTTCCCACAACACATTCTAACGTTTATGGTAT
Source organism: Tanypteryx hageni (assembly GCA_028673005.1). Classification (NCBI taxonomy): domain Eukaryota; kingdom Metazoa; phylum Arthropoda; class Insecta; order Odonata; family Petaluridae; genus Tanypteryx; species Tanypteryx hageni. The sequence goes on along the minus strand of CM054114.1, from coordinate 50,145,084 downwards.
TAGACTGAGTTGCCAAGTGTAAATTTTTTAACCATTTAATATGAGTAAATGACTTTTTATAAAGAAATGAGAGGAGGAAGGTAGAAACCAACTATGGCAACATAATTGTGTTACGATTGTACAATAGTTAAAGATGCACTAGTAGGCAGGCAGTTGTTTGGCTCTTAGCTGTTCCTGCAACACAACATTTTAAAAACATTTCTGACTAGTGAGCTACGAACTGTGTTAATTATAGTCATTCACTCATTTTTCCTTCATTATTATGTAAATACAGGTAATTAGAAGGTATTTTTTCAATTATAAGTACAGGTATGCATTTGAATGTTTTCTCTTTACTTTCATGAAGAGAGAAATTGTTGGAAACAAACTACAGAAAACACACTATATTTTAGAGGGAACTTAAGGTTGCGCTACTGGAACTCAAAAATTCCAACTCGCACATTATGTGGCATAGGGATCGCAAATTATGCGGGGCAGCAAAATACTCAAGTATATACGGTATGTACTTTATGTTCTGAGCATAACGTAATATGTACGCACTTTCGCACACAATTTTTTTGTTTGCGGCTTATGGAAAAGTTTACATAAGATTGAGTTTACCTAAGTTGGAGAGTGGCTGTACATAATTATGCACATTTTGCATAGCATGATATTAATCACCTATTTTGTTTCCCCAACTGTTTCACATCCAAATATATGCTTGTATTATGCCTTACAGGCATGCCTCTCTCGATTTAAATCAACGTTTTCTTTATTTTTTACCCTTTTCTCCATCGGCAAAAATTCTATCATTTCAATAAATTTTCTTAAAAAATACACTTCAATATCAATCTAAAGTCTAATATCAACATACTTCCTTTCTCTTTATGCACTTATCTGGGTATTAAATTTTTTTAAACCGCATGGTGGGCATTTAAATTGCAATTGAGGTGAATTTAATTTTTATCTTTCGCAAATTAATAAAAAAATACATTAATTATTCAGTATTTGAGTTGCTTATTCTTAAAATGTGTCATAAACTATTTTTACCACAGGAATGAATTAAAATGTTAATATATATTTATTATTACAATAAAAAATTAATTTGTTAATAATATTTAATTAACACAAAATCCTAAAATATGGTATAAAGACATTCAAAATTTACACTATTACCCAGTTATTAAAAAATTAAAATATTATAAATAACATGTTTTTAATTTTAAAATTAGGGTAACAGAAATGCAACCTGCAGAGAAAAGTCAGGGTCTAGATGCGAGAAGCGTATCTTTTCCAAATAAAGAAGTGAAGCCCATTTACCACCGAGACGGTAAACAAAAAAGATGCAGTTAGTTGCCAGAGAAGTTGTGTGACAGAATATTACGGCATATCCAAATGAGTGGTTCAAGCATTCTCATTTCTTGATTCCAACATATGGCATGAATGAGTGAGTGTTTGGCAGTATTATTAATTATGGGTTGGCGGTAAAACAAACAGACATTAGAAAATAAGCACTTCAACTGACAAAATTGGTGAAATACACAAACGTAAGAGGAGATTCTAATGATTATCAATACTTCACTAAAAACTTGAATAATTTTTATAATGATAACATGATTGAGTAGAACACAAAACATTTTCAATAATAAAGCAGCCATACTCAATATTAGTTTGAAAGTCATTAAAATAGAATCAATGAATGCCAAACTACCTCCGAGGGTGGCTACCCTGGAAATGAAATGTCTTTCGTTGATCTGCTCATTCTACAAGAACATGAAATACCGTTAATGAACTTATTCAAAATAAAAGTTTTACCAACTGTTCTGAAATATAATATACTGTATGATTTATCGGATATGACCAAACTTCAGTTTGATTAATTTTTTTAAATTTACCTGTAAGCAGTGTCTGGTTGAAGGTCTTCTATGACTAAATAAAGGACAGGAGGAATGGTGATGACCCTATCCCCTCCAGTGACTCCCACTTCCGACACGTGGACCAGATACTGAGTGATGAACGAACCGTTGCATGGAGGCTCATCCCACACAATTTCCAGAGACGTACAAGAGGCCAGTGGAACGGGTTGAACATCCTCTGCCAACACTGGTGACGAGTGGCATGAGGACGTGGTCAAGGCAACAGAGGAGGAGGTCGAGGAGGAAGAAGAGGATGCACGAGATGAAGGGCGTTCTTCGTGCTGGGAAGCCAACTGGGACGGGGATGAACCAAGGAGGGGAGCAAGGCGAGGAGGGCCTGGAAATGGACCCGGGATGGTCGAAGGTGTGCAGCACATGCAGGTGGCGGAATAAGGGCCTACTCCAGCAGAGTTAATGGCTCGGACTCTGAACAGATAGGTGGTGGCCGGGGACAGGCCTTTCACTTCGTGTGATCGGCTAATGCCGGTATGGATTGCAGAAAACAAAGGTTCTTCCTGAACACCATCACTCTCGTCCACTTCCTCCTTTGATGTACACATCTCCAGTCGATACGAGGATATTGGGGCCCCATTTAGAGAGGCAGGCTCTTCCCATTGCACTATCACATTACTGTAAGACTTGGAGGTGACAGTAAGGTTTTGGGGTTGTGAAGGAGGTCCAGCCCCAGTCACACCTTCTACCCAATCGGACCAACTTCCCGGCTGGAAAGAATACATAAAATATTTTTAAAAACCTTATAGAAAAATAAATATTTTTTCTTGTATAAAATGTGATGCTATACTAACATTAAAATAAAATGAAAAAAAAGCAATGACTAGTAAATTACAATCTATTCATTTCTACCTTTACAACAATTCAATCTATTTTCATTAAGTAAACTTTCCTTTCTTAAGAGTTCAATTAAAATAGCATCAGTTTGTATATTTTATCTTTGCCATTTAACTTCTTCTTTCAAGAACAAGCAATTTTTAAAAATGTACATGCTTCAGGTATCTCCAATAGCCACAAAAAGTTTAAAAAAACTATATGCACATTTAAGCTATCTTCAGTGGTAATTCTCCAAAAATATATTTTAAAAGAATCTATTATTAGTGGATTATCACTGAAGATGGCTGCTTTGTAGCTTAAATGCACAGATAGTTTTTAAAAACTTTTTTGTAGCTATTGGAGATACCCGAGGCAAATACATTTTTTAAATTGCTTGTTCAGCCATAAGACAAGCTTGATAGTTTCCTGTTGATCTTCTTTGCTATTATTGATGTTTGATACATTTTTTAAAATATGCAAAAGCCTATTATTAAAATTCCTTGAATATATTTTCAACATGTACAGAAAATTATTTTCCCATAACTATTATGATGTAATTCATACCTATATCACTAACGTGTAACTAAAACAAGATGATCCAAACAGAACTTATGATGCCTACTTTCCATTTAATCATTTATTTTAATACTTATATTGGTTTTCATACTAGCTTTAAAATCACCACGGATGTTTTCCAATTTTAATAATTTAACATTATAAAAGGTTACAAATACACTCGAACGAAAAACTAAATTGATCACGCATATTTGTGTGGCAAAAATACTGCATGTATGTATTAGAATATACCAAATTTGAGTCCAACAATAATCGTTGCGATGGTAACACTAATAATGAGTGATAAAAACTGCAAAAACGCCAGTATTTACAGAAAATTCTAAGAAATACAATCGATAGGCAAAATTCTATGATAAAAAATAGAATCTTCATTCCTTTCCTGAGAGAACAGTACAAAACTCGTTCCGATATTACAATTCTAAGATATTTTAATGTGCAAGAGAAAATTACCCTGCACGATGGATTTCTGATTTCCCATGTAAATCAAAAGGAAAGGATAGTTCCCGGAATCAAACCCGAGAGTTCAATCTTGGCAACAAAAATTATCCTCAGGAGCTCGGCCCATGTAGCAAGAGATTTCCACCAAGTGTCATAAAACTGGGTCTATTGGTTCAAAAGTTAATAGGGGGAGGGGGGGATAGACAGACCCACAGACAGACACAATGACAAAACTATAAGCCTATTTCCATTCTGGAAAGTACGCTAAAAATCAATGCAGAATATATTGCACAAACTTTCTCCTATTATTGCACCCAAACTATTACCACTCCTGCCAATCACCGACTTATTGAAATGAGAAGCACGTAAATAGTATTACAGTACAGTCCTGATTATCCAAGGTCTATGGGACCCCACTGACCTTGAATAATAAAAAACTCGGATAATACGGAACGTTGCCCAAATCAGGAAAATACATGACAACTTCCGTGTGATATATCATTAACGAAAGTCATAGCATTTTTCCCTGATATCTATATTTTGCCACTTTGATACAATTGTATCAAATATGATACTTTTCAGTTGCAAATTTTCAAAACGATACTTTGCTATTTTTTAACATGTGCCTTGAATAATATGGAACTTCAGATAATCGTGACTCGGCTGTAATATATTGATAATCTCATATACTTGAAAATTGAACATGATAAATAGACATACCATACATAAATACAAAGTATTATGTAGATTGGTCAAGCCATATAGATGCTAAAGCATTATTATAAGACAACGATTGTTACATGATGTCAGAGAACAGGGGAGAGTTGAATAGTTGCTAGGAACAAAACTTGATATATTATGTCACTGGATGCTATATATTATTTTTTTGAGAATTATGGCTTATGCAGTATTGCTTAAGATACCAAGCTCTATACAGAATGAATTTTAATCAAAATCATTGAAGCCATTTTTTTAATAAATAAACTTTTTGTGAAAATAGACAAGAATAACTACACTTTATTGCCCATCTCTTCAGAGGGTCTGTACTACTTCATGCATAAATACAACATATCTTTTGGTTTTTTTAATATCAGAGAATAACTACAAAAGATGCTTTGATCCAAATACTTATTACAAATAACTTGCTCGAAAATGAGAAATCTGTAAAAATGATTTATATTTCCCAATTCCACATTGAAATTTTCCTGCAGCATCGAAATTATCATAACAAAAAAACAGATTGAATTAAACAACTTACTCCTGCCTTGTTGTAAGCACGGACTTGGAAAGCATAAGTCCTTCCAGGAAGCAGTTCTGTAGCTGTACATTCCATTTCCTTCCCCTTGTACACAACCCTTCTTTTCTTTTTCTTCCTACTGCTCAATGCATCCAACTTCTTATCTCCACTGCCATCTTCAGTCAAGGTTTTCTTATCCTCAATATACTCAACTTCATCACGCTTGGTCTGGCCATCTTGGCTTTCATCTTCATCATCATCATCTTCCTTCATGTCCACTTCATATTCTGTGACTGGAGCACCTCCATTAAACTCGGGAGGACCTGTAGCAGCAAAATTTAAAATATAAAATGAGATTGCATAGTAAAAGAATAATCTACTAACTTAATATATCTATACTGAAGTAGTTACATTTGCTTCAATCCTTATCCCCACCCTCCATGCATATCCTTTATAGAAATCTAAATGCAATGATTTTCCTCAAATACAGTTTTTTAGAATTTACTATTGGTGAATCACCACTGAGGATGGCTGCTTTGTAGCCCAAACACACACTTGGTTTCCAAAACCGTATTATAGCAACTAGCTCTACTAAATTATTCAATTAAAATGTGAAAATTCAATAATAATAATAATTCTAGTACTCTGCAATAATCATCCAATGCTCATTTGCTTCATGCTCATTTTATGTGAGACACATACATAAATAAATAATCTAAAAACTGAAATAAGGATTATATCTATTGCCATAGATTGACAAGTTCTAGGCACCAGGTTGACATGGGTTCCATAGCTGGCCCATGTTTTTTTCAAAATATTATACTAAGCTTTCTACATACACATTAGATTCATTGCTTATATTTAATATTTAAAAGCTGTCAGTTGTATCATAATGAATCTACAAGCTAATAATCCTAAAGTATATTTTATCAGTCCTGGCTCTGTAGAAAGTCACTCTTTTGCACATTGTGAACTTCAAGAATATGAATAAATGTATTATATTAATAAATTAAATGTAATGTATTGTGCATGTATAAATAAATGCATTTTTTATGACATAGAATCAGCATTGGGATGTTCCATGTGGCATTTAAAACTTGACACTCGATTTTAATATGATCCCTAATTTTTACTTTCTTTATGCGTAGTATAGGGGCAAGTATTGCTTTCATAAAAAAAATGGAATTTGAGATTTCAATGGAAATACATGTTTTGAGGTCCTCTGAACATAATTGGACCATTTTCTCAATGATGTCTGTATGTATGTGATAGGAATTTTATGGGTGCTCAAAAACTATTAATCAAATTAATCAAATCAATGCGAAATTTTATATTTGACATTTTTATGTAAGGGTCACAAGAACTGATTAGTTTTTGGTTAAAATCGGTCAACCAGAAGTGTATGTTTACTCTTGCCACTTATCCGTTTCTTTCAAATATTAGCTTTAATACTTGATCAATGTAAAAATTATTGAAATAAAAGTTGCAGGAATTTAATATTCTACAACTTTTGTTCAAAACATTTTTCCATATATTGCATTGTTTAGGAGATATTTTAAAAACTATATCTTTTAGCTGCCATCACCACACCACCTACCGGTGACTATTGTAAACACTTTATGCTTAGTTACGTCTTAGTAACACTCCTTTTTCTTTTCTTAATTGTTGGAGCTTCATGGCTATATCCAATATCAGAAGGCTACAGTTTGAGTTTATTTCTGTTCTTTGTAAAGTCTTTAAATTTTTCTAGCAGTTCCTTAAAATATTTATTATCATTTAACCTATTTGGAAATTTTAGAAATATTACAGATATGGAGAAAGTCATGTGGTGGCCACATCAGATTTCTCTGGTAAAATCTTTTGGAAAAAACCTTGTCTTCCTTTCGGGTTAATACGGTATGTTATAATGAGTTAATTTATATTTCCAGCATTGTAATTACTTCATATGTACAACATCTAATAAGTATAAAATCTCTGTAAAATGTTCCCTCTATTATGTTTTAAGGAATTAATTTATAGCTCCAGCATTATAATTACTTTATTATTCTCAATGAACAATAATGAAGTACCCTATGTAAATGATTAAGTTTACATACACATGAAAAATGCAACTTGATCACAACACTTTTGAAAGTTACTCATAATATCTATATGCTTTGTACAAAATAAATTCTACGAAACAAATAAAGACAGGAGATGGAATTCTCACTGTAATCCATCATTAATCCCAATGATGACCACTGTGGATGAACAGCATTTGACCATATATTTCCTTTCAACACCTACTTACCCCATTTAATACTCAAAGATGTTGGTCGTGTACGAGTGTGGATGACCCGGGGCTTAGGGTGAGGGCAAGAAGGAGGAACAGCATCAGCTGTGATAGCAGAGACGTCCGAAAATGGGCCATGCCCACCGGGACCACTACATGATACTTTCAAGCGATATGTAGTGCCAGGAATAGGAGTTTTGATGGAGTATTCATTATCTAGCCCAGTATACACCGTCTCAAAACCTTAAAGGAAAAGTTTTTATTAATTGGAATTAAAAAAATGCCATGCATAAAAGGTCACTCCGAGAATTTCACAATTTAAAATCAATTATTATTATAAAAAACAATCCAAATGTATGTTTCAAATAGACTATTTAAGTTTGAATAGTTACTTTTAATCTTCTAAAGAAAAATATATTTCGATTTTTATAATATGCTACCACTATAAAGGAAATAGAACAGAACAAATTCATTACGGATAAATACAAATTATTCCGAAATTGCATAATCAAAATATTAATGATTTCATCAACTATTGTATTAATGCAAATATTAATTTTATATTAGTTCTATATATTACTTATCCATTACTTCCCTACTCAAATTTGCATACAACCGATGCTAATAATGCCTTACTCAAAGCCAAAAATTATAAATTATAATAATCATTATCAAAGAAATTAAGATGGAAGCAAAACAATAACAACCTGATCCACTATCAACCTGGAGGGTATATAAAGCTATAGGTGCACCTCCATCGTCAGAAGGGGGATCCCATTTAACCTGAAAAATAAAGAAATAATACAGACCTGAACCATATGATAAAGCTAAAGTGTAAGAGATATAAATAAAGTGCATATTTTCTTTCAAAATTTTGCACATTTAATTCAATCACCAACCTTTAGGGGGGTGTCCCAGTGGAACTCCTGACGGTGGAGCTGGGACAGATTGGTTGGTAGCTTTCCGTGGTGAGAAAGAGGAAGCGAGGGCAGTTAATATGCTATCAGGCGGTTTGCACCTTGGCTGCGTATGCCCCCCACCCCCGCCTTTTCCACGGCCGACATGCGTTTTGGCTAGTATGGGATGGGATGGTGCTGTGGGTGGGGCTGACAGTGTGTGGTATGAAACTTCGTCCGACCATTTTGATGGCCCTTCCTCGTTTGCTGCTCTCAACTGCATAGGTACAACAACATAAAATAAATTTTGTTGTTAAATTTCAGTGGCAGAAATAGAAAATACATCAATAACAAATATACATCCAATAAATTAAATATACATTTAAATTTTATAACAATTTTACAAATAAATAAAATTAATTTTTTAAATTCAAAGTTGATGTTTACAATCTGCTCACAATTAAAACAATTAAGATAAATTAAATCAGTTCACTATGTAAAATTATACCTTAATTTATAGTCGTGACCGGTTTCACAGTAACAAGAGCATCATAAGCCAATTTTAAGTGTTTACAATGGCAATATACTGAAATACAAACAATAAAGAGGAGGGGTAAAAAGGTGAGAGGATAAAGAGTTTAGCTGACGATTATTGAAAGAGATAAGGGTGGGAAGAGGGTTTGGATTTTTGAGCAATGTAGAGGTAATTAGAAAAAAACCTAACAAAGTAATCAACTAAGTGTGGAGGTAGACAGGTGGAATTGTGGGATGGAAATGAGAGGGGAATAATTGGAGAATGCAAAATCATTTAGAACAGAGTTACTATTCGAAGAAAAAGCCAAAAAATTTTCCATCTTTAATCCTTTGGAATGTACATGTAAAATGGCAGGATCAAAATCACTTTTATATTTAGAGCATATTTATTTTTCTTTTCTTTTCCATGTGACTCTATGTATAATGGCGATTTTGATACTGTCATTTTACATCACCAGCTATTTGCTTCTCCTATTCCTACCAAACAAACCAAGGGAGCAGAATAAATATTGGTTTTGGTTCAGGTTCAAGAATTATTTTTTTCAGTTAGGGTTTGGTTCAACTCCAGCCAAAAATGTTTTTTTTGTTCAGGTTTTCAGTTCTGTCATCTATTAAAAAGTATGTACTCTATTACATAAAATTCAAGTTGTATCTTTTCCTAACATGCAGTACACTTATCAATTCTAGTTAAGTTTTTACATTGCAACAGGTCTAATCCATTTATTAGTCTCCTAACCAAGATAAGTTATAGTAAAAACTAATTAGCTTCAAATTACAATCAATTTAAGTATGCTTACCCTGAATTTAAATTCAGAATGTCGCTGAAGTCCTGTGCAGGTATAATGGGTGACATTTCCAGTGTAGACTGGAAGAAAACCATGACCGGTAGAAGGATCTTCCATTTGAAGTGTATACTCCAAATTACTACCACTCCGGATACCATCGTCTCCATTGTCTCTTCCTCGATAATTTTTTACTTCACTCTTGCGGTTGTCCCAAGCTAAGGATAGTGAATTGACACGTGCTTCCCTCAGTGTCGGGGGTGGCGGTTGAGCCGGTGGACTACCGCTTGTCCAAAGCTGAACCACCTTGCTGTACTCACTGTTACAAAAAAGAAATTAAAAATCGCATCAAAATTTAAGTTTTGGTCAGAATGAGCCGGTGGACTACCGCTTGTCCAAAGCTGAACCACCTTGCTGTACTCACTGTTACAAAAAAGAAATTAAAAATCGCATCAAAATTTAAGTTTTGGTCAGAATGACCTAAATCTGCTTATTTTGTGGCAATGACAATTTATATATTAAACTAGTAGTTGGTGCTTGCATACTGCAAGCATTTCATATCACCTTGAAAAAACATTCATTTTTCAGACAGACATTGCATCATTACAAATATTCTTTCAATTCTAAAGATTTCACCTCCGCAGCGATTTTCGTTTTTCCCACATGTAAAAATAATAGTTTAAAACAATCCCCAAATTCATATATGGTAAAATTGAAATGTTTATTTGTGCAAATTCACTACTATGTAAATAATTTGAAAATTTCAGCTTCCTAGCTCATCCCGTAGTACCTAAACAGTTATCCATTTGTTTAAACTTTAAGAATTTTTAACTTCCAAACAAATTAAAATATCATAATTTGTATAATCGTTTTTTAGGAATTCTACTTACAAAAAAATTTCAACTCCGTAGCACATGCGGAAATACATAAACCTTGAAAATTTGTTTAAACAATTGCGAATTTTTAGCGGCCGCATTGTTGCACTTTTTCAAGATTTTCGTTTTTTTCTAGTCGGTTTTGCACAAAATCCTACCTAAGAAAAAAATTTCGAATCTCCAGCTCATCTGTAAGTGCCTAAACATTAGTATCCTCCTATCAGTGTTGCCGTTTTAGCGCTTTTCGCGCTAGATTTAGCGCTTTTTGGGCTCGCCTAGCGCCTTTTTACTGTCTTAAGCGCGATGGCGTTATTTTGGTGCTTTTCACGATTTCTAGCGCCAAATTTGACGCCTTTCTTGGTTTTTCTCGAGCATTATCCTACCGAATGTCTTGCATGCCCAAATGTCCCATCCAAAGTTTATGCTTGTTGAAATATGGCCCTATAAATTGAGAAGGTTTCCCTTACACTGGCCAGATGGCATCTGGCTATCCTGGGCTTGCTTTTGAGAGTGAGAAAGAAATACCTCATTGTCTTCAGAAAGTCACGATTTGTAAACATTTCTGTAGGTTATGGGAGTAACCTCTCACATAATTAGTTTCTGTTTTGTATCTTCATAGTGGCCAACTTGGACCTACATTTTCATCAGTTCAAGTGGTTGTTTCATTTTTCATGGAGTGCTATTGCTTGCTAGTGGTATCGTTGTTCTTGATGGAATTTTAAGTAACCCAGAGTTCAGTGCATACCTTCAGTGCATACCATATCTCCCGTTCTCACTCCTCATTGTAAAGATTCCTTCAGAGAGAAGAAGTCAAGACATCCCCGGTTACGAAGGAGGTATCTGTGAAGCAGGGATCTCTTTGGTGTAGTTATGTGCATATTGTGGAAGTAGAGTGAGACAGCGTTTTGCAAAAGAAGTGGAAGACAGTGAATTGCGAATTGAATTATCCCGTGAAGACTTCATTGAAGAGTGCTGATTTTGCTGTCGAAGATCTTTCCCGAGGCAGTGAGAGCTAAGGCATAAATCCAGTAAGTCCGAAGGCTCATTTCTTTTGAATTATGGCTGAGAAGATAATGCAATTAAAAATAATGTAAGGAAAATCACTGGTAAATGTATGCAGAAAGTAATTGATCGGCTTGCAAAGAGTTGAAATCAAAAATGTTTAAATTTGTAATATTTTTAGCATTTTTCATTTTTAGACGAGATATTTCATGATTATAACTGTAACTTACCCACTGAATATTTTGACTTGAATTCTTTAAGGTCATATGATCGTGGTCGTTATTGTAGAAGACTTAGAGCAGTATCTTAGACTCCTATTGCAATATAATTATTTTTTACTGTTCTTTTTATTTAAAAAAACTGTTTTTCACTGAAATTTATATTTTGTAGAGTTATTTAATTTAAATAAATCTCTATTACGGAGAAAACAAATGTAACGATGATGATATCGTCCCCTATACAGAAAAATTCCTGATCTGTCGCAAGCATCCCCTTCTGCATAAAATCCTGAGAGTGAAGCTGTGGCTGCCAAGAATTATAGAAGCAACCGACCGAAAACATAGGTGCGGTAATTCCAATCGTTTCCACGTGGGATCCATTGTTCTGAATACGTTTAATCGAGTGTTTACGATCTTCTCCTTTTTGTTTGTGACAATTCAGATACTTGGAGCATGGGACTATTTTAAAATCTATTATAGTTTATAAGATTAAGCAATAGTGTGTAATTTTATTCTTTTGTGAAAATGAGTAAAAAATATGTTCAACATTTTTGTGAGGAATGGCTCAGAGACATTAAATATAAGAACTGGCTTTGTAGAATAGATGGTGATGATTTAAAATGATTTTGTAAATATTGTAAATGCACGCTGTCAGCCAAGTTAAGTGACATTGAAAGACATCGTAGCACAACGAAACACAAGAAAGCCGAAGAGCCCTTTAGTTCTCAGCATCAAAGTTTGTTGCCATTCAAGAAAATTGGTGAAGGAGGAGGTGCAAAGGCAGAAAGCAGCGTAGCACTACCAAAAAAATATTCGCATTAGCTGCGTGAAATTTCTGGTCGAACTCATAAAACAACTTCGTCAGCGTTTGCCAGAAAATGTTAATGTCTTACAGTCAATGTCGTATTTAAGTGCACATCATTGCCTAAATCCCATAAAGCATGATATTCTGGATCTAGCAAAAATGTTCTACAGCGATTCGGGAAAGCTAACACGCATTGATTTTCAATGGAAAAAATTACACCACTTTAAATGGATTGAAACCTCTGAAACAACACGGCTTTGGGCAGAAATTACAAATTACAGATATGCTACAAGTGAAAACCCATTTGAAAATCTTTCTCAATTTGCATTAACAGTGCTTTCATTGCCACATTCTAATGCTGATGTAGAACGCTTATTCAGTCACATGAACACTGTAAAATCAAAGTTACGTAACAGAATGAAACTCCAAACTCTGAACTCAGTTTTGGCCATTAAGTATGGATTGTGACGACATGGAAGATGTTGTCACAATTATGAGTTGCCTGCGAATGTTTTGCGGAAAATTAACACAACTGATGTGAATGAAAGTTTTGCTGAGGCAGGAACTTCAGGAACTGCTGAAGAGCAAGCAAACAGTGATGATGATTTCATTTTTGAAAGTGTATCTTAATTTTTATGCGATATTTTTAAGTAAAATAAGGTATTTTCAGTACATTTTTATTTTCTATTGACAAATATCAAACAATTTTATAAATGTATTATACATGACTTTTTCAATTATTTATGTCTTTATTGAAATGTAAAAAATAAAATGATTCGTAGATTCTTTTGACGTGTGTTCAAAATTCAGAATGGATGTGTACTAAATTCCATTCTGCTAAATCCCACTTTGCTTCAATTTTATGATGATTATAAGTCATTTCAATTGGAATTAAATTGTGTTCCGCACTAATGTCACCTTTTTTGCAATTTCTTTTTAAACTTAAAGAAAAATCTTAATAAATGTGTGTAATAAATTTGAGAAAGTAAAGACGGAAAATTTTCTGTTTTTAGCGCATTATTTAACGCCATTTATTTTGAGTTTAGCTCCTTTCTAGCTCTTTTGAAGGTCGATCTAGCGCGATTTCAAATTTTCAAACGGCAACACTGCCTCCTATATGTTATCATTATATATCGACGACTCTTACAGAGGAGGATATAACAAACAAATTTTCAAGGTTTATGTATTTCCAAAAGTACTACGAAGCTGAAATCTATTTAAAAGGTAGGATTTGTATAAAAACGAAATAGGGATTATACAAATTTTGATTTGTTTGGCTGTTAAAAATTCCTAAAGTTTAAACAAATAGCTAACTGCATAGGTACTACGGGATGAGCTAGGAAGCTGAAATTTTCAAGTTATTTACAGAGTAGTGCATTTTCATAAATAAACATAAATAGAAAATATTCTTTTCATTGAAAATAATGTAATAGGCATTGTTTATGATTCTGAGGATATGTGTTCTACTTAGAAACATCTTTAAAGTTGATTTATTTAGTGTTTAAACCCCTCAAGCATGTATGTGCATGTATACTACCATAGAATTTAAAAAATAATAAAGGGCACTTGCCTCTTTCCACAATCATTGATGGCATATAGTCGGAATGAGTAGCATGTGGAAGGCTGCAGCTTATTAAGAGATGTCTGTTTACCTCGGCTACGGAATACTTCAGTGAATGCTAACTCTGTACATGGTCCAACTTCATCTTCTCCAATAGTTTCTCCACCTAAAATCTGTCTACCTTGGTCCCATTCCAATACATATAGGCTTATATGTGAGCCATTGTCCACAGCAGCATTCCACCTAGAGAAAATTTGTTTATACAGTTAGCTTAACAATGGAAACAACAAACATACTTATACACATTCAATGATAGATAAGTATAAATGCCAAGTCTGATGGGTACTGGGCCAAATGTATGAGCAGCTATGATCAAACAACATTACAACTCCATAAAAAGGAAAATACCACAATCCTTGAGTTGGGAAGTTAATATATTACTCAAATGCAATAGACTAGGGCAGGGATGGCAAACCAATGGCACGCATGCCAAGGGTGCCACACAGAACGATTTTGTTTGGCATGCCACAAAATAGAATAACAAATAAAACATGCTACTTGCTAATACAGCAACATGACAAAAATGACCACAGAAATCTAATAAATGTAGGTATTGAAATGATTCGAAAGAGAGGCTTTGTCTACAAGAGGTACCATCGGTTATAATATGATTTTGGGAGGGAATATCTTTAATAAAAAATATAAAACTGAAATTTTTTTATTGCATAAACTAACAATGTAGTATAATGTTCAGAAGTTCGAATCTAATATTAGGCAGCAAAAACTTTTAAGGACCTTTCTATTTTATTAGTGTGAATTTTTGGATTTTTGACATCCACAAATTCTACGTTATGATTAGATTCATTCGATGTTTCTTGCTGGGTTTTCCTCTCTGCATACAACTATATTAAATTGTTAGTTTGTAATGCTAAATATCCTACACCAAAGAACGAATTTTTAAAAATGGAAACAGAATAGTGGCACATTCTTTTACTACATCGCTATCATCCAATGGAAACAGAATAGTGGCACATTCTTTTACTACATCGCTATCATCCATTTACTCCATGTCTTACTTTGCCTTTTACTCTGCGATGAACCTCATAAAATCGAACAAGAGAAAGACTGACTGATGATGTGAGTGCTGCTTATATAGCATTCATATGCACTAACTACACACTTCCTAAACAAGAACTGTCTCCCGCGGTGAAACAGCAGAATTCTCATTAAAAGGTAAAGTCATTATACCTTTAATTTATTTTTATTACATTTTTATTGATTAATTTTATTACTTGTCAATTTGGTGAATAACTTTAGCTGGTACATGAAGTATTTTTAAAATATCTTTAGTAAGGAACGTTGACCAGAAAAGTAAATCTTATTATCTACGATATTAAGAAATTAACGTAAATACGTCTATTTTTTGCATATACACAGCGATTTTAAGTGAAAAGAAATGGGTAATTTACGACAAAGGAATAAACGTGAACACAATGATTATATTTCTACTATTAGAGTGAGGTATGTTTTAAATAAATGTTGTTTTATTAATTACACTGATTAGAAAATAAATCGGTGAATCAAAAATTTGACATTTCCTTGGCATCGCTACTGGCATACCATTTTTCAGTTATTAGGCATTATACTAAGCCATTAATATTGATCTTTCTTGACATGATAACATAAATCATAAAGAACGCCTATGCCTCTCGTATGCATACATGATGCGTGCATCTTTCCTCTCTTGATATATTATAGAAAGACAAGGTCACATTGGAAATCTGTTGAACTAGAAACATTTGAACTTTCAATGATTACCGATAGGCACATAAAAGCTGAATTCAGAACAACCAATATATAATAGGAAAATAAAAATGCAATGAAAGCTTACAAGAGAGAAGAAAAATAAGTCGCTTAATAAAAAGAAGACGTGCTTACCTCAGCTGTAAATTGGTCCTTCCTCTACTAATGAGTTTGGGGGGCATAGGAGCATCTGGTACGCAAGGAGGGGTGACAAATTGCGTGGGCTCTGAAGGGGGCCCTGCACCTTCCCAAGACCCTAGAGAAGCCTCCATCCCTGCTACAGTTTGCATTAAGTTTTTCCTCCTCCATCTTACTTGGAGTTTGACCCAATACTCCATCCCAGGCCTCAGGTCCTCTACTCTGTGAAATAATTAACAATATGTAGCATGAATAACATCATAAAATATTAATCAGAGGAGAGCTTGCTAAAAAGTACAGAAATATAAGGATACAAGTTAGAATGTTTGATGCTTTACAACTATAAGTTAAAACACAACAGCTCGAAAACTAAAATGAAAGTTTCATCAACTCAAGCAAGCTTGAAACCAGATTGCATGTCTTATTGGCTAAGTCATATACTTTAAAATAAAATAGGCTTGGAAAACTTGATTCATACCTGCAAGAGAGTGAATCTCCACTATAAATGAGCCTATATTTCCCTTCTTTGCCTCTTTCGCTAAGTAGGACTTCGTAGCACAGTTCTGAGCCAGATGGAAGGCCAGTGACACTTCCATCGATGGTAGCATTGGTTTCCCTTCCTGTTGTTGGCTGGGACCAGTGTAATAAAGCACTGCGAGGTTCCAGATGGGATACCTAACAACATAAATTACCTCATGTATAATGAACAAAATTTATAGTATTATTATAGTATAGTATTATAGAACCACAGTTAATTAAAATCTTTTTAAAAATTCTATAGAGTTGGATCTAACTGCATGGAATGGAATTTCTGCCTAATCAACCTTTTGGATTATTATATGATCTAACTGTAATGAGAGTATAATCATGATGCTGCAAATAGCCAAACTAAAATAAACATTCTTATGTTTGTATACATGAGATCAGATATTTTAAATTGGAGACTTGCTTTTCACGATAAGCAATGGAAATATTGAAGACTATTTTTTAGGAGAAAAAATTTAATAATGTACGGAGTAATATCTGTAAGTTGTCAATTGAATTCCATCATAAAGCTCCTTTTCTTGTAACTCAGTGGAAGAGATAGCAACATGACATGGAGAAAAAATTGTCTGACATGCATTTTCATTAAATCACTGAAAAAGGAAATATATATTAAAAGAATGGCATTTATCTTAGGGGAAAATTACCTTCCCTGTCATTTTGCATATATTTCATTTGGTTAACCATAGATTGCTTAAGCTTTCCTTATGAACCTTGTTACCCACTACTGGGTCGCAACCCATACTATGAAAAACACTGATATAATTGATTAAAAAGCTTCGTTAAATGACATATGCTTACCCTTAAAGCTACTTGAATTTTGGCTGACCTACTCAGAAAATCACGATGATTTTTCAAATGCCTATGAAAATTCTCACAAATGAAAATGGATTAATTTTAAGGTAGTACTTACTTGAGGGGGGCGTGTGCTAGAGAGAAGTTCAGATAACAGTTTTCCAGCTTCTCCTTCAACTTCTTCGTCCTGCTGAAGGGTGGTCAGATCATCACCAGATGCTCCTGTCATGCCAACTCCTTCCCGACTCCTCCTCCGAGTTGACATCATTCCATTACCCATATCTAAAGTGCATGTATAATGAGAAATTAAATTAAAGCCACAAAATTCATCAACTACTACAATAACAAAGAAAAATATTTTTATTTCAAGAACAAAAGAGAGCAAGTAGCAGTTCATCATCCGAGGAAAGTCTTCAAAGATAGAAGTCATCAATTTAGCATGTCATGAGAGAAGAATCAAATTAATAAAACAATTCATGGACTAATGGTATTGAGTGACATGGATTAGGATATATCAGACAAGATTATAATGCTTTGTTGTGTCTTAAATACAAGTTACATCATGACTCATTACACCATCTTTCTCATTAAAATATATACATGGTGGTTCAATACTAAAATAACAATTTCGATTTATTAACAAATTTGCGATGAAAGGAATGCTCAATCTTCCGAGCATCATAAATGTACTTTCATCTCATTCAAAATTCATTGTAACTTTTTTGTATCTATGTATGTTTTGTTTACATATTGAACACACTGAGGCCCAGTGTTCCCTCTAATTTTTTCAAGTCCTACACCATTTCGGTTATAAAATGGAAATAATAATAGCCAATAATTATACGACTGCATTGACACCCATAAACCTAAATGAATGACCAAAGTGGTGCAGGCTACCCTTTGCGGGTCATTTATCTAACAAACCCTCCAATAATTTACCCGTTTCCCTCAAAGCAGCTTTTTATCCCTCAAACACACTAGCCACCATACTTAACAATTCCAGAGATAAAATAAATAATTTTTCAAATTGAAGTGTAGTGATTGTAATGCTATCTTTAGTGGCCAAATGGAGAAGTTTTGGCATACGCATTGAAGAACATAAGAGATGCATCAAGAACAAAGATCTTACAACCCACTTCGCAAAACACCTGATTGAAAACAATCATCACAGTGAATTTGTACCCGATATTTTACATGTGTTAACCAAAGGACGGAAATTAGATGCAATAGAACAATTAGAAATTTTTAACTCTTCAAAGTGTGACAATCTAGTGAATGAATATGTTTTTCCCAACATTTCACCTTTGCTCTCCACTACCCTGTCCCTTCCTAAAGCACGTCCCTCCTCCCCCTCCCTCCAGACCTAGCCATTAACTCGGCAATTGGGTGCTTTCCCTTTCCCAGCCCACTATATATGCCCCCATCTCTCTTTCCCTTCCCTCCCTGCATGTCCTCCTTTCTCTCCCCTCACCCTTCACCTATCACTGTGGAACCCATTTTGTACAACTCTCTTGTTGGCTACTGTTTAATTTTAGCTGTATGGTTTTCCCACTCCCCACTCCACTTCACCCTTCCAACGACAGATGATGCTGTATCATGTGCGAAACTGGTCACAAAAATAAAAAAAATTGTGCAAAAGTACTAAGTGTGTATTTAATATGAATAATATTATGGAATGGATTAGTTTTATCCAATGTTCATTCAATTCATTTTGCAAAAACAAATTTGATAGAAACTTCTGTTATATTGCAAGTATTTTGTATTACTTTTTGTGCATACATGGTAACTGAATTTCATTTAACATGTATTTATTATGTGCATTCCTAGCATTACTATCAAGCTTGTTTGGCAACATTTGATACCTTTTCATTGTCATTTATACATTTCTGGCTAACCTTCAAGGATTGATGATGTGCAATATTGAAAATGAAAGGAGAAAAAGAAAAATCAAGACAATTTTTTAGAAACAATAATACGAATATATAATATATATAGTAATGAAGCTCATTATTAGTCCTATTATAGTATTTATTCAATTATATTTGGCATAACTATGGTAATCTGTGTACTGTATTTAATCACGTAATACCTGCATGTGTGTAATGCCCGCACCCCCCGTTTTTAGAGTTAAAAATCTAGAAAAACTGGAATTCATGTAATATCCGCACTTTGAAATTTCAATGTTGATGTTTTACGGCAACATTGGTTGAATAATCTATCTGAAGTCGAGTTTGATGATACAATTACCACAAAATGCAAATATTTAAGATGTGACTTATAAAAATGATTTTTAGTACTTTTTTAAGTTATGTAATCATGAACTCGAAAACCTATTTTGGAGTCTAGCTCCTTAATCTCGAAGAAAGGTTCAATTTTGAGCAGTTGCACATTCTCAAGTTATTTAATTTAAAATGAGAAATTTTCATTAATTTTTTCGAAATCATGCCAACTCGGCCATTTTTCACCTAGAAGAAGAGCAAAATTTTACAGAAATAAACATAAACCATCCATGCTCAAAATAAATCTGTGTCAAATCTGTCATACATCACATAATACCGAAAATAAACCAGTCACTAGACACAATACGACTCGGTTACATAGAAGCATTTCTCACGTTTCTGCGGATAAAATGTATCACTTACAGCTTTCAGAAAGCACAAACGAACAACTCCAACAGCTATTTAGTGACACATTTCCATCGCAAGATTGTGTTCTTGGCTTTTATACAGAATAATAAAAGTATATTATTTTAGGAATGTATAACGTAAAAGGAACCCAAAAAAGTGGTTAGGGTAAAATGTGATTTGAGCATGTAACGAATTACAGGACAATCTAACAGAATGTTTGTATTTAATGAAAAATACATGCAGTTCAGTTGTTTATTTCTCTTACATCACCTTTTCTATGAGAATGAACCCTGTCTGACAGGTCTATTTACAAAGAATATTTATGTGATTTAGGTTTACTACTGACAGCTGGCAAAGAATTTAAAAAATACCTAATAAACATATTGCTTATTATATTATTCAATGCATTTTTTAAAAATATCTTGGTTATAATCGAGGAAAAAAAATGCACAGTATATCGCATCTACTGAAAAAAAAAACGCCTTCTCACACCAGGCACGAAATATTGTGTAGGCGTTTCGCAGGTGGCCTACCATCAACAGATGAATGGACAAATCTCGTGTAATGTCCGCACCTCCCTTTTTTGATGGGAAGTTTTGGGGAAAAAACATGGGTATTACACGAGTAAATATGGTAATATTTGTCTTCCAGGTAATGAAGTTTAATTTTCTGATTTTACATTTTTCTCGATTCTACAGTTTGTAAATCGGTTCCTTCAAAAACAAAATTTCATTATATATATAATGGTTTTTGTTGAAACAATTTGGCATGTCTGTGAACCACTATTTGCACATTTCATTCATTATTCTATAGCCATAAGATCAATATATTCACCTTTTAACTATTTGTTTGAGTTTCTATGATTAATGTGGGTATCATGTACCACCAGTGGTATGTACACCGTGAATGTGTTAAGCATTTGGATGCTGAGTATTAACTTATATAATTTTGTGGTTATTTCAGTACCAAGACAGCATTCTGTAGCCAATATTCTACTTCAATTGCTGCATCACTTTTAGACCACACTAATATGAAAAATTTTCTCAGAAAATTTCTTCTTAAGCATGGGCAATAATTGCATCAGGATGGATATAAAGAATAAAATGTCATTCCGCTGCTATAAAATATATCATACCCCTTCTCGTGAGTAAATGGTGTTGAGGACTCAGCCTCTCACCAGGAATTTCACCCCTCATGCCATGTTGGTGCTTCTGCTCCAGTTTCCGTTTCAGCTTCACATACTGCCTGTGCGTGCGCTCATCGCGGTGTGCCATGGGAACCTGCTGCTGTTGCTGCTGGTGCCCAGGTGGTGAGGAAGAGGTTGAGGCAGAAGAGGAGGCTGATGAAGGAGGTGTGGATGCAGATGGAGAAGAAGATTGAGCAATCCCATGAGGGGGAGGTGAGGCTCCTGAAAAAATAAAGAGAACACTTTACGTTAGTACTTGCAAAAAGTTGTGGAGGCATAAAAGAAAGATAACCTTTGAAAGGAATTTGAAGGAGGTTGTTATCAAGGTGTGAATTTTAACTTGCACATCACAAATATGCAACAATGACATCTATTTCTATATACTGTAGTCACAATGCAGAGGTTAGGTTCCTGACTTAACTTGCTGTTCATAAAATGATGGTTGGTGAGGGTCAGGGCTTGTGACAAATTATGGTTTAGGGGGAGTGATCCCTGTGAGACATCTAAAGTCCCATAATGCCACTTCAAGGTTAAAAATAAATATGCTATACTTTTTAAAAAATGTTTATTTTATAAAAGCACAAAAGAAACGCATTCAAAATAAAAAGTACTGTATAGGAATAATATAATAGCAAAGCATCGGCCTGGCTTTACACTTCAAAGAATGCTGATAAAAATCTTGAGGCTCCATTCAGGGCTGGCCATCTACCTAAGGGATGGGAATTTCCACCTGGGGGCCCCCCTCATGAAAAAATATGGGCCTCCCTGCCGTGCGAGGGTTGCAGGGGTGTCCACTATGCCACTGCTAACAACGCTTGTAATATAAAAATTTCATCCAAAAGATCCATATTAACGTCATTATTATAAAAATTTACGAAATCCAATGTTTTTTAAATCATCTTTTTCCATTGTTTTGATATCAGAGATACACTTAAAATTACCGTATTTTTCCGAATATAGTCCCCTCCTTTTTGGCCAAAATATATAAGTAAGAAAAGTAAGGGGAGGGACGATATTCACGCCCAAAAAATTAGCAAACGAAAATAACACCACTGGCAGTAAGTATTCAAATAGCCATTGTCAACGGAATTTGAATGATACGAATGGATTTTAAATTACATTCATAAATCAAAATTTTCGAATTTAGTCTAGTAACACTTGATACATATTAAAATTATGCCTGCAACTAGAACACGCAAAACGTGATGTCACCGTTTCATTGTAAATTGATAGCTGTAACTAAATTACTCGTACATATTAAAACTTGTTCTTTAGTACATTACAAGATGAACCAAACAGAACTTATAATGCCTACTTTACATTTAATCATCTATTTGTTACTTATATTGGCTTTAATAGCTTTAAAGTCATCACAGATATGTAGCTCTTTGTGTTCCCAAATTTCAAAATTTAGTGGAATGTTAAATTGACCAAGCGTATTTGTGTGGCAAAAACAATGCGTGTATGTATTAGAATATACTGAATCCGAGTCCAACAATAGTTGTTGCTACGACAACACTCGTAATGAGTGATAAAAACTGCAAAATCACCAGTATTTACACGAGTGCCTGTGCTTAATAAATTCACCTCAGATCATCTGATATGCAACTTCCAATGACAAACGACTCTTCCAATTAAATCTAATTTGAGGTGCACATTTGAGAAATTTTGTACCGAATGTGTCTAAGTCGCATCTTCGAGTGGAAGACTGAGACTTCCAAATGGCAGCCGATATATGGCAGTGGTTCTCAACCAGTGTGCCGCAGCACTCTGGTGTGCTGCGAACATTTCCCAAGTGTACTGCGAGACTTTAAAGAGAAGATTGCAAATCTGTGCATCTTCCACCAATTATATCCACAGTCTTAACAAAGAAACTAACACTAAGTATTAAGACTAGTTGAATCCAGTCCAAAAGTATCACTGCTTTGGAAGGCAGGTAAACAATAGGCCTGGCAACAACTTTGTCATCAATGTCATAGTAACCAAATGCCTAGTGCATGAGTCATAGATAACTGATTGGTTTTCGCTGCTCTCTATGTCTCTATGATGATGTAGCATGCTCTGCCTGTGATGACCTTCCTGGCTGTCTATGACTCTGGCGCATTCCTTTATCAAATCAGTACTAGCCTTGCTTCGTGGCTGGCTTATACTACAATCTGGTGTCTGTGAATGTATGTTTTGTGAGTTTATTCTGTATAAAATAATTTAAGTGTTTTGTGCAATACCATTGTTATGAAGCTGTGTGATATTTGTGGTTTCATTCAATTATCATTGCTAAAAGTTGTAAAAGTTGCACCTCTAAAAATGGATCGATTACAAGAAAATGTAATGGTGAAAAATATGAAGAACAATAAGGAAAACCCAGTATGAGCAGGACCAAGCCAAGTAAGATTTTTATGGTTTCTCGCAAGTATATGGACAGTTATTTGAGTCTGAGCTTTTCTTGGTGTGGAGATAAAGACTGTCCTGTTCCGATGTGTGTTGTGTGTGTTGAGAAACTATCGAATGAAGCCATGGTTCCCAGCTAATTGAAGCGATATTTCACCAAAAAACATGCACACCATGAAGGAAAAGATTTGAACTATTTCAAAAGGTTGATGTAACTGCATTCTATATAAGCGAGTTACTTCGAAAAAATGTTCAAGTGATAGAGTTCAAGTTGCTTCTTATCAGGTAGGAAATCATAGCTCAAAAAATGAAGCCCTACACTATAGCTGATGCACATATTTTGCCTGCGTGCCATGCAATAGATAGGACAATACTCGGTGATAAAGCGGAACAAGAAATTGACAAAATTCTGCTGGGATCTGTCAAAGACTTTGTCTCACTTGTAAAACAAAAGAATCCAACTACAATAACTACCCATTGTTTTTTGCATAAGGAAGCTGTTGTTGGAAAGACAGGAATTGACCTGAAGTCCATATTACACCAAGTTGTCAGAATATTTAATTTTGTGAAATCAAGACCTCTTAAAGACCCACCTCTTCAAACAGCTTTGTAATGTTATGGATTCGCAGTATGAATGTTTAGTTTTACACACAGAAATAAGATGTCTGCCAAGGGGAAGAGTGTTGGCTCGTGTATGTGAACTTAAAGAAGAGATGTTACTATTTTTTGAAACAGAGAGAAACAGTGATTACTGTGAATATCTTAGCTGTGAACTTTGGTGTGCCAAATTAGCATATTTGGCAGAAATATTTAGGTATTTGAATAGTGTGAACACCAACATGCAAGGGCAGAATGAAAACATCCTGACTTCTATGGATAAGCTAATGGCACTGCAGAGAAAAATAGTCATCTGGAAAAAGAGAGAGGTAGAGAAGGTAATCTTGAAATGTTTCCTCTGATTCCAAAAACCCATACGAAAGAAATTGTTGCTCTCGTGGTGGAGCATTTAGCAACTCTACAGCACAATATCAAGCGTTACTTTCCATCCTTGACTACAGAGAAATACGACCCATTCATACCAGTGACAACTGACTTATGTGTTTTTACTCTGTTCGAAGAAGAAGAAGTTAGCTTCCCTTTCAACGGATCGCACTCTGAAAATCAAGTACGCTGAATTGTCTCTGGATATGTTCTGGATTTCTGTTAGAGAAGAATATTCAGAAATTACAAAAAAAGATTTGGCAGTTTGATGCAGTTTTCTACATACTGTGAGAGTTGGGGTTTTCGACACTTATAAACATTAAATTAAGAAAAAGGGTACGGCTCAACTGTGTTGAAGATGAAATGAGTGTGTGCTTATCAGTGAAATCATTAGAAAACACCAAGCTCATGTGTCACATTAGGTAAGATTTTAAAATAGATTTTTTAACAAAACTTCATCATTTGTTGTTTTACTATATCATAATTTAATTTGGTTGATTACATATACGACATAATATAAAAAAATATATGTACTTTTATGATAAATCCAAGTTCTTTATTCTAATCTAATTCCAGTGTGCCGTGAAAAAAGTGAATAAACAACAAAGTGTGCCGTGAGCACAAAATGGTTGAGAACCACTGATATATGGGTATGTTTCATTTTCATGTCCAAACAAATGTACCAAATGGTCATAAATTTGGAATAATAATAAATCGACTTTATTTAAGGGCGATATTTAGACTATCTGGTCCATTCTTACATATAACCCTGTACATACTACGAACACAGACGACCATGCCCTCGGCGGGATTCGAACCCGCGACCTTGGTCTCCTCTGTCAGATACTCAAACCACTCGTCTACCAAGGCCGGCAGTGTAAGAAGACATACGCTATGTTTAGTTGACCTATGAGATCATTCAAAGACACAGGAGGCTGTTTTATGCTATAAATTGCCGTTTCTGCTCTTTAGGTGAGATGCAAGTGATTTTATAACTCAACAATTGTAGGACTTAAAAACAATAGGAAGTTCTCATTTTAACTTCAATAAAGAGTACTGCATGGTGACCAGGTTTTTAAAGCAAATCTGCTTGACCTTTGACCTTATAATTTACCCTTTTCAAATACATATAAAATGTCATTTTTTCTTACAATATTTATTTATATTTCTTATGTTTTACGTTTTGTAGTAAATTCATAATTTTAAAGAATAAACAGAAGAATAAAAATAGAATATTTTTTATTATTCATAGTTGGACTTAAACCTGAGTAATGCTGGGTACTTCTGCTAGCCTTAAATAAAAATTAGCCCCCAATATTCCAAATTTATCACCAATTACTCAAATCAAAATTTTTTAAAACTACTTCTTGAATGAATTGCTTATAGAGGTAGTTTATTTCAGTAACTTACCTGAGGATGCAGGAGGTGAAGTGTGTGGACCAGCTGCCATTGCTAGGCCATAGTGAGGTGCATGGGGAGGAGGATAGCCATGTGGAGGAGGCAGGCCTTGATAGTAAGTCTGAGCCGGAGGTCCCTGCCCAGAGCCACTTCCAGGACCCTGAGAAATAGAAATTTAATATTTCAGAAACAGAATAATTGTTGGTAGCTCAATAAATTTGGCTCAGATTATTAAAGGTAAGTACTCCTTTAATCAGAAACAGAAGTTTAGCATGATAATCAAACTTTAACGCTATCTTATCCCCTAAAATAAAAACTTAAAAATAAATAAATGAAGACTTCCGGGTAACCGACCTGGTTGACTGAGCAGTATCCAATATCACATTCAGTCTATGCAAAATAAATCATCCATCAGTTTTTTCGATGTTGGCGGGGAAAAGCAAGCAAGAAATCTGTTAGGATTTTACAGTTCGCAATCTCGAGATGGCAATGAATTTTCGAATAATGTCAAAGGTAAGATAAAATCAACTGCAGGCATGTATTTCCTGAAGCTTTTTCCAAGTAAAAGGACACAAACATATGCCTATCAAACAACTTAGAAACTACCGACTTCGAAGGCGAGTTACGAAGCCTTTCAAACCGGCGAGTAACGCTGTATCTGCGACATACGTGGCTGATGACGTTCCATGCGATCAAGTTTCCTCGACGTGGCGTCACGTCACTGAAAAAGTCGCCGACTGATACACTACACGTATATGAGAAGCGCATTCGTTTCAAGACGCGACAAATTGCATGGTAAGGCCGACTCGAGAGCTGCGTTGTTTAATATTCCACGCCCTATGCGTCGAATCGTGGAAAAACACAGCAATGGCTTTGTGCTGCTTATCTTCCCCTGACCTTCGCTTCGGCTCTCCATGATAGTTGAGCGACTAACCGCATTGTTTTGGAGTAGCTTAGTGTTAACTTAAACGGTTGTGAATTCAAAAGCTGTTTTCGAGTGCACCGCCGAAAAATTTGGCGAATGCAAGGCAACAAGCTCTCACCTTTTGGGTTTGGAAGAAAGCAAAGCTGACACTTAATAATCTGGGAAATGAGGTCGTTGGTTTGAAACGTGAATCCAGCAGAAGAAAGAACATTACGAGCACCGTAAATTTGAATAACAGAAGTTTAAAACGCATATATAAGGAACACGGCTGTTAACCTACATCATTAAAGAGGTAAAACTTTCCTTTCTAACCCTTCGATCAGGCAACAATTCCACATCCAAAATAAAATCAACTCATTTCAGCAAAAGAAATTCCGGCATTTGCAACATTCTCTTCGATAAAAATATATTATTACTAATTGTTGCCACAGCTCGTGCAGGAGTTTGGCCTGCAAAACGAGTCCTCACGACATATTATTTTCTTTTTGAGAGTTGAAAATCAGGAAAGACAAGATCTCGGGGGCCTTGAAAGAGTGAATACATTGCGCTTGAAATGTCTAGCTATACCATAATTCCTGGAATCAAAAGGTCATCTGTCGTACTTGGACAAGGGCAGAAAAACTCAACGGGATATCCTATCTCTTTCGCAATACATAAAAGTTACTTTTTGAACAAAAAGAAAACTTCCCATGCCATGGAATTTAGGAACGAAACCACTTCCTCTATATGCTTATTAATTAAAGAAGATTGGATCCTGAAGGAGTGATGACTTTATGCATTTTCAATGTAATCTGATTATACCAAATAATGCAGGTTAAACTTAAGATTTAAGAACTACACTTCAATAATATCTAGACGATAATTTTTACGATAAATCACTTTGTAGAGAATAATATGCCGTAAATCTATATTTCAAATATTAACAATAAAATTCTATGGACTCAAATGGTATATTATTAGAGATGAAATCTGACAAGTATAAAAAATCAAGATATATCTTAATCCCAATGTCAAAGTTGAATGTGGAAAAGTCTCAACTGATGTATTTAGTACACAAAAATAAATTTTGTAATAACATATCCACTGACATAGGGGGAAAATTAATCCCTCAGGTCCAAAGCATAAAATTCTTGAGTATTTCAATCGACACTCATATTTCATGGGATGTACACACTAGTAATCTGAGTAGCAAGCTCAGTTCTATCTGCTACTTTATTAGGAGTATTAAATATAGTGTATCTTTAGATGTTTTGATTATTTTATATTATGGTGAATTTTACTCGCATCTTTTGTTTAGTATTCTTTTTTGGGGCTCTTCCCCACACGCTGATGTTATTTTTTAAATTCAAAAGAGGGCAATTCGCCTTATTGCAAATGAGAGACATGACGCGCCATGTCGCCCCGTTTAAAAAGCTTAATATTTTACCAGTGCCATGTTTATATATATTTGTAATGTTACTTTATGCTAAGACAAATTTATCCCTATATAAAAAACTCGAATGTTCAACATCATAGTACGAGGTAACTTAATGCCCTTCACAGAAACTTTGTACACACAAGAGCAGCTGTCTTGGGCCCCAAGTCAATGGGGCTTCTCTTGTTTAACAAATTACCTGGTGACTTAAAAGCTATCCAAGGAATTTCCACATTTCGTATAAAATTAAGGACTTTCTTACAGAGCAAACTGTTTTATTCCGTTAATGAATATTTCAATTTTACTACATGACAATAAGTTTTGTGTAATATATACATGACTTGTCCTATATCGATGTAATACTCGATCATTGGATTAATAAATTTATTATTATTATTATTACTTGTATCACCTCAATAAGGAATTCCAGAAAATATTCACTTAACAGAATAACATCAAACAGGCATCTAGCTTCTACCAAATTAATTAATTTTATATTAATTATGTTTGTTTATACAACAGGCGAATACAATTCTAAATTTGGATTCAATTAATTCCTTCATGCTAACATTATTTCCCAATAGTATCATTTAATTCATAATAATATCCGCAACACGTCATATTTTCTTATACTACGAAATTAAATCCATATTATTTGTAACACAGAATGACAGGCAAAATTTTCTATACATTCAGAAATTAATTTTGTCAACTTGGCATGTGCACTAGTCTTTGGCCAGCCACGCCATTCACATGTAAATAAACAAATGTTACAGGTTTATAACGCAGCATTCAAAAGGTTAAAACCGGCCTTTTAACATTAGTACCTGGATATGTCATCCACTCATATCCGTCCACGAGATAAGACTTTACCAGTAGGAAATAATACTCTTAATTAATATGTTACAAATACCAGGATTTTCAAATTCGAGAAAGTCTTTTATAAAATACTAAACGATAACAATGTTATATATCTTAACTTACTGTTACAATTTCTAACTCGTGTTGCTTCATAGACGACCAATACAAACGTTCGATTTTTTCTATGACAAATGAAATTCGAAATTCATCTTTGCCGCTTTTAATTTAAGTGCTTTGAATTTCATTTTTTTATAATGAAACAATAGATGATCAAATTAGTTTGCTTAGCAAAAATTATCTTCACATATGTTCACAAGTAAACTTGGATTGTTCTAATGCCTTCATTACAAACTAATACAAATAATAAGGGAGATAAAAATGGTAACTTACGTGTCAAAACATTCCTCTACTAATCCGTAAGCAATCTTAAGTTCATATAACAATGAAGTAAGGCTCTGCATGGCTATGTATAAACAGTATGAACCTACCATCGGATGTCAAATTTAGAAACGTTCCAAAATTTTATTGATATTTCAACGGAAATACACGTTTTGAGGTCCTCTGAACAAGTTTTGACCATTTTGTCTGTGATGTCTGTTGTATGTGGCAGCTTTTTTGTGGGTGCTCTAACTCAAAAACTATTAATCAAATCAATGTGAAATTTTAAATTTAACATTTTTATGACGGTCACAAGAACTGATTAGCTTTTGGCAAAGATCGGTCAACCGGACGTGGGTGCTTACTCTTGTCACTTATCCGTTATTTTAAAATATTTGCTTTAATAGTTGATATATGTAAAAATGTATTTGAATAAAAGTTGTAGGAAATTTAATTTTCTACAATTTTTGTTAGAAACATTTTCCCATATAATGTATTGTTTAAGAAATATCTTATACTTGTAGCTGCCACCACCACGCCACCTGCCGACGACTATTGTTAACAATTGACGCTTACAATTAATTACGTCTTAGTAACGCTCCTTTTTCTTTTCTTAATTGTTGGAGCTTTGTGGCTATATCCAATACCAGAAGGCTATTGTTTGAGTTTATTTCTGTTCTTTTTCAAGTCTAAAATTTTCTCGCAGTTTTTCAATATTTGGAATTTTTAGAAATACTACAGGTATGGAGAAATTCATGTGGTGGCCACATCAGATTTTTATTTGCAGATAAATATACGTATGAGAATCTAAAATTTACATTATGACCTCTAACCAAATAAAACGAAGATTTTGAGACGGTTCCTCGACAATTTAAACCACTCACGGCAAATAAACACCATAAACGATTTTCCAAACTTTTCTTTGAAGAGAAAAATGAGAATTTGATTCGTAATGCCTTAACAGTTTAATCACACCGATAAATGTAACTTTCCCACACATAAGAATAAACTGTCGCCGACTCAGATGATGTCAAGGTTAAACAATCTATGTGTATTAATATATATCAGTCATTAAATAAGACATGGTATTAGATGAACAATCATTCATCTGTGACCTTAACTGCTGTGGAAGCCTTATGTATGCAATAGATCTCTTTGCCGTTTTTCATCCTTGCTGAGTAGGAGGTCAGTATAACTTCCAGTTCCCCATTCCTGGCCCGAATATTATAGCCAGGAAAAAATAACCGACTTCTTTCTTATAAATATCCCTTAATAAAAAGACCGCGAAGTGCGGATATTATTATTTCAAGTTTTCACACCTATAAAATGCCAAGGAATAATTCTAAAACAAGTCCTTAAAATGTAAAGCCCATCTAAACTTAGAGAAACGCCTATAGAGAAATATGTTCAACTAAACCTACGGAACAATATGGTTTGCAGGCATATATGAAGAGGTATCAACTTCGAAACAAAAGATTTGTAATTAAATGTTATTCTTATCCTCGGTGTGCGGGTCTAGGTCCGCGGTTCCCAAACATTTTGTATACGCGGCACCCATTCAAAGATAAACCAAATTTCGCGCCACCCCTATATTGAAAGCACGGTTTTTATACTTTTACATATTACCTATACAATATTTGGATACTCTATTTGTTGTAATAGCTCAGAATCAATTTATAAGAGAAACATTATTGCCCTTATTACCTATCAATACATCCAAATCGTCGATTTATTTACTTGACAGTTTTTCGTGGCATCCCTAAAAATCAGCTGCGGAACCCAGTTTGGGAATAATTTGGCAATCAATGAAGTAATCTCGAAAGCAGTGTATTCATCAAACCATCATCATAAAGAGAAACGTCTTGTATTCATCAAACCATCATCATAAAGAGAAACGTCTTGTATTCATATTCCTCGAACAATCAGCGAGATGAATCGATTTACAATGCCCTTAAACGATACAATCAAGTTCAGTGTGTTCAACGAATTCTAAAAAACTGAGTTGATAACCATCCAAGATCAAGAACTATTTGTACGATTTTATAAAAAACATGAACCCACAAGTAAAGTTCTTTGGGTTATTACAGTATTTGGAGCAAGAAGGTACAAGTAATATCTTTATCTGATATGATTCAATACAGCATTAAACATTCGAAAGTTCCCAGCATCGCTCGGTTTGTAGTGAAGTTTATGGATCGACTCAGTAACTCGGAACACAAAATATTGAGATACCGCAATAAAGTAAAAAGTCGAGCACAAAATTTCAAAATCGTTTCTGGCTAAGTGCTAAGTTATGCCTTTAGAAAAAGTGCGAATGATACATTTAAAAAAAAAACAAAGTGGATTTTCGCGGAATCGCCCTTAAAACGGTAAATTGCTACGAGCACAATTTCGAATTTTATTACAGCCCTGAAGTTCTGCTTTGACAAGATAAATAATTCAAGCGAAAAGTTGTGAAACCGATTTTCTCAATCTTATGAGCAGACCGTCTGGGGCATGTTCACACGATGAATAAGTCACAAAAATTTTACTGTTTTTTGCCATAGTCAGATGAATCAGATGATATCGGTCATCTCACAGCTGTTACTTTGTGGCACCATGAAGTCAATCAATATATCTGCTAAAGAAGATCTATGACGATATCTACTGACAAATGAAAACGACGAAGCGCTGAAGAAAAACACAGTTATGAGTCTACAAACTTTTTGCCATAATTTACACTCCATTTTCTTCATAAATTTGCTAATTTTCTTTTCGTTTTACGTATAGCCATAGCCTTATAATTCGAACTTCGAGAGAAGGCAACAACATTGAAGCCATAGAACAGTGGTTCTTAAACTTTCAATTGTCGCGGTCCCCTTTGTATTGAAAATAAGAAACTTGACTACAAATTTCTAAATTTTATATAACCACTAATAATTTTTATAACATCGAATTTCCTGAAATCGCTCGATAAAAATTTATTATTCGTGAAATTTTTATATTTTGGCATTTCACCTCACATCCAAAATAATTTTGCAGCTCCAGGGAGGGCTGCGGCTCCCAGTTTGAGAAACACTGCCATAGAAAATTCGACTCGTAGGATTATAAACAACTAAGAAATAATACTGAGAAAAAATATCTTGCGTTACACTGAAAATCTTGCCTTTGTATCTTACGTAGGATTTCAAAGTCATTTTACAACTACGCCTAATTTTCTTGGAGTTCTGTTGCCTCGGCATCAATTTTCTCAGCGTGCCTAGGATAGAGAATTTTTGCGAGAGAGTTTGCTTCCCTTTCCTAAGGTCGCTAGTTCGAATCCAACCGTGTGAATGGATATATACGATATCCTTCGATACTTTTATTACGACCATCATAAAAACGCATTAATTGCTGTTTACAAGCTCTTAGCGAACAAGTAAAATCAGAATAACGCCAAAATAAAGATAATCCGAGGCTCGAGAATGGTGGATTACTTTAAACCTATTTTTTATAGGAGGGAAACCATGTCTCCGTTGTCATAAAAATAATTAACCATCCAGTTCAGATTACGACTTGCGCGTCAAATTAACAATGTAGGTAACTCCTTCGAGAGTTTTATGGCTGTTTTCTCGTCAACGATAAATTTGTCCATCTTAGACCGTCATTAAGCCGCCATATAAACATCACCTCCACGAGATCACAAAAAAATACGACGGAAAACAATATGCTCACATCTTCCGCGGTAACGTTGCCAAAACGCTTGTAGAACAGAACCTTCGTTTAAAGGGAACAGATGCCGACTAAAAACCTTCACATAACCCTGAAGCAGCCAAAGGCAGAGTTCCAGGTCTGCCTCTCTCTCTCGTTCCACGAGAAGACTAAATTTTAGCTAGGCATAGACAAGGCGCATAAAAACATGCGATGGGCACTAAAGGATCAGGTTGCTGTCTTTGGCGCTCCCCGCAATTCTGACAATGGTCGATTTACCGTTTACAAAGGTATGAGGGGAAAAACTGTTATCCTTGCAAGTTTCAAAGCCGCTTTACATATTTTGCACTAAAGGTCATCGTGGTTTTGAGCCAGTGCTTGCAAACATGACGGAAATTAATTTCTTTAGCAACGTTATGGAAATAGACGATCTTACGGACGCTAGAAAACTAAATGAAACAATAGACAAGTGATAGTAAGAAAAAGTTTGATCCAAGAATAAGCACTTCAATCTTTAAAAAAATGAAAAAGTAGGTTCTTATCCTTGGGTATCTCCGGTAGTCATAACATGGTAATGAAAAATCAGACTGAATTTTTACTTTCTCCATATACGTAGTATAGGGGAAAGTGTTGTTTTCATGAAA
Organism: Tanypteryx hageni; assembly: GCA_028673005.1. Classification (NCBI taxonomy): domain Eukaryota; kingdom Metazoa; phylum Arthropoda; class Insecta; order Odonata; family Petaluridae; genus Tanypteryx; species Tanypteryx hageni. Next base: position 50,111,415 of record CM054114.1, on the reverse strand, counting down.
AAATCGACTTCGAGATTTCAACGGAAATACATGTTTTAAGGTCCCCTGAACACGTTTTGACCATTTTCTCGATGATGTCTGAGTGCGTGATAGCTTTTTTTGTTGGTACTCTAACTCCAAAACTATTAATCAGGTCAACGCGAAATTTTATATTTAACATTTTTATAAAAGTCAGAAAAACTGATTAGTTTTTGGTAAAAACCGGTTAACCGGAAGTGGGTTTACTCTTGTCACTTATCCGTTATTTTAAAATATTTTCTTTAATAGTTGATATATGTAAAAATGTACTGGAATAAAAGTTGTAGGAATTTTAATGTTCTACAATCTTTGTTTGAAACATTTTCCCATGTAATGCATTGTTTAGAGATATCTTTTTCTTTTAGCTGCCACCACCACGCCACCTGCCGACGACTATTGTTAACAATTGACGCTTACAATTAATTACGTCTTAGTAACGCTCCTTTTTATTTTCTTAATTGTTGGAGCTTTGTGGCTATATCCAATATCAGGAGGCTATGGTTTGAGTTTATTTCTGTTCTTTGTCAAGTCTAAAAATTTCTCGCAGTTTCTTAAAATATTTATCACTATGTAACTTATTCGGAAATTTTAGAAATATTACAGATATGGAGAAAGCATGTGGCGGCCACATCAGATTTTTTTACTTTCTCCATACGTAATAAAGGGGAAAGTATTGTTTTCATGAAAAAATCGACTTCGAGATTTCAACGGAAATACACGTTTTGAGATCCCTTGAACACGTCTTGACCATTTTCTCGATGATGTCTGTGTGTGTTCCTTAAAATAGTCATTATCATTTAACCTATTTGGAATTTTTAGAAATATACAAGTATGGAGAAAGTCATGTGGTGCCCACATCAGATTTTTTTATCGAAGAGCTTGTTATTGAATTTGCTTTTTAGCCATAGGATTATCCTGATAATTTTCTAGCGAATTAAACGTTTGATCGGTTAATTTTGCAAAATTATATCGTAAAGCCGATTGGATAGTCATTGATAATTCTCTCCGGGTGAGATACTATCTTGATTCCTTATCACTGCTGAAATTCCGTCCTTTTCCTCCCGTTCCGCCACCGAGTCGCTTCCGATTCATATTTCACGAAGTGACGTCAAAAGAAAAACTAACACCGAGCGAACTAGAAAAGTACCGCCCATCAGACCCAGTTAAAAACCATAAACTTCCTCCTCGTTCGCCGTGTGACGACACTTCATAAAAAGCTTTTCAAACTCTGGGAATGAAAACAAAAAACCGCGTCACGAGTCATAATCACCGCTTATCTCAACCTTAAAAAAAGAACGTCTCGTTTTTAGAAGGACGCAGCTTTTTTTTTAAGTGGACGTGTATGTCTTTCGGGAAAGCTTTCCCTCGTCTCCGCCGTTCCTTTGGCCCGCTTTGACTCTACCCGGGCGACTAAAAGTTTAGCTCCGCTGCTTAACACTACTGACACAAATAGTAACAGGGAGGAGTGGGTTTTGAGGGGAAGGTGCACTTGTCTCGCCCCGGCCACAAAATCCTTCTCCTGAAGCCAAAAGATTCCCACGCCGCCGATAACAAAACAGTCGGCTCATTTTCCGCGACGATGCCATCGACTGCCAACGTAGCATATGGTCGAATGGAGGCAGACTCGCCCCACCCACGCCCTCTTCACGGTTAATAACCTCGTCGGCACGCCTTAAACCGGAACGATGAATATTCATAAATGTACGCGTATGAGTAATTTTAGACTATCTTTTAAAAAAAGTCAGATTAAACGCGAAAGCGCGGATGTATGCGACGATAAAATTAATGAAAGCGCAGGAAACTCGTAGGAATGCCGGAAAGAAACTTGTTAATCTTTTCCGCAAATGTTATGAGAAAAATTGGGTCATCCTTACATAAAAATTATAGTATAGATACATAGGTTATTAACATTTGATGAATAGTGCAATGACAATATTTTTGTTGCTCAGCACTCGCAATATGCAACAGTGGATACCTGCAACAACCAAAAACGTTTGGAATAACGTTTGTTAGACAAAATTCAAACTTTTAATTACAATTTGATCCGAGTTATTAGTTTGGTGATTGATGTCACCGTTATAAAGTTTGAAACGTCTTGGTTTTCCGCCGTTTTCGAAGAGGTGTATGTGTCACTAAACTGTTCGATTATGTAACATTAAATATGTACTAAATTCTGTCAAATATGCTAAAATAAACTAGGGAAATTAACAGTTTCATTTCTCGTTGAGATTGGCATTACCTTAATAAAACACTTCCTTGTATTTTCAGAAGTGGTATACGAACTTGTCGCATAACACATTGAAGGCTGGAAACTCCTTCACATTCCACTCGTTGGATTTTCGAGTTACTTACGGAAAGCCAACTCAAAATTCAATTTCTCCGAAAGTATGCAGTTTGTTTCATATGGATCATTCTAAAAAGTACGTTTCGATTAACGTTATTATGTATATGCGAGTAGCATATTAAACAACGTGATACTCGGCTATTCCAATGGATGGCGTGCGGCACACACTACTACAAGAGTGACCTTCCGTTTACGTTCTCGAATCAGAGCTCGCGAAAATAAAACTCATTAACAAGTAATAATATAAAAATGAATTTTATAAAAAACTTTTATATAGATAATGCCTTTACTAGCATTGACATAATTTTATTTACAATAACTTAGGTTACATAATTTACAATATTTATAAATTAACTTGTCCGAAGCACTTATATATTCATACTTAGTTCAGTTAAACCTTACTACCGGTGGTCACTGGTGTATATTCACGAAATATTTCTTGTTTTTATATAATCCAATGAAATGTACGTAATTTGGCTAAATCAACAGCAATGGGGACGTTCTCATAAAAAAAAACCTAAAACATTTGTGTTCCAAAGAAATCTGTGCATAAAATCGACGTGTATTTGAAAACTGACGATAAGAAAATGAATTTTCATTCTTTTAGGCATTATTTAGTCCAAGTCCCAAGGCTGTACGATCATTTTCTGTAATTTAAAGTTCAAATCAAAAATACACCGCACTAATTCCCACGTTATTCAAATTGAGGAATTAAACGGTCCTGAGATCGAACTCGGGACGTTATATTACAAAGTGATTACCCATTAAAGCCTCTTTAGGTGTTTCTGTTTGTCTATTTAAAACTGAAAGAATGGTGAAAATAGATTCAGCCGTTTCAGAGTTATTCGACATTCTTTGGGATTTGAAAACGTTTATTTACCTGTGTGTATACACACACACAGGGTGTCCGGCGACTTTATCTCATAACTTCGGGATCTTATTCCGTAAGTGATTTTGAGTAAAAAATGTCATATGAACATGGGTCCGATTATCATTTGTTACAGAGCTACGGGCAATTGAAATTATCTCGTACTTTGATTTGTACAATGTATACGAATGATTATTTAAACAATGCATTTTTTCAGCCATTAAATTATACAAATCAAAGTACGAGATAATTTCAATTGCCCGTAGCTCTGTAACAAATGAGAATCGGACGAATGTTCCTATGACATTTTTACTCAAAATCACTTAAGGAATAAGATCCCGAATTTATGACATAAAGTCGCCGGCCACCCTGTGTGTGTGTGTGTCTAATATAATATAATATTTATCAATCACGCCCTCGTGAATGTAAAAAAGCTCTCCAATTAAGACCATAGTTAAAATCCGACATTTAGTAAACAGGTTAATCAACGCCGCATAATTAACCGAGATCCGCCCGCGATTTCTCACTACCGGATCGTGGGAATGAAACACGGGCATAACGACACGCAGACGCGAGTCTTTTTTTTATTTTGGAGAGCTCCGTCCTTCGAGCCATCGTAACCACTCACGCAAGTACGGAGTGGAGAGCTTTATGCCAAGGCGCGCCTTCGTATGAAAATCGCTTAAGGACGCCCGTGAAGCTTTTAATAGGCCAATGAGGTATGTGGGGCGTGAGACAGAGATAGAGAGGATGAGATATGCGGAGGAATTCCGCAAAACGGTCTCCCTCCCACACTGACGACATTCCCCGCTAAGAAAAATCTAGTAGGCGCGTGAGGAGGAGTCGGGGGCGGAAAGAGAGGAGGAGTCGGGGGCGGAAAGAGGGGAGGGGCGGGGGCGGAAAGAGGGGAGGGGCGGGGGCGGAAAGAGAGGAGGGGCGGGGGCAGAAAGAGGGGAGGGTGGTGGGGATTGGTGTCCCTGGAAAAGCACTCACGTAGTGGGTGGCGAGGGGCAGGAGGGCAGCGGCCGCATGCGTGGGCGACAGGATGACGTGGCGCAGGGTTCCGCTTTCGTCCACTATTTGCTGCACCACGTGTCCGGGAGGCACCCGGACGGGCATGGCCATCGGTGGAGAGGCATTGGTCGACACCATCGGAACCGTCACCGGCCCTGGAGACAGAAAAAAAAAGAAAATAGGAGGGACTCCGTTAAAAAAAATGCGAGACGCGCCGAGGAATTCGGCAGGGATTATCATCCGTAGGGCGGTTACCTTTCCGCCTAAATCCAAGGTAAAAGTTAAGATTGGTTGGTACATATCGTTAGAGATGACATTGGGTGCGGAGCACATGGCTAGAGAAAAACAAAACGCGTTGAGTAAGGTAGGCAACATATTTTAAGCCTTTAATTAGTGGTTTTGTTTGTGTGTATACGGAACGGTTAGAGAAGGAGCTTAAAATTTTACTTCAAATTAAATGATTTTTTAAATTTATCACTTCATTGGGTTAGGCCTGATAAACATATTTGTGACGAAAACAAAAGTTTCATTTCTAACATTAACGAAAGTGTATTATTTACGGGCGTGCCAATACGTCTGAGTGTAGGTATATTTTAAAATATTAAAACCTCTATCGGGGGCTAAAATCTTTGTGGCCGCAAACCTGTAAAACTCGAAAATAAAATAAAAATAAATAAATAAAATAAAAAAATGTTTCAATCAACATTTTGATAATGGGCAATATCTGTTTCTTCCGAAACAACTACAGACGTTTTTCCTCATGTGAGCCACACTGGACAAACGAGCCACGCTAAATTAAGAATGGTAATGATTTAATTGACCACCCGATAACGAACCTTCCGAAAAACGAGGCGTACCTGCACTCAATGACGGACGTGTCGTCTTCGATTAATCGAAGAACAGCACATTATTTCTCGAACGGCTACGTATTACCCTTTGCTTCCGAACCCGCCTTCGAGCTTGCGACAAAAAACGCTACTCCGTTCCACATTTAGATGACTGTTAGGGTTCTTATGGAGATATTCCATCTCTCTCTAATCCGTGTATTTCTGCATAAGTCTGTCTCTCTCTCTTTCTGTTGCGCAGATGCCGCATGTGTCATTTCTAGTATCCGTAGACAATGTTTTTTTGCTATGTAAGATAAAAAAAATTGTTTCTAATTACAAATTAAACGCCAAATTCATTGCTGCAATTGTTTTTTGTTAATTAATTCAAATAAAATGTGCAAAAATAATTTACTCACTTCGTCGCAAAAACAAGCTCTTTTTCGCCGTTATCTTTATTACATCATTTTGTAGAATTGGTCGATCACTTTCAGTTTGAAATTTTATGTAGAAGTTATTACATATTTTTCTTCATAATGAGGTGCATTTATTTTATTTATGATCGATCTAATGAGTGTTATATTTTTATATGAAGCTTCGTATCGCATTTTTCGAAATTGGCAATGAAAAAAGTAGTCTCTTACAAAATCGCATACTGTAACTGTTAGACCCATACAGCCAGCGTTGTAAATTACTAAGAAAACGATGAAGATATTTTTGGTGATAATTTCATGGGAATAGCTTGAATGATTAAGAATTTTGTCGCAGGAAATATTTTGTAAATATTTGTGAATAGAAATTCTCTCTGACAGTGAAATAACATATCACAGTATTAGAAGTATTGTCTGATCTTTAAAGGAAGGGTATAACGGAAATATTTAACACGTGTCCAGGTAATTACGCTTCTGTGATTCCATAGTAAGCCTAGCCTGACCCGGTTGCTTTTATGACCCTATTAATAAATGAAATCTTTCGCAGGCAGTGCATTATTCTAAATATAAGCCAAAATTTCCTGCCAGTTTCGAAAAACAGATGTTCTCAAAGAGGAGAAGTAGTCTTTGTTCTCAATTTTCAGGTCCAGTTTGCCTTTTGACATTGAGTGTATTTGTCGTCTAAGAGTGTCAGCTTTTTCAATAGCTTTATAAGAGTGACGTGCAATACTGTGCAGTGTTCAACTTGAATACGAGCGTTCTTTTATTTGAATGTACTTACAGAGAAATTTACTGATTATCTATCAGTTCAACCATGTCAGTGGCTGAAGTGAAGAAGAGTAAACATGGTGAGAAGCTAAGAAGCCGACAAAGACAAATTGTGTTGAATGTGGTCATGCATTTCAGCAAAACTCTCGCTTTAACAGAAGCGAACAAAGAAACCGCCAGAGCTACAGGATTTTCAGAGTCAACCGTTTATCTAGTGAGGAAAGAAGCGACTCAAGGTACGTTAGTTACTCCTGCCAAAAAGAAGAAATTAGAGAAACCCTACAGGAACTCTCGAATTATATTTTTTAACGAGATCATCAGATCGGGGATCAGAAAGAAGGGGCATGAAATGTTCATTAAAAACATCCCTCCTACTCTCAAATCCATCCTTATTGCTGTTAACATTGACGATGATTTGCCGAATTTTAAAAGAACAACTTTGTACCGATTATTAATAGATATAGGGTTCATACACGAAAAAAGGGGGGAAAGTATATTCTCATCTAAAGAGATGATAGCATTCGATGGCGCCATAAGTATATAAGAGAAGTGAGGAAATACAGAAGCGAAAATAAATGCATTGTGTACCTATACTGATGAATCATGGATTAATGTCGGCCAAACTGTTAACAAAGCTTGGCACGACAAAGAAATAAAAACACCACGCCAAGTTTTCCTTGCGGGTCTCAGTACGGGATTGAAGCCTCCAACAGGTCGTGGTGGTCGATTTGCATTAATTCATGCAGGTACGGAGAACGGCTTTATCGATGGAGCCCAATGCTATTTTTTATGTAAAAAGAATTCATTAGATGCGCACGATGAAGTTGACGAGGAATTTTACGAAGAATGGTTTGAAAATAAAGTTCTCCCGAACGTCCCTGAAGAGATTGTCATTCAGTCATTGTAATGGACAATGCATCCTATCATAGTAGAAAAATTGAAGCAATTTCTACAACTGGCTGGAGAAAGGATAAAACTAAGGGGTGGTTGAAGAGTAAAAATATAAACTTCGATGAAGATTGCCTCAAAAGAGACCTTCTCTATAGAGTGCGAGATAAATATGAAAACTACAGAATCGATGAAATTGCAAAAAAAAACGGTTGCGTTGTTCTCTGACTCCCGCCTTACCACTGTGAACTAAATCCCATTGAAATTGTGTGGACGCAGGTTAAGCACTACGTTGCGGTGAAAAACACAACTTGCAAGAAAAAATACGGAGGGAAACTGATTACAGAAAGCTTTGAATGAGTTACAGCAGATAATTGGAAAAATTACGTGCAATGTGTCATGAAAGTGGAAGAAGAAATGTGGCAGGCTGATAATCTACAAGACGATATTGAAGAACTAATAGTTAGGCATCACCTTCTCCATTCTCGTCCCCTCTTCATACATCTGAAGCGCAACCAAGTACTTCTGGGTAAATGGAAGGAGTTCAAAGACTGGCAGATTTTTAATGAAAGGGGTAAGAAAAATATTCACTTTTGTTTATAGTTTTTAACTATAAATTTTTTACCCTTCAACTGTCGTATCAGCATTCCTAAGGTATTCTAATTTTCCTATACAATCAATATGAATAAAATTACCACTAAGCTAATAATTAGACAATTATTGCCGATGATTTAAATTAGCCTGATTCTAAAATTTATTTAACTAAAAACATAACATTGGAATAACGCATAAAAGTTATGCACTTCTTATAGCTAAAATTTTAAGAAATTGACGAAATTCACCGGAGTTCATTTTATCAGTGTATTCTGGTCATCTAACTCCAAAGGAGCCGCGCGTCAAGCCTGGCAACGCTGTTCTCCACAAGGCCCTAACTGTCATCTAAAGGTGGAATGGAGTATACAAGGCGAGCACCACGCTCCACGCGCTGCTTCGTAGCTTTTCGGCCAAGTATTTTTTTTTTTTAGCCTTGGAAGAGAGAAAGAGGGGAGGAAGAGGAAGGGAGGGGCAGAGCGCGAATGGTATCTCTAATAGACAGTTACCAAGTCCATTCTTTTCCTCATACTATCAAGGCGCGCTATCAGAAGCGGACGTGCGAGGATTATGAGCAGCGCGAATCGACGGAGTAACGGGGAAGGCATAGTTCCGGAACGAACGGGGAAATGACGATGGAGCGGTATTGAAATCGCGAAGCGGCTCTTTTTGGTAGAGTCGTGTGTTTGTGACACTAGGAGGAGAAAAAAAAAGAATGTTGCCGTCCCGGTTATTACGGTACCGGGAGAGGTATAGCAGATGGAGGATTAACCGGTCACAAGCCGGATTAATTAGGGGTGAATTAACGAGGCGAATAAAACATAGGACAAAGGGAATACTCCATGTTTTCCCCCACTCCATACGAAGGTAATGCATTTTAGTGTTACGACATCGAGGGACGAGGAATGAATGAAGCGAGTTTCCCACGAGACGTGGAGTGAATTACTTATTCTTTCAGAACTCCACGGAGAACTTGTTCTATCTTACCGGACTCGAAGAAGATTAATTTCAAGGGGTTAAAGTGATACAAGGAAAAATTAAGGAGGTGGAATAAATCCTCGGTCGAGTGAAACAAGGATGATGGACTAAATTAATATTTAAAAAAATAATAACATGTCCAACTACTATTGCCATAAAATGTTGAGACTGTCTCAATTGCAATTTTTAAAAAAACCGTTACCAACTGCTTGGCGATCACGAACGAACAGTAGATTATCATTAACTATGTATGTGGTTTAAACGCGGTTGAAATTCACTCAACAGTTTCGATGATGTAGCTTATATATATATATATATATATATATATATATATATATATATATATATATATATATAAGCTGTCTGTGTGTGTGTCTGTGGAAATCATAACTCCTCGGGAAATAAACGCAGGAGCTTAAAAATTAGGCAGCAGCTTTAGGTTGATCATGGGAGTTATAGTGCCAAAAATAATTCAAATCGGCTTACGGGGGCTCGAGAGGTCCCAGGTCCCCATGGAACGGTCGGTCAAAATTTAGGTTTTTTGAAGATATATCTCAGCAACCAATTGACCGATTTTTATGAATACTTCACCAATATCAACGTTTTGATGAGACACATTATATAGCCGAAAATGGATAAAATCGGTCCACGTGGTCAAGGATGTAAGGGCCGGTGTGGCAGGCAGGATGGACTAAGGCAGAGTAGAGTTCATCTCACTTAGGTAGAATGGATCTTGCCGCCAGGCAGTATGGACTCGGTAGTCTAGAGCAGGGATGGCAAACCTTTTTGAGACTGCATGCCCAAATGGGAGGGGGAGGGACCAGTAGAATTTTCGCGTGCCACTGAGTTTACATTATTATTTTTACGTGAAACTAGTTATTTGTAAGCTGTACACCTTGTTTCATATGTGTTGATATTAAAAAAATCAATAAAACGTGGTAAGCACAAAAAGTATTTTATATAAAAATTTAATTGCATTAAAAATTAATAAAAAGTAAGACTCTTATTTTACAAAAAGTAGTTTAATTGCATAAAACACAAAAGAAAAAACATACTCTTGATAATAAAAAAGGAGCGTGCCAAGAAATTTGTCCCGCGTGCCACTTCGGGCACGTGTGCCATGATTTGCTATCCCTGATACTATTGTCTACCCTGCCTGGGGAGTCCATCCTGCCTCCTACACCGACCCTTACATTATGACCTTCCGACTCTGTGGACCGATTTTGTCCATTTTCGGTTCGAAAATGAGTCTCATCAAAACATTGATATTGGCGGAGAAATCATCAAAATGGGGCAATTGGTTGCTGAGATATAAAAAAACGAAATTAGGATCGATCGTTGCATGGAGAACACTCAACCCCGTGAAATTTGGACCGGTGTAGGAGGCAAGATGGACTCTAGAGTCCATTCTACGTAGGTGAGATGCACTCTAGAGTCTACTCTGCATATAGTCCACCCTGGCCGCCACACCGGTCAAAATTTCGGTTTTTTTAAAATATATACGAATTGACCGATGTCGATGAAACCTTCACTAATATGAAGTGAGATATATTTTTGAGCCATAAATAAAAGCCGCGAACGAGTTTTACGTTTTCTCAACCATCGAGTGATGACTAGAAGTTGATCCTTTTTTCATAATTTTATTTATAATTTCCTAACATCCTGAACAGATCTTCCAGATTATCTCCAGAACTACCACGCAGCTTCAGGTTGATCGTGAGAGTTGCAGTGCCAAATATAATTTAAATAAGCCCACGGGGTCGAGGGGACTCCATGGAACGGTCGGTCCAAATTTCTGTTTTTGAAGATATCTCAGCAACCAATTGATTAAATCCTCCGCCAATATCAATGTTGAACCAGGAAACAGAGACTTAAAACTTGGTACACATACTAAAGAGACGTTGAGGCTATGCACCTCGGTGCTAGAACTTGGATTTCTTGGGAAGAAGGGGAGGGAGGTATCAAATTTGAATCAATATTTAATTCGTTCACACCAATTAATTGAGAACATTGGTCACTTGCATTGAGAGTACTTTGAGTTTGAACGAGAATACTAGCGAGTGATATGTGCATGAAAAATTCCAAACTGAAAATCCGGAGCAAAGCTCGGGTAATTTTACATATATATATATAACAACTTACGGAAAAGGAAAGGTAAAATGAATATATGGATGTCACTAATGTCCGCTTTAAAGAATGAATTGAATTTTATAACTTTACTTTTCGCCGAAAATTCTGTTCACTTTAACCAACTAAATAACATACATCCAACTCAGATATTTACGAAAGCTCTTGGGGTCACAAAGACCATCTTGTTTACCCATGGATTCTTCGTGTGTCCACTTTATCACGCATTTTTTCTATCGCCTGCATTGCTTGAGAGGCTTAATATGACGTCACCGAACGAGCTGTTTGTTACTCAAAATACATAAAAAAATATCCACTTAGACTTGAAGGACCTCTTGTGTACCCATAAGGAGGAAATGCACAACGCAGTATTTTCCACAGTCATTCTATACTTCAGTCTGTGACTTGGATTGACTACGTTTGGTCACATCCGTTTTCTCGCGGTTCAGACACAATCGTTACATCACGATTTGTTTTTAAGCCATTGCCGTGCCCACATTTATCGTATTTGCTCGTACTTTTCTCATAACCGCTCAACTTTTTGTTAATTATTTTCCTGGAGATGTTTAAATCACGAGGAATTTTTTTATTCTTTATTGACGGGGTTGGGAGGTTCAAAAGTTGAATTTATTTCGTATATACTTCTATGTTCGATTGTTGATGCTTCGTTTTTCTAGTTGATCCAATATTGTAGTTGTATTGACAGAAATTTTAATAGCTAAGAATTATTAATTGAAGGATAAATCTTTTGTCTGGAACGCATCTAGAGTTTTAACAGGGAAAACAACGGAAAAATCACGATCGTTCAACGAATTTCCGTTTTACGAATATATATATATATATATATATATATACACTCTGAAATTCAACAAATAGCAGCCAGTTAAATGCACCAAACTATTTTTGATAGTCCATGCTTTTTGCCTTAGTTTTTCCCGTATTTCATACTGAAATCATTGGGGAAATCAGACTTCTGTATCGTTTTGACCTATAATCGTTTTCGCGTATTTCAGCTTCGCGGTCGTGACTATAAGAATCGGAGTTTTGAATATTCATAAGGAACTCGTCTGTTATCTTCTCTCACCATTAATTCCCTTGTACCAACTGGAAGTTCAACTTATCTGACGAAGGCATGGTGTGAACTATTCAATTCTAATTTCAATTTAACCTATTAATAGGGTATGGATTTTTCGGGTTTTACCCGATTTTTACCAGATTTTTCTCCTCCGATTGACTTTTTAAAATTTCGGGTAAAACGCGAAATTATTAGTTTTCTTTAAACACAAGTTTTTTAGATTTGGTCATAGAATTTCTATTCTGGCGCTTGTAGGCACCTCAGCACTTGAGTGCAGTCCGAGATGTTCGTGAAGAGTCTGTTTATTCTTTTTGTAAACAATTTATTCGTAGGCTTACTTTGTAACACTATCTGAATCTCCTTGGTTTGCTCGCGCCACGAATAGTCAAGGATGCGCCTTAGCTAGTCGCTGTTAGATCTTTGATAGGATAAGGAAAAAAGAGCACGAGTGTCTGTTAGTTGGAAACACTACGAAAGAAAAATTATTTCACTAATATCTGGTGTTTTCAAAAGAAGTTGAAAGGGAAGCAAGATGTTTGTGTAGCCTGCGAGGTGTTCCTCTCCACCTGGAGGCGTTTAACACAAGATATTGCACTCTCAACCATAATTAAGGTGAAGTAAAAAGTTTTGATTGTTGATAAAACTTTTAAATTTTAAACAAGATTTTTATTTAAAAATCATTTTATCGAAATTACAAAATAATAAAACCCGAAAATTACCCGAGATTGAACTTTTTTTAAAACTCCGAAAAATCTGTAACTTATTTATGCTCGATTTTAACCCGAATGAAAAGGAAAATAATAAAACCCGATATTTATTACTCCAAATGAAATACTTTTTAAACCCGAGAAATCCATACACTACCTATTAACTGTCAACATTATCTTTAGTAGAACATTTTTTAAATACTTAACCTTTTGGTTTGATTAGTTAAACAACTGAACTATCGCAATTTTAAATTCAATTACAGGCAAGTATACCAATGAAGGTGCCTCCATAGTAGTAAAAGAAAAATTAAATTCAAATAATATATTTGTGTCCCAAAAATGGGGCACTGGCGGGAAAGAGGTTAAAAGAAAAAAATTTAAAAATGTGATGAATAGTCCAAGTAAACATCGATTCAATACCATTTAAACACGTTACTACCAGCAAGTTTTAAAGGTTTTTTAATCATAGCAGTTAGAAAAATTAGCTGATATGGAATCTCATTAAAAAACGACTTTCATTTCAGTTATTAAAAAAATTACGTCGTGCGGGAGAAAAAAAAACAAATCTGACGACATTCGACTAATGCAAGTAGAGCGCCGAGGTCGAACGAATGGGAAACAAAGGAACTTTACGCTACAAACGATCGCTGTTCACCGGTGGGGTATATTACGGTACAAATATCGACAGAAATAAGTCCGATTATACGGAGGAAAAATATTGTCGAGGCACGGTTATAATACGGGCTCGGATTATCGCCGAGACAATGTATGGATTAACGGGGAGATTGTATGAATTAATTAGCGGCGCGAGTGGCAGACTTTAAAGAGTCAATTGTAGAGATAAATTCGGCTACGGGCGAAAATGGATAGGGGCACGGCCGGGTCAAAATTAACATCTCGATTTTCACGTTATGAGGAATAAGTCACTTAACCCAAGAACGGTACACTGGGGTATTTTCCAGCCCACGCTATCTTTCCAGGTTAAAAACAAGAAGTCCAAATCAGGACTAATGCAGGCTGGTTTTCCAAAGAAGACGTCCCGAATTGATTACATATATTGACAGGAAATGTTTCAGTATGTGTTAGTCATTCCAAGGAATTCTTATACCATAAATACCACTTGTAGTTCATATTTTATCAATGATAGAGAAAAATTGGAAAACAAATTAATAGAGAATTATCTGGTTTAAAATACTAAAAACAATGTCAAAATCTCTTTCTGACATATTTTGCATTTATTTTTTAAATAAACGATTTTAATAAATGTTACTGTTTATACACTAATATGTCTGGATCAACTGTCCATTGCTGAAGGGTAGTCGAGCGGAAAAGAAAATAACCCATTTGTTCACTCGTCTATGCCCAAGCCGGGTTCGATAAAATACGATTGAAAACGCACAAACGCTGTTTTAATAGAAATTCAAGAAAATGCGATCAATTATTAAAATCCAGTGGTAAGAGTTATAATCTACATTTTTTCCCCCTTAGAACAGTACAAACCTCGCTCCGATATTACAAATTTAAGATTTTTGAAAGTATTAAAGAAAACATCTATGCACGATGGATTTGAGACTTCCTATGTAAAACAAATAGGAAAAAAGTGTTCATGGAATCTAATCCGGGACTTTAATCTTCGCCAAAAAAATATAGCCCGAAGGTGGACCCTGGCAGCCCTGGTGCAAAAGTTGTTAGTAGGGGACACACATACACAGACAGGACCATTTCATAAGGCTATGTTTCCTTCGGAAACCTGCCTAAAAACTCCTGAAAACCAGGTTCTTTACTAAGATCGACTAAAAAAGTTAATATATCTGGGATATTAGAGAATAGGGATTTACATCGTAATGCCCAAATCGGGCTATTAAAAAGGGCCTAACCAGGACATTGAACCGGAACCGAACCGAAACCTAAAAAAACCGTTATTTTAGGTGGAGTGAAACCGAACACGAACCAAAAAAAATATATTTTTCTGAACCCGAACCGAAAACCGTTATTTATTTCGTTTCATTTTTTCGGTTCGCATAAACAGAGGGGGGTGAAAGAAAAATTTTTCCTTTTGCTTTAATATGCGTCTTTCTGAAAGCCTCACTTTTCAACACCGAATAAGGCAAAGGGTAACGTTTTTCATGAGAATACAATCTCCTAAGCCTTTGGAAAGAAGTATGTTTGTGATAATATCTGTCGGTTCAATAGTGGGATTTTCCATGTGCATCTCAATACATATAGGGTCAAGGATGCGTCCTGCTAAGGTTTCCCAGAATCCTGTTTAAACAAGGCTAGTGGAAAGGACCTTACAATAGTGGTACTTTGGAGACAGCCACTACTCATCTTGATATCGTCCCCCTGAGCCTACCCCGTGGAGTGTTCCGGGTAAAAATGTTTCACGATTCTTGACTTGTATATTGCTTAAAGTTGGAGGTTATTGTCCCCATAAACTTTCATCCCTTCTCCATATGCATTGAACCATTATATTCTGGTAGTATTTCTCTAAAACTTATCCAGGAAGGATCACTCCGCAGTCGTGCTTTTGAGGTATTCTCACTTATGTTATCCTTTGTTAAAGGTTAGTATATTTCTATTTATATAGTGCATCATAAACAAAATGCGTGCACATATTAGCATTCGTTGCCTAAAACTGAAAAGGGATTAAGGATTAATGCGAATTTGTTATTTTTAGTGAAGTATTTTGCCGACTGCAAAAACGCACGTAAGAGACTCCACTTGAAGACAGTTCATGACGTGTTTAATATGTAAGTTTAATTTTCTTTCTGTGTGTGTGTTTGATTTCAAGAGGATATTTGGTACAGCGATGTAAATTCGGCTTCGTCTCCATTTCCCATGGAAAAATGTAAAAGTCTATGTCCTGAAATACACTTTTTTGGTTATTTTACAGTATATAAGATATTGGCGCGATATTTGCATGGTAATAAAGATAAAAGATTGTAGATAAATTTTCTTATTATCGAATTTTGTTTCTCAATCACGTTTCTTCAAAGATTCACGTTTTTATAAATTTTAAATTTTATCATTTTAGGTCCTTGATAGCCTGTATAGTTGGATTCTATTGTTGTTATCATTCTCCTGGTTAATATGACTACATTTAAAAAGCAACTATTTTTTTCTAATCGTCTTCGATGAATCTCCCCGAGTTGTGAAGGAGGACGGAATAAACGGAGAGGGAGGGAAGTGCAAGCAAGGATGGGGATACAGCAGAATGAGAAAGAGAATATAATATGCCATTCAACTCTAGGCTCATACATAATAGATGCAGTTTGTTGTATTTGAACTTCATTTAATGTCTCCTTCTTGGAAACGTTTTACGTTTTGAATTTCAGCGAACATGTTCTCTATTATGTACATAATATCGCAAGTACTCGTTCAACAGGAATAATTTTAATATATTTATCTATATAGGTGCAAGTAATTCCCTATATAAATCATCCCTTTTCCTTCAATGTTTTCTCAATTTCTCGTCTCCTCCTCATCTCTTTCTCTTCACCCCCTATCCTATTAAGTCTCTCCCTACTGCTCTTCTTTACTATCTCTTTCTGGTAGTTATTCCAACCAGTCACTTATATCCATTCCTTCCTATACCCAATTGGAGGACATTTTATTAATTAGATCGAATTTTGGTTGCTTGGAGTAAATGTAACCGAGTGTACATATTTGTCATCTTAATAAAAATTATGTAATTATATATTGTATGGTATTTTTAATATAAACATCTAAATTATGTATTTAAAAAATAGTAGCTCTCCTTCGAACAACTCTTATGAATTACATTCTACATTCAAATGTGAATTAATATTAATGTACCTGTTCAAGTACGTGCATAACTACTGCTGGAGTAAATTGATTATGATAATGAGAGTATCTGCTTATATTGGAATCTGGAATACTGGAATTGTAAAATAAAAAAATGTTGATTTTTGAAAGAATAACAATTGTTTTACAAAAAATTAAAGACAAAAAATAAATAACATTTTGAAAAGCTAAAAAGGAAAAAATAAAATTTAAATTTCCATAGACGGAGTCGTATAAAAGGAGCCATTTACAAATTGAATAACGAAAAATGTAAGAATGGAATTCATACAATGTTTTACTGTTCGTTACATGGTGGCAGGGGCGGCCCGAGCAATACTGGCGCCCCGGGCGAAATAGCACTCCAACGCCCCCCTCCCATAATGTTGGTTGAGATATTTACAAAGTACATGTTAATTCATTCATCGCTCTGTAATTATTATTGATAATGAAAAATTAAAAGGGATGCCATCAGGATTAAAGCCTGTTTCTCGATATAAATTGATATCCAATATTTATTCACTCGCAAGTAATGCATAGATATATGATCGGGATAGCGCGCCCAAACCTTTGGCGCCCCGGGCAGCCGCCCGTATCTCGGGCCGGCCATGCACGGTGGGAAGGGGCGCTTGCGCGATGTTACGTGTGGATGTCTATTTTTGTCTTCTTAACTTGTGATAGTGAAGACGTCTTTGGTTTAAATAAAAAATAACATTAATTAATAAAGATAATTTTGGAATTCTTTTGAATTTTCCCCAAAAATTCAAAGTCGGAGCGAAAAAAACCGGTTCGAACAGGTTCAATGGTGGTTGCTGGAGCGAAACCGGAACCGAAACGAATTTTTTTATTTTGTGTGAACCGAAACGAAAACCGGAGCGAAAAAATTCCGTTCGATGCCCTGGGCCAAACTAACCTTTCTGCTCTTACAAAAATGCCATTAGTGTGACTGATTTTTAATAATACAAATGTAGATTCGTTAAAAAGCTCTGAAACGCCGGGAAACCAACATTTCAAATACCCATAAAATCTGGTAAATCATTATTTATTTGTTTGAATGACATAATTTTACTGGGAAAATTTTTTCTGTAATTTCTATGTACATACCAAATTCAATATTAGAGCTGCTAGTCGCTAAAATCTGGTCCATAAATGAGAAAGAACTCTGCCAATCAATGGCAGCAGGAGTTTACACATATCAATAATTAGACTAATTGTAGACCTTTCTTGGGCTAATGGGAGAAATTTTTATTGTTCAGTGGATAATATATTTATACGAATAGATTGGCGAACAACAAAAGGGGAATATAATCCTCAAGCGACAAAACTGTAGCCGCTGCAAATGTGTATCATAATAAATGGACACATTCCAAAAATAATCATATTACAGAATGTTAATAAAATCTTATTTGCCTGGACCATGAATACACTGACCCTCCAATAACACGGAGATGCATTCTGAAAAAGTGGCGTGTAATGTGAATTCGTGTTATGCGCACCTGGCATTACATAGTGAAAGAGGGTTTTGGTCCATACCTCTTAAGGCACCCTCCTCCATTCCCAAAACTCCCTAACCTCTCTTATGCACATATATCTACAAACTAAGTGTTTTTTAGATTGTCTAAGCTTATAAACAAAGAACTCGGGCCCTACACAGTGCCTCTTCCGCGCTCAGCAATCTTGAATCCAACACACCAGGTCTAACCAATCTGCGTTCATGCGAACCATACATAATCCGCGCTATATAAATTTTTGGTATTTAAAAAACAAACCGCGTTGTAGTGAATCGGTGTTATAGGGAGGACAAGTGTATTTTACAACTATTTCGGGTAGGTAGAAAAAACCTTTCCGCGGACTCCTTGATAGTGCCTACTAGCGGATATACTGTCGGCGAATAAAGAGATATTCCACCGAAGACAAATGCGAGTCTGTATGGGGGGCAGGATTTAAACCAGGAACGTTTTCGCACGGGATGAAAAACCCGAGAGCAAATACATTCGTTGCGTAAGCAGGTTCGGCAATACGTACGCTTCCGCGAAAATTGTTTCTCCGTGAGAATCCGAATAAGGGGGGAAGAAGGGGCATACGGATTTTTTCCATACCATCCCAACCGCTAAGAAGCCACGACGCAGGCACAGCGCAAAAATAACCGAAGCAATTTTTTTTCCATTGGGGAAATGAGAACACGCCGGGATGAAGGACGAAGAGGGAGAGAAAGGACGAGGGGAAGGGAGGAAGTCCAAACAAACAGAGGGAAAGGGTATCGAACTGTTTCACACGAGCTGAAACCGCGACAAAAATAACAAACATCCCCCTGCAACCATATTACTCGACCCTTTTCCCAACGGCTGTAAACTTGATTTAGTCTACGGCGAAATGAATTGCAGCGGAAGACGCCAAAAAAGGAGGTTAAGGAGGTTTTCGGGGCGACGAGAGGGTCCTTCTGTTTTTTCCCTCGAATAACGACGTCGCTGTAGCAAAATTCGCACGGTTTTTGTTTTGGGGGAGGGTGGAGACGACGCCGCGCTACCAAGGGGCGGCGGAGAAATTCAAAAACGTGCACGAGAATAACGCGTTATCTTTTTTATAGTAAACCACTATGGTGCTGTTGCAGATCCCGCGAAGAAATCGCGCGAAATGATTCCTCTTACGCTCGACGGTTTTTATAAAAAAATTTCAAGTATTCTTTTGCAATAAAAACCGGTTTTCTGCTCGTCCCGGCGTTGCCACGTCTATCTAACAATGCCTTGCCGCAACTACGAAGATTTGTAATCACGTTGGCTCTGCCGGAGTGGGAGCGATATATCGAAAACGAATTAAGAAAATTCTAAAGTAAAGTTTGAGATAGGCAACAGCAAACTGCAAGTTTTACAGAGAGAGACCGCGTTAAAATGTATTCATAATATGATTTAACACTATCCGAAAATTCCAACCTAATTTCAATGAGCACACATCCGCTAGCGCAAAACTAATATAGAGGGTGTTCTTATCTAAGAAAACATTCCCGTTCTGAAAAGGGAAAATCACTCTGCTACGATAGTCCAGCAGTAGAATATCCGCCATGCTGCGGAAGACTCGGTCTCGATTCCCGGTCATAACAGATTTTTTTCCCGTTTCCAAATTTCCCATTATAGAGGGGGTGATTACACATTATCTTCTCGGTTTAAAAAAAATGATCTTAAAAAATTGACAGGATACAGTGAAAATCAAGCAAAACGTGCAATAAAAAACTCAAAAACTTTTGTTCAATCTACTGATAGTTGCCGCTTCCTACGCATGGGGGTTACAACGTTCCTGACTGAGCAATTGCTCGATTGGAGGGCCCATCCTTGGCCGCCTCTGATCTAACCCCGCTCTAATTTTTCCTCTGGGGCTATATCAAAAATGAAGCTTATATTCCACCAATGCCAATGACTTTGGATAATTCGAAGGAAAGAATGCGCGAGGCTGTTGGAAAAGTTCAGCATGTTACACTACGAAGTATATGTCAGGGAACCGAATACCGTTTTGATGTCTACAGAGCCACAAACGGAGCACACATTGAACTTTAATAGCTTGAAAAAAACTTGCATTTTTCTTTATTAGTATAGCTTGCTTTTCACTGTAACTTGGTTATTTTTTAAATAAAAATTTTTAAAAATCTGGAAGATAATTTGTAATCGCGCGGTATAAGATTTCAGCGATTTTTGCGGTCAAAAACTTTTTCTTCTTTCGTTCTCGAAAATTTAAAAACATTTTTTTTCTACGCTTAACCGCCTTTATAAGTTTTTCCTATCCCATGACCGCATTCGCTCGTTCAACGCCCGCCGCCGTGGCAAGGAACTCGCTTGACCGTTGCTTTACGAGATTATGAGTAACAGCAGCCAACCCGAAACGGCAGTTTCTATTTAAAATTCTCCGAATCCTCTTTGACGGGTATCATGGAATTAAAATAGACGATGGCAGCCAGCGAGGAAAAGAGGGAGGAAGGGCGTCAAGAAGCAAGGGCAAGAAGTGCATGGCCTTGGAGAACAGTTGCAGCACATGTAGGAAGACAAGCGGGGCAATTGAGAGAGAGAAGAGCATAAGAAATACTTTTGTTTAACCCGGTCTGAACCCTTTTAACAACCAAACCAACCAAAATAGACGTTACATTGGGAGAGATGGTGGAGAGAGAGAGGGGGAGATAGAAAAGAGGGAGAGAGGGAGGGAGAGCGAGGGAAAAATAGAGGGAGGGAGGGAGAGAAAGAGGGAGGGAGAGAGAGAGGGGGAGGGAGAGAGAGAGGGGGAGGGAGAGAGAGAGGGGGAGGGAGAGAGAGAGGGGGAGGGAGAGAGAGAGGGAGGGGGAGAAGAGGGTGTGGGTGAGAGGAGGGAGATGAGAAGAAGAGTAAGGACGCCTACGCGATACCAGTATATGAAGCGTAACGCCATAAAAATGTTTCGAAATCTTTTTTATAAGGGTATATGGAATCAGCGTTTAAATTCGACTCGGAAGCAAGCGCCCAATCTCCATATGAATTGACGTTAACACATTCGTTCTCATACTCGAGTTTTTTTTTCTTTTAAGCTTGAAAGAGTAAGATGAATGATAAATGCAAATTATACGTTTATACAGTATTATACAACCGTTCCATTTTCTTTGTAAAAATTTCTGGGTGAGCACGGGCAGACATCTGTAACAGAAACCACTTACCTCATCGTTATTGTAAAAAAATAGCATGTCATTCAACTGCGAACGAAAATGTTCTACATCAATATACAAGATCGTCTAAATTAAACAAGATATTATAAAAGAAAGGATATATTTACAAAAGCAGTAACGCACTCGTAAGCAAAATTTTGGAAAAAACAATTCTAAAAGTTACCACATATATACATATCATTAATATAACTGATGCAAAGGATCAGCCAAACTATAAATAGTATTCACTTATGTTTAAGTTAATGGTCTACTGTTAGGCTAGCGTTAAGCTGTTAATGATACATGCCCCTTAAAAATGATTTCCTATCACAAAATCAGTGTTTATATTGAAACATAGATGCTACGTTAAGAAAAAAATCTTTCAAGGAACTAGGACACAAAGGAAGCACTAAATGTAGTTAAGGTATTCGTTCCACTGTAAGTGGCCTGAATTCCATTCGGTGAAAAAAGGATACAAGCTGGCGAGAGAAAGGCGAAGGTAAAAAAGCAATAATTTCCCCAATGCAATAAAAAAAAGAACTTTTTATGAATAAAGCGATTCTCTAATCGATATTAACGACAAGGTGCTGGAACTCTTTTACTTTTTATTCGTTCATAAGCAACTCTTTCGTGGCCTTTTAAAGTGAACATATCAACAATAGCAACAACAAAGACGAACACGTGCGAATATGCCCTAAAGGCAGGATTCGAACCCCCGACATGGAGAAACTTTCCGACAACGCATCACGCAGGAATTTCGAGGGAGGAAAGAAGGAAGCGGAATAACGAAGGGAGGACATCCAGACTATTCTGTACCTAATGAAGTAAGAATTCCCGCCCGAACGAAGCGGATGTAAATTAGAATAAATAATTTGCAAGAGAGAGGGAGGAAAAAGGGTAGGGAAAAAGGGTAGAGAAGGTGGGGAGAGAAGTAGGGAAATATGGAGGGAGAGAGGAAGGGGGAGGAAAGGAGGGAGAGTGGGAGAGAAAGATACGGGGAAAGGGGGAGCGAGGAAGGGAGGGAAAAGGGAGAAAGGAAGAGAGGTAAAGAGGAGAGAGGAAGGGAGGGAAAGGGGAGAAAGGAAGAGAGGTAAAGAGAGAGGAAGGGAAGAAAAGGGGAGAAAGGAAGGGAGGGAAAGAGGAGAGAGGAAGGGAAGGAAAGGGGAGAAAGGAAGGGAGGGAGGAAAAAAGAGGAAGGAGAGAGATAGGAAGGGAGGAAGAGAGAGAGAGAAGGGAAAGAGTGGGAGGGAAAGAGAGAGAGAGAAAAGGGAAGGAGAGGAGGGGGAGAGAGATAGGTAGGAAGGGGAGAGGAAGGGAGGGAGAGGGGAAGAGAAAGATAGAGGGAATAGGGGGAGCGAGGAAGGGATGGAAAAGGGAGAAAGGAAGAGAGAGAGAGGGAAAGAAAGAAAGAAAGAAAAATGTCTTTATTGGCGAGGAAAAGAGAGAGGGAGGGTGAGGAGAAAGGAAGGGAGGAAGAAATAGAAAAAGGGAGGGGAAAAGAGGGAGGAGAGAGGTAGGAAGAGAGGAAGAGAGAGGGAGGGAGGGAAGAGTGGGAGGGAAAGAGGGAGAGAATGAGAGGGAAGGAGAGGGGGAAGGGAGGGGGAGAGAGGGGGAAGGGAGGGGGAGAGAGGTAGTAGGAAGGGAGAGAGGAAGGGGAGAGGAGGGAGAGAGGAAAGGGCGAGGAGGGGGAGAGGAAGGAGAGAGGAAGGGGATAGGAAGGGGATAGGAAGGGGAGAGGAGGGAGAGAGGTAGGAAGGAAGAGAGGGAGGGAGAGGGGAAGAGGTAGGGAGGGAGAGAGGAAGCGAGGGAGAGGACGACGAGAGGGAGGGAGATGAGGGAAAGAGGGAGGGAGATGAGGGAAAGAGGGAGGGAGAGGGGAAGAGGTAGGGAGGGAGGGAGGAAGCGAGGGAGAGGAGGACGAGAGGGAGGGAGATGAGGGAAAGAGGGATGGAGAGGGATAGAGGGAGAGGATAGAGATTGAGAAGGGGAAGAGAGTGAGGGGAGAAAGAGTGAAGGAGGGAGAGGGGGGCTAGGAAGAGAGAAAAGGAGAGAGGAAAAAATCGAGGGAGAGAGCGAGAGAGGAAAGGGGGGGAGGAGAGAGAGTGAGAGAGAGAGAGGGAGAGGAAGAAGAGTAGGAGGATGTCATCATCTCAGTCCCTCCCGTTTCCCTCCTACGTCCGCATACATCCCTCTTGCACGAATCGTTCGAGATATACACGACCGCGATTTTCCATCCTCGTGTCAAACGTCGCTGGCGATTTAAATTTTGTGCAAAACCTTTTCGGTCCAACGTTCTCCTGCGAATCACCTTTCTCCAAATCTTTCTTAGGGAGGGCGAACGCAAGAGCGTGGAAAAAATGGAAATCCATTTTTGAAACCCATGATCGTCGAGGCAGAAATTGTACTGCAAGACGCATCTATCGCCATCAGTAATCAATTTGCCTAATCGATGAAAAAGCAATGACCGGAAAAAAATGCGGTTAAACCAACCACGCTCTCGAGAAAACGCCTTTTGGATTCCTTTTCCCAAAATTAATAGAAAATCCAACTGAAAATACGGGAAATAATACGACGCATTCTGGCGGAGAATCGAACGATATGATTTCGACGAATAAACGTAGCAAAGAAATTTTTTTATAAAACTCCTTTCACTAGCGAGTTTGGAGTTCATGGAATGAGCCGCTCACTTTAAAAACGCGACGTATCACGATGCTTTTTTGTTAGTTCGACCTCTCAATCCGAGAAAGTCAGATGATTTGGAATGGTAAGGTATCTAAAAACGTATCTTCGGTCGGACACGACCTTCCTGAGTATAAGTTGAAGGAACGGCAACCTTCAACTTCCAAGTAACTTTCCCTGCAGAGAAATTCATCACCTGGATACTCCTACTAACGCCCTTTTTAGCTTTCTTAAGGTAACATCGCATAGAACAAAAGAAGACGAACACACGGAAGAACTAACCAACCGAAAGAAACATTTTGAGCCGGATAACACGTTGTTTATGTTATCGACGGCATTTTTAAATTGCCAAATTATAGGGCGAAACACTGCGTAACTTTTGTAAAATGTTCCCTTGAAATTCAAAAAAGAGAATCATAAATTGATTAATTAAGTAGCTCAAATCGCCACACAATCGATAAAAAATGTACGCATTTCGGCTACAAAGCAACCTTCATCAGCGATCATCTACCGACAGTAAATAGTCGATTTTTTAGGATCTACTTACCGTGAACCACCATCGATAACGGCTGTTTCGTGGCCGTAGTGTGTACCAGATTTTATCAACTTCTCATGGATATTGGAACTATCTAACTTATCTACCCCCCTTAGAATGAGAAAACACAGAGGAGTTCAGTTTAACTCTTCAACCGCTTTCAAATTTCAAAATATAGGTACTTAAGTATGTAATTTTTTCCTAATATAATAATTAAACCCAGGCATCTAATAAAAATTCTCTATAAACATATGAGTCAAACAAAAACATCGACTTCACAGAATTTTTAGAGACTCAAATCCTTTGAAAATTAGACATAACATGTCACTAGCTGGCGGTAATGTCCTTCTTTGTATTTTTAATGGGTTAATTCAAGCCTTGTCCCAAAGCATCCATGACCGTGCTTACATTAAATTCTCATAACCACTTGCATGCTAAGCCTGACGTGACCATACAAGCTTTATTACAATGGAAAAGTGCTATGCATAGGTAATATTCAAGGGATACAGTGTTCATCAACCATAATTTTCGTGTAATTGGTGTTTTGAATGCGAGTAAATACTGCAGCACAACCAGCAATAAACCATTATTTAATATCACAAGCATTATCTAAGTAAAAAGTAATACTAAGTTTGGTGTTCTTGGAATCAATCACCTTTCGGCTCAGTACAAGACTTTTTGTTACACAATTTCACAGAAGAGAATAGGAAAATCCAAGTTTTTTTCTCTCCAAAACAACTCAATTTTCCTTTCCTCTCCGGCATAAGCACGACATACCAAGTTCTTGTGCGGTTGCGCGTATTTCCAAACTTGAAAAGTAGCATACGGAAAATCGAGAAATTAAAAGGCGATTTCCGACGTTCTTCCCGATCGGTTATTTACGAATTTTCTCCTAAATATGATGAAAATTTTGCTGCATCAGCGAAATCGTGCAAAAATAGACGAAAATAAAGTTTACGGTTGCAGTTTTGATAGAGAACAAGAGCAATAAAACCTCTAAGTCGGAAGGGACAAAACTAATTACAATTGAAGCCTTTAAATTTTCGCGGAGGACGGAAGTCATTATTATTGCACGATAACAGCCAGATAAAAGTTGGCGAAAACCAGCTCAAACATTACAAGTTTTCAAAATAAATGAT
This sequence comes from Tanypteryx hageni, assembly GCA_028673005.1. Classification (NCBI taxonomy): domain Eukaryota; kingdom Metazoa; phylum Arthropoda; class Insecta; order Odonata; family Petaluridae; genus Tanypteryx; species Tanypteryx hageni. The sequence goes on along the minus strand of CM054114.1, from coordinate 50,085,971 downwards.
CCAGTTAACCGAAAATACACAATTATAAAAGTTGCTAAAATTACAAATTATAGAATTTTCAGTCGCCGTATAGAAATATGAAGGAAAATTTATATTTTCATCTCAGTGATCGAGCCAAATCATGAACATTTAAAAAATTATAAGCCGTCTATAAAAACAAGAAAATCAATATAATAGATTTAATGCAATAATTGATGCAATAACGTTGTATGCACCAATTTCTATCGGTACGCTGTTCTTTTAAAGTAAGAAATAAAGGTCTTTTGAACGGAAAAACATAAAATTTAAAGCGCGGAAATTCGACTTAAAGAGGTTTGATCGCGAAACATTTTAATTTTAACGCGACAAAAAATTTTCACGAAATCTTTCGTTCAATTAACATAAAAACTTAATAGTTCTTCGCCTATTTATGCAAAGAAGTTCATTAAAAAAATGACTTCAAATAACTTATAAAAAAAGATACGAAAGAATTCTTCACGCGCAAAGACAAACATCCGAATCCCACAATTTGCTTTCTCCCGAACTATCGATCAACAAAACCGTTTATTTAAACGAATTTCGCCCACCCATTTCAAAATCCCCGCCAAAATAACTTCCACGCTCAAAACGATAAAACTGTCACCGAAAGCGGAAGTTAAAAAACAAATACAGAAAACTTCCCGAGTCCCGCGCTGACGTATAATTCCAAAATATAAGAACATCACCACCCGCGGAAAACGGTTCAACGCAGAGAGCGGAAGCCTCCATGCCGCGGAAAAAAATAACAATTTAAAACAAAACCGCCCGTTTTGTTGCGAGTGGGTTTGGAAATACGCAGTACGACACTTTCACGACGCGGTGACGATGATTCCTTCCGTTAAAAAAAAACTACGTCACTATCATCTAACAGGCTTTAAAAAAATACACAGCTGGGAACTAAGCGGTTTAGATAATCACAGCCCGTGAGATAACGGAGAAAAGGAGTGAGGAATGGTTTGTGAGAAGCGAAACGGTGGTGTTAATAATCCGAGCGGGAAAGGTAAAAAAAAATGGATGCCGGCCCAATAAAAGCGTATCATTTATTATTATTATTTTTTGGTGTGGTCTTACTTTAAGATAAGCGCCTCTTACCATAATCTCCGTGGATGCACAGAGTTGCCGGGCACATGTCTTGGTGGTTGTGCTGGGGATGGGGCTGACCCGGGGAAAACATGTGGAAATCCGCGGCGGAATAGTATTCGTAAGGCGGCTGCGAGCAATACATGTCCTCATGGTTTTCAGCCACCATAGCATCGAGCATCACCAGGGGGGAATAGCCTCGGCCGCCAGCTACCCTCAAACCCTTCCCACCCTCCCTTCTCGCTCCGCCGATTCCCCTATCGAACGGAGATCTGCCGTCGCAGTGGCCGCAGTTCGACCCCCACTCCTTCCTCTTGCCACCACCGTCACGGACGTAGCTCATCCACGCGGACGACGGCCCACCACCACGCTAACACTGCCGATGCACCACCGCGTTCCCTGGCGATCATAGGAGTAGTGAATCTTCTTGCTGAGGAGGAAGGCGGGACCATTCCTCTTCAAAAGATCCTCTGCGACGTGAGGCGTTTTGTTTTATTTTGGGAAAAGGGGTTCGAAAAGATAATCCCAGTTGCTCCGGAAGAGGGGTTTCCGTTTTTTTTTAATGTCTCTTTTCCAGGAGTTTTTGATCCAAGGTCGGATGATTCCCGAAAGCACCGAGAATTCTTTTCTCCTCTTTTCGTGTTTTTTTTCTCCCGTTTCTAGGAGAATGGGGAGAAAGGGTGGTGGATGGGGGCTTCACTTCACATCAATCTGACGGGAAGAAAGTCAGCGTGACGGTGCGGGAGGAAGGTTTCAGTCGGACGGGACAAAGAAGAGAGAGAAAGAGATACAACAACGATTAAAAAACAATAATCAAGACAAAAACAAAGCTTCTTAAGTAAACAAAAAATAAATCACAAAAAGAAAAGCGTGCGCATAAATGGAAATAAAAAAACGAGTGAAAAACAAATGAGATACCACAAGCGTTAAAGTTCGTGAGTGGCAAAACAATTATAAAAAGGTGAAAAACAAACAAATTCAAGGCGATATATTAAATAAAATATTTTCTTTCATTTAACAGCGGTACCTTTTCGACTACCACTAAAACCACCCGAATCCAAGGACAAAAGAGAACCAGTCTCACCGACATTTCACAGTTACAGCAACTCCCACTTGTAAATTTTGAACACCCGTGGAAAAATCGTTCTACTGTTTTCTTCCATTTTTTATTCTCCCCGGAAGCCCTCCCAAAATTAGAACAGGGAAGAGCAAACAAACTCCTCTCTACCCTTTGGAATCAGCTTTGAATGCTCTCCATAAAAATCTAAACATCCTTAGAGAGTTCAAGGATCCAAATCGAGGTGCAAACAAATAAACGAAAAAAGCTCAAGACTGAATAAAAATATATCATAGAAAATCACACAAACGGAAAAAAATAATCGCTTCCCCGGTTAATAGAAAATATTTTCTCTAGCCTCCGCGAATTCCAAAGCGGAAGAAGACGTTATGTGTTTAGTTAAGTCGACTCCCACTCATTTATGTCTAAAACTCACTCCCCTTACCCGTCCATTCTCCTGGTTGCCAAGGGCGGATCCAGAGAGGGGGTATATTTCTGAACATCCAAAACATTAATAAAATGATAAAAAATAGCACCGAAGAAATGCTATATCTTTACCGTATTTATTTTGATACGCAAAATTTCACCCATTTCCTTTTTACATATTAAAATGTTTACTTTTGAAGATATTTTTCAAATAGTTTTATTTTTCATCTTTGATTATCCACCCACCCCTCAAGGGTGAAGCCTGGATCCGCCCTTGGCTCCCGATTCTCTGCTCATCTCCCCCCGAAGGTGGGTCGCGACAAAGGGAAAGAATTCGAAAAATTCCGAGGCGACAATGGGGTAATTTTAACTTTTTTAAAAATTTGCCGGAGAGGATTGGCCCTCCCTTTTGTTCAAAGGAAACTCAACCATTGGACCTCGGGAGGCTAGAAACAAACGTGCATAAAAATTAAGCTGCCCGAAAATTAACAACGATACGAGATTAAATATTTTTTAAAAATAAAACCAAAGACACCCATACGAACACACACACACAACAAGGAAGACAGTGTACAATGGGAGCATTGGTGATGAACCAACACTGGCGCTGGCGGGAGCGTGGGAGTAACACACGGACAGAGGGAGATAGAGAGAAGAGAGAGAAAGAGGATATAGAAAGAGAGGTGTACAATGAGGGGACGTGGGGAGAGAGTAGGACAAATACCACTTGCGATCAATCAAGGGAAAATCTGAATATATCATCCAACGCAAGGTCAGAGCGTTCGCCCTTCCACAACCCCGCGGCGCACACGGCGGTTCCCCAGGCCACCGTGGAGGGCAGCACCGCAGCACCAGCCGCGCGCGACGGCCTGTGGAGGCGGCGGCGGCGGTGTCGGTGCCTGCCTGGCCTGCTCAATGTCAGTGTGTATACGCCGGTTGTTAGACCAAGGGCATTGTTTGGAAGGTACGCGTTTAAAATTAACCCGCCATTTATTCCGAGGAACTAAGGGGCGTCGGAGTTGCCAACGGCACGGCTTCGAATGAGGAAGTCCGGCGAAATTCATCGGGTGCGACCAAAACAATTCGGACGAATTTCCGTCGTTTCTTTATGTTCTCGCGAAATGCGAAACTCACCGAGTCGACGTTGATTTCGAAGATTTTTTTTCGCGGCGAATTTTCCAAAGGTTTTTTTAAAGGGAAAAAACAGCCATTACGCTATGGAAGCGTGAAGAGTACGCAAAAATCGCGTCAGACACAGACGCGGGTGAGCGGGGAAGGGCAACGCAACGCGCGATGGTTCCCTCGCCATTATTCCGAACCCAAGGCCTGCCGCCGTATGATCACTTAGGCACCGTATGTCCGGTTCGGTCGGGAGAGAAAAAAATTTTAAAAATAAATCCGGAAACGCAGACAAAGGAAGGACGCATTCACGGGGTGCTGCAATATCTAAACAAAAAAATACAATAAAACGACCCAAACGAGACGAACATGCCGCTTCGAATAAATATACTTATATACTATATATTTTTTCTTATTTTTGTGTGTTGTTGTGTGCATATATATGTATATATGTGTGTGTGTGTACACACATACATACATATATATAAGGCGGACTTTTGTTGACTCGTTTCGTGCCGGAGAGTAATAATAAACAAGGTGAACCAACGTAAGGGGTTTTTTTTGAAACTCTAAAGCTTCCGACAACACGAAGGAGAATGGGAAGCGTTCCACACGGTTTTTAAAGGTTCAATCCTAGCCTGACCTCTTTCCAGCTGTTTGTATTCAATCATCTCGTTGATCCCGTTAGACGCTACGTATTAGAAATTACTCCCATCTAACATGGCACGGGGTTGACCAGTGAGCCGACTTTCGATAAAGCGGCGGCCGGCCTCCTAACCGGCAAGCCTCCATACAAAAAATTCTTAAGATTCTTCGTAATAATGGGATCTCGGGGAAAGACGCCGCTAACCTACAATTAAGCTGGCGCTGTAGAATGTGAATTACCCAGACGATATACAAGAATAAAAAAATGAGTACACAACGGAAACCGAGAGAATTATTTATATTTTAGGGGAAATAGTCTGCTATTTTCTCTGACGGAAAAGCAATTTAAAAATGATTTAAATTGCTCCCCTGATAAATGATTTTTATCAAAAATTTGGGAAAAAGCCACAAATGATCCAATTTTACGTTCAAAAGCTCATAAAAATTTATAGAGACAATTTCAATTTAAAAATGTGAAAGGTGACGAATAGAATACGAATCAATCGACGGCGTTGCTCGCAAAATTCTCAACGGAATTTACGGAATGTTTTTAATAAACATTACAACACGATAGTTTGAACAGAAGATGTCCAACGTCGAACAGTACGTTGAAGGCATACGAAAACTGCATTGTTAGATGGACGAACACTGATAAGATTCTTTAAAAATTTCAAATTCCCTCATAAAATAGCCTCACAACGGAGTCGCGGGGAACTTGGTTCAAGGAAGGAACAACACACAAACAACGATGCACTTAAACGAAAATAAAGCACGAAAAAACGTAAAACAGTGATAATGATGAAAATATCTAAGGAAAATGATGACAGCACATTCCACAACGTACCCTATCATCTGGGATGTTTTTCAGATTCCCTAAAGCAACGACAGCTGGTCAGCAGGCGCGCATGTCACTTCGATATCTTTCGTTAGCAATGTCATCAAATCAACGTTCTTGAGATCAACATAAGAGATAACTTTATAATTTCTGCCTGTAATTATTCCTTCACAACATTAGATCATTCAAAGGTTAAATTCGTTTCCTCCATTTTTTATAAAAATAACGAGACCAACTTTACCCTTTAGAAGAAGCTGATATAACCCGTTTAATTCGATTCCGCGCTCCAAATATTGGAGCTACAATACATATTTATGTAAATACGCACAGGTAAAACGAACCCATTTAGTTTAACCTCTAAAACTTGAATTTGCGACATCTCGAAGAAGATTTAGATTATTCCGTTTTTCCACAAGTTTACGCGAATTTCTGCAATTCGAGTAGGTTATCCTTACTTAACCCTCAAGTAGGCATGTGGGGTTTATATGACTCCACTAGATATTTGATGAACCATTACACCATAAACAACTTTCTATAATTCGTTATTTTTGTTCAATAATATGCAAACTTCTTGCTCTCGTGCATCATTTTAGTATATTTTCCATAAATATAATTCATTAAATAAATAGAATAAGAAGCAACACCATGACGGTTCACAGAAAAATGTAACATGGGGTCATATAGATCCCAGGAGCCCACTTGCGTGTACGCGTCTACGTAAGGGTTAAGTTTCGAATCGTTGACCTCTTCAAGACAATTACGGAAACAAACGATGCTAGAAGCGTACTACGTAAGCAACCCTCCGTCCCACGAGCGTTTTCGTCAGAATTCCACCCATGTGGCCAATAACGAAGACGTGGAATGAAAATGTCTCGGGGCAAAGGGAAAACTCCACGACCACCTACGGATGGACGTCGGGAGAGAAAACTAGTTAAATCCGGTTCTGCCTCTGGCATCCTTCGTAATGGTATTTCGGTAAAACACTCTCCGGGGATCGTCTAGGATGAGGACGTCATCGAAAACGGTACACTCGGAAGAAGACGTCTCGAGTTGGCGGATCAAGAGAGACTGGGCTAGCCTTTTTGGCTCCCATGCCGAGTCTGAATGCGAAGATACTCTTTTTTTAACTTCTCCTTTGAGAGAAAAGGAGGGGATGTAACCGATTCGCATCAGGTGGTGCGCGGCATCGTGGAGCACACACGGAGCAGAAAAAAAGAGGGTAAACGCATTCATTTTACGCGAGCGGTTGACTACGAATAGCTGCCAACGAACGAGAATACTAAATAACCAGCGAGGGTTTATCAATCGGCGAGGTGTTATTGGAACCTTAAATCGTTATGGAAGATGAAAGTTGGAAGACTGTTGACTCGAATTCAGCGAACGATCAAACAGTTGTGTGAACGGTAGCGTGATTTCGCTCTCGCGAGTTTAATAATTAAGGTCAGTCATTGAGAAATAGTGTCGCTATGCTTCGGGAAAACGTGATAAAGCCTACCAGTCGCCGGGAAATTTTATTTACGGATTTAAACATCAACATATGCCATAAATTGATGGAATGAATGATCATATGATCACTGTGCGACAGGCATAAGGTGGAATTTTGGTAATAATTAGAAATCAGGAGAGAGATTCGAACCCCAAATAAAGAAGACATTTACATTCTGAAACGGGAGAATTAGTTTACTACGATGGTTTAGTGGTAAAATATCCGCCCGGCAAGTGGAAGACCCGGGTTCGGGTACCGGTCATGACAGAGTTGTTATCCTGACACTAAATTATCCACATAATCAACATATGCGCTAAATATCTCTTTACACGACGTGAAATGTTTAAACGAGTCAAATGAAGGAGGTCAGAGAGGATGTTGAAGACCAATTGGCATATTTAGACACATTGCCAAATTTATATAAAAAATTTTAATCGGATGATGCTTTGATTTCCGCAAAATTTACATAGAATTATTAAAACATTATATATTTTGCTAGAAAAAAATGCGTCGTGAGACAAATGATCGAATTAAAATACACAGATGGACGTCAGTTCATCAGTAGTCACTACAAACATTTGTATTATTTCTGGCAGAACATGTTATTCCTTCTTGTTGTGCTCACAACAATTTCTTACAATTTGAAACTGGGAGACTCATTTTGACCAAATATGACAGCCGTGACATTTATGTCCAACGTGATAACTTTCCAACGGGAGGAATAGGAAATGAAACGAAAAATACGCATTTCTCTGGAAAAATTCATATGGACGTATATTCAACCTTTACCCCGAAATCTTCAAATGCAAATTGTTTTTCGGCATTTCAGCCCGTCAAGGCGTATTTTTCTCAACGGCGAGCATAACAAGGGGAGCATTTCAATAAATTTCATACGCAGTCGAACCTCGATAACTCAAATCTATCGAATCTATGGCCCACTCGATCGACCTAGCCTAATCGATATATCGATACAAAATGATCGATCGAGTTCAATCGACGCATCGATCCTAAACGATCGACTGAGCCTAAACGATAAATCACTCCTCCCCAACGACAGCAGACATTAATTATTCGACGCTAGACCTTATTTTCCACGCAAAAGACGGAAAAAATCGAACCGGACGGTCGAAAATCGAACGAAGCCCAGCCAGCCCCATGAGCGAGGAAGATGGTTTCCGTCGTCAACTTGCCAATTCAAACCCACAACAGATTGCGATCGTTTCTACACCTTGCCCCCACCTCACAGGAAGACCTTCAAGAATCGACTGCAGTCGCTTTATCCTCCATCGATGCGAATAATAGACATCTGGAGGGGCAAATATCGATCGTTTATGCATGCGACAGGACACCCAGTAACCAACTCCCTCTATCGCTGTCTCTCTCCCCACATGCTTCCTACGTCCCGCCACTCTCCCTCTCTCTCTGCCTCCATTAAAGGATTCCGAATGACAATAAGGGACACATCAAGCGACATCCGAAGACGAAATCTGTCCCATCCATACATCTATGTCCGGATATAAAAGAAAATGTCCTACTCTCGCCCATCTTAATTTGCTTTACACGATTTTGGTCTAACACTATTTTCTTTTTAGAGTTTCACTTTAGCGCGATTTTGAAAATGTTTCACTTCGACTTGGAGGTTACAAGATAGAATAAAGGAAGCAATTCTGGATTCAGCATAACTAAATAGTATATGGATTATGAACTCAAGACGGCGCTCTAATATAACCTAATGTATTCCTATGGGAGAAACCTATCCCACTTTGAACGGGTCCCCTCTACACGGTCTTTTCCAGGAACGCATGTTCCGCGCAAAGTGAGGGGTGTGTATTGTCATTATTTTTTTAACAATTCCAATTCATGGGACTTCATCATTTGCACTAAAAATTTAAAAAGTTCCGTTTGAAATGCATGTATACTGATCCTAAAGAATAAAGCGTTTACAGCCGCCAGCTTGGTCCGGTCGATGCTGTCACGAATGGTCTCCGAGCGAATTAAACTACAAATATACAAGTGAGGGAATAATTACAGAGAAAATTACATCAGCCCCTTTATTCACGATTACACCCCAGTAGCAAATCCCAGATCCAATGAATTTTTACCACGTTTATCTCTCCTATAGACCTACCTATCCTAAAATTTTTGCTACTCCAGGTCACCGGGTTCCAGAGATATTTCCCACACAGACGGACAGACAAAACGAATACGAGCGATATTTTTAAGGGGAACAAACGCTGGAAAAAACGGACAAACGTACTCCAGGCTATCCCAAACGATCATGAAAATTCCGCACAAATAACACACCCGCGAAGAAAACGAGGTCGGTTCGTGCCAAAGTTTCGCGACACGACTTTTTCTCCGGACCTTATCCGCACATCCTGTGTATTTGAAAGCGTTTTAAAACATCCGGAGTGAACTTTCCGAGGCGGAAAAGAAAGAAAAAAGGAAAAATGCGCAATTAAGCGAGTCGAGAACGGCATCCGACCGAAGAGGGCTTTGTACCATCCCGCGCTATGCCCTCGTCAACAACGACCTGTTGGTCGAAACGAAATCTCTCTCCATCTCCTCCCTCCCTCCTCTCCCTCCCTCCTCTCCCTCCCTCCTCTTCCTCCCTCCTCTTCCTCCTTCCTCTACCTCCCTCCTCTCCCTCCTTCCTCTTCCTCCCTCCTCTCCCTCCATCCTCTCCCTCCATCCTCTCCCTCCATCCTCTCCCTCCATCCTCTCCCTCCCTCATCTCCAAATGTCCCTCCCCCGCAAAGAAAAAAACGCAGCTGGATTTCTCGAACGCTAGAAGGAAACTTCTGCACGCGATTTTCACATACCGAATGGAGAAAAAAATGTTTGCGCGAGAACTGAGGGAGGTGAAGGAGGAAGGGGAAAGGAGAGGGTGAGAGAGAATGCGTGGGCGTTAAAAGAGGTTGGGGATGGAGATAGGAGGAGGAGTAAAAAGGGAGAGAGAGAGAGGATCGGGCGGAAGAGAGCCCTCAATTCATGCTGCGTCGTCGGTTGACTCATAAGAGATGACGTCAACAATAACTGGGACCCGACGAAAGAGAAGAGCAGGGCTGTGGACTGTCTGAAAAGAATAGAGGAATAGTTGATGGAGAAAACGAGAGAGAGCAGAGGAGACAGAGGGCAGAGGAGACAGAGGGCAGAGGAGACAGAGGGCAGAGGAGAGAGAGAGAGGGAGTGAGACAAGAGAGAGTGCAAGGATAGAGAAAGGAGAGACAGAGGAGAGAGAACGAGACAGAGGTAGAGAGAGACATCGGATAGAAAGAGGGAGCCAGGATAGAGAAAGATGGACAGAGAGTAAAGAAAAAGGGAGGGAAAGAGAACGGGGGCAGCGGTGGAGCGAGGGTGGAGCAGAGGTGGGCAGTTGGCCCCAGGCGCAGGGCTTAAGGGGTGCAAACTTATGGGCCGAAAGTTAAAGTTTCTGTTTATAAACAATAATAATATTATAACATATGCCGAATTAAAATGCTAGTATAGTATGCTAGGGTGTCTATCACATTCTCCATATTACATTTGTAACGAAAATTTTACAGGGAGCAAAGGGAGGGGGCGTATCTCTGTGACTTGCCCCCGGGCGGAGGAGAACGTAGCTACGCCACTGAAAGGGTGCTCGAGAAAGAAGGATAAAGAATGAGGAATATAGAAAGAGGGATAGAGAAAGGGGATAGAGAAAGAGGGATAGAGAAAGAGGGATAGAGAAAGAGGGATAGAGAAAGAGGGATAGAGAAAGAGGGATAGAGAAAGAGGGATAGAGAAAGAGGGATAGAGAAAGAGGGATAGAGAAAGAGGGATAGAGAAAGAGGAATATGGAAAGAGGAATAGGGAAAGAGGAATAGGGAAAGAGGAATAGGGAAAGAGGGATAGGGAAAGAGACAGCGAAAGAGAAAGAGGGAGGGAGAGAGGAGGATAGAGAGAGATCAGAAAAGATAGATATACGTCTTTATTAGGGCGATATTGAGACTAGACACTAGACTGCCTTCTTCTTCCATCTAACCCGTCAGAGAAATAGAGAGGGAGAGGAAAGAGGGAGAAGTAGAGGAACGGTAGGTGTGGGAGAGAGAGAGAGAGAGCTGAGAAGCGAACCCAGAATTAGCATGGCGAATGAAGAAAAATGAAAGTGCCTCTGGTGTTCGTCTCGTCTCTTCCTTCTTCCACGGGGTTAGCACCATTAATAGAGCGGAGCCCATTTTTGAATTTAACCTCAACCGAAAAAAAAAACGCGAAGCCATTTTTCTCGGGGGAGGAAAGGGAAGGAATGAGGTTCAGAAAGAGAGGGGAAAAATTAAGCTCGAGCGTCGATGCCAGGGAAGCGAATAACTCGACCCTGAAAGGTGGAGATTTCGAAAAAAAGAGGGGAGCCGAATTTGAGGGTACACCTCCCTTTAAAAAAATTGTCGCGGAGTCGCGGGAGAAGGGAAAGAATCCCACGAAAATATGCGGATGGTGAGCTTCGAAGGAAAACACGTCCCAGTAAAAACAAAAAAAAACGAAAAGGCTCGACGAAGGCTAAAAATAGCGATTCGAGGCACTTTCTCGCCTCCGATTCCCCTTGCCGTAGGTTTAGTCTAATCCTTATTACTCGAATCTTAGGGGGGAAATGGAAAAAAAATACGAGATCAAAACACCGAGACGCAACCAGAGGTGAATAAAATTCGAGCCGTAAAATTTTCGAGTTAATGATGACGTTTCGAATGAAAATTTATCTTCGCCGAGTTAGAAAATTTGCGGTATTTAGAATATCTTTACAAATAGCAAACGGGATTTATCTTAAAAATACCAATTACACCCGGCCCTCCTATAACACGGGTTACGTGTCGTGTAATCCGAATCTGTGTTATGCGAACCTTGCTTTACATAGTGAAAGGAGAATTGTGTTCCATACCCCTTCAGGCTCCTCCTCCACACCTGAAATTCCTTAACCTCTCTATGATGCACACGTATTGTATAAATAGATTGTTATTGCCGGTTATTTAAGCTTATAAACAAAGCACTCGGGCTCTCCGACACGTCTCTTCCTCGCTCTGCGATCTGGAATCCCATAATCCGACCAAATCGCGTTAATGCGAATCTCAATCCGCGTTGTATGAATTTTTCGCATCAAAAACAAACCATGTTGTAGCGAATCCGCGTTACAGGAGGGTTAGGTGTATATTTTGCCTCTTCACAAAAAAATCCCTAGACTCTCAGCGACGGTAAGAAAATTAAACGATTCTAAGGAGACATTTGCTTAACGCAAAAATGATTTGGCGGTTTACCATATGTACCGATGGCATCGAACACGGTTTTCTGCTAATTATACTCCTTATGAGAGAGACGCTTTCCACAACGGGGATATAAATGTTAGTAACTGGGCGGAAACGGGATTTGGAACTATGAACAATTCCGAGGCTAAATTCCTGCCAACATCACGGGAAAATATCACGACATTTCGATAAACTCGAGACGAAACTACATTTTAAATTGTCCTAAATATATTGGACGTACGGCTAGCAAGAATGAACAATAACAGGTGTATTGGGACGCCAACCTGGGTAAAAATCTATCATTGGTGAACTGCCACCGAGGGCGGCCACTTAGTAACCTTATTGCACGCCTGATTTACTTTACCGACTAGTGGATACAGGAACACTCCAGTTAATATCTATCTTGATTCAACAATGAACTATCATGTTCTCCTAATGGCTGAAATCACATTTTAAAGGACTATATTTCGCCATTTTCTATAAGGTTAGGATTCAGAATCTGCTACCGGTGTATTACCACTGATGACGCCGAATGCACATCTTATTTTTCCAACCCTATTGAGCCAAATGGAGAAACAGTACTTCAACCTGTAGATGGGTGGTGGGCTACCTTTCCTACGTGGCGGGCCGCATTGATGGTTGCGAATTCCTCGATGGGCCGCATTGCAAGTTATCGATGATTCGATGATCCATATTAGACTTTACATCGGACGTTAACCAGAGATTCTGAGGTATCACATGAGTGAAAATGAAGTCTAAATTAGGTTTTATGGGTTTACGTTTCAATATCAAGTGCTTTGTTGTCGTAATTTCAAGGTGTATGATACGAATTTGTGTTAAATTGCTTTTTAATCATGAGTTCGCGGGCCGCGTAAAACGCTCTCGAGGGCCGCATGCGGCCCTTGGGCCACAGGTTGCTCACCGCCGCTCCAGATCGATTCCGATTTCACCTTCTGAAAGCAAAACCGGGACGACGACCGGATTCAATATTTCTAGATATCATTACTTCACGACAAAAGAACAATTAATCTCGGAGAAAACGCCCGCGTCTCAGATCCACAAAACATTTCTCAAACGACCGACTCTGACAGCACTTTCTCACGGGATATCTGCCAACCTGGGACGTTACAAGAAACAGAAGCCTAAAAAGCGTTCCTTGCGATAAGCCTCATTTATCCTGTGAGACCGTTCCAAGTCGCAGAAAAAAACAATCGGTGGGAAGGAAAACAAGTGCCAATGAGGACATCCACAGCATTCCTTCATTTTTTTCCACTTTGGTGCAATTCCACCCCGTCTCCTAGAAGACGTCGAGGGTGGGAAAAAAATTCGAAACGACAACAAATCGCTTCCTAGCCCGTACCCAACCATTCTCTCGGTGGGCAATGGCCGCGAGAATCAGGAAGCAATTACTGGACGCAGCGGAAAAAATGTTTACGACCGTCTTAAGAGTCCGCTTGTGTCATAAAAATGAGCTTATTCTAAGACGCGGTGTAAAGAACCGATATAGCGTCCAAATGAGTTGTTCGAGAGAATCACAATTGCCTGAATATGAGGTTTAATAACAAGTCGAGTTACAAAATACATTAATATTGCTGGAAAATCACTTCTCATTCAGCTTTATGAAACTGATCTGTAGAATCATTACGCTGAGCGAAGATAGCATAAAAAAAGAAGACGGGAAGTAATAACGCGAGTATACAGATGCTTACATTATATACATATAAAGGAGCTACTTAAGGAACTATTTAAAATAATGGGAATAACTTTCAAGGCACTTGCAGGGCATTTATCTTACTCTCAGACCCAAAATATGAATATATATATATATATAATACATTGCGCCATATTTTTAACGATATGTTTATAATAAAATAGAGGTATCCGAAAAATAGATCCACATCTCAGCTACAAAATTACAACTAATACATAGATTTAAAACTTTAACTTTCGGAATATCAACGCATTGATGTTTTTCCTAACGATCGTTAGACAGGCTGCAATAAATACTTTTCCTATTAAAACCCCAAAATTTTAACACGACGGCGGACTAGTGCCACGCATTGGTGACCCAAAAAAACTCGTTTTTAACTCCACAAATCGAAGTCCGATTGAACGAGATCGAACGGAAACCGAATACCAAAAGACAAAAACATCGAAGCGGACCAAAATTATTAAAAACAAGTGAGGGAAGAATAGCGGAACAAATTACATATGGAGCTTTTGTTTTCTTGTTTTTGGGATTATGACGTCATCATGAGATTGCATCTTTGGTTGAGATTGACGGTCTCGTAATATAGTCCATAAATTACCTTTAAAACATTATATCCCTGCTATGTAATAATGTTTCCTATTTAATAGCAGTGGACTCGTTGCTATGGTAGTTTTATTTCCCATGGTTAATGATCGGAAAATTTACCCTCTTTTTAGGCTGGTTTCCAAAGGAAACATAGCCTTATGAAATGGCCCTGTCTGTGTGTGTGTCCCCTACTAACAACTTTTGTATCAATGAACCGATTTTCATGAAACTTGGTATGAGGATCGTGCTGCCAGGGCCCACCTCCGGGCTATATTTTATTTGGCGAAGATTTAAGTCCCGGGTTCGATTCCAGGAACGTTTTTTCCCTATTTGTTTTACATAGGAAGTCTCAAATCCATCGTGCATAGATGTTTTCTTTAATACTTTCAAATATCTTAAAATTGTAATATCGGAGCGTGGTTTGTACTGTTCTAAGGGGGGAAAAATGTAGATTATAACTCTTACCACTGGATTTTAATAATTGATCGCATTTCCTTGAATTTCTATTAAAACATAGCGTTTGTGCGTTTTCAATCGTATTTTATCGAACCCGGCTTGGGCATAGACGAGTGAACAAATGGGTTATTTTCTTTTCCGCTCGACTACCCTTCAGCAATGGACAGCTGATCCAGACATATTAGCGTATAAACAGTAACATTTATTAAATTCGTTTATTAAAAAAATACATGCAAAATATGTCAGAAAGAGATTTTGACATTGTTTTTAGTATTTTAAACCTGATAATGCTCTCTTAATTTGTTTTCCAATTTTCTCTATCATTGATAAACTATGAATTGCAGGTGGTATGTATGGTATGAGAATTCCTTGGAATGACTAACACATACTGAAACATCTCCTGTCAATATAAGTAGGTAATCAATTCGGGACGTCAACTTTGGGAAATCAACCTGCATTAGTTCTGGTTTGGACTTTTTGTTTTAATTAAAAACAATTGTTCGCTCTCATTCTAAAGGGATTTGATTTATGTTTTAAAAAAATACAAACCTGTCTTTCAGCTATAGAACTGTTTTAATCCCGAGCTCTTATCTTAATTGTAACTAATTTAAAAACTCAAATTTATAATGCCCTGCACTGATATTATGCTTTTCTTATGGCTGTAGAAAGAAGTAGAAGGAGTTGGAAAAAGACAATGATTACTCCTCAGAAGCTAATCCTAAATCCACCAAATTTGAAAGATGTGTAGCCCTCGTGTAGACCATCCTGTACTGAAAGTTTGGCCTCTACAAGTTGCAGGATTACGGAGATATTTCCCGAACGGACGGACGGACAGACAAACCGAGTACATACAGCGATTCTTTTTCAAAAATGCTCTAAAAACAAAACTTCCCGGAAGACTACATTTTACTTCTCCGGCAGGTAATTGCGCCACCTCTATGCTAACTTACGACGACCGCACGCAAAATCATTCCAACCGAACAAACCATAATGGAAGACCGACGCCGCGTCCAAAGAAAAAATAAAAACGCGGCAAGGATGAATAAAATGCCGTGCTTCCCGCCTCACCGAGCACAAGAGCCCGCGTTCATCCTTCTGTCTCCCCTATAAATAGACACGTCAGCAGAAGGGGTGAAAGGCCTGACGCACGCACGCACACACATACGTACATACAAGAGCGAACAATGCAACCGACACTTCTTTCTTTTTAGTGTTTTTTAAGGGGGAGGAGAAAGAGTCGGTCTCACCGTTTCGCACGTATAATTTCCACGCTGCAGTTGTGAAACGCAGGACAGACTCGGTTAAAAAAGAATCGAGAAAAAAGTAGGATGGAAAAAAAATCCCTCGCCGGAAATTCATTTCTCGTCTTTTGTTGGACGGTACCCGCCGCAAAAGTACCGACCGAATCGCGAAAACTCTCTCTCGGATGCTCGTCGAATCCGGTAAAATCAATTATCTCTCGTGAAGTTGAACTTTTTTTCAACTCCCGCGACGCAAACAAAAGCTCCGAACGACGGCACTATAAATTAAACCGAAAAAAAATCCTGGACGGAGAAAAAGAGGGAAATGTCCGCGTGACAACAAGTGGCGCTGTCTGCGGCATCTAATGGGACGCGTTTGTTGTTTTTTTTTATCTTCCACGTCACCACACAAAGCAAAATAGGCTTTTTCATTTCTCTCGCTTTCCAATTCTAAATTATCGCGACGGTACGATTGGGAAATCCGTGTTAAATGGACCGAATTGGAGGTTTTTCTTTATACCTTCGCGAACGATCGACTTGCGTTAGCTGCGATACTATTTAAAGAGAAAACGGGATTTGTTTATTACGTATTTCTCACAAAATGATTCTTTATCTGACTGGAAAAGGTTAAATAAATCATATTCGAGACATTTATTTATTTATTCTCAACTAGTTCATAAACAGCTCTTCACGGCCTTTAACAATGAGCGTAATAATGTTAACAAAGACAACACAATCATGACCTCGGCAGGATTCGAACTCGTGACCCTAACCACCTTCTCCCAAAGCATTGCATTCAAAAACGAAGTTGCAGCAACGATGCTATTTTACTAAACGAATTAGGATGTCGAGTTCACTTGACCAAAAAAGAACTAATTTGCACAAAGAGAGATAGATAATCCTCAAACACATTCACTGGGAAAACATAGCCCCATTCACGCAAAAGTTACAAAAATTAATATTAATAAACAGATCTCGTATGTTTTCAGTGTGGCGTAAAATTTCTTTAACACCGAAATAGATTTAATGCATCAGTATCACCACTACAAACTAAACGGCCAAGTTTGATGGGATATAAAATGAAAACCTTAGTCCAGGATTCTCCGCCAAAGAAAAATACGTAAAAACGACGGAGATTTATGAAAACAATTCCGCACCAAATGTACACGTATAACGTGGCAAATAATTCTATTGTCAAGTCCACGAAATACCCCTCAATTAAAATCGAAGACTTAAATTTAACTATCGAGGTGTGGTCTGTGAGAACCATCTAAGTAACAGTATCAAATAACTCCGCCGCTTTACTTTCCAATAGTTGACGTTTTACAAAGAAAGATAATATTGTTTTTCCCCTTTAAATTACCCCCTTATCCCTCGTTAAAGATTAATAAACGCGAAAAACCCAACTGTAAATATAGCTAGTGAATAATACAATAAAAACATCAAGAGGTCTGGGAGACCTCAGATACAATGTGACCATAATTTCACCTCATTGGTTAAAAGGTTAAAACGAGCACAACGCTTTAACGATCACGGCGAATGCGCATTCGAAGACCCGTTTCCCGAGTTCCTCGATCATTTTCAAAAGAACTGCTACCTGCAGATATTTATCCCACTGCTTACCATTTCAAAATTGGGTCTTTTAAATATTTAAACGAGACCGTTAAAGATTCATAAAAGCGTTAAAAGGCCGTTAAAAAAATTACCAGTTCGCGACAGTGACGAGACGAAACAGAAAGCTGTTGATCCCTATCGACTGCACTTTAAAGCGAAGACGATTTAACAAATGAATAACGAAACTCAAGAGGCAGCGGGTATAATTCCAACTACAGAGAGACAGAGCGGGGAGATAATCATTTACCCACCTCGTAGGAATTTGCATAGTGGACGCGACGGCGTCGGAAAAAACAAAGGAAAATCGTGGAAATCTCGACGAGAGAGACAACGGGAGGGACGGGAGTGGAACGGAGTGGGAAGAAGGAAAAATAAGCCCTATAAAAAAAAACTCGACATGCCCGCGCACGACGGATAATTTGAAAAACACCGCAAGAGGAAAAAACAATAAAAATAGAAAAAACCTGCATGAAGCATTCATCCAGCCTTGAACATTTGTATGGTTTATCGCGTGACCGTGACGCAGACGCGCGCTAAACAAATGAATTCTGCTCGGCGAAGGAAAAATAGAGGCCCACCCCCTTCCCACACCCCTCTATGCATTTCGGGGAGGGGGCTAGGAGAGAGATAGGGAAAAAATATGGCGGAGCGTATATATTTTTCCAAGCGCAAAAAGCGGGAGATTGATGCACGGTTTTAAATACAGGCGTCCCTCGCATATCGACGCTTTTCTTAACGACGTTTCGCTGTTACGACGCAACGATATCGAGGCCTTTTTTCTCTTAACGGCGCGCGTAATTCGGAGTTACAACGCCGGTGTCGGTCTTTCCGCCTTTCCCTAGCAGCACTCGGTTTGTTTTTCGCATAACGTTTCACATAACGACGTTCCGCATAACGTGAAACGAATTAACGCCGTTATGCGAGGGATGCCTGTACAGCACGAGCCAATGAGAGAAAGAGGGGGAGAGGAAGCGAGAGAGAGAGAGCGATTCCACGTCGGGCAGACGCATAAAAAATGGAGAGGAGGAGGGGATTATGGGGTGAAGGACAAGAGGAGGGAGGAGGACGGAAGGACATAGAGAGAGAGAGCTCTCTACACCCACGCCACCTCCGACGGCAGCCTCAGACGCGCTGCGACCTCACCCTTCTCACACTCACACGCGCACACACGCACGCCCGCCCGCTCCAACACAAAGAGTCCAGCTATGTCCCTTCTTGCCAGACGGGTCTCTCCTTCACCCCTTTCTCTCCGAGGAGACTTTTTCTACTCCTCTTCACACACAACCCGCTTAACCCATCCGAATGGGGGAAAAAATAATCGCCTTCTCACTCCCAAAAGTTTGGAGGGAGTTGTAGCTACTCCCGAGTAAGGCTTCCTGTCCACTTTCTTCGAAAAAAGAAAAAAAAACCTTTTCCCCCTCTCGCGCGCCCAATCTGTGTACGGGGACTGCGATATTACCCATCGCGACGGTCATAAAAGCGTGAGCTGACACGAAACGACCCCACTCTTTCTTTCTCCTCTCTCCTTCCCACTCATACTCGTCGGGTTTCTAAATCGCCCATCCCAGAAGTCACGCCATTCGGTCATACGTGCGACAAGGAGTTGACGGTCCGAGCCAAGGGATAGAAGAAAAAATAAACGAGACGTCGAAGAGGTTACTGCCCCACAGCGCCATATTCTTATCATATCATACAAACATACAAAAATCTATATGCGCGCGCGCACACACACACACACACATATATATCGTGTACACTAGTAAAAAAATATTTACCGAAACAAACTTTCGACATGGAGATTTAGGAGAAAAAAATCGCCGATAAAGCTTTTTTAAATTAATAATATTAAATAAAAGAGGACGACTGATCAACTAGGTGGCTAATTTATCAATTCGGTTTCAGCCTTCCAAAAATCTTTATGGACAATGTTAAAAACATCACATTCTCGTCAATGTATTATGTTAAAGCATGGGTTGTCAAAAATACAGTAAAATTATGCATGTATAATTACTCGAACATATCGATAATCCAGTATGAGTTCGTCTTCAGTTAGTTCGGACAATCGCATCACTACGGTAGCCTAAAAGAATGAAGAATAGGAGAGTATATTGCTTGTATTAAACACGTTCAGGTAAATAATTATTTAAATTAAATATCAAACACTTATAACAAAATAAAAATCGTCAGAGGTAAAAAACGTCAGTTTCACGAAGTCTCTCTGCAGTTCCTTTAACTTCCGACTATAGCGTCGCTAAGAATTACATGCATAGGCGTGAATGCAAATAATATGGGTATTTATTTGTACGTATCCATATATATATATATATATATATATATATATATATATATATATATATATAGAGAGAGAGAGAGAGAGAGAGAGAGAAACAAAAACAAACGCCTATAAACACGTGTAAATGCAGCAGCTTCCTTCTGAAACACGCGAGGACATCCTGAGGTCCGCATCGCCCGCGTTCTAAGAAGAAACTATCAGCGGCGGACGTTTGAAATAATCGAATGGATCCCGAGGGAGATCGAGAGACCGAAAAGGATGAAACCTCCTTCTATATACCGAAGGGAAAAGGGATTTCGGCGAAATTCGTCTGGCCATCTTGGAAGAGAGAAAATTGGAAGAGGCTTTGCGGAGGACGTGATCCAGCGGCGGTTTTCGAAAAGCCAGACGACGTTACGTAATTTATTTATTGGGGATACTTTGGGAATGGGAAGCAAAAATTCCTATCTTTGAGAACCATACTCAACGGAATGAGATTACTTCGGGTAGCATTTATGTTATGACGGAAATTTTTTATAATAACCCGAAAGCTACCACGCATTCGACGATGGATTTCATTTCCGCAGCCATAAAAGCATATGTAGAATCAAAGTTAGGGCGGCGACTTTGTAGATGACATGCGCATCTGGCTTACACGATTTTGATTTACGGGCGCTTGCGTCATTTATCGCACAGAAGCAATAAGGCGAGCGGATAATTTATTTTTTGCTCATACATATTTGAATTTTCAACCGAATTACCATGACGCAATAGGCGTTTTTAAAAAATTGCTTGCCTGACGTCATGTCCTCGAACTGCTCGGATTACATCGGCCTCAAAGGCGCCACCACGATCGCATACGCCATTTGTGCACGCATTGTAATATTTCCCTCGATCGCTTAAATCCTTTTCGGGTAATTTATTTCTAGTTTTAACTCTCATCTTTGCTAAATCGTCGGCGCCGAATATGAGATCACGACTCCTTAAACGTAAAACACAAAACAGTCGGCCGTTAAACACAGCACTTTATTTTAGGCGTTTTAACAGTTGAAAATCGATTAATTAGGGGTCCTATCGAAGGAAAAATACAGTGAAACCTCGATATAGCGATAATGTATAAAGTTCATAAGATACTCGTTCTAACGAGTACTCATAATAACCGAAAATTTATTTCCATATAGGTAACGTAAAGAAATAGACGGTGGCGGTGTTTTCGCTCGCTATAATGAACTTCTCGTTATATGCAGTACTCGTTCTATAGAGGTTACACTGTCCAAACTTTCGGCTTTCGAAACGTTTAGGGAAAACGTTCAGGACGAAAAGGGCTCGAGGTAATGATTAAAAATCGAATTACGTCACTCTTCTCGGCAGCTATCTCCGTTCAAATCTCTTCACTCGGAATTTTTCGAAAGTGACAAAGACCTTTTGATCGCACTCTGGGCTTCCCATTCATCACTGGGGATGACTCACGTGGAAAAAAGGTGTGTTTGTTCATAAATCATTCATACGAATGCACTGCCGGTGAGGATGACTCCTCCCACGCATTTTAATTACGTTGCATTCAACTTCAACGAGGATCACTTAGCGATCGAAAGATTACTAAAAAATACGATTCCAAAGCTTTATGCAGATGAAAAAGCCCGTTAAGGTTTGCATTAGCGTTCGCATTGTTGCAGTCTTGATTCATGTGATGTGAACCGAAGATAATCGAGCGATTTTAAAAGTGTATAACGTTCTTTAAAAAACGATCCGTAGTTGCGAAAGGAATGACGCGCACACTAATCTCTTACTCTAATTCGAAAAGTATAAATTGAAACAGTGAAATTAATCCGCCAAGTATTCAATATCCCACGCGAAAGAAAACTTTTCTTTCGTTGAAACTAGTTGGTTGAATTAATAAAGTTTACCATTTTATATCAAGCATAGAGAACCAGCAAAAATATTTACAAATACATAAATAAATGTTTTGTAAGATAAGATTAAGTGACTAATATTAAGCTTGAATCGTGTCATAAGCATTGGCGTCTCTATTAGCAATTGTTTGGTGTTACTAAGATCATCATGCCGCATTTAATAGCGTTATTATCGAAGTTTTATACTAAAATTTCAGTTTTAAATAAACGTGCGGCAAATATGCGAAAAATAAAAAAATAGAATTCCAAGAGCTGTAAATGTGATATAGACTCAATTTCAGTTAAGCTGTAAGAACTCGGTTGGCAAACAAAAGTTAATTTGAATGTGCATTACAACGAAAAGTGCGCAGTTTATAACTACGTCTCTACGCCGTATAGATTCTTTTTAAAATGCGTACAAATTAAAAAATACCGCTATTTCCGAGTAAAAACTACAGGCGCGGCCATTATGCTGTCGCGGCCATTAAGCGAGCGAATACGAAAATCGAAAGAGAGATGCTTTTCAAGAAGATAGAACCAAAATAAAATAAATTGAGACAGAACGGTTTGAGCAACTAGGCGCTAGGAATAACGATTAATTACAGTCGCTTCATATATATTTGCCAGGCGTTTTCATCATCCATGCTATTACCATCCCGCATCCCAATGGATCAAAAGTTCCCGCGACGAAAACAAGGAAACCTTCAGCAACTGCGCCTTTTTACTCCATCATTCGACTCAAGCTTATCTCAGAGACAGAATCTCCTTTGGACGCATGACGGGCAGCAGATGGCATGCAGTCCTGACTGACACAAGCACTGGCTTTAAAAGTTTTTTACTGCAATGCTCTTTCCCTCTCTCTCTATATATCTCTTCGTCTGTCTCTTTCTCCGAAGAGAGCACGAATGAATCCGAATGACCAATTTAAGAGGCTGGGGAATCAAAAAGAATGCGAATTTAATAGAATAAACTGCACGAGGAAAAAATGAGCGTCTGAGATATAAACACCGGATATGAAATATCAAATCTTACTCGGTGAAAGCGGTGAGTTCAAAGCAAAGCGGATTTTTACTCAACCCGTGGAGTAAAAAACAAATTAAGTCGTTGTATTAGCGCACTCAGTTATTCAATACTTGCTACTCATCATGGTCGTATCTATTGTTAGGTTTCTGCTTCACCCGAACCTATTCGTACCACCCAAGGCCTTTCTCGTCGTCTTCTCAAGCCCAATAAGTGGAACTTCCATAAGTCGAACTTCAAGGGAAACAAAAAAAATATTCGAGTACAGAAAATTCGACTTACGGAAATGTCATGTCTATTTTGCCCGATGAAATTAATTCACTTCGAGTTACGGAAAATTCGAGTTACAGATGTTCGAGTTACGGAAGTTCCACTGTACTTCTTTTGACGCATCTAATATTCCTTTCCTCTTCCTACCTCTTTGTCTCTTTCCTCGCACTATCCTTTCTATAACTTCTTTCAGTAGACCGTTAACATTAAAAAATTTGACCAACCCATCTCCTCTGTATTCCCCTTATTACTCTAATTAAGCTCCTCTCTTCCCCTACTGTATTTATTAATACTTACGTTTTTCTTTAGGTCCAACTAATTTTCTCCAGCCTGCGCCATGCCCGCATCTCAAACGCATCTATTCTGCTCACGTCTTCTTTTCTCATTGCCCATGACTCACACCCAAATTTCCCTACACTCCATATCAAAGTTTTCACAAACCACTTTTTAATGTCTTTATTGAAAATTCCTGTCTACAGCTTCTTCGATCCTGAGTCGGAATACAAACCACGTAAGTAAAAAATTCCACCCGTTCCAGTCTTTCCCGAACCACATTAACACTGGTATGTGATTCCTCGCTCTTGGTAAATCTCATTATTTTATTTTTTTCCCCATCGACTTTCATTCCGATGGCCTTTGCCACTTGCTGTTAACATCCATGACGAAAAATTTTGCGAAAAACTAATACGGAAGCAAAATAGATTAGTGTTTACGAAAGGTCGAGTTTTAAAAAACTATCAGTCGATGGGAATGATTCATTTTGCCAAAGACAGATAGACACGGGAATCGAATGCTTATTTATACTCGACAATACAAACAAGTTAAATGTGAACTAACAGATGATAGCCAATACTAGAGACGATCCAAATTCCGAAGAAAGATATCAAGACGTGAGTAAAAGCAAACGCAACACACCGTCAGGTTTACTGAACGCCAAGGGAATCTAGTAAAACTATCGCACGGTAATATTACAACGTTCGCCATGATAGGTGTGCCACCGCAGGCGGAAACTGAATTTGCATTCGCAAATCTCCTCCTCCGTTTGGGGCAGGCAACCAGACAGCCTCTCGATCAACAGGTTGTCATTTCGAATACCGGGGGACTCATGAAACCAAAGACTGGCCTTCCTTGACCAATCAGGCGAGAAATATTACAGCGAATCGCGCTTAAATATTCCGCGTATTAAGACTCGTTCAGGCTTCCGCGAACAATGACTAATGACGGATTCGTTTTCCTCGAGCTGTTAAATATCAAGGGCAAATATTTATCGCGTTAAAAATCAACATTCGGAATCTGAATAGAAGACGGAAATGATACACATACTTGGGCCTTCTACGACTCGGATTCACTACAACACGGTTTGTTTTTTAAATGCCAAAAATTCATACAACGCGGGTTATGTTTCACATTAACGCGGTTTGGTCGGATCTGAAATGTGGAATTCCAGATTGCTGGCATTATAACCGGAGACCACACTACTTGTACATATATGTGCATAAAAGAAAGCTGGCCTTAGTAGAGGAGTGGTTAGCGTGTCTAGCTCCCAAAGCAAGAGATGGCGGGTTCGAATCCTGCCGAGGGCATGGCCGTGTTGTCATAAATCCATCATAACATATGTAATTGGGGAAACCTGTTCGTGTTAAAGATCATTTTTATTATTATTGGAAATTTTGGTTCTGGAGGAGGGATGGAGTACGGAAGGAAACTCTTCTCTCACAATGTAAGTCCAAGTTCACATAACACAGATTCACATTACGCGGCACTTTTTTATAACGTGTCACAGGAGGGCCTGGTTTATAAAGTGGAATTAAAGAAATTCGTCGCGCTGAATGGAATAAACCAGCGGGGAATATTTCTTCGAATTACCGACAGTTCGAATCATACACGTTCATGTTACAGAGGCGGATACGTCGACATTTTTCTTCAAAATTTTTACATTTACAAACGCCTAACTTCGAAGCACATTAAGTCCAATTCGAAAACCCACACATCTTCGATCATGTTTCAAGTTTATATTCGGGTGGAAATTGACCGTATCGAAGCCAATCGACTGTAGATACGGATCTCCCCATTAACCAGAGCTGGCGGGGAGAGGCAAACGAACCGAATAAAGAACATTCTGGAGAAGCCGACAAAAACCCCACCACCTCTCCCGTTTTATTATGCTCAAATTAAAAGAAACAGTCTCAAAAATCAAATTCCGAATGTCAGACCGTTCGGCGAAAGCCTTAAAAGAGAAAAGCCACTCTCCCGATAATGAATTCAAGCGCCCACCTGGCGGGCTCTTAACCCTCTTGAGGCAAGAAGAAACCTCAAGAAATCGGTTTTTCCCTACCTTCGGAACATGACTAAGGCGGTGCGTCAAAAAAACGCGGCTTTTTTATTATAAGCGACTCCCAAGGACGCGTATATTTCCCCGACTCCTCTTTTTGCATGTAAAAGCGCAAAGCCGGCTTTGTTGAGAAACGATTGGTATCAAGCGGTGTCTTATAGAATAAAACTCACCCTTACACAATAGGCGGCAGGCACGACTCCGGTAATTTTGCAAAACAGCTCGAAAGGTTCGCCAAAAATAACGGCATCGTACATTCAGTTATGCTTTGTTTAGTTATTAAATAAATGTTGATCAGCAATCAATGCCGCTGTTTTTGCCCGAAAGAGGTGTAAAAATCTTGTAATATGCATCGATAAATAAGATTTTCACTGGAAGCCTGCATTTTTATGCGCATAAAAGAAATAAATAATAAATAGGGTGGAATTTACCACTGAAAAAGTTTACTGTTTGTAATCGAGCTGGTCTTATTACTGAAAACATTTAAAAACAAGCACTTAAAAAAATTCTTCTATACTACTACCATATTTCTTTTATAACCTATTTTCGGTGAATTACAACTGAAGACGACTGCTTTGTAGCCGAAATGCGCATCTGGTTGTCTATAACCTTGTTGTGGCTATTGGAAGTATTTTTTAAGTGCTTGTTCTTGAATTAGAGAAAATGACAAAAATAAATAAATAACTATTACCATACAGAAAAAAATGTCACGTAAATTTAACGCCCCGACACCTAGGTTGTGAATGCGGGCATTATTTTTTGCGGCAGTTGTTTTAACCGCGAAAAAAATATTCATCAATTTCTCCTAAATTTATGAAGGTTTTTGTGAAAAAAATTACCGAAAAGGTTCGCTATGCGAAAAAAGTGACGTCTTGCAGTCCGCGACACTTTTCTTCCTTTCGCAAAGGAAAAAACAAATCAACATCGCCGCCGAATTCTCCCCTATGCCGTTCGGAGCTTCACTCCTAGGCCGACAACGAAGGCTGTATAAAGAAGTAAAAATAGATCTTTTTCCACGATCAAAGGAAGGACGTGCGTTCTCATTGGTCCTCCCTCGTCCCCTCCCTCCGTTCTCTCCAGAATAACAATTCTCTCGCACTACCTCGCAAAACCTCCCTCCTCCTCCGCGCGTGGAGCCCTTGACTGCATTTCCCGAGAGCGTGATGAAAACTCGCGGCTCCAAAACCACGACTGCATCGCAGCACTGGAGTCACGTACAGGAAAAGCTCGCTTGCGGCCGAGGAGAATATAAAACAAGCAAGGAAAGAACCGACGAATCCGATATTTAGGGCGGGTTTCTTTTAAATTGCCCCACATTACACCACTTGGCCTGCCCCTGGTGTCTCAAAATTTTAACCGCGGGAAGAATTTTCGGCCATGGACAATCCCTCAAAATTTGGTTACTCTAACTTGAATGGTGTAGGGTAGTTCACCAGACACGGAAATGTGATGGACGGACTAAACGATTTTAAATTAGGCCATCTTTCATCATCCACAAAACAAAATACCGCGACCATTAATATGATTGTGACAAAAATAAGCATCGCCATACAAACGGTGTCCGATTGTCATCTTTTACTTTCTCATATACGTAGTATATCGAGAAAGTATTGTTATCGTGAAAAAATTCGACTTCGAGATTTTGATGGAAATACCTACACGTTATAGGTGTCCCTGAGTCCATAAAAGTGGGTTTCGCCATGCCGTCTGTCTGTCTGTCGGTTTTTTCGCCGATCTAGGGCCCAAACGCGCAGATGAAATCGAATGATATTTCGTATTTATGCAATATATTATCTTTTGCGGGCCCTTTTTTCATAAAAATGATATTGAGCAAAAATTGAGGGTAGTTCTTGGCGATTTTTTGAAAAATTTTATTTACTCAAAAATGGCTCCAGAGAATTTGATTAAAATCATACCAATAGTAGATCCTGATGTCACAAATAATACTACGTAAGCCATATATCTCTTATTTTTGATAGATCTGGTTTAATCCACTTAAGGAGTAATATCTCGTCCTGAAAGCTACGCGCGTAATAGCGAAAATATACCCGGCACTTAACTATTAGACGAGTTGCTAGCAATCATGGACTTATTCATTATCCACGTCATAACAGAACTTCATCGAACGAAATGCGATGTAAATTTCGGGGTCAGATACGACTCAGCTGGCTTCTTCCCCAATTTCGGCGAATTCAATCGAGGAACGAAGAAACTCATTCGATATTAATCACATAGCGATTACGCGGATAAAATGGCCCCTCCAAATTCGCCACAAAATTTAAAATTTGATAAAATTCGACGATTGATTAGTTTCATCGGACTTAAACCCGCGCCGATACAAACAGTTCCCATCCCCGTACCATGGAACATTATCAACGGCGATAGTAGTCACCTAATTTTCACGCTTAAAGATACCTCGTTTTGATCTCCTGTTGTGTGTGTAAAAACAGTTCTGTGTAGATATGCAAGTTAATACCTAATTTACAACTTTAACTCAGTTTCATTTATTTAAACAAAATAAATAAAATTTACGTAAATTTTCGTTTTATATTTAGCAAGGAAGTACTCCAATGATTCAAATGCAATTTGCAGAGAAATACAGATTAAAACTTATCTCTAGGTTATGTTACATACCACAACGGACCAATATCCGTTGAAAAACAAACCAATAAATAAGTAATTATGAAAACAACCTATACTTTATCATCAGTTGCTGCATAACCACAAACACGGCTTTATAAACAGGAGTATCATGTAAACTTGCGCTAAATGTTTTTACTTTGAAATTCCGATTAACCCCTTTCACGAGAACTTAGACAGAGAAAACAACAACAAACTCAAACAAAGGCAAGAGGATAATATTTTATAAAAGATAACCAGTCATTTCGAAGCGAACAATAGGTAATTGTGCGCGCCTCGCTTTCCTACATTCCATATTTACAAATGCCTCGGATATGACATTTCCAAAACAATCTCATGGTTTAACATCATAAACCGTCAAACCCTCGGCAGAAAAAAAACAACAGCGAAAAAAATCGCAGAGGGCGATACGAGCGACGCCAGGCCCTGTTATCAGTGACGGGAGAAGCGCAGGGAAATGACACGCGTTGCTTTCTCGGAATAATAGGTAGGCGGATCTTGAACCGACGCCGGGGGAAAAAATGGGCCAGCGATAATCGCCGATCAAAGCAAATATCCCCTTTAATACGGTTTATTTCGCCGAGTTTTCTTTCGCAAGTATCACGCCGACATGAGGGCATATCCACGTAATTGTCACGCCGACATGATGGCTCTTTTGCGTCATCGATGCGAAACGCATTTCCGTTCAAAGGTCGTACTGGAAATTAGTGTCGACCACGGGTATCGATCGATATATCGAATATTTTACGGAAAAATTGCAAACTTCGTCTTTTTCGTTCAAGTATCAGGCCGTTTCCGTGTTGATTCTTATCTGACACATCGAGACCGGAAATTTCCGGCCCAAAAATATACAAATCAGACGACGATAAACGAGACTCCGATATCGTTTTTTTTGGGAGACACTTGACTGCGCGAACTCTCGTGGTTAAATTCAGTGTTTCTCCGCCGGTGTTCCGTGGCGCAATGGTGTGCCGTCGGACATGAAAAGGCGTGGCGCGGAATTTTGGGAAACTCAAGTTTTTACGAACAGCAGAGGATGAAAAACCGAACACTGATGGAGAGTAATGCGTCGTGATTTCCGAAAATACGAACGTTGCGGGATTTGGGAGAAGCGTGCGATAGAGGAGACAGCGCATTCTCCTCGTACAGGAAATTTTACAAAAAATATCGCTATAATTATCGAGCTTGTACTGTGGCCGAAAACAAATTCAATAATAATCTAACTAAAACTGAAAAAAATAATAACTTATCTTAGATATCTCTAATTATAACCTTGTTATGAGTGTATATTGGAGATACCTACGAACTGACTTTTTTAATTTTTGATACTTAACGGCTTAATCTTTAATTAAGTTTAGACCAAGATGGCGGCCTTCTATGAAAGGTAGTGGTACTAATTCCAAGTGGCGTCGCATAGAGTTTCAATGTCTTCAATTCCTAACAGGATAAAGCGACTGCGTGCTTCGAGACCTCGCATCTCACATTGAGAGTAATTAGGGAGTGGTGTGTCGACAACATTTTTTATTTACGTAAGCTGCTGTGGAATAAAAAATGTCGAGATCCATTGGCTTAATAGATGTCGCCCTGAGTGGTTTTGATGATAGTAACAAACCTGTTAATAAAATAAACGCATTTTGGAATAAAAATTAAAAGAGTAATTCCGTTTACTGAAATAAATAGGACATCCGAATGTGGAGATTAATTTAAGTTATAATTATAAACCAGAAGAAATACAATGGCTAATTTAGAGTAGCGACATACAGTTTAGTGAACCATATATTTTTAGAGGCAACTTTCGAAGAATCAGCTCAAAGTACGGCAGTTTTGCCGCTAGAATACGCACCTAGTTTACTCAAACCTCATGGTTAAGCGGCAAATTTTTTAACTAAGAATACCATGAAAATCACTAAACCAGGCCAAATTTAATTTAATGCTCTAATTTTTCAAAGCATAAGTCGCAACAAAAAATAAAAAGCATCAAATCATACCAATCCTTAGTTTTAATTTCAAAAAGAAAAACTTCAACTGTTGCCGTTCAAATTACTACGTGCATTTTTAGTAATTAACACAACGGTAAGGCTAACGGTGGGTGGGTGAAATTCCTGCAAGAAATGTATAAACCTTCGAACAAAGCTGACTTTTTTAGAACATTAATTCGAGCTATCAGATCGCAATCAAGGTAAACGGCTACACCTCTCTAATAAATTTCAACTGGATGCCGACCCTGCGAAAATTTCACCCCCTACCTCACTCGCTCTCTCTCTCTACCCTTCAAGCATATTTTCATGGTGTTGCATATCTCCAACATCATTTAAAAAACTATACCAAAGCTCTTTTTGGATTCTTACTAGCCAATATGAATTATATATATTTATCTTAAAGCATAAAATTTCTCATATGCGTAATCAGTTCTTTAATGCGTAAGAGACATGAAATGTTATTTTAGATTTCCATATAAATAATCTCGAAATAACGAAGTGAAATGAGAGTCTAGTACTAAAAATCATGTAATTGAGAGCTAACTCTCTCTCCTTCCGTACCTTCTTCTCCCTACCTACTTTCCTCTCTCTCCCTACCTCCAACCCTCTCCCTCCCTCCTCTCCCTACCTCCATCCCTCTGCCTCCCTCCTTCTCTCCCTACCTCAATCCCTCTACCTCCCTCGCTGCCTCTCAATACCTCCCTCCCTCAGCCTACCTCCTCCCCCTCCTTACTTCTCCCTCTCTCCTCCCCGTCCCTACCTCCATACCTCTCCATACCTTTCCCTACCTCTCTCCCTCCCTACCTCCATTCCCATGCCTTTCTCCCATTACCTCCCTCTCCCTCCCCATGCCTCCCACCCACTACCTCTCTCTTTTTCATTTTCGAGAAGGATGACACGCTTCGTGAGATATGCGAAGTCTCAATCTGATCGAATCGCTACTCGGCGAGAAAGCGACACCACCCGGAACATGTGCAAAACAAAAAAAGGAGAGACAAAAGGAGGAAACCGTGTGTGCTCGTGTGAATGGCATGGAGTGAATAGGAGAGAGAGAGAAAGAGACGTTTGCAAGAACTCTTGCTCCCTTCGCGACCGCTCACGGATACCGTCAGTAGAGAGAGAGAAAGAAAGACGTGATCGCAATTGCAACCGTTTCCTGGGATAAGGATCGGTTAATACCGCGATCGCTTCACGCGACCCGTGAAACCGCGCCTTAGCGACGTCGTGCAGCGGAGCCAACTGCTACTTCCGCGTTTAATTTCCAAGTGGCAAGTTCCCACAGAGCGATAAATAAAGATCGGAGTTTTTTTTCTTTGACGCTATCCTTTAACCGGGGTGGGATTTAATCGGATGAAGGCGCCGATTTCATTAGAAACGACGGAGATGCGAGATGAAACGAAAATTCGCGAAAGATACGGCGACGGAGCGAACGGATTCGAATAATTCGCGAGATGTTTGCGGTGCGGTTGCGAAACTCGATGAATTTTATTTGGAAAAAAGTATTCCGTCTGCTTATAGAGAACGGTTCTCTTCTCGAAGTTAATTACGTTCCATCAATTCACGATAGTATCCCGCTCTCTTGAACATTCAGACAGCTTTACGGATCTGTATAAGTCAGGATTGATTTTACATTATTTTTATATAAATAATTCATTCGCTACCTGCTCTTTATAGTCAACAAGACATGTATTATTCATAATAAAACAAAAATCGTACTTTTGTTTTGTTTTAGTATGAATAAATATTAATCACTTCCACGAAGTCACGCCAGATAATGTTATTCATAAGACACATGTAACCTAAAAAAATGAAAAAATCAAAAAAATTATTACAATAGTAATAGAAAACAGAATAAGCAAAATGTGTTTTATTCCTGCAGAGATGATACATCATATTTACTATTAATTACTACATTTATGTTTATTTCTCATGGGACCAAGACTCGCAACATCAAAATAACAAGTCATTTTCGTTCATCTTAACAATAAGTATGTAGTTTAATTACTACGAACACTTCGCATTCGAACCTTGCGAATAATTCATCGCATTCACTTTTCACATTTATTGATGCCAATTGAGCGAATCGGGCGAATTAAGGAACAAATTTATGCAAAATGATGCGCATGGGCGGTATGCGGGTGTGGCACTATATGTGTGGGTCCTAAAAATCTTAAAATGGAACTAAAAAGCAAGTGATTTCACGCAAATGTTAACAACACTTTAGCAGATAGCCCCTTTCCGAGGCCTATACATTCACGCAGTTCTTCACTCACAAACTCGCACTATTATTTATTGAGTGCTAGAGTAGCAATAATTCCTTTTTGTCTTATTTTGAGACGATTTATTCATCCCTGATTATTTTAATACCAGAGGACCCGATTATTATTTTTGCCGGTTCCATGCTTGAGACGCTCAAACGCGTTTCCTTTGAAACGGTGCATCTTTGTTTTAAATGACTGCTAATTGTTTAAGAATAATTTAAGGACTCCCATTTTATCCCCCGACTTACGCGATAATTGCGTTCACAAGAGTGGTCGCGTAACTCGAATTTTTTTTCCGACAGCAATTTCAATGCCTTTAATTTTCGCTGAAAAATACGTAATTCAACTAACTTTATTACCATTCATTTTAGCCGTTTACGAATCCTAATTCTTTTGATTTAGACAAACAATTTCTTTTATTACTTCACTAAAAAATTCAAATAAAAGAATTCATATGAAATCGCGTTAATGCGAAAATCGCCTAATTCAACGACCAATCTACTGAAGGACAAATTCTTCAAAGAAGAACGAGCGAATTTTTCTCCTATTCTACGACTATCCATCTAAACCAGTGGTTCTCAGGCAGATTCGTCAGGCGACCCCTCCATTTAGATGGTTGGTCGTCGTGACCCCCCGAGAATATTCGAGAAGAAAAAAAAATACTAGTATCCGCCATACAGGATGGGGATGAAGATGATAAGAAAATTGATAATAAGAGAGTTTTTTTATTTTATGCTCTTTATAAATAGCACTATAAAATATTTTGTTTACAACTATGTATACATTCAGACAATATATGGTGTATAAATTAATCACTACTGATTGTGAGATATAATTTCAAGTTTGTTTTTATCACATAAAAATAACTCATTTGTTAAAAATGTTTTTTACGCTGATAAGCTACAGAATGTCCTATTTTTTTAAAAACAAAACATGTCGATAAATTAAAAACTGCAGGACTCTTAAAACCAGAATAAAATCATTTGCCCCGAGGAAGAAGAGTGCTTGCGACCCCCTTAAAATCCCCCAGCGACCCCATTAGGGGGTCGCGGCCCACCGTTTGAGAAACACTGCTCTAAACGACCATTTTCCTGAGGACCGTCCCTGTTCGCTTAATACCGGGGGTCCCCAAACTACGGCCCGCAGGTAATATCCGGTCCGCTCAATGATCTCATCCGCCCCTGCCTCACCCCGTCAATTTCTTTAAGAGATGGATATTCGCATATTTATGACATCTAAACGATATTTTCAAGTACGTGGATGCAATGTACTTATAATATAGCCGTTTGACACATTACGCGTCAAAAAATTCTCAGAACTAGCTCTATGATATTCACAAACGGTCCGATCAGTCATTTGAAAGGCCATGTGTGGCCCTAACATTGGTATATTAGTAAAACTTTTGGCGAATCTTGGCTTAATAAAAAATCTTTCACCTGCATTGATGAACACATTTACCAACTTCTGCATTGTTATTTTTCTTACTGCAAATCTTATACGATCTCGTAGATCTGGTACATCTGCAGCTCTTGTTCAATGCACTTTTGACTTGAAAAAGCGCCATGCAAAAGCATCTGAGGGTGTTACATCCGGAGACTTAAGCAACCCAGGATGTTTCCAAGTCGATATCCGGATATAGAATCTTTTGAGTTGAGTTGAGCTTTATCAAGTCGAAAGTGCATCGAAAAGGAATTGCAGATGTACCAGATCTACGAGATCGCATAGGAGTTGCAGCGAGAAAAACAAATCCGCAGATTCTGGTAAATGTGTTCCGCAACGCAACTGAAATATTAGTGATGTGCAGAGATACTGGCGGAACCTAGGTGTAATCCAATACGTAAACTTTAGATACATACGATTATATCATTGTTTTATTTAGCCTAAATTATCATTATTTCAATAAAAGAGACTATAAACACCCTGTTTTAGCATACTGCATTTGAACTTCACGCCTCTGCCGTATTCCCGTCCGCGAAGTTTCACCTCATGCGCAGCAACGGAATCTCCGACGGGATACGACTGCGACGCAGAACCAACTCTCTCCCTCACCCAAGGGGGCCCCGAAAAAAACTACAGTTTGATAAAAACCTCGCGTTTTAACTCCGCAAACATGAGATCTCATTAAAAACAACGGCGGCGTCCTACGACGCGAATAAAAGACCTCAGCATCACGCTACTTTCACCGATTAATTCCCCCTTCCTGGGATTCTCCTCTTTTCCTCTCTCCCTCTAAAATAAAAGGGTAAAAATGAGGAAGGGGAGGAGTAAGGGTGTGGAGAGGAGGAGTAGGAGTGGGGATAAGGGGTGCGGAGAGAGGAAGTAGGGATGTGGAGAGGAGAGTAGGAGTGGGGAGAGTGAGTAGGGGTGGGGGAGAGTGAGTAGGGGTGGGGAGAGTGAGTAGGGGTGGGGAGAGTGAGTAGGGGTGGGGAGAGTGAGTAGGGGTGGGGAGAGTGAGTAGGGGTGGGGAGAGTGAGTAGGGGTGGCGAGAGTGAGTAGGGGTGGGGAGAGTGAGTAGGGGTGGGGAGAGTGAGTAGGGGTGGGGAGAGTGAGTAGGGGTGGGGAGGGGAGTTAAAGGTGTAGGGAAGGGGAGGTCAGAGAGAGATCGAGAGAGAGGGAAACTTCCTACCTTTCTCACGCATTTTGACTGTGCGGGCGTGCGACCTGCTTTTGTTTTGTTTCGTTTTTTTTCGGGCGCCGGACGAATGGCTATCCAGGGTGATGGAGGAAGAGAGGGAGTGGGGATTTCCTTTCCCTTTCACTAAACGAGGGAAGAGAGAGGATTTCATCAGCATTTCCACATTATGCGAAGGAACAAAGCGAAGCCATACATATATATGCAAACCGACTCTCGCTCAAGCGAGGGATGGAAGGAGTGATGGGGAAAGGGACGGGGGGAGGAGGTTGTGAGGGAAGGAGAGAGTCCTGTCCTGCTCTCATCGCGTAAAGAGGTCCTCTTAATCTGAGCCCCCCCGCCTTGGTAAGGGGTCAAAACACTTTAAAGAGTTCTCTCGAGAAAGAAAAACACTCGGTATAACGGTCGTGGTGTCTTTCAGTCCTTATAGCGGGAGTTTGGGATTACACCGTATACCCACTTGATAAGGCGAAATAAAAAATAAATGGATCGCCGGAAATAACTGGCAGCGAAAAATAAGTTCAGGAATGATTTATCGACGAACACATTTTTTAAGTACCTCGATTAAATCCATTTAATATTCGCGCGTATTTCATTGGCTCAAAGAGAAATCACATTTTTGGAGTCATTAAAATTCGTGTTTTATAAGCGATAAAAATTCAGAAATATAGGATCATTAAAATCTGATAATGTAAATATTCTCTCTTAATTTTATATAAAACATACGACATTAAAATCCGGCATGCGCAGCTTTGATATAAAGAGTTTCAAAATTTTAATGATATCATATAAATATATTGCATCTATATTCATAAAACAAAAATTTTATAATAAGCTCGTATAAAGCACTCAGTGGTCTATTAAAATTGGCACATTAACGAGGACAAGCCTAAACAACCATTCCACGAGAGGGTCTAAAAGAACAAACCTATATCCCTCGAATTGCACGGTTTCGCTTCACACATTTTCGGTTTAACGCTGTTTTATTTTTAGAGAACACTCTCAGTTTCACTTTAGCAAGGTTTTGAAACTGTTTCCAAGCATTAAAAATCATAAAAGGTTTCATTTCGTTTCAGAGGTAAAAATAAAATAAATGAAGTAACTTTGAATACGATATAAATAAATTGTCGGATGTTGCCATGAGATGACGCTCATACGAAACCTCATTTATTCTATGGGGGAAAACTATCCCATTTTGCACGGTTTCGCTCTCTACATGGTCTCTACCAGTGTGTTTGTGTATTTTTGGGTAATCAACCTCTTGGATTATTATAGCCATTACTCCTTCCACACCGAACATACTCACAAGGGAGGAGGAGGGAAACCCGGTGCCGGCATTAGCCTACTCTTAACGAAGGGCACCAAGGGGGCCAACGGCTTAACGTCCCTTCCGAAGGACGAAACGCTGACTTTTCGCGGTCTCCTCAAACCACACAAACAGAGGGC
This sequence comes from Tanypteryx hageni, assembly GCA_028673005.1. Classification (NCBI taxonomy): domain Eukaryota; kingdom Metazoa; phylum Arthropoda; class Insecta; order Odonata; family Petaluridae; genus Tanypteryx; species Tanypteryx hageni. The sequence continues at coordinate 50,049,699 of CM054114.1, read as the reverse complement.
CGAGCGACCTCGGAAAAAATTCTACTTTCGCAGGATTCGTTCCCGCTGCCCATTCGAGCAGCAGGCGAGTAGCAGCCAGCGACCTAACCACTACACCACCGACACCCCCGCATGTAACATGCAAAGTGAGGGATGTGAGTGTATGTGTATATACTAATAATACTAGCTCATCTGGAAGTGCCTAAACATTAGTATCATCCTATATGTTATATATACATATGTTAATAATATATCATAAGTAAGAAGCAGTTATATAGTATAGATATGTGTGTGCGAATTGGTAACAAGATTATGAAAGTTTTTACACAAGACAATGGTTAGCGCTAAAAAGCAACCAAAGACCCTAAAAGACCATAGTTAACTCATCTATGCGTGATATAAACCGGTGAATGGTCATCTTCTTTGAACTTCGGTAACATTTTAGTAACGAAACGAATGATGCTTTGATGTACCACCGTATCGTCGGGTTGCTAAGAAAGCGAAACATCTCTAGCAGCTCGACGCAGCACTTGAGCGAAAACCAACTGGTACGTGGAGTAACCGTTCAAATCAAAAACTTCAGAGGCGTAAAGAATGATCGGTTTACATTCACACTACGATATTTCCATTGAAATTTAACAAAACTCTCGCATTTACGCGAAAAAAACTGAATGCGCACGTCCAATTCGACGCGCATTTGTAAATCGACGGTAGAAAAATAAATTCTCCTTCTTTTAGACGTTCTTTGGTCCAAGTTCCGAGTTAGTACGATGATTATAAGTAATCTTAAAATGGCAACGAAAAAAGGCTTGCACACTGTTTCAGCTTTTCTTATGTTATTCAAATGGAGAGAAGAAACGCTCCAGGAATCGAAATCGTCACGCAGAAGACGAGCAGCTTAAAATTGAAAAGTGGCATTGCCAAGTAATTCCTGAAACCTAGGTCGAAAAAGAATGGAACGTTTTTCAGTTATAAGCGATTTTCCCATTCTTCCATTTAATATCTCCGCTTTTTGTTGAATTTCGACAAACCAAGAAATAAGATGCCGTTGAGTTAAAGACAATATTTCTAATAAAAAGGAATTTTTATAAATAACTTTAATAGACAATACCTATAATAGTAGTTCTTTATTTTGTAGCTATTTCTAGTATTGTATTGTGTTTTGGAAAAACGAGCAACTCCTAGGGGAGGCGTTTCTTTACCTGCGCATGCGCAGTTTGAAATTTGAATCATAACTGCGACAAAAAATACAAGACGCCGGCTAGCACAGTAAAAAAAGTTATAAAAAAGAAGCTTCCCCGCAACATAATCTGAGGAGCGCAAAATATCCCCGCGTCCGTGGCAAATCAAATAGCCTATCATTCTTCGATCCGCGGCACGTAACTTTTCATGGACTACAAAAACAGGACGTAAACCTCGCAGCCAAAACTCCTCACTCTCATTAAACAGAACCCAAACCAGTCTTAAACGCGCTCATCGTCTCGATCGGGCAACATTCTCGTCCGTGCAATTATTCGGCCGACGCCCTGATCCGACGGCCCTCCGGCGAGAGCGATAACCCTCCGCTCCCGCCACCCCCCGTTTACCAAGAAAGCATTCTGACGTCATCACGGCTGCAGATTCTAATTCCGCCAATATCATCCGATGGTTTATGAAAGAGGGAGAGACGGGACGAGAGAGCGAAAGAAGAAGCTTAAAAGATCGAGATATTTCCACAATAAAAGAGAACGTCTATGCCCCCCCCCCCCTAAAAAATCGTTAAACGTAAAAATCCCATCAAATTATTCCGAAGCGAAATGTCGACGTGGTCGAACGGGTATTTAGAGAACTTCCATCAAGGTCTATTTATAACTTATTTTAACGGCATTATCAGGAGACAGTCAAGGTCTTCGGGGAACGAGTTTTAGCAGTTTGTCCCGAGAGAGAGAAAGGCTGGAGTGGATAGGAGGGAGAGATGGGAGGATGGGGTGTAGAGGGAGCACTTTCGGCAAGGCAGGATCCGAAGTGACTCTTACTTTCGCCGGTAACCGAAGGATTGAAAAATAAGAAAAAAGTTTTGGTGTCGTTTTTGGCGTAGTTGAGATAGCCCGAAGTTGGCGTTAAAATAACCCTCTCTCTTCTATATTTGTTTATACTTTACGGCCGATGAGCGTTAAGGGTAAACGGCACGTTCGAATTTATGTTTACCGACACGCCTTTTACACTCGACGCGCGAATATCTTAGGGGAGATAAACACTTAATGCCCGTTCCTAAGTGAGAGTTGTGTAGAGGGCGCTCAGAGGTTTCAGGGTGACCGGATCGTCTCATATCAGTACCCCTTGCCTGTAAACCCAGGCGGGCGAACTGTTTTTAGATATATCGCAAACACGAAATGATGAAAAATGTATGAAAACAGGTAAATCTTACAATTAGATGTATCCTCAAGGAAAAACACGAAAATACCGAAAATCGCCATTAAAAAAATTTTTTTAGAGAAAACATGCACCGACTAAGATGCGTTTAGCACAATGCACTACCTTAACAGAACTTTATATCTAATATCGAAATAATAAGTTACATATTCTCTCACCAGACGGCACAAAAAATATAATACATATCGCGAACACGAAACGATGAAAATTTTATGAAAACGGGCAAATCTTAGAGATTTCCTATGGAAATAACTCGAAAATAGTAATAATTACAACTTTATTCAGAAAAACATTCACCGACGAAGATTCGAACCGTTTTGCACAATGCGCCGTCTCTTTTCCCCGTATCAACATCGATTTATAACTAAAATCGAAATAATAAGTTACATTTCCTCTCACCAGATGGCACGAAAATCACCTTCAGACAGAAGATCACTCTTTAAGTAGGCATTTCCTGCCGCGGAACGTAAAACGGCCAATGCTCCTAAGGACGTCAAAATCTTTATCGGAAAAAAACCGACTCGGGAAAGCTAACTTTTCCATTAATAAGTCATCGATGAAGTTTCTCGAAGCGGCTAGTTTCGATAGCCTCCTAATCATTGAAAAAAAACTAAGAAACTGCGCAACCCGGGAATACTAGAAGCAAGGTAGGAAGGAACGGACGAAAACCGTTATTTCCAAACGACGTAAAAGCTAACATATCTCGGAGACTGGATGTAAGTACGATCCACAGGTGGGAGCCAGACGTCTCCGTCCGCTCACGGAAACTACACCACGGATTTAAAGGAAAAGCGTCGACACCGGGGGGGGAGATGTCCTCCGAAGCCTTGATAAAAAAAAACACAAACGTTAGAAAGATGAATTAATGTCCCGTTTTTTTCGGCTTAGAATTCGGCCATTCCTTTCGATCTTTGTTTATGATCGGGTTTCTTCTTTATTCGGTGTTGATGGGGAGATTTCAAGGTCTCGCATACCGTTGAGGATGAAGACCCTTCGCGCAGCAATGGCCTCCGTCAACGACGCGTCTGGAATCACGCAGGTTTACGGTTATTCCCTAAATCGCAGCGTTTCGAGATGAAAAATTGTACGACGCGAACGCGTTAATTTATTTAGAAAGCATCACGTAGGCGTCGTCGAAAAGTCTCTCGCGTGTGATTTTAGGTCGGTTTTACTAACGGATTTAAAATTGAGAGATCATACGGATAAGACCATAAATAAAACGGTCGAGTAAACCATATGCGCATTTCAATTACGAAGTAGCTGTTCTTCGAGGTTGACCGACCGCTCGTTTTTAGGCTGGTTTCCAAAGGAAACATAGCCTTATGAAATGGTCCTGTCTGTGTGTGTGTGTCCCCTACTAACAACCGATTTTCATGAAACTTGGTATGAGGATCGTGCTGTCAGGGCCCACCTCCGGACTATATTTTATTTGGCGACGATTGAAGTCCCGGGTTCGATTCCAGGAACGTTTTTCTCTATTTGTTTTACATAGGAAATCTCAAATCCATCGTGCAGAAATTTTTTCTTTAATACTTTAATACAGTTCATAGTTTATCAATGATAGAGAGGAATTGGAAAACAAATTGAAAGAGCATTGTCAAGTTTAAAATAATAAAACCAATGTCAAAATCTCTTTCTGACATTATATTTTGCATGTATTTTTTTAAATAAACGAATTTAATAAATGTTACTGTTTATAGGCTAATATGCATGGATCAACAGTGCATTGCTGAAGGATAGTCGAGTGGAAAAGAAAATAACCCATTTGTTAATTCGTCTATGCTCAAGCTTAGTTCGGTAATAATCGTCTCCATGGCAACAATCCTATAAAATGCGATTTTAAATGCAAAAACGCTATGTTTTAATAGAAATTCAAGAAAATACGATCAATTAACAAATTTCTGCGATAAGAATTAGAATCTACATTCTTTTCCCCTTAGAACAGTATATATCTCGCTCCGATATAAAATTTTAAGATAATTTAAAGTATTAAAGAAAAAATTTCTGCACGATGGATTTGAGGTTTCCTATGTAAAACAAATAGGGAAAAAACGTTCCTGGAATCAAACCCCGGACTTCAATCTTCGCCAAATAAATATAGTCCGGAGGTGGGCCCTGGCAGCACGATCCTCATACCAAGTTTCATGAAAATCGGTCCATTTGTGCAAAAGTTGATAGTAGGGGAGACACACATACATAGGCAGGACAATTTCATAATGCTGTTTCCTTGGAAACCAGCATAAAAACACGAAACCTCTTTTTACCTTAATGACAATGCGCCCGATAAATGTAAAAAAAACACCGACGTCTCCTCAGGCGTAACACGTCGACCGGTAGCGTCTTTTATTTTATTTTTAAATTTACCCATTATATTCGTCGCACACGAAAGACACTAGTTTAAAATTCAGAGCGACGCCTCGGTACAACTACAGTGATTGTCCCACGAAGGATAGCTGACATAACAAAGTTACTTCCTCTCTCTTTCATCTTTCTCCGTCACTCTCTCCCTCTTCCTCTCTCCCACACTCTCTCCCTCCTCTCCCCTCTCCCTCCTATCTTCCTCCTCTCTCCCTCTTCCTCCTATCTCCCTCTTCCTCCTCTCTCCCTCTTCCTCCTCTCTCCCTCTTCCTCCTCTCTCCCTCTTCCTCTCTCCCTCTTCCTCCTCTCTCCCTCTTCCTCCTCTCTCCCTCTTCCTCCTCTCCCTCTTCCTCCTCTCCCTCTTCCTCCTCTCCCTCTTCTTTCTCTCTCCCTCTTCCTCCTCTCTCCCTGCCTCTCTCCCTCTTCCTCATCTCTCCCTCTTCCTCATCTCTCCCTCTTCCTCCTCTCTCCCTCTTCCTCTCTCACTCCCTCTTCCTCTCTCACTCCCTACCTCCCTCCCTATCTCCCTCCCTACCTCCCTCCCTATCTCCCTCCCTATCTCCCTCCCTATCTCCCTCCCTATCCCCCTCCCTCTCTTCCTGCCTCTCTCCCTCTTCCTCCTCTCTCCCTCTTCCTCCTCTCTCCCTCTTCCTCCTCTCTCCCTCCATTCGTCCTCCCTCCATTCGTCCTCCCTCCATTCGTCCTCCATCCCTTCGTCCTCCCTCACTCGAATGTTTGCCCCTGCCGGATGGGGCTGCATGCATTGGCGCCTCCGCGGCCAACCTCCCCTCCCTCATCCTCCCTCCCTCCCACGCTCTCTCCCTCCCACGCTCTCTCCCTCCCACGCTCCCTCCCCGCTTCCTATCTCCATTCCTCCCTTCTTTTTCGCTCGCTTATTCGGCATCATTACCGACGTTGCCTCATCCGCGACTTCTTTATCGACCTCTGTTAACGACAATCGTCCCTCTGTCACGTGACCGCGATTACATACCGGACCCTCCCCCGATATTATTCATCCGTTTCGCAGGAAAAAGAAATAACAGAACGTAACGGGAGGATAAAATTTTATTCGATGATCGTGAGGCGAAAAATGTAACTACGTTAAAAATTTTACCTGGATTCCGGAGCTTAATTTTCCTTTCCTTCCGCCTTGTCGGCTGAACTAGCATTGAAATATTTCTTTTTTTCAACGGTCGATGCATTTCGATAACAACGACGAAGCAACAAAAGGGGTTGAAGGGTTTGAAGCGAAGTCAAATCTTACCGGCCTTGCTACATAAGTATTTTGAATAATTATAATGCCCATTTTTTAAATACTACACGTAAACTCTTTTTATTTTTACTTATAGGCATTCTTATTTATGCATCGTCATATTACCTGTTTGCTGTGTATTACAGTTATATGTTACTACAGGCTTCCTCACTGGCGACCTAAATTCGCTACACTAAAAAACGTCGCTATGCAAAAACCAAGCTGAGTAAAGCGAGGGATAGATATGCATCGCAACCGCGAATTATTCACATCGTTAATCAAAAAAGGTCACATTATTAGGGCGTCGTAACTCCGAAACGTAGCTAAGCGAAGCGTCTCTATGCGAGGGATACCTGTACATCTATTTTGCTTAGTCTACATTACGATTTCATTGTAATGCATTTTAGTTAATCTTTATTCATTATTACTTAAGAGTTGCTTATTGCATTAAGTAACAAAGAAACAGCTTTTCGTACAACTTTAATGATATCACGGAAGTCACGCAAACGTTACTCTTTTTATCAAAATGAAACAACAGACCTCTAAAGGCACAGCTGAATCACTTTGGCAACGAGTATCTCGGCTTCCGTCAGCCTGACTTCTAATCAAAACAACAGAGAGAGAATTTCCCGAGAAACTTCTACCAACTTCGATGACGGTCATTTTACGCCCTGACTAATACGTCCTCTTCAGAGTCCCTACCCATTTATTGATAACATTGAACCGCAAAGCCAGTGAGTCACGTTAAAAACTGCCGTTAGTAATCCGTTTCTTTAACTTGAGAGAAAGAGAACATTCTGGAATGTGAAGTCGCTGATGAGCTACCGGACGAGACTTCTCTTTTTTATTATTTTTTCTCGAAACATGAAATAACGGAAATGCCTCTTTATATAAAGGAGTCTCACAGGCACCGCACCATAGGGAAGTTTTCCATGCCAATTGGCATTAAGGAAAGAAAGAAAAAAGGGGGAAAGCTCAAAAACTCATCGGTCTACAAGTCCTTTCCTTCCCGACTCCCACGATTCCACGAACAAAGAACCTTCCAGAACGATCGAGAAAAATTTTCGCGGCAGAATGCGTCTGGCATTTGAGACGCATTCTCATTTTTTCCCGGTTATGTAACGAGCTAGCGATTGAGAGATTTTTTAAAACCTCTACGTGGCGAAAAATCCCGCGATTTCTGCATTCCCGGCTCGAAGGGTGGGACAAAAAAAAATAGACGACCGCCTCTGAGGGGACGAAACGACAAAAGAAGAGGGAAATTTTCGGATTAGCTCGCATACGTCATAGCCTCGGTTGAAATATTTTCCTGTGAGATAAGATTGTTTCGTTTCTCAAGATTACCTACATTCACGGTTCGACTGAACTCGTTTAACTTGTCATAAACTGTTCGCAAATGAACATTCTTAAGCTGGATACCTTCAGTGTTTCTCATCCCTCGAAATAAACATCACGACCACAAAATGTTCAGTAGTCTCAGGCTCAGTCTTCTTGGAAAAGGTCGCGTTGGGAAAAACCGCGTTGCGCAAATTTTATACCTCATGGGAAAAAATTCATCGTGTAGGTTTCGAGCTTTCTCACGTCGTATACATAAGTAAAAATGCATATAACCAAATTTCACACGTGTTGGGTAAATGAGAGTCGTATTTATTTAACGATGTATAATTAAATCTGCGTTGGAGAAAATATAATTGGATCAAGGTTTGCTGTAAACGTAATTACACAATTCATACAAATTATTATTACTCTTTAATGACGATGCTGTACACGCAATTACACAATTATAAAAATTATTACAACTGTTTAATGACGATTTTAACTTTTTCTGCGGAAACCTTCGTTTTCTGAAATTTTATAATATAAAACAAAATGCAACAAAATAACTATGCAAAAATTCCACTTTATAAGCAAAGGCTTGTTTCGATTTTTATTTATATTATTTTCCCTTAGATTTCCATCAGGAGTTAATATTTAAAAGGACGTTTAGCTGTAATAACTTCGCGAGAAAACCTCTCTCATTTGACAGGGATTAAGCCTGGCGCTTCGTACTAAAAGGTTCGTCTTGGATATGCAGACTGCTTTGCAAAACTAATCGAGTCCATCGGGGTTAAAACCCGTGGAACACAACAGGTAGCTGGTAGGAATAACTCAAAATTTTGCATCCGATTACCATTCCGAGCATAAATAAGACGATCCTGGAATAAGACGGACATGTCTGCTGGGGTAATTGACGTGGGACAAGCCACGGACACGGGAAGAGATTCGCATAGAACTCATACGGTCCAGAAAATACAGCAATGTTAAATTATCTGCTGCATCTCAAAATAATACTAATGAGATTAAGCATTTTGCTTAAACTGAAAAGCACTCAAAATGGTATATGTAATTTTACTCTAATTGAGAACAGATAAATCATTCAATTCCTAGTGATTAAGCATCGTTACAACGCTTTGCATCTCTTTGTCGTCCCGTTATTGCCTAGTCCAGGGGTGGGCAAACTTTTTACAAGGCTGTAGCGAATGCTTAGGTGAGCCGAATTGCCAGTTCCTAGGACTTGGACGGGCATCACATCGGAAGTTATTGGAGAGATCACGAGGGATTCCATTATGGTTCAAATCGATGACAAACAATTAAAATGTAATAATGTCACTAGTTAAGGTTTTTCGACAATCATTGTTAACTAATAAGAAAAGAATTATTCGTACTGAATATGCTCTCGCGGATCTCATCCCTCCCATTTACTTGCATTAGAAACCCAGTTATGAGAGGGCCGTAATTTCAAAATTGGCGGGCCGCATCCGGCCCGCGGGCCACAGGTTCGAGATCTCTGGTCTAGTGCCACGGATGAAAACATTCTTTCCCGCGAAAACTTTCACCCGACGCGATTCGAACAAAAGACATAACTGTCCGCAAGCAAGAACCCATGAAGAAGGAAATAAACCGAACTTTCCCGACAACAAGCCTATTATTCACGCAAGATAATGTCCGCCATTACCGAGCAAACAGCGCGAATAATTCAACCGAACGCAGCGTAGAAAGAAAAAGAAGAGGAGGAGATTTGACTAGGAATAAATTCGACGGGTAAAGAAACACACACACGGAGGGATCTGTACGTTACATGAATACGTGAGTGCAATCTGGATTACGACTTGAGGAGTCATTACGGTTGAATTGGAAGATTTGATCGGGATGGAATGCCGACGGCTCAAAAACTTGGACGTGAGGCGGACTCGAGTGGAACGAAGCGAACAGCCACGTAGAGGGAGAAAGGTTGAGAGAGAAAGGGGAGAGAGGAAGAAAGGGAGAGGGGAAGCAGGAAAAAAGGTGAAGAGATATGACAGGAGAAATGTGAGGAAAAATTGAAGAGATAGGAGGTAAGGGGAAAGAATTGAGGGGCAAATAAAGACTGAGGAAAAGGGGAAGTGGGAGAGAGGAGAAAGGGGGCATACAGTAAAACCTCTATAACTCGAATTTTCGTTGGGTAGAAGTAGCCGTTCGAACCTCGATAACTCGAATCACAAATTAAGACATTATAAGAGAGAGTTATCGAAACTTCGAGTTGCAGGACTTAAATGTTAACAGATATCGACTTGACGAAGATTCGAGTTATATAAACGTATATACAAAGGAGGAAAAAGCGGATTGGAGAAAGGAGAGTCGTGAAAAGAGGAAGGATTGAAGGAAAAGAGCGAGAAAAAGAGAAAGAAGGAGTAGAAGGGAGGAAAGGCAAAGATAGCAAGAGAAGGCCGAGGAGGAAAAAGCGAAAAAGATGTAGTGAGCTGGGATAGGAATGAGATGGAGGGAGAGTGAGAGACAGTGGAAGGAGAGAGAAAGAGCTTGCCTGGGCTGCCAGCGTGGCCGTGCCAGTAGTCGTCATGAGAGCTGGGAAAGGGGACTAGCTCTCTCGCTTCCTTGCTAACCCGTGCACGGCGACAGCGGCTGACTCCCTTACCCACGGCCACTGCACTGCTGAACAGTTAAAAAAATATACTAATAGAATCAAAGGGTTCGCGAAAGATAGATGGAGAGAGGAAGCCTGGATATGCAAATACTCGGAGGTGCACCGTTTTAATGCGACTGAATGCCTAATGCCAGAATAAGAAACCCTCATCTCCCCGGCGAAATTTCGCGACGGGGTTCAAATGAGAGTTTCGCAGAAATTTAACGACCAATACGTTTCCGACCCGGGGAGAAAAAGATACGCGGTAAAAGTTTTATGAAGGAAAAAACCTGATTTTTTCCCCGGACGCCATAGCACAAAACTAAAATCATAATGATCGTTTTAGATTAGACATCGCCCGTTCGCGTAACCCGGAAATGGCTCTGGAAGTTTACCAGAAAAAAACGACGATCGCGAAAAAAAATCGAATTACGAAATGCGACGCCGGCCGAAAGACTTCATTATGTGACGCAGTGTCGTTTTCGACCAATGACTTAGCGCCTCGCGCGAGATATTTTTCCTCGTACGGACGACCGAGGGGCTACTCGAAAAGTTTCATAAGCCCTCTTAAAAGAGGGCGTCCGTGAAGCTGCAGACGAAAAAAAAACGAACCGCGACGAATTGTAAGCGTGAGCGTGTTGGGGATTTTTTTCTTTCCTCTTCTCATTTCGAGGCGCCGCGTGAAGAGTTGGAAATGTCAGTCTGTTAGTCAAAGGTCACCGAAAGAAGACAGAGAGAAAGAAAGAGACAGACATTGGCCTCGTGCATGATGATGTGACTAAGCGGAGCCGCTGCAGAGATGGTAAACGCAGCCATCCTCGAGGAGGGCAACAATGGCTTTCCGAAGGGCAACCGACCAACAAATACTCAAAAAAGTACGTGAGCAACTCACCGGCTGAGAGCTTTTCCCAGGTCAAAAGAATTCCTGCATCCACGTACGCCAAGCTACTTTTTCTCCCTCCCCACTCTCCCCCCCCTCCTGCATTCCTCCTTCTAATTTCCTCCTTCTTACCTCCTCTTTTCAAGGCTGGGCAGTTAATCTCGGATTATAATTGCTATAACTTCCATCCCATTCCTATCCTCTTCCTCTCTCTTTGTAGAGAGATTTTAAAAGGAATAAGGAAGGTCGCCGGGAGAGAGAGAGACAGAGAGAAGGGGGATGGGGAAAGAGGGAGAGTTCGGAATTCCAGGAAAATCCACTCGGTTAAAATAATGCACGCGAAGACGGTTTCCACTCCGCGAATGCTAAACCCATCTCGTTAAAACGACTGGAGTCTCTCTAATTACGAGATTATCGTTTTGCGTTCCCGTTTGGGCAAAGAAAACGAGTCAGGAGGAAAATGACTCGAGGACTTCACACGAATTCGCATACACGCAGGGCACTTTTGCGCGTAGATAAATACACGTATATAATATATACATGCAAAGATGCGCACACACAAATGAATTTTTTTAGGAATTGTGCAGTTTCTTTCGTCGTTTTTATATGCACATGCATGCGTTCACAAATGCACGTGGACATAAAATAACGAATCACTGAAACACAAACTTTTGATTCCACGAAAAAAAATCGATTTTTATGAACTGGAATTTCCGTCACTCGAATTTTCTACATCCCCTTTATAATCGAGTTATAGACTGCGCGCATTGATACACAAAAACTCATTTATAAGTAAGCGTGGATACAAATAAATGTTTACATACACGTTCAATCAAAGGATTAGAAACAAAGTTTCAAATGACTCGGAAAAACATTTATCCATCAAGAATTTAGAATTTATATAATGGGAATTTTATAAATCAAACATTTGTATCCCCTTAACGTTCGAATGATAGAGGTTAGCCAGTTTGTACGAATGTGTTGGCACGCATGTAATTAATTGGCCTTGGCCCTTTACGGGAAAGTAAATAGGAAATTGTTGTCTATTGGGATAATGAGGTCATCATTTGTTTACGTGGTTGAAGGAAATCGACGGTATCATAACATTCTCATTTAAAAGCATTGGACTCTTTTCCATGGTACACAATTAATATTTTTACTGTTAAAAACCGGGAAAAATGTCCATTTTCTGATTTAAAACAATTTTTTACGTCGATTCGGCACGGATTTGAATTTTTGTCAGCAAAAAAATAAACATTCTTTCAGCTCTAGAACTGCTCGTCCCGAGTTTATAGCTCAATTTTAACCAATTTAAGAATGATTTTTCATAGAGCCCAACACTGATTCCCATGATTTTCTTATGGCGGAAATGAAAGAATGGGATCGGAAAAAAACTTCCCGACAGACGAACATTTTTGGAATTTCAGTAATTTTCTCCATCGATTGTATCCAATGATTTCTTTCAGATACTTCTAGAACTACCTTGGGTTTTACATTCTTCTTTCTATGCACGAAGCGGCAATTTATGATAGATATGAACGTAAATAGGGCCTCGAATCGCCTATCCATACGTTCTCCGGACGACATTTTCGGCGATCACAAAACCACGCGACGGGGGAGTTAATAACGGGGGACTAGAGGCTAGCGAAGGCTTTTTAATGGCACGGAATTCGAGCACGCATCCAGGATCTTGTCTATCACCCAAGTTATGCCTTATCCATCCAACCATTCTCTCTTCTCGGATCACAAAACCACGGAGGAAAGCTATTTTCCCGTCGGCTCGCATAACGGGCTCACAATCCACCACGTCCTCAGTAGGGCGACAGAGGGTGGGAGGGAGGAAGAGAGGGGAGAGATACAGAGGGAGAGTGGTAAGGGACTTCATGTCCGGTGACGTCAGCACCGAGCTATGCCACGTCGCCCGAAACATATCCCACATACCATGCAACACCAACCGCGCTTAAGCCACTCGTTCATCTCTTCCTCTCTCTCTCTCGCACACACACGCACGTAAGCTCCGACGCGCACGCATGCACACCCACTTTTGATGGAAAAAATTATGGTCGAGGAGCGATTCCACTTAACATACGCGGCGAGGGGGTTTGATTTCATTTTTCAGCGCGGATTTTTCGGGCGCGGTGGCGGCGGCCTTCAATTTCGTCGTTCTTTTTTTCGTCACCTCCCCCTTCCTGTTCCTATGGCCCCCAAAAACACTCCTCTCCCCTCGTCTCCCGAATCTAAACGATCTCCGGGGAGGAAACTCCATCCACTTTTTGTCTCTCCTACGCCCTCTTCTCACTCACTAACTCCCTTCCTCCCTCTCTTTCTCTTTCCCTCCCCTGCTCCCTCTATGGACCACATAACGCACGAAGAAGGCGATCCCATGGCTTGCATCTCTTGAAAGCCACGAGGGGGAAAGAGGGAGAAAATAGGAGTTGGGGGACGGGTGAAGACAAAACCACACAGGAACACACTCCGTGGTACACATAGGCACATGCTGTGTTTCATTCACCATATGATGCGGGTGAGGTCACCCAACGTATCCGGCCTAGGAAAAGGACGAAGAGAAGAAAGTGGGTGGGTCTGACGATGCGGGGGGGGGGGGAGAGGAGAGAGTGGGTTGGGCAAAGGGTGGGGGAGTGAGGGTGGGGGAGTGAGGGTGGGGGAGTGTGGGTGGGGCAAAAGGGTGCGAGGGTGGGGCGAAAAGAAGGAAGACGGCCGTTTGAGGGGCTGGAAAGATATCCGTTTAACGTGAATAGGCGAGATCAAGAGGCAGCGACCGCTTATAACATTAGAATGAGACAATTCTTCAAGGTCCTCTCATACGTACCGACGGGAGATTTTCGTTACGGAGAGAAACGTTCCCTCTTTCGAGAAAATGCTCGTGTTACGTTTAAAGCTGGGGAAATATGGGCCGACGCCTTTTTCCCGAGAAGCGTTGCGGCTGTTTTATAAAAAGCTCCCTGCTATCCGCCGATTTCACCCGCAGGCGGCTGATCCCCGTAAAAGTGATGAGACGTTCCGATCCGCGAAGTTCAAAAGTCCCGCACGCGAAAGATTCGAACGCGGTCTCGCGAATTTTTTCCCCGCGATATAGCGTACAAAAAATAAAATCCGACGACTAGAGGCGTTTCCGCCACGCGCAATTTATAATGGAAAAGACGCTAAACCATTCTGCAGTTACGCATTCGTGGACGAGATGGCTATAGCCCTCATCATCATTCTGTTCTTGCAAAGAGTCAGGAGGGCTACATTAGCACGATTTTTAACAGCAATACACTGCTAAGAACGGAGGGTTTTTTTAAACCAAAAGATGTTTCTCTCAAACAATTTAAGAACAATGTTAACTATGATGAGTGATTAATTAATCCAAAAAACTAACCAATTGTAAAATCTTAAATCTTAGTTAACTCACGAAAATACGTGTATAAGTAATACTCTGTAACTTGTAATTTAAAGAAATAAAGGTTAATTTGAATTTGTAATCGATTACTCATAAAACATAACTACCACTTATTTTGCTAGGAAATTTTAAAACTCATTTAAGCACCTGGATATATAATTTGTGCTGGCAAAAAATCAGCCTTCCACACGAAAGTGTTAATATACCGCGAATAGAGAACCGTTTCGACTCTGACGATCGGATGAATCACCACTGAGGGCGGCTTCTTTGTAACCGAAACGCGCGTCCGGTTTTCCCCTTTACTGTTTAACTTTTATCTTCGTGAACAAGGGCGAGGTAATGGAGGAAAAAAAGTTTCCTTGAGTATTTTCGACGCGATGATTCTCCCTTGGGTAATTTCCATTAACTTCAGTGTAGCGGGAGTGGACACAAGAGGGAGTATTGGAGAGCTCAAATACAATGCCAAACCACGTCGACAAATACGATAAGAATTCATCCTCGTTCGGAGACAGTTCCAAGAAGAAAGAGGAAAGGACGGTATAGAGCGGCCATGACAAACTCCGAGAGACATCCGGGCCGCATTAGAGCAATGGATGTTATGGAAGGGCCGCATTGGGACAGTTATACTTTTTAACGAGGGTCCGAATTAGTAAAAATGGACTTTTTCCAGAATATTGGACGTGTTTTACAAAAGAAAAACTATGAAAATCCGCGTTCTGTTGTACCTCGATAACTATGAAAAAAATCACGCCTCCTTTTAAAAAAAATAAGTATTCAGATAAAAATCTCGAACGAGTTGATTAAGATGAAAAATCGCATTTGGGGTGCACCGAGGAAAAGAAAGGGCCGCATGCGGACCGCCTGTTCGACATGCCTGTATGAAACGTATCTGACCGCAGAGTGTGTGTGTGTGTGTGTGACAGAGAGAGTACAACATCCGGTCCGGTTGCGCAAAAAAAATATGTGCGTGCGTTTGATTCCTTTCTTTGTGAACCTAAGGGGAAAAGTAGGTTAGAAAAATTTCGTGGATCGCAATTTTAAAAAATAACGGTTCACTCGGGAATCTGTAAAACGCTTAGAGAGACAGTGAAAGAAATCGGAAACGAATGGGTATTAATCTCTATCTCTACAGACGTCGGTGTCTTTCAAGTAGGTGGTGAAAATTCGTCTCGTCGACGTTTTGACTCCGGGGAACCGTGAATGGGTTGAACAGGTGTCATTGGAGTTTGATGGGTTGAGAAAAGAGAACAAGAAAAAAAAGAAAATCGAAACGGCTTCGATAGAAAGGCGGAGGAGGATCGAAAAGATAGCGGAAGGGGAACAATCGGGATAAAGGAGACGCGAAAAATCCACACACAACAACAACAACACACACACACAAACACACGTAAAACATAAGACAGGTAAACAAGCAAACATAAAAATCACACCCGACAAATTTGATACACCGTGGAGAGAAAAAAATGTTTGAAAAATAAATCTCGAAGCGCTCCATTTTAAGACGGAGCTTGACAAGTAAAACGGTGGAGCGAAGGAAAGCTAATTAATTAAACAAATCTCGACGGCCGAATGTAAAAAAATCCAGGCCGGGGAGATATCAATTTACCCGCATTTCACAACGGATGAAAAAAAGAAAAAGTACCGCTGACACCAACAAGGGTGTTGTCGTATTTATTCTCCGCCCCTTTTTTTACGAGCTTCACACATAAACGTATATAAACAAAAAAACTCTTTCGAGAACACTTTCTCGAATGATAACTTACGTTTCACGACTCCGCAGGAGTTGAGGCGGGCTTTTTTATTAAAAAACCCGAGATCCCTTTTGGGGAGAAAAAGGGTTCAACTATCTCAAAGACCCCCAAAAACTTCTCTCTCGCAGGCGAGAAAACGAGATAAAAATGCGTCGACTGCGTTGACAATACGCTTGGCACTGGATGTTTCTCTTTTTTATATATGTACGAATCACCTTCTTCTTCAAGCGTTGAGGGGGGACACCAACTCACATTGCCACGACGATAAAACACAAAAAATACGCCGAGAAAGGCCCTCTTCTCCTTCTTCCCCTTGACTTCTCCCGAAGAATTCCGGAAAAGTAAAAAAAAACCTTAAATTTCCCTCCTCCAACGTCGTTTCCTTTACACAGTTTTACTTCCCCACTCTCTTCCCGTGGCAATAATAATAAAGAACACGTCACACACTCGTGGAAGAGGATGGAAACATTTAGCGACACATACGATAGTACGAGATATTATAATATCATTGTTCACCACAATCTCTTAATTGGTTTTTCGTCGAATCGAACGGAGAAAAATAATTTTAAAAACAAACGAGACCTGACACCTTGATGCGAACGAGTTTGGCTGTTTAAAATAAACCTCTCACACGATGAAATCCACCGAATGCGACAACTCTTCTCATTCTTTCCCCGCACGACGATTGTTTTCGGGAGGAAAAAAACTGGTTGTTATAAGGACGTAGCGCTTAGCTCGTGTCGAAGGAACTGTCTCTCCTCTAGACTCTTCGCCTGCCTATCCGCGACTGCCACCGTTGTCGACTTCCCCGTCGGAGGAATGCGTATGTGGCAATGAGGAGGGGAACGAGGAAGAAGTGTGAGAGAGGGTAGACCAACTAGAGGAATGCGGGGAAAGAGAGAGAGAGAAGCGGAGCCGACTTTGTCTACGTGTCCTCTAACGTGTGTACGTGTTAGCGAAGCGATGTGGACTGAGCCTCGCGGGAAGAGGGGAGGCAGATCCTGGAGTGAGGAGGGGAGGGAGAGAGAGGGGAGGGAGAGAGCGAGAAAGGGGAGAGAGGGAGAGAAGTTTAAGAGGAAGAGGTGAGGGCGGAGAGGGACTAAGGGTTTTTTTAGCTGGTTAGCTGTGAGGAAGCGGGGAGGTAAAACGTATAGGAAGACCGAGAGAGAGGGGGCTAAAGCTTTAAGAGAGTCCTGGGAGGGGAAAAGCGGGGAGGGTGAAGAGAGAGAGAGAGGGGATCGGAGACTGGTAGATAGGGAGGGATAGTAAGCTTCGCGGCTTCGCCGACCGGTCTGCTTATTGGTAAAGCCACGATGCGAGTTTCACTGGCAGACGACTACGGGAAAGGGGAGGGGTCGAGGGAAGATTTTTTTACGTTGGAAAGGGTGAGAAAGACAGTGAAAGAGAGAGAAAAGGAGGGGAAGAGTTTATCGAGAGGGACGGTTAGGATGAGAAAGACTAGCGAACAGGAGAAAGAGAGGAGATAGAATTAGACTTAGCTGTCTAGAACGGAGGATGCTTGGGTTTTTGGTGCTCGCGAGATCCTGCGTGTGTGTATGCTGGTGCGAGCGCCATTTTGCTGCCTTAGAGGAAGAAAGGGAGAGAGAAGGATTGAAGAGCGAGACGGGATAAAGAGAGGGAGGGAAGGGGGGTGTGGATGAAGAATAGGGGAGGAAGACTGAAAGAAGGTCACTCACACGGCTGGCCAGAGTCAATGTACGACCCGACTCCACCCACCCACCCTTCCTCCAGCTCGTCTACCCCTCCTTCCACACCTCTCTTCCTCTCTCGTTCTCCCTCCTTCCTCTTCTCCCACTCCGATCCCCTCGGGCGATGATCAATCGAAGGGAAGGAGGAACGATAAAAATCGTATCGGAATATGCATACCGATCCGGTGATAGTCTTTTTTTTACGACTCATCCTCCCACGACCCGTGACGAACGAAAGGATGTGCCCATACGAACTACACGCGCAGTCGCGGTCTCCCGAACCTTTCGATAATTAATATCACGCAAAGACCGGGACCACGAAATTACTAGGACGTTATCGCTTGGTGTTTGTAGGGAGAAAAGAATGAACCTCGCGTCGGGACGAGGGCGGGATTTTTCGACGCAACGGTACGAATTCCTCGGGATCTTCGGGAGACGTATTGAACGCATGATGGGATACGGGACGGAAATGATTTGTCGCGCTTGGGAAAATAATTTATTCGGAAAAGAAAAGTCGCCTTCGTCGGCGGTTCGAAGCTGGAAAGATTAATCGTCAAAAACGAAAAATAAAAGATTGTTTACCGCAGCTCGTGTTCTAACGCGACGCGACATAAAAAATATGGAACGAAAAAAGAGTACTTACGTAACCACCCTATTCAAGAGGCAGAAGACGTGATTTTTTTACAATTTTAATATCGTCGATGATTTTAAGCTCGCAAAAATCAGCTTCTTTTTTAAAATAACGTTATGGTTCGTAAATCAATCAATCTAGCACCAAAGAAGACTTCGCATGCCATTAAATATAATTCCGAATACATCCTTACCTGTTTTTCACCGATCTTTCCGAGAGGTTCAACGCCTGATACGAGGAAAGGATACGTTTATTCAATACTTTCGACGCTATCCGCAAACAATGCGACGTTAAGAGGGACGACTTCAAAGAGAAACCCGACGACCGCCTTTTCGCGAAACAAAGGATTATTTTTTCCACGACTCCCCGACTTCCCCTTTTATGCACTTCAGCCTCAGAGCGTCCTCTAGGTGCACACACACACAGAGATCGCCGTGCCTAAGCATTGATCTAACCAATGCAGCTATGGGAAGCTCTTACAAGTGATCCGCAAAAACTAGAACTCGGAGAAAA
Source organism: Tanypteryx hageni (assembly GCA_028673005.1). NCBI lineage: Eukaryota > Metazoa > Arthropoda > Insecta > Odonata > Petaluridae > Tanypteryx > Tanypteryx hageni. Next base: position 50,030,871 of record CM054114.1, on the reverse strand, counting down.
TCAATGCACGTGAAATAGTGGGTCGCCGAGGAGGAATGGCCTAGAGGCGAGAGAAAGGAGAGAGGGAGGGAGATAGAAGAGAGGGAGGGAGATAGGAGGGAACGGGGACGATGATGGGAGAAAAGGAGGGATGGAGAGAGAGAGAGAGAGAGGAAGGAGCGGAGGAAGACGGAGAGGGAGGGGGGAAGTAGAAGGGAAAAGCTAAAGTAGGATACGCGCCAGCCAGATGGATCCGCGATATCTATTCGCAATTTTAAAGATTTTTTCTCCTTGATCTCCCTCCATCGACGATAAGGTGCCGAGCAGAACAATAAGAAGTGGCGCGCGATCGCACATTTTACGCGCGCGAATGTGGACACCTTTTTCGAAAGTGCGAATCTTCGATAATATCGTCGATAATTCGAGCGCAAAACCAAAGGATTATGATCAGATCGTTTGATTTTTCCCCCCCAGCATCCAACTAGCCTACGAATTTAAAGAAATTACGCATTTATTCCATGGACCAGTGTAGTAATCCGTTGTAGACGCCATTCGCTGAAACTTTGGTCACCAAAGATTTTACAAAAAAGGGGCCGGACGAGGCTTCTTATGTCACAGTGCGGGCCACACACGACCTTTCGAACGACTGATTGAGCCGTGTTTAAATTTCTAAAAACTAGTTTTGAGAATTTATTTGTGTAATTTTTCATACGCCTATATTAATATTATATTGGATCCACATACTCGAAATATATCTTTTAGATTCCATAAATTATATCTAATGACACCTCATGCTGGCAAATACATTAATATTTCGGTTAACGACTCGTCTGAGAAGGAAACTCCTTTATAACGAAGTCGGAATTATTTTTGCAAAAAATCGAAAAACCAAACAAAAACTTCAGAAGCTTCATGCAAAACGGTTAAAAAGAGTGAAATTTTATTATCACTAACGTCGCATAAATGGCCCAGGAAGTGGGTATCGAGAAAGTCGACGGAGTGCAATACCTGATGGATAGCTACGGATGACACTAACTTGACTGCCCTCCGCGTAGTTCCTGCCATCTCACTCAACCCACGAAGTTGCCAATTTGGATGAGCAAGACTTCGGTAGGAGCTATTGATTAATTACATAAATTAATTAAAATAAATAAATTAATTATCATATTTCATGCTTTTAGGCACATTTGATATTCGTTTTGTTAGTACTTGATGATATTTCAGTGTATCCTACCTTCTCTGAAGTTTTGGAACGCATCCCTGTGCCTCCTGGGTTATTTATAACTCTGGCAACGAAGTTCCTGATAATAAAGTGACGAGGAACGCATCTACTTCGCCAATCGAGGTATTACCGTATAAGAATATGCGCGCTTTAGCAGTTGAGGTGAAGCGGGCAGTAGTTTGGGGGCCCCTGAGTTAAAACATTCATAGAAAAATATCCCTGTATATAAAAAAAACAATTTATCGAGATAAAGATGATCAAAACGGAACTTATGATGCCTACTCTCCCAAATTTAATAATTTAGCGTTGTGAAATACTACAAATACTTTCGAAAGGAAAACTAAATTGATCACGCGTGTGTGGAAAAATAACGCGTGTATGCACTAAGCCCGTGTTTCTCAACCAGTGGGCCTCGACACACTGGTGGGACGCAAAAGGATTTGAGTTGGGCAGCGAATAGTTCGAAAAAAATTATAATCGGCTAACAATATTTTTATAACTGCCGCAAAAATAGCGAAAACTTAATATTTTGTAAAAATCTAACTTAGTAAGTAACTAAAGTTAATGAACGAGGCCGAGACTTCCTGGAATTCCACAATCCAAATAAAATAAACATAAATACCAGTTAACATATTTTATTATACAACTTTTGCTAATTTTCACAAGTAACTAAAGAAATTTTTAATACATTGATTTATTTTTTTCTCAATATTTCGCTACTTTAATAAATAATTAGAATTTCCTCATGCCTATATTGATATGTAGATGGGCCGCGGAAAATTTCTTCTAGTTTAGGTGGATCACAGATAATTTCCTGTAGCTTAGGTGGGCCGTAATGTCTAGAAGGTTGAGAAACTTACTAGACAATACCCAATCCGAGTCCAACAATAGTCGTTGCAATGGCAACACTCTCGTAATTAGTGATAAAAACTGCATAAACAACAGCATTTACGCGAAATTCGAAGAAATACGATCGATAAGGAAAATTCCATGATAAAAATTAGAATCATCATTCCTTACCTCAGAGAAAATGACAAATCCCGTTCCGATATTACAATTATTTAATAATATTTTAATGTGCAAGAGAAAACTACCCTGCACGATGGATTTCAGATTTCCCATGTAAATCAAATGGGAAGAATAATTCCTGGAATCGAACTCGGGACTTTCAATCTTCGGAACAAAAACTACCCTCGGGAGCTTGGGACCAGTAGCAAGAGATTTCCACCAAGTGTCATGAAAATCGGTCTTTTGGTTCAAAAGTTAATAGGGGGGACAGACAGACATAACGAAGAAACGATGAGCCTAATTCTATTCAGGAAAGTAGACTAAAAATTCAGAAGTTGCTGACGCTATGGATATGCATTGTGCGTTTGACGTCGTTCAGTGGTTATGTGGTCAAGGGAATCCCTTTGAGGATTAAAAATAATAAAAAAAATTCGAAAACTGTACTATCGGTTAATGGTAACTTGTTGGTAATTCGTGTCGTAACAGCGAATGAATAAAATACACGCGGGTTTCAATACACATCTTCGATATTAATTCGCATTTGTCAGAATTAAAGATCGGTAAAATAACAAAAAGGCGCTTTGCATCTAGAACGGCTAACTCGACCGCTATAGGATAAGATAGGATCGAAAGATAACTCTTGCAATCGCAAGAGGAAAAAGTACTCAGAAAGTTTCCTCCTCGGCTGATTAGAGTCGCTCATTTCCTTCTCCCGATAAAACGACACGAGGAAAACTGAAATGAATCAATCCGTGAGTTTTTCTTTTTCGAAAAAAAAATAATCCCGACGATTACAAAAAATATCGAGCCTGGTTTTCAGCTTTTGGGATCACAAGAGCGTGACAAAATGACTCGAAGAGATGACAGCGTGTAAGGGGTAGAGAGGTCACGAAGGGTTCAAATTCCTCGCCGAGAGGAGTATAGACCGCGTGTTAAACGGGTTAGTCAGTAACTAAATCATTCCGTAACGGATCTCAATGTTTACGAAACTCCACTGAGCTCATTACCAGATGTGTCTAAATAACGAAAAATACGCGAACACGCCAATTTTTACGGCGATGAAACCAAACATTCTCCCACAGGGGCACGAACTTTATTACGAAATTCCTGACGGCGAAAATATTGGAAATAATTTTGGGTTTTAAAAATAGCCTATCTATGTCATAAATAACTTACATATGATACAAAAAATTCCGACTTCAAAATATATCTTTCGTAATGTCATTGCCACTGAGAAGAAATATATTGGAGGAAAAATCTACTCAAACTTCCGTTTTATGGTTTACATTTGGAAATTATTTGTTATCTACTTAATTACTCAATGATCGGAAACATTAAATTCTAAAAAGGAATGAATATTAGAATAGCTATTACAAAACACGCTTTAAAACACCTTTAGCTTCTGATTCCATTGAGAATCCAATTAATATTTCCTTAAAGACGTAGGCAACTTAAATAAAATTGGAGCGGAACAAATTCATACATGCTACGACGCTATTACAGGATTGATTTAAATTCATTCCATTTTTCAAAATTTAAGCCATAAGTATGGCAATAAAAAGAATCTCTCTTTAAAATATAAAGTAGGTATCTGTAAAAACAGCATCATAGCAATTAAAATATATCAGGATTCGATTGACACATTGTCGACGAAAAAGTAACCCTTATTTACAATGAGAAAAAAGAAAGAAGAATCTAGTGCCACGCAATTAAAATTTACTTAAAGATCAATGATTCCAGGTTTTTTTTCATAGTACGTCAACGTAAACATTGATCTACAAAAAGTAACGGATCGCTCAATCATAAATCATCCAATTTTCATCGTTTTACAATTACTCCGGCATAATAACTGAAAATACTATCGTAGCAAAACAAGGAAGAAAATTAAACCGATACTCAACAAAAAAACGAGCTATATCGTCATGGGCTGTTTACGTCTCTTACGCGTTTAATAGTAATTCCTCGCCCTCAAAAAAATCCATGGTAATCGACCGAAACACGCCTTGCAATCGCGAAATCAGCCGATGGGAAAAACAATAAGGATGCCAAGGGACGGGTAAAAAAAAGAAGTGACAAGACAGACAGCCATCCCTCCGAGTTAATGAAAACACCCCAGTTTACATTAACTCCGACAAAGGATGCGGCGACGACGTTGGAGGTAACGCATCAGAGTCAAAGATAATGGAAATCAAAACGGAGAGAGAAAGAGAGAGAAAGCGAGAGGGAAAAAGAAACGTAAAAAATCAAGAGATCGGAGACTCCCCTTATCATAACTCGTAACATCTCCACAAACGCTATCTCCTGCGACTCCGAAAGGAGGAAAGGGGAGGGAGGGAAAAGGGAAGGAGATAGGGGATGGGGAGAGGGGGTCATTGATTGACCCATAGAGGTCTTGTAAATAATCGAGGCAGCCAGCAATCCCGCACGCTCAACGCTCCCGATCATCCTAACACATTCACTGTGGCCACACGTGCAGTCCAGCCCCTGTCACGTGTGATGGAATAGAGCCAAATAAAACCGAGGAGAAGGGTTATGGGGATAGAGGGAGAAGTGATAGAGAGGGGGAAGGGAGAGAGGGATGGAGCAAGAGGGGTTGGAGGTGAAGAGGTGTGGGAGAGAGAAGTGGGATGGGGAGTTATGATCCGTGGGAGTTGGGATGGGTGAACGGCGTGATTGTAATGTCAATTACAATCCCTCCCTTATCTCTCTTTAACTCCCCTGTATCTCTCTCTTAATTTTGGATGGTATAAATTACCTCCCACTCCAGTACAACCTCTTCATCTTCATGGTTCCAATCGCGGCAAAAGTTAGTTATTAAGAAATTAGGGACATTATTTCCGAAAACATATCAGTCCGATCATTAATGTTTCCGCGTTTTAGTGAATGCAATTTCCTAATAGTTTAGTCACTGTCACTGTGAGCAATTGTTTGGAATACAATGCCCTTCCAAAAAGCGAACTATGACTAGAAATGAAACGTAAATGTGACGAATGCCGAGTGGTTATGGACATTGTCTCGATCAAGTTACAGGAAAATCTTCTTCTATGCAACACAAACAGAGACCACCAGTACAACTATCTATCAGTCTATAGGAATAATAACGGGAAAATAACTCATTCGAATAATCTAAAATCCGGATCACGAATATTCGAAATATAGAGGTTCGACGGTCCAGTATAGAAGGATTTGCGAGGAAACTTTTCGTATCAAGAGAACAGATGCCGGACTTAAAATTAGTCCGTGTTCACCAAGAAGATAAAGTACAGACGTGCCCGAGTGCCTGGCGAGGTTCCTGGATGGGAACAATTACCGCCCACTGTTGGGGTAGGTTAAGGGATGTTGTGAGACCAAGGCGCACATGGGCGTCGCCCTGTTACATATGCATAAGGCACGACTACGCCCTGGTTACTTATCAGAATAGAACAAGGTTTCCCAATCTTTCAATGTGACGAGCACCGACTTATTATATGGAATACCAGACAAAAACCATTATATATTTTAAAGAATTCGGCGTTATAAATAAAAACAATTTCTTACTAATAAATTTCCATACATCGATGATTCAGTATTAAATTTCTCCAACTCCAACTTGAAAAAATATGGTCTTGCGAAAACATTGTAAAGATTTTTTTTAAATATTTAAGGAGACAACAATTTAATTGTTAAATTTATACAAAACGACTCAAAGCAAACAAAATTCAACCTACTGATAGGATGTGTAAAGGACATAGAACACTATTGCACGGAATGAGTGTATTAAAAAAATCGAGTTGGAGCATTTCGACTCCGGTGAAATTTATAAAGAAATAAAAATGAAATTCATATAACTCGTAAACGTAATTTTAGCACTGAAGAAGAGGATTGCCATACTATCCAACAAAACGGCTATACCCCTTGTATTGAGATTTGTGCACCTAGGCATATTTTCCGTTTGTTTTAGGGTATTATGGGCAAGAATGTTCATAGAGAAAGAGATATATTTATATATTCAAGGCATAAGCGTCGAGTTATCATCGGTCATATGTAGATTGAGCTATGCCAATAGGATGTGCAGTAGAAACAGCGGGTGGGGATGACAGCTCATTCAGCCTAGTTGTCGCGGACAGTGTTGCCAAAGAGAAAGTATCGTTGATCCTGTGACCACAATGTCCTGCATCATATGCTATTTAATTTCGCTTGAATGCCTATCTGGAATATCCTTCGCAGAGCCTCGTCGCATCTTTAGCGCACAAAAATTAAAATACTCGCAAAACTAAATACGAAAGAATATTGCTCGATTTTTACAATAAGACACGAAACGAACTTCATTTTAAATCAAGGAAATTTGACAAAAGTTTAAATCATCCACACCGAGCAATAACGGGTATTTTAAACAAAAACTAGCGTTTCCGTGTCGTTAAAAATGTACAAACACAGGTATTCCTGAATATAAATCATTAATGATAAAATTGATTAAATAAAAGGCGATAAATAAGGAGGTGTTCGAAATATAAAAATCTACGTCATCAGTCTCCTACGTGAAGGCCTCGTAAAAACAAACCTCCTTCGTTCCAAAAATGAACAATTGAATTCACTTTAAGGCTGGAATCTAGTTGACACCAGCAACTATGTCATGGGTGGAAAAACCAGATGCTTATTTCGAATGCTAGGCAGCCATCCTCAGTGGTGATTCATCGATCGCTGATTCTAGAATCGGCGAATTAACACCGAGGACGGCGTCTTTTCATCCGAAATGGGATTTAGGTTTTCCCAACTGTCTCTTGGATACTTATCTTTAAAATTGCAGCGGGCACAAAATGCCTGTGTTAGATTCATTCATGATCTTCAAAAGAGTGACCACGTCACTCAATCTTTTCATAAGTAAGGTTGGCTTCGTCTCGAAGCTCGTAGACGTCCCCACCTTCTCGCGTTATTTTATCAAATTAAAACTCTTCAAATTCCACAGTATCTGAAAGCAAAATTTTCCCAAATGTACTCGGTACACAACGCCAACACTAGCGGTAATAATCTATTCCCAATCCCACATCACAGGAAAGAGATCTATAATAAATCCTTTCAGGTTACAGCTTGCAGACTATGGAACGCCCTACAGACTTGCAAAATGCAACATCTCTCCACACCTTCAAACATAAATACTTTAATTTGCTGCTCACGGCCCAAAGCTCAGGTCCACTTTAGGTTATTTTTCTTACCTTTTATGCGATGAATGCCGTAACTCTTTCTAACATAATTAATATTAATTAATCTCTTTACAGGATATTGAGTTTCTCACAACGTATACTACTATTGACTATGTTACCTTCTTATGATATTTATATAGAAATATATTTTTCCCTCTTCTTTTTTATAATATACATTTGTTATCCTCTGTATCTTTATCATATAATCATCATCATCATAGGTAGTCTGTCCGTAGACAGGTCGGTGATTAATCATGGTTAAATCTGGTTCTCCATATACTCATATTTCCCGCTGTCCTCTTCATATCTTGATAACTCTCTTTCCTTTTCAAATCGTCTATCAGCTAAAACCTTTTTCTTTCTTTCCCTTTTCCCATCTAGTTTTCCTTCTTACACGTCTTTAATCATACTCTCTCTCCTCAGGTAATGTCCAACCCAGTTTGCCTTCCTCTTTCCAATAGTCTGTATAATCATTCGCTTCTCTCCTCCTCTTCGTAGCACTTCATGCTTTTTCATCCTATCTGTCCATTTTATCTTCACCATTCTTCTCCAAGTCCACATTTCAAAGCTTTCCAAGTATTTGATGTCATTTCTCCTTAGCGTCCATGTTTCTGCCCCGTACAAAACTATACTCTATACATAGCATTTTATGAACTTCTTACGGATATCTTCCCTTATATTCCCCGTAAGTAGGTGTTTCTTTCTTCTGTAAGCTTCTTTTGCTTTTCCTATTCTAGTCCTGATCTCATCCGTACATTTTGCTTCTCTTGTTATGATGCTTTCAAGGCATTTATATTCTGAAACTTGTTCCAAATGCTTTCCTTCAATATTTATGTTCCGAGTCTCTTCTTTGCCTGACATTCAAATGACCTTGGATTTTTCTGTATTTATTTCCATACCGTATTTTCTACCTGTTATTACTAGTCTATTTATAATTTTCTGGAGTTCCTCTTCCTTTCTTGCTAGAAGTACTTGATCATCCGCATATTTTACTGTTCTTATAATCCTTCCTCCAATTTTGAAATCTCCTGTGCTTTCTAACGCTTCTTGCATTAGACGCTAGGGAACTGGATTTAGAAGATAAGACGTCTAATGGAATTCGTGGTAAAAGATATATGAATACGGATGGGAAGATAGTCTCAGAAACAAAGGATGTAGCACAGGTATGGGAAGAATACATTAAGGAACTATACAGCAAGCAGGCAGGATCAGCAAAAATAGAACTGGAAGATGAGGAAAGCATTGAAGAAGACAACTTAGGACCAAGTATTATGGAGAGCGAAGAAGAAAAGCGATAGTGGAACTAAAGAAAGGGAAAACCACAGGCAGCGATGGAATACCGGCTGAGGTACTTAAAGCCATGGGATCAGGAAGGACTAAAAGTGATCACGAAATTAATTAATAAGATTTACGACACGAAAGAGTGGCCTCGGGATTTCCTAGATGTAACAATGATCCATCTAAAGAAGAAGCCAAAGGCAATGAAGTGCAAAGACTACAGAACGATAAGCCTTCTAACACACACATCGAAGATCATTACGAGGATTCTTAATAAAAGGCTGGAGAAAAAGGCAGAAGAAATGATAGGGGAAGATCAATGCGGTTTCAGAAAAGGACGAGGAACTAGAGATGCTATAGGGGTAGTTAGAATCATATCAGAAAGGGCAATAGAGTACGGTCAAGATATCTGCGTATGTTTCGTTGACTGGCAGAAGGCCTTGGATAGAGTAAGTTGGGTAATATTGATGAAGATATTAAAGGATATAGGTATAGACTGGAAAGACAGGAGACTGATGGAATCTATATGTGAATCAAGTTGTAAAGGTCAGGTTGGAGAATGCGGACACCTGCGGAGTAAATATCGGTAGAGAAGTAAGACAGGGCTGCTGCCTATCGCCGACCCTATTCAATATAAGTATATGGAGAAAGTCTAATGTATATATATATATATATATATATATATATATATATATATATATATATTTAATGTGTATATTACTTGAATGTCTTTATATGTATATTTGTGACAGTATACAGCGATGAGGTATTTACGATGTTTTCTACTGTACTTACTGTTTTCTATATTTTGTTGTAGTTTTCCATTGTGATATTTACACTATGTAGAATTTTCGCAGGTTTTTCACGCCCCCCTTCTCTGCAGGTGTTTCCTGCGTGGGTTTTACTAGGAAAAACAAGCCTGTTTTTACCTAGGTTTTGCCCACAAACTAAAATCTGCCTTCTTTTTATGTTTTGTATATTTCCTTTACTCTTCATTGTAATACTTTTATTTTTAATATTCATAATATTGACGAAGGGTTAATGTGAGAATGGACATTATGGTCCAAATTTCGCCCGAAAAAAGACGATTATCTATTTATCTATCTTGACCACCAATGCGACCCCATTAGTAATTATAAAAATGGCCAAGCTCACGCGATTGAATTTAAAAAAAACCTTCAAAAACTTCTCACTCTGAATTCATGACTCAACTTTTATATTACTGGCTACACGATAATAATCTCATTTTAGCATTATTTATCAAAGCAACACATCACATCCTCTGAAAAAAATTCATTTTTAAGTTTTCACTCTAAATGTGAAATAAGACCGGAAGAAAGTGAGATAATCCTAAGTCCTCCGAGATTTATCATCCTGGGAAATTACGAAAATTTTAATGGACTAGCAAACATTTTCCGGAGCTTAAAATGGCTTCGCATATAAATAGCTATATGGGTATTGATACTTCTTTTTAGGGGCCTTTCTTAAAATAAAAAGCGTCTATTTTATTCGGAGCTTTCGTCTGTTGTTCCAACAGTTCGAGTATGTCAGGCGATAAAACTCAGAATGTGGTTCTAGGAATTTTATTTTTGGAATTTTTATCAAATAATAAGACAAACAAGAGAGGAACGATGCACACTTCATATGTGTGTACTACATGCAAGACAGAGACATTCTTTACGAATTATGTAATCATGTGGAATAAAAAAATTCAACTTCTCTTAGATGATATTTTTGTTATGACTAATATTTTTTTCTTCGAGATATGGCGGAAAGTTCACATTTTGTTCATAGAAAAGTGGCACCCCTGCTTGGGTTATATGAACCATTTATGTCATTTTCTTATTGCACTTTGCACAGCAAGTCCTCAATACCAAACTTCATGAAAATCCACTCATGAGTTTCGGAGATGAAACATCCGGGCAGATGGACACGACCTGACCATAAATTTTTACTTGGACTCATAAAATATTTTTGTCAAGCGATTTAGAACAATAAAAAAGTAAACAATTTTATGTACTTCCTATATCTGCATTGTATGGATGTATTTATTTCAGTCATACATTAGAAGCTTTTCCTAGATAAACGGCATAATGGCACTTCTGGATTCAGAAAAGCGTAGCCCCTGGCGTCGAATCTAGGCAAGTCGCGAGTGTATATTATGTTATAAAAACATTGATTTTATATAGAATTTATGCATTCATGGTAATAATTTCAATATATTAATTATTTGGTGCACAATTGAAATCATTATTTATTAAATTATGAGAGGTTAGAGAGGGTGTTTATCGGTCTTGCTCGGGGCGCCAAACTTCCCCACGACAGCAGTCTGGATCGCATTACAATCAGGTAAACCGTTTTCCTCAAATTGCAAACTATCAACTACATAACACTATAATAGGATTTCATTAAATTTCGTATTTATAAATTGTTAAAAGTTCGATCAAGTAAAAACCACATTCGCATCGAGTTGATTTATCAGGGCTGTCACCTAACTGGAAACAAAAATTTCAATTTCAATTGCCAAATCTGAGAGAAGCGAGTCTAGTGTTAATGCAACTTGTTATGAAAATGAATCGATACATTTGTACGAGTATTTTATATTATAATTTTGGAATTCGACTTATTTCATTATTGGGCTTTATTGACTGAATAGCTCGACACTTGAGATATTAAATCGACACTTCGGTCTGGAACGCGACTAAAATCAGTATCTTTTAAAATCCTTCGCTGACATCGTTTGAACGCTTTCCCAATAAGCAAAAAAATATCGCAAAAAATAACCCGCTCGTATTTTCAACGCTTTCGATACAAAGCGAAATTCATTAACCATTATTTTTTCCCAAGTTGCCGACGAATTCAAACCAGCAGACATCCGTGATGAGTTGACGACATATAGGTCTTAGTAGGAAGCATGAATAACTTAAAAAGGCATACAATAAAATTAGGCGTGGCCTTCATAAAGCCCGTTCACTTACGATACTTTTACATGTGGAAGACAATTTCCATTAAAACGCCGAAAAATATCGGCGGTAAGCTGAAAATCACTTCGCATACGAAAAATACCTCGGTACATATTTGGGTCACTAAATGGGACATGCCCATTTCCTTTACAAACCCCTCCCAGAATTACATTCTGGTCACGAGTTAAAAAACAATCTACGTTACTTTCTATGGTGTTATCTAATTCTCTACTCTACTCCTACGCAAAAAAAAGTAACCATTTCCGAGGCATCGCTACCGAATATCGGATACGCTACCGCGGCGAGACGCCTCCGGGCGACTGGATGAGAAACGAGGGAGATGGATGAGACCGTTGGATGAGCGGAGAGAGGAAGAGAACGGAGGAAGGAAGGGAAACAGGGGGGAGAGGTGCCGGAGGACATCCCGCCGGCATCACAGAGTTGGGTATAATGAGGGCGAGACTCGGATAGGAATATAAAAAAAACGCATCGAAAATATGAGGGAGTGAAAGAAAGAGGGAGAGGGAAGGGAGAGAAAGGAAGAAGTGTAGAGATGGAATCCCGGGATGTGGGTCTGCGCAGGTTTTTTTATCGATAGGGGGCAAAGAGGTGGGGTAGAAGAGGTAGGGAGGAGGATAGAGGAGGCATAGGGGAGGGAGGAGGGGAGAGACACGCGAAAGGTCTTGTAGAATCAATCCCAGCGCACTTACGTGAAACATGGTAAAAGAAGCAAGGTATATGTTAATCTTACAGCACATGAAATGTGGTTACATGTGGAAGAAGTACCTGATTTAAGTAAATGCTTCGTGGTGTTTTTTTAAGGCTTAAAAAAGTTGTTATTAGAACGCCAGAGGCGGTGCCGAAAGAATGCATCGGCTGATATCCTTTTCGAAGAAAATACAACAGTGAAAGTACCTCAAGATAAGTTCTTTGGAAATGTAAAGAACAAAGCCCGACTCATATCACAATTATCCAAAAAAATTCCAGGAGTTAGAACTAGCAGTGACATCGCTGATCACCCTATTGTTCGAACAGCAATCCAAGAATCAAGACGAGCTGCCTCTGTGGTTGTGGTTGGACAAGTTCATCTTGCTCCCTCCGATAGTGAGATTTTCCTCTTGAAAGATGGAAAAGGTAAAACTCAGTCACGACTCTACAATTCTCGAGATTTACAAACTTCCCAAATTTTGAAAAATTTAAAAGACAACATTCTATTTATTCATGCTATAAGCGGTTGTGACACCACGTCAGCTCTCTACGCCAAAGGGAAAAAGAAGTATGTCAGCCTCCTGAAAAATCGCAACGATTTACATGACCTATTCTCTGTTTTTAACAACCCTTTCTTTACGCAAAACGAAATTGCAAGTGACGGTGAACACTTCATCCATCGTACAAAGCTCCAAAAGACCGAATACTTTGGGGATGGAAGAAAGTATCCGATTCTCTTCTTCCTATTCAGACAACAGAGACACCTGCCCCAGTGAAAATCATGGAACTTATATCGTGCAATTGTAAAGCAGGTTGCGGAAAAAGCTGTGGATGTGCAAAGCTGGTCTGCGCTGCTAGGTCATGTGCGCCTTTTGTCACGGCAGCGAATGTCTAAATTCTGATTCTGAAGTTGAAGATCAATTCGAATATTAAGAAGCTTCGATTGAAATGTTAAATGACTATGACACCTATTACCTATGTTAAGTAATTGAAATAAACAGTGGATTAGTGCCTAAAGGGGATACCACTATAAAAAAACGCGACGGGAGCTCTACCACAGCTGGTGGTGCGGAAACGACCTCACAACACTAGATTTTAAGACCGCGCGACCTGCGTTGCGCAAAAAACGCTCATTTTCTGCTATACTATTGCAGTAGTAAAAAATATGCATATAACCTTTCTTATAGGAAATTTCTTTCTATATAAATTTATTTATGTACATTATTGCCGTAGAGTTGACCGTTTCCGAGTTATTCGCAAAAAACGAGTCGCGGCTAGTGCTCCGGCGGCCATTTTGGCGTCATAGCGGCCGACGCGTACACGATAGGCATGTCAACGTTTGATATGTTAGTTAGGTTGCACTAACGGACAAATGTGCCAAGTTTCAAAACTTTATGAATTATTTCCCCTAATCCTCAAAAAAGTGTCTAATTTGACCGGCCTATTGCCTTATAGTAAATAGTAGAGGTGGGACGAATCCAAAATTTTCTCGAATCCGAACCCGAATCCTAAAAGGTTCTCGAATCCCTCGAATCTCACGAATCTCGAATCCTTCATATAAGAATAATAATAAGAAGAAAAAAGAAAAAACTTTTACTTAAAATTAACAGTTTTTAATTAACGCAAAATTTGAAATCTGCGTTTAATGAAAAATAAATTTAAGAATACAGTTTTTTTAAATACACCTATATTTATTAAGAAGATACAAATGAAATTTTGTTAATGAAGTACATAATTAAAACTTTTGAATCTTGAGGTTCATTTTCTCAACATAATTTGACAAAAATATTTGAGTATCAGTTCAATTTTTTTACATTTTTCCAAAACCTTTTTAAATCAAAGCAAGTGTAGAGGGGGGAGGATAATTTCAAGAGTTAACATAGATAAACACTAAACATGGAACACTAAATTCTCTCCAGAAAATTAAGAAAAATCAAAAACTTGTTTATTTTAAGAGTTCATAAAAGTACTGAACACTGAACACTTTTAGGGCAATCTAAAAGAGCAGAAGTCTTCAATGAGATTTTTATTTAAGAAAACTAGCATTCGAACTCGCTCTGGGTCGCCACGAGGTGATATTGGTGATCCGGGTACCACTGAAATTGCAACAATCGCGTTCTTTTTTAATGAACGCTTCAATTGGACGTCAATAAGACTAATCTTTCCAAAGTTTTGAGTTAAAATGTATAACGGTTTTTTAGGTTAGGATTCGAAAGATTCGAATGACGAAAAAAGCGCGAATCTCGAATCTTTTTCAAGATTCGCGGTATTCGAGGAATCGAATGTCCCATCCCTAGTAAACAGAAATCAACTCAGGCAAGGGCGGATCTAGAAACCTCCCGGGGGGGGGAGAGGCGATTAAGTACTAAAAATAGTGAGGAAGATTTGAGAGTAAAATCAAGTAACGAAATCAAGTTAATTTTTATTGTAATGATTTATGGTATGCAAAATTTCTTGTCTTCCCATCTTTGGCCCAAATAAATAAATTTCTTCCCGCATCCTTTATGGGCAAATTTGATGACTGTATTTTTTATCAAATAATCATAATAAACAATCGATGGAATTACTTTTAAAATATAGTTATTTCACTCTAATTGATTTTCAGTGGAAGAAACTGCATCATATTATGTGTTCATGAATCTCAAAATCGTTAAAACCTTTGGCAGGAATTGCAGTTTGTCACATGAATATTTTAAAGTCAAACCAACGAAAAAAATGAGTTCCCAGATATTGAAATCGATTTTGACGATAAAAACTGCTGTGTGACATGGAAAGTGTTGTTATAATCTAATAAGTATAATTGGCTTAATTGATGTACACAAATTTTCAGTTGAAGAGAAAGAAAAATGTACAAATAGATATTTGAGGGAGGAAGAAGTTGACGATTATATTTTGGTCGAAATTAAAGAACATTTATCCAAGTTTTTTTATTGTAACTTCTGTGATATCTTTCACTTTATTAATTTCCAATGTTAATGAAAAAACAAATTTCTATCAATTATAAGGCACGAATACATACATTCCTATCAAATCAAATATTGCAGGCGATGGAAATCGCCAATTTCGTTGGAATTCGTTGGATATTAGCCGAGATCGTACTTAATTGATAAGATATAAATGCACTATATTGACAACACTAATTCATGCTTTTGTTCCGAGTTAATTATTCGAGTGTAAACTATGTATACTTAATAATACAATTTGAAAATAACGATACAAATATGACGCCATAAATTCACATTGAAAGCATTGAATCAATGCTATCGTTACGTATACGATATCAGTTTCCATTTAAAAGCTGGCTTGCACTGAAACCCATGCTACTCTTATGGCCTACTATTGAAATTGAACAATGGGGTCAAAAATAACCCCATAAAAAATGTTACATTGACCAAACCTTGACCATTCACTAAGTTAGGATGTAAGGAAGAATCGTGCCAAATTTGGTTGTTCCAGCTTTTAAAGTTTAGGAAGAGTTCCATGAACAAACGAAACAAACTCTTCAAAATATATAATAGATTATGATGCTGCTTAATTTTATTGCACTTTTGAAAATAATGACCATATCAAATACGCGACAGGCATGTCAACTTTTGATATGTTACAAATGTGCCAGGTTTCAAAACTTTATGAATTACTTACCCTAAAATGTATAATTTGACCGGTCTACGGACTATGTTCCGCGGGACATATTCGAGTTGCCGAATGTTTTCGTCTGGTGTGTGTATATTTTTGGTTAATCAACCTCTTGGATTATTATAGCCGTAACTCCATCCACACTGAACACGATCACAAGGGAGGAGGGAAACCCGGTGCTGGCATTAGCCTACTCTTAACGAAGGACGGAACGCTGACTTTGCGCGGTCTCCTCAAACCACACAAACAGGGGGCCGGGAGACCTTAGAAAAAAAGCCTACTTTCCCAGGATTCGTACCCGCTTCCCTTTTGAGCACCAGGCGAGTATCAGCCAGCGTCTTAACCACCCCTGTTTTTATCTGGTCTGCTGTGTGTTTAACTATATAGCATAAAATGAAGCTATGAAATTACAAAATTAGTTTCTCCATTTTGACGTATATATTCTCATAATAGATTAAAAATCTAAAACAAATTAGATGATGATAAACAAACTCTTTAGTTTCCTTAAATTATAATTCAGATATATTTTTTAACGCATGAGACCCGCGGTGAGTGCATAAAAGGATTATGTGGCCCTCGTTCCAAAATATTCGGGCAACACTGCTTTAAGGCATCATCTGCAAAAATCCTGACCTTAATATTAACATGATCCGCTAAATCAGTGGTTTTCAACCTTACGCATCTCACGCTCCACCAAACATTTTGCCAAAAAAATAAACCTGGGTCCCACAATGATAAAAACAAAACCCAACATTTTCCATGAAATTAATTTCTACGTTAAATGCGTTTTAGTATTTATATTAATCATATTAATGAAAATTTTAAGGACGATGAATAAATATTCCAATAATTTTTGAGAAAAAGTTTTGTAATAATTGCTTTTGAAACTTTGCGTCCACCTAGACAGCCTTCGCGTCACACGTTAACGTGTCCCACTGGTTTAAAAACTCTGCTCTAAATCATTCAAATAAACCAAGAATAACAGCAGATCAAGTACACTTCCTTGAGGCTTGCCGATCAAGAAGTACCAGAAACTGTTAATCCCTAATGCGAACAGCATCATGCGAAACCACTCACATAGAGTCAGTGGTAATCATTCACTACGTTCGATTCGTGCTTCGTTTCATTCGTGATTGATCCACACAGATAAACATATTTAATTACCCCATAGGTGACTAAGGCGAGATCGATATGCCCGATAATTTCCTCTAAATGTCGTTTATATAAAATTTAAACTCCGATAAAAATTCTGCGTGATTTCCGAGAAAGGTTTCCGAAAATTCAAGTACGTATCCAAAAATTTAATCACCATCAGGTCATTATTTTTTATTTGTACCTGAAACAAGAGTCAAGGTAGAAAATATTAAACACGTGTTTTTGGAAAAGAATTTAATTTCCCAACTAGCCATAACAGACGATAAAATGCAGAAAGATGTAGGATTTAAAAACCAACTGCGAGGTAGAATGCATATCAATAGAGGATATAGATAAGTGGTCCCCAACCTTTTAGAGAAGTGGGTCATATGGAATTATCAAATGTGTGGCGATGACCGCACATTTGAAACGAGAAAAATATTAAAGTGAAACACCTCAATTATAACTTTTCGCTAGTTCTTTATCATGAAGTAAGAAGATTAAGGTTTAACATAACAAAATGAAATATTACTTAACTTTAAAATGTCAAGGAAAACAAATAAATATAATCAACATGTAAAGGAATATTATAATAAATTTCATAAATCTTAACCTACAATTTCTTAAGAAAGTGGGAATTGCCGAATGGGTTTGGCCCTTCTCGGTGTTAAGTTGGGAATCAAAGTTAAAAAGTGTGAAAATTGTGAAACTACAGTAGTTTGCATGAGTCACATACGCGAAGCTGGTATGTCGCCTTTCCGCTGCTGAATAAAGGGAGTTTATAAAAAAGAACTGACAAATTCAACTTCCTTGTTCTACGTAAAGACATGATTAATTTATAAATACAATGTTACAGATATAAGATGTCTTATTTTTACTATGGTTAAAGGTACCCATTCAAGTAATCACTCAATAACCTAATTTTGCCAAAAGGACTGAGGGCCGCACAAAATTATCCCGGGGGCCGCATGCGACCCTTTATAAGCGGGTCGGTGACCCCTGATCTAAATAGAGGGCTTTCAAAATTCAAAACCCTTAAATCTAAAATAATTTTTCCCGGAACTCGAACCATTACGGCAGCAAACATCGGGCTTCTCCCCATCTCCGGAGCCCCATCAAGCTTTCGCAGAATCCTAGAGTGCGCAGAACACAGCTCGAAAACCACTGATATAGATAATTCCTGGAGCTATAACTGGTTTGAGTACACAAAGGGGGCATTTTAACCGCAAAGTAGCCGTCCTAAGGGGTAAGCTAAAATCCACAAAGAAATTCCTGTCCAATATAAATCGCTCAAGAGCCGGCCACTTTCATGAGATATCATAATAGGAATTTAAAAAAACGTATATTAAAAAAAGGAGCGTTTTAATAACGTACACTTTTGTCACGTACAAAATCGTCTTTTTTATAAAAATTAAAATTTAAAAAAAGTTCTTTTTTGTATTTTTCAGAACGTATGATGTATTTATCCTTTTAATTTTCTCCGTTTTAAAGTGATACTTCGTTTTTTTCATCCTGAAACCTGGGAAACTAAGATGATAACAATGGTATAAAGACAAAAATTAAGCCTCGTGTAATGGAATGAAAGATTATTAAATTAACACATATACATTAACATATATCGCTTCTATACTTCTCTTTCCTCATAAAACGAGAACTCCATACGCCCTTCAGCCATGACATTTTGCAGGAAAATCCGCATCGCTTCAAAGGGCCACGAAAAACAAAAATCTTCTACATTCGCCAAAAAGACTAATAACATAAAACTCGCAACAGTCGTGACGACGCAAAAACGGATTCGAGGAAAGGAATATCGCGGACGTACAATCTGAAGAAGCGTTCTCGGAATACGATACATCCCTGCTGAAGTTTAACCCCTTCACCTATCGTGTCATTATCGATAAGGAAAATACGCACTAAATACAGCGCATACAAACAATTTATCGTACCCATAAGTTGCTATTCAATGAAGGTTCTTTGTAGTCTTTGGCGTCAATAGAAAACTACGAAAGAATATGAAAAATCAGCTGATATAATATTCGCGAACATCGAAAATACGTGATTCAGCACGATCGACTCCGCCGTGAACAGATAAACAGCGAGAACTCTCTGTGGTCATAGCAGCAAATATTCATAAAAGATATTTTTTAGAATATATTCGCAATTCTCACAAGCACATGACAATAGAACCTACATGATTTATACGCCACACATTATTAATGATACGTTTATGCAAAAATATTTGGTATGTAATATATATAAAATCCGTGAAAATTTGCAGTTGATTCGAAGATTTAGGATTTATTTTATTTTAGAGAGAGGTAACACAAGGGCCGGTTGTTGATTCCCGTCAATATACGTTTCTAAGAAGCCCTAACGAAAAAATCGCCATTTTGTGTTTCAACCTTAATCTATAGTACTCTCAGCGTTATTAACTTAATATTCAAAGGAATTTGGATAGGAATAAATAAGAACAAAGTAAAATTATTTGGGTAGCCGTAAATTTGTGGAGTTCCATGTCTTAAAACGAAAGAAACAAATTAACTTTGTAAAAAAACACCACTTTATTGAGTATATATACAACCCGGGTTTCAACGGTCAGACGTCATCTTCTTTTTTTAAAACAAAGTAAATAGTAATTCCAAAAGACTTTTCAGGCGCAAAAGGAAACAAGAGAGAATTCCAAAACTCATATTAAATACTCAGAATCACCGACAGCGGGACTTTCCCGTTAAAAATCTCGGAATCGATTTTTTTTACATGGACACATTACTTCCTCGGTACTACGCGCATACGAAGTAAAAAAATGATTTTCTGACGGGCGTGCGAGACAGGAAACGTTGAGTTCGGGACACCATGATCCCATTAGGACATTTAATGGTGCGCCACGACCCAAGGTTGATAACACCCACGAACTTGAGATAATTCCTTTAATGCCCCGACCGCCTTTCACAAACCCGCATGTTCTTCAAATGGGTTAAGCGATTCTGTATTTCCACAGCTTTTGTTTTATCGCTTATCTGAGGAAGAGTGGCAATTTCTTCTACGTTAACCTCGTTTGATGCACGGCGACGTTCGAACTCCTGGTCATGAATAATGCTTGAAGATATCACAGATGTCTATGAAGGGATACAAAATGGCATAAAAATTTAGTAAACGAAGCTTCTTTTTTTTAGAAAGAACGCCCATTGTGTTCCGTTCGTCCGTCTATTCGTCTGTCCGGCTCTATCCATATATCAGGCGGTAGAATTTATAAATTTTAATTATTCCATCAGATATACTTGTATAATGTCCCTCTATCAATATAGAACCTACAAGGAAACAAAAACTGAAATTTTAAACTACCAAATCTCTGAGAGAAACGGGCCTGGTTTATGCTACGCTTTTGTTTTCTTATCTCTGATGCCACTTTGAAACAAGAGTATACCATAAATGTCTTTACCAACATTTTTGTGTACTAAAGATTTTCATGACAATTGCAATGAGGAAGCGAAAGCAGTCTTAGAACATCGCAAGAGTAAGTTCTCAATTGCTTTAAAATGTCATCGAGTGCCATACAGATATTATATGAAAGGGATTTTCAACGTTTCCAACAAATATTAGTTATGTTAAAAAGTCTCGACACGGTCGATGGGCCACAACGCCGTAAAAAACTTCGACGAAATTCTAAGAACGAAGAAATACCATCTTCGAACAGATGTTGACGAGTATGAGACGGGAAAATTACGAAATTCAAACTAATAAAAAGCGCCTGCAAGTTGTCATCAGCAAACATAAAAATGAAGCAATTCACTAAGCTAGCCTTGAGTTAACGGCATTCCTTTCTACGGGAAAGAAAACAGAATTTATAACTAAACAACCAGATTTATTCATATTAAATACATACTTAGTACTTTCCCACAATTTTTTTTATTTTTGCGACCGGTTTCGCACGTAATAGGGCATCAAAAAAATTGTGGAAAAAATACTGTGTATTTAATATGAATAACATTACCTACTTCCACGAAGTCACGCCTGATTCAATTAATTAAAAAAACAATCAGATTTAACCCATTACTGAATAAAATTATCTCTTCATTACCTTTTTTAAATTTCACTAACTTCTACAAAATAAATTTGGAACACATTAAGTAAACGCACTTCTTATACATTATAACAGACCACAATACGAAAAAGAGAACATCATCGTATGCCACGGAAAACATTTTCCGCGGCCGTCCGATTTATCGGATGCCATGTATAAATGGGTTAATTCCACTTTTAAAAATGTATGCAACATTACATAGTTGCATACATGTTAAAGTGGGCTAAAACCAGGATATTACGAGATAAAACGTAAAATCATGTTGCGTTACATTTATACGAAACTGCAACGTTACATTATCAAGGCAAAAATTATTTAACAAAGACCATATTTTAAAAACATACGCTGATAGGTACTCATATGGTTTTGATTCGATATGTTGTTCATAATTCTTTTCCTTTCCCAAGATATGAATAGTTAAATATTTGACGCTACGGAAAGCCGATTATGTTTCTACTTCAGTTGTATGCATTTTTATTACAAAAATAAAATCAAAATAAGAAAACGATGTTTTCCCTTTCTCAAAAATTATGTTTTATGTTCCCAAGTCTTCACTTCACTTAAAAATCAATAGAGAGCAAAGGCCAGTTTTAACCCGAGAAAAAAAGCAGGCCCTATAATAAATATAATCGGATAAATAACTAGAATAATTATTTTTTAAATGATCTAGACCTATTTTTCACGAGCGCCAAATAGATTCGTGCTATGTGGGCCAGTGATTATCAAAACCCCTTTCAAAAGCATGTGATTATAACTCCCACATAAGCGGAGCAATATATTACGAGCTAGGAAAAAATCCAATCTTCTAACCAACGTCAACGAATAGGCCAAATAAAAACTTTTGTCCAAGAAGCGAATACAAATTTTTCGAGGCGATATGAAAACACCGTCGGATTAATAAAAAAATATCGCTATCAGCATTTTCCTAGACGGAAAGGACAAAGTTTTTGATCGCGAAAGTACACAAAACTTTAATGGGATGGCGTGAGTATCGATCAGCTCCGATATGAACTACAGAAGAACTTGTCTGGAATTTATAGGCAAAGAATATTGATGCAATACTCTCCCGAGCGCTAATTTTCACCGTAATTGGCAATCCGCAACGGGGTCAGGTGGGCGAATGACTAGAACCTAGATTTTCTCCCTTGATTAATAAACCAACCGTCAAACAAATTTAAAATGCTTTTATTTCTCGTTCAATTTCGGCATGCGGTTGACTGCCTCCATCACGTAATGGCCGACGCTGAAGTTTGTCTTTCGAGGTAGTGTAAAAGGAATAATCCAATAACCTTTTGAACTCTTCCGATTATACGAATCAACATTTTATGAATAATTAAAGTGCGTTTGAGGCGAGTTAAAGGGCACGTGTAATGGTCTCTCGAAAAAATCGACAAGTAAATTAAGAAAATAAATACTACACCGGTGAACAGGCGTGTGACTTTAAAATCAATGTATTTTCTTTAATCAAACAAAAAATTTGGCGATATTAGTTCAGTGAAATTACGAACAGATTTAATTCGTTCCAGAGGCCGATAACTGGAGGAAGAAGGGTGCACAAGACGTCGATTGCGATCGACAGGTCGATCGCTAACTCGTTTTCGGTAGATCTCTCAATCCTATGCTCTGGTGTACTGAGTTTGGCAGGCGATTCCAAGACTTTGCAATGCTAGAACATGTAGCAACATTTATGCGTTTTTCGTTTGGTGCCGAAATAGATGTTAAAGAAATTGAATTGCATTGAAAATTTCATCGTTATTTCACTTGGACAATCCAAACAAATTCTAACTGCCAAGTTACCTCCAAGACAAATTCATCAGAAGAATTATTTTGGAATCTCGTATGGAAGAAAAATATTCAAATTTGAGAAAAAGTGCTGCGTATAGGAAAGCATTTTTTGGTTATACCTAGGGTGGCCAACCGTCCCGTATTATACGGAATTTCTCGTATTTTTAACTTTTTTCCGCGTCCCGTACGACCACTATACGGGACGCTGTTTTTCTCGTATTTTAAATTGTACTTGCTTTTTTAACTAGCGCGCCACATTACATAAGAATGTATTAAAAATTTATCCTGGATTATGTGGATGAAATAATAAGATTCCACGTTATACTTTCCTACAGGGTTAATTTGCCGGTCACACGCTTCTACAAAGGCATAATTTACATTTAGCTATCAAACATATTAATCCTGAAATTTCAGTTTATAGTCGCTAATAGATAAGCTGTTGGCGCGCCTTTAAACACCGTCACCAAAACAGAAACAGTTTCCATTGAATAAGTGCAGATTAGAACAACCAATACGGATGAACACGGGTTTCTCGTGCTCCAGAAGTGCTTTTCATCATATTCACCGGAGTATACTACGTATACTAATTATTCGATGAAAGAAGGATATTATTATGATAGTTTTAAGCTACATACTATTTATTTACTGAATCGACAGCGAATCTACAGATGAGTTAGATGTGTCCATATTGTATAGTTTCATTACGGAAGCGCTGATAATATCAGCGTCTATTAATTCTGATATGTCATGTTGTGATTTAAGTTTCTTCAAAATGATATAGAATTTTAAAATAACTCCAGCAAGATCAGAAAAGAAGTACAAGATGAAAAACTAAGTAAATGTATCTTTAATTTCATTATTTTAAAATTTATATTTATGATATTTGTACATGTTTATTTTAATAAAACATTTGAAATAACAAAAAAAAATCTTACATGGCCCTCCGAAAATAGGATGTCCCGTATTTCTCTGTTTAAAAGTTGCGGTTGTCCCGTATTTCTCTATTTAAAAGTTGGCAACCCTAGTTATACCTATATTTGTGATTCAGCATTCTTCAGCAATAAAATAATAAAATCCAACAGTATTTAATGAATTTAATAAAATAATATATATTACACATAAAGCATACATTCATTTAAATAAAAATGTCTCTCTATAGGCATATTATCTTCAATGATTTATTGCTGATAGATCGCGTTAAGAAAAGGAATAAAGATGGTAGATCTAAAGTACCTAAGGTCCGAGCACCCCTGCTCTATAAGAACGCGAAAAATTCGAATTCAAGATTTTGGAGAAGTGTCCCTGAGACCGGAAAAGTATTTTCTGCCATGCCATCTCTGTGTAGTCGGTCGTCTTTGCACGTTTCTAGTAGCTAAACCAGCGACATCTTAACATGATTGCAATGCTCACCACACTTGTGGCGAGCAGGTTACCACATTTGCCACTTGATACAAACTATATGCAGTATTAATGCGAAATAATTTGAAAGTAGGTTCGAGATTGTATTGTTTATTAATAACTGTTGCAATTATTACCTATTACTAGTTAAAAAATTTATTACTATGTATTATTATTTACTGCTAAAAATTTAACATTATTGATTCAGCAAAAGCACCGACAACATTAACATAGCATAACAGACAGATGATTAATTTATTATTTCCATTTTAAACCTCCAGTATGTCACTTGTAATAGTTTTTTTGTCGACAATACTCTCAAACTGGGTAGAAGAGTAGAAGAAAATATAGTACATCTAACGAATAACTTCGATTAGCCATATGTGGCGAGTAGCGATCGTGTGGGACACTTCTGGGCTATCCTGTTCAGCAGAATCTGAAGAAATCAGTTGTTTACATAGGATATAACACAGAATATAAACCTGATTGAAATGAATCATATCGCACAGCAATGGGCGATTGTTTATTCTTGTCGATTTTTACAAAATATTTATTTACTCTAGAGTGGCTAAAAGGATTTTAGTTAAAATTTCTCCAGTTACATGTCTTATGCCATTAACAATACTATATAAGCCATATGATTTAAAATAATTACGCCGCATCCAATGATATGATAGTATTTCGTGTTTTACGCCCAGCTATCGCCAACTCCCCATAACATTATTGTAAGGATTAGAAGCGTATGGATGTGAGAAAGCTTGAGCAATATAGGTTGCATCGATTTTTTAAATTATACATGCTCCTTTCCTTATGAATGAGTTTTTTGTCTAAACACGGCGACCGCACAGACCTCATACTTGGCGAATGATCTCCTACGATTTGTACACGAAATGTATAGCAGTACCGTGAAACAGCTGTGTGCACAGAACACTTGTATTAACATGCCGAAACCCGATCGTAGAAACGTATCGAAAGAAAGACGCAAAAACGAAACTCAATTCAAAATAACAAATTACGCTGAACATGGCTCATTCGTTACTAAATTTTCCTCATCAATCTTCAGTTCAAATCAGTCTGAAAAGAGGTCGTGCGATGAATCAATTCCACTTAAACTTCATGGAATAGCTCGACCTGTTAGTTCCGTAGTCATAGGAAACCTTCCATAAACAACATCTTGAAGTCGTAATAACAAACAGGTTATTTTCATCGTAAAATAGGGCGAATGATTCCTCAAATAAATTAGTTTAAGTAAAAATCCCATTCGAAGGACAGAGCGCTGACTCGCGCGTTCTCCTCAATCCACATGAGTAGGGCACGGGGCGATCCCAGGTTGAACAATCCGACCTCCGCCGGATTTAAACCCGGGACCGCTGCGTGGAAGGCCAACGCCCTAACCACTCTGCCGCCGCAACCTCCATTAAAAATTCGTTTGAAAACGTTTTAGCGTTGATAATAAATAAAACTCACAAGCGGAATTTAAAAACACGAGCCTGTTGTCGCCTTGCAAAAAAAATGCAAAAACAGAACTGCAGTTCCGATACGCGAGATTTAAAAATTGATCCGTGATCTATTACTTGAAAATGTAGGCTGTAGATGAAACGTTTCGACCGGCTTCTAAGAGATCCATTCTCAATAGGCTCAAAAATAAGAGCTAAAAATTCGGAAAGTTCTTCCGCGCGCTAAATTCCGTTTCGCCCGCGGGAAAAAATCGAACTATTTTTTCATTCCCGACAGAAAAAGGCGAGATTTAGCGTACATCAACCGTCCCTTTCGAGGGGGCATAACCCATTAAATAGCGGTTGAAGGAACCCCCATCCCTAGTTCGCGTCTGGCAAAAGTCGGCTTACGTAACCGTTTAATTGAGCCCTTAAAAAAAGGCGAGTCATTTTCAGAGTTGCGGCGATGACATCAAAACGGATGAGAGGACCAGACGGCCGGGGGTAGAGGGGGGAGGGGAGGGAGGGGCTTCCGCTAACTAAAAATAGCGCCAATCTCTTTTCCATGCCGCGGACAAACAACGCTATAACGAGCAGCGCCACCTGATAAACGACCCGTCTCGGCGAAAACTGTTTTTTAACCCCGGCCGTCTCCAAAACATTCTGGATTAGGACGACGCTACTTGATTCAAAACGAGGGATGACGGTGAAAAAATACATCCTAAAAAACCTACGATGGTCGAACCCGTGACCTCATGTTTGAATGGTGACATTCATATGACGAAAACGCCTTTCGTCACGCACAGTCAGTATAAAATCTCGCATAAATATTCATAAATACAGTTTCCGAGCTTCGACTAAATTCTGACGAATCTCTAGAACTCGAGTAACTCAGGGGAAGGCGAAAATAATTCAAGTCGTAAAAAAATTCGCGTGACGGAATCTCGTGAAAATTCACATAAATACTAGCCGAAAAACATCTTCAAACTGACGAAAATTCTACTTAGAAAATATTACTCTTTTGGCTATAAAACGTCAACGTGAAATGTATTTACATTTCAGCGACAAATTATAGAGGGCGGATCATGGGGGCTAAAGGGGGTAATTACCCCCCCTCCTATATTTCAGAACACCAAAAGAATTAACAAAACAGTTAAAATTAACATATCGAAGAAATATTACTTTTTTGCTTTGTTGCACAAAACATTATCTATTTCCTTTTTACACATTAAAATCTTTCTCGTTTTGAAGATATTTTAAAATAGTTTATTTTTTCATCTTTGATTCCCTTCTCCAAGAAAGAAGTCTGGATCCGCCCTCGCAAATTATTCGTCCTCAATTGCAACTCTCATCAGTCGAGGGCCGGGTATCGTCCCTCTCGCCCACCGCCAGGCTCGCGGTTCGCATCCAACCGTGTAGATGAGAGAATTCCCCTTTCTTTTTTATTTAAATGTCATCCTTTTTATAACGCGGCGAAGTGGTGAGTAAAGAGATGAAAATATAGAAAAACTCGAGATAGAAAGGTGAACATCTTTTGGCATCTTAACCCAATAACCTGAGGCATAGACAACTCCGTAAGGGAAAATTGATAAAGAAAACAACGATATTTTCTTACGAAGAACATCTTACAAATTGATTATCAAATAATACCTTATTTAGCTACGGCAAAAAATCTGCATCCTCACGACAGAAAAAACGAGACAGCGTGTGATGGAAAATACGCGTATCACATTCCATGGTTAAAAGTTTGCAGCTTCCTTTAATCTATTTATTATCAGTAGTACTTGAGACAGTCCTCTCCTTCAGTCAACTATAAGTACTCAAAGATTCTATTTGAAGCACAAACACTAAACGAAATAGATAACTCGAACATAATTACGTAGATAACAACTAAACATGTTTTAGCTTTCTACCACAGTATATAATATATATTCTTCTAAAATGAATAATAGCTCCAAGCACATCACTTTTAACCAGATAAAGCAAATGATGTCCATGAAAACAAAACGCTGTAATACGTTCAGGTGTTCTTTCGATAATGCAATCAATTGAGATATAATTCTATCAGTCAAACACACGAAAAATATTATATAAAGGTAAAGCAACCAAGCCCTCTTATCGCCGTAAAGAAAGAAACAAACATGATTTATTTAACGTACTATTTATAAAAATAACTATTGCAGCTCCATGTATTATTATTACATTGCATTTCTCTTGTCATTGCAGTTCTGCCTCCCATTTAATAACGACAATTTAATATCATAAATTGTACAGATTCTGACTTTCCATTCATGAATTTTACCATTTATCATTTTTCGAGCCAGAATTCAGAGAGTGATTTACGTGACTTACATCTGGTGCTACGTGTCTGGTTCTAGAACTTCTCGAAGCCTTTTGGAGCATTCAAAAATATCCTTTAACGCATTTTCAGAACTTTCTTCGGAACTCTAGAACTTTCTAGAACCCTATTGGCCGTTTACGATTTTTCAGAACATTGCGGATACTTGAATGTCGAAAAAGTAACGGCCTTTTGGAAACTCCGGCGGGCGACCCGCCGTGCTAGGAACAACGAAACTATCCCATAAGAAAGGGTTTCCCAATCTTTGTTAGGTCACACTTGAGTTCAGACATACATAATGAGGTACACCTACATATTAATTTTTAGTTCATAAGCAAATCATAATAACCATAAGGTGTTAAAATTATGTAATTGTAAGAAACAAACCCCATTGTAATTGAGCATTTTCTGACCGGCCGGGACCCCGGGTGTTACCACGAGGGACGGCCCACATATGTGGTAAAATTACTTACCAAACCATTCAAGAGAGAGAGAGATTTAACACGGCATCATCTATGATTACTTGTTAGCACGTTTTATTTCGTAAGCGCGCTTATGTTTACGCTCTATCCGTCTATGACAGTGGTGCACAACCTACGGCTCGCGGGCCGAATGTGGCCCGCTAACGGTTTTTGTGTGGCCCGCGAGGCTATGATGAAAAGACAATTCGAAAAATTTAACACGCAAAATCATACATTTTTATAAAAATTTTGTTGATGAAACATTTAATATTGAAATCTTAACCATAACAACGCCATTTAGAATTAATTTTCACTTATATGGCACCTCAGAACGTAGAGATAACTTCAAATTTAAACTCGAATCCGGCCCGCCGAAGAATTGGCAACTTCCAATGCGGCCCGCCGAAGGATTCGCAACTACTGATGCGGCCCGCCATGTAAGAAGCTTGGGCACCACTGGTCTATGCAATCAATAATATTAAAATAGTCAAGGGACGGTAAGAGATATAAAACTGAAATTTGCAGAGTGTATGTGATCTATGATGCCATCCATTACGCCGTCAAAGAAATATTTGGGGAAATCGGTAGGCGGCAGGGGGTGCCTTCAAAATCATCTAATTTATATTCTGATTTTATAGATAGAAAGTTAAAAATGTTCACTATATGTGTGACCTTTAATACCATCTATAACGCTGCAAAAGAAATATTTTTGAAAAATCGGAGAGCAACTGGGAGACCTAGTTTTAGAGAAATAGAAGAGCGGCGGGAGGACTCTATTTATTAATGTAGGTATGTATATGTTCATATCATAAGCCAATAAATAGTCATTCGATTAGAAACCTAACATGTGTAAGAGCATGAATTAATTTTTCAATTAGTTACTGAATAATTACAGAATTGCATTACTAAGTTTATAAAGAATTTTAAGTTTACAATTCTAAATAAACCTCAATAAATGAAACGCCCTTTTTTATACTGCGTCAGCAAATGAGGTTCCCATTATTTTAGCGAAAGTTACAGTCGCCTAAGTGGAAAATGAGCGAAGTAATGCAAGGTCGAGTCTTAGGCTGATACATAAGTTCCCATGAAAATTTTATTACTTAGCTGCTATGAAATTAGCATTCACTATGATTACCATACATGATGTTGGAGACGATATAAAATGATTCCCAGATTAAATATAACCATTGGAACACATCACTGGTTTTACGTTTTAATCGTAAATATGTACCCAAAAATTGTCGTAACTAGGAATAAAATTATGACAAATGGAGAAACCTCCTAATTGCCACAAAAATAATATAAAGGAAGTACGTACTCACACGCCGGTTTAGGGGAAATTACTCCACGCCAGGGACCGAACACTCACGCAATGTCACACACTCTCCGAGTTTAGGGAAAACTACTCCGTGCCAGAGACCCTTTACTCTCACACACGCACAAAACAGACAATCATTCAACCATACACCTGTACTTCCTTTTTAAAAATGCCTAAATACGTATCTCCGAATCAAAGATTTCATCTTCATTAGGCCGACCATGACGACGAAGTAAAATGGCTTGTGTAGCGTATATGTGAACATATAGTACACAGGCAAGAAAAGTGATAGGTGAAAGGTAGGGGAGGGGAAAAAAGGTTAGATTGCTGTGATGGGGGAGTTAGGAAATCCGTTGGCATGACCGTTACTAGAAAAGAACATCAGTGTAGTGTCTGCTATTGGACTCGCGTCCTGATTGAGTGTAACATCTTTGTTTTTGTGAATGGCTCAACTTTCGGACGCGTCTAGAAAGTACATGGTAACTGGAGATGGGTTTTATAAGTTGAAGAATGTTCAAGGAAGTGGAGTTTGAAAGATGTGGGATGCTACGCATGATTTTCCAAACTACTA
This sequence comes from Tanypteryx hageni, assembly GCA_028673005.1. NCBI lineage: Eukaryota > Metazoa > Arthropoda > Insecta > Odonata > Petaluridae > Tanypteryx > Tanypteryx hageni. The sequence continues at coordinate 50,000,375 of CM054114.1, read as the reverse complement.
TATTTCTATATTTTCTTTAGGAATAAAATTGCCTCTTAAACATGCTACTTCTTTTTTCCGTCCACAGTGCTCTTTAGAACATTTCAGTAATAGCGCCAACAGAGTAAATTATTTTCATTTCCAAACCTGGTCATCACCCTCTTAAAAGATTTAATGTGTGCAATTTGAAATAAAACGAAAGATTGATACTTATTATTGTGAAAATTTTTCTGAAAAAGGCCGTCACCTTGGTCACCCAAGTGTCTTTCGCATTGCCACGCTATTCAAGCAGCGGGTACCTGGAAATGCCTCGACCGGCACCTAGAAATACATCCAGAGGCACCGCGTTGAGAACCTCTGCTATGGCTCGTTATTACTTATGTTAAGTAATTGAAATAAACAATGGATTAGTGCATAGAGGGGATACCGCTATAAAAAGCGTCTGGAGCTCTACCACAGCTGGTGGTGTGGAAACGAGCTCACAACACTTGATTTTAAGACAGCGCGCGGCCTGCGTTCCGCAAAAAACGCTCATTTTCTGCTATACCATCGCAGTGGCAAAAATACTGTCAAGAACCTTTCTGTATGAAATTTTATTCTCTACAAGTTTGTCTACATACAGTTTCGCCGTAGATGTTACCGTTTCCGAGTTATTCGCGAAAGGCCAGTCGCGGGTCGTGCTCCGGCGGCCGTTTTGGCGCCATAGTGGCCGTCGCGTACACGACAGGCATGTCAACTTTTGATATGTTAGTTAAGTTGCCCTAACGAACAAATGTGCCAAGTTTCAAAACATTACGAATTATTTCTCCTAACCGTCAAAAAAGTGTAACAACGCTCATTTCCTGATATACCACTGCAGTAGCAAAAATATGAAAAGAACCTTTTTTGTAGAAAATTTTATTCTCTACAAGTTGGTCTATGTACGGTCTTACGATAGATTTGACCGTTTCCGAGTTATTCGCGAAAGGCTAGTCGCGTGTAGTTCTCCGGCGGCCATTATGGCGCCAAAACGGCCGACGCGTACACGTCAGGCATATCAACTTTTGATATGTTAGTTAGATTGCCCTAATTGACAAATGTGCCAAGTTTCAAAACTATATGAATTATTTCCCTAAATTGTCTAATTTGACTGGTCTACTGCCCCGCAGTACAGCCCTCAAATCAGTTCAAGACGGCTTCTTGCTCTCATGCATTGGATGGCGACAACGTACTAAGTAAATACCTATATGTGATCGAAATTAGAAATGGCGCTGGGTTGAGGAGCCTTCGTTTGAAGGGGAAGTTATTCGTGGCCGCATGAAATACCCTAGTGGCCGCACTTGAGAATAGGTGCTCTAAACGTCGTAAAAAGGGAATGGACGAGTTTAAAAGAAAGTAGACTACTTATTACTGCAATGACCGCCCAGATATGTCAGCACTGTGTATAGTTACCTGTTTTGAAATTTATCACACGCAAAAATGTATTGTAGTTGTAAATGAAATTCTTTTAATTTTGCATATATGTATTTTAACATGTGTTTAATTGTTGATTTTATATATTTGTGTACATAATATGTTGCATTATTTGTATCAGGTTTAGTATTAAAAAATAATTTAAAAGTAGATTTTGACGCTTTTTTAAATTTATATGATATTATCACGATAAAAATTAATTTCCGAGCGTTATTGTGGTCATTTTCTGATGCCGTGTGCCAAAATAAAATTTTAAAAGATTTTAATCCCAAAGTTAACGAGCAAAATCAATCTAAAATATTTCGTTGCGTCTATCTTATCAAGAAGAAATATTTCACGGTTTCTGCTAAGGACGATGTATTCTTAACTGCCCTACGGCAATAAAACGCAACCAATCAATATTTAAAAAACAACCGAAGTGCTATCACGTGAATATTAGACGGAGTTTTTAAGCTTCGATCTCTCAAATAAATGGCTGGACTGGAAAGCGAGAAAAAATATAGTAGAGATATCGAAAAAAATCTATGCATAGCATTTCGATACATCGAAGTTAAATCGCTTGCTCCCCAATGCCAATGGGAGTAGGTCCATAAATGACCCAAGGCATGCGAACGGATGTGTGTTAATTGAAAATGCTGTCCATGAGAGATCAGTCGATGGGAGTTTATAAAAAAAACTGAAGGGGGGAGAACATGAACGATTTTGGAGGACTCGAGCACCCGTGAAAAAAATGAAGTTTTCGAAAAGCGGGTAGACCTCCCATGCCAGACACGTTAGAGACTATGTCTCTTATGTTTCCCACAAAACTTCTCTTCTACAATCGCGTCCTTTTATTCAAAGCGAGCGATACGAATAAAGGTTACGGAGAAGAAAAATCGTCGTCACTTTGTGGAGTTTATCGGAGATAACCTCTGTGCCATATACGGCCTTCCATTGATAGGGGTTGTGTCGGGAGACGAGGAGAAAAAAATGTTTTACAGACAGACTGGGATTGCGGCGAAGAGAAATGAATGAAGCCGAGTCGGCTTCAAAACGTTTCGCGAGACGCAATTCATGGATGAACGTCAACAAGATCTCCATATCCCGTTCTGCGTCCCTCAAAACTCTTGTTTTGGTGCCGAGTTATCGCTTCGGCCTCTAATATTTGGGCGGATGGAGATAGAGAAAATAAGTCAACAAAGCGAGGGGAAAAATTCCAACAGAATGCCTACAACTGGATCTCCTCTGAGTCAAAATTTCTGATTATCGTTTCCATAGGTTTACTCGAATTTCTGCACCCTCAATTTTTATAAACTCACATTCATTTCTGTCATTCCCTTGAGGTGTGAGCTGTATAGTATCGATCGTGTTATCTTTAATAAGCAACGAGTTGAGGAATTCGAATAGTCGGGAACATTTCGTTAAAAAAAGCTATCGCAGAGTTCCATTTTGTCCTTCATTTTTCATTATCCGCTTGCTTTGTTTTCGAGTAACTACGCAGCGACGGCATGAAGCCTTGATCTGGAATTTATCGATCTGTACACGTGCCGTCATCTGGCCGATGAAAAGTAAATTGAACCACCATTGGCACTTACCATCTTATATCAACAACGGAATTGTGAGAATTTTATTTCTCTAAAATACTTATACTAAGTATATCATCTTCGATTAGCTATAAGGTTAATTTTTGGTGAGTGGCACAGCCATCTCTCTCCAGAAGGCTTACCAATATATAAAGAATAAAAATAATAGCAAAGTAATCTTCAATAAAGTAAACCTTGAGTCATAAATCGAAAATCCAATCGGCACTATGGTAAACATTAGAATCATGAATAATTCGGCAAGGATTGCACGATTTCATTACTTCAAAAACCATTTTGTGAAATGCTACTATAATTAAAAAAATATTAAATTATTTTTACCATAATTACCATTTCTTTTTTGGATAGCGCGCTATCCCAAGTTTTTCTGCCTTAATAAATTCTATAAAATTGTACTAATTCATAAAAAATTTGCGAGACAGTCACTTAAAATCCTCTTAAAGATAGACACTTCCCTCGTCCAACTATCAAAGTCAATATCTGACAATGAGACGAGTTCAAATTCTATGGTAGACATAAAAGATTCTGTTATGTATTTTATTAAAAATAATTCACGCCCATTGGTTCAATGCCCTTTCAAGCCGAATCTGGATTAGAGTAAAAACCCAAACAAACAGATCATTAATTCACGAAAAGCTTTTGAAAAGGATGAATTCAGATCTATATATATAATCGGAGTGATTTTCCGTATGCATATCGAATCGTTTTACCGGTCAAAGACAATGATTACCAATTCTCTAGAAAAAGTTTGATGAGATATATTTAGAAATGACAATTGCATACATGTATGATAACGTATTTTTACGTTCTATACCGATAAAAATATCCATGAATGACATTACTGATAACTTTACAGGAAGGGATAACTATAAAGGGGTTAAATAAACGTATAATACAATCCTACCCCGATTTAGCGCCTCCTATATAGTGCCACCCCCGCATATCGTCAATGAATCGCTGTGAACAGAACTTCCATTTCATCGTCACATAAAGCAAGCATATATGCACCTTTATTTACCGCCACTCCCGCTTTAGCGCCGATATCAGTGATGGACAAACGGTTGCGCTAAATCGGGATCTGATCGTACACCGATACCCAAACTTCAGCGATTGCTTACAAATACAACAGAATCTTGTTTCGCTGTGTATAAGCATATATACCTTCATATAAACATTTATTTCTGGCATCTCACAAAATATACAGAAAACAGATTCCTATTACACACAAAGCGGAAAGAAATATTTGCACATTATGAGAGTATTCAGCAAAACGATGAGACAAACTGAGAGGATATTGCATTTCTTTTGGAAATAAAGGAGAAATGTTTAATATCACAGCTCTGGATAGTCAGCGTTTATCAGGGAAGCCACGATGCACATCTCTTTCGCAAGCCAAACCATGAAACTTTATAGAGAGAGTAAGCAAGGGCGATAGCCGGCCTTGGTAGCGGTATATGCTCAGTATCAGACTCACAGGGGAGCCGGTGGTGTAGTGGTTGGAGTGTAGGCACCGCCAGCTAAAGCGACACCCGGTTCGAATCCTTAGATTTTTTCCGAGGACGCCCGGCCCCCTATTAGTGCCTGTTGGAGCTAAGGAGACGAGAACGAGCCAATGAGAAAAAGAAAAATGAGGAGCGCGCTCAAATCAACACTCCGTCCTTGGTGCTCTTTTTAAAGAGCAGGCTAAAAGCCGGCACCAGGCTTCTCTCCTCCCTTGCTATCCGGCTATTCATTGCACTACTTAGATACACATTGCGCGTAGGCAAGAGGTGAATCAACTGGGCGTAAAACGTAAACAAATAAAAATCAGACTCCCAGATAACGATAAAGTGGATATGAATACCGCCTTGTAGACATCCACCTTTGTCAGTCAGTCAGTCAGAATTAAATTTCTTCAACTCGCTGTAATTGAACTATAAAAGAAATAAGTACTTAAAATTCTCGATAAAATCAGTGAGGATTCACAAAATTATCCATTCTTTTAAAAGCTCACAAACATCACCAACTACAAGAAAATGAGAGTAAACGCAGCCGATTTTTTATGGCGTCATTAAAATTATCTTTTTTTTCGAATAAAAATATTTTATATTTCTTTCATAGGCTTTCACATAACAATACTCTAAATTAAAAAGTATAAATAACATTTCGGCGATATTATTCTTTTGATCAAACTAGAGAGTTGGTTTCTTTTAAGATGCCAATATTATGTTATCTTAGATCATATAAACACAAGGACAAAAAATAGTTCGGTAGTTGGTAAGGTAATTATTAGCCAAACTTTTATTCATATCTTATTTTACAAATTTCATCATCTATTTGAATAACTAACTCCTTTTAATTATCCGACTGTTTGGATTATCTAGGTAACTTAGCAATAAAATATTCGGTAAAATCTATGGCTAAAAAGAGGTGTTTAAATTTAACCATACTTATTAATACCAAAACACATTAAAGTAGACATTAGACAAACATTTTTAATGCGTAATTTGTGTTTGATGCCAATGGAATCAATGTCAGGCTTCAAGTTTGTAAGGATCATTCGAATACGATTTCTTTCTTTAACCTGCAAGCGATTTATTTTTTTGTCCAATAGATGCTTGAGTGCAACGAATCCCTTCTAGATTAGATATGAGGTAGAGAAAGCAAAGAATATCAACGGTATTTTGTCATTGAATCCCTTCTAGATTAGATATGATGTAGGGAAATCTAGTTATAACAACGGTATTTTGTCATAATGTCTCGTTTAAGAATGTGTGTACGTATCATTAAAGATTAGAATAGCATTTTGTGTTTTCTTTAGCGCTGAAGACCACTGATCTACTGGATCAAAACCATGAGCTCGGTTATTCATTTTTAGCTTAGTTTCGTCGTTGTGTCCGTCTGTATGTCCCCACCTATTAACCTTTGAACTAATAGACCGATTTTCACGACACTTGGTGGAAATATCTTGTTACTTAGGACAAGCTCCAAAGGATAGTTTGTGTTGCGAAGATTGAAAGTCCCGGTTCGATTCCAGGAACTATCCTTCCCATTTGATTTACATGGGAAATCTGAAATCTATCATGCAGGGTAATTTTCTCTTGCATATTAAAATATCTTATAATTGTAATATCGGAGCGGAATTTGTGTTACTCTCGGAGGAAAGGAATGAAAATTCTAATTTTTATCGTAGAATTTTGCTTATAGATCGTATTTCTTAGAATTTTGCGTTAATGCTCGCGTTTTTGCAGTTTTATCACTCATTATGATAGTGTTTCCATACCAACAACTATTGTTGGACTCGGATTCGGTATAGTCTAATGCATACACGCGTGATTTTTGCCCCACAAATACGCGTGATAAATTTAATATTCCGTTCGAATGTATTTGTAATATTTTATAACGCTAAATTAAGAAATTTGGGAACACAAAGAACAACATATCCGCGGTGATTTTAAGCTATTAAAGTCGATGTAAGTATTGTAATAAATGATTAAATGGAAAGTAGTCATCATAAGTTCCGTTTGGATCATCTTGTTTTATATTAACGACAGTAAAAATCACTCGTTAAAAGTCTGAGATTATTTCTAATGTTCCTCCTCTTCGCATCGTTGGATCAACTGTATTTATAATATTGGCCGAGCGGAAATGATGGACATAAAGCCTGGAATCCAATGTTTCTCATCAAGCAGGTCAGAAATATACTATATGGCTTGTATACATTAATCAGAACACGTTACACAGATAGACAGTTGTTATATTAAGCGCAAGTTTAAACGCAGGCTCTAGCATACCAAGATGTGTAGATTTCAATCACAGCTGGAATCGGGCCGTAAACAGCTAGATTACATTAACCACTCTTGACCTGCACTAAGCCATCGAAGACCATTCAAACATCGCTCAAAGAATCCGTTACACCCGAGACTTGTTTGGAATTCGGTTTTAGAAATTCCCCATACGTTCCTCACCATTCCGTGGGTCCTATTTTTATCCGCCTGCGATCATTAATTTCGCAACTACCAGATAAGATCACACGCATCCGACGCGATTATGATGCCAATATTTTCGAACATCTTAAACTTGGTCCCGGACACATCCTAATGGCGTTATGGTGGCGCGCTTCGCTTTGGTAACGAGTTCCACAACCAGTGAGGGAGCGTTTGTTTATATGGAATTTCTGGCTAATCAACCTCTTGGATTATAATAGCCGTTACTCCTTCCACACCGAACACACACGCAAGGGAGGAGGGATACTCGGTGCTGGCATTATCCTACTCATTACGAAGAGCACCAAGGGGACCAATTGCTTAACGTACCAAGTGAGGGAGCGTATTTTAAGTTTAGGAAGAGACAACTTGAAGTTGGGAGTGAAGAGGAGAGAGGAGAATGGGAAGGGGTAAGGGAAAGAAAGGATATGGAGGGAGAGGGAAGAAAGGAAAGAGTGGAGAGAGGGGGTTTGAGAGGAAAGAGAGGATGGAGTGGGGAGGAAGAAGTGATACAGAAGGGAAGAGAGAAGAGGTAAAGGGGAAATAAAAGGGGAAAAGGAGAAATAGGAGGGAGAAAAGGAGAAAAAGAAGGCGGAAGGAGAAATAAAAGAGGAAAAATGGTAAAGAGAAAGAGAAAAAGGACAAGAGAAGGGGAAAATGGGAAAGAATGGGGTAAAATAGGAAAGAATGGGGAAAATGGGAAAGAATGCTGTAAAGGGGAGAGTGGAGGGTAAAAGAGGAAAGAGAATAGGGAAAGTAGAATGATAAGGGGGAAAGTAGAATGATAAGGGGGAAAAGAGTAGGGGAAAGGGGAAATAGAAGACGGAAAAGGAGAAACAGGCGGGGGGGAAAGGAGAGTGAGAAGGGGGGAAAGGAGAAATAGGCGAGGGGAAAGAAAAGGAAGGAAAGAGGAGAGAATGAGAAGGAAAAGTGAAAGAGGGAAGAGAAGGGGGAAAGGGGAAAGAGGAGGAGAAAAGCGGGAAAGAGGAGTTGAAAAGGGGGGGGAGAGAGGGTGAAAAAGTGGAAAGAGGTGAAAAAGGGGGAAGAGAAGGGGAAAAGGGGGAAAGAGGATAAAACGGGAGGTAGGAGGGGAGAGGAAGGTGGAGAAGAGTAAAGGAGGAGTAGTGAAGAAAAGAAAGGGAAGAGGAGGGGATGTTGGGAATTGCAGAGAAGGCGATGGAGTGAGAAAGGAGGTGGAGGAAGAGGAGGGAGAGATTACGGGGAGTAATGAGATGACGGCAAGAAAAGATGGAAGAGTTTGGAAATAGGAATAATAGGAGGCTTAATAAAAGGACTGAGGAGAATGTACGATAATAGGGGAGGGGAAGGGAGTAAGAGTAGGAGTAAGAGTAGGAATAATAGTAGGAGTAAAATTAGGAGTAAGAGTAGGAATAATAGTAGGAGTAAAATTAGGAGTAAGAGTAGGAGTAAGAGTAGGAGGGAGAATAGGAGGGAGAATAGGAGGGAGAATATGAGGGAGAATAGGAAGGAGAATAGGAGGGAGAATAGGAGGAGAGGTGGATGGGGGGAAGGGGAACGAAAAAGGGAGAGGAGATGTCGAACCTTTGGGACAAGTAGGAGACAAGCTGTTTGGAGGAAACGAACCGCGTAATTAGACGACGAAAAAATTCGAATCGCCCGATCGGTCGCGATAATACCGTCTCCGGCGTAACCGCATTAACCCGATCACGACGTCATTACATCGATAACAGCCCGATCACCTGAATGATTCGAATTCCCAGCTCCCGATTATTCGTTTGCGCGTATGATTAAGCGGGTGGCCTGATAATCGACCGAGTAATTGAATGAACTTGCAGTATGGAGGGGAAATTGAGTGATGTGAGCTGAATAAATTAATGGAAAAGTGAACGTGGGAGGGTTTTACGAGAGGCGCCTTACGTTACAGTTTTAATGCAGAATCTGAGACGCAATTTTTAGGAATAAAATACGCAATAAAAAACGAGTTGGGGGTTTTTATTTCCGTCCCGGACGATTCACGGACACCGAATGAGATAAACGTTTCCTCGCCGTTACTGGCGTGAAACCGACGAATATGAATCACTGATGCATGTTTTTCCTGGTTTTGGAGGCATGGTATCCTTAGGTGAAGTTTTATCAAAATATACAGTTAGTTTCAGTCCCCTTATACGAGGGGTTCCCAAAGCGTAGAACGCGGGCCAACCATTAACTTACTCCATGCGGTCCGCGACCTTTTTTATACAGTCAGATCCTGATTTAGCTCCCCCTATATAGTGCCACCCCCGCATACCGCCCATGAATCTTTGTCAACAGAAATTTCATCTTATGATTATATAGAAAAAAGCAAATGGTACTCCGATTTACCGTCAACCCTGCTTTAGCATCAATGTCAGGAATGAACAAACGGTGCTGCTAAATTGGGGTCTGTATCGTATTTTATATACTACTGCCCGCGAGCCACATCTGGCCCGCCGAGTGTCTTCGTCCGGTTAGCCATGAATTTAATGATTAAAGGGTACAATGTAGCATAAATGAAATAAGAAAAATGTAAAAACAATAAAAAGTCAGACCTCGATTTAGCGCCACCCCTGATATCGACGCTAAAGCGGAGGTAGCGGTAAATTGAGGTATATTATAGGTCTATGTTATCTTAAGATGGAAGTTTTGTTCACAACGATTCATGGGCGGTATGCGGGAGTGGCACTATTCGCGCTAAATCGGGGTCTGATTGTATTTTTATCCCTTTATTCCCGTAATCTCTACCATAAATATTTTGAAGAATTTGTTTGTTTGTGCATTTATATCGCAACAACTACATATCGTAGAAGCAAGAAGAAGGTGTCATTTAAACAGCAATAAAAAGTTAAGCAAAATGTGAGGGGTTTTAAAGAGATTTCAACTACAATTTTTATTTAAAAAAGGTTTTTCTCATATAATTTTTCCCATTTAAATAACACGGGAATGAGCGTATTGTTGGAATAACAATCTATGTGACAGCCGTTATAACCAATACCTAATATTAAATAAAATAAATAATATATACCTAATATAAACTAAAGTAGGGAAGAAAGAAACACTAAGTTTATTCAAAGAATAACAATCGCCAAAAAAAACTTAATCTGGCTAATTGTTTTCAGTGGAAGACAGTTTTAATGTGTAAATTTTAAGTGCTTTCGTTTTCTAAAACTTTATATGTATCCTGCATATTCTCTATACTTAATAGACAGCGAAATTTATTTTTCATTAACATTGAAAATTAATCAAGTGAAAGATATATCAGAAGGTACAATAAGAAAACTTCTATAAAAATTCTTTAATTTATACCAACATTTATACTCGTTAACTCTTCGTCCCTTGAACATCTATATGTACACTTGGCTTTCTCTTCAACTGAACATTTGTATGGATCAATTAAGCCAATTATACTTATTAGATTATAATAACACTTTCCATGTCATACCATCACACATTTCATCGCCAAATTCGATTTCAGGGTCCGGGAATCCATTTTGTTTCGTAGGTTTGACTTTAAAATATTCACGTGAAAAATTAGACCCACAAAATCAGCCTTTCCATGGGATAACGTACGGTTAAGCTAAATTTGAATATATCTTCAAACGTGTCTCCACCGGTTGCATCCCTAGAGCTTTCAATTCCTGCCCAAGTTTTTAATGTTTTTGAGATTCGTGACCACATAATGTCATGCAGTTTCTTCCATTGAAGATCAATTCGAGTGAAATAACTATATTTTAAAAGTGATTCAACCGACTGTTTATTGTAATTATTTGATAAAAAAAAGTCTCAAATTTATCGATCAAGGATGCGGGAAAATTTATTTATTTGGGCAAAAGATGGGAAGACAAGAAATATTGCATACCATTAAGTACTACAATAAAAATTAACCTGGTTTCATTACTTGGTTTTTATTCTCAAATCTTACTCAATATTTTTTGTCTTCAGCAACGCCGGGTAATTTCAGCTAGTGAATAAAAATATTTAAAACAAAGCAGGTAATATTGATCCGACCCTTTAGTTTATGCATTTAAATTATTCTTCAACTCTATTATTGACTTGACCTGCCGCCCGCGATTAGTGCAGAAATAGGCTATGTCGTCCTCGAGCTACTGCCTTATACTAAAGAGCGTAGGTTTGAGTTCCCCGGTGGGCGTGGAATATCGCGCCCGTATTTTTAAACGATAACAATCCCACCTTCATGTATATCAATGATCTTCATAAGGAAGTAACTTCAGAAATACGTCTTTTTGCTGATGACTGTATAATATATAGGAAAATAAGAAGTCTGAATGATAGGATCAACTTACAAGAGGACTTAGTGAAGGGGGATACCTGGATAACAATTAATAAAATGGACATAAATGTTGGGAAAAGTAAGCTTATAACTTTTACCAAAAGAAGAGTTAAGGAATGTAGTCAATATCAGCTAATAGGTGAAAACATACCTAAAAGTGACTACTGTAAATACTTAGGAATAATCATTTCAGTAAATTTTGGGTGGGGTCAGCATATTGACCATGTGGTAGGAAAGCCATATAAATCCCTACATTGGGTGATGAGGAATCTCAAGGGGAGCGGTACAGCCACAAAGGAGTTAGCGTATAAAGCCATTATTAGACCAATTTTGGAATACTCTACGAATGTATGGGATCCGTATGAAGTGGGGCAGATAAATAAGTTAGAAAAGTCCAAAGATAGGCTGCCAGATACGTGATGGGGAAGCATAAGAAGACTGAAAGTGTAACGGAAATGATAAGTGTGTTAGTTTGAGAATCGTTGGAAAATAGAAGGAAACTTAATAGGCTATGTGGGATTTTAAAAATATTAAATAATAAAGGGGCATGGGAAAATTTATCATCTGGGATCGAGAAACCTCACTACATAGGAAAAAACGACCACAAATATAAAATTAAATACGGGCCGCAGAAGACAGACGTCGCCAAAAACTTTTTTTTAAATAGAGGAATCTGTGAATGGAATGAGCTACCGGAGGAAATCTTTAAGCCCTTTCCTAAATCGCTTAAGCAATTTAAGTCAAAATGTAAAGATTTTCTTTTTTTTAGAGGGTGACGAGTGAGCCGGAGGAAGTAGAGTGAATGCTTGGTAGGGTGAAGTACGGTGGGGACTTCGTGGGCCCCGGGACCGCTACGGTAACCGTGAAGGCCCACCATGAACCTCGAAAATTTCGGCTCCGATTAAAGCCAAGGGAAAAGTAATTGTGTTATAAGGATTTCATCCAAAATTGTATTGTTTTTATAAAATTAATAATTTTATTCTGTTAAATTTTGGACAAGTGACCTTGGTCACGCAGTAAGTTATATGATGTGAAATTTATTGACAATGAGTCATGTAATGTTGCCACCTGGCATGTAGCCAAATTGCAACTCATTTAGTAAATAATTTAAAATAATTTACCCTTCCGCCCCCATGCCTCCACCCAGTGTCACTATAATAAAAATTAATGAACCGATGACATGAATGATTCAATTAATGATTTAACTAAGACACACGGAGATTTGTTTAAAATATACATATTTACAAACGCAAGAAACGCTAAAGAAATCAAATTCGACAAGGCGACGACAGGTCATGCACCTATGGCATAGTTACGCCACGCAATGAAATGACGAAGAGTGACAATAAATGAATTAAAAACAAAAATTGGAGACTATTTAAGTATTTTAAGTTTTAGAATAGGTTACGCAAAGGCGTTTGCTCTGGTTGATTTTCACTAAAACGCATTTAATGATTTTCATTGAAATTCATCAAGTTAATTGATAACATGAACAATCTTCCTATTAAATAATGAACAATGTCACGTGTAATAGCGTCACGCTCAATATACCAACACCGATAGTATAAGACACAGGGGCAAAGATATCACGGTGACAACCACATTTTTGAGGGGAGAGTGAGAGAAGAAGGGAGAATGAGAGAGGGAGGGAGAATGAGAGAGGGAGGGAGAATGAGAGAGGGAGGGAGAATGAGAGAGGGAGGGAGAATGAGAGAGGGAGGGAGAATGAGAGAGGGAGGGAGAATGAGAGAGGGAGGGAGAATGAGAGAGGGAGGGAGAATGTGAGAGGGAGGGAGAATGAGAGAGGGAGGGAGAATGAGAGGGATACAGAATGCGAGAGGGAGAGAGAATGAGAGAGGGAGGGAGAATGAGAGAGGGAGGGAGAATGAGAGAAGGAGGGAGAATGAGAGAGGGAGGGAGAATGAGAGGGATACAGAATGCGAGAGGGAGAGAGAATGAGAGAGGGAGGGAGAATGAGAGAGGGAGGAGAATAGCAGATATTTTAATTTTAATTCAATACTTGATTAGTCCATGCCTGTCATTTTTGACAGACAATTACACCAGTAATTCATAATTTATATGGATAAAAATAATAACAATAGTGCTATTGATATTATAATACATATATTGAATTTTACACCCAGATATCGCCAAGCTCTCCACACTCCTTTAACGTCACGCAACGAGCCTCGGTACTTACAGACCATCTACTATCGCCCCCATGCATTCACTTGTGCCTGTCATCGACCCATTGAGTGACCGCCTTGGAGCAGCACTGTTGCTATGAGACGAACCGCGGGTAATATTTTCCTTGGGTAAATACGTGTTAATGCAACCCAATGTTTCCCAAATGGGCTGACGTGGCGCGGCGCGGTACGGCAGCTTATTATCAGGTTTACCATGAAAAACATTTTAAAATAAATAGATGAACTAATAAGAAACGTTGATAAGTCATTAAGGCGATAATTTTTCCTCCAATAAATTGATAATGACGTTGTACCAAGGAATGCACGGGTCCAAGCGTTTTGATGCCAACATATACAAATATACAACCTTGTATCAAAGCGGGGGTGCCGCAAAATTCAGCTTATCTTTGAAAGGGTGCCGCGTATACAAAATGTTTGGGAACCATCGACGCCACCATGGATTGTATATTCACTAGAACCGTACGGATATGGAAAGCTTTGCGGACTCTATGTTGCATCGATTTTTTTCCTCCTCTTAAGTTAAAAGAGTGCTCGAGTGAAGGTGTGATTGCTTAACGCTCACGGTGAGAAAAACGTTTGACACGGGAAGAATTTAGGTCAATGTAGGTTTTTTCGTTTTGGAATATTTTTTCAAGTGAATTTACCTTTCACTGGAGGTATTTCTTACAATGTGGCTCAATTACTTCACTCTGTAACTGAGAAGTAGAAGTTTCTTTTATAACCATGACCATTTCCGACTTCTTTAGTTTTAAGTTATTAATATCGAATAAGTGGCAAAAGTCATCATGCTTTGCGAGATAATTCATCGAATATATCACCGTAGCTTCGTCCTGAAGATTTCAACTGCAAAAGTAACGAAAAAAGTAACTTCCAGGACGATAAAAGGCGAAACAAGTAATTATGGGGTAATGATTGGGATTTTTTCAACATGGGTGCTGAAATGAAGTACGCAATCATTACGACAATTAATTTCAAAGTGGAATAATAAACTAACTCAGCTTATGGTTGGTGTCGAATACAAGGTAGAGGCATAACATCGTTTAATAAGCGATGTTATAAGCCGAACTTTGGCTAGAATAAATGCCGTTACTTTTTCATACTTTTTCACCGTCTGTGAAGTACAATTAAATTAATTTATTAGTCGAGATGCGCATGATGTTATCTCATCTATTTTATGGGTATAACGGGTAGATTACCACAGGTAGCAATTTTTGCAGAAGCATCTGGCTTTGTTGTTTATTCAATTTAATCCTTAAAAATTATTCAAATCGTCCAGTATATCATTCATTTCGAACGAATCAAAACATCGTTCATATTACGGGCGTCTATCTGGTTTAAAAAACGGGTTAGGTACACATCACTACTCGAGACTTACCGATCCAATAAAATTATCAACTTTTTAAATAACCAAAACGAAATAAAAATAAACATAATTTGTTCGTCTTCTTACCTAGCCAGTTCGGTTCCTATATAACGTATACGGCTGGTTTTCAACTTCGACACACCTCAGCGGATTGCTGAAGAGAGAGACAGAGAGGGAAGGGGAGAATATCCCACCACTCCGTCCTTCGGAAAGGCATGTGACCCCTAGGTGCGTTTCGTAATGGTTGGTTAAAGGCGACACCGGGTTTCACCGACACTCTCCTTGATGGTATTTCGGAAGAGACATTTCCACTTGAAGCGTCTCCCGAGGTTTTGGGTTTGACTGCATTCCCGTGCAAATGACCGAACTTTTTCCTCATGCCCAGACGTAAATAAATTTAGCTCTTCCCTTAACAGATCATGGAATAGGGAAAGATAGAACTACGCTATTTAAAAAACTTAATATAATGATTATCGGTCAAGCGCTAAATGGAAATATATGTAATTTAACAAGTAGAGTGTTGTCCATTAACGTGGATACAATTAGCGTCTTTTTTGTTCTGTCGTTAAATTCGGCAATATTTTGTATTTTATTTCGCTATGAAGATTTCTCCCATTCAGTTAATTGACGAACTGTGGACTATTAGGAATTTGATCACCTGCTACATGCATAAATTTAGTTTATTTTATGTTTTATATGGTTATACTGACACCTCGTTTGTAAGTGACATCAATGTAAAAATTTTGCTCAAAATTTCAGTTTTCCATCTTTTATACCTTCGGAGATATATATTTTTCAATGTGTCCTAATCCGATCCCGTGTATATTTCAAAACTCAACTCTAAAGAAAAACAAATGGCAGATATATAGATATCTATCGTTTACGGGTTCGTCAAAATTTCAATTTAGGCAAGTGCAAAAACAAACAGACGTCAAAGTGAAACTATAAGAACATTTTTTAGAAAACGCTCTAAAAACGAATAATTTCACAATATCGGGCAAATTACCAACCAGTTAGCTTAAGATTCGACAGGTAAATATAGCTGTGTCACTAGATATTTTGCGCCCAGAGGCCGGGTTTCGTCAATTGCGCCCCGTAATGGCGTAATTGGGACGGGGTGAGAGCCCTATTCTGCGCTCCCTTCATGACTGCGCCGGGGGCAGCTGCCCGATCCTCCCCGCCCCAGTTACGCCACAGCATAAATACGTGCAGGCCACGAAACCATCTAGAAAACATAATCTCGGTAAAAATGACTGAAGAGACATAAATTTTTAGCATCCATTAGCGTTATCAGAAGGCATGCATTCAAAACATGTCAAACCGATTAGTTAAATGTTTCGCGCCTAAAACGTTAGAACGTCACCTCCCAAATTGAAAAATATGACGCGATTTTCAAATGGTTGACCGCCACATTAAGTTCCCAGAGAAGCAAGGAACCGTAATTAACAAATGGTGACTCACGCCATAAACAGAAATTCCGGAAATTTTCAGTCGTCGATGAAAACCTGTCAAATGTCTAATTGGAAAACACATCGATGCCACAAAACACATAACTGGTCAGGCGTTCAGAATTGAAAATGCTACAAACAAATTGATGAACGCGGACAAACTTTGGCAATTTAAGGGTAAATATAATTAGCGCAAGTACCGATTCGAGAAGTGAGTCATTTTCATTACACGTTTCACCGTTTAAACTGACTTTGAACGTTATCCAATGTCGGTTTGACTTCAGAGGAATCGACTTTTCGAGAAAGGATATAAACTCTCATTTACACGGGTACGGCTACTGTGTGTGAAGCAGCACCAGCAAACAAGAGAGAGTTCCTTTAATGTCAAATTGCCTTGTTCCACGAGACTGATATC
Organism: Tanypteryx hageni; assembly: GCA_028673005.1. NCBI lineage: Eukaryota > Metazoa > Arthropoda > Insecta > Odonata > Petaluridae > Tanypteryx > Tanypteryx hageni. The sequence continues at coordinate 49,983,678 of CM054114.1, read as the reverse complement.
GAAGAAAATGCTCTTAATATACGAGAATGCCGCAGTGACCCTTAAGTATAGTGATCAGTTATGCCTTTTATGGAATTTTTGCTCTTACGCATTCAAAAATCGCGAAGGGTTCGTTTGCCTAGCGATGCTAAAGAGGAGATCAGAGCTAGACAACGAGGGCGCGGTAGATGAAAAATATTCTTTCCATTAAATACATACGGCTCAGTTTTCACGAGAGAGCGAAGCAGGGTTTGTACGAAAATCTTCCTACAGAATATTACGCTGACGACTGCGCCTTAGGCTGGTTCACACTGGAGGGACGGTCGGAGGACGGTCGCGTTGAGGGCGCTATTAGGGACGGGACTATTTTGCGGAGACCATTAACATTTGTAGCTTAGGCCTCGGTCGCGGCACGGTCCCATTCCGGCCCCAACCTACAGCGTGACGTAGTTTATGGATGTCCCTACATATAATAACTAGCAGAAAGATTCAAGCTCACTTCGGCTGTCACCGAGGATTGCCGATAGTAACCGAAGAGGCTAGGACTCGAAGGGGCTTGGGACAAAAGTTGCCTCCTCGAGCGACCCAAGAGGTTCGTGCCGAGGCCAGACCGCGTCCTCCCCTACAAGTGTGAACGCATTTGGGCCTTCTCCATAGAAACCACACTGAAAATAGGGTTTTTATATTTGGTCTAAAATGTCCCAACCGCGACCGTCCCTCCAGTGTGAACCAGCAAGGATGGAAAATACATGGAACGCGTAAGCTTGTGAAGTTTCTTAGAGGAGTAAACTTGTGGAACAGAAAAAAATTCTGATGATTCACATTACTTTCTTGGCACGCGACAAAAAAATCATTTGTCACCCCTGATATAGAGCCTTAGAAATTATGGTTAACAGCGAGGCCATTTGCGGAGATCGTTAAAATCGTTAAAACCAAAAGAGAAAGTAAAGGAGGTTGACACATTCACGAAAAGGAGAATCTACTGCAAGAGAAGCATTGGTTCAATTCGGATATTTATAACAAAATCAAAAGCAAAATGAAGTTGGGTAAAAATCGCAGCATTCCTGCAGCCTTATCTTCTTAGACCTCTAATTAACGCCTTTCCCCAAACATCTTCATCTCAAAATCTTAAGTTTGCCTGTTACATCATTCATGGTGAGAACAAATTTTTGCCTTTTTCTGCTTTCTCTCTCTCTTTTTTTCTTCGGCTTTCTTTTTTGTTTTTCATTATGTTACTATCTCTATCCATCTCATTTCTTGTCCTACGGCCGTTATCTCAATGAAATAAATCGCGCAACTGTACATACATTGGGAACCAAACCTCTTTTCCTCATTACTTTGATTACTTGCCGTTCGCACGTTTGCACTTCGCGGTGTTTTCAAAGAATTTAACCCTCACTAACGGCGGTCATAAGCTGGAAAGGTCTTTCCATATCTGCTACATCATATTCAAAATAACCAATGCTGTCGAAACACTTATCTTGCTGTTGCTGCTGTCCACAGGTGAATCGTAAAGTTGTACCTTTCGTCTTACAGGTAAGACTCGCCGATTGGACTCTTCGCAGGCACAACATTTCCTTTCACATTCGGCAACTCGTTCTTCGAATTCTCCATCCTAGGCATTCATCTCCAGAACTCCTTACCGTTTGCATGTTGAATTCGTTTTTGGACCGTGAATAGCAAAAATTACTCGTTAGAGTTTCAAAAATTACACCCCTTTCATCATATGTTTTGGCTGATCCTCATCCTTTGTCATAAAAAGTCTCTGCAATATATCATTAGGGAATGAGTCATAGGTAAATATGCAAGATATGGTATAAAAACATGGCGGGTGAAAAACACCCCAGTAATGTTAGTTGATTTTGTGTAAATTCTCAACAAAATAATACCTGCCGAATTCTACGAAAGGCTGTTTTTGAATCACGAAGAGAGTGCGTGACGCCTGAGACCACAAGTCGACATAAAAAACTTCGAAGAAAGAGAATTTTTTGTAGGTGGTCAAAAATCCGGAAAATTCTTCGAAACAGTAAAACTAAATCGCTTAAAAATGGCGGGACACAGAATTTAATTCCTGCTTCCCCCTCTCTCCCTACACAAGTATTTACAGGAAGGGAACCCGAAGAAGCAGAGAGGGACTCGACACTCCATACTTATCCAAAGATGCTGCTAAAGAATTGTTTTCGAGGAATTGTGTACGGGACATCTGTTTTTCGAAAAATTGTTTTATTTCGACGAACTGCTCATTTTTCTGAAGAATTTTTTTCGAACAACTGTTTTTCGAAGAATTGTTTTTTTTTTCGAAGAATACTTCACCTATGTATCCTGGGATTAATCTTAGAAGGATACCGTGGCGTTTCGCGAGCAGCCCAAGTTATCCGGGACAGTGAAACATGACGCATTATTTAACCTAACGATGAATAATCACACACGAGGCATTCCGAGAGTGAGACATGCATTAACGACGATCCGACCGACAGGAGAGGAGCGAGGGGAGGAGAGAGGGCGTTTTACGTCATCCCTCCACCAACCAAAATGTCTGGCCAACGGCCGGACTTTAATTAGCCGCCGACTATAAATAATTCAATTACGACGCGATAGGAAAATATCGAGTGGATGTGGAAAGATGCGCGCGCCCCGCAAGGAGTAGATGGGGAGAAAGAATAAACAGAGAGAAACGGGAGGAAGAAAGATAAGAGAGACGAGGAGAAAGTGTTCACAAAGAGATTATTATGTTAAGGGAATTGGAAAGAACAACAGGTGGAAAGGTTGTAATGAGAAATTGGAAGAAAGATAAAAAAGAAAAAAAGGAATGAATAAGGAGAAAGATTTGAGAGAGGAGAAAGGAGAACACAGAGAGAAAGGAGAGGCAGGGATAGACTGATAGAAGATAAGAATAGAGAAGGAAAGAAAGTGAGGAGACAACATGTAGACAAAGAAGAGAGGGTTAGAGAGGGAGAGAGAGGTAAGAAGGGATTGTGGGAAACAGAGGGATAAAGGTAGGGAGGGAAGGAGGGAATAAGAGAAAGCGGAAGATAGAGGGAGGGAAAGGGAAGAAAAGGGAGGGGGAGGGAAAGAGGAAAACGGAGGGAGAGGGGGAGGGAAAAGAGAGGGAGGGAAACAGAGGGAGGGAAAGAGAGAGGGGGGGAAGTAAAGAGGAAGGAAGGGAAGTAAAGAGGGAGGGAGGGAAGTAAAGAGGGAGGGAGGGAAGTAAAGAGGGAGGGAGGGAAGTAAAGGGGGAGGGGGAAGTAAAGGGGGTGAGGGAAGTAAAGGGGGAGGGGAGAAGTAAAGAGGGAGAGAGAGAGAAAGGAAAGAATGGAAGGAAAAGTGAGGGATGGAGAGAGAGGGAGAGGTAGAGGGAAATAGGGAGAAGAGCGACAGAAGGAAGTGAGGAAAAGAGAATGAGAGATATAAGGAGATAGGAAAAAAGAGAAAGAAAGCTAAATAGTAAGAGAGAGAGAGAGCACCAGACAACGTTTCAATCCCTCCCGGCACCAACCCCATATTCCAATCCCTTACCCCTTCTTCTGGCCCTCCCACTTCGTCGGGGCAAATGTTTGGCGAGACACTTTCACCTCAAGAGAGTCGTTGGGACGGGAGGAAATGGGGGTTGGTTGGTTTTCTTTTCACCGTGCACGTGATCGAGAAAAAATCCGTGAACCCGACGTAACCTACAAGAGATCAGCCGGAGCCGATATGGAGCGAGAGAGAGAGGTGGAGGAGAGCATGGAGCCAACGGCTGCTTCTGTCGCCGTAGCCGAATGGGGGAGGCTGCGTGCGCTCTCCGGGTTGAATGTGGTGGCACGATCGTCGGGTGATCGCACGCCTAGCCACGCGACGCATTGACGACGGAAATAAGGCACGCATCACGAGCGAACGTGAGAGAAAAAAAACGTTTCCATTCACCTCCCTTCACTAACGTGACTTTCGCTCGTGAGATTCCAACGTCACACCACTGATTTTATTTATAAATTTACTCTGCAACAGACGCAACGCTGAGGCCAATTACACGCGATGATGTCAATATCAATGGTGCTTGAGCGTTCCAGGCCAAGAGAGAATTCGACCATAGCACTCTGCCTGAGGCAAAACCGATAGAAGTTATTAACATTGCGAATCTGTACTTCATAATATCTGACAAATTAATAATTAAGTTAGGGTTTAAAGTTACTTTATACAATTCTGTTAAATGGGAAATATAATTCCTTAACCGTACTTAACTGTACGGTTAAGGAGTTAGATTTCTCACTTAAATTTCGCCGTGTCTCCACCTTTACTTATTTGTTATACAATGCTAGCGATACCTGAAAATATCCGTGAATATCGTTTCATCTCAAATTATCGATATATATCGACATTCGCTATACAAAGTGTTATACATAGCCATTTAAAGCCGCCCATTGCAATGTAAAAAGTCAGCTAAACATACATTACACAAACTTTCTCATGTCCGTACACTTCTACTACACACAATCACGTCATAACGTCATAAGCTGCCCTATTGCAGGGTTATATCAAAACTCGGACGCAAGGCTCGTAAGAAAATGTGAGCAATCAAAACATAACCAGCTGAAAAACGTTGAAAATGGCCGAGAACGAGATGCTCCTATCATATAAATGCCAATATTTTAGTATATATTGCTATTTCATGATCACAATACTTTATTTTCTTCGTATATGAGTAAGTAAAAATAGACAATAAGAGAACGAACGGATTTGCTGATTGAAAACAATGCATTTACATTTTACAAGATTTAAAGAAACTGATTTCTCCTCTTTCATTTATGGTTAGCAAATAATTCAGAAGGTTACAGGAGAAATAAGAGAACACGGTAGGTTAATCTCTTACATCCTGGCACAGGAAAAACATAGTCAAAACAAAAGGAGGTGGTCTTAACATCGAATAAAAGAGTTCAGATCCTGCTCTGGAAGTTTACCTATCAGGCTTGCCTCCTCCAAGTGATGCGCTTTAGTCACGCGAGCAGGATTTCTCCCATTCCTTTTTCCCGTTAGGGGGGGAAATTTCCTTCCGCCGAAGAAAGAGAACGGACTTTATTGTTCTAAAGAGAAATTTTCTCACATTACGTCGCACTTTCGATTCCTTCCAACGTCTTTCAAGTTATTGACATCTATGAAATTGCACTTGCGTGCCACCACGTCTGTGGCGGAATGCAGACGGTCGAAACCCCGACAGATCCAACTTCTGTGGCTCCAATTTTCGATAACTCGAAGGCAATATCTTCAGTATTTATAAACGTTAAAATGAGCTTCGATACATCGAAGTATCGATTGACTGAATTTTCGATTTTTAGAAATTTCGATTAATCGAACTTTTTCGTTTTCGGACTAGCTAGAACTCAAACAATCTATACCAGGAATGTTTTTCGTCCCTCGATGCACGAACGAGAGCTGTTCGACTGCCCGTGTCTGCATTCTGCTGCGAACTATACAGTTCCCAATGTTGGGTCTTCCTCTTATAGTCTCATTTTTATAGAAAATATAAAGATATAGAAACGAACCAAAAAACGTGCTTCCCATGGTAACCCGGTTGCGAGATAAAGGGCTACAAAAAACAGCTAATTTTTAGGATACGTGATTTTAAAAAAATACATTATCTACTTGCCCCCGAAAAAATAAGTCTTCTAGAGCTTAAAAAATAGAAGTCTTTTCTTGTCCTTGTCTTTCTTTTTCCTATATCAATACCGATCACGCAACAGGTACGAATGGAGTAGGGGAGTGAAGAAGGAAAAAAAGGAGGGAATGGGGGAAAAGGGTGAAAAGGAAGATAGGTGGAAGGAAGAGAGGTACTTTTGCACGCGTCCACAAAAATGGAATGCACCAAGCGCGAAGAAAAAGGAGAAACGAAAGGGTCGAGAACATTAACCTCACGAAAACCTGATCGACTTATTGCAAAGAGGTGGCGATACGGAAACCATGTTTTCCCTACCTCCTACCACCCTGAAACTCATTCCTCTTCACAAGGGGCGTTACTTGTGGACGTTGTCTTGAAATGAAAATGTGACCGTTATCGCTCGGCCCGTCTCTCATTACGTCTCGCTCTATCGGCTCGTGTTTATCCAACCTTTCCCTTTTCTTTCAGATATTTTTTTAAATTGACTTGTTTTGTAAAGATATTAGCTTACACGTGTTAGAATTTTTTCGCGTGGTTCGCGTTTTTTCCGCGGGAGGCGCTGGTCCCACAGAAATTCAAACCTTTAGAAGGATACTCGTGCAAAAACTTAAATGCACGACGAATTACTTTGGAAAATTATTACTTTACGCGTGTCTCCATTTTTCGCGGATGGTTCGAGTTTTTCACACCAGAGGGACGGCGGGCAATAAGACTCAAAACTTCGCAAGGATTATTCGACGAAAATTTTAACGCGCGAATATTGTAGTCTTCGCGGATGATGAGATCCAGCGCCCCTTTACAATTTAACGAAATGTTCGACCTCCCTTTCCTCAACTACAGGAGCCGAACTCGTTTTATTTTAACGCTCCCAGAGATTTCTCGAACATCCATTTCGATCTTCAACTCTCGGAAAATAAAGTTTCCGCGTATCAGATTTTTACCGGACCGTTCTCGCAAAAAAAACAACGCGCCGCCTCCCCCTTTTCTCCCAGCGATGGTAATTGCGCTCGCTTTACTTTTACCTCGCACTTTCGCGCCATCCTTTAGAAAGCAGCGCCCGCTTGATTCGAAAGTATTGGAACGGCGAGCAAATATGACACGAGTACCATCGATCGAACGAGCTAAAAGGCACTCCCGACTCCGCGATCGCTTTTCCCATTAAAGGGTTAATAAAAAAAGAGCGAGAAAAAAGAGCCGCGAGAGAGCGTTCCAGGCGTTCCGGGGATCTTTGCGAACGAAATGTGCACTTAATGCGGACTGCTGAGAGAAAAAAGAAGAGAATAAGGGAGCGGGATGGAGGAGGAATGGGAAAACGCACTCTTGCAGCGGGAGTGAATGAGGTATGCGAGGGAGGGGGAGGGGCGAAGTATTCCTGGCACGTATAAGCATTAAACTGCCAAGGTAAATAGCGGTAAAAAAATCTCGAGAGTTCTGGCCGCTGGGAAATACCTTGGAGAGCTGCTGAGACGCGATGCAAAAAGAGGGGGGGGGGGATCGATATGAGAACGTTTTCGAGCGCAAGAGCCATAAGGGAAGGCGTCGGAGAAAGATGACGATCGGTCTTTCCCTCCGAATTATTTTTTTAGGCCGCGGACGAAACTTGTTGCTGGGATAAAATGTGGCGGAAATAACGAACGTGCTTGTACCTAGCGATGCAGCGGCGCAATTCCGATGGAACGGCGCGATGAAAATTAACTCCGCGTCGAGTGGTCGTGGACGCGCGAGATGAAACGATACAAATGGCAATTCATAACGAGCGACGTATTCAAAAAGATAAGGATTAAAATAAAAAAAAAACGCGCAGAAAGGAAAAATAAAATCGAGGATTCTATACTTTCACTCCCACTCGCGTGCCTTATAACGATGTTATAGGTTTAAACTAGGAATGGGAAATCCCCGAGAGCTTTTTATTTGCCGCCCGCGGAAGTTATGATGAAAAGGAGATCCGTAAAATCTAACGCAAGCATTCACTTTTTTTTACGTTCAAATTATGACAGTAAAACGTTTAACATTGGAATGTCAACCGCAAAAACCTCATTTGGACTTCATTTTCACTTGCATGATGCCTCAGAATCTCTAGACAACTAACTTCCGACTCTAATCTCTCTAAACTCTAACCCGGCTCGCCGAAGCGTTGACAACTCCCAATGGGGCTCGCTGAACGATTCGCTACCACCAATGCGGCCCGCCATGAAGAAAACGTTGCTCATCCCCGGTCTAAACTTAGGTTGCAATTCTAAATTTTAATAAATTACGTAGTATCAGATCGTAATATTGCAAAATCATCGCGCTCCTCTTTAATGTTCTTATCTTGGATTCCTATACAAAAAACAAACTCTCAACCGACGTTAGTCTCGAACCAGAGGGGTTGGAGGAAATGTTTTTTTATCTTTATCTTAGTTTAATAGTCCGTAGGTTTCTTTTTTTGCACGGCTCGCTGAAGATGGTAGGAACGTTTTTCAGTTCTCCAAAATACAAAACAATTCAAAATATTATGCAAAGAATTAATATATGGGATCTAAAAAATTATATCTCGTCAATAAAAAATGCAATTTTTTCAATTATCAAAGAAGCTATTAAAAAGTTATAATAGAAACCACACTTTAAGCTCACCACCATCAATAAGTTTTGAATTTCTCCCGCAGAGAAGCCTCATTTGTATATCACGCGGCCCCTGCTTCGAAAAACTCTGCTGGACTAAGTACCGGGAAAAAATCTGTCGGAACTAGATTATCTTCTTTCTGTCGCAAGCTCAGAGTCGGCAACTCGATACCAAACCATACGAAGTGATGATTCAAACCTTCCCGCGCGTATTTCCTGGTCGGTCTACTGCAGGAGTCCCCAACTCGCGGCCCCCGTGGCACATTTCCGCGGCCCGCTAAGTAAGGTAGTTTACACTAGACGGCCAACACTCAAATGCACTTCTTATAAAATATTTCGTGTAAATCTAAGAAACTTAAGAAGTATGTTAAATCAGCACTTTTAAAATATTATTGCTCATTCAGATTTATAAACATTCTGCACAGGTTTGTTTGTCTGTGTTTGTTCTTCCCGCTGCCAGTGTGTGTTTTTCGTGTCAAAAGAACCTAATCCTCGACGCCGAAACTAGCATTTTTGGAATGAATGGCTTTAAGGCCGCATCATAAGGTTGGGGCGATGTCTTCCTTGTGGAAGGGGAGAATGAATGTCCAAATAATATGAAACGGTGTGAGCACTGGAAAAGTATGCGGCCCGCGGATTTGGCACGGTGCCTTGATGCGGCCCGCGCAACCGATGTGAGTTTGAGATCCCCGGTCTATTGTAACTAAAAACGCTTCTGGAATCGAAAAATATCGAATCTCTTTCGATGGAATTTGGAGACGACTGGTTTGAAAACTTAGTTTTGACATGAGTAGTTTTTGAATTATTCCACAACGCAATTTCTTCACATTTGTCCCTTTTTGATGACGCATGAGCGTTTGAACTGCGTAAAATTATTATTTATTTATCACAGAATAATAGAAATCTCCCTATTCCAAGAAGGCTAAACAGTCGTACATAACTCCACTTCGGTTTGCTTACCCATCGGTAAGGCCCTTCTTCCACACACACTAATTCAAAATAAATTTATAGGTGTGTTAAACTCACAGCAGGAAGCTATTTGTGTCTCACGTCAGACACAGCCTAGGAAGGATCGAATTTTATTACTCAATGGTAGGGACCAAGCCTTGGCAGCACGTGGACTGATTGAGTAATACAAATATTACCCTAAAAATATTTTTCTACTCGAAATACAATAATGTATTTGCGCAAAAATTGCAGAAATTGAACTGTGGAGAATTAAATGGTAAAATGAGTGAAATCCTTAAAAAATGAAATGACATGGTACCTTTCTCGTATTATGCAATCAATCAATCATTCAATCATGTGATACTCAGCTCGGTATTTTTGTTAATTGTTTACTGAGAAGCGGAGAAAAGAATATGCAGGTCGATGCCATCTTCTTAGATTTTAGGAAAGCCTTTGATAAGGTACCTCACAGGAAGTTAATAACGAAATTAGAAACCTTAGGCGTTAATTCTAAAATCGTTAGTTGGATCCGTGAATTTTTAATTCATAGGAAGCAGATGGTTGTTATAGATGGGAAATCTTCGAACTTAGTGGAGGTTGTCTCTGGCGTTCCGCAAGGTAGTGTAATTGGTCCGTTATTATTTCTAATTTATATAAACGATATCAGCTCAGTAGTCAGGAGTAAAATTAGGCTTTTCGCGGACGACACCGTCATCTATAGAGAAATAAGCAATCCGGAAGACCACCAGTATCTCCAAAATGACCTAGAAGCTATTTCTGCATGGTGTAAGGAATGGCAGTTAGAGATAAACCAAAAGAAAAGCTGCGTCATCAACTTCTGGAGAACCAAAAGTATCTCGTTGAATAATAATTATTCGTTGGACGGAGTAGAGATTCCAGTTTCAGACTCGATTAAATACCTTGGAGTCACGATCCATCGTGATCTCTCGTGGGACACCCACATTCGCCGATTGATAGGTGCCGCTAACAAAAAGCTGGCCTTTATAGGGAGAATAGTTCGAAATAGCTCCGAAAAAGTGAAAGAATTATGTTATTTATCCTTGGTTCGACCGCAGGTCGAATATGCTTCAGCTGTGTGGGATCCTTACGAAAAGGGACTCACTAACGAGATAGAAAAGGTTCAGCGCAGGGCAGCTAGATTTGTAAAGAGGAATTACGATAGTAAACAAAGCGTAACATCATTAATAGAAAATTTGAAATGGACATCGTTAGAGGAACGTAGGCTGCAGGATAGATTTAAACTACTGGTAAAATTTGTGCCGGAGGGACTAGCGAATGAGGTAGTAGAACTTATCAGAAGCCCGACGTATCTCGGAAGGCAGGACAGTGAGGATAAGATTCGCGAGATCGACTGTAGAACGGAGCGATATAGAGGATCGTTTTTCCCTAGGACGATAAGAGACCATAATAGAAAAAGATAACGTAGGAAAACTATGGACCCTTGGTGCACTGCACCCCCTGCCATCCACCGAAAAGGTGACTTGCAGGGTATAATGTAGATGTAGATGTGAGATGTAGATGCACTAAAAGGCAATATGACGAGCAATTTCAAAATTGAATGAGGTAACTAAGCTAAGAGGCATAATAATGTTAATTAAACCATATTATTTTTTTAGCGAATAGGCACTCGTTCTCAATTGCAATAATCTAATCTTTCATTCAAATAAAGCTTAGAAAGTTGCATTCTATGTCGGAGTATATAGAATTCTAATTACGTTTCGTGCAATTTGGTAAATAATTGATAGATATCGTTGAATTTGTGATTACGCGACAACAATCTACTCATTATGGTTTTAACGGATCGATTACGTGGAATTCAGGTAGTCTAAGAATTTTACGGCGAGTACAGTATTAGAACCCTCCACGATCTGCTATTAATATTCTTGGCTAGTTGCTGTCATTAACTGCATTTGCCTTTCGAACGTTCCGAAGAATGCCATTCAAAAGCCTAACCATCAGTTTAGTTGTTAAAAGCTTTCTAAACGTTTTTTCAACTGTATGCAACTTTTAAGAGAAATTTTTGAGCAAAAAGAAATTCAAGCGCAACTATCTCAATAATGCGCTCGTCAATTTTGTCGGCTATTTTGAACGATCGTATGGTTTTTACTACGGTGAGGGCATTTTTACACCAAAAGACAAAGACATTTTAAACGCCGAAGTTAGTTAAATTTTTAGAGGTAATCATAATCCTATTTATTGAAAAAAATCAGAGGAATTAATTTCAAGGCTACAGCTTTTATTGGCGAGGATAACTGATAGTGTGCGACAATGAATTTCGCATTAATAAAGTTTTCTTGAAACAAATATGATTGGTACCGTCAGAGTTATCAACTTCACCTGTAATTGAAAATGTCATCGTCAAAACGTGTACCATAAATACAGGGCCTGCTTCAGACATTTCGCCGCCCTGAGGCGGGAAATCTTTGGCCGCCCCCTCCCTCTCATGCTCCGTGGGTCTCCGATGATCAAGAATTTTACTAAATCATTAATATCTAAAATTATCACACAATCGTGCCAGTATTTGTTTTACAAATTATTGGTACTTGCATACTGCAAGCGCTTAAAAAATCACCATACACCAAAATATAAACTCGTAAATAAACCAACGCGACATCGTTTGAACTACATAGAGCCCATTTAAATAAGATAATAGTTTTCATTTTCTGCGAAAGTAAGGCATCTATCCAGAATTTCTAAATTCTCTGGCAATTGGTTCGCGTCCAAGTTTTCCAATTTCAAGTTTCGTGGCTCAGGTCGCCCTTTTTCAGCAATAACTATAATCACCATTAAGACAATAGCCTATATGTTACACTAAAATTTATGTGAAAATTAGGATATTATGTGTGTAATGATTATGGTGTCATCGTCCGTGCCTTTTAGTACGTATACCGATAAAAAATTAATTTAAAATGATAACGTCATCATATGCGTATGTCGTTGGCTGAAATTAAAAGGAATATAATGCAGTCTAAGCATTCTGTTGAAGTATAGAAAATCAATTCTCACTGAAAGACATTGGAGTCGTTGCTATGGTAGTTAATATTTTTCATTGTTGAAGACCGAAAATATTTCGTAATTTTACGATTAAAATCAAATTTCTACGCAAATTCAGCATGAATTTGAATTTTGTCTTCAAGAAAAATAAACTTCAATCTTTTATCCAGAGAACAGTTTATATCCCAATTTTGTATCTTAATTGTAAATAATTTATAAAAGCAGTTTTAGCCCTGCACACTTTTCAATACTTTTCTTATGGGTGTTTAAAATAGGACTTTAGGGTCAAAAACCCCTTAAATATAACTTTTCCTAGAATTTCTTATTTTTTCCAGAAGTTGTATCCAATGACCTATCTTCTTACCAAATTTCAGCTCTATATATGTAAGAAGCAGCTATTTATAATATAAGAGATTTATAAGAGATACGTTAACTACATATATTGGATCTCCGTTTATTGTTTTCTTTCTTTTCCGTGGCCGTACAGACTCTGTTAAAGAGTCACAAAAGGTACATTGTGTGTATTTCCCTTGATTTTCCCTTACCCCCCTCCAGTTTCTGCAAATGTGTCTCTTTGAGCAGGGTTGCCACCCTTGCTGTAAGACCAAACTTGGCAAGAGGGAACGGCGTCAGTATGAGGCATGAGGCCGCCCCCTCGACCCTGCGCCCTGAGGCGATTGCCTCACATGCTTACTGTCTGAAGCCGGCCCTGCATAAGTACAACAATGTTGAGAGAAACTTTTCTAAAAATATTTACTGGTAATGAAACAGATGTGAAGAAAAAATAAGACGGTTGATCAACCAGAATTCGATCCCCGAGGTCAAGAGAAAAAGACACCTACTTTTCACCTTGGCTTCAAGGCGTGACATGAGTCCATCGTTGACAGAGCCAAAAAGATATGCAGCAGAAGTGCATCCGAAAACAAACACGATTCCATTGTTTCGCGATAATAGCTTCACAATCTCTCGAGCCGACCCTCCGCCAATTTCAAAGAATCGGACGTCAGACGTTTTAGCGCATTTTTAACATTTCAGGCACGTGGCAAAAATCGAAAGACTCGTGTCTAACATCCACTTGCGAAATTCACAGATTAGCCGGAGTATCGCCTTTTAACCGCTTCGTGACCACCTCCTGACCTTGAGATTTGGTCGTTTATGAAAAGCTATCCGAAGAATTGTTTCCGTATCTATTCCTATGCGCCATCCTCCGTGCATAGTACACATGCCCTTTCAAACCATAAACCCAGATGGATGAAAAATCGGAATCAAATAGCTGTTCGAAGGGGCGCAAGGGCACGTCACGACACACATGGGACGTTCTTACGCAATAAACAGGATGGACTTCGGAGTCGGTAGACAAACATAGCAAAAGCGAAAATATGGACAAAAGCATCGGAAAAAATCGTTTGATAAAGCAATTACGAAATGAAATAAATGGAATCGAGAGCGCGTTAGAGCACGACCTGATAAAGAATCTACAGGTAAAGTAAACAGATGGAATTAATGGATCATATGATCCTTATGCTACTGGCATTAACTGGAATGTTGGGAAATTTGGAAACAGGAGAAAAAAATCGTCTGTGGCCGGGAATCGAATCCGGGTCTTCCACTTGCTGTCGTAACCTAAGAAAAACATTCCCGTTCATAAACAGGAAAATTACTCTAATACGGTAGTTCAGTGATAGAATATCCACCCGATAAGTAAAAGATCCGGGTTCGATTCCCGGTCATAGCAGATCTTTCCCTCCTGTTTCCAAATTTCCCTACAAGTAAAGTAGTTTACATGTCTGAAAGCAACCCGAAATGCAACTCTTCGCGGCGGGCGTAATGATATATTCCTGGGATATATGCGAAGACTCATAAACATACAAATTTTCATACATTTGTAATACTGCCCTTGAAATATTTCATACGGATATAAATCGCTGTCCCGTAGGGTAACAGATATGAACCGGGAAGCCTGACTGGACTTGCAATAAATCATGCAACTGTTTCGTCCGATAACTCGTAGAAAAGCATGCTACGCAAAGTAGTTTATCAGTGTGTTATCTCCTATAAACTTTGCTGATAACGTCACAATAGGTGTACATTGATAAGGCGCGGCATAAATTTCCTTTGTGAATTTCACTGAGGCATTAGCAAAAATATGAAACGATCCTTTCGTTTGAACACGTATCAAAGAAAGAAGCTCTCGAATCCCACAGGTATCCATAAACCACCGTTATATATAACGTTTCCAACCCAGGCACAAAGATCCGTTATAATCGACGAGCCTTCCGACGCAAATTTGCGAAAATCAACATCAAACTACAATGCTTCCGTTTAAAAAACATAAATGGAAAAAAGCAGTTCATGACAGGGTTTGTGGAAAACTTACGCACAAAAAGTTACTTTCGCAAATTGTTTTACTCCAGCCAGTTTTACGAGTGCGAAATTTTAAAATCAGTTTCAAAATGATCTATGGAGGCAAACGGAAAAACAAACAAGCGGTTTATTTAAGCGCAGGTATAAAAATAAAAAAGAGAGCGACGAACGAGCTCGGGGAATTTTCGGCCGCAGTAAAGCGGTTTAGCCCGCCTCTTCGGGAGAACTTTCCCGGTACGATGTCTGCAGGTGACCTCGCAAAAAAATAATAAAAAAGGAGAACGTATTCAAATAAGCGAAGCGAGTCGGTGCATAAAGAGGCAACGAAAAACTCTCCCCTTCAGCCTACGAAATCCATTCCGGACGAAGACTGAACGGATCTAGCAACGTCCCTCGGAACGATTTATGAGCGGTTTCAACGAGAAAAATTTCCTCCCCCATGAGCCAAGTACACGTCAATAACTTACGAAAGCCCGCATCCGCAAATCCAAATCTAGATTTTTGCACGTATCAGAATCCGGATGATGAAATGGCGCTAGTCTTCGAGTTCTCTGTCGGGGACAAATAGATCGGCTCTGGACCAGTAACGGGATGAGATGGGGAGAAGCTTTTCCGCCTATGTATGTACCTCTTCCCCTCTTGACCCAGTGACATATGGTCATTCGCCGGAATTGTTATAGAGGTGAAGAATCGTGGGTTCGACTATAACCTTGAGAGTTTTTTTTATCATTACTGCTAACGAGCTTATTATGATTAATACTATAAATGAGGTAATGAGAAATGCATAACAAATAAATAAATAAAATTAATAAACATTATATAAATGAAAAAGGAAGAAGAATACAAATTATAAGCTCAAATTTAATCGTTTTCAAGAAATTTGATACTTATTATAGTTGAATTTATTGTGAATCAATTATTGTCAACCAATGAATTATCGATTTCTACCAATTTCCTGAGACAAAAAAGCCAAAACCTCGGAAATTCGGATCACAATCAACAAAATGATGGTCCTGGATAGGAGAGAAACACAAATAGTAGGGTTAGGTTATAATCATAGCTGTTTTTCCAGTCACTACTACCTTAAGCGCTGACTGCATTAAAAGATGAAATGTGTATTACTCAAACGCTTTATGGCTACAGGAGTTACCTGGATCTGTGTTTTTAAAATACGGTTCTAGAGCCAATATTGGGTCAGAAGGATCTGAAGGAAAATGCGAGCACTCGACGAATAAACAGCTGAAATATATCATATATGGCAGGAACAAATTTATCCTATGAGTTAATTTTTTTGTTATTTTGTCATCTTCTGTATTTATGAAAACAATTCGACTAGAAGACTATTTATATTTTGTATTCTTTTCTCCCACAAAGTCGCGAGATAATAAAATTCAAAATCAATTACCTAAATCACCTAACAGGAATAATGCAACATTTGCCATACAGCATGTTTGTGTATATAATGTCCATCAATAAGGAGATATGAAGAAACTGAACAAATTATCATTTCAAAATAATAAATGTAAAACAAAGAGTTTTATTAAACAACACGACCTCGACACAATACAAGCAAATATCTAACTCTGCAGTTGTAGACAAACTCACCAAGTATTTTGGTTAGGTGTAAGATTATTGAGATCAGCCCCGAGTAACGAGCAACGGGTTTAGCAATCTGATAGACGTATCCTCGGTCAGATGCCAGTGGACTCATAAAGATAATTACAATTAAATCGGAAAAGGGCAAGCCCAAAAATTACGCAAGTTTCAAAATGGAGGGGACGCTTATAAAGTGTAATCCTCCACTCAAGTAACTGAATTCCTTCAGATTATCGACTTGTGAAACAAACACACATGAGAAAGGATCGTAATTTTAAATAAAGGTCACGCGATAGCGAATCGTCTAGGTCCAATTAAAAGCTAATCGCGTGGTATTTTAACGGCGACTCAAATTATCGTCCCATTTCGTGTCGGGTATGACAGCGCAAATACCGGTTGACGCTACAGTGAGTAGAACTCGATGAATGAAACTTTGAAATCGTTCGACCATTTATCCGTTTTCGAATGCCCTTTTTATGCATATACGATCCAATTGTTAATCTGAATTAAACGATAAAGGCGAGTATTTTCTTGGTAGTAAATGTTTAAGAAAGAAGTAATAACGAAAGAGGTGAGGGAAGATCGCTGACATTTACAGTAAAACTTCCTGACAATTGCGAGTACTATTTGGCGAGGAGTCCTAAATTACTAGGATCCTAACAAAATAAGAGTATCTCGAAAAAGCGAAGTTGGATGGTATTTTACCACATGTTACGGTTGACGGTTTTGTATACCCGCGGTCAATTTTGGCAGGACACGCAACCGGCAAGGTTGTGCAGCGGTGACGGACTTTAAAACGCAGAGAATTAATTTTTTCTACTTACATATTGAAATGAGTAAGGAATTATATTAAGGTTAACTATATAACTAAACCCGCATAGAATTTATATAATTTAGGAATATTTTGCCTATTTCTAACAAGTGCAGAAAATATTCCGATTTTGCAACGTCACTCATTCCTGACACTCGAAATTTCTTCTCGCGCTGTTCACAGACAAGACGCACATGCTGATTCTCTACACGCAGCGGTGCCCAAACTTTTCTAATGGCGGGCCACATCAGTGGTTGCGAATCCCTTGGCGGGCCGCATTGGAAGTTGCCAATTCTTCGGCGGGAGAGTTTAAATCGGAAGTTTTCTATATAATCTGAGGAGCCATATAAGTGAAAATCAAGTCTAAATCAGATTTTCATGGCTAACAATTCAATATTTAAAGTTTTATTATCAAAATTATGAAAAAATGTACGAATTTGTGTGTTAAATTTTTCGAATTGCTTTTTCGCCATTGCTTCGCGGGCCGCACAAAAACCCTTCGCGGGCCTCATTTGTCCCGCGGGCCGTAGTTTGGGCACCACTGCTCTACAGATAGAAATTTTTTCTTGCTTCTATCTAGACTTGACAACCCTGTCACGTCAAGAACCAAAACGAAACAGGGTCGACGATAATAGCCCAAGAGGCTGATTCGCCAGAAAATACACAAACGAAACAGGGCCGATCGTTCGGTGGCTCCAATATACGTACTATATTGCTGGACAGCGGAGGAGGAAAACTTCAGCTGCCCTGAGTAGTCAATCTTTGTCATTCTTTCCATGCAACCCTAAGATTGCGATGGGACTGAAGGGAGCTATAGAGGGTTATAGCTTTCTTCCCTCGGGCATGTTCCAAAAGCGATCCTTTTAATCTCCAGCATCCGTTACTCCCATGGAGCACCTTTCACTTCGGCCAATTATGGCTTCTATTATTCCTCCCGTACTTTACCTTGCGTGATGCGAATTGAATTTCATTTCTCTGGCAAAACGTGATATCCTATCATAACATTCACAATAATTATATAATATATTCATGCACTACAATTACTATTAACGCTAAAATATTTATTTTAAAGTTAAACATTTTTTAATTTAATAAAGGTTTCATTAATTCAAAGGTTGTTTACAAACCTCTACCGCGCATAGACATAGATAGAAACAAAATGGAGAATACCGGATATACCATTGGGAAGCGCAGAGTGGCAATAAAACATCTAGAGAAAGAAGACCTAAACCACCTGGCATTCTCAGAAAAATAGAACAATCTTTTAAGGGCGAAGCTATTAAAAAAAACAACAATTTTCAATTGGTACGCGCGTTTCTAAGTATGTCGCAAACGTGTCCTTGATGGTGAAGGTCGGGGAGGATTCAGCCGAGCGGTTGTTACGGAACAGAAATTAACCGCGTCGTGACGCCCTTACTTTGGTAGATCATCAGACTATAGCGAGCGATATTGTTGTTTTAGGATTGGCATAAGAAATGGGAAAACAACCACGTAGTAAAAACAGAAGAGCATCGCTTATTCGTCCACCCCCTTGTCTTTGAAAGGCTTCAACATTTAACAGCAAAAACAGCCAAACGAGCTAAAAACAACGTAAAATGAGTTATTGTTTTGAATAAAATACTGCATACTTTTCTATTGTTATTATTTATATAATTTGTGAGTTCATTGTAAAAATGAAATATAACTATATAAGGAGATCTAGTTTGAACAAATTAAATAGCTAACTTCGTACTGTCCACAGTTTTAACGTTTAAACACGACAGATCTGAAGATGATGTAACACATCATTTCTCATTATGCAGCTATTTGTTGCATTACTTCTTAGATACCCATTGCGCGTAGGGAAGAGGGAATAGGAGGTGAACTACATTTCTCAAGCAGGAGTGGAATGCTATCTCACATCGAAACCCGGGTCGTGTTGAGATATTAAACAGTGGAAAATACAAAGTTTTCTATTTTATTTTTTCATCATGGAACAGTACCACAACGTTACGCCTATCGCCGCGAATTTTATTATTAGACCTAGTTTAACAAGTAATCAATTCCATTATTGTTCGATTGGCCGAAATTATTTCGGATAATAAGACGATTTGTCTGAACAATATCCTCATATTGACGTGTTCGATCAAATGTTCTGGTTTGACAGGAAACACCCACGAATTTTTCTCTCGACGCGGGGTTAAAAAAATGTTCCCGTCATTACCTTGCAGGAAACCTCATCTCCGACCCCGAAAAAGGAATTTCCGACGCTCCCCTGCCTCCTCCCCCGACCCCCCTCTAGATCGAATGGCGGGAATCGGAAATTCTTCGCGCGGCTGCCTCAGACACCTAAGCTTCCTTTACGACTCGCGATCAAGGTTTCGACGCTGTTTCTCTCGAGGTTCTTTTGAAAAAAATCGTCTTAACGGTACTCTCGCCACACGCGCTATTTCGATGACCTTAGAAAATGGGAGGCGAGGGTTTCGTCTTATTTTTTCCCTTCTCTAGATCTCCCTCGAGTTTCCTCGTTCTCAAATTGCGACGGATTACATAAGCCTCGTCTTTTTTTAAGTGCGATCAGGGATTGAATGCGTTCGGGAGGATAATACCCTTAACCCTTCCCAAAGATACAGCAGACTCTACCCAAACGCGGTTTTGAGAATCCGCGGCTGAAAGATTTTACGTCGTTTTACCAACCGCGGTATCCAGTCTTGAGTACCCGCGTTTCTCCGAGCGGTCGTGGTTAATTGGCTAATTTTCCTAAAATTAAAATGTATACCAATGAAGAAGCTAACTATTATTTACAAGACATAAGAAAGAAGAAATTTGCAGCTCCCGATAAGACCACGTGTTTTTTGGAAGGTGGAGTTTTGAGGAATTTTATTGAAGCAGCATTAGATTTTTCAGCGTTCTGCCAGTATATTATTTCTGTGCATACTTCTTTGTATTTTGCACGTGTTTCTTTGTATGTAATAAACATGTTTTTTTGAAGTATAGCATATTTATTTTTAACCTTGAGGTGTACATCATAGAACTTAGGGCAGTGGTTCTCAAACTGTGTGCCGCAGTAGATATTTAGGGGTGCCGCGAAAAACTTTGTTTAGTAAATGAATCAACGATTTGCATTTGTTGGCGGGTAATTAGGGCAACAATTTTTCTTCTAGTAAATTGATTATGTAGTAGCAGTGCCGTAACAAGGGCGGGGCATCTGTCCCGGGCGCAACTAAAGAAAAATTGTCAATGGCAAGTTGTGCGAGATTGCATGGCACAAGGACAGGGGCGATTTGACTACCATACTTGTTTCAGATATTACGAATAGCAGAAACTATAAATTTCGATGATATTATTGATGAGTTTGCTGCATTGAAATAAGATAGAATACCTCTTTAATATTAAAATATGTATTTTAATCATATGTGTAATGATGTGTATGCATGTAATTATAGTTATAACTATGTATTTAAATTATGTGCATTTATAATGAGAAATTACATCATTTATAGTTTATTTTTATTTATTAATTGTTCGCCAAAAATCCATATAGTAAAAAATATAGGTATTAGAGAATTTTTTCTGGAGGGGGCGCATATTTGGTAGTTTTCCCCGGGTGCTAAAATAGCTAGTTACGGCGCGGTGTACTAGCACCAACAAATAGATGCGTCCAAAGGTTGTAATACCCGTATCTAAAAATAATATATAAAGATTGTCACAAGACTGGTGTGCCGCGAAACCGTCTTTATCTTTGAAAGTGTGCCGCGACTCAAAAAAGTTTGAGAACCACTGGCTTAGGGTATGTCTCTCATGGATCACTCTCCCTAACCCCCAATTTCCCACGGGCCCTGTCCCTCGCCAACCGCGGGTTAAGTCAGGATCGTCAACCCCGAGGTTTGCAATGGACTACTGTACTCGATTGCCTGAATGAGTTGAAAAATCTTAACGGCGGACAGAATGTCGAAGCGAAATAAAAATAAAAATGTAAACTCGACAGAAATAAAGTAACCGACGAGTTTCGTATACCACCAGTGGTTTCCCTTAGGAGGCTCGGTTGATAGGTCGGGGATGTAGGAGGGTGCCCAAAAGTTTTGAAACATATTTACTCCCTTTTTAACTATCCTAATCGGGGGATATACAATATAGAGCCACCAAATTCTAACCCTCCAGTGATTATGGCGTAGTGTCAAACCCGGATTTAGCGCAATCGTTTGTCCATCACAGACTTTTGGCGTTAATGCGGAGGTGGCGGTAAATCGAAATTTGTGCTTACCCTATGTCAGGGGTCGGCAACCGTTTCTGCATCGCGGGCCACATTCGTAGTTTTGAATGCTTCGGAGAGCCGCATTGGAAGTCCCGAGAGCGTCGGCGGGCCGGATGAGCGTTTACATAGGGTGCTACCATGAGATTCCGTGGTCCCATAGTGACAAAAATCAAGTTTAAACAATTTATTAGCGTCTATACTACACCAGAAAAGGTTTTGAGACCATAATTTTACTGAAAAATATGAAATCACCAGTGGTGTAGAGGACACCCCCGCAACCCCCGCGCGGCGGGGGGAGGGGCATGGCCAAAGTGAGCCCATATTTTTTTCGCGACCTTAATTTTTTTTTCCGGGATTACAATTTTGTTCTGACGGGAGGGGGGGTGCACACCACTTCCGGTTGACCGATTTTTATCAAAAACTAATCAACTCTTGTTCCTTGAACAAAAATGACAAATATAAAGTTTTACGTTGATCTAAATAATAGTTTTTGAGTTAGAACGCCCACAAAATTCCTATCGCATACACACACACACAGACATAATCGAGACAATGGCTAAAACGTGTTCAGGGGACCTCAAAACGTGCATTTCCGTTGAAATATCTAAATCGAGTTTTTTCATGAAAACAATACTTTCCCCTATACTACGTATGAAGAAAGTAATAACATGAAATTATAAAATAAAACAAGTAGTTTCGCTGATTTTTACTTTCTCCATACGTAGTATAGGGGAAAGTATTGTTTTCATGAAAAAATCGACTTCGAGATTTCAACGGAAATACACGTTTTGAGATCTCATGAACACGTTTTGACCATTTTCTCGATGATGTCTGTGTGTGTTACGTAATAGCTCTTTTGTGGGTGTTCTAACTTCAAAACTATTAATCAGGTCAACGCGAAATTTTATATTTAACATTTTTATAAAAGTCACAAGAACTGATTAGTTTTTGGTAAAAATCGGTCAACTGGAAGTGGGCGTTTGCTCTTGTCACATCCGCTATTTGAAATATTTGCTTTAATATTTGATAAAAGTAAAAATGTACTGGAATAAAAGTTGTAGGAAATTTAATTTTTTACAACCTTTGTTTGAAACATTTTCCCACACAATGCATTGTTGATGAGATATCTTGTATGTTTAGCTGTCACCACCAAGCCATCTACCGATGACTATTGTTAACTATTGACGCTTAGTTACATCTTAGTAACGATCCTTTTTCTTCTCTTAATTGTTGGAGCTTTGTGGCTACATCAAATATCATAAGGTTTATGGTTTCAGTTAATTTCTGTTTTTTGTAAAGTATAAAATTTTCTCGCAGTTTCTTCAAATATTTATTATTATGTAACCTATTTGGAATTTTTAGAAATATTACAGATATGGAGAATTCATGTGGTGGCCACATCAGATTTTTATTCGAAATAAATGAGTGAATATAAAAAACTATATACATAGCTCTCTTACAGCACGGATTCGCTGCATCACGGTTTGTTTTTCAATACCAAATATTCAGTTAACGCGATTTATGGTTCGCATTAAAGCAATTTAGTCGGACCTGGAATGCTGAATGCTGAGCGAGGATACATTTGGAGATCCCGAGAGTTACGCTTACAAGCTTAGATCAACAACAACAACAAAAACACTCCATTTATAAAATATGTATATCAGAGAGAATTTTGGAGGAAGCGCCTGAAGGGGTATAGAAACTACTCTCTTTTCACTATGCAAAACTAGGTTCACATAACACAGGCTCGCATTGCGCGGCACTTTTTTTCAGAACGCATCCTACGCGATATAGAAGGGCGCATTGTATTTATAAACAAATAAAAATTGATAATTTTATTATCTTTATGGTCTCCTACGCACTGCGTAAGAGTAATCATCACACCACTGGTGAAAATTCTGGCGTGGGGTTAGAAAAAAGTTCAACCCAAATCCAGTGCTGTAGTCGTAAAAAAAAGCAGAGGGTATACGGAAGTAATACTTCAGGGGGAGGAGGGGTCTTACACAATTTTTTAAAGAGCAAGTACATGACTATAATGTTGCGATGGCAGGATAAAACGTATGACCTTACTTTGAATTTCTTTGAAAATTTCATTTCAATTAAGTGATGTATATAAAAAGTTAAAAAATAATAAACACAGTATTTATTTTTAATCTGAACGAAACAAAAGTAGAATTATAATATTGGTATTAAATCACTTCGTGGGCCGCAGATTTTCAAGGTGCAGCTTCAATATTTGGGGCCACGAAACAAAGAGCAATTAGTTCTTTTTTTCATTCATCCTGTATAATTTCTCATAAGGGGAGGATATGCGCCATTTGTTCGAAAAAGCAGAGGTTATACCCTATGCATACGAAAAAAGCAGTGGGTATACCACCGTATGCCCTCCACTACAGCACTGCCCAAATCCATACTTCAGTATGTTTCAGATTATCCAGCGTTTATGCAATCGTTATTACCGTCTACCGATCTGCTTGAACGACCATCTTCACGAGTTGAACATTTTTTTTTATTTGGCCATTTTTCGAAATGCGATTCGGCGACATATGTGTGGGGAAATTATTAATTTCACAATATTAGATTTAAGCGGACAATTCGCATTTTTCTCCGCTAGCTGCTCAGACTGCTAGAAATTTCAAAATTTTGAAATCGTGTAATGTAGAAGCTTTTTTTTAACGACAAAGTAATCAAAAGATTTTTATGAATGGCAAGGAATTAATGGACCATTACAGTTTAATAAGATTTTCCATCTCCCTTTCTCCACGGAGGAGAGACTAAAATCCTTTTCTTTTTAAAGACGGCGAAAACACTTTGTGCATTACATAATTCATAGAAATTAAGTTTCCAGATGTTAGCATTTTCGGGTTAGTGTGGAGAAATCGTGCGACCGCCTCCTACAAGGGTTGCCAACTCTCCGAGTTTGGGCAGGTCATCTCCGAGTTCAGAGTTAAGTCAGAACATCTTCGTATTCAAAAACTGTATATGAGACATCTCATGAAGATTTGTCTAAGTAGGATTGTATGAATAATAAATTCGACACAGTTGAAAGATTGCAGCTCCAACTGAACCTTTTCTGTAAGGTTAATTAAGGTAACCATTTGTGCTATCAATAATAGTTACAGATGAACACTATTTGAAAGGTTATTACAGGGTATTACATTAAAAATATAATTACTGGGAGACTATAAGAAAAATTACTATTTGAATTTTTACTTTCTCCATACGCAACAAGCAGCGTTGCCACCTCTCCGGGTCAAAGCAAATGCAAAGGGGGCAATTCTACCTCTTACCCCAACGAGGGAATTTCTACTTGTCGATAATCGTGCCAGTGCTCACCCATTTCTCTCCCCCATTAAAGAGTATAACCGGAAATGCAACGCATTTAAGAGAAACATCAAAATCGGTACCTTTCTCTCGAATAAAAGCAATCTTACAGTTGCCACAAGTTATACGTGTAAAATGGTCATCATCATCAGTAATCTGTCAGCAGACACTTCCGTGAAAATAGGTTAAACCGAGTTCTACAAATCGACGTTCACTCGGCAACCTTTTTCATTTACTCTCTGTCCTATTCAGGTCGTTCAATATCCGAATGCTTTTTCTTCGTCTCTTTTTCGTCCACATTTCCCTTCGAACAAATCTTGAATCATGCATTCGCTTCTCGGGAAGTGATCAATCTAGCGAGACTTTCACTTTCTCATCAGTTGCATCACGATTCGCTTTTCCCTCCATACTTATCAAAACCCTCCATATTTTTTTATTCAGTACCGAAGGTGTAACATTGCGGACTTGCATTATAATAAAATAAGGAACAACAAGGTTCAATGAAAAGCGACCGGTTTCGCAGTGAATACTGCATAATCGGGCAATGTTTCAGTTAAGCACTTGCAATATATACAGACAAACCCAAATTTTTAGAGTTTTTTAAAAATCGATTATTTATTCGGTTTTTCGATCCGTCTGTGTGGGCAATATCTCGGGAATCCTGCAACCTGAAGAAACCAAATTTTCAGGGTAGGTCGATTTTTACGAGAGCTAGAATGGCAACAAAATTTGGCCGATCTAAGATTAGCCGCTGAGGAGTAATAGGTGTGTACATTAGAACTTTGCTAATAACCCGAGAAGAATTCACGCTAGATCGGTTTCCGGAAACTGCTTCTGCAGGGCGGGCCACATCCGTAGTTGTGAATACTTCGGAGGGCCGCATTGGAAGTCACGAGAGCTTCGGCGGACCAGATGAGCGTTTACATCAGAAGTCAGTAGTAGGTATTCCAAATGCCTACTACTGAAGTCACCTAGGTTCTGTGGTCTAATATTAGTAAAAATCAGGTCCAAAAAATTTACTGGCGTTCAAATTTCAACAGAAAATGTTTTGCGACCATAAGTTTACTGAAGAATGTGAAACTACGTCAAATTTTACCGATCACTTTTTCGTCATAGCTTCGCGGGCCGCATAAAGCGCTCTCGTGGGCCGCAGTTTGCCGACCCAGGTGCTAAAAATAGGTTGATTTTTGCAGGGAATTATCAGTGGATGAATCATTGGTGTAATCGGATTTCAAAACTCGAGTCCGGCGGAGTTTATTTATATATATCGAATTTTGTATTCTTAAATTTTTGTTGCTTTTGAGCAGGACACAAAAATATTTATTTACCAAAGTTTTTTTAATGAAAAAAGCGCCATATATTGTTTGCTGCGCAATTCTTCCCTTATTTTTTACTTTATTCGTATAATTTCACGCATTCTTCCCCACGCCTAAATTTCGAATATTCCCATGCATGTATGACGCTTCATTTTTCTCGAGCGCACATGGATCTGCTTTTTACAAGTCAACACTCCGCGTGAAATCACAACAATCCCGTTTTAGTATGTGAAATAAGTCGGGCGTTATCTCCTCATATATCGCTTCACCCAACACCGTTCCAGCACCGCCGGGGTCAACCAGAATTTTTATTAGCCCTCTATCAAACTCTGCGCATTACCCTCTCCTCCCGCGTCCTTATGTATTAGACTAAACATACCATTAAAGAGGGCGTTAACAAAACGCGCTCGAAAATGAAAAAAAAAAGTGATAAGGAGAAATCTCTGAAAGGGTTTCCATCCTTGAGAGAAGTAGACGGATAGAGAGAAAAAAATAACGGCGGACGAGAGAAATGTATGCATTTGCGAGTCGCATAAAGTTTGCCCGCCAACCCCGTGATGTGAATTTATGGTCCTCCGTGCAACCTACTGTTTGTTCCTGTGGCTGCTGCTACGGCAGCAGAGGCATAAAGTGGAGAGAGGGAGGAAAAGAGGGAGGGAAGAAAGGGGAGGGGATGGAGGGAGGAGGGTGTCCAGGAAGAGATTGTGGGTGGATGTTGGAGAGAAAAAGGGAAATAGAATAGAAGAGTGATGGAAAAAGAGTAATGAAGAAATAAAAAAAGGTGAGAGGGGAAAGGGATGAGAAGAGGAACAGAGAGAGGAAGCGAGGGGAGGAAATATGGACCAATGGGAGATAATGGGACAGAAAGAGGAGAAATGGTAATAGGCTGGAAGAGTAGAATAGAGAAGAAGAGATAAAGAGATGCATAGGGAGAGAGTTGGAGAGAAAGAGATGGAAAGAGAGGGAGGGAGAGAGTGGGAGGAAAATGGGAGAGAGATAAAGGAAGAGAGAGACAGGGGAAGAGAGAGATAGGGGAAGAGAGAGGGATAGGGGAAGAGAGAGAGAAAGAGATGGGGAGAGAGAGAAAGAGATGGGGAAGAGAGGGGGGGAGAGAAGGAATAGAGGAGAAAGGGAGAAGGAAGGAGGGAGGAAGTGAGAGGGAGGAAGCAAGAGGGAAGGGAAAAGGAGGTGGAGAGAGGGAGAAAAAGATGGGGAGGAAAAGAGGGGGAATAAAAGAGTGGGAGGAAAAGAGGGGGAGGAAAAGAGGGGGAGGAAATTGGGGGGAGGAAAAGAGGGGGAGGAACAGTGGGGGAGGAAAAGTGGGAGAGGAAAAGAGGTGGGGAGGAAGAAAAGGAGAGGAGGGGAGAGACAAGAAGGAGATATAGACTAGAATAGAATAGGCTAGAATAGCAGAGGAGAAAGAAAAATGTAAATAGATGCTGAGAGAGAGGGTGGAGGAAGAGAGAGAGAGAGTGGGAGAAACTGGGAGAGGGGAAGAAAGAAGAGGTAAAAAGAGAGATGTGAGAGAGGGGTGACAGATAGGGAAAGAGGTGAAAGTATTTGAAAAGGAAGAAAGAAGTGGAGAGATGGAAATAGGGTGCAGAGAGAGGAAGAGAGAGAGAGGGAGAGATATGGAGGGAACGGATGGAAGGATGGTGTGTGTGGAGGGAGTAGGGTGCCCAGGAAGAGATTGTGGGTGGTATTCAGAGAGAGAGAGAGGGAGGGAGAGGAGGTTTGGTGGAGTGAGAGAAAGCGAGGTGGGAGAGGAGGCTGGATTTGGTGGGCGGGAGAGGGAGAGAGGGGGTGGTGGGGGATGAGGAGGGGCTGTAACACAGAGGATCTATAGCACAATCTCACATCCTGTTTCCGCTCTGCCCTTATCACCCAGTCCTCACTTCACTCCCACATAAGACCCGCACCCCTCCCCCCTTCCCTACTCTTTCCCTCTAATGCCCACCCCCACTATTTTCCATTGCTCTCTCTCCCTCTAATGCTTGTATTTGAATATCGCTAATTCCCACACTAGACGGGGGCTAACGCCTCATTCAGACCGAAACCTAGCAACTCATGACTTAAACGAGCAACAATTTAAACCCCATTCACGGAAGACGAGGGGGAAAACAGCCAACCTGGAGTGGCGGAGCCGTTGAAAGGCGCTACCGTGAAGTCCTTTGGTTGGTAGCAATGGCAACGGCGATACATTCTCGTGCGCATAACGTGACTTTAACAAATATCGGAGGAGACGATGTACTAGAGCTTAATGCAATAGTCAACCCGCATGGCGCCATTTGTGTCATGGAGGAAAGCTATAAATGACGATACAGAATGGATTTGACAAATTTCCTTTCCGTTTCCGCCTTACTGTGCGTCCATCGTACGAATGGCATTGGCTCTCGCAATAACATTTCGTCGGCAAAACTGAATTGCGACAATAACATGGTTGTTTTTGGGATAGTTAACAACGCATAAGGAGCACTATTTAACGATTTTAGGAGACACGGGACTGAAGAAAACTAAACTCTCTTTGCGTGAGATGAGTAAACATTTACTCATCAATACACTGACTTCGATTAAAAGAAAGTTACATCTGTACACACGATACAGAATAGGAGTAACAGACTACAACTGAGTAGCATAAATTAGGTGCACCTAATACCATTTTTCTAAGAGAATTATAAAAAAACTTCATTTAAGTTGGCTACAGTGGTAGAGTGAAAGGACCGAAGCCTGCTTTTATGAGCGTTTCAAATGATAAAGAATATAACCATGAACCTAATGAGCAATGAAGTATAAACAACACTATCAGAATGGGCCTCTCTAGGAATAGGATTCAGCTATTAGACGACGGGAAAAAATACATAAAAAATGACGAAAGTTGCGGACGACAGAACGAGGTTAATGCTTCAGTTTAAATTATAATCTCGGATCTGTCTGCAGTCTTCTAATGAATGAAGGATGAGCCCACATTTTGAAGTTACCTTGTCCTACATACAAGTAATGGAAAGTATTTGGCGGTAATGTTCTCCAAAGAAAATGTACGGGACGAGAACTATTTGTTTGGGTTCATTTCGACAGCGTTGACAGAAAATTAGTATATAACATAACAGTATTTTAGGAGTGTAAGCATAATTTTCCCTTTTTACTTTTTAAATTAGTTGAAATTAGCGGACGACACTACCCGAGTATGCCACCATCTTTTTGGATTTTAATGAGTCTCGAATACCAATTTTAACGAAAATATGTCCCGGGATGAAGCGCCTGTCGCGCTCATAATGACATACGCCCAGACCGAGGATAACCGACCATTTTAGTTAAAAACAAACCCGGCCGAAAAATCATTTCAGTTGAATAGAGTTCTTTAATGCTATGATCGACCAATTTGATCGACATTTACGGACGCGTAATTCACGTCAGCTGCACTCGCTCTTTATTTCCGGCGCAAGTGGGCACGCGCTTTACAATGCTAAGTATGCGTATCGTAGGGGATGTTGTTCAGATAAAAATTTAAAATAATTTTACTTTTGCTCGCACTCGTAATCGCGCCAAATAAAATTAGTAAAAACTTCATTTCCATTAATTTGAATGATTCTTTTCATTCATATCTTTAAGTGAATATTTTCTGGGGCCAATAGGAGGTTATCATCCTACATATTTTCCAAATACACCGATTAATTCATTAATAAAATTTCGTTTCTTCTGGAAAATATGATAGATACGATGATGAACAAAGAATTTTGAGTACGAAGCATACGGAGGACCATGAGGACTTACTTGTTTCCTCACGGCTCAATCCATCATTAAATTCACCCAAAACGAATTTTTCATAAATTGAAATTCTGGAGAGATCTCGCAACGATTTCAAAACATAAAAAGAAGGGAATGCAGCGCAATGGACCTGGATAACACGACACAGACAGGCCAACTACGCACTTCCTCTTTCGGACAAAAAGATATTATCCGATTCAAAACGACCATTACATCACACATTCCACCGCTATTGCGCTTTTCAATTTTGTCGAATGGCCACCTACGATGGTCCAAATATTTCGAAACAAACGCACGTGACAATCCGTGAATTATCAATTAGTACATACGTACTAAATGAATATAGGCCAAGGATGGCCTACCAGAGAAAACAAGTAGGGATGTGCACGGGTTTCCCGTGGTACATGAGCGCTTTTCGTCAAATTCGCCGTAGTAAAATCGTAAACTAATGTTTTTGCTTTGAAATCAGATAATTATTTTTCCTTATATAGTGGTAGCCCTGCTTTTTTGCTACACTCTAAACAGATTCATTTCATTTTGACATTCTATACTCGCCCTACAAACGAAATTTCTTTTTGAAATCGGTTCAGCTAAAAACATCCAAACTCATTGTTGCAGAAAAATTCTAACCTTGATATTGTGGTAGTCCTGTTCAGTCGACCCAGTTGAAATATGCTGTTTTGGTTTTTTATTTATATGAAGATTATATATACTATATTGCATTAAAATTCATGCTGCCAGTTTTCTATAAATACGTGTAAAAATATAATTTTACTTTTAATTGTCAAAGTCCTGCTCTTTATCTCCGCTTTAAACATCCTTATTTCATAATGGTATGTCGTACAAATCTTATATACAGAATTTAGTTGAAATCCGTTCAGGCAATTCCTTCCAAATCCGTAATTACTGAAAGAATTTAATTTTAAGTGTGGCACCCCTGTTTGATTGATCCAGTCCAAATATGCTATTATGGTTTTGTATATATGTGTACATTACAAATTTTAAATTTGGTTAAAATTGATACGAACAGTTTAACACAAATACCCGTAAAAAGAAAATTTTTATTACTTGTATTGTGGCAGTCCTGACTTCTATATCTATATTTAAAATATTGATTTTGTTTTTTAATGTTGCACACCTTCTTCATACTAAATTTTGTTGAAATCGGTTAGGCCAATTCCTACAAAATTCATTATTACCAAAAAGTTTAGTTTTGCAATTGTGGTACCCCTGCTGAGTCGATATTGTCGAAATATGTCATTTTGGTCCTATATTTATGTGAAGATTCTATGTACCAAATTTGTTTGAAATCGGTTCAGCCAATTCTTCTCTAATATATGCGTACTGACGGACGGACGGAATTTTTTATCTAAAGTTATGGATTTAATATGATGAGACCAACACTCATAAGTTTCATATTAAATCCATAACTTTAGATAAAAAATTAAAGTTTCTTAAGAAACAAGGGGATATAACTATTGACAACATACCCAAAAAAACAAATCAACCCAGTATTACTTCACATACTTCTGATTTCACTGAAAACTTATCCAATCTACCTTTTTCTCAGGATGAATTGTCTCTTTTAGATAGGGGTTTGAAATTTGCTTTCCCACCGAGGAATCCACCTATAGATAATTTAATCACAGACATTGAAAAATCCATTGAATTTTTCGATGAAAACTCCAAAAATTATATCCGACAAGCTTGTTCAATACAAATCCAACACAACTTGAACAAATTAAATAAGTTTCATCCCAAAAACTATTCCAAAACCATGAAACAACTCAGAGATAAAGATTGTTTTTACATTAAGGCTGACAAGGGCCATAAAATTGTGATCATGGATAAGACACAATACTTTGAAAAACGTCCAAATTATGTTGAACAATGGACCTTACATTAAACTCAAGAAGAACCCATTAAATTCCATGATTCAAAAAACCAAAGACATCATTAAAGGATGTAAAACCATTATTGATAATAAATTAAGCTACAAGTTAAAAATTTCAAACCCAAACATACCTAAATTGTTCTGCCTCCCCAAAATACATAAAGATGACAAAGCCATGAGACCGATTGCATCAGGAATAAATAGCCCAACCTATAACTTGGCCAAATGGCTTAATAGTGAATTTAAACAGATGTCCTTCCCCGACAAACACTCTGTTAAAAATACCTATGACGTGATAAGTAAACTAAAAGACATAACATTAAAAGAGTCTGAGATTTTGGTCTCCTTTGACGTCAAAAGCCTCTTCCCAAGTGTACCTCTGGAAGAAACATCCCAAATTTTAAAATCATTGTTACTAAAACAAAATTTTTCTGATGAAATTGTCCTCGAATATTTACAACTTACTAATTTATGCATGTCACAGAACGTTTTTTCATTTAAAAATGAAATTTACAAACAAACTCAAGGCACTTCTATGGGAAACCCCTTATCTCCCTTTTTAGCCAACATTTTCATGTCCTCTTTTGAAAACGATTGCAAAGAAAAATTTCATTACTTTCCAGATATATGGTTGAGGTACGTGGATGACATATTCACAATCTTTGATTTAAAGAAACAAAATGTAGATGAATTTGTTAATCAGTTAAACAACATATATCCTTCAATCAAGTTCTCTTATGAACTTCAAGAAAACAACACCTTGCCATTTTTGGACTTGCTTATCATAAATAATAGACAACACATTGAGTTTGACATTTTTAGAAAACCTACACATACTGATAACTTTATTCCTAACAACTCCTTTCACCCTATGAACCAAAAAACAGCTGTGTTTCAATTTTTAACACACAGATTATGTAACATCCCCCTCAATAAAATCAGATATGCAAAGGAACTTAAACACATAAAACAAATTGCCGCTAAACTTGGATACGATAATAATTTAATTAATAAATTAGTGAGAAAACATAACTTTAATAAAACTTTGTCCAATGCCACTTCCCTAAAATTAGACACCAAAAAAGAGGACAAATTTGTAAAATTGCCGTATTTTCCACCATTAAACAGAGGCTTGAACAAAATTTTTAAACATAAGAATTATACCATAACATATACAAATCCTTTTAATTTGAAAAATTTACTGGGCAGTACAAAAGACAGAACAGAATCTTTGAACAAGTCCGGTATTTATAAAATACAATGCTCACACTGCGACAAAAAATACATAGGACAAACAAGAAGGAAACTAATAA
Source organism: Tanypteryx hageni (assembly GCA_028673005.1). Taxonomy (NCBI): domain Eukaryota; kingdom Metazoa; phylum Arthropoda; class Insecta; order Odonata; family Petaluridae; genus Tanypteryx; species Tanypteryx hageni. The sequence goes on along the minus strand of CM054114.1, from coordinate 49,950,889 downwards.
CACGCTTCAAGGAACACATGGCTCACTATAAATATAATCGTTTTGAAAAATCAAGCGTTGCCAACCACATCTTTGAAACAGGTCATAGTATACACGTAAACGATTTAACACTGATAACTTCAGCCAATAACTCACTAAACTCGTTAGAAAACCTTCACATTTACAAAAACCGCGATACACTTATGAACACAGACACAGATTTCAACAAGACCCTATACAAATTGGCAGATTTAAACGACACACACGCCGAAAAATCTTTCCGCGTTTCGCTTGTTTCTCGGTCGTCTTCTTAATACTTTCCGTTTCAACCTGGCAGTTGGCTTCCTGTCACTGGTGAAACAGGTTCTACCCCTGACGATGCCCACCTTGTGGGCGAAATGCATTGGGTTTGCAGCCCTCTAGTTGTTTTGGCTAAAGGAGTATTCTACTTTTGTTAGTTTTGGCCAAAATTATTGAGCTACTATCAATTAACCGTATACTTGTTCAAAGATGCATGGAAACGCGCAAGCGGCTCAGGAGCCACCGTTTTGCCACCCTTCCTACATACTGCGAACAATAGCTAGAGATCTGATATATTTTCTATAAATGTACCTGAATTGCTTCAGTCGGACAGTGCATATTCGTATTTAAATCAAGTCGAATTTTGGCGGTCGTGATTGTTTCTGCTTCCTAATTATTCTATATCAGGCTCAATTAAAACTTGAATCAATCATCCAAACTTACATTTTCATCTTATTATTTACGCAATGAAATATCTTATAGTGGACGGATTTCTTTGATGCTCCTGGATGTTAATGTATTTTTCTATCAAAATAAGTTTGACATTTGAGGAGAAAAATTCTGTACTTGACCGGGAATCTAACCAGCGCCGGCCATAAGTATGTTCGAACTGTTCGGCGGAACAGGGCCCCGCGCCGAAAACCACGTGACCCTCCCCTCCCCGTAGGTTTCAATAAATTGAAAGAATGACAGAAATTTTTAAAAATTGCCTTCTATTTATTAATGTGAAAGGGAAATCAAGTAAAGAGGAAGCATATTTGTCGCTGCTCTTCACTTAATAAAGAAACAATGAATACATAAATAATTACATTGTATGTATGAATTCCAGATTTAAAAGTCGCGCGTTTATTAAGTAGAAAGCTGACTACATTGTAGCATTTTCCTACTCAAGAATAGCTGAGGGGAAATAAAGTAATGGGAGGGGTAGGAACCTTTGTCCCCGCTCGGAAGGACGTTTTCTACGCGGAAAAGCTATTACTGGAACAATCTTATAGACCCAGTGAGAAAATATTTACTTTGTTACTTCTTGACTGGCTTTTTGAGAAATTTAATACTCTGGAGTTATTGTGCGATAAACATCTGTGTCTCACAGACCCAGGACGACCACTGAAGTAACTATTTGAGTGGAACTATGGTAAGCATTTCTTTCACTATTTTTCTCTCATGAAGTTCTTGGCGTTCCTTTCTGCATTTATTATCATAAATTTTTACATAGGTAATCATTGAGAAAGTTTACAATCTCTTAAATCCTAAAGATAAACAAAATATATTTGTACTAAATGTGAGAAGTATTTATGCGATTAGCACGCGATTTTCGTCTGTTCTAGATGTGTTTGATTAAAGTTCAATTGCAAATTTTCAGACTTATTACATTTAATGTGTTTCATTATTGAAAGGAAATACCTCGAGCACAACATTATTATGCTCAAAATCTGTCGGACTTAAGTTGAACTGTAAGGGCGGATTCCTTAGACGAATCGGGGTTTGAAAATCGTGTTTTGAAACCGTGGTTTGAGTCACGATCCAAGTTGAATTGCTTAAACGAGGTTTTTACGGGGTCTGACGAGACCGCGGTTTAGCCGAGGTCTGTAAGATGCTCGGTTTGGCAACGGTGTTTTTCCTACTTGCGCAGTGTGCTTTTGTTCATCTTACAATCGTATGTTTATGTGTTGGTACCAGGTGGTTGTTCCGAAATCATCACGCAATGTTGTTCCCAACAGGAATAAATGCGATGTGCTAAAGTTGATTTTATTCGTTCCAGTCTTTTTGGTCGGTTTTCGCCCACACACTCTCGTGTTTATCCGCACGGTTCAAAACTGTACGGGTAAAACTGTGCTTAAAACCGAGAGTGTATGGGGCCCTTAAGACCCAGCGCGACCACTGCCGGGTTAATATTAGTTTTGTTATTTCTGGTAGTATAGGGTTTTGTCAAAAGTGAGTAACAATGGTAAGGATTTCTGATAAAAAAGCCATAAATACTGAAAACCTTGATAAATCTGATTTTCCAATTTTCAGAAATATACAGTGATATATAGGATCTCGTGTACGTCTCTCTTACTTACCTCATCCCATATTTTAATAATCATCACTGTAAGTACATTGACAAATTTTCTTTAATATAAATTATAATTTAGAAACCCAAATGAAATAATAAATACTAATTAATGACCCTGACGGAGTTAGCAAGAAAATATTATTATCCTTACTGAACTTTTTAATAACGAATTTATTATTTTGTTTTTTATTTATAGAAAATATAATTCAACATCATGACAAGTAGAGAACGTGACCAAGGTCGAAAATATCTAAGTGGCAATGACAAGCGAACAAATGCAAGAAAACAAAAACTAGAAGCTGGAAAACTAAAAAATTCTTTAATAAAATTTTTAACATCACCTGAGGCGAAACCCTTGGATCGTCTGCGAAATAAGGAAATCAACGGGAACAATAATACTAATAATCCTACACCTCATAACATCAATTTAATGTTAGGTGTGGTCGCTAAATCATCAGAAATTGCTATTAATTGTTTTAACGGTTTACAACGGTTATATACAATATTTTCAGCCTCAACGTCACGTTGGGAAATATTAAAGAAACATGTTACTCAAAACACACCAAAACAGCTTTGTAATACAAGATGGGAATGTCGCTTCACCAGTGTTAAAGCTGTTCGATTTCAACTTCCTGAATTTTTTAACGTCCTTGAAGAGGTTGAAAACAAAATATTAGATAACGGCATAAAAGTAGAAATAAGAGGGATATGTAAAAATACGTATAAATTTGAGTCCCTAGTAATTTGGTATGAACTATTAGTAAAAGTTAATTTGATCAGCAAATTATTACAGGATAAAGCAATGCATTTAGCTATTGCAGTAAAACATTTGGAGGAACTTGTCATATTTTTACAAAAATTCGGAGAGGAGGGTTTCAAAACTTGCTTAAATGAAGCTAAGAAATTATCAGTAGAATTAAATATTGAGTCACATTTTAAACAACCTCGTGTTAGCAAGAAAAGAAAGTTTTTCGATTATGAAAGCAGTGATTCATCTGTAACAGATCCTGAAGACAATTTCCGAGTTAATTTCTTTTTCTTTATAATTGATAATGCTTTGGTATCTTTTAAGAAATATTTTGAATCGTATGAGGAACATTATAAAATTTTCGGTTTCTTGTCTGACTTTTCAAGACTGAAGGAAGTGTCTGAATTTAACTTGAAGCAAGATTCTGACAGATTTTGTTTAACTTTCAATACTGATATTGATAAGCACGATTTTTACGATGAAGTAAATATGTTTCGAAAAATAGTCCCAACAACTTCAACATACTTGGAAGCGTTGACATTTATATACGAGAAACATTTGACGGAATTATACCCTAATGTTGCCATTGCATTAAGGATAATTTTGACTAGCCCTATCACAGTTGCCTCAAATGAGAGATCATTTTCTAAACTAAAAATCATTAAAAATTATTTAAGGTCAACTATTTCTCAAGAAAAGCTAAATTCATTGGCAATTATTTCCATTGAAATCGACTTAGCGAAAACTACTGATTACAATGATATCATAAATGATTTCGCAGCCAAGAGAGCAAGACAAATTATATAAATGGCAACCTAGCCTTAAACGGGCTGACAGCCAAAATTTTGTTATGTATTATATCATGTATGTATTGATATCATCACTCGATTTCTTTTTTAATTATATACTGTAGATAAATGGACCTACAATTGACAGATTGTTATTACTTACAATATTATATTACAGGTCATTGATAAATCAAACCACTGTAATAATCAAAATTGTAGTTTTATATTTGAAGAACTCAAAATAAATGTTTAATTATTCAAGTTTTTTCTGTGTTAACTATTATTACCTTTTTTGAACTATCGAGTATCTCGAACAGGGCCCCGCAATTTTTTGGGCCGGCACTGCCTGACGCCAAATTCCACTCCCATATCCCGGATGGACTTCGAGAAATAATAAACTTTTTACTAGCCCGAGTTTTGTGTAATAGTTAACCAATATATCAGTTGAATGAATGAAAATATTTTCTGCCTAATCAATTAATAGTGACGTTTTCTTCACTCACATTTTGGTCCGTGGCCGGGGGCCGCATGAAACCATCTCAGCGTTCGTATACGGCCCGCGGGCCGTCTGACGAATTTCGAAGCAATAATGTAAATTTAGACGGCTGAACAAAGAATATAAATTAGTCAGAACTTGAGCATATTAACTAAAAAATTCTCTTCTTCATTCAAGTCATAATGTAATTTCAGTTAGATCAGAAGTAATTTTGTGGAAATTGCCAAGTGTTTCGCTGCAAAACGCTCGCATTCGTTCGATTAAAAAATGCCGCGAATTTTTCGCGGGTAATCCGCTGTTCCTAACCTAAATTCAAGCTTCCATCACCCTCGTTTAAAAAAAGCGGAGCCTTGCCGCTGGTTCGCTGTCTGAGGCTTTTCATCCGCCATTATTTTTCCGCGAAATCTACCGCATGCCCTCAATTGAAGGGGCTTTTGCGGATGTACGTGGGTCTAGAACAAATGATGATCGGATACTGGATAAGGGATGCAGCAATGGGGAGGGAGAGAGCGGCTTGCTTGATTCCGCGCGATTATCTAATGCATGTCAGCTCCTTTTGTGTCGGTATCCGGGACAGCTAAGGACGGCCGAAGACGCCGAAGGCCTGAATGACAACACAGTTTAAAGGCAGAATACGGTACAAATATCAAGCGAAAAATAGAAATTATCTCAGGGTTGCCAGATTTACGTTTCGACGATGCAGTATACTGCCTCTTGGCTATGTGACGGTAAAAACCCTAGTCTTTGGCGATGAAAGAAGTAATTTAATTATAAAGAGTTAACAAATAATTTTCAAAATACTCATAAAATTTACTACACGAGCATCTCCGGAACAACTCCACGAGGTAATTAAATAAGGGACGATAAAGTATATGCGTGACTTTTGAAAACCTTATATTAGATCCTCGGTTCATAGCAAGCGAACTAAGTTATGAATGTTGAGGGCATAGAGTATGAAAAAACAAATGAGGCTTGAGGTTTCAATCTTTTGGCCGACAAAAAACCGTTACGAAGGCATCGAAAACAAAATTCCTGAGCTGTCTGCGGCATCTGAATGCGCCATTAGTTAAGACCTTACCGAAATTCAAATAAATACGATCAAAGTAAAAATTAAATTCACGGAATGAATAGAATGAATAGAATTCGTCTATCCTTGTTCAATCTCAATGTTAGGCTAAATAAATAAAATCGCTTCTTCACACCACAGTTTTTGCGTATTCGTCACAATTTAATTAACAGATTGAATGTTTGTATTTGGGTTATTAGAATATCTCTCCTCCAATATTAACGTTGCGGATTCAAATTCCAACATAAATATCGTCAAAAATAAATTTCCATACGCTGAATAAAAGCCACCGATCAACAGAAATTAATTAAATTTCATAAATCATGAACAGAAAAACTAGCCTCTCTGTTTCCGTCTATGACCATTATCTTTCCATTCATACGGATGGTTCATTTTTACACATTAGACAGAACGAGATTTTTTCCGAAACGATTACAGTCAAACCTCGATTTAACGCCGCCGTTTGTCCATCACTGACATTGCTGACATTGGCGCTAAAGCGAGGGTGGCGGTAAATCGAGGTATACGCTTGCTCTATGTAATCATAAGATGGAAGTTCTGTTCACTACGATTAATGGGCGGTACGCGAGGATGGCGCTTTATAAGGGGGCGGTAAATCGGGGTTTGACTGTTTCTTTTAAAAACTTCTTTAATGAAAGGATGGGCTTATGTTGCAGCTTACTTCGTTCGATATTTGTAATCATTGGATATTTTCCGAAAATTCCTAAGATGTACGGTCAAACCCCGATTTAGCGCCACCGTCTGTCCATAACTGACACTGGCGTTAAAGCGGGGGTAGCGGTAAATCGAGGTATATGTTTGCTCTATTTAATCATAAGATGGAAGTTCTGTTCACGATTCATGGGCGGTATGCGGGGGTGGCACTATATAGGGGGCGCTAAATTGGGGTTTGACTGTATAAGAATGATGAAATTCTCATTTTCTCGCTTATTTGACTTTTCCGAGGATCTCTCCTCTCCCGCTGGATGAGCTAATACTTGTAAAATTAAAAACTTCGAAATGATACCTTCCCGAAACTTTTAACGCAAGAAGACACGAGTTTCCAAGAATGCCACGGTAGCGTGGGCTTATAAATATGCTGGGAAGTTTGATCTAACCTCCGAAGGGAAGGGGTCAACTCGGGCTTTCTTGTAAATTCTTCGCACGGTTTTAAAAAATCAATAATCTCTCCTAATTAAAATCTTTCGAAAGGCCCGTGAAAAAACAACTAGGGAAACTCTACTCGTTCTACGCAAGTATATTCTCTAGACCAGTAGCCCCGAACCTTTAAGAGTGAGTGGGTCACACTGACTCTTCAAGTGTGCGACGAGGGTCGCACATATTATATAACACAATGTGTGGGGAGGGCCGCACATTTAAAACAAGAAGAATATTATTACAATTTTCCCCTCATTTTAGTGTCATAAAGCGAGAAAATTGAGGTTCGATGTAACAAAATGAAATATCGATGAACTTGAAAACATCAAATTAATGAGAAAAAATAAAAATAATCATTATAAAAAGCGATATGACAGTAAATTTCGTGAAACTTAATCTACAATTTCTTAACAGAAAAAAATAGAGTGAATCAAACTATACTACAGAATCCTGCTAAAGAGCCGAATGGGTTTGGCCCTTCTCCTTGTTAAGGTGGAGAATCAAAATTAAAATGTGTGGAAATTGTGATACTAGTTAGTATGAGTCACATACACAAAGGTGGTACTTTGCCCGTCCGCTGTTGAGTAAATGGAATTTATGTAGAAGATTGATAAATTCAGATTCCTTGTTCTAGGTGAAGATGATTAATTTTGAAATAAAATGTCACAGATGTAAGATGCCATATTTTTACTTTCTCATTTTATTGTGGTTAAATATACTAATTCATGTAATCACTCAATGACCTAATTTTGCCTGAAAGGCTGAGGGGCCGCACAAAATCACCCTGGGGGCCGCATGCGGCCCTTTAAATGCAGGTTAGTGACCCCTGCTCTAGACCGTTTTAAAAAAGAAATCAACCAACTGGATTTCTAAGAAGGGAGGACTTTTCCATCCACGTTTATTTATCACTGGCTAGCAATAGTGGCCTTTCACGATGGGCTTATTTTAAACAACGAGGCCCTTGAAGTTCCACGTCCACAGCAGGATTGGATTCCATGACAAAATGCGCATTTGTGAGATTTTCTTGTAAATAAAACTAAAACGTTCGTAAACTTTTACATTTGTCAAAATTACTCTTAATGCCCGTTCACGTGAATTTTGAATAACTCTAATATTTTAGAAGTTTACTGAAATCGATTTTTACGCCTCAAATAACATAAGCGCCTCCAAAGGAATTCGGAATTTCGATTGAAACTATTTTCTGCGAGATTGTCAGGGTTACCATTAAAAAATCCGATGGAAATACCTTTTGAAAATCGTGATACCCGCATTTACAAAATCTGTTGACTCGTTTTAAAGACTGCGTCGCATTGCAAAAAATAACAAAATTAAACTAAGTACACCAGGGACGTAACAAGGGGAGGGCTGACTTTCCTTTATAAGTCCTCGGCCCCATCTTGAACCTCCTGTCGAAAGTTATATTTAAAAAAGAGAGGAAAGACACACACATCATGCGTGCATACATGCGAGGCAGAGGCGTTCTTTACTATTTATGCAATCACGTCAAAAAAGATAAATATTAATGGCTTAGTATAATGTCTAAGAACTGAAAAATGGGATGCCAGTAGCGATACCAAGGAAATATCGAATTTTTGATTCACCGATTTATTTCCAAATCGGTTGTAATTAGTAAAACAATCGACAATTATTTTAAAAATACCTCACTCGAATAGTAGTAATATAATCTTTATGTTCGCGTTCATTCCTTAGTCGTAAATTACCCATTTCTTTTCACTTACAAACGCTGCGCATTCGTAAAGAAAAAAGACGTATTTACGTTCATTTCTTCGTCGTAAATAATCCATTTCCCTTCATTTACCAAACGTTGCGTGCGCATAAAAGAAAATTAAATTAAGTAGTTATTTACAGCGGATGTTTACTTCAGTCGCCATGAAGATTTTTTTTTGACAAGTAAAAAACACGGGAAATAGTTCAAAGTGAATTACGACTTTCTCGTTAGATTTTCATGAAATCGGCTACTCCTTCGATAAAAATGTATTGAACAAAACATATGCTATTTAACTAGTTCTACGAATTTTGTTTGAAGACTTTTTTTGTTTGAGGTGATAATTTACGAGATATAAAGAAAAGTTCATTTTTTGTCACTAGTAAAGTGGTATTCCCGATTAGGCTAAGTGAACCATTTATATCGTTTTCTTAGTTCCTTAGCCCTTATGTCCTAAATACCAAATTTCATCAACATCCGCCAAGTAGTCTCGCAGATGAAACATGCGGACGGACGGACGGACACGACCTGAACATAAGGCGTTCTTTTTTTACTTTTTGTAAAGAACGCCAAAAAAATTATTTTGTTGTTATTATTACAAACTGCCTTTCATTTGTACCACAAGAGCAATTAAGATTAGTTAAAACAATTGTTTTCATATAATTATTTAATTTTGTCGTGCCGCTTTAAATGCTATTGACAATCACGCTGCTCCCACGGCTGGGAGCCTAGCCACGCCCCTGGCGTATGCACGGATTGCATTTCGTTGCAATAAAAATTTCAGATATTCGGACCGGAATTTTTCTCCGTTTCCTCCGTTAGCCATTTTTGATAACGGCGTTCCCTTTTTCGTCACGAGGGGTATAAACTGCCGCGTGCGAGTGCTCAAGCGATTTCTCCAACACTTCTGGATTTTCAGCTCCTCCTCTCGTCGCGTATTTTAGTCCCGCACTCCGTGAATGAAAACGTTCTCTCCTCCGCCGTCCATAGGATCCATTCATCGGCATTTCCTTTTTCGTCACCGGCGGTAAAAATCAACACGTCCTAGCAGCGTCCACGCGATCCCTCCCAAGACTTCTGGATTTAAAACTTCCTCCGTCCCAGCGTATTTCGGCGCATACTTGGTGAATGGAGACGTTCTCTCCCCGTCGCCCGTGGGATCCATTCATCGTCCCCTTCGAGGAGAAACGTCGGCCGCAAAGGAAAGCGGAAGCAGTCCGTTTGTCGAGGGCGACAATTAAAAAAAAGGGGGAAAATAAACCGAGGACTTTGACGAGCTTAATCAACCTTTGGCGATTTCTGCTTCCGTTTCCATTCGAGTCGCTCGCTTAGAGAAGAAATGAGACGAAACCGGACGCCATGAGCGCTGCACGTTCTAAACCACGTCCGTGTCGAAAGGGTTCAGTTCAAGGGTCTCAAACACGCGGCCCCTGCGGTCAAGTCCCTCTCATTCCTTTGGTTCTACTAAATCAGCGAAACTACTCGTTTTATTAAATAATTATATTTTATTTTTCTATTATTCTCCCTCAATTTTTCGAAACGGGCCCGTCATCGCAGTACTCATGTTTGCGGAAATAAAAATAAATTTTGAAAATTAATGATTACCCCGAAAATAAAGCTCACCTATTTAAAAGATCGGTGTGCGGAATGTTTTATTTTGTTAATTTTCGTAATATTTCCGAATTCAAATTTTAACTATGGAGCTTAGCTCATGGATTGTGAATTAAATTCTACAGTGATCTTCCGCATTCCTTAAAACTAGAGGTGGGAGGAATCCAACATTTTCTCGAACCCGAATCCTAAAAGGTTCTCGAAATCCTTCATATAAGAATAATAATAAGAAGAAAAAAGAAAAAACTTTTACTTAAAATTAACAGTTTTTAATTAAGGCAAAATTTGAAATCTGCGTTTAATGAAAAATAAATTTAAGAATACAGTTTTTTTAAATACACCTATATTTATTAAGAAGATACAAATGAAATTTTGTTAATGAAGTACATAATTAAAACTCTTGAATCTTGAGGTTCATTTTCTCAACATAATTTGACAAAAATATTTGAGTATCAGTTCAAATTTTTTACATTTTTTCCAAAACCTTTTTAAATCAAAGCAAGTGTAGAGGGGGGAGGATTATTTCAAGAGTTAACATAGATAAACACTAAACATGGAACACTAAATTCTCTCCAGAAAATTAAGAAAAATCAAAAACTTGTTTATTTTAAGAGTTCATAAAAGTACTGAAATCTGAACACTTTTAGGGCAATCTAAAAGAGCAGAAGTCTTCAATGGAGATTTTTATTTAAGAAAACTAGCATTCGAACTCGCTCTGGGTCGCCACGAGGTGATATTGGTGATCCGGGTACCACTGAAATTGCAACAATCGCGTTCTTTTTTAATGAACACTTCAATTGGACGTCAATAAAACTAATCTTTTCAAAGTTTTGAGTTATAATGTTTAACGGTTTTTTAGGATAGGATTCGAAAGATTCAAATGACGAAAAAAGCGCAAAGATTCGAGTTTTCGAATCTCGAATCTTTTTCAAGATTCGCAGGATTCGAGGAATCGAATGTCCCATCCCTAATTAAAAAAATTGAATAATGCGCATCTAAAGAATCCAATCTACGAGGTGGCGATTGTGATTGGCAATTCCTCGATCATTGTTTCTAGTAATTATAATCCGAATCTCATTATTATCAGTAAAAGGTGAATTGCCAATATGGACGCCTTCTTTTTAACGGAAAACCGTTTTCTTTTCTTCCTAGTCTTCCGCAAAAGTTGTCCTCAAAGCGTAAGTCAATGGTTTCCTAAAATTACAAATTACCTCCTCACTTAAGAAGACTGTCTTTGCGCACTTCTCTATATCATGTCCATTCAAAATTCATAAACAATACCGATTAGACCTGCGATTGCTATTAATACAACCAGCAAAAGCCATTCATTTACATGCAAACCTTTTTCGTTTAATTCTAAAATATCTCAAGGATGAGGTATTTAGTTTAGTTATGCGAAGAAAAAAATTTCAATCTCATTCGTAAATCTCCAAAAATCTTATCATTATATATCGACGACTCTTACAGAGGAGGATATAACATATAGGAGGATAATAATGTTTAGGCACTTCCAGATGTGCTGGAGATTCGAAATTTTTTTCTTAGGTAGGAGTTTGTGCAAAACCGACTAAAAAAACGAAAATCCTGAAAAAATGCAACAATGCGGCCGCTAAAAATTCGCAATTGTTTAAACAAATTTTCAAGGTTTATGTATTTCCGCATGTGCTACGGAGCTGAATTTGTAGAATTCATAAAAAAACGAAATAGGGATTATACAAATTTTGATATTTTAATTTTTTTGGCAGTTAAGAATTATTAAAGTTTAAACAAATAGATAACTGTACTATGTATATGTATGTATGTATGTATGCATGTATGAATGTACTATGGGATGAGCTAGGAAGCTGAAATTTTCAAATTATTTACCGAGTAGTGAATTTGCACAAATTTACATTTCAATTTTACCATATATGACTTGCGGCCGCCGTTAAAAATTATTTAAATTTAAACAATTAGAAAAATATTATTTTACATATAGAAATACTACAACTTTAAAATTTGGCTAAAATGTGTAGCATTAGTACCCCATAATGAAGAAAGTGTAAAAATTTTTAAATTGCAACATTTGGGGATTGTTTTAAACTATTATTTTTACATGTTGGAAAAACGAAAATCGCCGCGGAGGTGAAATCTTTAGAATTTATAGAATATTTGTAATGATGAAATATCTGTCTGAAAAATTAATGTTTTTTCAAGGTGAGATGAAATGCTTGCAGTATGCAAGCACCAACTACTAGTATTAGATTACCCTCATTGGCGAACTTTTTGGTAGGTTTTTATTGGTTGACTGGCCAGCCAATCAGAGATCGGGAGGTTATTGTTTATATACCTTGGTTACATCATATGTTTACCTAAAAAGAACGATACATTGTGCGTGTTCTTATTTGAAAGATTAATAAAACAACACATTCATATTAGTTTATAGGTTTGTATAGAATTTTGGAAAATTTATATCTGTTTGGACTATTTTTGCTATTCATAATTTGTAAAAATGCAGAATACTTCTGTTGTGTACTCGCGAGCCTCTTGACCTCATTCTGTTCACTTTTTTCTGTTCTGTTTACGAAGAAAGATGGTTAAAAGAACTTAGCAAGGTCAGTTAATTTTATTTATCAGATCACTAGTAAAGGTTTACGAAGAAAGAAGTTTAAAAGAACTTAGCAAGGTCAGTTAATTTTATTTATCTCTTCACTTGGAAAATTAAAGAATTAAATTAAAGAAAAATTTAATTAAACTTATCCTAAATTCCCATACATGTTAATAATAAATAAGAATGAAAAACCTGTTAATAATTTGTTCAAACGTAATGAAATACAGAATTTTCCTGGGCACCGCTGGGTATTTCATTGTAACATCTTTTATAAATAAAATGTCACAGGCTCCCTCGTTACGTTTTAATACGATATTTTCACGTTTTCACGCATTTTATTTATATTGGGCCATTGTTGCCCCGATCGTTGAATTCTATTCTTGGCCTCATACTCATGCTTAATAAATGCACCATTTTAGTGCTTTATTACGCATCAGACTTTTATAAACTGGTATGACAGATATACATACTGAATCTATTAAATAGTTAGATGGAGGAAGGAAAACAGAATGGAAATGAGCAGAAATGGAGAAAGAGAACGTAGTATTTGTATAGGAGCTACAGTACAAAAATAACAATCCCTCCTTATATAAAAAGCTATGTTGGTCGGTTGGTTGGTCCATGTCACGCTCTTAAAACGCGAATAACTCGATCAAATATGGATATATAAACTTGCAATTTGGCATTTTCTGAAAAAATTTCAAAACTACTATAGTTAAAAGAAAATTACCATCTTAAAATATAGTTAAAGCTCATTGCAGTTCGTGTAAGTATTTACTTCACAGTAAGTTCCTTTGATGGTAAATTGACTGTTCATTAACATACTGCTTTTAAGCGTAAGATTAAAACAATTAAATTACTAAGTTAAATTCTATACGTTTGAAATAATTTATAATTTGCTCAAATATTTCAAGTTAATTTCTGTAGATTCTTCATACATTATATCTTGAATTTGGTTTCACTGATAATAATTTTTAAACAATATAACAAAGATAACTTTCACAACACTGATTTGATTGTACATGAAAGCTAAACCAGATCATAGCAAATTTTACTGATTTTTCATAATGAAATCAAATATCTTTGGAATAATTTTATGATTATTTGATACGAGAGAGGGGAAGAAAGAAAGAAGGAAAGCGAGAGAGAGAGTGAGAGACAAAATTAAATGTTTCATAAATTAAAAATAGTCTTGGGAATATAAGAATTCTATAGCCTAATGTATTTCTTTGTCATAAAATTTCTATTAGCTCAAAACTACTTTTACTCTCTGGAACACTCAATTTTGTGAGTTTTATATCTATTGATTACTTTTTAGTGCATATAAAAGTTAGTTTCATTAATATTTTATATTTCAATTTTATTTTTACTTAATACTTCATTCACGGTTACCCGTCATATTTGATGGGCAATTACTCTAGTAATTGATTATAAAATATTTTATACGATCGATCATGCGCCATTGCCAAATGGTCGGAATTCATAAAACTAAATATAACGTTATTTTCAATAATTTCTTTAAATGATAACACAGCAAATATTTCGAACCGAATTTCTAATAAGATTTTATGACTTTTATTTCAATCTCTTTAAATAAAGTCAATTTTCTGAAAACATTTCAAAACTACTATAGTTAAAAGAAAAGTGCGATCTTAAAATATAGTTAAAACTCATTGCATCTAAATATTTAGTTCATAGTAAATTACTACACATTTTCCTTTAATGGCAAATTGACTCTTCATTCACATTTTGTCCTGTTTTTACACGTTAAAAAGAGTTAATAAAATAACTCAATTATTAAGTTACATCCTATAAGTTTTAAATAACTTATAATTTCTCTAATATTTCAAGTAAATTTCTATTGATTCTTCATACATTATATCTTATTATTTCGCTTTTCCTCTTCTCAGGAAATATTTGGATAATCATTTGACCTCTCTGATAATAATTATTCAAACAATACAATTAAAACAAAGATAACTTTTAAAACACTGATTTGATTTTACTAATTTTTCATATTGAAAACAAACATATTGGGAATACTTTTATGATCCTTTAATAGGAGAGAGAGAGAGAGTGACCAAATTAAATATTCCATAAATTAAAAATAATTTTGGTCATAAAAGAATTGTATATTTGTCATGCAATTTCTATTCGCCCAAAACTATTTTTACTCTATGGAACACTCAATTATGAGAATTTTGTATTTATTGTTTACTTTTTAGTGCATATAAAAGTTGGTTTTATTAATTTTTAATTTCAATTTTATTTTATACCCAGCAAGAAAGGAAGAGGAACTCCAGAAAATGATAAATAGACTAGTAATAACAGGTAGAAAATACAGTATGGAAATAAACAGAAAGATCCAACGTCATTCGAATATCGGACAAAGAAGAGAATCTGAACATAAGTATTGGGGGAAAGCCTTTAGAACAAGTTTCAGACTATAAATACCTTGGAAGCATCATAACAAGAGAAGCAAAATGTACGGATTAGATCAGAACTAGAATAGGAAAAGCAAAAGCGGCTTTCAGGAGAAAGAAACAACTACTTATAGGGAATATAAGGGAAGATATCCGCAAGAAGTTGATAAAATGCTACGTATAGAGTATAGCATTGTATGGGGCAGAAACATGGACGCTAAGGAAAAATGACATCAAATACTTGGAAAGCTTTGAAATGTGGACTTGGAGGAGAATGCTGAAGATAAAATGGACAGATAGGATGAAAAAGCATGAAATGCTACGAAGAGTAGGAGAGAAGCGAATGATTATACAGACTATTAGAATGAGGAAGGCAAACTGGGTTGGACATTACCTGAGGAGAGAGAGTATGATTCAAGACGTGTGAGAAGGAAAACTAGATGGAAAAAGGGAAAGAGGTAGGAAAAGGTTTCAGCTCATAGACGATCTGAAAGGGAAAGACAGCTATCAAGATATGAAGAGGACAGCGGAAAATAGGAGTATACGGAGAACCAGGTTTAACCATGAATAATCACGGACCTGTCTACGGACAGACTACCTATGATGATGATGATAAATTGAAGTTAATATAAAAGTTGGTAATAATAAAATCCAACCAACGTCATTGTTATTAGTAATGGTCTCATATACGTTTAGAAAAAAGCAACTGATCATATTAAATTAATGATGTTTGGAAATGAGATTAAAGCATAGCAAGTGCATAATCAGACTGCCAAAGAGCACAATCAAGCTGCCAAAGAGCACGGCGGTGCTCGCGTGCACCAGGTTGGAAACCCTGTATTAAAATATGCACCAATTTCAGGGGAAGGACCATTATTTTGACATGCGTCCTTCAATATGTTTCGAAATCATCTTTTTGGCTTCCCGTGCAAATTAGTTTGGTAAGAAAAAGGAAATAACCGCTTAAGGTTTGAGATATCAAAGGACGTCACTGGAGCAGAAAACTTTGCAGAATGGCGTAACAGGAAATGTTGAATGATACGAAAGGCGATAGCGAACGAAGAAAAAAGTTGCATATTAAAAATATATTTTTAATTAAAAAAACTTTCTTATGACAATATACAATTTGTAGAAATGGTTAGCTCACTAGCGTATTTTCGCTCGTTTATAGTGGATCCAACAAGCAACTCTATCGAAAGTAAGCACTAGTTGAAAATGATGTATTCGATAATGTATTAATTTAATGGGGCGGTTGGACTTCAACAAAGATTTTTGAATTACCCACAGCAAGTTAACTTTGGCTGTCGAAAATATGGCGTATTTCCGGGGCATAATAAAATATTAGTGCTCATTTAATCAAAAATTAATTTTATAGACTACGGCGAAGTTTAAATGTGAAAAGAATTCCTCCTAAACCTTAAATTAATAATAATTAAGAGGGAAATCTTATCATTTAAATTACCTCTACATAAAATAAATATCAACCTTCTGCAAGAGCGTATGACTACATTCAGATTTCATATCCTGTTTAAAAATGTAACTTTACAATATCCTGCATCAAATCTCATTAATTATGATAAGGTAATCTGAGCAAAGCCACGATAAATTAAACGTATTTTTTAGTAGATAATTAGCATGAAGAGGTATGCCTTACAGAGCTAAATAGGGAGTATCGGAAATGAAGTTACAGACTTTCACAGTAATTTATAAACTTTCTAACGGGTTGCCCTTAGCTTTGCAGTCTCTCGTCATCTTCGAAAAACTCATGAAATAATAACACTCTCCATTAAAGTTGTATGATGCATCCATTGTACCTCCCAACGCGCTATTTTCCCTTTTCTTTCCCAGACTTTTGTGCCTCGGTACTTTGAAAAGGAATCACTTCCTCGGAGAATGTTTGTTCGGCATGACGATAGCCTCAAAACATACCACTCAACTCATCAATTCTCCGGTCTCAGCCCTTCGAATACTTTAACATCGGAGAAGACTTCACAACAGTTTGCACGAAATAGGCAGAGAGGAATAGGTAGATGACCATTCGTAGCAGGTTTATTCGTCTACTAAAACTGTATTGTTTTAATTTTTGTTTTTAATTTTAACAACGGCGCCTTCCATCCCGTAAATATAGCATTAATTTTTCCGAACGTTCAATGACACGAACATTTTTTGTCCGTGACGTTTTTAAACTGAATATTTTTAACCTTACGCGCCATCCGTGCATTGACAACAATATTTATCTCCACAGCAACACTGTAATTAGCAGCGCTATCGTTTTGGAGAAGAACGTGTTATCGTTTCACTGCAGTCGTTTCAACCTAAAGGGTAATTATTTCAAATGACACGCAAGGCATCGGTTCCACCGGTTCATGAGCCGCAATCGAATACGAAAACACGAGCATGAGCTCCAAGCCCCCGACTATCGACACGAATTCCATTTTCGACACCGTATCTTCAGCCTTTCCTCCCCGACCGACCTCTCAAAAAGTTGTGCAATTCATCGCGTATTTTTTCCGCCAAAGTTCATCAGACGCCATTTCCCTCTCCCCCCTCCCTCCGGCACCCACATAGCCTATTTCCACACGAATGAAGCCATCTAAAAAGAACGTTTCAAGCTCGAGGAAACGGAAAAATGTGTTTAGGGAGAGAGAGAAGAGATAGGATGGAGAGGCAAAAACTCTTCTAAGAACTCTCCTCACATTACAACGACCGGACTGAACAAACTTCGTAGACAAAAAAGACTCACTTTCGATGTCCCGTTCGTCTCGAATAAATAAATAAATAAATAATTACATTATATATATATATATATATATATATATATATATATATATATATATATATATATATACTTGTGCTGACGAAGGGATAATGTGTTTCTCCAACACCCCAGAGGATCTCTTATTGGTGTTCACTGGTTTTCCTTACCTCAACAACTTGTTGTCATCCATTTACCCTATTTACCTTTCCTCTTCCATAAGCATATATCATCATCATCATCGGTAGTCTATCCGTAGACAGGTCCGTGATTATTCATGGTTAAACCTGGTTCTCCATATACTCCTATTTTCCGCTGCCCTCTTCATATCTTGATAGCTGTCTTTCCCTTTCAGATCGTCTCTCAGCTGAAACCTTTTCCTACCTCTTTCCCTTTTTCCATCTATTTTTCCTTCTAACACGTCTTTAATCATACTCTCTCTCCTCAGGTAATGTCCAACCCAGTTTGCCTTCCTCTTTCTAATAGTCTGTATAATCATTCGCTTCTCTCCTACTCTTCTTAGCACTTCATCGTTTTTCATCTTTTATCTTCAGCATTCTCCTCCAAGTCCACATTTCAAAGCTTTCCAAGTATTTGATGTTATTTTTCCTTAGCGTCCATGTTTCTGCCCCATACAATGCTATACTCCATACGTAGCATTTTATCAACTTCTTGCGGATATCTTCCCTTATATTCCCTATAAGTAGTTGTTTCTTTCTCCTGAAAGCCGCTTTTGCTTTTCCTATTCTAGTTTTGATCTCATCCGTACATTTTGCTTCTCTTGTTATGACGCTTCCAAGGTATTTATAGTCTGAAACTTGTTCTATAGGCTTTCCCCCAATACTTATGTTCAGATTCTCTTCTTTGCCCGATATTCGAATGACCTTGGATTTTTCTGTATTTATTTCCATACCGTATTTTCTTCCTGTTATCACTAGACTATATATCATTTTCTGGAGCCCCTCTTCCTTTCTTGCTAGAAGTACTTGATCATCTGCGTATTTTACTGTTCTTATAATCCTTCCTCCAATTTTGAAATCTCCCGTGCCTTCTAACGCTTCTTGCATTAGACTTTCTCCACGTATATTGAATAGGGTTGGCGATAGGCAGCAGCCCTGTCTTACTCCTCTACCGATATTTATTCTGCAGATGTCCGCATTCTCCAACCTGACCTTTACAACTTGTTTCACATATAGATTCCTGATCAGGCCCCTGTCTTTCCAGTCTACACCTATATCCTTTAATATCTTCAAGCATATAAATGCACTGGTGATGTAGTGGTTAGCGTGTCGGCTTCCCATTACAAAGTTCCGGGGTTCAAACCCCATGAATGGAGATTTTATAAAAAACTTTAATCGGCGCCTGGCAGTAGGCATCAGTACTGTCAGTATGGTATAGAGCCGAAAACAAATGATGTAATGATGTTGGCTGGGTCTATATCCAATACAGCTGTAGGCGTGATCGGGACGATTTAAACGGCTACAGTACTGCGATGTGGAAAGCAAGAGGGAAACTACCACATTACAATCCCTAGTAATGATTATATGTTTGGACAATCATATATATATATATATATATATATATAACAACTTACGGAAAAGGAAAGGTAAAATGAATATATGGATGTCAACAAGGTGTTGGGATGAGGAAACCCAGTGAGCACTCACCAATCAGACGACTTCAGGTTGGCGAGGCCCCGGGGATGTCGAAGCGACACACGTAAAATAACACAAAAACACAGAAACATCACAAACGTAAAGCTTTCGGAACTACTCCTTCTTCAGCTACAGAGAGAGAACGCAGTGTTCTTTTACGTGTGTCGCTTCGACATCCCCGGGGCCTCGCCAACCTGAAGTCGTCTGATTGGTGAGTGCTCACTGGGTTTCCTCATCCCAACACCTTGTTGACATCCATATATATATATATATATATATATATATATATATATATATATATATATATATATATATAGACCGAGACAAAAGTCATCATACAGTTGCACGCATTTATTTATGCAAAGAAAATTGAAACAAAAATAGATAAAAGGCACGGTTTGACGTTGTGTATCCCAAAAAAACACGTACTGCGCAAGACATAGGGGAGTATGTATCTCTGGAAACATCAATGACAACATACCCTTATCCTGGTGAGTTTGCCTCTCTCTGTGAAAGACAGATGTCAGACACGCGGTACCGCTGATGGTCGACGTTTTGAACACTCATCTTGTCTGCAATCAACGGAAATTGCTTATTTTATGTTATTATGTTCAAATTTTCTTTGCATTGATACAAGTGTGCAACTTTATGGTGACTTTTGCCTCACCTTGTCCATAAAAACAAAAGCCTGCACTTTTAAAACAACACTTGTTACCATTTATCTAAAGATCGCCTCCACCCCTCGTCGAGTGTCTTTCTCTCTCTCTCTCCCGGTCTCATCCTCTACAAATGCGGCGTGCCGTTTTTCCAAAGGTCAAGGATGAGTAGCCATCTTATCGTGGACCAAGACGTGTAAAGGGCAACGTTCGAAGAAGTTGGAGGGCACAGGGAGGAGAAAGGGAAAGGATGGAGCGACTGGAATCTCTGTCTTTCCGTGTACGACTAGAGAGAGAGAGAAAATTCTGCGAATTGGAAATATACCGCGCGAACATGAAAATTGCTACGTTTAACCGATCTGCTTTCCTGCAGATTTATTATTTTAACGCAGCTTTCGCTGGTGATTAACATGGGAATAAATAAATAAATACATGGATATACGTACGAAAACGCACGATATGTTGCTACAGCGATCGATTTTGGTATTTCGTTAAATATTATGGATCTGATTTGATAATGATACAAATTTTTAACAGTCAAGTAAACTACAGCTTATTCAACCTTAAAAACAACATTCTTGTGAGCCACTAAGATTTATGATGCTAATTATCATGGCGATTTAACAGAAAAGGATTTCGCTACCTCGTACTAAAGTGAAAGGTGGCTGAAATTTTCTATAAAAAAGAGTAATGTACACAAAATATTAGGCGAGATGAATCATAAGACACAGTAAAAAAAACAACATAATTGCATCTATTGGATGTAAGTATTTTTCCCATCGGTATACTTTTGAATGATTATTCTAAGGTTTCCTCATCTAAAAGCCCTTCATTTTCTCGCAGCCTTCACTTTTTTCAATCCATTCAAAACACCTACTATCTCCCTCAGTTTTGCAATAAATTCAGTCATGAATATTTTCGTTAATTTCCTCTGGTATTCAGGTGATTCAGTGGCGTGTAAGCTTTTTTTTTACGTGGCGGGCCGTATTCGTAGTTGCGAATGCATTTGAGGGCCATATAAAGAGCTCGCCTCGGCGGGCAGGATAAAGAGTTTACATCGGAACTTACTCAAAGAACCATGTATTCTTATAAAAGTATTACTCAAGATCAAATAATTATTTTAGCATTAAGACTTCATAAAAGGGTTTATGGACGAAAATTCAAATAAAAGATAAAATTGCCTCATTATAACACCAACCGTCGCTTTTTCGTCGAAGCTTTGCGATCCGCATAAAATGCTTTTGCAGGTTGTACGACTCTAAGCTAATTCATACAAATATTTTTACATTAAGCTAACTAATTTAATGGAGTACATTAAACGATGAAACATCTATCAAACTCCTACCTACAGTTCTGAAGAAAAAATGGTCGTTAAGTGTGGTGGTCGACGAATAAGGATGGTCGATAAGAGAAGTTTCTAAGTTGAAATTATATTTTATCATTACCTTCTCTTCAAAGAACATCATGAAATACGTTATTGTAATACGATCAATCCATCATAAATTGTGATGAATCGTCTGGGTAATTCCAGAAAATAAAACGTTTCATTTGCTTTTCGGAGTATATAAATCATTTTTAACTTGTATAGGGACGGCGTTCAAGCATTTCATCAGTTACTACTAACAAACGATCCGGTAATTGCTTCAACTCTCTATTATGTCCGAAAAGAATTATCGGGCTCACCTTATGGATGAAATCAAAATTGACACTAATTTTCCGCAATAGTCATTTTTAGGCTGGTTTCCAAAGGAAACACAGCCTTATGAAATGGTCCTGTCTGTGTGTGTCCCCTACTAAGAACTTTTGCACCAATGGACCGATTTTCATGAAACTTGGTGAGGATTGTGCTGCCAGGGCCGACCTCCGCGCTATATTTTATTTAGCGGATTGAAGTCCCGGGTTCGATTCCAGGAACGTTTTTCCTTATTTGTTTTACATAAGAAATCTCAAATCCATCGTGCAGAGATGTTTTCTTTAATACATTAAAATACCTTAAAATTGTGATATCAGAGCGAGGTTTGTACTGTTCTAAGGGGAAAAGACTGTAGATTCTAATTTTTATCACTGAATTGAATTTTGATAATTTATCGTATTTTCTTAAATTTGTACTAAAACATTGCATTTTTGCGTTTTAAATTATTACCGAACTCGGCTTGAACACAGACGAGTGAACAAATGGGTTATTTTCTTTTCCGCTCGACTACTCTTCAACAATAGACAGTTGATCCAAACATATTAGCGTATAAACAGTAACGATTATTAAATTCGTTTATTTGAAAAAATGCATGCAAAATATGTCAGAAAGAGATTTTAACATTGTTTTTAATATTTTTAATCTGATAATGCTCTATTATTTTGTTTTACAATTTTCTCTATCATTGATAAACTATGAATTACAAATGGTATTTATAGTATGAGAATTCCTTGGAATGACTAACAAATACTGAAACATTTCCTGCCAATATAAGTAATCAATTCGGGACCTCAATTTGGGAAACCAGCCTGCATTAGTCCTGGTTTGGACTTCTTGTTCCTTTTAATACGTTTTCTTAAAAGCAAAACTGTGCTAACGTGATCACTGTTTGTCTGTGGATAATCAACTTTTTTGTTTTAAGAGATGTTTGCTAATGTTATTGAATTAGATAGCTCTTATCTATCTATGAAATTTCCACCAATTGAATTTTCAAGTAGTTCATAAATTTTCCGCTAGTTGGCTTCAAAGTCAGAAAATTCAAAACTTTGAAATGGTATTGTAACCAAACTACCGAAGACAGAGGAGTGAAGTTTACACGGATGGGAAGGTCTAGTCAGGATCTACATTCCAATGATGTGGGTTGTCCCCTTCCAAAAGGGGAAGGCAAACCAGACCCGTGAAAATATTTAAGAAGAAGTGCTTTAACAAGGGTTTCTTACTTGTTAGAATCTACTATCAGTGAATTACCTCTGGTAGCAGTTCCTATGTAGCCGATATATGCAACTGGTTTTCCCGATCTTTCAATGGCTATTGGAGAAACTTACAATTAGTTTTCGATTTCAAATTACTAAGTCCAAAAAATAGGTATGAGACACTAGGCTTACGATTGACAGAATTTACGAATCGAAGTTTTTTTCACGACCAGTTTTCACTCCAGTTCGCGCAAAAACGAGCAATTTTGCTTCGGCCCCGGTTTATCCCTAGAAATAATCCGGAAATCGATTCGAACCGGTTCATTTAGCCACGATCTCAGAAGAATTTTACGATAAGATAAAAAAATTCAAAAATCTTTTTTAAATTTACCTTTTCTGATAATCGCAGATTTATCTCGCATATCAGAATTCGTTCTCGACCGTGATAGATAGCAGAATGCAAAGCGATATTTTCATTGGTTATTCTGTCATATTTATTAAGGAAAATGGCTTTCTGCATCGTCTGGCTCAAATTCAAAATTTCACTCAATTTTTATTTTAAATAGTGCAGCATTTTAGCAAATTTCGACGCATGATTTATTTACTCGGCAACACAAATATATCTGCACGAACCGAAGCGTATTTTTCCTTTCGTTTTCGGTTCAGCTGTATTACGAATCCCTGAGATTAACATGGCACTCGAATAGAAACCCCATGTATACGAAGGATGACACGAGAAGGAATAGCTGCCTATCTAGTACATGGCTGCCGCCAAGATGATCCGGTGATTTATCAGACACAAAGTTTAAAAAAAAACCCCGTTGTCATAGCTTTGACGGCTTGAATCAACTGACGGATTAAAACTCGTTCCGTGGCGTAAGTGGGAGTGGAAAATAACTCAGGCTCCAGGGCGGATCGCGCGAGGGCGGTAATTTGTCTACGTACGAGAGACGCAACTAGGGCGGGGCATCTGTTTATGATCACAGTCCAAGAGAAAGGAGACTGGACGAGATTTCTGTCGCGAAAATATTGATCGCCGGCTTAAACGCTCGTCACATCACGGAATATCGATATTTAGCCCAAATACGCGTTAATAAAAAGTTTTAAGTATTTTCATAGAAAATGCTTACGATATGTTTTCACAGCGTACCGTGCTAGAAATTTCAATTTGTAAAGTTTTTTTAAATAAATAATATTTCGAGACGGAAACGTATTTTTTTATTGAAACTAGTATTTCGTTTAATTTGATATTTCATGTAGTATGGGAGCCATTACACTTCATTATAACATGGGCAAACGTGTCCCAATTGATTTACTCAAAAATGCCTTCCAAATCCAAAAGCATCCACAATTATGAGAGAATAATTTTTTCCTGTATTTCGACTTTCGTTTTTATTGTTTGTTTAGCGTCTGGATTATAAATTGAGATATTCCGACTTCTACGAAGCACACCAGATTTAAATTGCGTTCTCACGGCAGAATAACGATTCGATTCCGTACCTCGTACGAAAAACATACGCAGATGCACTTAGTTTTTATTTATATGATGCTGAAATTGGGCGTAAAGAGAGACGATTTCATGTCCAGTCGTAAAATTCTGCATTAAGAAAGTTAATTGTGTTATATTCCCACATGCGTACCACATTAAAAAAAAATTCTCAACTCGTTCATTCATCTTGGATGCCACTAATTGGAATTTGGCTAGGGTTGCTGCTCGACCGAGCCAAAAGATAAATTACGATATTTTTTTATTAAATTATTTCCCCTAATGAACTCAATTACGTTCCGGGTATTTTAAATGATGAGGGTTCGAGCTTATTTCCTCCGGAATTAATTGATGAGATGTTCTTCCCATTAAGAAAAATACAAACGTCATTATCTCGACGAAATTGTTATTCCGCGATATATCGATTAGCTCGCCGGGCGATATCAACACCACGGAGGGAAAGATTAAAACAAACAAAAGCATGAACCTTGAAGAGCAACAGGTTATTCGGATATGTCGGGAGAAGACTTTCAAAGAAGTCAGCAGACGAAAGACGTAAAACTCTTCGGAAATCGCTGGAAAAAATAACCTACCGATCGATGGGAAAAAATGAAGATCGGGGTTCGAAGAATGAGAGAGAGAGGGGAAGAGAAGAGGGAAAGGGCGAGAAAGATGCAACGAAGGGAGAAGCGGAGAGTGCGGACGCATTCTTCCAAAACGATTCGCGGTGCAGCTGTGCTCAAGAAGGCGAAGTACATCACGACTCACTAATCACCTTTTCTAGACGGATGATGTTTTTATTCTTTTTTTAAGACACCGAAGTCGGTGTGTAATGGCTGAAAAGGTTACCGTCTCGTACATACCGAATTTTTCGACGTCGGGAATCATTTCGTATCTTGGGGCTACCTACGCCCGGTGTGAAGCGGTCTGCGTTTTATGGATCGTTGACCTCGAGGGAGAGGGAGGGAAATAGTGGGAGGGTGGGAGATAGGTAGCGAGGGAGGGAGTGAGAGAGGTAGAGAGGGAGGGAGACAAGGGAGCCACACCTGATTCTGACTGCCTTCTTCAGGTGGCCCTCACACGATCGCAGCGCATATCCATAAAGCCCTACGTCGGAACGACAGGTGAGAGACGAATGACCCGAGGCCTCGCTATTACGCGGTCCGCGGCATCCATATCCCGAGGTCGCGTTCTGACGAGGTACTTACAGAAGCTCGAAGCAGCAAAATGAATAATTCACGATTAACCGAAACTATTTCGGACGAGATTTAATGCGTCAAAAAATTCCAGATGCAAAACGAAAGCAATCGAATCACACCAATTAAAACTGTATCTTCTTCGGATACAATAATCAGTGAGGGGTGTTTTTACACTAGTATCCGAAATAAATTATTCGAATAAAATATAAAAATAAGAATAAAATATCAGGTTTTGGAGTCCCAAACGGAACCGCGCAAGATCGAATTCCGCGCTGTAGCGGACGTCGCAACGACGGGGATCCAGTGCATTTTATTCGGATCCCTTCCCGACACTCCTATCAATATGGATCGCCCATGCGACGTACTAGAACTTTTAATGGCGACAGAAATTCATTTAAAAAATTTATTTGGTTTTTTTGGAGCAGATATCCTTGTTCAAGTCCGGGTCGTGTCAAGATTTCTCGGGGCGCGATATTTTTCCCCTCCGACTCTGAAACTCGACGTCTAAAGGTACGGGAAAAGTCATTCGCCGAATCCATTTCCACGCCTACTGGATCCGACCGGCTATAACTCCGTCATGCGTTACCTTAATGTCTCCCGCAGAAAACGCTAGCGTGTCGATCGTCGAGCGCGTGACCAACCTGACATTTTAAAAGCCGCACCCGCGGAAATCTCTTCGAAAAAAATGAAGAGCGATTTCCGCGCAGAGAAGACGGCAAAAAGATAGGGAGAAATCCTCCGAATCTATGAAACCAGAGGTGGGGAACCTCCTCTACGTGACGGGCCGCATCGGTGGTCGCGAATACTTCGGCGGGCCGCGCTGAAAGTTCCCGGTGCTTTAGCGGGTCGGGTTAGAGTTTAAATTACCGAGTTATTTTGAGGTTTTAGTGAAAATAAAGTCTAAATAAGGATTTTAGGATTAGAATTTCATCGATAAAGTCTCTGTTATCGTAATTTTACCGAAAAAATATGAATTTGAGCATAAAATTTTACGAATCGCTTTTTCAACGGCTTGGTGGGACGCATACAATGCTCTCGGGGGCAACACACGGGCAGCGGGCCGTAGGTTGCCCACCCCTGTATTATACCCTCCAGCCCGTTCACGAGTTGAACAAGTCTTCTCAAAATTCTCTCCCTCACTCCTTACCTACCTTACCACCCTCCCCACAGGCAACTTGCCAAGCGCAATGAGCAGCTGGCATGCTTTTTATAAATATACGACGCCGTATCACCGACAATGCCTTACAGGACGCTGAAAACGCTTCTCTGTTTATGCGAAACTATTTTTTCTCTCTCTTCAAAGGGAAGAACTCCCTGGGATCAATGCCACAGATATATTCTATTAAACATTTGTGTGGTAAGGCCGTACACGTACACCCATGTCCGTTGACTTCGGGGTGTTGTTGCTTCAAGGAATGAATGAACAACGAAAGATTGCAACTGTCGAAAACGCAGAAAACTACAGTACACCCGTGACTCATTTTTAGAAAGTTTCCGCAAAATTTCATCGGCTTTCAAATTCGGAAAATCTCGCTGGTATAATGAGTCAATTTAAAATTCATAATTTAAAGCAAGGGCGGGCCCAAGATTCACCCTGAGGGAAAGGGGAGGAGGGGATAATCAAAGATGGAAAAATAAAATATGTATTAAAAACGTCTTCAAAAGAATATTGACTTTTAGATGTGAAAAGGAAATATATAACATTTTGTACAGCAAAATAAATACCATAAAACGGTAACATTCCTTCGATGTTGTTTTTTATAATTTAAATATTTTTTCGTTCTGAAATCTTAGGGAGGAGGGTATTTACCTCCTTTACCCTGCCCTGGATCCACCCTTGACTCAAAGTGACAACTCTGGTGAGAAATACCTATAATTTTGTTTGTTAACTCCTCCTAGCAGATTCGAGAATAAACACTTCGGTATTCTTGAATTTGTTTTCGGCCAAAAGACGAGCTCGATAATTCTCTACTGCATCCTTCTGACAGAAAAAAATTATCTTCATCTTAGATAAAGAATTAAGCCGGACGCCCACTAGTTCGGATCGAATCAAGCGTATGTCCATCCATTAAGCAGGACGTCCACTAGTTCGGATCGGATCAGGCGTACGTCCACCCATTAATTGGATCGGAACGGAAAAGAACACATCAGACCGTTCCGGCTTTTAAGTTATCATGGATAGTTTAGACGAGGAGTTTTCGCTCTGAGTTTGGTGTGCTATGAATTAGAAAAAAGGTTTCCCTGGATATTGGGTTCACGACATTTGTTCCTAAAAGAGCCAGTATGGAGAATTTTGTTATCTTTTTCCTGATCTGTTGAGAGATGAATAAAACATCCTTCAAGTATTTCCGAATGTCATGCGGAAAGTTTTCGAGCTTTTAGTTATTTTACATAATGTTTATCCCTTGTATCGTATATATTTGAATAACCGCGTATTAACTCTATCAATAATTCTTCATTCATTTTGAAAAAAAAACAAATGTGAACCAGTGGCGTTCTCCTTCGCCCTAGGGCAAGTCACAGAGATGCGCCCCCCTCCCTTTGCTTCTTGTATAATGTTCCAGACAAATGTAATGTGATGTAAACCCAAGCATACTATGCTAGCATTTTAATTCAGCATTTACTATTATAATATTATTATTGTTTACAAACAGAGACGTTAATTTTCGGTCCATGCGTTTGCGCTCCTTCAGTCTTGCGGCCGGTGGCAACTGCCTCCAGCTCCCCCTTCGCTATGCAACTGAGCAAGATAACATCCAACCACTTCTACACAAGCGACGCAGCTACGCAGATGCTGACAAAAATGTGACGCAATTCTCACTTCGTGTTCACTGGGATATTTCCGCCTTCTCTCGGCCTTCGGAACGCTTCGGACTTCAGTAAAAATATTCTCGTTGAGCAGCTCCGATCCGATCCGTTCCTAAGGCGTCTGAACCGATCCGATCCGACGTAGTGGGCGTCCTGCTTAATTCTTCATTCATTTTGAAAAAACAAATGTGAAGTAAGATAACATCCAGCCACTTCTATGCAAGCGGGGCAACTACGCAGATGCTGACAAAAATGTGACGCAATCCTCACTTCGTGTTCACTCGGATATTTCCGCCTTCTCTCGGCCTTCGGAACACTTCGGACTTCAGTCAAAATATTCTCGTCGAGCAGCTCTTGACTGATCCGATCCGTTCCGAAGGCGTCTGAACCGATCCGATGCAGTGCGATGGGCTCCATGCATTTACATGGTTTTCTATTTTTATAAATAACCTTTATATTAAGATCACTCCATATGTCGGTTTGTATTAGGCAAATATGGCGTCATGCGCATTTTGACGATGTCCACTTCAGGGAGTACATAGTCGAATAATACCTTTGTTATTACAATTATTGAAGGAAGAATGCATGTATCAGTCAAGTTATAAATGGCAGGACACAGTAGACTGCTTAGATAAACAATGTCGATAATTAACCTGTTTTCTTACATCTGAAGTAACTGTACCTCCGGTGAAATTTGCGGGCCTATAGGCTGTGACTGGACTTCCGTGTCTGATATCTCCGAAACTATTACGATCAGAATCAAATAGGGATTATAGAAATTTTGATATAATTATTTAATCGGCTGTTCAAAATTCATAACGTTTAAACAAATACATCAATGGTTAGGTACTAGAGGACAAGCTGAACATTTTCAGTTATATAAATCTTAGTGCAAATGCACAAATAAACATTTTAAAATCTCCATTAAGTTATTGCGGCCGTTAAAATTTAAAAAAAATTAAACAATTAGATAAATATTATTTCACTTCTACATGTGCCACAACTTAAAATTTGGCAGAAATGTGTGGCATTAGTACCCACCATGGAAAAAGTATAATATTCTTTAAATTGAAAATTTTAGGGAATGCGTTTACTCCAATATTGTTCCATAAGGATAGAACTAAAATCGGTGCACAGGTGAAAACATTTTAATTGAAAAATATTTATAATAATGAAATATCTCTGAAAAATTAATGTTTTTCAAGGTGTGATGAAATGCTTTCAGAATGCAAGCACCTTTTACTAGTATTCTATACACCCGTCCCTCCTATAACAGGAAAGATACCTTCCCAAAAAGTGCCGCGTAATGCGGCATAATATGAATTCGTGTTAAGTGAATCTAGATTCATATAGTTAAAAGAGTGATGTGTTCCATACCCCTTCAGGCAGGGGGCGTAATTATTATGGCCTAAAGGGACCCAGGCCCAATGTATCTATGCAACATTTGTTAACATGTAACTATTACGAGAAGAACTGTTATACTTCTTATTTAAAGTATAACTATTAAAATCAAAATTAATTAGCCCTACTAATTTAAAATCTTCAAAACTGTCGCAAAGAAAACAAGAATGCAAGAAAATGTCAACAGTATGTTTCAATTTTTTTCTCAATTTTTGCTTTTTTATTTTGTCTCTCAGCTTTTATTTTAAGATTTTTTACTTATATATACTACTTACTATTTTTATTTTATTTTTGCAAATACCTAGTTTATTTTGGACATCTGAAAGTCATTTAGTAGGCTCATTTTTCCACTGGAAGCGGAGTTGTGAAGCTACAGTTACTGAACAGGGTGTGTGGGGGAGGGGGGCTTCTTCCTAAGCTGCTCTAACTAGGTTTACAAACCTAGATATGCCCCTGCCTTCAGGCATCCTCCTCCAGACTCAAAATTATAAAATCTATCTCTGATGCACGTACTGTACAAATAGCGAGTTGTTGCAGATTACCTTATCTTATAAACAAAGCACAAACCCTTCAAAATATCTCTTCTTCGCTCAACAATCCAGAAATTTCATATACCAAGGCCGATCATACCACGTTAATGCAAACCACAATTCGTGTTATCTGAATCTTTGACATTCAAAAATAAAACCGTGCTGTAGCGAATCTGCGTTATAAAAACCCATGTTCTAGGAGCGCCAGGCGTGCAGATTGGTAATTTGCGAGCGCAAAATGGCCGCGACCTCCTGACGAACACACGATTTCTGCCGATCTAACGAAGTTTTAGAGACCAAATTTTCCGGCTGTAACCATTCACCAACGAATAAATCGCAACAATACCTCGCTTCGTGGTAAAGCTTCGCGAAAAATTGCCGCGAATGCAATTCTTCCATCACTTATTTCGTTTGGAATCTCCGAGCGAAAGTCTCGACGGCATACGTAGAGAGAGAGAGAGAGAGGGGGGAAGTTTATTTGGGGAGGGCTTGAAAGGGGTGTAGCAACCAGTCCTTTCCGTGGGAAAGGTCGTTAAACGCCGGGGTCTTTCGCAAGACGGGGGAGGAGAATGGAGTGAGGTTGGGGGGAGGAGAATGGAGTGAGGTTGGGGGGAGATGACGACGGAGTTAGCCCATCACTCCGATCCCATCTCATCTAGAAGGAAGGGAAGGAGAGAAGAAAGAATCGAAGAAGGGGAGGGAGGGAAATAAGAAAGGGATGGAGAGAGATAAAGGGAGAGGAATAATAGTATGGTGGGCTCAAGAGAATAAGAGGTTGTGAAAGGGAAAAATGAGAGGAAGAGAGAAGAGACAGGGATGGAGAAAGAGGGAGGAAGAGAGTAAGGAAGAAACGAGAAAGAGGAAAAATGGAGAGGAGACAGGAGGGAAGGAGTGAAAAGTGAGAGGGATAAAAGTATGAAGTGAAAGGGGAAGAGAGAGGGAAATGGGAAAGGAAGGGAGAAATAAAGGTGGTGGAGGAAGAGAGAGGAAAAGGGAGAGAAAGGGAAAAGAGAGACAAGACAGAGGACGAAAGAAAAAGTGAAAAGGAGAGGGAGAAAGGCATAAACTGAAAGGTAGAGAATGAGGGAAATGAGAGGAGGCGAGAAAGAAAGAGGGAAGGAGAAAGGAGGAAGTGAGAAAGAAAGAAAGAAAAATGTCTATATTGGCGAGGTTGAGGCTAAGTAGCTCCCTCTTCCACCTAACCAAGAGAAAGAGAGGGAAAAGGGAGGCAACCCAAAGGACGAAAGAGGAAAAGTGGGAGAAAAGCATAAGTTGTAAGGTATAGAGCGAGGGAAATGAGAGATGAAGGAAAGGAGAGAGTGAGGAAAAGAGAAAGAGAGAAACAAAAAAGAGGGGAAAAGGAGGCAAGACAGGAGTAAAGGAGTGAAAAAGAGAGGAATAAAGTGAAAGGGGGAGCGAGGCAAATGAGAAAGAGGAAAGGAGAAAGAAAGGCGAGGGATAGGGAGAAAGAAAAGGAAAGGATAGGGAGAAAGAAAGGTGGGGATAGGGAGAAAGGGGTGGGAGACAGCGAGGGAAAAGTACAAGCAGGAGGGAAATAGAAACAAATAGAGGGAGACAGAGTGAAGGGAGGGATATGTCTGAGAGGAAAGAGGCAACAGAAGGCAGAGAGAGGGAGGAGATTCCTTCCTTTAAGGCGTCTGGGAATCGTGAGCCGCAAGAAATACATATTTACCTGATAATACAGGCGGAGAGATGTCTGGCCGGCTTTGGCAAAAAAATATCACTCCAGCCTTTATTTTACAAAGCTTTTCCTTGGGTAAAACGCTAATTTATTTACCTTCGAGAGAGCACGGCGTTTAACCCAATATGGATGCTTCCATCCAAATATTTATACAATTATTTGATTTTATCTTATTAGATTTGGTGAAAAGATGGGATTTTTTGATAAATCTATAGCTTTAAAGAACTCTTCCGCGGGTTTCTTCCAGGTGTATAGCCTTCAGGGATTATTTTAAGAAACTACGTCAATGATTTGTGTGATAACTGCATCGTACTGATAAACGTTTATTTATGTGTTGTGCACGAAAATTATCGCAGCCGGATAAGATATAAAGTATAATGGCACGTTATAAGGTAAAAATATCAGCTCGTGAAGAATCTAAGAATTGTCAAGAACATCTCATCAGAGTGAAAATTTCTGATTAGGACAAATAAGAGAAATTTATTTTTTATTACAGATATTTACATAAATAAATCAATATATTGAAAATGAAATATAGTCATACGACCGAAGATGAGAGCTTAGCTCTTGAAATACTTATCTAGTGAGTTTTTCCCGAGTTTTTCCGTATGATTGTACGTGTGTGTGTGCCTTTCTTTTCTCTTTAGGCTAGTTTTCGACAACAGGTCCCTGTAGACCATCGTCTTGCAAACTTGTAAGTATAATATTAATTTTTTATATTTTCTCTTATTGACGTGTGAGTGCTCATCTGGATTATTTTACGGTTCAGGAGTTTTTATTTTAATTCCATAAATCACCATAGATTACTCTCCATTATTTTGGGGGAATCTTTATCTTGAGAATACCAGAATTATTTCTCTTGCCACCAACGGCGGAATACCTCCGAGTCGAGCGATATAAAAATGCTCACGTGTGCCAGCGGAATAGTCTTGACGAAAAATTTTGCAAGGACAAAAAAAGAACCTCCGTTAGTATGTATCTGAGGATAAAAAATAAACACCGCGAAAACGAGGACGATAAGAAAGGAACGGCCAACAATCGAAGAGTGACGATAATGAGAAACGGTAAAAACAAGTGAAGTTCATTTACCCCGCATCAATAATCTCTCGCGGTTAGTCGTTATCGGGAAGAGGGTCAAGAAATGAGAGCCGAAAAGAAAAATTCTTTTATGCGAATAAACCAATTATCATCAAATTTGTAACCAGAGAAGAAAATATTCGAACTCCTTGAAACTATCACAGATCTCGACATTAATTTTCGCATTAAAAACGAACATATTAATGACTGGTATTAGCGTAGGTACTTCGATAAAAAGTTTTCTCATTGACGTAGCATAATATCCGAAAAATAAGAAATGCAATAAAACGTATAGCTATAAGTACTGAGTTTATAGGAATCGAAAAG
Source organism: Tanypteryx hageni (assembly GCA_028673005.1). Classification (NCBI taxonomy): domain Eukaryota; kingdom Metazoa; phylum Arthropoda; class Insecta; order Odonata; family Petaluridae; genus Tanypteryx; species Tanypteryx hageni. The sequence goes on along the minus strand of CM054114.1, from coordinate 49,917,466 downwards.
CGCCAAAAATAGACCAAAAAGTATACGACGGACTCCTCGGAGAGGAGAGATCTACTACAAGGACGATAATTTAAGAGAAAACTCTTAATTTGAGTAATTTATTTTATTTCGGTTGCGTTGTTTAAGAAAAATTGATTTATTTGACAAGATGATTAAATTGACCTCTGCTATTTTGGATGTACAACTGTGCACTGCCGATAACGTGGTGGGTGATATGTTGACAATGAGCTACGAGATATTTTTTACGATCCATCCAAAGTGTTTTAAGCATTATCCTTGACATAACTCATGCAAAAATGTACGTTATTACCAATTTTTATGAGTGGTAATGAAATAAAAAAATCTGACGTGGCCACCACATGACTTTCTCCATACCTGTAATATTTTTAATAATTCCAAATAGGTTAAATGATAAGACATATTTTAAGGAACTGCGAGATAAATTTAAAGACTCCACAAAGAAGAGAAATAAACTCAAACTGTAGCCTTCTGATATTGAATATAGCCCGAAGCTCCAACAATTAAGAAAATAAAAAGGAGCGTAATGTGCTTACAATAGTCGCCGGTAGGTGGTGTGGCGGTGGCAGCTAAAAAATGTAGTTTTAAAATTATCTCTTCAACAATGTATTATATGCGAAATTGTTTCAAAGGTTGTAGTAAATTAAATTAGCTACAACTTTTATTCTAGCACGTTTTCACACTTAACAACTATTAAAGCAAAAATAAAAAAACGGATGTGACAATTCTGGTTGACCGTATTTTACCCAAAAGTAATCAGCGCGTCTTCCTTTAACAAAAATGTCAAATATAAAATTTCACGCAGATCTGATTAATAGTTTTTGAGTTAGAGCACTCACAAAATCCCGGTCACAGACACACAGACGCACATACAGACACACACAGAGACACACCCACAGACAACATCGAAAAAAATAGTCAAAACGTGTTCAGGGGACCTTAAAACGTACATATTTCCGTTGAAATCTCGAATTCGATTTTTTTCATGAAAACGATTCTTTCTCTCTACTTCGTACATGGAGAAAGTAATAAAAAGGAACGTAAAGTGTTTACAATAGTCACTGGTAGGTGGTGTGGCGGAGGCAGATAAATAATTTAGTTTTTAAAATATCTCTTCAATAATGCATTTTATGGGAAAATGTTTCAAACAAAGGTTGCAGAAAATTAAATTACCTACAACATTTATTCCAGTATGTTTTTACATTTATCAAATATTAAAGCAACTATTTAAAAAACGGATGTGACAAGAGTAAACACCCACTTCCGGTTGACCGATGTTCACCAAAAAATAATCGCACTTCTTCCTTTACCAAAAATGTCAAATATAAAATTTCGTGTTGATCTGATTAATAGTTTTTGAGTTAGAGCACCCACAAAATCTCGGTCACAGACACGCGCACACAGACACACACACACAGCCATCATTGAGAAAATAGTCAAAACGTGTTCAGGGTACCTTAAAACATGTAATTTCGTTGAATTCTCGAATTAAATTTTTTGAAAACAATACTTTCTCTATACTTCGTATATGGAGAAAGTAAAAACGTTTTCAATAAAATCCAAAACATTTTTCTCCATCAGTTCTCATTGTGTTGCTATAAATTAGCCACATTTTTATTTTTATAATGAAAATTGATAGGAATCTTTAGTTCCCAGTGTCGCCAAGACTAGAGTGACTTGATATTGAGGAATCAAATCTAAGTAAATGTGTGATTTTTAGTATTTTTGTCGTTCACGTGTCGTATTAACAAATTTTGCGGGGATTTAAGATATTCTTTAATGGGTAGTAAATTTTTCAGGTTCATATAAGATGAGCAAAATATCACCAAAGATTAGTTTAAGAAAAATATGATAACGAATTAACAAGAGTAATACAAATTACCGGAATCTTACAGTCTAAGCAGTTGGATCTCGAATTTAAACGAATACAGTGGATTTTTAATATTTATCTCGAGCGGTATTTTTCCCGTAAAAATTTTTTAAAATGTGTTCTTTTTTCAATATATATATATTGTATCCTGTAACGTTAACATCGCTATACTTTTGCAATAATAGGAATTACCATTACTAAAACAAACTAAATAAAAAGTTATTCTTGATGTCCTTAAGCATGTTCAGAAAGTAAGCAACCAAGCAAATTAAATTTTTGATGCTAAGAAACTCGATTTTAAGCATTGCAGAAGAGCATAGTCACGTTGCCAATGAGCACTATCAGGCTGCCAAAGAGAACAGCGGCGCTCGCGAGCACCAGGTTGGGAATCCCCGCCTTTGAACATGGCTCTCTTTATATTCTTATATCAAAGCCACCACTGCTCCATGGACCGCCCTTTCGCAGCAAAACAAATATTTATATCGTGGCTTGGTCCTGGTCGATAAGTATAAAATCAAAAATTTCGTAATAGAAATACCACGAAAGCCGAAAACTGGTCGAATGAGTTTAACATCAGATAACCTCACAGAGACTTTACGAAAACTGAAGATGAGGACGAGCTGTAGCGACATTCGTTATTCGACTAGATTACCTACAATCAGCAGTTAACTTCAACTCCCGAATCATCAAGTGCAGATTTTACAACATGTAAAGAAAAAATACCGTGACTAAATGCATTAAAATCAAATAGTAATTTTGCTTGAAATACATAAGATGCGAAAAATCTGAAAGACATTTTCGGAAAACCAGGTCATAGCGCTAAAACCTTCGATGACTGGTCATTCTAATTGATTCAAAATGTGTCCGATGTTTATGGTTGAAGTTCGAAGACATTCAGCGAAATCTCAAAGTTTTTTGTGAAAAGTGAAAAGAAATAAGAGAGTGATTGAGGTGACAACAGCGTTATCTTAAAGGAAGGTATCAGTAAGTGGTAAGTGTGATAGGTTTGGTGCATTGAGAAGTTTATACGTAATTGGCATAATGTGTAACATATCGGAAGCGATATCGGTTTTAGATTAAAAAGATTATTTTCCAGTATTGTTTTGAAGTCGTTTAAATCTCCATGGAACGACAAGCCGCAAAGGAAAATACCATCCACAGATTCAATAATTTAGTGATCGTAATCATGAAGATATGTTCTATCTCAACGTCACGAAAATAATAAGCATGTAAATAATAGGCTTTTAAGATTATTGAAAATATTTGTGGACTGTCTTCATAAGAGATCGAATTCAACACAACTCCAGTTTATGCATTATATGCAGTACAGTCATCCTTAATTACGTTTTTTACTTTCTCCAAGTATAGGAGAGCTTATTGTTTTCATTAAAAAATCTATTTCGAGATTTCAACGGAAATATGTACGTTTTAAGGTCCCCTGAACACGTTTTGACAATTTTCTCGATGATGTCTGTTTGTATGTGACAGTTTTTTGTGCTCAAACTCAAAAACTATTAATCAGGTAAACGCAAAAATTTTATATTTACCATTTTTATGAAATTAACAAGAGTTAATTAGTTTTTGGTAAAAATTGGTCAATCGGAAGTGAGTATTTACTCTTGTCACTTATCGGTTATTTTGAAATATTTGCTTTAATATTTGATATATGTAAACACGTACTGGAAAAAAGTTGTAGAAAATTTAATTTTCTACAATTTTTGTTCGAAACATTTTTCCATATAATTCATTGTTTAAGAGATATATTAAAAACTATAGTTTTTAGCTGCCACCACCACACCACCAACCGGCGACTATTGTAAACACTACGCTTAGTTACGTCTAACAGGTAATACTGTTCAAGCGGTCTCAATTTTTTGCCCATCTAATAAATTTCAGTTTACGTTTTTATTTCAAAATATTGTTGCTCTTACATAAGGTACTAAAACCGTAATAATTAAAAGTACTATTATGGTATGATCAAGGAAATAATTTATTTGTTAGTAACGCTCCTTTTTATTTTCTTAATTTTTGGAGCTTCCTGGCTATATCCAATATCAAAAGGCTACGGTAAGAGTTTATTTCTGTACTTTTTAAAGCCTTTAAATTGTTCTCGCAGTTCCTTAAAATATTTATTATCATTTAACCTATTTGGAATTTTTAGAAATATTACAGGTATGGAGAAAGTCATGTGGTGGCCACATCAGATTTTTGCTTTTTATCTTTATAAGTTCATCACTCAGTTAAGAAGTAAAATACAAACAAAAACTCTCTCTCTCTCTCTCATTCAATTAATTCGAGTGTATTCTGCATTTAAAAAGTCACAAAACCGTTTTGCGATACTAATCATTTCCACTTTTCAAGCATTCATTTTTCGAATAATTTTATTGTAATTAGTACCTCAGGGTAGATAAGCTTTACCGAAAGATTTCAGCTTCGGTGGATAAAATCTCTAGCCGGAGAAAGTATTCTTTTACTGAACCATGGTGAAAAAGAATGTCCATGATTAACTTCTGAAACCGGTCTCGGAAAATATGCCATTAAGGAAGTATAAAAGTAATTGAAACTGCGGCCATCGATAATACATTTTTTAAATCTTAATCTTCAGAGACAAGGAAATTTGCACACTAATATCTTTGATATTCTGCGGGAAAATTACGAATTAAATATAGAATAGTCGGACATATAATTTTATTGAGATATACAAATGAATCGCATAGTTAAAAATCCTAATTAATATAATTTATTCATTAAGCCGTGCTGATAAACTGTTTATTTCGAGTAATTGGCATAAATTTTCAACGTATTCGTGTACGGTACGTGACCTCTAACGTGTAATCGTATAAACAAATGGAAATATTTGTAATCTAGCCTTAAAAATTAATACATTGCGGCAAATCATCAATATTAACGTTCTCCGTTGCGAATTATAAAATGAAATTCGTATTGCGAAACAGTATCAGGTGACGCGGCCGTGGCTTAGCAACCAGTACTTCTCTTGCAACGCGACAGTATCTCCAGCATCAATTTCCCGAAGAAATTCCATCTCGATACCGGTTTTTTCAACACTCGTTTACGTGACACTTATTAACTGCGATCAACTTTAATGCGAACTCTAGAAATGAACTGCATTTAATAGCGACTGTTTTCGTTTCACCCTCTATCTAATCTATTCTGATCGTAGCAAACTCTAGAGGAGATTGGCCAAGTCTAGGAGAGAAAAATGTCCATTAAAACAAATGTAGCGTCAAAATAATAGCATGCACTCGAAAATCTCTGAAACGAGACTAAAATTCTTAGAGTTACGAAAGATTGAGTTAAACAACTTCGCGTGAACCTAAAAGAAAGCCAACGTGATGAATTGCCTCGATCGAGTAATTCGTGTTAGTGACTATCGACTTATTGAAGTTTAAACTGCAACTGCAGATACCCACAGAGTCAATTAGATTTTAGTCATTAGGCGAGAACAATAATTTTCCCATGAGTGACTCGTTCAGCTTTACCCACGGCGTAATTACTTTCGATTATAATAATAATATTTTGCAAGCAATAAATTCCGATTTAAAATTCCATTATAAATAATCCGTTGTTAGCCCTTAGAAAGCAGCACACGATCAATCGCAGCGAGGGCACCTCAATATTTACAAGCAAAGAAGAACGGAGATCGTCCGCGAAAAAATGAGAATCCGTTACGAATCTCCGCGTTTCGAAATCCGCGACGATTCCTGCTCCCCCTGCGAACGTGAGCGGTCGACGTGGTGCCGCGTGTCTCGCAGGCTCGTACGTTTTCCACGCCACACACTTTGCCACCGTGGCCGGGAGGGAAATAAAAAAAATACCGTGTGACGAAAACACGAAACCTCCCATCCTTTTTAAAAATACGACTATCAGAATTCTCGTGGGACCCCTTCCGCGCCTTAGAGGTGTAGGAAGGGGGGGGAAAGGGGGAGGTTTAAGGGGCGCCCATTGCCAACATCATCCCTTTCCCCCGTCTTTATCACGCTTTAAAAACCTCTCTTCCCTCCCCTTATCCTTCCTGAAACGAGGACATAGACTCCACCGCAGCCGTCTATAAAGAACAACAGGGATCCTACCACGGTTTTTTTTTCGCGTGCGGTACCCCTTTCTCCCTCCCCATTCCTCCTCCCCTTCTCTCGCTCCACGTTCGAAGCCCTATTCGTGCTATCGGCAAGAAGAGAAAGTTTCTCATTTCCTTCCATTTACGACGTGTTTTCCGTGCTTGGGAGGCCCACCCCGTTCGTGTGCCTCGCGCCCCGTGACTTTACCCGCAACTTCTACACCGTTCTGGAGAGTTCCACACGGTTCTCCTCTTCCCCCACCCTGCTTCGCTCCCTCCTCCCTTGCCATGCGCGTGCTCATCGCTCAGACTGCTCCCTCCTCTTTCTCTCTTTCTCTATCTCCCTCCTCCTTCCTTTTCTGCCCCCCCCTCTTCCGCTTCCTCCCCGTTTCTCCCTCTCTCCTATTCCCCCTCCCTCTCTCGATCCGTTGCAAGCAGCCTCCCGCCGTTAAAATAATAATAAAAAAACTCGGTGCAGAAACCAATCGGTGTACGCAGACGTTCGTACGTTCTAGGAAAACCCTGGAGAACTCGAAATAAAAATATCGAACGCGTTTAAGTCCCCGCTCCGGGTGACGTTCTCTTTTTTTTCCCGGTTTTTTCCCCTCAGAGAAACCGGCTCGTGTCGCGGAGCCTGCACCCGGAGCGGCACATCATCTCGCCTATTGTTATCGATTCGCTGATGATCTTTTAAGCGCCGGATATTCGGCGTTTGTTTTTTTTGTGTCCGCCTCTTTCGCGGCGGGACTTGAGGGAAATATTGTTGGGGCAACGCAACGGATAAAAATAAACGAGGATTTCCCAGCGGCAAGGGCGAACATTAAAAAAGTACAAGGCTAAAAATACGATTTTATCGTTGTTTTGGACGACTTTCAATTTGCTGGGGCGATAAGAGATCGTGTAATATGCCACTCGCTGCAAGAGGTCTGCACACAGCCGAATTTTGCGCGAAAATCGAGTAGTATATTTTAAATGAAAATGCATTTTTTTTAAATGAATGAATGAATGAAAAGGCGATATATAGCTAATATAGAAGAATACATTATTGGTGCCTTATCGTTAATTTTTATGGAGTTAATCCAACGCCACCGTCATTAATCCGCTCGGGGTTAAAGGACTCGCTTGTTTGCATTTATAAATGAGAACGAAAATCAGTGAAGTGGTCACGGCAATTTAATTTCTCGTAGTTCAAGGCCTGAGAACTAATAGTTTCATCGGGGTGTAATGAAATTTCTGGGATTGTTCGAAGCGTTAAAAATATCTCGAAAAGAAAATATATTTCGTTCTTTTGGTCGCGCAGACCACCATATGTCATATTCGTGCATCAAATTTTTTTCCGTTTAAAACTGCGAAGTAAACTATATCGCGCCTTATCCCGTCATTTTTCGGAGGTATGGAAGCCAGGAAAGGGGCAAACTTTGACCCGAATCCCAGCACTTCCGAGAAAATTAAAACCACTAGAAATGTCTGGAGGGAAAATGGATGCGATCGGTACAACAATTGGCTGTCTAAATTCTAGCAGAAGAATTCTTGTAATAAAACAAATGCAGAAAGAAAGTTTAAGGAAAATTGTTCAACAATATCACGTGAAATGGATTCGTTTATGTAGCATCACGAATATGAAATCAAAGCATCAAAATCTCCCTTTGAATTCTCATCGACCGTTTTCAAGTTCAATGGAGTGTATTTTCTAAACACGTTCAATTTTTTGAGATGTTGCGAATACGAAGCTTAACATGATTAAGACGCTGAGAGTGACTGCCAAAGTGTTGCGAAAATGATTTCCTCCGCCAGTTAGCGAACGGAGAGAACCGGTTGGGTGTGCGCTGAGGTACAACCTTCCATAGCCAACTCTTAACTTTGAATGTGCAACAGAGTGACAAATTGCAACGGATCTACATTTCAACGCCGTGTCTGGTTTTGTAGCATAACTAGTGCATGCAAATTTAGCTCTGAGATTAGAATGAAATGCAAATCAAAAGCAGAAAGGTTGGGCGTTATAGCACGAGTAAGGTCCAGGCGTAACAGTCTCTCCCTTTGATGAATCTACGCCATAAATAAACATAAGCTACAAATCGTTTGCATTTTGTTTCGACAATGTGAAACTTTTAAAAATTACAAATTGCTAACGAGCGAAAATACAGGTAAAAATCAGCAGAATTAATTTAGGATATAAATGCAATTAAAGTAATATTTGGGAAAATACAATAAATATTTGTCAAAATTTAAGACAACCCAAGCGGTATATTTTCAAGATGCAAAAGGCAGTAATATACAATGGAGATATATTCATTAAAAATCTTTAAGCTCCTCACTAAATTAATGATTACAGTAGTTTTTTTAAATAGATAATGAATCGATCACGAGCTGATTTTATCGCTCGGTTGTTCCGTTTCATCGAGGATATTTTTATAACAATCCCACCCAAAAAATGACCTATCGTATTTAAACTTCACTTACGCACTTATAAAGCACTAATATCCACAGACACATAATGAAATAATGTATTTTCAAAAGGGAAATAAGGTAATTTTTAATTTTATACTAAGATAATATTATAACTGCACCATGAAACATTTTCAAACAGTGGCATTTATTCTGTTTTCGTATAAGAGACGAAAATTCATCATAAAATTATACTGTCAGAATTATATCATCATGTTTTAATATCCAGCAACAGTATCATTATTAATTATATTAGTTACGTAAAATATGCGTGGATATCAATCGCTTTTAAGTATCATATTGAAAATTAGCTGAAATGTGTCATTACTTATATATCCAACTTTTTGGGGTGAAATAATAAAATAAATTCTGATACCAACAGCTCACTGAGATATAAAACTCTAGCTAAAGAATTAATACAAAAATACTCTCACTCGAAAGCTACATTTTGCTAGTTTAAAAAATGTAGATAATTATACGTCCAAACTCGACATTTTCGAACAGAATATGCCTCAATGTCATAGGAATAATTATGTAGACGTAATAACTTCCCAGTCAAGTAGTGAGACTGAAGGTCCATATGTCAAAACATATACGCCCGTGAGTATGGTGACGACGGCAGAAATAGGCCGAGAGGATTGAGTACACGGTACTCCACGTCACGCCTTCACTTGCGCTAACGTGTAACATATGGTACAACGATGGAAATCTCTCATTCGCCCAGAAAATGTAAACATGGGATTCATACACGCCCCAAAACATTGCCGTACGATTATTCACCTCTAATCCATAAATTATGATGTTTACGCTAACATTTACTTCGGTAATTACTGCGAATAATTCGAATATCGCAACTTCAATTTATAATTTCTGCTCGTTAAAATAAACATTTTAAAAATATACGAGACGCTTTCCAACACTTAATTTATTCTCAAAATGGAGGGATTCATCTCTATAGGATACATTCACTAGAGGAAACATTTCGAGGATTATTTCAAGGATATGCATCAGTACTTAAAATTTATATACCCCTTGCACATATGCATCGCCTTAAATCAATACTAGAGGTATCGCAACGCGAGTTTATCACTTGCAACCGTTAGATTATGTAGCATCATTATCAATCACAGTTCACTAAAATACGTTCAAGAAGTCAATTCAATTCCTTTTACATATTCTACAAAACATTGCTTATATTTCACGAAGAATACTAACTCATAACTTGCGAGTGAGCAAGAATGTCGTTTCTTTAACATATTCAAGAAACGCTCGAAGAAAAAAAGCAAGAGAATTCGAATTCCCCAAAAACAAACTAGGTACACTGCAAAAAAGAGTAACTAAAAGCCCTATTTGACCAAGCAACAAGTGAGAAAAAAGCTGTAAAACATCCTGCTGCTTCGAAATTTGAAAACAAAAATAATTTGAATAGATAAAAAAAATCTCCCGTCTATCATTTTCGCAAGTGCGGTGACATGATCTAATACGAAGCGTGATGTAAAAATTAAATAAAAATGAGCTGTATTTTTCCCCTTACCTTTCATGACCTGTATGTGATCCCCCATCTGGAAACTCACTGTCACACCAGGGTTGACGTGGAACTGGACCAAGTGCTCCAGTTGTCTGTTAAGGACCACCTGTGGCCCTTTGGTCTGTCCGTGGCACTTGTGTTCGGGGTTAGTACACGGTTCGGGATCGGGTTCAGGCTGTCTGGTGCGATCTCTTTTCGACCTTTCGCTTTCCGCGGGGGTCTCGGTTCCATGGGCCTCAGGTTCGGGAGTTGGCGGGGATTTATCCTTCCCCATCACTTCTTCCTCACCTATGCGACTTCCTTCCTGCTTGTGGGATTTTTTCTTTCTGCTCTCTCTCCTGCTCTCCCTCCCCTCTTCCTCTTCAAAAAATTTTACCATTCGAAGAGTTGATCTGGGAAAATAATGACGGCGGAAATGTTACTTTTTTCCGAAACATGGAAAAATCTGGATACGGCCCAGTGCTATGGTTGGGAAACGTGACGGCTTGAAGGACAATTAAAAAACGCTCGTTGGATTGAACAAATTAAAAAATAGTCTGTTGAATAATCCAACCTTGATGAAACGTAACGGCGATGCAAATTTTATTCGGTAAAAATATGTCTACTAGGAATTATTATGCAGTCGGACGCAAAGTAACTTCTCCCGCGGACCGACTGCGCGAATTACGGGTGGGTCGTAAAAGGCGTCAAACGGTTTTTATCTATCCAGGACGAGCGTCGGCCTAATACAGCGTTCCAATCCCGAGTAATTCGACGTCTATCTCTCAATTGCATTCGGTGTCGTGCCTTATTCGTGGCACTTGTATCGAGAGATCGATAGAGACGGTGGTCGGAACTAAATTAGGGATGAAGGAAGCAACGAGAGTGACTGAGGTGGAGTAAGGAAATGTAGGCGCCGTTCATTTTCGATATATCGACCAACAAAGTCATCACACCCACGCCTTTTCGGTAACACCCACGTGGACGCTGACACACTGCTACCACCCCCACCCAAATCAGACTGGCGACGTGGGCGAAGTGGTTAAAAAAAGATCCCATAAATTACTCGTATTAATAAGCGACAAATTGTCATTCAATGACACGAATAAAGACGACTCTCTTCTACTTTTCTCTACATCTGAGTGCCTCCAGGGACTAGTATTGAGGTAAATTAAAGATTATACAATTAAAGCATGTCTAGCAAATGAAATTAATAAAAATGACGATAGAAATTTAAAAATTAATGTTCTTTTATATATGACGATTTGTAAGGCAAAATGGCAGCGTTTTAGATTAAAATTGATTAAATAAATATTTACAATGAAAAGTTATTAACTGGAATACACAAAATAACCATTATTGTTACTTTTAGCAGAAAACAATCATTAAAGGTAGTTATAAAATTCTAACATATGTATGCGTTATATACAACAACAATGAAAGATGGATGAGGAAAAAAGAACGGGTCATCAATATTAACAAAAACTACAACTTTCTTGATATTAATTTACTAATTTGATGGAAAATAGCTAATACAATAATAACAGTGAAACATGAATGCCAAAGATATTCGAGCAATTTGACTAGATATTTGAAATAATACCACAAAGTAACCACACTGCAAAAGACCGGTGGTTAGAACAACAGTAATACTAGGAGAGAGTAACTTTGACAGCTAACCATAACACGCCCACAAAAATGTAAACAAGGCTGACAGAACAACAAACATGCTTGACGATAGGACCGCATAACCCTTTAACGTTTACATTTCATAATAATCGTAAAAATAATAATTTATGAAATTGTAATTACTCACCAAACCTCTCATCTACAAGGAAAAAACGTAACGCGAAATGCCAGCAGGTAAACCGCCATTTCTATTGATTTTTTGATGCGCATGTCCGAGCTCAAAGACCTCAAAACCAAGTTTCATTTGAAATTTTCTCTCTCAAAATAAGTCGTATGAAGTTTGTGGAAATGCTTTATCTGCAAATACAAGTCTATATTATTGAATAATCAAAGTATTGAAATGTCACTGTATTAACTTCAATCAAAACCACACACGATCATAATTTACAAAGAGTTTGATAAATGGTCTGTAGAGGTCACTCAATACCGTTACAATGGAGCGCCTTCCGTGATATAATTCATAACTTCTTGGATTCGTAGAAGTATAGGATCAATTTATATGTATTTCGTTGTTATAAGGGCTTGTGAGGATATTTCTCTATTTTAGTATTTAAATTAGTAGCATTGAACCTAGATATAATATACAAGACATTATATCTTTTAGCGAATCTACGAAACTGAACACTTGCAGCATTACGGTGGAAAGAAATTATTTCTGCCCTTTGGTTGCCATGGATACAAAGTTCAGCAAAAAATTAACTTAGTGGGCGAGTTGCAGCTTCTTTTACTGTTGAGCTCTTGCATAAACAGTCGTTAAATGAGATTTAGGAAGTGAGAAATGTCATGAATCTCTATTTTTCAAATATTTGAGGTAATTATGTTGAACTGATTTCACAGTTTTAGTTTATTTTTATAAATTGAAAAAGGTAGGATTATTATACCTTCGAAGACGTCTATGACATTTTCTTGCATTAATTTTTTAAATTAAAATATTTTTGACATGACTCGTCTCGAAAGCACCTAATTTATAAGGAGAGATTCTTGTAAAATATTAATTAAATATTAAACAAATTGGCTGCCAAACAAAACACACATGACCAATTGAAAATCTTACTGAACCTCTAAAAATTGGTGGAGTTGGCGTCATGTCCAAATGCAGCCACACAGTAATCGTCTTTTGATAGTGGTGGGTGCGACTGTCATAACCTGGATTCTAAGAGTTTCATTGGCAGGATTGGCATGCCTCAGCAATCCATGTTTAAATGGCATTTGCATCGATGATATAAACAGGTATAAAGTGTTGTGCACTCATAATTCAACTGCACTCTATGTCACAACATTGCAGGAGGCTTGAATGAAAATTTGTCATGCACATTGTGATTTGTTACCACAGTAGAAAGCACTAGCTTCGAATTTTAATTAAATATTTTGCACTTTAAGTAAGCTGTTATTGAAACGTTTTATATTTATTGTTTTCTATAAAATCAATTTAGAAGATGCTTAGGGTGACATACTAAATACGTGTAAGATTGGATCACTGCCGTAATTTTTCTATTAAATTTTCCCATAATAAAATATCAAATTCACTCAAAGGCTGGAGTCCAGCTGATGAAAACAACTGTAATTGCTATGAAACATTTGAGAAAACTAGAGTCCATTTCAGCTACAAAGTAGCCAGTCCTCGGTAACCGAAATTTACATCTTGTTTTTCAACCATTTTCAGGCAGTTGGAGTTATCTTCATCAGTTGTTTTTCTTATTCTAAAATTTTCTATAGATAACTTTCAATCAATTCCAACCAACATTGATGCAATAAATTAGGTTATGCCAAACAGTGTCCTTGTCATACATGCTGTGAAGTAAAGGAAGAATTCACTTAGTCCAATTAAGCATGAAAGAATTTCAAGAATAAATGCAAATAAGCACAATTTTATAAGAATGCATTGAGAACTCGGGATCCAGTGTTGGCTGATATTTATGGGATGAAATTTTGAGGATATTACTTTATAAGGTACTACTGGGTTAACCCGGACCCCTATTAAAAATGCTATAATATTTTCATTGCACCCTAGTATCCAAATCCAACCCCAAACCACTTAACCCAACCCAGGGGAAGGAGGAAAATGGAACGAATCCAATTCCCTAACCACTTACCCAACCCGGGAGGTGAAAAATGGAACGAATCCAACCACTTAACCCAACCCAAGAGGAGGAGGAAAATGGAACGAATCCAACCCCCAATCCGGAGGGAGGAAAATGGAACAAATCCAACCCCCAACCACTTAACCCAACCCAGGAGGAGGAGGAAAATGGAACGAATCCAACCCCTAACCACTTAACCCAACCTAGGAGGAGGAGGAAAATGGAACGAATCCAACCACTTAACCCAACCTGGGAGGAGGAAAATGGAACGAATCCAAATCCCAGCAACTTAACTTGGATTCGGGTATTAGAGTACAATGAAAATATTAAAGCATTTTTAATAGGGGTCCAGGATAACCCAGTAGTACCCTTTATAAAAATAATTATTTATGTAACAGCAATCATATCATGTAGTCTTTAAAGTGAAGGCATATAATGTAATTCATGCAACAGGCTTGATCAAAATGTACTTTCCATTCAGCATAAACAGGAAGTGGTTGTCATATTAACAGAAAACCAAAACTCCGGATTTGAATTTTATCTACTGCCTGTTGTTGGTATATCGTAGAAGTAATGTACATCCCTCTTTTACATAAGTCTTGAAAGATCAATATCATGCAAAGTAGCATCTCCTGGAATGCTTACCTGTTTTAAACTTTTGTAATTTAAAAAGGAGTTCTGGAAACAGTCATCAAGATAACAGTTCAGGAGCTAGAAAAAAACATACTCTTACCAATCCTATTGAGGATCATGTAATATTTTGTAAATTATTGTTAAAATTTTTCATATTATCACTCAGTGGTTTTTGTATATTTATATCAGCATGAATTGAAAGTATGTATACAGATAAAGGCTACCATTAAAAATGCCTCATAATAATGAGAAAAACCTGCACAGATATTTAACAATCAATCAGTTAATGGCCTCCAAAATAAGGAATGCTAACTTTCATATACATGTGCATATTGTCTGTAGTGATATTTATGATCATTTGAGACAGGAAGTCATGTCCCAGTGTTTCATAAAAACATGCATTTTACAGCACATGATAAAAAATGATAATTCAATATGCTATTGACAAGATTTATGTTGTAAAATAAATAATGACTAGGTAAAGAAAACCACAGCTTAGTACATGCATAATAGGCAGAAAATAAATATCACATTCCCCACACTAAATTATGAGTGCTTATGTCAAAGGGGCATTGTCCTCATCTACAGCTGAAAAGCACATTGTGCAAAGATATTTAATTATAAAACTTAGGAAAGTTGATAGAAATAAATGTTTTGGAGGATTATTGATTGGAGCAAAATAGATACTTTTGAGTTTAAGAGAATGAAGAGTAATTAGTTTTCTTATCAGTATGTATTCCCAGTGTGAAAATTGTGCTTGATAGATATGTATTAAAAATACATTCCAATAAGATAGGATATGTTAAATGTTCTTTTGAGCTTGTGAAAGGAGCAAAAATGTGCAGTAAAATAAGTTGTTTTTCAAATAAATCAACCTGACTTCTGACAATACTAGCCTTTAACCAACCTGTTTTCATCTTGCACGAATTAAATTCAATGTCCTTTTTAGCGCAAAATTTTTCAGTTACAGCCAGTGGTGAGCTCCTAAAATTTTAACAACCGGTTCTCTGAGCTGCCAAAATTTTAACAACCGGTTCCCTGAGCTGCCAAAATTTAACCACCGAATTCTCCTTTTGGCAATTTTAACTAAATTAATGATCTCACTATTTACCTTCTTCAAGTGTCTGTATTTTATGATTTAGCTAGGTATCAATAACTGCATGACAATTGGTTACTATAGTTAATTAGAAAATACAGATTTTTCTAATGAAATCAGAAAAGAAGAATTATTTAATTAAAACCGATGAATCATTTTATCTACATAGTTAAAATTTAATTGCTCAGTCAAATTTAGCAATAATGAATTATTAGGCAAAGCACAAATATACCTAAGTACTTCTATGCTTTTAAATTTAAGTTTTTAAAAACATTTAAACATTTTACATACCTTATTATTATGGTAATAATTTCCAAATGGCTTCTTGGTTTTCTCTGTAAACTGTCGTTTTAGATACACGAACTCTGGTATCCAAAGCAGATGGATGACTTCTCATACATGATTTGTTATATGTTAATGGGTTCCATAAGCTTAATGGTTTCCGCAACAAATTGATAATCATAAACCATGAAATGTGTTTAGTTGTTGAACCTGCTCTTTTATCACTACAAATATTATTCATCAATGAAAAACCTCTTTCTGCCTCTTCAGAACTTATTGCAATTGTGTTCATAATTTGCTTTGCTTTCCTTATTGTTTCTGGAGCAGGAAGATCTTTCAATTGAATGTTATTTTCTACATAGTCACGAAAATCATTTAAATCAATTTCAAATTTTAGGACTTTATTTAATTCGTGAATCTTTTCTTCTCCAAGTTTTCAAGGGACTCTCACTTCTTCAAGGTTCCATGAAGTGGGGTCCATAACAATGAATAATTCAACAATTTTAGATGCATTATTAATGGGACCTAAGTTATCTTTTTTATACTTAATGTGTTGTTCATTTAATAATATTGCCTTCATTTTATCAATTATGCACTCTATTACTTTTTCTCGTGGCAGTGATTTAAATCTAACATTTTCTTCAAAATCTATACTTTTAAAAGCATCACTTTGTGCCAGTTCGTTAAGTTTATTTTCATGCATACCAAAACTATCTTTTAATTGTATTAAAAAATTAATTGTACGCTCGATGAGTTTATCTGCATTTGTTAAACTCAATTGTCTTCCTTGTAGTGCATTTGATAATGATGCAAGTTCATCCAAAATGTCGATCATTAATGCCAAGTCTCTTATAAATGCTTTGTTTTTCAACCTTTTTTCCATGCCAGAAAACTTCTTATCTTTGGAGAAAAACATATAAAGAGCTGGATAAGCCCTCCAGACCGCTTTAGCAGATTTGAGGCTACAAGAAGCCCATCTTGGACTAAAAACACAGCCTATTTCGACTATTTCAATATATAGTTCTTCAGAAATTTTTTTAAGCTCCACTTGACTTTTATTTGACTGGTGAAAAATGGCATAAATTTTGGCCAAAAAAATCTTGAAATGGCCTATTTCATTGATTTCATTTATAGCATCATCCAAAACAAGTTGTAATCGATGATTCAAACAATGCCAAATTATAACCTCTGGAAATTCTTGAATTAATCTTGTAGCAACTCCAGATTTTCTTCCAAGCATGGTGCTCGCTCCGTCAGAACAAAATGCGATCAAATTCCTCTAAATATTCTGTGTCAAACCCTGAATCATTTAACATTTGTCATAACACGTTATAAATGTTTTCTGCAGTGGTTGCTTCCAATTCTACCATATCAAGAAAAATTGTTGCTGAACAATCAACTAACTCACATTTTAGAAAAATTACAAGAACAGATTTGCTTGAAATTGTTGAAGCTTCATCAATAATAATACAAATTTTTGACTTTTTTTTGATAATTTTACTGAAAATTTCATTTCTTATTGATTCAGCGATATGCTCTACAATTGTAATTGCAGAAAATCGCGAATGCAAGCAGTTCCCTAAATTGATTTCATTCTTAATTTGCAGTTCTACTTCGTCCTCCATGTCTGACATTGGTCTGTTTCTTTACACTAAGCTGTAAACTATGTTAAAAATTTTATTTGTCATTTCAATATCTTTTTCATTAATTTTATCAAAAACTTTCATATGAGTTTCCTTTTTTGATTCCTTTAGTATATTTACAACATTAGTATGAGAGTTTGATTTAAAATGTTCTTTCATTTTTTTTCGTAATAAAGCTTGCTGAACTTTTTTCTCGAACCCACATGCAGTAATTTTGCACTTTTGCCATTCAGAAGAATTATGAAAAGATTTTCCTTTAAAGATTTCAAATTGTGACTTATTTGCACAATGATAACAGCCGACTTTGTTGTTTTTAATTACCAACCCATCATATTTTTTTAGAAAATATTGTTCTTGCTCAGAATTCCAACAATCGGGCAATAAATTTAAAATTTCAGAATCATGAAAATCTTCTCCCATTGCAACTGAAGACACATTTTCAGATGTTTCGTTATTTGCAGCACTAGAACTATTGATTACTGACTTGACAACTGAAGACACATTTTCAGATGGTTGGACATTTGCAGCACTAGAACTATTGACTACTGACTTGACAACTGAAGGCACATTTTCAGATGGTTGGACATTTGCAGCACTAGAACTACTGACTTTGTCACTTTTTGGGGAAACCAATCACTAATACTTTTTTGACGCTTCATTATGAGGGTCTAATAATTATTAAAAATAAAATTTTACGAACCAACCCACTGAAAGCACATGGATTAACAAATCAAAGGCAGCTAATTACGTAGAGCACATGGTTTTCAAGCTATAATAGGCAAACAAATGGTTGCGATTTTCATCTCAGAACATTCAAGCGCAAAATGATGTTCCGACCCATCTTAGCCTATCAAGACATGTAGGCAGAGTCATTTGTCTATGGTGTGATTGACCTCATAAGTTTTCCATGGTCTCCGCTGAGAGCCTGAGAGCTCTCTTTAGCATCCAGCAAAAAATTAACAACCAGTTCTTATTTTCAAAAATTTTTTAACAAACGGTTCGCGTGGACTGGGTCCAGCTCACCACTGATTACAGCTACTAAATAAACCAGAAGCAATATAAAACATGTATCAGTTACAATAGGAAAATAGCGTCTTAATTTCTTAAAATAAATTGGTGAATGGCATAAAAGAGACATTAATCTTAAATGTGGCCATTAAATTATTTTTGTAAAAATAGATCAAAACTTATCTAGGAGAGCTAACTGAAATACATAGCCTAAAAAGATTTTAAAATCAAAGCTTGAATCATAATACACATCACAAAAATATTTTGGTTTTATTTTCAAGCCATAGCAGAAATTATCAACAAAATTTAACACTGTGCAACTAAGATAGATATTCATTTAAATATGTGGGTGACTGCTATTTTCACTCAGTAAAAATAGTTAAGGAAAACTGTTATGCTTTAGGACAGGTCAGCAACCTATGGTATGTGAGGCAAAAGTTGGTACACAAAGAGGTTTTACATGGCACAGTATTTCAAAGAAGAATTACAAAAACATATATTTAAAAGAATTTTACGTTCAATTGCATTTTGTATTGTAATGATACTTCATTATATTCAGGATACCTTACAATATAAGAATCGCTTGGTGTAAGCATTATGGACAAAATTAATTGAAGGGTGGTGCGCAAGTAGGATCACTGATAGTGAATATTGATAAAGAGTAATGCCCGACAGAAAACATTTCTGACTCATTTTAGGACAATATTAGCTGCTTCAGGTTTCTAAAAGATCTTATGAAATAATGTGGCTTGTTTGAAAAAAAATGGGTACATTGAAAAATCTGTAAATAGTTTTCCAATCTATTCTTAAAGAGAAATTATGCTATTATTGTTTAGTTATTATTTTTAGCAATGCTGCATGTTAAGTGAAGCATAAGCATGGTCATTTTGTCATAAAAATTGTTAATGTATTAATATTAATTATTCTGATTGATGATATGTCTGAAGGTTTAAAGGCTCAAACCAATTATTTATCATTATCAATAACTGACTTTTTCAATAGAAATTTATTTTGCAAATTAAACCTTCATTGGTGTAAAAAATTAATATTTTTATAAAAATGAATAGCTTGTACATTGTAAATAATTTAAAGGTGATTTATTACTAAAAACAGATTCCTTCTTTGTATCAATAAAAGTCAAGCTTTTTAAGAACTAAATAATGCCAAATAAAATCTAAATTACATATGTTAAAACTCAGAAGTCTTAAGTCAGCAAGAAGAATAGATTTTCTTAACACTTTATAATTTCTATTTTTAATTATTACTGAAAGAAAAAATTTCAATAGATTAATAAAGGAACCAAAGAAATAAAAATAGCATGACACACCTTGAAGGATAATTAATTTTGAAATTACATTATGTTATTCAACTAACTTCTACAGTTACAGCAGAAATAAGATATCTTCTTCTTTATAACAACAAATTCCATGTATTTTCACATTAAATTTCATTCCTGTCATGATTAACAAATGGTTATTTTTAATTACTAGGCTGTGGAAACATTATTTCTATATCAATCTACAATTAAGTATTATAAACAACAATAAATACTGAGTATAATTCTACCTTCCATTGTAATGTACTAATTCTTTTTGTCCTTTTAATTTAGTTCATTCATATGTTTTTGTGCGGATGGTTTTACGGGAGAACTTTGTGGAACAAACTGGGATGAATGTTGGTCTTCTCCCTGTGAGAATGGAGGCTCTTGCACAGATTCCATTGCTGCATTTAACTGTTCATGTCCATCAGGCTTTACAGGTAAGATCATCTTACAGCAAGAAACTTAACAGAAAATTTGGTTTATTCAGTTTTGATGTGTTTATATTACAATACTGATGATGTATTTTTGATGGCTAAATATGTTGACTCCTATTAACCCTTAAATACTACACTTCTAAAAAACCATGCTGCTACTACCCATGAGTGAATTTTAACCCGGCAGCTTTTGTATGCAGATTTAGTATGAATAATGTTTTTACAACAAGTACCGATGTTTTTATTGAAAATGTTCATATCTTGTACTGCACACATAAGTAGTGCAAAAATGGTAATGATACAAAATGAATTTTAACAAAAAATATTAAAAATCACTTTATGAAGAGCTTTTTTAAGTTTTCACAGACTATATTGCGATGTTGACCACAAACAAACTGCTTGCATGATGTGCACTTCACTGAATATAGTTTGTATCAACATGATTATCTTTTTTCACAGCGGTGATATATAAAAGTCCCAAAAATTTTTTGAGCTCTACTATAGAAAGATCTCTAAGACAACGACACACTATGACCAAGGTCTAAAGTAAAGTGATCAGAGTAGAAGATGACTTAGGAGAAGGCATATCTAAGGGGGAATGATGTTTACTCTTTACATTCTTGAGCTATAAGTAAACACAGCTGCTCTGGATGTTTTTTCACCCATAGTGTAGTATGTAAGGGTTAATGAAAATTTTGATGTGAACATTTTTTATTTAATTAAAATTTATTGCTGGCTTTCAAAATATTGTGAGATCAAATTTTTGCCTGTTGAGAGTATCTCTAAAATCTCTCTTTTAAAGGAGAAAGATGTGAGTGGAACGTTGATGAGTGTGCCTCGAGTCCTTGTCTCAATGGAGGATCATGCATTGACCAAGAAAATGGTTTTGAATGCTCATGTCCACCAGGATATGCTGGACATTTCTGCACCATCGATGTATCTGTTTGCAACATTTCATACCCAATGCCACATATTCCAGGTGATAAAAACAAAGGAACCATTAATGTTTGTTTTTGTATAATTTGTTCACAGTTTTATCTCTCATAATTTATATTATGAAAAATATAATTCTTGAATGTAAGGTGAAAACAATATACATAAAGCTCAAGCTGATATAAATATGTAATTGAGATTAAAATTGAAATGATAAAAAACTTTCTCACTCATCGAGGGGGAGGACAACTGGTTTGAGTCTCCCCAAAAATATGTAAGACTTTTTCATATAAATTACAATAATGTGTAAATTTATGTAAATACAGAAACACACAAATATAGCAATTTTATGGTGCTAATGGTGGTGATGTTTATATATTTTGGATGAATATTTTTTTTTCTGTCACTGTTGAGCCTTGCTAAATAAAATTCCATAACATGCTACTGAATAGCAAAATGAATTTGAACAAGTAGTCTTTCAACAACTATCAAGAGTAAACTGCAGATTTTTATTGAAATGCATTTTGAATTACATAATAAAGACTGATGAAAATATTGAAAAATGTATGATTGCAGGGCCCAGATGCTATAATGGTGGTGTTTGTTTGGATGGGCCAGGACCACATTTCACATGTGTTTGTGTTTCGGGATGGACTGGGCCTCGCTGTGAAGTACAAGTTGATGAATGTGCTTCAACTCCTTGTAAAAATGGAGGTCTTTGCATTGATCTTGTGGCTGATTATGTATGTGCTTGTGCATTTGGTAAGTAATGCTATCATAAGTATGAATAAAATAGTGTCTGATAATAAAATCACTGGTAAATATAAAAAGTGAATCAGATCATGGAAAAGCAAAAATTAAAATATTTAAAAAGGAACTCATTTGAGTAGTTCACTATTTGAGTATATTACTCTGTGAAGAAGAGCAGGGCCGGCCCAAGGTACCAGTGAGCTGGGTGGCTGCCCAGGGCACCAAAGTCTTGTGGGCGCTATCTCCATCATCTCTCTATGCATTACTTGCAAGTGAATAAAAATTTAAAACCAATTTATATCTTCATGGCATCTCTTTTATTTTTTTCATTATCAATAGTTTTACAGAGTGCTGAATAAATTAACATGTACTTTGAAAATATATCAACAAACATTTACTGGAGTGCTATCTCACTTGGGGCACCAAAATATCTCAGGTTGTCCCTGAAGAAGAGTTCCTTCTGAGATAAATAAGCAGCATTTTTGAAACTTGCAATAATGCGCACCATAACTCCTATTCTTAACTGGCATTAACTACTTAAATATAGGATAAACATAATAAACCAAATGCTAAGTGCATATATATGCTTCACTTCAACATAATGTTATTACATGATAAACTAAATCTTATGAGAGTGTCACTTTTTAATATGTATTATATATGAGATTACGAGATTTTTTAATTGATTTGTTTTCGATATAATCTACATTATATTTGTCTTTAAAATGTGGTACTGGTTGTTCAAAAAGAAACCCAACCCTTTGGAGAATACATGATTATTTGTAAGTTACAAACATTGTTGCAATGTTGGCCATGATGTCAAGAGCATAATCTTTGTTGATGATTCAACCTTCTTAATTTCTGCGCATGACATTAAATCAGCTAAGAAAAATTGATTTCGAATTACATGATGGATTGGAGCCATGCAATTAAACTTTCACTCAATTGCAACTAAACCCAACATATTATTTTCAAATGTTCCAAATGAAATATCCTTTATACTAAATCAGTGGTTTCCAAACAGTGGGGTGCGTGCCCTTTGGAGGGCGTGATGGGCAGATCGAGGGAGGGGGGGCACGAAGGGTTTCTCATATTTACTGTCCGTTTAACCCTCTGGTACTTGTGTGGGGTAGATTTCTACCCCCCCCTCACATTTTATGACAGTTTCCCTCCCATTCGTTTTTTGCTGTCTGCTCCTTCTCAGTAGTTGGAATGACATATGTGAGGAAGGTTTTCATGCAGAAATTTCTAGTATCGTATCAATCGTTTTTGAGTTAAGAAGTTTTTTCTTAGATGGTGCATGGTGATCTGAGACATATCTGTGATATATCTCCTTGTGTGGAAAATATTGTTGCTGTTTTGATGAATTAGTTTTTAATGCAACAATTGACATTTTTTCATTTTTCTGTTCCTCACTCAACAAATTTTAACTGATACCTATAATTTCTGAGGTGAGGAAAAATACTTATGTTCTTTTCACTTTCTCTCTCCATATGTATTATTATAGATAGTAAATACTTAAATTTTTATACACTAATTGTCTCTCATTAATTTATTTATACACTGTGGTTGGATATGAGACATCTGAAAAAAACTCGGAGGCATCTGAGAAAAATAGATATATATATATAAAACATCTGACAAAATCAGGACTTTTGAAAAATACTAAAATTATTATAATTGTACTTTTATAAACTTTTATGTATTTATTATATATTTATGTTAGATAGTAATTGTAATTTAACCATTTTTCACCAAATTTCATTTTGTATTTTGTTTTTGCATGCCAAAAATATATGTTTGCTCTTTTTGACATTATTGATATATTGGCTTAAGTTTTGCCAATTTTTATTTTAAAATAATATTATAAAATGTTATTTTAAAAACTAGCTTTTGTTTTTCTATTAAATTGGATATATATTTGTCATTTTTTGTTGATGAATGAATTACTCATTTGGCATGCATTTTCAATGTAATTCATATGGAGTTAAAATCTACCCCGTGCGAGTACTGGAGGGTTAACCATCCTAATCTTGAGACCTACAATATACCATGCCCAAATTCTTGCCCTAAATTGGCTAGGACATATCATTTGCATCCATATTTATCCTTACAATGGTTTTGTTAATGGTAACTGTTTATATCCAGTTAGCATTGTTTATGAATTATAATTGAACATGGTATAGAGGTGTACAAAGATAGTTTTATTAGGTGAGGGGGGTGCGGCTTTCTAATGTTTGGAAACTGCTGCACTAAATGGTGAAAACATTTTCCCCATACCAAACCTTTACATTGAGGAATCAGGTAAATGGTCATAACATCCATCCAAACTCTTACCTAAACTTGGCTCATCCTTCTATTGTACACCACCTTTTTGAACTTTGCATGCTTGCGGTTCGTGAATTTGCACTTCACAACAAAATTTTTTATGACCATTACTTCTGTTTCGATCCGATTATTTGCATTTCGCATCATGCGTTTGTGATTACAACAAGCGTGAACTCTCTCTACTTTTTTGTTTTGAAGGTCAGTTTAAAATTTGGCGCCCTAGAAAAGGACTTATTATTTTAATATAATATTTATAATGCTATTATTAGCAGTTTTTGAAGTAAACAAATGTGATAACTCTCAACTTAAATATTTTATATATAAATATATTATAGGTTTTGTTGGAGTCCATAAAGAGGGCTGCCACCCCCTTAAACCTCTGCATCCCTCCAGGTTGAGTAAAGTGGTTGGGGGTTGGATTAGTTCTATTTCCTCCTCCATGTTTGATTAAATTTTTGACAAAAAATACAATAACAAAATTAGGTACAAATATGCAGCAATTATAGTTATGCACAACATAAAGCAAACAAGGTTCTACAATTAAATAAAGAACATCTTTGGAGGGGGGTAAAATAGAAAAGATACCTAAAGAACATAATTGGAAGGGGGAGTATAACAGTATAGAACTGTGTCCTTTCTTCTCCAACCATTTCTGAGACCTCTTCATTTCTTTTCCTCTTGGTCCATTTCACTTTCATTATCCTTCTCCATACCCACATCTCAAAACTTTCTAAATGTTTTTCCTCCTTTCTCCTTACTGTCCATGTCTCTGCGCCATAAAGAGCTATGCTCCATATGTAGCATTTTGCTAATTTCTTCCTTGTTTCTAAATTTATTTTCTTGCTTGTGAGAAGCTCCTTCTTTTTGTTAAATACTGCTTTTGCCATTGCAATCCTACTTCTGATATCCTGTGTACTACTTTCATTCTGCACTAAGATACTGCCAATATAATTGAAGCTACCTACTTGTTCTAATTTTACTGTTACATTTAATTCTTATGTTCCTTTGAAACCACCTGACTTTGGTTTTTCTAGCATTGATCTTCATTCCATATTGTTGGCCAACCTCCTCTAGTCTGTCTGTCATCCTCTGAAGTTCTTTCTCATCTTCTGTTATTAATCCCTGATTATCTGCATATTTAATTGTGGTAATACTTTCACCTCCTATCTTAAATCCTTTCTCTTCCATCAATGATTCTTCTGTTATTGTTTCTGTGTAAATATTAAATATCGCTGGTGAAATAGGACATTCCTGCCTCACTCCCCTCCCTATTGAAGTACTTTTTGTTTCTTCTCCTTCAACCCTGATTCTCATCTTTTGGTCTAACAAGGGGACCTTAGGACATGTTCATCGCTGATTTCGTTGAAACTTTGTGAGCATGTAGTGATGAAAAATGCCAAATCAAGAAGATGCACCTCTCAAGCATTCACGATCAAATTTAGCAAGCGATCTAGCGTTCCAATGTATGAGATCGAATTTCAATGTGAGGCAGTGGTCTAGGTGGCTAAATAAACTTCCAGCAAATTGTAAAACCCAAACAATCAAAAACATTTGAAAAATTTCAAATAATAGAAATTGAAAAAAAAATTGTAAGTGCTAGGATAGCACTGGTGCCTCAAGCTTCTGCAACTGAGGATTTAGCCACCTAGGCCACTGCCTCACATTGATGTTCAATCTCATAGTATGGTATACATTGGAATGCTAAATTGCTCACTACATTTGATCGCGAATATCTCGCAAATACTTGAAAGGTGCATCTTCTTGCTTTAGCATTTTTCATCACTAGGGGGTACTACATGCTCACAAAGTGTCAACCAAATTGGCAACGAATATGTCATAAGGTTTCCTTGTAAGTAAAGGTTTTTAAGCAATCTTTTATCTTTCCAATCTCTCCCTATTTTATTTAAAATACCCAACATTTTATCCCATTTCAATTGGTCAAAAACTTTCCCCCAATCTACAAAACAAAAGTACATATCCTTATTGACTTCTAGCACTCTTTCTATCATCATCCTCATACATCCTGTAGCATCTCTTGTCCCTCTTCCTCTTCTGAAACCAAACTGATTATCTTGCAGCTCCTTTTCTATTTTAACTTTAATTCTTTTGGTTATTATTCTGGTTAGGAATTTTGCTGTATGAGAAATTAAACTAATAGTTCTGTAATCCGTACAACTTTTTGCATTGTTATTTTTCTTCAGTGGTACCATAACAACATATAAAAAATCTTCAGGACATATGCCAGTATCATATACTTGGTTAAAGAATTTTGTGAGTTGCTTAACTGCTTTCAACCCCAAAACCTTAAGAATGTCCACTGGTATATCATAACTCCCAACAGCCTTCCTTCTTTTCATGTCATAAATTACTCTTTTAACTTCAGACTCGAGAATATTTGGTCCTAGCTGGTCTTTTTCCACATCCTCTTTTTCATTTAATTCAATATTTCTTGGCTTTCCTTCTTTGTCATACAACACCTTAATGTATTCTTTCCAGTCACTCATTACGTCATCTGGCTCCATGACTATTTACCACTTTTGTTCATGATTCCTTTGCGTCCTATACTTCTTGCCTTTTTCTTGAATAGTTCCCTTGCTTTGCTGTACATCAGGTCTGTTCTACAAATTCTGTCACACTGGACAATTTCCTTGCATTTCTCATTTATCCACTGTTCTCTGGCTTTATCTGTTTCCCTTCTTAAAGCATTATTTAACTTCTTGTACTTCCTTTGGCCTTCTTCAGTGTTTATGTTTTTCCATTTTCTCCTCTCTTCCATTTTTTGCAGAATGGCTGCTGTGACCCAGGGTTTTATGTTTCTTTCACCCATTATCTTTCCTACCTTCTTTTCCATAACATCTTTAATGTTGATTCCACTCCTCATCTACATTTTTCCTATTTTCTTCAGCTCCCTCTTCCAATCTTTCCTCCAGCTCAGTCATGATAGCCTCCTTGTTCTTAAAGAGTTCCTCTTAAGTTTCATTTCTTGTTAACTCTTATGCTCCTCTTAACACTCTTCAGTCTACATTGTGTATTTTCCACCAAAAGGTTGTGGTCAGAATTGATATCTGCCCCTGGTAGTGTTTTCACATCATTAATGCTATTTAGAAATCTTTCATTGACTAGTAAATAATCTATCTGGTATCGTCTCTGGTCTTCTGGGCTGCTCCATGTGTAAAGTCTCCGCTGGTGGTGCTTAAACCATGTACTAGTTAAAATCAATCTATTTCTATGGCAGAATTCCACAAGTTTATCCCCTCTTTCATTTCTCTTCCCTAGTCCATATTTTCCAACTATGTTATCTTCCTGTCCCTCTCCAACTACACTGTTCCAATCTCCCATTACTATGGTGGTGATCCTTCCTTTTCCCTCCTCCTCCAATATCTCCATAATCTGTTCATAGATTTCATCTACTTCGTCGTCGCCAGCATTAGTTGTTGGCATATACATTTGACTTATAAGCATTTCCAATGGCTCCATCTTAAGTTTTATGGCTATTAATCTATCATTAACTGTCACTACCTTGCTAATTCTTTCAGCTATCTCTCTTCTCATCATAATCTCCACTCCCCATTCCTTTTTCTCTCGCAAGTAAATAATCTTAAATTCGTCTGAATTTATCTCACCTTCTCCTTCCCACCAAACTTCACGAAAACATGCTATTCCTACATTGTTCCTTCTCATTTCAAGTTCTCTAGTTTTTCCCCCTGAATTCATAGTCCTAACATCCCATGTGCCTATTCATTATTTCTCACTACTTGCTTTCTTCTTATTAGCATTACATTTCCTCTCTACATTCCCTAGGGTAGTCCCTACCCAGAGATCTGATTGGGAGCCTATTTTACCTCCAGAAAATTTTACCCCAGAGAGATCCATAGAGGTATTTGCAGCTTTTCAGCCTATCATGGGAAATAGAATGAGGTGGTTTCCCCTTGCTTTCCTCATCGCAGTTTCACAAGAGTGATTACCCATCTGTAGCTCTTCAGATTCACATGATCAACACATACAGAGGTACTGTGCAAGCTGCTGCCCTTGCACATGGGGATGTAAAACTCCAAGGCTGTAAAACTCCAAGACTGCTTCTTACATTAGTCTGACTCTTCCCCCTCAGACCTTTCTGGCTTGGGTGGTCTTACCAGGAGAATTATCTCCTGCCAGCATAGCTCTTTGGTTCATAAGAATACACAAACCCTCCCACCTCAATATGGTTATGCATTCTATAGGGAGGGTCCATTTAAATTAAAACATTTCCTTTGGAATGAACAAAAGAAGATCGAAAATGTGCTGGAGGTTAACTGCACAAGTGTTATCTCTTTGTAATGCTGGGTTTTCATTTGCTATTACACATTTTGAAAGTAATTAAAAGATTTTTTTCACTTTATGATGCTAGGTTTTCATTTGCTGTTACATTTTCTTTTATTTTCTGCTAAACTGCATTATTTATGATAAAAAGTGAATATTTTAGGTTGGCTCGGAGGTGTACTCTTATTTTTACATTGCGTCTTATGGGAAATTGGGACTTGCACTTCACGAATTTGCATTTCGCATCAGTTTTCTGGAACCAATTATTCACAAAGTTCAAAAAGGTGGTGTATAAGATTTCTTATATTACAGTTATTTTTATATCAGGGCCACTAATGTCATCATCTTCTGGGGCTCCTTCAATACTACATCAAGTCTTTCTCATCCAAAAGAAAACTATACTATGTATGCTAGATGCACCTAACAGAACTTCATGTCAGCCATTATTTGCTAAATTGGTTAAGTTATCTATCCCGTGTGTATTTATTGCCTTGTACTTTTTATGAAAAAGAATCTTTGTCTACTTGAAAAAATAGCAGTATACATAACTATAGCTCTAGAGGTCAAAATAACATTCACATGGAGCACAGTAAAAAGCTAATATCTTCTAGAGGGCCTGCTGCCATGGGCACCAAATTATATAATAAATTACCCAGGACAATCAAAGATTTAGATGATTTAAACAAATTCTAAAATTCACTGAAGAATTTTCTATTAAAAGAAAGTTATACTGCCAATGAATATATAACATTGAAAGCCTGATCCTAATAATCTTGTATTATACCATAAATACCTGCATATAATGCGCTTTTTTTTTTTCGAAATATTTGAGTTAAAAATTAGGATGCATGTTATTCGAGGGTATATAATCTTCCTATTTTCATTTGACCCCATATTTCCACAATTTCAGCACAGTAATTACTGCCCGGGTATCCTCATATTTTTATTGGTGATTTTTACGAAAAGTAAGATAGATAATAGTAAAAATTTATTAACTAATTAATGATGATTAATGAAATTAATATAATTCGATTTATTTTGTATATCCTAATATCACCTTGTAAGTAAACATAGAGTATGTAATGATTGAGTTAGCTGACGTTCTTTTGGAACGTTATTCGAAAATTTCATTTCGCACTTTCATTATGTTACCAATACATAATACCAATAATTCGATCATTGCTTTAGAACATGCTACACCATCTACTTTATTCTGAAACAGTAATTCTAATAAAATCTGTGCGCACTATATAGAAAAATCATAGATTACGAGGCTGAAAATCCCCCTGCGCGTTATATGAGGGTGCACATTATACGCGGGTATTTACGGTATTCATGAAAGTCATGTCATTTATGTATTATATTTACATAGTTATATAAGTGTAAATTTATATATTTTCTTCTTCTTGTATTCTTATATTGACAACTCTGATACCTGTGGCTATTTGTTGCATGGTGATAAGGATAATAAATCTATTATTATGATAATAATTTCTATTATTATGATTTGCACATTAGTATACATGATAAATCATGTTATGGAACACTTGTTTTAAGGGATCATCCATAAATTATGTCACCATAGGGGAAAGGGGGGATATGAAATTTTGTGACATATTGTGTGAGAAGGATTTAAACTTGTGTGATGAGGGGGGAGGGGGAGGGCTAAAAAATTCAATGTTTTGCATGAACTAATTTATGGATGATCCCTAATGCCACTTTTGATATCCCATCAACTATACCATGAATGTTGACCTATAGCTCTTCCAGTCTACAAAGGATATTTGAATACATTGAGTTCCTTAAAAATCCTCGTAAAAAGAAATTAGGTAGGCTAAGGAATGAAGATCTTAGTGGCCATAATCCTTTTGAAGTCAGCTACCCATGAAATGCAGACTCTTAAGTAATCCAATAAGGAATAAACATGTACTCTCCAATGGTTGAGTTTCTTCTTGAACACCCTGTATAAATTTTTACTTTGCATATTTTCTAGGCTCGAATCTTATTACATTTTTCACATCATCCAAAAATGAGAATGATTGTGTTTAGTAATTAATTTGCTTAATTATAATATGCATGAAAACATAACACTGATTAAAACTACCTTTGCCAAAATTAGTTGTTTCAATTTTATTAAGGGTCTGTTAAAAAATATATTTTAAAAGTATAAGGAAATAATGGAATACATACCATGAGGTGCCTATATAATAAATGTTTTGGACACATATATATAATCCTCATATGTTGTCATAAATTTTTCAGGTTATACTGGAAAAAACTGCGAGATGACCTTGCAAATGTGTCGCGGGATCAATGGGAGTAGACTCAACATATTTGGAGGAGTCACGGTGGACAGTTTAGCAGATGAAAATGAAGAAGATGTTTGTGAAAATGGTGCTCTCTGTTTATTGGAACCACATGGTAGAAGAGTGTGCTATTGTGTTCCAGACTTCCATGGTGACAGGTGTCAGTTTCGTTACGACGAGTGCCTTTTGGCAGAATCAGCTTCCTGGTCCGGCGGGAATGGTAGCAATACCATTGCTGGTGGACGTTGCCAAAATGGGGGTGAATGCATCGATGGGGTGGATTCTTTCTCATGTTCTTGTCCTGCCAACTTTACTGGACATTTTTGTGAATGCCCTCTCTTTATTTCATCAGAGAGTGACATTGACCCATACTGCCTCAGCACTTCCACCGAGTTCACTTCATCCATCACCTCATCATCAATATATCCTTCCACTTCAATTGGCACATCATTTTTTACTGCTGGGGTTCAGCCAACTGCCACTGACTTTGTAGAAACCACAACAAAAGAAGTTGTCACCATCTCTCCTGATTTGAAAATGACAACAGAGGAAGGTGTTTCTACTGTTTCTGTTGACTCAGAAAAAACAACTCAAGACTTTACTTCAACCTCTCAAGAGGTGCTAAGCACTGCCATTGACATAGAATTGCATGTGACAACAATTACCTCCCCTAGCTTAATGACTAAAGACACAGGAGATTTGACAAGCTCTTCTACAATATCATCTTTGTCAACCTTTCCATACCCATTACACACAGGAATTTCAACTAAAGAGACACTTACATCATCCACAGACACAGTGACAAGTAGTACAAAATCATTACCTGGGTTTTCTGAATCTTCCACAATGTCAACTATTCGAGGAGTCATTGGAGAAGATAAAGTTTGGTACACAGAAGAAATTACATCACCGACAGAATTTCCCACAAGCACAACCTTCACTTACATAAAGACAGAACCAGCACATCCTGAAACAAGCACACAAGGTGAGGTTGCAACAAAAATAATCATGGTGGAAACACAACCAGATAGCACAACATTTTTTACTTCTGAAACAGAAAAAGTAACTGAAGACTTATCTAGTAGTTTCTCCACCATGAGCTCACAGACTGAGAGTACAAAAATGGGAATGACCCCAAGTGTTGTCACTGATTCTTCAACTTACTCCAGTGGCATTGAGACAACTACCAGCACTATATATGAAAAGAAAGATTCATCTACCATATGGAGTGGTTTGACAACATTTCCTGAACAATTATCTACCACTGAATCAAGAGCTGAAGTAACCAAGTTAACCACTGACACTGAAATCTCAACAACATCAGAAGCAACAGATGCCTTGATCACTTACCTCTATACAAGTGACAAAACTATAGTTATACCACCTGAACATACAACAGAAGAAATCACAGTGACTGATTCAATTACAACAGAGCAGTCAGAAGAGCCAAGATATTCCACTTTTACTGATTCACAAACAACTCAGGAAGTTTCTTTATCAGATGAGATCACATCTACCTTATTTAAATCAATTGATGTGACAGATGAAATCAGAACAACCCTTTACACTGATCTCACTTCAGGAGCTTTGTCCATTCCTGAAGAGTTTACAACCAGCACTAGTCACATGTATTCTATGTCTGGAGTTCCAACAGAATCATCTCAGTCAATGACCACTGGTCAAACAACACCAAAAATTGAAATTACCACCACTTTGGAGACAACTTCATATGCTCATGAAGTCTCAAGTGTTTTTAAAGAAATAACTGAGCCTACACAAACAGAGAAACAATATACTTCATCAACACTCTCACATGCAATAGAAACAACAGAGACAATGGAAGAAATCTCCACAAAGACATCTCGGAAGACCTCAACAGATGCTTCAACATATACATCTCTGGATTTGTCCACAACCCTTGAAACATTTCCAGGTACCCATGATGTTTCAGAAGTTGATAGCCAGACCGAGGTTACTAGCTCAACAGGAACCATCCAGGGTAGTGAACCTACAACTGAAATTGGCTGTAATGTAGAACCTTGCTTCAATGGAGGAACCTGCTACTATAATGAGGTGATTCATTTGCCTATATAAATGATTTTCTGGTAATTTAAGCTGTAATTATGGACATTTTTAAAAGAAAAATTTATAAGGAACTGGTATTTGTGCCTTGTTGCAGTTTTAAGATTGCATGAAATTCAACTTTTTAAATTTTTGTTTAATAAAAAAAAACAATTTAGAGGGATGGTTGGTTTTATTTCATTCAAGTTAAGCATTCATTTGATTATCTACAAAAATGGAATTTCATCATGTCCATTGTCTATATAAAAATTTAGCTGTGCATTCTTGTTCTGTGCAAATGTCATGCTTTTTCCTCTTCTTCCTGCTTGCATAAATAATTCTTTAAAAATTGCTTTCACACATTTATGCAAAAAGTACTTTTCTTGTATGCTGTTTCAATATTAAAGTTAGGAGATTGTTCACAGTCATGATACACATAATCGATTCCAGCAAAAGGCAATCTTGATGGACCTTTTTTTGACTGGCCTTTAGCATAAAGCAGTACATTTCTGTAAATTTTACTCCTGTTTATTCTGATTTGCATAAATTTTTTTGCAGTGTGAATGTACCTTCCGCTTCACTGGGACTTTATGTGAAAAAAAGAAACACATAGAAGTGGCTTCATTCAATGGTCACTCCTACTTATTACACTCACTGAACATATCAGAATTTTCTAACCAAGACGATCACAGTGATTACATGGAACTGGAAGATTCTAAAATTAATTTCAAGCGGCAATCAGGAAAAAGCTCTCCTCAGATTGATTCTGTATCATCTAATGAAAAGAATGATACTGTAGATGTAAAAGAGGAATTCCATGATATTTTTGATGAAGTATATGATTATTATGAGGAACACGCCGACTCTTACAACTATTCTAGTTATGATGATTATGAATCTGAAGAATCCATTGAATCTACAGAAGAAAAAGATATTGATGGTTTAGATTTGCCATCCACCACTAAAGCAGAGGTTGTTACTGAATCAACAGATGCTTCAGCAAAAAATAATTTAATCAAGGGTAATAATGTAACTCTAGATATGAGAAAAAAGTCCTCAACCACAGAAAATACTAAAGCTTCAGCGATATTAGCCAACAGTCCCTCACCAACTGCTTCGTATAGCAGTGATCTCCCAAATACATCAACTAACTTCAGTAGCGAATCAACTGGGACTTCTAATTCTATGGACACCATCACTGATAAAAGTGTTGCCAAATCAAATAACATTTATCCTTCATCCACACCAACTTCGGGAAAAAATCTACGTCACCGAGGTGGTCGTTCACTCAAAAGACTTTCATCAATATCTACCTCCATTTCGGTGAAAATAAATCTCCAAGAAAGAAGTCTAAGGGTTGGAGGATGGGGTTTGGTGATGAAAGTCACTTTGGGCTACATGGCTAAAGCCTCCTTGACTATCAACCACAACACTGGACTTCTGAGATTTCACTTCACTTGTGGTCTAGGTCGCTCCCTGCTTTTTGGAGAGGAAGATGGCCAGCGATGGGCTGGTCTGGGCAGGCACCAGCCTATTCAATCAATGATAATTCCAGTACTTGTCGTGTAAGAGTTATAATACACTTCTTCATTTTGTTTGAACATTCCCTTAAAAATCATTCTGAAAACCAGCTAAGAGACTGAGATATTTTATCATTATTTGAAAGTCATTGAATCCAGATAATTCTAAATTGTTATTATATTTATATATTTTACAATTGAATTTTTGGTGAGTCATACAATTAAGTACTTTGTAAACTTAATATCATAGGATACTTGAAATTAAGAAATCAAGTAATTCAAATGGAATTTTTTAGGCACACTTGAGTGTTTATAAAATTAAAATTTTTCTGAAATATCAGTAAAACAAATTCATTAGTTTTGTGAATATTTGAAAAATGCAAAAGTTTCTAACTAAATAATTAATTCTAAAAGGCTCGAGGTGTTTCCATATGAATCAGTTCATAAGAACAATCCATCGAGTGGAAGAAGCTATCTTCAATGTGCAGCGTCCTTGAAAATCAATGGCCAGGTTGCAGTGAGAGGACAGCAAAGGTCTCCTATGCCAAAAAAGTCATCTGCAGGAAGAGAATCATCGCAGTATCTTCTTCATCTTGGAGGTATCCCAGAAATGCTTCTTCCCTGTAATCATCCTGAAAAAAGTGGCCAGGAAAACATAAATAACTATGACCCAAAGGATCACGATGACGAGGAAGGTTTCATTGGCTGCATGCAAGATTTAAAGGTAAGAAAAATATCTTTATAATAAAAAGTTTTGTGATGAAACAGTATCACTACTTCAAATTCTGGCATATCCTCTGTCATTCATGAAATATTAGTCTTAATGAAGATTACTATATATATTTTTTTCTAAAGAGATGTTTTAAAAAAAAAATATTTGATATTAAATCTGATGAGCTGAAATTTAAAATTTGATAATGCCATATGTATTTTGGTAACATATATATTGCTACCACATTTATTTTAATTAATGTCAAGCAATTAAGGGCAAACATTTGTAATCATTCACCAGACTGAAAATAAGTCAAATGTAGTAAACCTTAAATTGTTTTGAGAAAATTAACTAAAAAACTTGCATAATCCATGATAGAATTAAAGAATATTTTTGTGTCATCATTTAATTCCAAAGCCACTAAAATTAAAATCTTTATTTATTTATTCATTCACTAGCAAAAGCCTACCATGAAGTATTATGAACCATTTTTTAATAGTAGTAAAACACTTAAAAGTATGATTGTCTTAATGGTAGGTATCAAAAATAAAATTCATAAAAATATCTAAGAATTTAAAGTACAATTAGTAATAAATATTTTATTTTTGAGAAGAAAGAGCATCTCAGAAAACTATTATATCTGTCAACAACAATTTAATATTGTTTTTATTGAATATTTCAGATAAATGGTATAATAAGACAAATATTTGAAGATGCCATTGATGGACATGGGATAACTGAATGTGGTGAAAAAATCTTGGCTGGAAAAGAATTAGATATAGATGACAATCCTTGCTTTTCACTCCCATGCTATGGAAGTTCTACATGTGAGCCAATAGATAATGGGCATTGGAGGTGTAGATGCCCAACTGGGTAAGATCACTAACCCTGTTCTTTCTCTATATCTGTTTCTTTAAATATAGAATCAATTTTGCTATGAAATGGATCAGAAATTGTATCTTGCAACTAGAAAGAACTTTGTCTTTGAACTGATTAAGTTTATGCAAATGCAATTCCAAGGATGACTTCCTTGATATATATCTTGCAAACAACATCAAAAAGTTATTTGAAATTTAGGATTGAAGCCAATGATGTGGGAAAAGTAATATTTTAATTGTAAAACATTATTTAATGATTAAGATAGGTATCCTACATGTTAATTAAGCCTTGTTTTAAAAATTCATATGTAATGCTAAGATGTCATCTATGCAGGTGGCTTGGAGCAAATTGTGATCAATCTGTCTGTGATAATAATCCCTGCCTTTATGGTGCAACTTGCCTGCAAGATGATGTAGGAGGATTTGTCTGCTTATGTCCGCTTGGAAAGGGAGGTAGATTATGTGAAAATGGTAAGTTATTTTATTATGTAAAGAATTTTACCTGATATTTATATCTTAGAAAAGCTTGTGAAAATTATTACAAAACTCAAATAATAAAAAATAAAGAGACAAATAAAACTGTGTATCTATATTTTTAAAAAGTTGAACCCTTTCAGTCACTTTTTCTGTTACAATGGACATGAAATTGAATGGTTATCACTGTTTGGAGCTCATAAGTTTTTTATCACATTTATTGCAAAGAATTTTCTTAATACCTAAAAATAAAAATAAAATTGTCAGGTCATAATCCAGGTTTCAAATTTTTTCATTCAGAAACAATAATTCATGACAAATTATTTAAAATGAGAACTATATTAGGAATCTTATCAGGTAAAAAATAAGCATATTGATTTATATTATGCTGTTAAATGAGAAATCTAACTTCTTAACCATAAAGTTCAAAGTTGGACTTTATGGTTAAGGAGTTAGATTTCTCATTTACCATCAATTTTGCCTTAGTCTCCACCTTTACCAATCTATATTATGCTGATTGAAATTTCAGTTAAAATCAGATTTATTTAGTTCTTGTCTGTAAAATATGTAAAATATGAATTTTATTTATTTCATGTTTACCAAAGATCTGGAAGTAACGAAACCCTGCTTTGACTCTGGATATGATTGGGATATAGAAGAACATCAACCATACATTGCTTATCCATTGGACCACAATCACCTCTCTTCCCCACAACTGGTCTTTAAGTTCAAATTTTCTCCCACTTCCATCAACCAGATAGGTCTCTTAGCTTACATTGGAGATCTTAAGCTTCCAAAATCACTCCAGCCATCCTTACTTTCTGAAATGAAGGATTCATACTTGGAAAGTACCACATTCCCAACAATCCCAGAATCATCTCATTTAACTGAATATCCTATGAGTTCATCTAAAGATTTAACAAATCCTTCATCTCCTTCAGTCTCTTTCCGGACATCTCTTCAGGAAGATCTAACCTTTTCAGCAACATCATACTTTGAGCAGAATTCTACGCCTGCATTGGAGGACACGAGTGATGCAATCTCAGATTTCCTTCCTCCTTTAGACATACCTCTCTTCCAAGACGATGTACCTCCCTATCTTCAAAATTTCACATCAGCAGAATCTTTCAATTCTTATTCGAATTACATATTTTCTCCTTTTGCTCCTTACCCTTATTATGTACGACAGAATGGAAGAGATCATATGGCAGTATCTTATATTCGTGGACATTTGGTTCTCACCTGGGACCTTGGATCAGGACCAAGACGCATTTTCACAAATAAACCGATACCTACATTTTACGATGATAATGTGGTCAAAGATCCAGCAGAAAATCTGTCCTTTCAATCAATTAATCCAGGCAACTATTCTCGATCTGGTGAAAATGCAACTTCTCCCTCTAATGTATCTAAAGAAACAGTATATCACTCTCATCTTAATTTCAATTCATCTCAATCTGAATTTAAATCAAAAGAAGCATCCACTTCAGTACACATTCTAGAGAATCGTCAAAGCCATAAAATTGGCGAGTTTCTTTCATCTAAAGATTCAGAAACCTTGCACTCACAGTCAAAGGAAAATGTATCCAAAGAAAACTCTGCATTGAAAGTAGCTGAACAACCACTGCAACATGATTCACTATCTTCAGATGGAAATGAGCCAAACAAAAACCACAAAATTTCAACAAAGAATAAAGTCTATCTATTGAAAGAAACTGAAAATACAAAAACAAGCTCACTTCTAACTGTTCCTGATGTCAGTTCTCTGCCAGTAACATCCATTGAAAGACAAATTCAAGATTCGGATTTTAATTCTGAGGAAGATATAGCTTCTGTGACCAATCGTGTCAATGAAGTGGAAGAGACCAATTCCTTCCAATATGAAGATAGTATTCCTTCACCACCTCTTACATCCAGCATGTCAGGAAAAATTTCACCATCAACCTCTCCTGACCATTACCATGAAGTCACAATTTGGAGAGAAGGTCAACAGGCATGGCTAAAGGTCGGTGACCAGGTTGTCAGAGGTCAATCATCTGGACGACACTATCAATTGAATGCTCACCGTCCATTCCTGTATATAGGTAAGATTTGCAGACACCAAAGAAAATGACTTCTTTCGAAAAAATATTTTGGTATACAAATATCAACCCCTGTAAAATTTATGCCATTTCAAAAATTACTTTAACCAGGGCATCAAACCGAAATTTTTTCGCTCCAGTTTTTGTTCCGGTTGACACAAAACAAAAGATTATGGTTTGGTTCTGGTTTCACTTCAGCAACCACCATTGAACTGGTTCGAACTGGTTTTTTTCATTCTGACTTTTTTGGAAAATTTCAAAATAATCTATATTAATTAATGTTATTTTTTATTTAAACCAAATATGTCTTCACTATCACAAGTCAAGAAGAAAAAATAGATATCCACACAACCTCATGCAAGCATTCCCTCCCACCATGTAATGAACAGTAAAACATTATATGAATTCCCTTCTAACATTTTTCGTTATTCAATCTGTAAATGGTTCCTTTTATACGACTCTACCTAATACTGTTCTATAGGAATTTAAAATTTATTTTTTCCTTTTTAGTGCATATAAAAGCTATTAAAAATGTTATTTCTTTTTTAGTCTTTAATTTGCTGTAAAACAGTTGTTATTCTTTCAAAAGTCAACATTTATTTGATTTTACAATTCCAATATTCCAGATTCCAATGTAAGCAGATACTCTCAATATCATAGTTAATTTCCTCCAAAAGTACTCATGCACATACTTGAACAGGTTCAATAATATTACTGTATTTCTTGGCATATAAGATCCACTTTTTTCCAGAAAAATTACCCCCAAAATCAGCCTGTTTCTTATATGGCGAAGGTAAGATTATTACTGTTCTCAATGCTGACACTAACGAACTCACTCATGCTCAAAATAGAATAATTGGCAGTAATTCATCGCAAAAACAATAAAATATATGTACATTATTAATAATTAATGGTGAAAATTTCTTAATATATACAGTAATACCTTATGCAACATGAATTCTGAGGATTATGCTTTAATACATGACCGCTCACAGTGATTACAATGTCAGTGTGTTTGTAATGTTTTTGTTCCTAATGAGCCCATTGAATAGCATGATTAATGCCATGGAACCAAGGCTGTGTATTCAAATACACGGCCTTACACAGAACAGTAGAATTTGTGTAGATGCCATAAATATTTTATTCATATCTAGGATAAATAATGTTATGTATATTGAGATCACAATGGCTACAAAAGTGAAAAGATATGCCTATGCTATTAGTTATAAGCTTCAGGTAATTAAATATGCAAAAATGCATGGAAACTGAGCAGCAGCACATCATTTCGGTTCACCCCACACAGAAAAAAATGATCCGTGAATGGAGAAAACGAGGAAAAACTGAAGCTGATGTGATAAGAGAAACATAGTCTTCATAAGGTTGGTCTTAAATAGCCATAGCTAAAGGAATAAGTGATGGATAGCAGAACAGAAGAAGTTTGGTATTGCTGTATTGATCAAAATCATTATGTAAAAGGCAAAAAGAGTTACAGAAGAAAAAGGACTAGTTGAGCGTACGTAGTGCAATTACATACGCATTCTATTTATTATTTATCCCATTATATTTAAAAATCATCTTGCACTTTTAAGTACTATTGGTAAAGGATATCTATATGTGAGACGTGTGCGGCGCACTCCGACAGCTTTAATTAATACGAATGCCGAGTTCATGCAGGACACATTTAGCTATACAAGTCTCGAACAATTATTTATGTTTTAGATTTATTTTATGAATGAAGTTTATCTAAAACGTTATATTTAACTGTTATCACACGAATATTTTCTGTAAATGTTGCCGGATACAGACTTAATCACAGCTGGAAATGATACACGACATGGCTCTTCCTAAATGCCTTCATCATCATCATAGGTAGTCTGTCCGTAGACAGGTCCATGATTATTCTTGGTTAAACCTGGTTCTCCATATACTCCTATTTTCCGCTGTCCTCTTCATATCTTGATAACTCTCTTTCCCTTTCAAATCGTCTATCAGCTGAAACCTTTTCCTACCTCTTTCCCTTTTCCCATCTAGTTTTCCTTCTAACACATCTTTAATCATACTCTCTCTCCTCAGGTAATGTCCAACCCAGTTAGCCTTCCTCTTTCTGATACTCTTTATAATCATTCGCTTCTCTCCTATTCTTCGTGGTACTTCATCGTTTTTCATCCTATCTGTCCATTTTATCTTCAACATTCTCCTCCAAGTCCACATTTCAAAGCTTTCCAAGTATTTGATGTTATTTTTCCTTAGCGTCCATGTTTCTGCCCCATACAATGCTATACTCCATACTTAGCATTTTATCAACTTCTTGCGGATATCTTCCCTTATATTCCCTGTAAGTAGTTGTTTCTTTCTCCTGAAAGTCGCTTTTGCTTTTCCTATTCTAGTTCTGATCTCATCTGTACATTTTGCTTCTCGTGCTCTGATGCTTCCAAGGTATTTATATTCTGAAACTTGTTCTAAAGGCTTTCCCCCAATACTTATGTTCAGATTCTCTTCTTTACCTGATATTCGAATGACGTTGGATTTTTCTGTATTTATTTCCATACCGTATTTTTTTCCTGTTATCACTAGTCTATTTATCATTTTTTGTAGCTCCTCTTCCTTTCTTGCTAGAAGTACTTGATCATCTGCGTATTTTACTGTTCTTATAATCCTTCCTCCAATTTTGAAATCTCCTGTGCCTTCCAACGCTTCTTGCATTAGACTTTCTCCATAGATATTGAATAGGGTTGGCGATAGGCAGCCTTGTCTTACTCCTCTACCGATATTTATTCCGCAGGTGTCCACATTCTCAAACCTGACCTTTACAACTTGTTTCACATATAGATTCCTAATCAGTCTCCTGTCTTTCCAGTCTACACCTATATCCTTTAATATCTTCATCAACTTTACCCAATTTACTCTATCAAAGGCCTTCTGCCAGTCTACGAAACATGCACAGATATCTTGACTGTACTCTATTGCCCTTTCTGATATGATTCTAACTACTCCTATGGCATCTCTAGTTCCTTGTCCTTTTCTGAAACCGAATTGGTCTTCCCCTAGTATTTCTTCTGCCTTATTCTCCAGCCTTTTATTAAGAATCCTCGTGATGATCTTCGATGTGTGTGACAGAAGGCTTATCGTTCTGTAATCTTTACACTGCATTGCCTTTGGCTTCTTTTTTAGAGGGATCATTGTTACTTCTAGGAAATCCCGAGGCCACTCTCCCGTGTCGTAAATCTTATTAATTAATTTCGTGATCACTTTTAGTCCTTCTGATCCTATGACTTTAAGTATCTCAGCTGGTATTCCATCACTGCCCGTAGCTTTCCCCTTCTTTAGTTCCACTATCTCTTTTTCTACTTCGCTCTCCATAATATTTGGTCCTAAGTTGTCTTCTTCAATGTTTTCCTCATCTTCCAGTTCAATTTTTGCCGCTCCTGCTTGTTTGCTGTATAATTCCTTAATATATTCTTCCCATACCTGTGCTACATCCTTTGTTTCTGAAACTATCTTCCCATCTGTATTCATAATTCCCATACCATTAATTCCATTAGATTTCTTATCTTCTAACTCGAGTGCTCTAGCATACATCATGTCGTACCGTCCTAACTTCTCCATTTGTTCTATTTCATCACATTTTCCTTTTATCCAATTTTCTCTAGCTTTATCTGTTACCCTTCCCAACTCGTTGTTTAAACGTCTATAGTTGGCTCTACCTTCTTCGCTGTTAACGTTTTTCCATTTTCGTCTCTCATTCATTTTCTCCAGCATTTCCTTCGTGATCCATGGTTTTCTGATTTTCTTCTCTTGTTTTCCAATCTCTTTATCCAAGGTAACCTTGATACTGGTTTTAATCTCATTCCATTCTATATCAATGGTCTTCGGTTTGTTTTCCAACTTTCTTAAGTTATCTTCCAACTTCATGCTGACTACATTCTGCCTTTCTTTCAGTTTTTCTAGGTCCCAGGCCTGTCTTTCTCTTCTCGTTTTTCTTATTTGTTTGAGCTTTGTACTCACATCAAGTATTAGAAGGCTGTGATCTGAATCAATCTCTGCTCCTTGCAATGCCTTGGCGTTTTTTATGCTGTTCCTGAATCTTTGTTTTACAAGGATGTAATCTACTTGGCATCTCATTCTATCTCCTGGTCTTTTCCATGCGTATAACCTTCGTTTATGGTTTTTGAACCATATATTAGTCACTACAAGGTCATTATTGATGCAGAATTCTACGAGTTTCTCCCCTCCTCGATTTCTCTTCCCAAGTTCGTATTGCCCGACAACATTTTCTTCCTGTCCTTCTCCGACTATGCTGTTCCAATCTCCCATTATTATACAGTTTACTTTTCCTCTTCCGTCTTCTTCGTAAATTTCGTTAATTTGCTCATAAATCTCATCGATTTCTTCATCTTCATGAGCTGACGTTGGCATATATACCTGGAATATCAGCATGTCCACTGGGACTGCTTTAAGCTTTATTGCCATCAGTCTATCGTTCGTTGCTATTATGCCTTAGGGAACCAAAATACTTTTTTCGTGAAAAATCTTCTGAAAAACCAGGGTGCATCTTATACCCCGGTGTGTCTTATAGGCTGAGAAATATGGTAATTCACATTTGAATGTAGAATGTAATTCATAGAGTCGTTCAAAGAAGAGCTACTTAGGAAATTTTTAAATACAATAATTTAGATGTTAATATTACAAATACCATACAATATATAATTACATAAATTTTCTTAAGATGAAAAATATGTACACACAGTAACATTTAACAGAAGTAAGAATACCTCAAAAGTACGACTGTGGAGCTATACTTCCTGGATAAGTTTTAGAGAAAGACTACCAGAATATAAGGGTTCAATGCATGTGAAGAAGGGATGAAAGTTTATGGGGACAACAACCTCCAACTTGAAGCAAAATCCAAGGTAAGAATCGTGAAACATTTTTACTCGGAACACACCACGGGGTAGGCTCAGGGGAAGGGTACCAATATGATTAGCGGCTGTCTTCAAAATACCACTAAGTTCCTTTCCACTAGCCTCAATTAACAGGGTTCTGTGAAACCTCAGCAGGACATATCCTTGACCCTCTCTCTA
Organism: Tanypteryx hageni; assembly: GCA_028673005.1. Classification (NCBI taxonomy): domain Eukaryota; kingdom Metazoa; phylum Arthropoda; class Insecta; order Odonata; family Petaluridae; genus Tanypteryx; species Tanypteryx hageni. The sequence goes on along the minus strand of CM054114.1, from coordinate 49,873,941 downwards.
TGTATTGAGATGCGCATGAAAAATCCTACCATTAAACCGACAGATATTATCACAAAGATGCATCTCTCCAAAGGCTTAGGAGCATGCATTCTCAAGAAAACCATTAGCCTTTGGCTTATTTAGTGTTAAAAAGTGAGGCTTTCAAAAAAGACCCATATTAAAGCAAAAGGAAAACCCTTCTTTTGCTCCCACTGTTTATACAAACCAAAAAATTGGAACGAAATAAATAATGGTTGTTGGTTTTGGTTCGGGTTCAGAAAAATAAATTTTTTTTGTTCGGGTTCGGTTTCACCCCAGCTAAAATAATGGTTTTTTTCAGTTTCAGTTTTTGATTCAGTTCCGGTTCGATGTCCTGCTTTAACAGAGCCATTCATTTGGAAAAAAATTATCTTTCAACTGCATTCTTTGCCTTGTAGGTTTATAACTAAGATATAATTATTTCTATATATGCTATTTTTGTCCATATAAACATACCCATTAGCTGCCTGCAGGTTTTAATTGGTTGATCCAGGAAAAGCCTCAATAAATTGGCCATTTGTTAAAACAATGCCATTTTATAAAATTATGCATAAAATCCTTCAGTTTTGTATGAGTTGAAATTGACATTTCTTTTGCTTATCAATGCTTATTCATTGAGGCCTGCTCACCAATAATATTTCCCATAACAGCAAATGAAAATGGTCAGTCTAAACAATATAAGCATGTATTGAACTTGAATTTTTGAGTAAACAAAAAATATTGATGATGTTGCACACTGTTTCTAAACAAGTCACATTAATTTATGAAACAATCCAAATAACATCTCAAAATATTTATGATTTTAATTTTTTTCTAGGTGGTCATGATGCAAGCAATGTTTCATCTTTGCCACATGACATTCCTCTACACTCGAGTTTTTCTGGATGCATTTTTGATGCCGATCTTCGATTTGGTGGCGGACACTCTGCACTGAGTAAAAGGATGTCTATGTTTACCAAAGGAAGAGGAGTTGGTGAATGTGGACAAGACCCATGCAAGAAAGCATTGAAAACTAAAGATGATAAAAACCCATGCTTGAATGGAGGCAGGTGCATTCCTCGCGGACCAACATTCATGTAAGTTGCATTGAAATGCATAAATGTTTTACTTGCATAATGAATAAATCAGTTGAATCTAAAAATGCTTCCTCAATCTGCCATCCTATTGGAATTAAATTGGAGTAACAACAACATGGATTTTTATTTGAACATATCATTTTTTGGTTAGAAATTAACAATATTTTTACTCCTCAGCTAACCAATTTTTTTAACTTTATCATCAGATGTCTTTGCCAAATGTCATGGTTTGGGCCTTTATGTGCTGATTCAGGACATAATCCATGTGATGAGGGTATCCATTCTTGCAAGTCTGGGTCAACTTGTGTCACATTGCCTTCTGGTGGATACAAATGTGACTGTTTGCCTGGGACATATGGTCTCTTCTGCGAGAAAGGTAATAGAAATATTTGATAGCAAGCATCATGGCCATCCAAGCGGGGTATAGCCAGGGATGGACTGGGAAAAAAATCTATTGAGCCTTAACCCAACCAGCCCCACATCTTCTACCCAACTGCCCCCGCCATGTCTGCTGCCATTAGTTAACCAATCAACTGGCCCTAAACAGGGCACCAGCCTACTGAGTGAAAGCCTGGAGAACCATGTGGGCACTCTGCTTCTGAGTGCAATGGTGCAGGGCTGAGGGCAAATTAGCCTGTGCACAACCATCTCAACCTTAAGCACAACATTTAACTTAGACTTATCCTATAGTGATGTGAACTAGACATTACAAGTCCAGGATGGATAAATTTGTGAATGATGTGCCATATCAGTTTAAAATATGGTACAAAATATTTTTGAATACTATATAAAATTATTAGAAAAATTATGCTAAAGAGTTAAATTAATAGAACAGTTTTTATGCATAAAAATGTATGTATGTAGCAATTTCTGCACAGTGCTTCATCATGATTGAAAGATGTTTTAAAATTAGTGATATAGTTTTTGAGTCTCAATGCAGTGCAAGAATCACATAATAAGTAAGCCTGTTTATGTTACATAATCTTTACTGATCACTTTGTCAGATAGGAATCACTTAAAAAAGTGGAATAAAACCAGTCAATCCAAAATATCTTACATTTGTCTTATATTTGTAATTTTCATTTGTTAATTCAAGAAAGTTATGCAAATGGCATGATGTTAATATAGAGAAATTTATTTTTATACATTCCTTCATTGCCTTTTAATTCAGTTAAAAAACTGACTTATTATTTTTTGTATCAGGGATGATTAGAGACAGGACCGTGCTGTGCATTATGGCCGCTTGTATCAAGTTCCTTTTTTGCCACCCTTTTTTAAATCAAGACAATGCAATGATGAAGAAAATGCTTCACACATATTTTATTTGTAAATGTAAAGTGAGACAATCTTAATAACAAATATGTAGAACAAATAAAATGAAAACTTTGTAATTTCTACAGCTTTTAATATCCCAATACGACCCAGATTTTAATGTGATACATCATTCAGATGTATTACATCATGTTGGAATATTAAAAGCTGTGGAAAATACAAAGTTTTCATTTTATTTGTTCATCATGGAACAGTTCCACAAGGTTACACCAACCACAGTGAATTTTTAACAAATATGTATTCAGATTGTCCACACATTCTCAAGATGTGACATTGGGCCAATGACCTCTTTGTTTCTTCAGTTCCTGCTCTGCTGTTGCACTGAAATACAAACTTCCAGAACTTAGTTTTAAGTAATAATACAGAATACATTAAAAAATCAAAGTATGTTTAAAAATAAGAATGTATTAAAAACTGTACAATGTATTAGTGATGGCTTAAAAGTTCTTGGCCAAAGTTGGAAGAGAATAGAGGAGGGTAGTATCATTTATATACGTTCTAGCTTGACATCTTGCAAAAATGTATACACAGTTTAATGATAATACTTCCCATGGTTCATTCTCAGCAAATAATTTAGTGTAGTCATGCAAACCTTCAAGTGACAGAAAAATTTGAGCAACAAGCTGTGATTGGTTACCTTGTTCTGAAAGGTTAAGGTGCTAAAGGCATCCATGCAGATATGCAGCAGATGTTAGAAAATGATTCACTTAATTATTCAAGTGTGAACAAGTAGTTCTGGAAAGAACTAATCCACCTATATTCCTTTAAATACAATTTTAATATATAGCAAGTAGGGGTGTACACAGGTTTCCTGTTGTACTGAAGTGCTTTTCGTCAAATTCGCCGTAGTATACATAATCGTATATGTACGTACTATGTACGTATTTGCTTTGAAATCAGAAAATTATTTTGCCTTATATTGTGGTAGCCCTGCTTTTATGGCCTGTTATAACATGTTCATCTTGTTTTCCCATTCTATACTCGCCCTACAAATGAAATTTCTTTGAAATCCATTTAGCCAATACCTTCAAAATTTATAGTTACAGAAAAATTCTGACTTTGATATTGTGGTAGCCCTGTTTAGTCAACCGGTTGAAATATGATATTTTTATTATTTATTTATATGAAGATTAAATATACTATATTTGCTTAAAATCCATTAGGTCAGTTCTGCAAAATATGTGAAAGAAATATTATTTTACTTTTTATTGTGGTAGTTCTGCTCTTTTGCTCTGCTTTAAACATCTTGATTTCATTACGGTATGTTGTACAAATCATATATACAAAATGTAATTGAAATCTGTTCAGCCAATTCATTTAAAATCCTTAATTACTGAAAGACTTTAATTTGTAATTGTGGCATCCCTGCTCAGTTGATCCGGTCCAAACATGTCATTTTGGTCATTAATATATATGCATATTCTTCTTCAAAGATTATCACGGGATTCTTAATAAAAGGCTGAAGAAAAAGGACGAAGAAATGCTAGGGTAAGATCAATTTGGTTTCAGAAAAGGACGAGGAACTAGAGATGCTATAGGGATAGTTAGAATAACATCAGAAAGGGCAATAGAGTACAGTCAAGATATCTGTGCATGTTTCGTAGACTGGCAGAAGGCCTTTGATAGAGTAAATTGGGTAATGAAGATGAAGATATTAAAGGATATAGGTGTAGACTGGAAAGACAGGAGACTGATCAGGAATCTATATGTGAATCAAGTTGTAAAGGTCAGGTTGGAGAATGCGGACACCTGCAGAGTAAATATCTGTAGAGGCTGCTGCCTATCGCCAACCCTATTCAATATCTATGGAGAAAGTCTAATGCAAGAAGCGTTGGAAGGCACAGGAGATTTCAAAATTGGAGGAAGGATTATAAGAACAGTAAAATACGCAGATGATCAAGTACTTCTAGCAAGAAAGGAAGAGGAGCTACAAAAAATGATAAATAGACTAGTGATAACAGGAAAAAAATACGGTATGGAAATAAATACAGAAAAATCCAACGTCATTCGAATATCAGGTAAAGAAGAGAATCTGAACATAAGTATTGGGGGAAAGCCTTTAGAACAAGTTTCAGAATATAAATACCTTGGAAGCATCAGAGCACGAGAAGCAAAATGTACAGATGAGATCAGAACTAGAATAGGAAAAGCAAAAGCGACTTTCAGGAGAAAGAAACAACTACTTACAGGGAATATAAGGGAAGATATCCGCAAGAAGTTGATAAAATGCTACGTATGGAGTATAGCATTGTATGGGGCAGAAACATGGACGCTAAGGAAAAATAACATCAAATACTTGGAAAGCTTTGAAATGTGGACTTGGAGGAGAATGTTGAAGATAAAATGGACAGATAGGATGAAAAACGATGAAGTGCTACGAAGAATAGGAGAGAAGCGAATGATTATACAGAGTATCAGAAAGAGGAAGGCTAACTGGGCTGGACATTACCTGAGGAGAGAGAGTTTGATTAAAGACGTGTTAGAAGGAAAACTAGATGGAAAAAGGGAAAGAGGTAGGAAAAGGTTTCAGCTGAGAGACAATTTGAAAGGGAAAGGGAGTTATCAAGATATGAAGAGGACAGCAGAAAATAGGAGTATATGGAGATCCAGGTTTAACCATGACCTGTCTACGGACAGACTATCTATGATGATGATGATGATATTCTATGTACCAAATTTAGTTGAATTCCATTCATTCATGAAGAAGATGTTAGAGGGACGGACACACACACACATGGACATTGAGGCAATCTCATAAGACTACATTTATTGAACGAATGTTCGTTTTAATGAATGAATTGAATTTTATAGCTTTACTTTTTGCCAAAAATTCTGTTCACTTGAACATACTAAATAACATGTAACCAACTCAGATCGAAGAAACTCGGATGTTTACAAAAGCTCTTGGGGTCACAAAGACCATCTTATTTACCCATGGATTCTTCATGTGTTCACTTTACCACGCATTTTTCCTATCCCCTCCATTTCTTGAGAGGCTTATTATGACGTCACCGAATGTGCTGTTTGTTACTCAAAATATATTTACAAATATCCACTTAGAGTTGAAGGACCTCTTGTGTACCCATAAGGAGGAATTGCACTACACAGTGTTTCCTACAGCCATTCTATACTTCAGTCTATTACTTGGATTGACTACATTTGGTCGCATTCATTTTCTCGTGGTTCATACATAATTGTTACATCACGAGGATTTGTTTTCAAGCCATTGCCATTTATTGTACTTGCTCTCGTTATGAATTTTTTATAAACATTTTTATTTTTTTCAACCCTTCAATCGAAAATGAGTGTAAACAGAAAAGTCATGATCGTTCAATGAATTTCCGTTTTGCAAACGCTTTTCAGGAATGCATGTCATTCTTTGAATGAGAGTTACCTGTACATTTTTTGGAAAGTAGGCTAAAAATCAAGTAGGATATTTCAAAAGAGGAAGGGAGAGCATGGAGGAGGAACCCTTCTGTGGACGTCCTATCTCAGCCACAACAGAGGAAAATATTAAAATGTATCAATATCGGGAGAGACTATGTGGAAAAAGTCTAAAAAGCTGTGACTAGTATCATGAAACAGTGAGCTGCAAGGTATATAAATGATATCACCAATTCCCTTCCTACATTGGTCGAGTACTTTTTAGCCACCCCTTGTAACATGCATTACAAGCAATCAGTGGCCCCAGATTATTTGGCCGCCCATGTTTGCAGCACACGTCATGCATATAATAATAAAGTCCCTGTTAACAGGTTTAATGAAGTGTGTCACAAAATATTAAAAGTAAACTGGTTTGAATTGCTTTGGAGTTATAGATTAATTTTTATTCTCATTCCACAGATGCACCTATTGGTTGGGCAGTGAAACTCACTGGTATCCGCTCCTTTTTGGGTGTGAGAGTCCCATTTCGAGGTTGGAGGAAGCAATCTCATTCCAGCTCCTTGTCAGACAAACCTAAAAGGGAAGCTTTCTGTATTGACTTGGAAATCAAAGCAAGTCAGCCAAACAGTGGGGGTGTTATTCTCTTTGTGATGGGCTCACACCAGGACGAATTTCTTTCACTAAGTATCAACAAAATGGGAGATCCAGAACTAAGAATAGGCTCAGGTACAAATTATACATATCTATGAACAGCTCTGTGCTCATACTTAATAGAAAACAGTATATTTGATAAATAAGTAAATATGGAGACTACGGCAAAATTGATGTTAAATAGAATTAACTCCTTAACCGTGAAATTCAAAATTAGAGACACACAATGAAAAAGGGGGAGGAAAGAAACATGCTTCAAAGAACACATAGCTCATTTTAAACACAACAAATTAAACAACTCTAGTGTAGCAACACATATCCAAGAACACCACTATCCAATCACCTAACTCTTGTAAAATCTGTTACCAATCAAAACAAACTAGATGCATTTGAAAGCATACACATAAACAAAAACAAAAATTCTGTTATGAATAACGACCAAGGCCCGATCCCCCTTTCACCTCTGTACCTTGTAACGGCTGAACCTCTTTCCCTCCCTTTCACTTCAACACATAAACATATAAATACCGCCTACAACACTCCCACCCCTCATTACACATCAGCTACTGATGATGAGAGCATTGCTCTCAAAATACGTACTTAGTACGTTTACCTCATCTTTAGAGATCTTGTGTGCATGTACTCGAGTGCTTGCATGCGTGATTGTTTCTTCTGTTTGGTCCCTGTCGTTGCCGGAAGGCACATAAACTTACAGGTCGCTGTGTGTGATACTAGGCCCCTGGCATGGTTTAATCTCCTATAAGCCTAGTATTATTTCCCCTTTCCTTCCCCCTTTATTTTTTCCTTTACCTCTTGGCGTGTACATGTGCATGTGTTTGTGGTTGCTTAGTAGGTCCCTGTCACAGTCATACTGACTCACAAACCTTCTAGCAATGGTGTGATTTTTTGGGTCCCTGGCACAGAGTAATTTCTCGCAAACTCGGTCCCGTTTCCTTTCCACCTTTAGGATTAGAGCTTGTGCGATTGAGTGAGTGAATGTGTGAGTGACATCAGGTCCCTGGCATGGAGTAACAACCCCTAAACCTGTAAGTTTATAATTTTTATTGTCTTTTTCCTTTTCCTGCCTGTCCTTCCCCTTTTTCATTGTGTGTCTCTAATTTTGAATTTTATGGTTAAGGAGTTAATTCTATTTAACAGTATATTTGATATTTCTGAGCTCAGACATGAATTTTTATATTTAAAAGGCTTTCAGATATCTGTTATTACAACACATTGTCATTATGTTAAAATAAGATTTAAATTAAATTTGTATAATAGATTTACTGTATATCATAATGTGTGAGTCGACATCAGTGTTTTGGCATGAAAATTTTTGTTTAGGAATATACTCACCATATGAGTCAACCCACCTCTTTCACTTCACAAATACTTTTTGTGAAATCTTTCTTCTTAGGTTGACATGAAATTTATGACATCATGTAGTTTCATTAGTTGATATATAGTATTGCAATTTGCAATAACATTTATTCAGTTGTTGTTAGTTTGTATTTATGGCTAATCAACCTCTTGGATTATTAAAGCCATAACTCCTTTCACACTGAACACACACACAAGGGAGGAGGGAAACCTGGCGCTGCCATTAGCCTACTCTTTACGAAGAGCACCAAGGGAGCCAACTGCTTCACATCCCTTCCAAAGGATGTAGTGCTGACTTGCACAGTCTCCTCAGACCACATAAGCAGGGAATGGGACAATCCCTGGTTGAAAAATTCAACCTCTGCCAGATTCGAACTGGGGACCGCTGCATGGAAGGCCAATGCTCTAACCACTCTGCTGCTGCCATCCCAACATTTATTAAGTGGCAGAAAATATAAGGTCTCCCACTATAGCAATTATAGCAAATCCTCATTATGGTTCTGCTGACTGAAAGAATAAACCATGAAGCCAGATCCAAGATAATCAGCCATCTTTTATGCTGTTCACTTGCAGGATTTAATGTTCCTATTTTTATAACAAGCGTTTATGTCAATGTAAAGTTTATGAAAGATTCTTTAAAGCTTTATAGATCAACTTACATGCCATGATATACAGTAGTAACAGAGAAAGCATATGATTCATCATAATTAATAATATTATTCGATATAATGAATGAATTTCACAGATAAGAACTTTTTGGTTCATTTTGACAGATTATCATTAGCTTAGTCACCCATGCTACATTTATTATTATCATAATAGCCTGATCATAGGACAACTTCAATCATTATGTAACATCTAACTCCAGATAAAGCGGGAAGAGTAAAACTTCTCATTTACATTAAAGATACCTTGTAGATAATTCTTAATTTTCTGTATAAATTTAAACAACTAATACACAATGCAACATTTCAATTTAAAAAACATGTACAATTTCACTGTTTACTATATAGTTTGTTTTTCTTCACTCTAAGTCATATGGCTGTAATTATAAGATGAGAAGGAATTTTTTGGCTTGCATTTAAAAATAAATCACCTTATATCAGGCAAATATGGTAAACAGTAATTAACTCAGTTTTATATTATTCATTCAAAAATCTTCTCAAAAAGTACATTAAAGATACCTGTAGGTGAAATATTCCTATTAAATCAGTAGTTTTAAGGATAAACTCTTAATTTTATTTCTTTCAGGTTCTTCAAGAATGATTGGCCCATTGGTGATTGGTTTCAACGGTAAATTTCAAAGGGAAAATAGTGAACAAGAAAATGAGAATCCTAGAATGAGAGGAGTAAAAAATTACAGCAGGATTCCCTTGCCTGGCTGGAGAAAGATACGAATTTTTCGCCGAGGGCAAAGAGTTTTTCTGGCAATGGATGGTTTGTTATATGGAGCAGGAACATTAGATTCACCATCTCAAAACTTGCCTACTATTCGTCCATATAACAATTCAGTTGGTTCATCTTTACCTTTACTTTATCTTGGTAAGTAAATATAACATTCTGAGGTAAAAAATTACATTTGCAGGATTTTTGAAAGGCCTAATTATTATTCAAAATCACCATAAAAGTCTATGAAGTTAGTTGGATTAAGAGAGATAATTTCCTAATGTTTTCAAGATTTAATCGATTTACATTTTTTAATTGCTCATTCAGATTGAATGTATAGTAATTTAATGTATCTGTTTTTAGTTGTACAGCAACAAATCAGTTTATGAGTAGAATCTGTGCTTTATAAACTACCAAATAACATTTTTAAATAGCAGCTGAAAAATCCCTTGTTTTTAGAATGATTTTTGTAGATGTTACAGTTAGTAATCAAAGTGTTCAATGGAAAAAATAAAACAAATTATGTTCATTCATTTTGTGAAAAACAGGGGGCCTTCCAGATCTAGCCATGCTACCTCAAGATGCTGTTGGAGATGTAACAATAGCAAGACCATTTGCTGGATGTATCCGTAGTCTAGCTGTAGATTGGCAACGAGTACCATTAGGAGAAGGTTCGGGAAGTTATGGCCGTAATGCTTTTGCTTGTTGAATAAGGAAAGGATTCCCAACCATCTATCTGTTGTGTAGGTTGTTATAAAGAGGATTGTGCGGAGTAAATAAGGTGCTTTCCTATTCCAAATATTAGGAGATTGAGTTTCTTGATTTTTGATAATTATGTTCCCAAGTATGTTGGTATGATACGGAAATCAAATGATTTCAACATTTAATTCCCTTTAGATATGTATTATACTGTGAAGTTAAGTAAAATGTAGATACAATTAAGAAATAGAAAACCATCATGTTGGCTCAAAGCACCATTTGTGTAATGGCAAATATAAAAAATGTCACATCTCATTTAGCCATAATTTTTGATACCTTTTAGATTTTATTAATTTATGAGAGCATATTTTTTCATATTGTTTATTCACTTTTTTATTCTTTACAACAAAACCATCTATTTCATTTTTTAAACATTTAAAAAATGTGTCCTTAACTTTTATTTTATGAACAGTTAAATAATACTCATAAATTAATCAAAGAAAATAATATTAAATTTAAATCTTATTAAATACATTTGATAAAATGAGGTTAACTTTAAGTAGAATATAAATCTTTATTTGTTTTACAATATGACCGCTAAATTCAAAGAATTGTAGCTTTAAAAACAATTAATATGTCACAGAAATAATGAAACAGGTCGTCATGTTATGATAAACCAAATAATATTACTTACCAAATGTCAGGTTGTGTGAATTTTGCAAAAAAGTGATGTTGGTTCCAAATGACCAATTCTTTTGTAATAATATTTTTCTGATACCAAATTAATATGCATGGTTTTTTATTCCTTACCCTTTTTCAATATATTTATTGTATTCAAAATAGAGGACCATGTGACATAAAGTGCCAAAAACACATTCCGAGTCATATTTATTCAAGGTGTGAGAATGTTTTTTAAAATACAGAAAAGTAAATTGAAGTAATATTTAATGAGGTAGGAATCAGAGGGGGTTGAAAAGACATTTATTCTTAAAACAGTAGATTTGAACCATATATGCCTTAATCATCACCTATTCATGTATTCAGTTGTTCATCTGATAAGGTTGTCTGTTGATGAATAAAAACAAGTTTGTGTTACTTCTTCTACCTTGTCAAAATTTTTGTGAAATTCTTAGATAACTAGGATGCATTAGTAAATGTGAGAATATTTTTATTCAAATTAAAAATAATAACTTCATAGTGCACCTTTCTAATTGGTTCTGTTAAACTGAAATGTTTTTCCATCAGCCATAATTCACTCGAACAATAAAATTATTAATGCATTCTGATCATTCCAATCATCCCTGTGTTCAGCAAGAAACTAAGGCATGTTGAAAGCAGAAGGTTGTTTTATCTGGTTGTAACTGTTAGGATGTTTTGTATAAACATCTTTTGAAAAAAATTGTTTTTAAAATGATGGTGAAAATCTCATTAGTACAAAAACAAATTGTTTAAAAATCATAACTCATAACTTCTTCCACAAATTAAGTAAGTACCAAAACTTAGTATTATAATTCATGTAGCAATGGAGCATAATTATTTACTATGCACTCATTGATTGAGCATTGTAAATTTATTTATCATTAGAGAAGTGTGACTGTGTGAAATATTCACTGAAAATTTAGTTTTTATAATAGTACCTAGCATATGTAACATTTGGTGATTGTTCAGTACACTGTATACCTGTGAGATGTTTTATACCCATCAATATATGAATGTATGTGATGTTTTTAAATTATTTGCTTGTAAATCAAATAAATTTTTGAATAACCGCGATCATGAAGTTGTTTTATTGAATTCAAATTAATGCTGAAATTATTTATTATGAAGCTGCACAGATGAGCATAGGATAGTGGGTTAATGATTGTCAGTAATTATTACTATTATTAGTAATAACTGAAAGCTCATGACTAAGTTAAAGTGCCTCTTAGTTGCAGGATTTGATGCATGCAGTAGTCCTTCGCCAACAGCAGAGATTACATTCCTGACAACCTGAGGTTGACAAAACTGTGATTGGCAAGGGCCAGAGTTTATAGGAAATTGGAGGTTAAGGGGAGTGATTCCTGAGAGACATACCTTAAGTCCTATAGTGTACTCTACAAGGTTGAAAATAAGTATGCTATACTTCAAAACAGCATGTTTATAATATAAAAATACAAAATAAAATACATTCAAAGTACAACCCTGCCTGGCTTAGCTCTTCTTTTTCCTCTAATAAAATTCCTCATCCCTGCACCTCCAGTCTACTTATTGGGAGCTAAAAGTTCTCTTTCCCATGTCTCTCTTTCTGGAAAAACTAGTTAGTAGCTAGTATGTAACTTCTTCAATAATATAAATTTAAAATTAATAAAATAAGTCAAATAGGGAGGGTCACATGATGAACCACAGATACTCAAGAATGAATACCACAGTTGGCAAAACCAGGTACAATTTTCAAACCACAGATACACAAAGCTGCAGCTGAGAAGACCACAGTTGGTGAGGGACCAGTGGCGTAGCTAGGTTCTCCACCTGGGAGCAAGTGACAGAGATGTGTCCCTCCCCCTTTGCTTCCTGTACAATTTTCCAGACAAATGTAATGTGGGGAATGTGATGGAAACCCAAGCATACCATACTAGCATTTTAATTTGTCATATTATTATAGTTTATAAACAGAAACATTCATTTTCGGTCCATTAATTTGCAACCCTGTGCCAGGGGCAACTGCCCCCCTCTGCTCCCCCCTTGCTACACTACTGTGAGGGACTGCTTTATTCTACTTTATATTTTAAGTTGGATACATATCTGATAAAGGATTAAGGCAGTGGATCCTAAACTGAGGGTCGGAAAAGGTTTTCAGAGAGTTTGGGGAGACGGAATGTCTTTGGTTTTGCTTAGTTTTATTTTATTTTTTAAACTTTATGTATGCTTAAAATATTGGACTAAACGTGACAATTTAAAATTGTTGTTTTGGGTGGGATGTTTGGTTTTTAGTCACTCTATGAAAGGCTGACTGAAAAAATCATCTTTTGCGATACTTTCTCTACCACTTTAAAAATCCTCTTTATTTAAAACTGTTCGTGTTAGGAAATACGCACACAATTAAAGGCCGTTTGTAAAGAAACTTGTCTTTGTACGAAGTATTTGGTAACTTTTGCTTTTATATAATGTACAAAATTGTATTTATCGAAAAAAAAACGATGATCCGTTACCATTTTTAATCAGGCAATAAATTAAGCCAACCAATCACCAGAATCCAAGAACTTTTTCATATAAAGCCTTACAAATCCTTCCATGCATGCCGGATTTAGGAGTTTTTTTGGATTTCAGCGGTATAATGTTCCGGGGAAGGTGTAATTGATTTCTAAAACGTGTGGACAAAGGATCGATAAAGAGTTAGGTTGCTAGGCTGCGGTTCACGTAAACACAACACGAATCCCAGTACACATCACATATGATCACATAACTCACCCGTGTAAATCTCTGAAGGAGTTAGATTGACGCGAATGGTTGATTCAAACGCACATATACGTCAAGGACAATGGATTGGTTATAATAACAAGTACCCATCATTCACGTTGATACCAAAGCATTATTCTTGGGCGAGAACGAAGGAAAATATCCATATAAATGCTTTCGAGAAGGGAGAATTTACTTATCAGGCCTTGGCAAGAGCGGCGATATAGGAATCATCGAAGAAAGGTATTTAATGACCACTAGAAAGTGATTTTATTTCAACTTTTTAGGCTTAAGCGAAACCTTTTTGTTCTTGTAAGTCACACGCCATATGTCTTTAAATTTTTATTCGATCAAAGCGTAAATGGTAGGACCTTATACCATTTCTGTGAGATTGATAATCTCAATTTTGTTCGGCATATATTTAATATGGGAATTTTCTTAGGCTGTGTGCTGTTATTATGATGCCAGTTGACCACCGTTTTGATTCATTCAGTGAATGCAGCTGGTGCAAAAAATATGAATTACTTCGTTTCGTGATAGGCATTATTTATTCCTACAATGCATAATATTTTAATCGGCTGGTTTATATTTTTGTCTAATAATATCGACGTTTTCACAATTAAAATAATTTCCACTGCACTAAACGGTAGTTATTATATGTATCCAAACGTAAAGTATCGAGCGCACCTTAGGTCTGAAATCAAAATGACTTTCTATCAGGGATGGAAATGGGCGTATACGCAGGTACACGCTGTAAACCTAGTTTCTGAGTGAATTTTTTTACGCAGTTATGTGTTGGTTATCCATATTCTCTCCCCTGCTCCACTATTGATTACGGAGCTTATACTTACCTTTGAAAAAACATTTCCACCTCTGCATACTATGTGTCTCCAATTGTTATAAAAAGGTTGAGAGACCAGATGGGCATTTTGGATACCAGGCAGTCGTCATCAGTGGCGATTTAGAGGTAGCGTATTCTGTTATTTTTTATAATCTACAACCAATTCATTCCACATCATCGACTGATATAATGAGAGCCTAGCTGTCGAAACCTGTATTTAATGTGACTTAAGACATTTATGGTCTCGGAGGAAAACTTTCCACTTTTATAACTTCGCTGTAGTCTCCGAAATTAATTGTTAATTATCAAAATTCTCAGAAAAAAAGACAAAAAACATATATCTTCTGACAACAGCAGATTTACCTCATTGGAGGGATAGACAACGCATAAGAGTACAAACGTTGGGAGGGCACATTTTCTATTTTACATTTTTGCGTATTATTCTGTTTATTATTTGAATATAATAAAAATGTGATTAAAGACTGCTCATGTGATGTTTATTTAGAAATATTAGAACAAAAATGAATTATAAATGTGAATAAAAATGTGTTTTACTTCAACTAAAAAAGGGGGGAGGAGGGGGTAAATCTCTAACTGCCTAAAAGCGCCCTCTGCACAATTTAACTGCAAAAGTTATTTTACGTCGCCAACTATATTTGAAACGTAAGAACATGTGGTATTACTACCAATACTAGTTAATGAAGTATTTTATTTCAAAAATATCTGTCCTACACGTTGAGGTCTGTTAATTGCCACTACGGGAGCTACTTACATGACCCATTTCTCTAACTTCGTCAAATTTATATCAAACTAGAGAAAAAACGAAGGGAAACTGTCGGGTTCGGCTCTCTCAGTTTAGTGTGGTTATATTTAACATCTTATAAGTAAATAAGGATCAATAAATGCTTCCGTAAATCAACCATAAATGTAGAAATAATTAACTGAAATAACATTGAATAACTCGCTTTTTCACGATTAAAGTTTTCTCGAAGGTTCTTAAAGCGGCCTTGATTAAATTATTGCTTCTAAGGACCGATTCACGTCATACGTAACGTCACGGACCGAACCGTCACCGTCCGTCAAAACATTCTCCAAGGTATTCTTATTTTTAGGTTCGCATTATCAGTCGCGGAAAGGGACCTTCCGGCAATGTAGACGAAAACGGTTGACGCTCTGCGAGGTTGATGTCACTTATAGAGTTAATCATCACCAAAGGTTCTCACGTGTTGGCAGAAATTGTTCTTCAGGTATAGTGCCAGGATTTTTTCTTAAAGCAGGAACGTAATAAGGGGAGTGACTGGGGGGCTCTGGCCCCCCTTTAAAGTCCTCGGCTTCCTTGGCCCCCTTGTTGCATACTATATTTAAAAATACGAATTAATAAATTATTTTATGTGTTTGCTCTTAACAGAAAGTTTCAATTACGTGACTAGTGCTGTGAAAGTTAAAGTATTTGTTTCGAATTATTATTATTATTTTTTAAATTTTGGTGTGTGTCCCTCCAAATATTTTGGTTGTCGTGCTGCCTCTCCCATGGTTGGGATGCCAGTAACGTCCCTATCTTAAAGGGGAAATGGATACCAATAAAAAAACTCCATTATTTCTATGCCTGTAAGTAGGAGATTTTAAGATACATATGATATATATAAGATATATATGTACGACGTCGTTCTTTCGAAAACGTAGCCCGGACATAAAAAATTACATTATAAACGATGGATTTACGCCCGTGATAATTATGTCCTGATCATTAGGAGGATGACCATGGCTACGATACGAACTTCGAGATTTTGAGAGATGGTGAGGAAAGATGGTGTAGTCAGTTTATATGATTTTGACGTGGAGGTATGTTGAAAGTAAGTTGTACGCAGAAGACGAATGAGTAAGTTCTGAGCATAGTTGGAAGTGAATACGAAAGCTTAAAAAGAAAAGCGACGGACTTGGGAATGCGGGGGAGAAAATAAACCAGATTGTTTGATATGTATTGATGATGTGTCACTCTAGGTCCGATTGGAAATAATATCGAATTTGGGTCCGAGTTTGCGTGTTTATTCGACGATAAATTACTCTTCTGCCTCCTGGGTGAGTTGACGGAAAGGTTATTGACTTTTTAATAAACTGTACCGGCAGATATTTTTTGTGCCGTTTATAAAAGCTTTCCCTTGATTAACCGAATAATTAAAAAAGATTATATATAAATTATACTCGGAAAATTCATGAATTTCCCACACAGTTACTAAAACTAAAAATATTTTTCATTGCAGAAAAATCTAAAAAATGGGATTTTAAAAATATGTGTAATGTTTTTATTATAAACAAATTAAAATGTAATTAGCGTAGGTATTTAAATACGCTTTAGTGTGATTTATACCTATTTATCCCTACCAAAGGTTTCAGTTTCATTGAATAAACACAGAGAGTTAAAAGAATTCTGCTGAAAAGCGTTCATCCCTAATTTATTATTTAATGATTTTACCATTTTTTACGAAATTAATGTAACGGATGAGGATCAAGAAGCTGAAAAGCACATAACCATCGATGCCTAAATGCGAAAAAGTCATATTTTTTATATTTAACCTTCAGAGTGGTGGTTTTTTCAATAGCCGTAGGTTCTATGCCCTCACATTCCAACCTCAGAATTCATCATTTCCGGTCGCTCCGGTTTCCCCTCTCAAGGGCGTCTATCAAAATGCTTTTCCCTGCTATGCAAGCACTCGGAACATCTCTTCCTTAGTCCCGTCCGGTGACGCAATTCCGTGATCCGTTTCGGCCAAATGTTTCAACCCACTCTGCGGACGTGTCCGCGTGACATTCTACATCCCGTTCCCTTCCCCGCTTCCATTAACGCCTTGTGCATCCACGCATACCTCGTGTGATCCAGTCTCGTGATCCGGAAACCCTTCCACCGTTAATTTATCTCAGCATTCTTTCGCTCGGTGATACACTGAGGCACCAGCATAAGTGTTTCCTTACATTTCCTACGAACATTTATATTTTGACGCGTTCCTATTTCGCAGCGCTGAATACAATATCTGAATTTTATTAATTTATTTTGGCAAAATCATACAGTAACACTTGAAATATAGCATATGTAACTTTTATGAATTATAAAAATCTAATTTTTTATAACTCATTTATTAAGCCAAGGCAGCGTTCATAAAGTGCCTGAGAAAACTGGATTTGATAGATAATTTAAACAGACCGTGAGCTAACATCGTCTTTTGAGCATTTCTTTTGTGGTAGGTGAATTCGGCAGCTCCGGCCATCGATGCTCGGCCGCCGCCGTTTTGGGGCCACGTTTGCTGCAAATTGAAATCCTCTGCTAAGGAAGAGGAGAGGACCTCTCGCATAGAACAGGACAACTTTCGATTGTTGCAGAGAATGGGGAAAATAATGCGCTCCTCCAAGAAGATGGTCGATGACCGATGGACGACGGCTCAACCGACGTAAGGAAAACAAAAATAAAACTGAATAAATACTTTTTGGCGATGCCTTTATAGAAGATCCGATTCGAAAACAGATCAGAATCTTTATGTGGTGGATTAATAAGAAAATTAAAAAGTTTAATACCGAGCATAGAGGATCACTAGCATCACCAGACATTTTTGTTGGATGACTTTAGGGTGCTATTCCAACGCCCTTCCGCCTCCGTATTTTTCACAGAGAAGTTACATAAATCAACAGAATCAAATAATTTGTCTTTTGTGTGAATAAAGATTAATGATAATGAAGTAAATTACCGACTTTTTGAATCACTCGAAAAGCCTTAGTGGGGTTGAGGCTATTTTTGAGTAGACGACGTCCCTGTTGTCTTACCTAATTATTTTTTAAAGTTAAATATGGAAGCGAGTTCAGATCGCTGATTGCACTAAATCAATTCGAATAATCAAAGATTGGAAAATACCGTAAATATCATATACGGTGAAGCGCGTGTATGTTATATTTAACCATTTAATTTTTATGGGCATTAAGTATTTCATTTATTTGCTATTATAGTTTGGCTCGTACTTTTCTGAAACCTACTAGTTTTCTTCGTTTCCAATTTAGATGGAACATTTTTAGAAATTAGTTCGATGTTAGAAAATTCAATTGACCAAGCTTTGAATCATTTCCAATACTGTTATATCTTTTCGATAGTTTTACTATTTACGGAATAAAAGGTAACCGTATATAGTTTGCGCTTCTTTCTACGTTTTATTGCATGGTATCTAGAGTCGGTGGTATTTGAATCTCTGTCCGCTTGGTCTTCTGAGTGTATGTTAATTTATGGAACACCAATAAATGATTTTACAAGGTGTAATTACAAGAGATTGAATAATTTTATGGTTAAGTTCATTCGTTTTAAACGTTAGTTATAAAAATTATATTGTCTGGAGGTTTATTTATCAGGGTTGGCGCCGCAAAGGCGTTCCTTCTTATCATAATAGTATATGCCTCATATATTTAATGTAATATTTGTTAGATATAAAAGAATGAGTGACAGCATGTAAATGAAAGGACGGTTTTTTTAGGTTCCTTAATCGAGTTGGAATATATGTTCCCAGTGGAAAAATGAGAAAGGCTGTTGATTATAGCGATGAACCAACGGATAGCCAAGAAACGGCCTGCCCAACTCTTTCTACTACGCCACGAAGGCATGCAAAATGCATAGCATGTTGCCCCGTAGAGAGGAAACCAAGAGAAGTAATGGAAAACATCCATTTTGTTTTAAGAATCATTTCTACAGTAGAGGAAAATCCGAAACAATAAATTATAGACGCCTGAGAGTTATAATTAAACAAAAACAGTGTTTATTTGGTAGTTATGTTTAATTAAATTTCGAGCATTTATTTCTAATGCGTTCTGCTCGTCAGATTATTCCGGAAGATAGAGTGCCATGGGCGCCTCCACGACCCAGCATCAGTCTACGGAAGTCCTCACCAGTGAGGATAAGGAATCGTAAGGTAGAGGTTAGATAAAAAATGAATTTTTCAAGTTTGAATCATATCTTCATTTTCAGGTAAATGACCGTATGAAAAATTAAGTTAAACTGTTCAAAGTATGAATACTTTTTAAATGCAGAAATGACATTTTTATTTGCAGATGTGAAATGGTATATCTGTGCAGCCGTGAAAATATCTAAGATGTTTTTGGTAAAAATGTCGACCTCAGCGGAATGGAAACATTTTAACACGCGTGAATTATTTCAACAGGATTGTCCAGAAGGAAGGTGGCATCCAGAGACAATAAAGAGAGAAGAAATAATAAGGCTGAAAACTAAAGTTTGTTACTCAAGAAATACGTGTGGCTCTAGAAAAATGGGATCATTAATTAATGATGCACCAAATGATGTTTATTATACCAAAAACTCTTTGCATAAAAATGGTTTGCGAAGACTCGAAAGTATTAATGAAAACTTTCCCACAGAACAAATAGTACTCAGTTGTGGAAGCTTAACTCTTTCTCTTACCTTTCCGCCAGAATCATCCATACGAATAAATAATGTTCAAAAAGATCGATTCTTTCAAAGAGGATATTGCTTCTGTAATGCATATAAATTAAGAAAAACGGAAAATAAGAAAAGTTAGTTAGAAAGAAAGACGCTTCTTTGAAGATTAAAATTTTCCAGCACTATCTCTGTATAGCCTGAAAAATCTGTATTCGAAATATTAATTTGTTTTTGGCCCGAGGGGATCCACAGGGCAGGAAATCCCTTTGAAGACTAAGCCTTTCCATTTAGGATTTGATTTCCCTCTCGTGTATATATATATATATATATATATATATATATATATATATATATATATATATATATATATATATATTCCTGTGAACGCTGTGAGTTTTTCATCTGTCTTCGATACCAATCGATACTTCCCTAATCCGTTTCTCTTTTTAGGCGCGAAGAATGATATTGTTAGATTTGCAATGTTAAGGTAAATGGCTTACATTATTTACTGGTAATATGCATGCACTTACTTTAGGTTCTTTATATACACAAAACTTCCCAAAAATACATTTAGGTTGTAGCAAAACCTACGAGAGCTTCGTGAAAAACGTTGGATATGTGCTGTTAAAAATTCATTGTGCTTTATATTTCATATCACGTTGTATTTATATTGTATTTTAGATGGTGCTATATTTTACACCTTTCAGTATTATACAAGTTTAGATAACAATTGTTTTGCTGCTTTTGCACAATATTCGAACAATAATTGAAATACTAATGAAAAGCTTGGGTTTTTGAGGAAAAGATCAAAAACTCGTATATGGATGTCTGATGATTATATTTCATTTATATGCAATACTGTTTTAATGTTTTTAAAGGAATTTTAAAAGTTTTGCCGGCCAGTACTGAAATAATGAAACAAAGAATTTGCTGTTGTTGGAGTATATTTTACTGATATATTAGCTAAACGTTCCAACTAAAGAACCTTCCAGGAAGTAATTTAAATAGTACTGGCTAGTGGCTGAAACCTACCATCAAGCATTATTAGCACTTTACCAATCTCTTGCCTGCCTATATGTGTTAAATAAGAGATTAAAAATAATTGGGCCTTAATAGTTATTTATATGTTTAAGCTAAGTAAGCCTCAATAATTGGATTGCTAGCCCATTCCTATGAGTGTTTAGACATGCTCATGAATTCCTTTTGTAAATCATAATTATTGAAAATTATTAGTTTTCAATCTGTAGATACACCCTGGAGATTTCGCAAAGTGATTGTTCTGGTTCAAATTGAAAAATTAGTTAAAATTTGAAACTTTTCAGTGGTGCAGATTTACTAATAACCATTTACTCACCTTCCTCTATGTGATATTATTTATCATCAGTCAAGAACACATCTGTGTAGGAAATGGTTATAATTCTTCACTTGTAAATTTGAAATAAAGCTTTTCCAGTTTTAAAAAATTTCCATTTTATATCTATTTTCTATGTTACTCCAAATTGTATAATTTCTGAGCCATCCAAATCTTTTCTCAAACATATAAATCCTTCAATGAGTCAATTTTCATGTAATATCATATGGTTTGAGACAGTGGTGAATCCAGGGGGTAATGTGGGCAATCAGGGCAATTGCCCCTCCTAGAGCTGAAACAACTGAAAAAGTATTAGCTTTTCATTTACGAATCTACACAGTAAAACTTGTAAATAATAATTTTATTATAACCTTATTTTATTTAATTGTTTTGTATCAAATAACTTTTCTATTACTGTGAAAACATTTATGTAACTGGTATATCGCCTCCCCCTAAAGACATTTTCTGGATCCACCGCTCGTTTGAGAGGATGCTGTGAAGTTAGATCTAGATTATAGCAATTAACTAATTGATTTAAAGTATGCAGCACATTCAGTAATTATATAAAACCAATATTTGCATGGTATTAATTTCAGTAATACTTCCTCTCTTCCTACTCCATTCCAATGCTTATACAATTCTTTCCTTGTTTACATTTTCTTTGATTTCCATGTCAATGATAAAAGTAATTTTTAGTTTATCATATACATAGTATATAGAGAATGTACTGTAATCATGAAAATATTCGACTTCAAAATTTTGATGCAAATACACGTTTTAGGTGTCCTTCAATCCATAAAAGTGGTTTTCACCATGCTGTCTGTCTGTTGGTCTTTTCGCTGTTGTAGGGCCCAAACACATACATAAAATCAAATGATGTCTTGTGTTTATGAAATATATCATCTTTTGCAGACCCTTTTTTGATAAAAATGATATTGCACAAAAATAAAGGGTAATTAATTCTTGGTGATTTTTAGAAAACATTGATTTACTCAAAAATGGCTCTAGAGAATTTGATTACAATCAATCCAATTGTAGATCCTGTTGTCATAAATAATACTACATAAGCCATATATCTCTAAAAATCACTGTGTGGCGTTCAGCAGTTACGTACCTGGGAGATATAGCACCTATGGCAAAATTTTAGGAAACACCTTGATTATGTAGAATAATGCTTTCTTGCATTTTAATAAAGTATAATAACGTCTGAATCGACAATAAATTTAACACTGCAGTATTAAATCAACACTTATTTCTGGGAAAATAAACTTTTGCTATTTTTGCGAGAATGTTTGGTGCCTTCATATATATTTTTAGATACGGATATTACAACCTTTGCACACATCCATTTGTTGATGCTACTACATATCAATTTATTAGGAAAAAAAATGTTGACCTATTTACCCATAAACGCATGCAAATCGTTGATTTATTTACTAAACAAAATTTTTGTGGCACCCCTAAATATTTACTGTGGCACACAGTTTGAGAACCACTGTGCTAAGCTACCTTACCTAAGCCCTACGATGTCACGCCCTTGCCGCAATCCACTCAAAATCTTACTACAACTTAGACAGTTAAATTAAATCGAATGATATCATATAGTTGTGGATATCATTCATAATAGATACTCTGAAGAGATGAATGATATTGCACACCAGTTAAGGGTATTTTATTCTTGGATATTTTGAAACAAAATTCGTTTTTCTCAAAATTGGTTATAAGGATTTAAATTAAAATCCATCCAGTCGTACAGCCTGATATCACCAATAATACTAACTAAGCCATAAGTCCCAAAAAAATTACTATATATCATTCAGTGGCATTAAAATATATGCTAAACTACGGTTAACTTTGATTTATAAGCACTTTTCTTTTATAAGTATACACAGTTGACCAAACATATATATGCACATATATGAGAAAGTTTGTGCAATGTATATTGCGCTGTTTATTTATTTACATTACCAGTTTGGTGATTACTTGATTATTTTATTCAGAAAAGATGAACTTAGTGTTATCATACACAAATATTCAAATAATGATGTTCAACACTATCAATTCTATTTAATTTTTATTTTATGAGAAACTCACTAGAGAAGTCTTAAATTTGTTAATTTGTGCCACAATAATTGCACAAAGAAACAACAAATTTGACACTAATGGATATCATTACATGCATGTATGCATGAATCATAAATGGCTTAATCTTACCTTTGTAATAGATAGAATATGAGTATGTACATATATATGTTAAATTAAAAATCAATCTAATTTTCTTTGCCATAAATTGAAGCAAAAGATAAATTGACATTCTGAAAAAGTAGGAGATAAATTCTGCCTTGGCCAGGAATTGAAACCAGGTCTTCCACTAGCTTCAGAACAGGTATTTCTCATGCCCTGAGGTCAGGCTAGCCAAACTAGTATCAAATTCCCCAACAAATTTCCTCAATGAGGGATGCCCAAAGATAACCCATACACATCTCAAAGGTGAGATAGCTAGAGAAACACAAATGAAAGTGTTGAAGTAAATTCGGTACTTTTGCATGATATACACCTCATTCTGAAGCGGGAGAATTAGTCTGCCTCAGTATTTCAGTGGTTACAATAACTGTCTGGTAAGTGGAAGACCTGGGTTTGATTCCTGGTTAAGGCATAATTTTTCTCTTGCTTTTTCAGAATGACTTCATGTCTAACATATGTTTGTCTGCATAGAGTTTACATCAGCACTTTCATTTTTTTAAAAAGGTAAATCAATCATTTTAATAGTGGACCTGTGCAATGATGAGTATAGCAATGTTGTATATTGTGGATGTGGTAGTGAATTCTATATTTTCCATGTAGAAGAGAGATAAAAATGCATACAATTATGTATAAAAGAAGAAAGGAGAGGAATAAAAGGCTTATCATTGAGGTTGATAAGGGAAAGAATATAAAGAAGGGAAAGGATTTAAGAAAGGAGAAAAAATGAGGAAGGAAGGAAGATATTTTATGGTTTTTCATTAATAGGTTTTATCATCAATGAAAATTCAAAGAAATAAATTGGTAAAAATTTAATAACAAAAAGAATTATCCAGTACAACATCAAAAGTTTTGAAGGATGAGAAACATACAAAATGTTTTGCTATATTTAAATTAAACATTCAATTCATTGATTAACATCCAAAGTGCACCTGCTCCATTTCAAATGTATTTTTTGTAATTTTCCTGAAAAATTACCTTGAACATAATAAATAAACTTTTTGCATTCAGTAAAGAATGCAAATAATATTCAAATAATATTCAATAATATTCAAATTTGCTCAACTTATGATATACTATACATATCATATTTTCTGTACAATTTCACATAAGGTGTTATTTACATCCAACAGCTTCTATATCACCATCATGAATATAAATTTTTAAATTTCATACAAGAAGTTGTCTTCAACCATTTGCTATGATACCGTTTGAAGAATCAACAAAACATAATAAATCACATGAATAATGCCTTTAAATTCTCCTAATATTATCCTCTTTTCTTCAGTATTTATTTTTAGTGTGTTTTTCCATTAAAAACTACTTGTGATTTAAATTAACAGTTACTTCAGTATGTCAGCACTTGGTTCTTCTTAGCAGTTGGAATTCTAAATTGTGTATAATACTTTGTAGATTTAATAGAATCTGCATAATAGATTTCAGCTTCTTAAAAAGGCATCAGGCTTTTATGAAAATGCTTCGGCCATAGGAAAATATAATCTGCTTGCATTTTCTCTTTTAATTTGTGAACAGTGTTCAACAATTTTCTGGAGGAAAGCCTTTTCATGCCAGAGAGATAGATGGAAACCGTCAACGTCAAAATCACATATTTGCACATTTATCATCCATGAAAAATATTGTCAGTAACAACTTTTAAATCGATCTATAATTTTGCTTGAGACTTCAGGATATTTATCTGAATGCTTCATGAACATTTTCTAGTTGTTGTTACTAAATGATCATGCACCTTTCTTTATAAGCTTTAATTTCATCACATGTGATTTCTTCAGAGAGGGATACCGGGATTTTTCTGGGCAACATAATTCAGAAGTTCCTCACTGTCTTCGCAGATAAAAGGCTTCTCGTGATAGCATGCCACATCATGCCATGCAATGCCATCTCCGTAGACATTATTGAGTACAGCCAAGCATGATTCAGGAGTCTGGTTAATGCGGAATTCAGCATTATCAGGTTGAGCACGGCGTTCGTGGCCAGTTTGACTCCATGGGTTAGAAGACCAGCCAGATGGAATTTGATTGGTTGGTGACATCTTACCCCTAGTGCCGGACCAAAACCAACCATACACATTTTTGGGTTCTAGATCACGTCGGTTTTCACAGCCCTTGAAGTCACAAAGCCTTCCACTGGTCCAGATATAAGGTGAGTTCCCTAGTTTATATGAGAAATGTATTAGCATACAGAAACAAAATGTGGAATATTAAAAGTAAAAAAAGCCTTTAAACCTATAAAAAATGCTATTATTTATGATAGAGAAAATGCAGTTCATTATTCCTATTCATAGATTTGAGAAAACATACAGTTCTTACCAATGACAGAATCCATTGTGCTATTTTATTATTTTTGAGCTGACTTAGGTTGATTATTACTTGCTAGCTATACAGTTGATAGAAGAATTTAAATAAGTGATGATCCAATCATTAATTAGAAAGACATTTCTTCAGAAAAATTTTCACATCATTTTAGCTATCAGTCGAATTTTAAATGATTGAAGGTGTTGTTTTCACCTTATTCCAGTGAATTTTTTAAAATCAACTATTCCAAAAATCTATCCAACAAGAAAAATTCTGAATATTTCAACTTATAAAGAAGACCCATTTTTTTAAAAGCAGCTTGTAGAATACCTATTTATGTTCCTTATGTCTTCAAAATATATATTTAAATAGATGAGTGATTGGAGTTACAACTGAAACTGGCTGAGGCACATTTTTAAGCCTTGATTTCACAAAACAATATATGTAGTTGGTTTATGATTTATAGTAAGATATTTTAACAATATTTTGTAAAACGTTTTATATAATTTAACTTGATTTGAATCTCTTGTTTTTGCATTGAAAATGGCCTATTAATGTCCTACCTTAAACATAATTGAAATAAAAGATTTGTATAAAACTTGTAAGAATTAAATGGGAGATTTAAATGAAATGATAAGCAAATGGTTTCTTAAAACCAATTAAGCTATTGTTCTCCTCCATTCCATGAATATCACAAATTACAATTAAAACTTCTCCCTTTTACAACCAGCATATAAATAAAATACTGACTTACTCTTTTTAAATATCAGTGTAGCCATATAATATAATAATATTTTTACAATTTGATAAAATGCAGTTTTAGATGGAATGTAAATACATATTAACTATAACTAATTTATTGAATTTACTTGAGCATTTAAAAAATAGTTGGTTTTTGGTTTGTTTGCATATCAGACTGTGTATACAATAACTGATGAAAAAAATGCATCTAGACAAACCCAATTTTTGGAATGTGATACTTTTTCTAAAAATAGGATGCAATGAAATTGTGTTCATTTTCTGTCAGGTTCTCTGTGAATATGGAGGGACAAAAGTGCGAAATGTAAAATTTTATTTAAAGAGTGCCTCATGTAACATGCAATACAATCAATTCTGCAGTTGTTGGGAATAACTACCAAGAAAGAATAACTCTATTAATAAAAAAAATTCAAAATTTAACTTTTGGCTGTTCTTAATCTCATTGTTAAGTAATAACACAAATAAAATTCCACTAAATAATTATTGTGACTTAAAAAATATTTTTAACAGATAAAAAGCAATTGGACTTTAAAAATAATTTCATACAGTGCATTAAAATACTCACTCTGTTGGATCAACCTATAGACGAGGTCATTTTCATCGGGAGCCTCAATTGAGACCAGATCCATACAGAATTCCCTGCATGCATTTCGGGCATCAAGCCAATCCAGTCGCTTTCCTTTGAATTGAGGCAAGCTTTCACTGTAGAAATAGTTGTGGCCTCTGAAGAAAAATTCTTTTGGTCCTATAGAGTAAAGACAGAACAAAATCATTATTGTAGAAAATTTGAAAGTAGCATTTTTAATCCGCTTCTTCGTTCGGTTTGTCCGTCTGTCTGTCGCACTAATTCCTCCTAAACGAAAGCAGATGGAGACTTCGTTTTTTCGCCAATCGATTCAGTATTTTGTCTCGTCACGCAAGTTTTCTCGGTTTGACAATCCAAATATATTTTGAAAAAACCGCCATATACTGTGTGGTCAGCAACTCTTTCCTTACATGTTTACAGAAAACAGTTTTTTTTACATAGGAAAGGTGCGTTTTGCAGCAATCGATATTAAACTCCAGTTGAACGAAAGACTTCCGAAAATAAGTCTATCTTTATCTACTTGTAATCCCCTATATTGTTCACCGAATGAGCAGTATCTTTGGGAAAATCCGTAGTAAAAATTGTTAAGATAACCGCAAAAAATTATCGTTATAATGATAAAGCAGTAGAGGCTTCTAACGCAGATTTATTGTTTTTATTTAAACTTTTTCATCCCCAGTTAAGCTATTATTGGTTTTATACATATGATGCAATGAAAGGCACACTTACGAAAATGTTTCATTAGCCAGGTTTTATCGAGAAGCGTTGTCTTCCTTTCCAAACCTGAGAGCCTCTTCGTGTTCTGTCTCAAAAAGAGAACTTGCCTCGAACGCGTCGAAAAATCCATTCGCGAGACGAGCAAATGATTCACCGCCGATCAAGTCGACGCACAGTTTCAAATCTCCCGAACTGTGGCGATTTATTATTTTTTAAAGCGACGGGCACGCGCGAAGTATTTACTTTCACTTTTATTATCGGTCACCGCTCTCTGACGTGATTGGCAGGGCGAAGTTCTCGAAAGCTCAAATGAATCACTGCTCCGGAAAATTTTTTTTTGTTTCCTTTCCAAGAGGCACGGGGAGACTTCAACGAGGGGGCATTAAGCGTGAGAAGCGTCTTATCACGTTCGTCACGACGCGGGGATCGCCGCGTCACGAAAGGGGGTCATCGTGCACCGGGATTCATTTGTCGCAAAAGGTCATCGTGCTGCTTTCACGCCGCACCCGTGACACGTGTTGCCAAACAAATGAAGAGGTGGATCTAAAGTTTTTGGTAGGGGGAGAGACAAAGAGACAATCAGGTTTCACATTTAACTTTCGACGGAGGATCGAATTTCGCCGTTATGTGATGGTGATCAGGGGTAACAATCGATCGATCTATGTCAATACGAGATCAAATCGAATAATGAGATGGTTGGATTTAAGCCATTGTTTCATCGAAGCCTTCGACGACGAGAAAGTGCGACTCGGTTTGTTGCCATAAATGGCACTGTAAGCCGATCACAATATTTTGCCTTCTCCAAATCAGACATCAGATCCCGGAAGTAGGAGTAAACATGAACTTTTGGTCGCAAAAGCTGCAGCTTCTGATGAATGGTATTGTACCCTATTTTCAATTTATGTTTATCGGCCATAGAGGAAATTGCTTCCGAGCTGAGTCTCCTCCTCCTTTACTTATATCATCATAATAACGTATGGGATTTTGTATGAGAAAATAAAAAAAATAATAAGAAAAGTATTACTGCCGTGTTAAGTGAACGGTCAGCTATATATAAAATAAATTAATTAGACAGAAGAAGCTCTAAAAGTTGTGCCCTGGCCACGAGGCCTCTCTTCAACTCCACGTTTAGCGCTTTCGGAAGTCTTCGGGTTTTTTAATTAACGAATAGTTATCACTTTTCAAGTAGAAAAAAGACGCCTTTCTCATGAATAAACCTCATTTATGAGATAATAAAGCTATAACTACGCCTAAATTTTAACATTAGCAGGATGGATGTTACGTTCTCTGTAAGATCTATCGCTAGATTGTAATTTTTGCACATTTTGTCAACAGCTTGAGATGCAGAAAAAAATAGTTAGGGTATTTCCAAAAAAATGTAAACCGCACAGTCGTTGAAAAAGACTTTCTTTTGTAATGTGCGCAGATGTTTCCTCTCGTTTTTTTCTCCTTCGAGTTTCCTGGGAATCTACCACTCTACAAACGATTACATTGTCAGGTAATTACTGGAACAAGGAAAAACAAACGGATCAATTACCCTTTATTGCCTGGGAATGATTACTTGAAAATAAAAACAAAAGACCCTGAAACTTGATAAACATTCACAGAGGTCACGCAAGACCGTGGCATACTTTCAAGCGACCTTGGAGCACGAGGGAAAAAAACGTCCTGCTCATCTTCCTATGCCATTGAAGGGGAAATTGAAAAATAAAACAATCCAAGGCGTTAAGTTATGAGTGCTGACAAGTTTTACGTAAGAATATTAGAATTCTTCTAGAGTAAAGTCGGATTTATTGCGGTTAAAACGCAACGCAAACGCGGAAATACACTCCGGAGAATCCATAATTTAAAAGCATCTCCAACAAAGACGTTTCCATTTGGAACCATTATCTCGCGATATATGGCGCTTCCCGAATACTCCCCCAGAATAAATTAAAATATTTACCGGGGTATTATCAAACTTTCACTTCCCCCAAAGGATTTGTCAAATAAATAACTCGATACCCTGAGACAAATTGTATGCAAATAAATCACAGCACATACCACAGGATATTTATGGATTCTTTGGGAGAAATTTTTACCGCAGTCCGTTTCCTTGTTTTCTTTTTAGGATGAGGGTACTAACTTTCTTCCTTCGCATTTTTTTCAACTCTCTCTCTTGAACTTGGTTACCTTGTGAGCCAAAAATCCTACGTCATCCGCCTCTTCCATACTCAGTCCCCGGGCGATGATTAACCGAGATAAGAACCTGTTCGCGTGTCGTATGGTTGCCTAACAATAGGCAACCGGTTAAGGTAGGTAAATACGAAAGCACTTACTTTGTGAGCACTTGTTGGGAACTGGTAGAGAAAGGAAGCGTCCCGGTCTAGACGGAGCTCCCGGTCTTTTTCCAGAGGCTGCACCATTGCTGCTAACGTCTCCATAAGTGATTGTTATCGATACGGCGATAGCCATAACCACTACCCAATAGGTAGCCATCTGAAAGTAGAATTAAGTAACAAATATCACTCACGCTCTGAAATAGACCGAAAAAAAGTCTTCTCCGGTCACGTCGAGGAAAATAAAAGTTGGTTTCCACCTGTTGCGTCGTCATCGTAATTAATTAACTCGCCGTTATTGCCGATCGAAGGATGGAAGCTACCGTTTCAGACGTTCCCGCTCGAAAAAATAATCTGTTCGTCACTTTCACGAACGTTCCGTAGAATTTATGGATGGCCTACCAAAACATAAATTATAGGGACGGATACTAATAGCGCCGGTGATGGAAATTGATTCGTTTTGATTAAATTTCTATAATAAAAAGTTACTAAGGAAATCAACCTATGATTCGCGTTAAACTGTTGTCCAAAATATACTTAACAATCCGAGAAACTGCAAAAGGTCGAAATGATTTTCTTGCGTGTGCCGATTAACCGCAGAAATTTTTGGGTAAATTTTTTATATGAAAAGAATAGGAATACGCAACTTTTAGCTCAGAAATTTATCACGAAAGAATTCGGCAGAAATATAATCCAGCTGAAACCTTCCAAGTGCAACGTTTAAATACTTCGCGAAATTCCGAGAGCGGAGTTACGAAAGGGTGAGATCGTTGAAGTGAACGCTTGCGGTGCCGTAATACTGTGGGAACCAGCTGCGCAAGCAATTATGGATCACTTTCCTCGACGGGAGATTAAACTTAATGGCGCTTTCGTTTTAATTATTTCGTAAATTTTTTTAAGCAGGTCGAAAGCGTAACTCATATGGAACTGTTAATTTAAAATTACTGGTAAAGCACAGCAAAAAATAAATAAGTAGTCTTCTTTTGGCCATCATTCGATAGTATTCCTACTCAACCAATGCGATCTAATTTGATGGCAATAAAAAGATAAGAACTTATACTTAGATTAACCATTTTAAAATTGGTAAGAAGATTTCATCTTGATGCATACGAGTCATTGAAGTTTTCTTTACAGTATACGGTTAAAAAGGAAAGTTTTTAATATTCCCCCGTGGAAAATGTATGAATGACCTTTTTTATTGTAAACCTCGAAAAATTTCTTTCTCAGAGCCTTTTATGCTTATTGAAAAAGAAAATTTGAACTGTCAATTGAGTGAAACCTAAGTATAATTAAAAACAAACCTATAAAGAAATACCTTGGGGCACATTCGCGGCCGAGAAAAGAATTATGGGTATTTTGACCCTAAAATTTCAAGATGCTTTAAAACGCTACATACAAAAAGAAATTCTGCTTTCCTGAAATACATTGCCTATGATTAACTGGAAACTAATTTTACCGGAATGTAGTCACTCGAACGTGGAAAAATATATTTTCTTTCCCGAAATTCTCGCGTTTCTATATAAATATTTCTATATGACAATGCGAATTAAAGCGCATGGAATAAATAATTTACGCATTTATAACTCAAGAAACTCATAAAAATGACTCAAGTGTTTTTAATTTCACTCCTTTATAATGACTCACGAATTCAGTTAATCGTCTCGATGATTAATATGTTATAATCATCAACTCTTTATTAATTCATGAGTACATTTTTGAACAATTACTGAACGGCTTAAGATAGGTAATAATGTTTCGTTCCTACTCGTAAAAGAACCTGCGGTGAGTGCTTGCAAGAGTCGGCTAGGGAAATCGCGGGGTCAGGTGCGAAGTCTGCGCGCGGGTCCTCTAACGCAGGTGTCCCCAACCTACGGCCCGCGGGTCGGATTCGGCCCGCGAAAGGGTTTTATCCGGCCCGCGGAAATTTTATTAAACATCATAAAATCAGTGTTTTCAATATAAAACAGGCGCATTATTCGCATTAGAATCTATTCTTATATTTATTCACGTTTACTTATAGTTATATATGCATGTATGCTTAGGTAATCATTATAGAATAAAATATTTTGAAACTGTTTTTTTTTCGATCCAGCCCGCCTAGCACTTTCAGTATTCCTCTAACGCATCAAAAATTTTTAATAGTAAGTTTTGATAAATAAAACAACTTCTCTCACTAGGACAGTGTTCGATATTTTTTACGATTTTTAA
The DNA here is from genome assembly GCA_028673005.1 of Tanypteryx hageni. Classification (NCBI taxonomy): domain Eukaryota; kingdom Metazoa; phylum Arthropoda; class Insecta; order Odonata; family Petaluridae; genus Tanypteryx; species Tanypteryx hageni. Next base: position 49,841,825 of record CM054114.1, on the reverse strand, counting down.
ATATGTATGTACTTTGTGAGTACCTACAACAAATATTTTTTAGAGGGTGTGGGGCCTCTGCAACCGCGGGGCGCTGTGCAGTCGCCCCGTTCGCACCGCCATCAAGCCGGCTCTGGGCAGGTAATTATAGTTTCGACAATATTAATGCTAATTAAATGGTCACAATGTAAAAGTGATGATGAGACTATCACCGAACTTAAAATGTTGTTGGGTGTTCTACCTCACATTTCACACGTACTGAAAATTTCATGCGCCGAACAGCGAGTAGTACATCCAAATAAAATTACAATAGTAGGTACATATCATTGGACACACCACAGGAAAAAAAACTTTTAGCGGACGATAAGCTTCATTTTACGCACTTATACAAACACAACCGTTGGAGCGGTAAATGGGTAACGATCGAGCCTGCGAAGCCAGCCGGTTGGGAAGAAGGCACGAAACGGGGGATGTACGTACCTTTTCTTGCGGCACTTTTCCTTTCTGCGGGAAGACTCCTATGTCGACTGGCGGCTAAGGCGTCCCCCTTCCTTATTATATAGAGTTGTCCTTCCCACCCCTTCCCCTCTCGACCTTTCTCTCTCTCTCTCTCTGTATCTCTCCCATTCTTTATATGCCTCGGCGAAGTGTTTAACGTCTTCAGAGTGCGGAGTGGTGGGGGTGGAGGAGCTAGGAGGGGAAGAGGGGAGGTGGGAGTTTGAGAGGAGTATTCGGCAGGCGGAGAGGTTAGCGAGGGGGAGAAAAAAATACATACAAATCTAGGTGGTGGACACGGAATCCGATGGAAAGATTTTTGGAAGTGAGGGAATAGACGATTATCTCTTGCAGAAGGCTAGGTGGGATGGGAAAAAGGGGGGAGGGTGTGGATTGCAGCCGTCGTGCGAGCTGTTTGTTGTGGGATCGAGCCGTGTTTATAATGAGTAGCAGAAAAAAAAGAAATATAATGAGAGTAGATCTGGGCGGTGAGAACAATGAGCGACGCCTTTCACGCGAATTTCCTGAAACGGCGATAGGGGTTTTGGAAAAAACAAGAGTTTTTGGTCAAGACGGTTTTGTTGTTATTTTAATGTCGGTCGTTGAAATCTCTGCGGCGATGACGGGGTTTATTCGTGAATCAGAGCGTTTCGGGATTTACGTAACTGCTCGTTTAAATTATGGTTCCTTTTCGTGAGTGCATAATCGCTCGCCTTCGCTGGGAGCGTATAAACTCTTTCATTCGACAATTTGTCCGGAGACAAAAGAATTCGCGTAAAACCCATTCTACAATTTATGATCCTCGGGAAAGATTAATCCTTCTCGGTCATAACCATGACGAACCTGAAGGTTTACTAATGAAGTGGAAAGATAGAAATAGGTTTTTATTCGTGTCTAAGGAAGTGAACATTGGTATATACGTTTCGAAATTTTTGGAACTTAATCGATTATTTGTTTTTTCAGCATCTTCAAAGTTCAATTGAAAGGATTTTTATTCGCTATTAATGGCTCGAAAGAGATTATAATTAGAACGGGTGATGCTATAAATGCTTTCAACATGTAAACAGTTTCGATGTCTTCATTTAGAATTTTGCTGAAAACTCTTGTCAGCGCTACACCATGTCGAATGTAATTACCGCTGATCGTTATAAATGGAATGTTTTAGCACGCTTTTCATACGTTATAAGGTTCAGTTTCGGGATGGACTCTTCGGTAAGGAAGAGTCAAATTCTTAGGTTTGGATTCGGTTATATTGCGCAAGACGCAATAGGAAAGCATCATCATAAATTTAATTACAAGATGTTAGAGACTGACAGTTTTTCCATGTAATATAAACATACTAAATTTTTCTATCACGCTAATGGACGATGTTGTCACCCCTCCCAAAAACTTGAAAATCGTTTATTTTAAATCTTTTCTTGTCCTCTCTCATCGACTCTGCCGATACCATTGTAATGATTCCATGTAACGTAAACAAAAGAATTTGTATTTGGCGCAAGGATACTGCCAAGAACTTTCCCCGTTGGATATAGACCAAAGATATTCAAGAGGTCCTGAATTTTCTAAAGTCTCTTTGTAAAAAGCTTCTGACCTTAATAGGATACTGAAGCACCCGTCTAAGCAAATTTAAGATATGTTGCCCTTGAGTTAATTTTTTCATTGCCGTATGATTATATTAACGCATTTTATTTCTTTGACATAGAAATCTCGTTCGTATATTCTCTAAGTATAAAAAAATTCAATTGTTTTCGGATGATTATGGTGAAAATTCATAGTCAAAGCTTTCTTCATCGATTAGTTTAGCATTAATTTCCGTGGAAACGGTTTATAACATGTTTCGGTCAAATCCATGCCACGCGAAAATTCAAATATATACTATATAATTTTTTGCGTCAGGGACTCTCGGAGAGGTGTAGCAGTTGAACCTGAAATTATCGATTCCGGCTGGATTCTAGGCTTTCCAGCTTGCCAAGTTTCCTCGACGAGTGAATGAATGCGTTACCATTGATTACAGAAAGAGAAAATGTCTTTATATCTCGCTAAACTCGCAATATTTTTTTAATATTGCGTTTCCGCATGTGCATTAAAAATTTTTATTGATGGCTGTAGAAACTGAAATATTCATGAAAATGTACATATTAAAAAAATTAATTCCCCTTTTAAATTGCGGAAAAGATTCATTTTGAGTAAAAAATACGCAAAAGCGCATGCTACAGAACTGTACCAGAAATACCGCGGTGGAATTGCATAAATTTAAATGTGTCAAAATAAATTACGCTAAAAAACTCAACTCAATTAAAAACTCGCAGCCTCTCGTTCGAATTAATTAATTAAGAAAAATAAATTTTGATCACACAAAAATATGATTATTTCGAGGCACGCGTTGTTTTGGCATCAAATAAAAGACGAACTATTGAAGAACGAAAAAAAATGAAAAAATACGACTTCAAATGCATTACTTCATATAATTGATATTTGAAATGCAAGAAATTCTTGAAATAAAAGATTTATGATTTTTTGGAATTTAAGAACTGAACTCAGCGTGTGATGAAATACGTTTTTTGAATAATACGTTATGCGCAAACGTTTTTTTTTTCAACTTTCCGTCCTTGGTAACCAATTAGGTAGCGTGACTCCCTTTTAACATTGAGGTCAATGGATGCCGTACTAACAACTCCGTGGGAGTCGGTGTTTTATGGAATCATTTTTCAAAATCCATTATCACTATATCATCTTGTCGGTCATATCCAGGCTCGTGCAAAATGGAATAATATATAGTCTCGATACTCTTTTTTAAGCTTTCGTTGCGTCAGGGTGAGCGACCAAACACTCATGGCGTTCCGTAAATACTCAAACGTTGAGAGAAGCGAGGTAATGCGTGACTAACCTCCTTTTTCGATAGCTCAATCATCTATGGCTGAATACAAAAATAGACAGAAAAATTCAAGGATTGCTAAAGTATGCCGTGCGGCGAAATAAAAGACAATGGATTTCTGAAAAATTTTATTTTCCATAAATACTTTTGCTCTCAAGATATGGTCCGCGAAGTATTTATAATCGGGTTTTGGACATTATTTAAAATTCAGAAATTTACGTTACGCTTGTGGAAAGAAAATTTTCTTTCGATCTCCCTAATATCCTGGTCCGTGTGCAAGTCCATATTTGGTCGCCCTTTATCAACAAGGCAAATAAAAATAACGAGTAATGTGCGCCTTTATTTGGTAAAAGTGCAGCATACATAAAAATCCAAGTATTATGTAACTTGTGTTATGAGCTATCGACCGCCCCGTGGACGTCTCGGATAATTTGTATGGTAGGGTAGGGCAAGAATACTAAGCGATCAATTATTTTTTTCTAGTTCGTATTTTGTTTTTGTGATCTCACAGATTAATTTATTATTCAAATATCCAATAAAACTCAAATAGCACCATTGGCATCTCTTTAGCTGAATATTACTCATACTTATTATGTATTTAAAATCTTATAAATCATATATCACTCAAAGTTAGGTTCTTTTACCTAAATCAGTTGTAGTTTTGCCTTCTCTGGAATTAAAAGAGGCGATGATAATTATCATGCGTTAATATTTTCTTTCCAATTGCTGCTGCATACATAGTTCTGTGCTATCAGTTCCTTGTAATCGTGAGGATTTTTATATTTTATGTTTGAATTTTCAATTTAACGTGCTCGATATTGAACTTTTCTCAGTTTGTATTTAATTGTACATGTGTTTCGTTCTCGATAATTTTGATGAAATAATTCTCGTCTGATTAAAAAAAATTGGTTTTAGAGTATTCGGAGAATTTGCACTGCGAATTTATTATGCATTTATTTGTCAATAGTTAACGATGAATTAAAAGAAAAAAGCAGAGATTTTGTTTTGTGGATATCTTAATTCTTGCTTGAAGGCGTGATAATCGGTTAAAAAATTTCTTTTTTTATTAAAAAATAACCTAAATATTCTTTGGAAAAAACTGCCAGTAATTACACAGAATAACTTTTGTAAGAAATATTCCTACAATCAAAACCTTGAAGACATTTTGGTGTTTTCGTTCCATTTTTCCCATTTATGAATCAAGAATAATTATTATAAAGCAAAAGGAAGTAACAGCGTTTCTATGAATATTGCGGAGGCTATAGAATATGTGAGAAAGTTGCCATATACCAAAAATAATATCTGAGAGAATCGGACAAAGAATAAACATAAGCTGTTTTCATTATTTTCCCATTAAACTAGCCGTTCGAGATGTATAAACTTCTGAGGCTTACCAGTTCTTAATACTCATGAAAACTAATTTTCTATAGCATCAGAAGTTACCACAAAACAGCGTTTCAGTTTTTATGATTTCAAAAAATCCTTCAGGGGATATATAACAAATCATTGCGTATTATTCACAAAATTAATATAAAGAATGAGAAAATAAACACATTGCTAAGTAAAATGTAATTAATAGCCTTGCTCTCCACAAATCTATTTAGATATTATTCGTATCAAAATCATCCCATTATTTGTATCACAATCAATCGAGAAATGAAGATTTTTATAATTAATACATTTCGCATCATTACCCGATTACTCTATTGAAATATTTCAACCATATTAACGTTTAATTTTATGCATCTGCATAAATATTCATTAAAATAGTTCATTAGTGTTAGGCTGATTTTTTCACGAGCGAATCCACGAAAAACTACCCAAAAATAGAAACAAAATACAGTAATACCCTGTTTAACGTTGCCCTATACAACGCTGATTCGTTATAATGCTCTTTGCTCTCGGACCAATTTTTACTTTCTCTATAGGTATTTGTGGGCGCTTTAACTCAAGAACTAATTACCGGATTATAACCAAATTTCATATTTAACATTTTTAATATAGGTACAAGAGCTGATTATTTATTGTTTAGAATCAGTCAATCGGAAGTAGAGGTTTACTCGTGTAATTTTTCTCAAATATCTTTTATAAGGCTTAATTAATGTAAATATATATTTTATTACAAAAGCTGTAGAGAATATTATTCTCTACAAATTTTGTTTTAAACAACTTTTTGTGTATATATCTCAAGAAATTGGACACCTATTGGTGTATTGGGCGCTGATTATAATGGGGAAGGTGGGTGGAATCTGTTACAGTGTGAAAAAATCTGATGTGGCCACCACATGAATTTCTCCATATCTGTAATATTTCTAAAAATTCCAAATAGGTTACATAATAATAAATGTTTTAAGAAACTGCGAGAAAATTTTAGACTTGACAAAGAACAGAAATAAACTCAGCCTTCTGGTATTGGATATAGCCACAAAGCTCCAACAATTAAGAAAAGAAAAAGGAGCGCTACTAAGACGTAACTAATTGTAAGCTTCAATTGTTAACAACAGTCGTCGGTAGGTAACGTGATGGTGGCAGCTAAAAATGGAAGACATCTCTTAAATAATGCATTATATTGAAAAATGTTTCAAACAAAGGTTGTAGAAAATTAAATTTCTAACAACTTTTATTCCAGCAAATTTTTATATTTATCAAATATTAAAGCATATATTTCAAAATAACGGATGTGATAAGAGTAAGCACGCACGTCCGGTTGACCGAACTTGACCAAAAACTAATCAGTACATGTGACTGCCATAAAAATGTTAATTATAAGATTTCACATTGATTTGATTAATAGTTTTTGAGTTAGAGCACCCACAAGAAAGTTATCACACACACAAACACACACCGACACAGACATCATCGAGGAAATGGTCAAAACTTGTTCAGGGTACCTCAAAACGTGTATTTCCGTTGGAATCTCGTAGTCGATTTTTTTCTTGAAAACAATACTTTCCCCTATACTACGTATATGGAGAAAGAAAAAATAGATAATAAATTACGATTTTAGGAACGCATCTCCATAAGTACTATACAAAATTGACGCTGATTCACTCAGCGCTCTCATTTTCAGGAATGCATCTACCGCGTTAAACGTACCCTCAAATCTTAATTTATAAAAAAAACATTCTCTAATCTGCCTCTTTTTACCGGAAACAAGATGGTTCAAACAGAACTTATGATGCCTACTTTCCATTTAATCATTTTATTTAACACTTATGTAAGCTTTAATAGCTTTAAAGTCATCGCGGATATGTAGCTCTTTGTGTTCCAAAATTTCATAATTTAACGTTATAAAATACTACAAGTACTTTCGAACGGAATATTAAATTGATCACGCGTATCTGTGCGGTAAAAATAACACGTGTACGTATTAGAATATACCAAATCTGAGTCCAACAATAGTTGTCTATGGCAACCCTTTCGTAATGAGTGATAAAAACTGCAAAATCGACAGTATTTGCGCGAAATTCTAAGAAATACAATCGATAAGCAAAATTCTTCTATGAAAATTAAAATTTTCATTCCTTTTCTCAGAAAATAGTACAAAACTCGCTCCGATATTGCAATTCTAAGATATTTTAATGCGCGAGAGAAAATTACGCTGCCGATGGATTTCAGATTTCCCATGTAAATCAAATGGGAAGGACAGTTCCTGGAATCGAACCCGGGACTTCAATCTTCGCAACATAAACTGTCTTTGGGAGCTCGGCCCATATAGCAAGTTATTTCCACCAAGTGTCATGAAAATCGGTCTATTGGTTCAAAAGTTAATGGGGGGGAGGGGGGCGGACAGACAGACAACGACAAAACTATAAGCCTATTTCGATTCTGAAAAGTAGGCTAAAAAATGTCGAAGAGCAGATTCCACGCGCGTCGACTATATATTTTATTCGAAGAATGCGCGCGATAAATCCCGCGGAGGCCGTATCGGACGTAGGGTTCGACCTCATCGGAGCTGGAGGAGCCCTTATGAAGAGGGAAACAAGGACGCGAAAAAAGGGCGAGAAGACTTCCCTCTTTCCTTCTCCTCGCGAATTATTCGGAATAAAGCGGATCTCGCGTAAATGACACACGAGGGCGGAATCCATTCGAAGGAGGATTCGCGGAGGAGGGGGAGAGGGTGGGGGGGGGGGAGGAGGAGAGGAGAGACGGGCATTGGATGTGTATATATATATATATATGAAAAAAATAGAGGTGAAAAAATCATCGAACGAGCGCGTGAGTGGTTGCGACACAAGGCCATATGGTAAATTCTCACATTACCCCAGCATTATCATCACGCCTTACCTCCGTGGGTGCTATCCGCCTCCATCGCACGCATCCTCCTCTTCCCTCTCTCCCTCACCTCCTCCCTCGCTAATCCAATGCCTAAACCCCTAAGGGAAAAACATCTACGCTCCCTCTCCGCCCCCACCCTTCCCCCCCCCACCCTCGGAACGTTTCCTAGCAACGTGACTTATTGCTTCGAAAGACGCCACGCCTCGTATTCTCGATTTTTCCTCGCATCCGCTTCGTCCCGAGCGAGCGAAACCATTCTTCCAAAACGGAATCTCATCGATCTCTAGTCAGGGACTCTTTTTGCCGGTTGGAATCGGCTGTTTTTATGAACAGGCGAGAGAAAAGCGGTTAGGGTGGACGATATGCAATGAAGATGTTGATGTTTTCCGACGTCTCGTGTATAGGAAACGTAGGTGGAGGTATTTATTGCTATGCTTGAAGGATGAGCCGAGACTAAAATGGAAGATTGATGGAATAGGCGTGATTTTTTTAAGTCGGAAAAAATGAAAAAAGCAAACAAAAATATCGATAATTTTTAATTGCAAGCAACGTAAATAATGTCCATAAAATAGTTTATTTTTTATCCAGTCGCCACGAATTTTTGATCATTCGATCAAATCTCATCAATATAAAATTGCTCGTTCGATACTTCGGATTTAATATAAAAATGGAACCGTGCGTAAATTCGGGAAACACCTGCCGATAGAATTGATGGAATGACGTGCTCTTAAGATTCTATATCGACAGACATGAACTGTTAGGTTGGGAATATTATTGAGACGAGAAAACATTGCTATGACCGGGAGTCGAACCCGGGCAAGTGGAAGACCTGCCGATAATAATCCGTTTACTGTCTTAATTTAAACTTAACTAGGATGTTCTCAGAAATAGTGAAGCTTCTAAATGTCGTGATGCTAGGCTTCTCTATGCAAATACAAATTTTCATAAATGCTTCATTGACATGATCACAAAGACGGGTTTTTAATGGTCTCACCTCACTCGTGTAAAGCCACTCATCAAAACAGATGGATGGCGTTTCGTCACCTTAGTTACTGCAATAATGTCCCAATTATTGCCGACATACGAGAAAATAAATAAAAATAATTTCGCGGAGCATGCATTCCCAACACCTCATTTTATTCACTCGAGATTAAAAATACATTTTTTGTAAATCTCATATTTGGTAAGACAATCTCACCGAACGAACATTTTATGAAATCATCTCTATTTTTGGTTTATTATGTGATACCGCCGTTACTTTCAAGGTAGCGGCGTTACAATTTTATGGGTGGCAGAGATGAGGGGGAGCGAACTAAATAGCTGTAACAAACCTTGAGCTTCTTTTGATCTCAATACCTGACTGGCACTTTCTTATTTAAGTGGTCTGTTAAACATGGATGAGAGTGTTGGAAGACAAGGAAGGGGTAAAGAAGACCTACTTATTGGTCCAGCTTAGCAGCTACCATGTGACATAATATTAAGTTTGCGGCTGACACGTCTTTGTGGGCAGAAGTTAGTGTTTGGATACACCACTCAAGAACCCGGCATTGCTATAATATCGTGATACAGCAACTCCTATCGTGTTCAACAATGAGTAAATCTATACTTCGCGTGTATTTTTAAGCGAATCAGCCTCTTGGGCTATTATCGTCGCAATTTTACTCGCATGACTCTACACGGAAGGTGGAATGGAAACCCTGTGCCGGCATTAACCTACTCTTTACGAAAATACCAAGGGAGCCAACTGCTTGAACGTCCCTAAAAATCCTACCTCTACCGGATTTGAGCCAGAGACCGCTGTGTGGAAGGCCAACGCTCCAGCCACTCCGCCACTGCATCCCCTTATATCTATACTTCGAATAATTCAACCTCATATCTATGTATAAATCTGAAATTATGTTTGTTTGTCCGCTACACAAACCCGCACGTTTAAAGATATCTTCACGAAACTTCGCATAGGTATACAATTTTACCCTACGGGTAACATAAAAAATTTGGGGGGTGCTAAATTCAATAAATGCTGTTTTCATCTATCGTTGAGAAGATTTATCAGTAAAAACTTTCTATTGCAAAACATTAAGCTCCTGAAGCAATGCCGTTAGATAAAACTTAAGTGATGATTGAAGTATATTCCCAGTATTTTATACGCTTAGTGGTGGCTTAAAATGGTCCCGGGGAACACAGGGTACTCCATCTAGTGACTTATAAAAATAATTAAAATTTTCATCGAAACGATGTATGAGCTTATTTTTGTTTTGCGAAGATATATTTAAAAAAAATCAATGTATCTTTACTTATCAGTAATAATTCACGGCATTCGATAAAAATTGCAAACAGCCATACAAATCACCGCAAAAAATAAAAAACTGTAGTAACTCAAGTCAAATATTACGGATTCCAAATTCACCTCATATATCCGGTACTATTTTAAGCACTGGCAAATTATGCATAACATCCGCGGATGAAATATGATAAAAGATTAAAATTGACGATGGGTAGGTAAATAAATGACAAAACCGCCAATGTGAGATATTAATGTTTCTGTCACGCAAAACAAACTTTTCAAGAGAGTTTACGCATACCGCAGGCGGAACACGAGCTGTGGAATGCGGAATACATCTAAGCGATGGACGTCTCTCGATTGTTTTACCCGAATCATCGGTACGATTTTCGCATAAACTTTTCCGAGACAATATATTCGTTCATAAAACGAGCGTCCTAGGACTACTCTCTCGCGAACTACTTAAGAGATTTATCGCGATATCCTCTCCGGCGTAAGGATAAGTATCCATTCCCCGTCACCTTTCGTACTGGCGTATTTCGCGTCGAAAATCTTTGAACTCTGAATCGACAAACAACCCTTCCATCAAGGGCGCGAAAAATAACAAAGGATCAAAGAGAACGCGATCAAATATTTTAATAATATTTTAATTTCGTCCGGACTCACACATTCAAACGAATAAAGACTACAATAAGAAAGGTATTTATTCTTCCGTCCCCGCCTAGTGCCTAGGGAGAAACTCATCATCATAGGTAGTCTGTCCGTAGACAGGTCCATGATTAATCATGGTTAAACCTGGTTCTTCATATACTCCTATTTTCCGCTGTCCTCTTCATAACTTGATGCCTCTCTTTCCCTTTCAAATCGTCTATCAGCTGAAAACTTTTCCTACCTCTTTCCCTTTTTCCATTTAGTTTTCCTTCTAACACGTCTTTAATCATACTCTCTCTCCTCAGGTAATGTCCAACCCAGTTTGCCTTCCTCTTTCTAATAGTCTGTATAATCATACGCTTTTCTCGTACTCTTCGTAGCACTTCATTGTTTTTCATCCTATCTGTCAATTTTATCTTCAGAATTCATTCTCCTCAAAGTCCACATTTCAAAGCTTTCCAAATGTTAAGTATTTGATGTAATTTTTCCTTAGCGTCCATGTTTCTGCCCCGTACAAAGCTATACTCCATACATAGCATATTATGAACTTCTTGCGGATATCTTCCCTTATATTCCCTTAAGGTGCTTCTTTCTTCTGAAAGCCGCTTTTGCTTTTCAAATTCTAGTTCTGATCTCATCCGTACATTTTGCTTCTCTTGTTATGATGCTTTCAAGGTATTTATAGCCTGAAACTTGTTCTAAAGGCTTTCCTCTAATACTTATGTCCAGATTCTCTTCTTTGCCCGATATTCGAATGACCTTGGATTTTTCTGTATTTATTTCCATACCGTATTTTCTACCTGTTATTACTAGTCTATTTATCATTTTCTGGAGTTCCTCTTCCATTCTTGCTAGAAGTACTTGATCATCAGCGTATTATAATGTAATAAAAACTACGGGCATTAAAAAAACAGCCTTTGTTTTTTTTTCAAACCGGCAGATCTTTTGCTAAACTGCCCCTCCGTGCTCGAATCGTTCTCTTGTGCATCCCGTGGCCCATTTCCACCGCAGACAACAGCGGCAAGAACGTCCGTTGCTATCCAGCCAATCCACGTAACGTTTTCCACCTCCCCTCCTACCCTTCCTCCCTCCCCGGCAATCTTCTTCTCCCTTTCATTTCTTCTCCTCCGCCAACCTTGCAAGCATCCGACAATTTTAAGGTCTCCTACATAGAAGTTCGTTTCCAACCCCAATCATATCTTACGTCTTCACTTTTTTTTTAATCTCCCCCACTTCCCCTCCATACATTCCTTCCTTCCTTCCTCTTTCGACTCCACCACCGAAACCTCCCGGAGGTGGCGGCAAATGTCACAGTCATTATCGAATCTTCCCCTCCCACGATCTCTGTCACTCTTCGCGTAATCCTGCACCTACGGCGACCTTCACCATCCAGCGTGGATCCTCCACTTTCACCACGTCCCTTCTCCTTCTCCCACACTCCCTGCTTCTCCCTTCCTCCCTTCTTCTCCCTCCTTCCCTACTTCCCCCTCCCTCCCTACCTCTCCATTTCTACCTCACCCTCCCTACCTCTCCCACCCTACCTCTCTCTCTCTCCTTACCTCTCCATTTCCCTCCCCTCTCCCTCCTTCGCTCTCCCTACCTCTCCCTATCCTTGCCTCTCCCTACCTCCCCATCTCTCTCTATCTTTCCTCCCTATCCCTCCCTCCCTCCATCTCCCTCCCTACGTCTCCTCCCTACCTCTCCCTCCATACCTCTCCCACCCTACCTCTCCCACCCTACCTCTCCCTCCCTACCTCTCCCTCCCACTCTCTCCCTCCCTCTCCATTCCTACCTCACCCTCCCTCCATCTCCATTCCTACCTCACCCTCCCTCCAACTCCATTCATACCTCACCCTCCCTATCTCTCTTTTTCTCCTTCCCTCACTCTCCCTACCTCCCCCTAACCATCCCTCTCCCTACCTCTCCCTATCTCTCCACCTCCCTACTTCTACCTCTCCCTCTCTCTGTATACCTTATTTTATTCTTTTTCTTGTATTTATTATATTGACGAAGGGTTAAATGTAAGAATGGACCTTATGGTCTAAATTTCGCCCGAATAAAGACGATTATCTATCTATCTATCTATCTCTCCTACATCTCCCTCTCTCTACCTTTCCCTCTCTCTACCTTTCCCTACCTCTCCATACCTCTCCCTCTCCCTACACCTCCCTCTCCATACCTCTCTCTCCCAACCTCTCCCTCTCTCCCTACCTCTCCCTCTCTCCCTACCTCTCCCTACCTCTCCCTACCTCTCCCTACCTCTCCCTACCTCTCCCTACCTCTCCCTACCTCTCTATACCTCTCCCTACCTCTCTATACCTCTCCCTACCTCTCCCTAACTCTCCTTACCTCTCCCTCTCTCTCTCTCCTACATCTCCCTCTCTCTACCTCTCCCTCTCTCTACCTTTCCCTAACTCTTCCTACCTCTCCCTCTCCCTACTTCTCCCGATCTCCCCCTAACCCTCCCTCCCACTCTCTCCCTCTCCCTACCTCTACCTCCCTACCTCTCTCTCTCCTACCTCTCACTCTTCCTACCTCTCCCTCTTCCTAACTCTCCCTCTCTCTACCTCTCCCTACCTACCTCTCCCTCCCTACCTCTACCTTCCACTCTCTCCTTCCCTCTCCATTCCTACCTTTCCCTCCCTCCATCTCCATTCCTACTTCACCCTCCCTCCATCTCCATTCATACCTCACCCTCCCTCTCTCTCTCTTTTTCTCCCTCCTACCTCCTCCTAACCCTCCCTCTTCCTACCTCTACCTTTCCCTATCTCTCCACCTCCCTACTTCACCCTCTCCCTACTTCTCCCTATCTCCCCCTAACCCTCCCTCCCACTCTCTCCCTCTCCCTACCTCTACCTCCCTACCTCTCTCTCTCTCCCTACCTCTCCCTCTTCCTAACTCTCCCTCTCCCTACCTCTCCCTCTTCCTAACTCTCCCTCTCCCTACCTCTCCCTCTCTCTACCTCTTCCTACCTCTCCCTCTTCCTACCTCTCCCTCTCCCTACCTCTCCCTCTCCCTACCTCTCCCACTCCCTACCTCTCCCTCTCTCTACCTCTTCCTACCTCTACCTCTCCCTCTCCCTACCTCTCCCTCTCCCTACCTCTCCCTCTTCCTACCTCTCCCTCTTCCTACCTTTCCCTCTCCCTACCTTTCCCTCTCCCTACCTCCCCTTAACCCTCCCTCCCACTCTCTCCCTCTCTTTACCTCTCCCTCCCTGCCTCTGACTTCCACTCTCTCCGTCCCTGTCCATTTCCACCTTTCCCTCCCTACCTCTCCATTCCTACCTCACCCTCCCTCCATCTCCATTCCTACCTTTCCCTCTCCCTATCTCCCCCTAACCCTCCCTCCCACTCTCCCTACCTCTCCCTCTTCCTAACTCTCCCTCTCCCTACCTCTCCCTCTCCCTACCTCTCCCTCTTCCTACCTCTCCCTCTTCCTACCTTTCCCTCTCCCTACCTCTCCCTCTCCCTATCTCCCCTTAACCCTCCCTCCCACTCTCTCCCTCTCTTTACCTCTCCCTCCCTGCCTCTGCCTTCCACTCTCTCCGTCCCTGTCCATTTCTACCTTTCCCTCCCTACCTCTCCATTCCTACCTCACCCTCCCTCCATCTCCATTCCTACCTCACCCTCCCTCCATCTCCATTCATACCTCACCCTCCCTCTCTCTCTCAATTTCTCCCTCCCTCCCTCTCCCTACCTCTCCCTCTATCCACCTCTCCCTCTCCCTACCTCCCTCTAACCCTCCCTCTCCCACTCTCTCCCTCTCCCTACCTCTACCTCCCTACCTCTCTCCCTCTCCCTACCTCTCCCTCTCCCTACATTTCCCTCTACCTCTCTCTCTACCTCTCCCTCTCCCTCCCTCTTCCTACCTCTCCCTCTCTCTACCTCTCCCTCTCTCTCCCTCTCTCTACCTCTCCCTATCTCTCCCTCTCCCTACCTCTCTCTCTCTCTCCCTACCTCTCCCTCTCTCTACCTCTTCCTACCTCTAACTCTTCCTACCTCTCCCTCTCCCTATCTCTCCCTATCTCCCCACAACTCTCCCTCCCACTCTCTCCCTACCTCTACCTCCCTACCTCTCTCCCTACCTCTCACTCTTCCTACCTCTCCCTCTTCCTAACTCTCCCTCTCTCTACCTCTCCCTACTTCTCCATATCTATCCCTCTCCCTACCTCTCCCTCTCCCTACTTCTCCCGCTCCCTATCTCCTCCTCTCCCTACCTCTCCCTATATTTCCCTCTCCCTACCCCTGCCTCTCCCTACCCCTCCCTCTTCCTAACCCTCCCTCTTCCTACCTCTCCCTCGTCCTATCTCTCCCTCTCCGTAGCTCTTCCACCCCCTACCTCTCCCTCTCCGTACCTCTCCCACTCCCTACCTCTCCCTCTCTCCCTACCTCTCCCTCTCACTCCCTCTATTTTCTCCCCTACCTCAAGCTCCCTACCTTTCCCTCCCCTTCTCCCGTTGTTTTTTTCATTTTCTCCTCTCCCACGCCCGACCCTGTCGGATACCGTCTTCTCCATCCGCCTCTTCCCATCCGCCTCTTCCCATCCCCCTTCCCTCTCCTCGTCTCGGTTACCCTTGGCTTCCTCCCTGCCCCTCCTACTCTTCTCCTCTTTCCTCGTGAAAACTCACATACCTCGATGAGGGACCTTTGAGAGTTTTTCACCATCCTCGTACGCGGGGACGGCCCAAATACTCATCATTTGCCCTCAGTCCATGCGTTTTTAACGCGCTGTTTTTTCTGCCCAGGTATCCTACGATTTTTATTCTGCCCAAAGGATTCTGTTCTTTTTCCCCTTCCACCTCGCATCAATGTCACGCGTTGGCGTAAATCTCGACTGGAAAGAGTTTTGGTAGAGGTTGAGATGCTAAAATGAAGACGCGCGAAGTGGATGCGTGCAGATTAGAGGCATTTGAGATGTGGGTATGGAGTAGACTGTAGAAGATTAGTTAGTCCGAGAGGAAGACAAATGAAGTTCGAAATACTGTAGGGGAATAGAGGAGCTTAATTAGATTAAAAAGAGAAACGAAATGGGTGGGTCAAATTTTCAAAGGAAACAGTCTGGTGAACGAAGTCATAGAAGGGAATATGTTAGGAAAGAGTCCGAGAGGTAGGAAGAGGAAAGAGATATTAGACGCATCAAAAGAAGGGGATGGGTTTGTAAAGAGACGAGAAAGGCCTTGGATGTTATAAAGTGGATTGGATGAGCCAAAAAACGACCGAGAGGTGGAACAACTATGATGATGATGAGAAACTACAGTATATGTGTTTGTGCGTGTGAACCCGCGTCTAACTCGACGGCTTTTTTTTGTAACGAGCCGGTTCGTATCATGGGATCGCCATTAAAACTGTTTTGTTTTCTTCGTTTCTTGAAAACGTATGGTTGCCGATCGCCTAGTATACGACGGATAGGAATGTTTTATTTTTAAAAAGACCCCTTCCCTTTGAAATTTCAGAAAATCGTCTAGTTTATACCTGCATTCGAATAGGTTCACATTTTGAGAGAAGGATGATTGGAAAATAATTTCACCGGCCGAGATTTGTTTATAATTCCGTTATGCGATCGTTGTGACGAAACTGACGCATTGCGAAACTACGAGAGAAGATTTCCGGTTTTACCGCTACGCTCGTCATGTTTGATAAACAGAAAATACTCCGCATTTCTCTTTAAGAACGAGAAAAAATATTAAGATAAAAACGTTATTTTTTCGTTCGATAAAGCTGAAAGCCATTTTATTGAGCAAGATCTGCGTGAATAATGGATCGAATCCGTTAGAAAACTGTTACGATATCAGAGTTGTCCGTCCATTTGTCCGGCATCCGACGAGTATCAAAGGTTGCATATGTTGCGGGATAAAAAGCCAACGTTTTTTTTATACATTCCATTTCCCACGCAAAAGGAGAGAAATTGGAACTATTTTCAGGGTAAGCTTTTCATCGAACTCGTGGAATTATAATCTCTGTTATCCGACCAATAAGGACAGCAAGTTTTTGGAGGTATTAAGTAGCACGAGCATAAATTTGGCCGAAGAAATCCGCTCACCTGTCCAAGTTCAAAACTTTCAATCTTTCCCATGGTCAAATAGTCTGAAAACAGTGTCTACAAAAGATGATTTTTTCCTTAAATCCGTTGATGCAAAATCGCAAAAGAGAGGGAGACGATTCAAGGTGTGGGAGGCCTACTTCTAAACAACCCATAAAAATCCTTCGAATCTAGCCAGATGCTTTAATAAAACCTTCGAAGAACACAACCTTCGTCTACGTCTGCTGGCATCACGCTAACCACTTTGGTTCAGAGGACACTTTAATCAGTCCGAGACATGAATAAAGTTTCGGAAGACCGTGTTTGACAAAAGGGGTAAAGAAGGTTTTCTACCCATACAGAAATGAGCCAAAGATCGCCAGAGACGAGTTCATTCAATTGAATTTAAAAATTTCAATTTGAAAAGAGCACGAACAGATCGTCTCCATACGCCCACGTTAACCGTTAACGCAGGCTAACCTTGAATGAGAGACTTATGTAACCCTATAAGTAAAAACGTCTTTTGAAACGGCCAATTCGATTCTCCGAACGTGAGGCGTGCAGAAATTAATTCGGGATTTTGAAGTGAGTGATTTTCATGGACGGAATTTTGTAAAAACATTCACGCGACTTGAAGAAAGATCTACCTTTTTCGAATAGAAAACATATCGTCTATGTAAAAGCTCTCGAAAAGAAATAAAATTAATTCTTTCGTGGATTTGGTTGTGAAAATACGTAATGGAAAGTCAAATTTTCAAAATTTTATTAGTTTTTGCAATGAAAAAGGGGAAATTGTTTTAATTTCGTCAGTTTAGTTTATTTCCATGCGTTTACTTTAATCTTGCATGATCTTGGCTGCAGAAAACAAGCATAGAAAATCATCGGAAAACCATGTATCTAAATTTTTCAAATGTCCAAAGTAGCGCATTCAAGATTCCCACTAATTTGAAGAGTGATTTTTCCAGTGTAAATTAAAATAAAACGTTCATTGAATAATTTTTGCATAATACACTTACTAAAATTATAAGTAGGTAACATTAATTTGCATTGTATTTACAAAACATTCCGTTACGTGTGGCACATTTTTAAAATCCGTTACAATAAAAAAATGCGCACATTCCTCGATTTAGTATTGTCAATCTTTCAACATGGTTCACGGACTCTGAAATTGTTTAAAACTTTGAATTACGGTGACATTTAGCGGAAATTGAAGCCATTCTCATGCATAAACTTTAAAGGGTAAGCAATGACTCGTGCAGACGATAAAATGGCGGAGAGATTTTAATCGCTTCACGCCCCTTTCAAAACGATTCTCGATCATCCAATCGCCTCTCGGATGCATCCGAGACCAGCTGAGAATCTGTTGCAAAACCAGACCTAGATTTTCCTCTGCTATGTGGAACTTTGCCCGGAATCTTTCCACAGTAAACCAATTGATTACTTCGAGGAGGCATCTCAGTGAAAGGGAATTCACTCGAAGATTCGCCGCCATTATGTGGCAATCCGTCTCATGATTGTTTCAGCGCATCGTGCAATATTATCTCTTCAAATAAGCGGGTTTAAATCATGCTTTAAAATAACTCGTAACGAAAAGAGTGTTTTAAGTTTCAAAGCGAGTCGATCTGTAGCCGTCGCGGTAATATTCAGGAATGGATAACCATTAATTTCGCGCAATCTTTTTATAAATAGACCAGTTTCGCCGAGAATTGAGAAGAAAATCCTCGTTCGGCGTGCCCGGGTTGATATTTCTGAGCTTTTTGTTCGCTGCCGCTAAAGAGCGCTTTCTATTCGAGGAAACGTGAGATCAGGGCCGAGCTGGGCGTCTGCCCGGGAAGTCAAAAATCTCGGGAGCATTTTCCTGACATTCTATCTATACATTATTCGCTAGAAGATAAATGTTGGCTGGTGAGGGATATCGCCGAATGGACGGGAACTTCGATGGCGACATTATCGTCGTTTCAATTTTCGTCACTAATTGAAAGCGTCTGTAAAGAAAATGATTCGTACCTTAAAAAGCATCTTCATAAAAAGTTTCTTAAATAGGTAGCCGATTGACAAACCTTGCGTCCTTAGGCATTTGGAGATTTGCCCCCTCCTCCCCCTTTTTTATTTCAAATAAAACACCTGTTTTTATTACAATTTATAATTCAGCGTATATCTTCTCTCGGACAATGGAAATATCTCGTGCTGGTCATGCCTGAAATATAGAGCGAAAATTGACAATAATTTCCAAATTTAATCCTATTTGTTCATTTTTTCCTTAATTTAAATGCAAATTCTAAAAAAGCTGTTTGATCAACCCGTTACAACCTTACGTTTTTCCTCGTTATCATATTAATTATGGAAATGCATTCAATCGAAATGAAGCGATCCGTTAAATTTGAATTCAAATACCTCGCTAATTTAGCATTAACCCATGCATTCAATGAATTTAAAAATAGGGATGATTTTCACCGTGAAAAAATGCAAATCTAGTTTTGCGGAACATAAAATTTGGTGTTTATTACCACGGTGTCATTACATAAAATAAAAAAATACTCATTCATTTGCTCGTTATAATTCATAAAAAAACTACCTAATTAAAACGTCGACGCCGAACGAGAAAACCGCGTAAGACTTTCGCAGTTCCTGCATAACGTAAGAATCGTTAACGACGCGATGTAGGAACACAATAGGTGTGACTTTAGCCCATTAACTCTCCGAAATTCCTTTATTGTTGATCCCATCAGGAATTTTTGTAAGACCGTAACTCACGGAATGTAAACAATGGACCTCTTACGAGATGACAGAGTTGATTAGTGGGATCTAAATCCTCGGCGGAAAAAATTCGAATTATCAACGCGTGCTACGTGCGTTACAACATTTCCACGGACGCCACACAATCTTCGGGCTCTTCCTTGATGGAAACCGTGTTGAGACGTGACCTCGACAGATTATTCTTACCTCAGCGGATACCCTTTGACCTTTCTAGCATTTTTCCCACCTGCCGACAGATGGATATTTAATCGCTCCGCGAGATATGCGTCCATTGATGTTAAAGCGATGGATGGATGATTTCGTGGGTGGTGGCTTTGGTCGAGAAAGGTCCGAAGCGAATCGGATCAAATGGTTCGGGCTTGAAGAGGTGGCTCTCGATTTAAAAATAGAAGTTGAAAAATGATGGATTATCCGGGAGGAACGATCGATCAGAGAGATAAATGAATTGGTTAAACTCTTAAGGCCGTAGAACATTTGAATAAATCATATTCGCATTTAGCTACCATTCGGCTATCTTTGCTGGAAATTCGCCCAATTTTGATTCAAAAAGGAAATCAACCTATGAATAGATAAGAACTTATCTTTATTCGATTTCAACTTTTTACTACCAGCAACTTATCGCCGAATGTGCTAACTCTTCTGTTGGAGATCGAATGCGATTCTGTTAACCGTTTTACGGTCATTGGAGTTACCTGCATCATAAATTTGATTCGAGCGTTAAACTGCCCTCGCTATTTTTAGCTCTGAATCACGGCAACGCGAGAAAAATTTCGCTTTCGGACTCTGGTTTGTGTTCGCGAAATACCGTTACACGGTGTTTTTGGAAGTGCAACAAGAAAATTATATTGCGCCACGATTTTCACAAATAAAAAAATTTCCAAAAGGTATATTTAATGGACTCGAAGTGATTGTGGAGTAAATAATAGCAAAACACAATGATGATGAAATGAAAAGGTTGAAGTTTCAGGTTGCTGGTTTATCGCTTAAAATTGAATTAATACGCATAAAACCCATGATCGGTAAAAATTATTTAAAAATACATGTGAAGTCAAGCATCTTATTATTTAAAAAATATTTGTTCCACGAATCTCCAAATGAGTTTGATGCTAATTAGTAAATTTATTGCATTCTTGTTGTGATTATAACAATACACATCCAGTTTTTATGCACGTAATTTTAAGCTTTAATATCTAATACTCCAAAAGAAGAAACTTCGGGAGAAATTGTCGGTTTTGATTGTCTACCCTTTGAAACAACTTTGTCACGTTGAAAAATGATATATTGAGCTCGCCTTATGACATGAAACCAACTGATGTAACTCCTAAAGTGACAAAACGATTGTAAAACCACACGCATTTCTACTAGAAATCCACTGAGGATGGCTACTTTGTA
The DNA here is from genome assembly GCA_028673005.1 of Tanypteryx hageni. Classification (NCBI taxonomy): domain Eukaryota; kingdom Metazoa; phylum Arthropoda; class Insecta; order Odonata; family Petaluridae; genus Tanypteryx; species Tanypteryx hageni. Next base: position 49,821,099 of record CM054114.1, on the reverse strand, counting down.
GCCCGAATGTGCACCTATTTTTTGTGACGTGACTTTTTCACAAGCGAATTTTCAAAATGTGAAACCGTTGTTATACTTCAATTTTTTCGTCTAAGCTAAAACTCTCCATTCATTTGCAAAAAATACACCTGAAAAGATATCCTAGTTAAATCCTTGATCGGATTATTTTGACTTTCCAATCAACTCTGTAGTAGCACGGTATTTTAGGGACGTAGATTTTATATTTGAAATGAGACTTTTCGGTTGAAAGAATCTGGAATGTTGAAATTCCGATAAACCTCTCTTTATTTATAATAGAAAAAATGACGTCCCATTCTTCTCGAACGCGAACTTGGGTACGAAATATGAATCGATATAGCTGTGAACGTCATCCCATAAGCCAACTTAACGACGAACCTTTGGAGAAAGCGCGGTCAATCGTGCGACAAATTAACGATACGTATTCCTGTGACTAAAGCTAAACGATTTAACAATGGAAGAGCTTTTAAAGTGTTACACAATTTTCTTATTTCAACGTAAAGAAAAAAAGTCGTGTTCCGTCAGGTGAAGTGGAAAACAGTTGTTACTAGAATGTAACGTTCTTTTTGTGGTACTTAATTCCCCGTATAAATACGTGGAAGTTTAGCGAGTACGCTATCTTCAATCCGTCAAACGTTAATCATCCATCTCACGAAACGGCAATTATGCAAAGGAAGTAATAAATACGTTCTTAATATTGACTTAGCAACAGTGCCTTTTCCACGTTTGTCCGTAGACGCGTACAATTGGAGAGAAGAAATGGTATGAATTTCTCTTGTAAAACGATTGATACTTTAAAACAAGTAAATTCGTTTTCATGTAGGTCTCTTAAATAAAACTGTGATGTAGTTTACACTACATCTCTATAAGTTTCGTCATCCAAGAATATCTAAAGGTGGAAATATTTCGTCTTCTTTGACTGTACCAAATACCAAATTAAATCGCTTTCACTCATACAAATATATATCCTAGAGCGGAATAAATATAAGAGATGAATGTTTATCTTAGAATTTGAAGAATTTTGCCCTAAAAATGTCATCGTTATACGAAAAAATACTTTATTATTAGATGGAGACTTTTATTTTCAAGACCAATACTTGGATTCGAATTTTTAACTAGCCGTAAATAAATATTTTACATTTAAAAATCAATCAAAGTATTATCGAACGATATAAAACCGTGACAAAATTATGCAATTTTCTCTGATCTCTGTGATTTTCGTCAAGCATCGTTGAAACATAACTCCATTTCTTATCCATCATCTGATTTAAACTGCTAATTGAAAGTGAATGCTTTAAAACCGGTATCGGCGTCACCCGAACTTCGTGCAAGATCTTTAATTAATCGTTGCGAAATAATTAATGAGACCTTGCGTTCAAACCACACGGCAATCCAAAAAAAAAATAAACAGCCGTAAAAGTTCATTTTTAAGGGGAGAAAAATAATTGCTTGGCGAATAAAAAAGAATGAGTTAAGTAACTAACACTGTCCTTGAAACTAAAGAAAATTTTACGTTCATAGGTGACATCTGAGACTATTGCATTTATAAGTCAACTATAGTTTGGATAAACTAACGAAACATAAGTTTAATTTACCCGATAAAATCTTACTCATGTATCCGTGTTAACGTTTGCATGAAACTTTATCCCTAAAACGATGATAATAGATTCGTTCTACTGAAATGTCGTAATTCGAGGTCATACCCGTCGGCGATCCGAATTTAGCAACAACATTCGAAAATCATACAGAGAATTAACTCCTATTACGACCTAAATGGTGACTTGTGAAAATAGAACTCCCGATGGCATTCTTTCTCCAAAAAAGTGAACAACAAACGTCACGCCCAGCCTCGTCCGTCAAAAGTGTTTGATGCTTCGAAGGAATCCACGGACAAAAACCTCGCGAGAAAGGTCGATAACAAATAATAATTCATCTGCATACAAACACCTACGCTCAAGGCTTGGAATCCTCTAGTGCCGTCTGGTTTGTTGGAGCGGCAAACACTCCATGGCTTACTCTGGTAACTCCGTAGCATCCTCTAGAACTATATATTACCTAAGAGAGGCGATATCTGGGTCACCTGTATGCCTCGACACGGTTCTTCCAAAAGAGATTCGTGAAATTCCCTCCCCCGCATGCTTCGTCCATGCACCGATCCTTTCGTGCTCATCTCGAACGCCTTTCTCCCTCCCTCTCTCTTTCTCACCCCCACTTTATCTCTCTTCTCCCCTCTGCCTCCCTCTCTCACAACCGTATCTCTCCCATTCTCCTCTACTCTCTATCTCACTCACTTTCGCTTCCTATCCTTCTCTCTCCTCCTTCCCACTCTTCTTTACTGCCTCCTCTCTCTCCCTTCTTTTATCTTCTCTCTCCCTTCTTATCTTCTCTCTCCCTTCTTACCTCCATTTTATCTCTTCTTACCTCCTCTCTCTCCCTTCCTATCTCTTCTCTTTCCCTTCTTACCTCCTCTTTCTTCCTTCTTATCTCTTCTCTCTTCATTCTTCTCTTCTCTTTCCCTTCTTACCTCCTTTTTCCCCCTTCTTATCTCTTCTCTCTCCCTTCTTATCTCTTCTCTCTCCCTTCTTATCTCCTTTCTCTCCCTTCTTACCTCCTCTTTCTCCCTTCTTACCTCTTTCTCTCTTCTTACCACCTCTTTCTCCCTACCTTCTTTCTCCCCACCTTCTTTCTCCCCCTTCGTACCTCCTCTCTGTTCCTTCTTATCCCCCCTCTCTCTCCCTATCTCCTCTCTCTCCCTATCTCCTCTCTCTCTCCCCTTCTCCGCTCTCGTCCTCCAACCACTCTCTCTCTACATTTTTCTCCCTCCGACCCCTCTACACAACTCCCACCCACTCAACTCAGGGGTTAAGAAACCGTCTCACGCTTAATGAAATAAGCTTGTTTCAGATCATCGTCGTATCTCAACACTCCGATCTTTTAACAAGGTGGAAAAAATGAGAACTCTTGGCAGTTTGCCCACGACGTGTTATTTTTGAGAACGACGGCGCGAATAAAAGTTTCGAGTTCGAGATAAACAAAAGGTCGTCTTTTATGATTTTGTTAAGAATCTATCTTCTAGGTGGATGGAGATCCGTTCGAATTTATTGATCAGGAAATCTTCGAGTTGGAGGGGGTCAAAGTCCTTTGGATAGAAGCCACCTTTTTCCGGTCAGCGATGAATTACGTTTTGTGGACGAAATGAAAGAATTGATACTTTTAGAGAATCAATAATAATCCCGTTCCTTCGTTTCGATTTCCTCCTTACGGTCAAAAAATGGCGCTATAAAACTGCTGAATTTTAATCAACCCTTCTAGCATCAATTGATGTAGGTAAATCCTCTCTACATAAATTCTAAACAAATTTTCATTTTTTTCTTTATTTTTGGTTCGAGATTCGAAATCTGTTTTTGGTTGCCTACCTGTTGCTAGCTGGCCATTCGGTGTTACACAATTTTTTCCTTGATGACGTACCCAGCCCCGTAACTAGCATTTTTAGCACCCGGAGCAAACTACCAAATATGCTCCCCCTCCATAAGAAAATCCCTAATACCTATTTTTTTAATATATGGATTTTGAGTGAACAAATAATAAATAAAAATAAACTATAAAATATAATAATAATAATATTTTAAATAAAAAAATATTAATATTAAAGAGTTATTCTACGTGATTTTAGTGCAGCAAACTCATCAATAACATCATAGAAATTTATAATTTCTGCGATGCGTAATGTCTGGAACAAGTATAGTAGTGAAATCGCTCTTGTCCTTGTGCCATGCAACCTCGCACAACTAACCATTAACAATGGTTAACTCGAGTGTCAACCAATGTTTTGTATTAACTTAATTACATTTTTTGTCTATTTTTGGAATGAAATACTTCAAAATAATCGCTATTGCAATATATCGAGAGAATTTTAATATTATTTTGGTAAACATAAAAACAATATTTATTAAGTGATGGGAATGGCAATAAAATATTCATAAACAATCGATTGTTTTCTTGCTATAAAAAAATATAAAGAGCCTATAGATTACTTGAGATTTCTAAAAATTAGCTTAAAATGATATTCCAACATTTTAAAGTCCCCGAAAATTTTTAAAATTTATCATATTAAATTATAATCATATTACTTGGCACGCGATCAAGAAATATAAGGTCAATATAATTTCTTTTGCAAGATAAAGGATACGAAATTGGCACGCTGTTCATTATGAGTCACATAATATCATTTTGCCAGGATTAAACTCGCGTAAGAATTTCTGCATATCGTCAGATACAGAATATATTCCATCCTAATATACTACTACTTCAACCCTTAGTAAATTTGAAATATTGTACCTCAGAATGATCGTTTCAAACGGCCTCCAAAAAAACGCACCGTTTAACGGATACGTCCTTCGCGAGATACTTACCCTGGGGCGAGAAAGATTCTTCCAACACATGCTGCTGTATCGTAAAGTCTATTTTATGACATCTAAGCTCTGAAAACAGATGACGCAAATTGACCTTGGATTAATGAGGGATGATGCTGAATGAGCCTCGCCATAGCGTGATTCGATCATTTCTATATTCTTCTAACAATGGATACTCAAATAGCACGCATAACAGCGGTATCTTCTTCAAACGTTTCCTACTGTCAGACTCTGTATTCTATGGATAGAGCTCGGTGAGTGAGTAGTAACTACGTGAAGATGTATAGTAAAAATTGTTCAAATATACTTTATTCTGCGCTAGCATTGTTCATTAATCATTCCCGCTGAGATTTAACGTCTCTATCAGATTCAATACAGAATTATCGAGTTCGTGTTATAGCTGGAAATGAATTCCAGAGTAAGTACTTGAGTATGAAAAATTTTAAAGTTGAGCACTTTTTTTAGATATCTCAAATAGCTGTAACAACGTTATAAAATTAATTTATCAGAGTCTATAAAAATTTCAATGATATATATTGATTTATTGGAGTTCTACAAAGTCAATATGTATTTCTTTGGTGGAGTTATTAACCCTAGAACTACCAGGGGGGGGGGCTCCAGGGCCCACAACTTATTTTTTTACGTTTCTCTTTTAAAAACAAAGGAAAAGTCTGGATATTTTATTACATTGCGCAGAGACTTATGTAAAATAATTACTCAAAGTTCCTCATCAATGTATGCATATTTCAATTTTCTGCAAATTATTTAATCATTGGCTGCATGCCTGTACATGCAGGTAGCCTAACTTATAGGGCACCATATGCGTGGAAAGCACAGTGTGAAGCGCGCTATTTGTTTAAACTGTTGTGTCAGATGAATTAGATTAAATCATTTTTCTAAACAATTTGCTATTATTTTTGTAAATACAATCTTACTGCAATATTAATCTGATCTTAAAAACATAATGAGGAAGAATGTAAAAGAATTGTTCTAATGTAAATATTTGTCTTTAGGTACATATAATTACAAATAAATTACTAAGACTGTATAGCTGTATTCCTATGATGTTTTTAAATATATAACAATAGGTTTGAAACATTACTATGACTTTTTATTGTATTTTAGATGGTGGGCCTCTGAGCCCCCTTGGTAGTCCATGGTAGTGAAAATGCTTGGTAGTTCTAGGGTTAACAGGACGATCAACACGCATATCAGCTATTTATCGATTTCACGGAGCGAGTACAAATTCAAAAGGCAGCTGTCGTCCATATTTCACAATTTCAAGCCCATTATAGGCATTACTGGATTATCCAAATACTTCGCGGGTGGCATTTGCAATCTTCAGCGGGCGTTGGAATCTCCAAAATTTTAATTTTATTAACCACAGATAGCTCATCGTATTGACGGTTTTTAACTTCACGTCAATTGTAAAAAATGGTGAAATTTTAAACTCTTGCCAACGCTTCTTGCAGCAATAATTAATCAAAGTAAATTTCAACTGATATTTTCGATTTTTAAAAACTTTTACCAACGCTTCTTGTAGTAACAATTAATCAAGGTAAATTTCAACTGATATTTTCAATTTTCTTACAAATTTCAGAAATGATACCTGGCATTAATACTTAATAATTACGAAATAAACTTAAAAAAAGAACGAAATAAAAGTTACTCGTTCATAAAAATCGGCAACATTGACCGAGCGTATAAAGTAGTCTTTCATTTACATAAATATAGTTGGAATATTCTGCTAACAACTTAAGCAAGCAGAATTTTTAAGCACTGCGTTGACGCGCTGAATTTGCGCCATCGCATAATTCACCTATAAATGCCGACAAGAAAGATTATTTTGATTTTTATCTTCCCTCGCGATTTCCGCAGCGGTAAGGCACCACGCGGAAACTGACACGGGGGTTATTTGATGACTACCGTGACGGCTGATATGCATACTCGAACGTGTAAACACGGACGAATGAACAAAACCAATAAATCATCGCCTCTGTCAACGGAGGCCTTCCGCATATTTACGTAAGCACTCCCAAAAAAATTTCCCCGTGGAAGATTCCGCGCGTATTTTTTTGCACCCATACATGAAAAATTATTTTTTAAACCCAAGATCAGAAAACGAGACGACAAACGCGGAAATATTTCGTCATTTTTCCCTTTTCCTTCGTCGCGACCGTGAATTTCCACTTGCATCCGAGAATTTGAATGACGAGATAGCAAATTTACATGTTTTTAAGTCACCTGTTGGACATCCTTTCGATTTTATTGAGGATTTGAGAAAATCCCTGCCTGTTTTTTTTAATCTAACGCGAAATATGCGACTAACCAATGAATACGAACTATTTCGTCGTTTTTATCATTTCCTTCATTGCGACCGTGAATTTACACCTGCATCCAAGAAATTTAATGGTGAGAAAACAAATTTCCGTGTTTTTAGGTCTCCTATTGGACATCCTTTCGATTTGATTGCGTATTTGAGGAAATCGCTGCTTGTTTTTCGAGTCAAACGCGAAGTATGCGACAAACCAATAAATACGATTGTTTACAGAGTCACATAACCATTGATTTAAAAAAATTGAACTTAACATGGATTTTTATGCGAATTTTACCTTGGATTATAAAGAATCATCAATTATAAAAATACCAAAATATACTGAATGCTGATATAAATAGGCTTTTCTCTGATCAGAATAATCAAGTTAATTCGTCGCATTATTGTTAACGACGAAAGGATTAACTCAAAAACATAGAAAACTAAACATTTTTATGTGAAAGTATCTACCTTTTTGTACATACATTAAATAATAATAAAACACAGAATTAAAAAAACTTTTAATTCCAGTAGAAGTTTTTAATCCTACGTTTGCATTATTATTTGACGTAGAGCCCTTGATAATGGAGCTCCAGAAAGTTCCGGCTTCTTTAGTGGATGTCATCCACTTTTTGTAATAATTAGATATTAATATATCAGATTAGGGCCTTTATTTCCTTTATTTATAATAATTAGATGTATTTATAGAATAAAAAATGTAAAGAAATTCATCGAAACGAGTATATCGCTTCTAAAACTTTAAAAAATACAACTAAAATTTTTAACAGAAAATTTCACAAGTTTTATATCGGACCTTTCAGTCAAATTGAGGCGTTCAAAGAATCAAACAAAATGTACGATACTCTATCATAATGCTCTTATTACTCGTAAACCCGTTGGAAAATTACCGGAGCAGAAACTGGGCCAAGCGGTGGCATAGTGGTTCATCCCCTTCTATTTCCCCCGTACTGAAACGGATTGGATCTTTGATGTGCAAAAAGTCTTCCTTTTTCTTGGATCAAGTTTCATCACGTACTCTTCTTTGTCTTCCAATATCTCGCTTTCCTTGTAACTTACCGCTCATCACTATATATGGAATCCTTGTGGGATCCATGCCTTGGTTACGTCCGAATCTGTTAACTTTGTCTCAGTTATATTTGATCCTCCAATCGCTCGTGTTGTTCCAATTCCAGCAGATAATTTTATTTTACGCTGCTTGCGTTTTAATTACTATGGTGCAATTTCTTAGTCACCCTATGTTGTTTTTTATTTGCTCCTCATTATCTCGGCATCAATTGTGATAAGGTAAGTAAACTTATTTTATCTGTAGTAGGCACAGTATTTTTTTCAATGCCATAATAAAAGTTTTTGTTTGCATGTTATTTATTATTTTCTATGATATTTATCTCAACTTCATTCATTCATATACTTAGAGAAAATTAAATATGAAAAGCCTTGAGTAAGGCTTTTGTTTTCCGTCATTGTATCTACATCTACATGATACCCTGCAAGTCACCTTTTTCGTGGATGGCAGGGGGTGCAGTGCATATATATGAACAATATCAAATAATGAGTTCAATTAACGCGGCAAATTCTCATCGGGTTGGCATTTTAAATTAAATTTTACTGGCAAAAACAGTTAAATCTTATACTTCTAGTTAATGCCTTCTTTTTTATAACAAGTTAAAGCTTGGAATCCAATATACGAGTAACATCAACTACCCCGTAAATTTGCTATCTATCCTCTTGGAATAGGGTGAAAGCAACTTAAAAATTTATAAAATCGGGCAGGATATATCTAGAGAGTTGCTTTAATTATCTAACTTTTGGAAAGAATACTTCTTGAATAGTCAATTCGCGAACTTCAGTAAACCGTCGGATTTATTAACTGGTGTTAACATGCAGAAATTCCAAATTTGCACTCAAGTCCCGCAACATATTTGTCAATTATTCTCAGCAGTTTTTTAATATATACGCAAGCATCGCATAATAACTTGACTTCTGAGGAGATATTCAATTATGCAAAACAGGACGTAAGGCTTGCAGAAATCTCGATTGCGACGCAATTACCGTTCATTCGCGCATTTATCGGGTCGAGAAACTGATTATAAACGTTGTTATATTCAATTTTGAGGTAACTCGTTCGTAAAGCGATAATCGTTAATCCGCACGGCTTACGGTCCATAACTCGAACACTGAGCGTTGTGAGGTTAAATTACTTTGCTACTGTGTATCGGTATTAATGATAAATAGTTGCGGAGAGGTTTTTAACCCTTAACAACTCTATCGACTCCGCCTTGTGCATGTTGCGAGGTGTATTCGCAGGAGCATCGCTCACTCATTCTGGGGGTGCGTTATACCGTGTCACCCCTCGGTCTATTTCGTAAGAGTGGGTAAATATGCTAGCATCGGGTTCTTCCTCCGTTGTCCCCCTTCCAGCGGTACGTGCATGCATGTGAGTACGAAGCGTCTATCCCTCCTACTCGTCGCGTCAGGGGCGTTAAGAATGACAAACCGGTATATTGAAAAATAATGAAGTTGCAATTAAAAATGCGCGCACGCATATGTATATTGCCAAATGACTTTCCCTTGATAACTATCGGTAACCTCAAAAACTACGCACGTTTTTTAAATTTAAATTGAACAGCTTAAGAGAAAAAGGTTATAATTTTTTCGTAGCATATGTATATTTGATTCCTACATCCATAAAAAATAATAGAGGTGATTAAATCGGTTGCTTTATTTTTTATCATATTTCTATCAATCAAAATATATAAAGGGCACAACTCAACCCAGCCTTTGGTGACGAATTTATTAAAAGTGATCTTACCCTTGAGGAATTTTCAAATGCATTACCGGCCAGGTCTAAATCGTCGGAAAAATCATCCGATGTAATGAAAATTTGTCATCAGTTATATAAATTTAAAAAAGTAAAGAAATAGCTGCTGGAGCAGACAGTAAATGACGCTTAAAAAGTAAAAAATTATGTTAATACAGAATGTTAAAATTTATGCATACTAGTATGATTAGTCTCAAATAATATTTTAACGAGAAAGAATACTGAATCGATTGGTGAAAAAACGAAGTCTCTATCTGCTTTCGTTTAGCAGGAGTTAGCGCGTCAGACAGACAGACGGACAAACTAAACGCATAAGCGGATTTTTTTCTTAAACCGCTAATAAGTATTTATTTATGTATATCTATAGATGAAGCTTTGCTATGCAGAATTCACAAGCGTTCGTCGCGAGGAGAATGTTTACTTGGTAAATTTCCACAATTAATAGGCATAGTAAACTCTACCCACCACTTTTCTCACAAACCTGCCACGATCCATTCTATTATCCAACGTCTTCTCTAACTTATATAATGAGCTAAACACCATTAATATTTTAAAACATTCACTGCGAGGAGAGTCAAAACTTGGCAATCTTCCATATTAACTTAACAGATTAAATTATCGTTGAAGCTTACCAAGTTTTTATTCTCGTTGAAATCGGTAAATTTTATTAATTTTGAAAATTGTTTGCCCCATAATGACACCAGTGGTGGTTGATGAACTTGACAATGTGCTGCGACTTTACATCGATGCTTAGAGGTTTTGGATAATAACAGCATTTTATCGTAATAAGGTATTCCGATAAATTGTTTGATTTATTATGACAAAAATACTGCTTATATATTTATCACGATTTACAGAAAATAGGATTTACCTCAAAACCGGCAGTTTTTACATTTGAAATATGGCAAGATTATCAGAAAGCATACTGTTTTACCACTTTATTTATTTTGGGCTCATGATTTCACGTTCAGCCGGTATCTGCACTCGTGTTATTCTTCATTGTTACATTCCCAGGACCTGACACATTCCATGTGCCCAAATTGAAGCATCTTTGCTGCCTCGTGCCTAAAGCTGCCTTTCGTAGTTTCTGCAAAAAAATGAACATTAAGATTCACATACTTTGATACAAGCCAATAACTTTGTTAGCTTTGATTTTTCGCAAATAATTAATAGAATTTTTACATTTTCTAACGCACGAGCATAAATTATCGCATTGCTAGAACGCCGGTATCTCAAGGCACGTGCCTATTGCACCTTATGGGAAATCCGGTTCGGAACAGACATACGTGCCATTTTTGAGGAAAATACCCAATTCAACATCAAATCCTAGAAATCTGGCAACGTTTCGTTCTCGAGCGTCCCGGATTTGTGAGAGAGTACCTGTGCTTTAACTGCCATTAACTTCTAGAGAGATATTATGCGTTCATATTTATCTTACACCAATGTGTCAGACGTTAGCCATACAAAAACTATATATTTTTCTTAACAACAACTGTAATGATGGGATCTTGATCGCTGATGGAATGCTTATAATAGTAAAAATACAGATGATGTTATTTCTACCTTGGATTTCCGAGTGTTCTTTAAGCGAATACAAATAAAAGAGATTTAAAAAAATGTTATCATTACACGCAAAGGGCCCGTTCATGATGTCGTGTTTTCTGGCTCATTATTTCGCGCTTTTCTCTTCGAAAGACCGTCACCCCGCCAACAATCAACGGATTCGGCCTTGCCTCTTGTTACGACTCCCCCGATTAATAAAATTGTAAAAAAATAACGCCATCTTTCGTCCTTTTTTTCCCTCTCCGCTGGATAGGGCCAAGGCCATTCTCTGGAACCTGCGTGGAACGCCATTCATTGAGTATCGTGTTAACTCGTTCTTTCGCACGAAGCGAGGAGAGGAAAAACTGTCATTTTTTCACGAGGCGGCCATTAACGATTCCCGCCTTTCTCAAATTCCCGCCGCCGCACACTGGCACTTTCCTCTCGAAGCAAAAGTTGTGAAGGAGGCGGAGAGTTGAAGTCCCTCCATAACGACGGGTCTATTGGGAGGCGGAATCTCGGCTAACTAATGAATCCGCCTAGCTCCGTGCTTGAGAAGTGCGTGGGATGAGTCTATTGAGTTAATGAATACTTATTTAGCATCGAAAACTCCTAAATCATTATGTTAAGGAAACTCCCATATTTATTTCGGTACAAAGTAACCATCATAAGGGTGAGTAGCAGATGTGAGAGGTATTTAGAAAGTCGAGAAGAAGCAATTTTGTATTCAAGAAGAAATAAAATCTGATGCATGTCGGAGTTATGAGTTCATTCTATATTTTTAGATGGTTTAATGGGAGGCAATGTTACGAGAAGGTGCCCGATTTAGGGGAGGATGAAACATGGCTGTTCCGGTATGTATGAAATAGTGGATGAGGACAAACTACACGTGAATGGCAATTCCTACAATCGTTGAACGGTTTAATAAACCATGTACAAATTTAATCTAAAAGGTAACCGTCATCAATGGTAATTCAACGGCTATTATTGCTAGCAAAAGCCTCGGTAGGCTAGTTGTCATTGTTATTAATGACCTTGAAGTCCAATCGAGGATTGTGGTGCTCATCTTATGGCTAAAAACAAGCTGTCGACGTATGCCACTGATGACGGCTTCCTGGTAGTCGAAATGCGTATTTGGTTTTTATGACATTTTTGCGGCTGTTGGAGATTTACCGAGATAAGTATATTTTTTCAATTTTGATTTTCTCGTGCATATTTTGTTACCTTGGAGTTTATGTGATTTACTCTTCCGTTTTCTGAATAAGCAGTAAATTATGTCATTAATTTAAACGTAAGTTTGACGGCGTTTTAAAAGAGAATTCTAATTGAACTATTATGTCAAAATAGAATCATCGAGCTCAACTTATGGCTAAAATCAAATTGACAAATTGTGCCTTTTCAAATGCCATTTTAGAGGCTACTATCGGCGAATCACCACTGATGACGGCTGCTTTGCAGCCGAAATGCGCGCCCTTTTTTCCCAAACTTTTTTGGCATTTAGAGTCCAATAGTTTGTCAATTTGAAATATTATTTGTAACGTGTCTGTGAAGAAATTCGCGGAAGCAAGTTTTCCAAAAAATTACTTCCCAAAAAGCTGCGAAACAACCAGGAAAAATACAAGAGTTCATTTTCATATGCAGTAACAATGGAAACGTAAGAGAAAATAACTCGCCTTTTAAAAGAATATGAGATGAGAAACCTCTCATAACCCACCGTTCCTAGACAAATTTTGCAGCGATTACGCAGTGGACCTACCTACTACCGACCTAACCGCACAACTTTCATGCGGACGAAACGCAAGGCGCACTAAAATAGTAATGATATTTCACCATGGTTACTTGGAGATTCCGATCTTACTTTGTGGCACGCGACTTCCGGCGCACAATAGGACGCCTGCCTGACTGCTCGCTCCCCTCTCGGACCTCCCCCGCCTCACTAATCCCCTCCCCGCTCCCCACCGTAACACGGTGGAGGTCATTTATTGTTTTTCCAATGAGTTCGTTTACCCTGACCTGCTGTTGTGCCGTTCGAGAATCCTATTTTTTCAACGCCTAAGATTGAGCATGACTAATAATTTCTTAAAACGCGTTAAGAGTCCGCTAAGCGGAAAGTTTTTTGTTCTCACAGGCGCTCGCACGATAGGGTATGCTTCGGATGCGAACCTGCGTTAGTTTTTCCTCTACCCGGTGGGTTCGAAATTATGCAACGGTATCTCGGAGAGTGTGACTGGAAAGCTCCTCTTTTTTAATGTTGCCGCTCAACTGCCCTTCCGAAACAAAGATACCAATGATTCAACAGGGAACTATCGAGCTCGTGTTATGGCTGAAAAATTTCAAGAACAAACACTTGTATTTTTAGAATCAGTTATCGGTGAACTACCACTGAAGACGGCTGTTTTGCAGCCGAAATGGACATCTGGTTTTTTATAACGTTGTTGTGACAAGTATTTTTTAAATGCTTCTTCTTGAATAGCAATGACTGGAAGTCGAAAAAACATCCACAAATCCGTTCAACTAAACGTTTAACCTTTAAACGAGCGACCTTAATAACTCGCCAAAATCTAGCATAATATTATACTTCTTCAAAACTTTCGGGATTTTATTTATCAAAAGATCGTTAAATGTTACGAAATTCGTCGTTACGCAATTGAACCTTGTAGAATCACCTTGTCACATAACGTCTCAAAAATAACTTATCACTTTTGAGGGTTAAGCGTCCTTGAAATCGGTCGTAATGGCTACCTTCAGAGTTCATCGCCCTTTCCGTTGACGTTTAAAAAGTAATTATGAATTATTCACTCCTTCGAAAATATAATCAGTAAGGCCACATTGCGCAAAATTAAAGGTTTCAAACGATTGTTTGCACGTTTTTCGCGCATTTACTTCCCGGTCTAATAAGGTTTTCCTATGTTTCAATGATATGATCGCCACGTTGGAATGCCGACTCTTGTAATGGACTCGCAGGAAGAGAAAGTTCTCAAGAGTGGCACTTTCAGTTTCTAAACAATCTCTTTGTAAGACTCCTCCCGCTATGAGTGACGGACTTGAGGGTAAAACCAATATCAACGGTCGCAGGAATAACAAGATACGCGAAACCAATTCAATTGTCTTCAGTAATGTACGTAATTTATCTACAGCAGCGTGTTTACTGGAGTAATTTGTCTTTGCCAATCCAGCTGATTTCAAAATAAATTTTAAGAAGGCAATAAGTCAGAAAATACTTCGGTTGAGAATATCGTGTGAAAACGATGAGTGTTATAAATTAATCCCATATTACACGTCGAAGATTATCGATGGGGTGCCTAAGAACAGTGAAAGTGAATTTGAAAAAATATAAATTTATAGAAGCAACGATAGTATTAAAGAATAATATCAAACCTTGGAGGCAAGGTTTATTACGAAATAATTCATGCCAAACGTAACGATACCGAAATGGAATTTCCTGCTCACCTTATGGCTAAAATTGAACTTACAAATGCCCCTCCAGCAGTGGTGGGATTATATATTTCTACGGTCGGGGTTAATATTCATAACTGAGCCACCTTTCAAATGACTTTGACATTTTTATTTATTTTATAAAATGAGTGTCTCTAAAGCGACTAAATATCTTTATATTTTTCATTATCATTATAAATAATTCAAATTCGTGGTTGTTGACTCCCCTTGCCATGCCCTCGTCTCTAATACCCATAAGAAGGGTTGGGAAAGCCAGATGAGCATTTAGGCTAAAAAGCAGCCGACATAAGTGGTGATTCTTCGATGATAGATTTGAAATCTAGTTTTCCCAACATTTTTGTGGACATTGGAAAGACATGGTCTCAGAATAATCGCTTAACAGTAAAAAATTGAAAAATCTCGGTATCTCCAATAGCAATAACGAGGTTACATTAAGGATATTATGGCTATTGAAAATACCTAAGACAAGTACTTAATTTTTCAATTTGCTGTAGCACTTATTCTGGAATTTGTTTTCAACAATAAGGCAAGTTCTATAATTCTCTAGCGAAGACATAGTTTGTCAACTTTATAACGTAATGGTCTTAAATTTTTGTTTCATTTCAAAATCTGCACGCTTCATGGCCGTCTCATCGAGGATGCTCGCCAGAGAATTATAGACAGCGTCTTATTGCTGGAAACAAATTCCAGAATAACCGCTAAAGCAAATCAAAAATAGAAAAATTAAGCACGTCTTAGAAGTAACAAGATTATATTATGGATATTATGGCTATTGGAGATACCTAAGACAAATACTTAATTTTCCAATTTTTGATGCTCTAGCGCAGTTTCTCAACGTGGGGTAGGCGTACCCTTGAGGGTACGTGAGAGAATTTCTGGGGTCCGCCAATACGACGACGGAAGTTTTACCCAATAACGAAATAATATAACTAATTATAATTTTGTTTATAAAAACAACAATTATGTATATAAAATTCTGAGTAAAGCAAAATTGTTTTGTGGGCAGCTTAATGGAGATTTAACGATGATTAGGATTTCCGTGCATGGGGATAGAATGCGTTAATTGCATTTCACTTCAAGTCCTTGCGATAGAATTGTGAATAGGGATAAGGAAGGAATAATTCAATCAATTTACATTTAAACCAACATGTTTTTTTTTAATTAGGCAAGTGCAAAAATCTCTTGCCCATCCACTTTCATTCGTCAATTGTCATTCGAATTTAATTGAAGCGGGGCTGCGACGAACTACTTGAATGTTACCGACAAATTTTGCGTAATAAGCGGATAAAAAGCCAAGTAGTCGACGCTGGACTCTTTTTAATACAGGAGTCTATAAATCCCCATACGTTTCCCAGGAAAGATTTTTATATTATGTGCTTTAATTATAAATTACGCTTTTTGTCATTGTTTACCATGTAATTTTATTGTTTCTCTAATAAATGGCAATAAAATCCGGTGATAATATGCTTTTACAGTGAATGTGGATCCAAAAATACCATTGTAAAATTATTTCCCTTTGGGTTCTTAAGGGTTATAGTACCGCCGTCGAACGCGGATTTTCGCTTAACGCGGAGTTGTCAGGAACGTATCCTCCGCGTTAAGCGGGGGTCACCTGTACCTGTAAAATTGTCCTGAGGTACTTCAACGGTTTTTTTAAAAAGGGTACTTCATGAAGAAAGGTTGAGAATTTGTTTTCAGCAATGAGGCGAACTCAGTTATTCTCTAGCGAAAAGACAGTTTGTCAACTTTATAACGCAATGGTCTTAAATTTTTGTTTCATTTCAAAATTTGTACATAACATCGAGAATACGAATGACGTGAAGAATGTATCCATTTTCTCAAATTTCACGGCGAATAGGCAGTTCTGGGGGATATATAGCACATTCGTGGTTTTCGCTCCACCCGGACCGTTCGTCTAAGGCTCACAACCTCGGGGCTGTCGTGGGTGTTACGTATCGCGAAGATTCATCCGCTGGATGTCGCGTTCGTTGAATTATACATTTGCGCTCTTCCTCCTCGTAATGGATGATCGTCATTACGCGCGGCCGCTCATCCGCTCACGACTAGGCGACCAAATGCGGCGACGACCATCATTCTCCCGCCCCTTTTTCGGCGGTTTCGCACGAACGCTGAGAAACTCACGCAACCCACGTTCTCTAGCCACGTAATCAGGATGGAATCACGTGGAAAAAAAACAAGAGCTCCGGCTTTCGACCATTTTCACCCAAAACGGTCCGTCCTCAACCTAAACAGCTCG
The DNA here is from genome assembly GCA_028673005.1 of Tanypteryx hageni. Lineage (NCBI taxonomy): Eukaryota > Metazoa > Arthropoda > Insecta > Odonata > Petaluridae > Tanypteryx > Tanypteryx hageni. The sequence goes on along the minus strand of CM054114.1, from coordinate 49,804,261 downwards.
GAAGGTTTTTCATGAGACATTCCACCGGTGTAATCTACTGCGGGGAGATCGTGGGAGTGATCTTTATCTGGCTACGTAACCCACTTTTTTCGGAACGTTCTAGCTTAAAAAAGGAGCAGTTGATGGCCGCGCTTTAAAGGATCGTTAAGATTGCCGCCCCATGTCGCGGATCCACTGATCGTGAAGTATGTTGTCGTGGAAATTTTTTAAAATCGTGTATTCCTGTCTAAAAAAAAGCTAGAGGCACAAGGTACTCTGTCGAAATGCGATGCAGTTTATTCAACTTCTAACTACTGAGATGCGGTATGCGAGACACCGCTTGAGTTTAGAGCAAAGGTGCACAACTCAAAAGTTGACACGGGCCAAAATCGACCCTGATTGGACCTAGGCTGGCCACGCTATGAAAGTTTTGTACATAAAAAATTTAAGTATACTATTGTAGATTCTGTAATTGCCGTAATAACTTTTACATGTAATTTTTATGCGACAAAAATGAGGTGATACACAAACATAATTTACTTACTCAACGGGAGATGTTTTGCACCGTTTTTCTCTCGCCATTCCACTTATACCCGGAGTAAAGGTGGTAGTTGCTGTTCTTAGAATGTCTCTTAAACTCTGATCTGTCAGTGCTGAACGTAATGGAGCTGTGTTTAATTTCATAAGAGAGAACGTATGTTCGTACATGCGATAAATATTTATAAAGAATTTTACTTTATTATTACGGTAAGGAAAGCACCAGCTGAATTAAATCCTGCCGGGCCACAGAAAATGTGTCGGCGGGCCACGTTTGGACCGCGGGCCGTATGCTGTGCACCCCTGGTTTAGAGTGTCATATTGAAACGCTACTTCACTTTCCGATAGGCAGTTTAAAATTTACAATGCAATAAAGTGAATATTAAATTTTTAATTTTAATTACCTCTCAGACCTCAAAACAAATTATTGAACTCGGAAAATCCAATTGTAGATGTAGATAGTTATTAAATAATAATTAAAAACATTTATGATTTGCGAGACTGCATCTCAGTTACAATGCGATCATAATTTCACCTAAGTTAAATGTTAAGGAAGTGTATGTTCCAAATTTATAAAATATAAATTACTGTCAATTGAAATTTTTTAAACGTTTGAACAGGAAGGATGCATCATTGCAAAAATTATATAAATGCACAAGAATAAATAAAAGCCTCTACATCAAATAAATTTTGATTTTTAGTCGAGGATAATTTCAGTTTTTTATACGAGTTGACTTAAAAAAATCACCATACACCAAGAGCTCAACTCGTAAATAAACCAACACTATCTAATTTCTAATGAATATTTATCACACCAAAAATAATAATAATATAGAAATAAATGGAATATTTTATGCGTTAGGATTAAGACACCGCCATATGTTTACCTAATTGGTAGACATTAACGATATTATGTAATATAGTTCACTGATTCCCATTAAAAGCATTAAATCAATGCTCTTGAAGTATCTTATATTATATTACCGCAATCGTCGTAGGCGAACTTTTTGGTAGGCTGGCTATAGCCTATTGGGAAGCTTATATCTCCGCCGCTATTTGTAAAGATGCGGAAATCTCCTGTTCTTTAACGGTACTAAATTCAACCGGAAACGTTAAATACTTTCTTTTTTAAGGAGGGTTTTCCAATATCCGAATCGGATCTTGTGTGTTATCCGCCCCGTTCTTCGAAACAACAAATTTAACAAATAATAACATTTTAAACAGAATTTATTGAATAAACTCAACCCTTTTAAACAACAGAAACAACAGTTTCAACTCCTCCCAGGTTGGGTCAAGTGTTTGGGGGTTGGATTCGTTCTATTTCCGCCCTCGGGGTTGGGTTAAGTGGTTGGGGATTGGATTCGTTCTAGTTCTTCCCCCAAGTTTGGTTAAGTGGCTGGGGGTTGGATTCGTTTTTATTTCCTTACCCCGGGTTGGTATGTGGGGCTTTAAGGGGGCGGCAGCCCCCTTTATCGACTGCAACAAAACCTTGATGCAGGAGTTTAAGGGGAAGGGGGGTTTGCAAAACAATTCCTCCACGTTCACATTTGCACACTCCATAGGGTTGTGTTGGGGGTTGAGTTGGTTTTCCTTTCATGTTCACATTTGCACTCGCCAGCGGGATGGTTTTTTTGTTTTTATTTTGGTTGTTAGGTTTGTAAGAAAGTGTATTCTGAATTCATAATATAAGGGTATAAATCTTATTGATTTAAATAGAAAGTACAACAATAGATTTATTAATTTAAATAGAAACAACAATATAACTTTTTAAAAACAAGTCAGATGATATAATAAAAATGGGGTGGATAACACACAAGATCCGAATCTTCTGTTTTATTTACGAAAAAATACGTTTACATCTTTTGTCAAATAAATGTGTCTAATCAAATTAATTATTTAAAAAAATCAAAATCAACTTAATTTGACAGCGAAGCGTCACAGGCTCCCTAGTCTTGTGGAAAATCAATTCCCATTGAAAGGCATTGGAGTCGTTGCTAAGGTTAATATATTTCATTGTTGAAAGCTGAAAAACTTTTCATAATTTTATGATTAAAACTAGCCAATATACCTGGCTTTGCTTGGGTTTTTTAAATCAAGACAAAATAATTTGAAGATGATTTGAGAATAAATGAAGTATTTAAACAAAGTTAATTTTAAAATAAAACTTATTTGTTCTGCCGTAACTTTGTGGAATTGTATAATTAAAATGAAAGAAAGTAAAAAAAACTGTAAAAAATCCCACTTTATAGTGGGATTTTTTACAAAGTTTTTTCTTATTTTCTTTCAAGTTAATTTTTATTGTAATGCTTGTTGGTATACAATATTTCTCGTCTTCCCATTTTTTCTAAAATAAATAATTTTTCCTGCATCCTTCTGTAGATGTAGATATATATATATAACTGTCCATGAGCAAAGCAGTCATTTAACAATTTTACACCTGCAGCTTTAAAAGACTGCCCTTGTCTAAGTTGTGATTGAAGCCAAATTGTCTTTGTTCAGAAGACTTTACTGCTCTTGCTGTGGCTATTCTCTTATATTTTAGTCTGACAGTATCTGAGAATGATCTCCGTGGTCATTTTGGCATTATGCTTGTTTTAAAACCTTTGTTTAATTTCTTTGAAATTTATTTTCGGTACTACTGGGCTATCCCAGGCCCCTATTAAAAATGCTATAACATTTTCATTGTACTCTAGTACCCAAATCCAAGTTAAGTTGCCGGAAGTTGGATTCATTCCATTTTCCTCACTTCCTGGGTTGGGTTAAGTGGTTGGGGGTTGAGTTTGTTCCATTTTCCTCCTTCCAGGTTGGGTTAAGTGGTTGTGGGTTTCATTCATTCCATTTTCCTCCTCCTACCAGGTTGTGTTGTGTTTGGGTGTTGGATTCGTTCCTCTTTCCTCCCTTCCCGGGTTGAGTTAAGTGGTTTGCGGTTGGATTTGTTCCATTTTCCTCCTACCGAGTTGGGTTAAGTGGTTTGGTGTTGGATTTATTCATTTTTCCTCCTCCTACCGGGTTGGGTTAAGTAATTGGAGGTTGGATTCGTTCCATTTTCCTCCTCCTACCGGGTTGGGTTGGTTGGGTTGTATGTTGGATTCGTTTCATTATCCTCCTCCTACCGGTTTGGGTTAAATGGTTGGAGTCGTTCCATTTTCCTCTTCCTTCCGGGTTGGGTTAAGTGGTTGGGGGTTGGATTTGGATTCTAGGGTGCAATGAAAGCATTCTATCATTTTTAATAGAGGTTTGGGATATCCCAGTAATACTTACCTTATTTTCTTAAAATAAATCTATAAAAGTAACGTCGAGTATTAAAAATAGAAATATTAAACAATTATTATGAATTTTTATCTTGATATAGAATTTTGTAAATGAAAGAAGTCTACCTGAAATCTTGCAAACTTTGGTAGGCTATCGGTAATTAGGACTTTTTACTGCACAAACAAACAAATTTAAAAAAATATCTATGAAGAGAAGAAGCAGAGACGATTATTGTTATGTTATTACTGTATACCTTTTTAGATCCCGGAATGGTAAATAATACGTTGCTATTTATGGCTATTGTCGTTCAACATTTGTTAAGTGATCATTTGGGATGATAAATCCGGAGCCTCTGCCACTGTTAAATTGGTTATTTCACCGAAGCAAGGATTGAGTTATAGCATAGTTATAAAAATACATTTAAGAGGCTAAGGTTGCTTTCTGTAAAAAGCAGACTAAAACATTAATTTTTATTGTGTCTACACGTGAAATGTTTTTTCAAACAAAAAATTCACGAATATAAACATTCCTATGATTATATATCACAGGACATGCTAATCACCAATGTCATGAAAATCCATTTGATATAAGCCGAGATAGAATTTAAGTTATAATATTTAAATGACCTATATTGGTAACAGTTATCTATGTTAATATAAGTGCATTTTAATATAAATGCATATATGTAGATGAGTATGAGGCCAATAACTCAACTCTCTGGAACATACTATAATGTGAATTATATTTTTTTTTAAATTTTCAGTGAACATAAAATACTGTTTCATTAAATTAAAATTTATTAGTTTTATTCGAAGGAAGCGCAATATATCTCCTCTCAAAATAGTGCCACAAATGGACATTTGTTTATTAAATACCATGTCAACCAAATATAAACAAATTCTAATTAGCTCATAATATAAATTTCTGCCAAATTTCAATTTTCTATCTACATCCTTGATCGAGTTATTTGCATTTTAAAAACTTTACACTCAGACCAACGAACGGACAACATAGCATATTTCAGCTCTTTAGGTATTCCTTATCGTAAATGACGCAACAAACTATGAAAATCATTTCTCTCTCCTTTTGTGTGTAATTGGTAATATTTCCCCAAAATATATTAATTAAACGTTTAACATGAAGTATTTCGGAATGTAGGCAAAAAACGATGAAAAGAATAAGAAACCTTGTAATTTTTCCTTTAAAATGGTCTAGATCTAAAGGTCATGAGTTAATTTTTTCTAATTTTAATCTCAAAAAGAAGAAAAGCCTACAGTTCAAAAAGTCAATTTTTACGTGTTATCTTATGGGGAATGCAAATCATCCCCTGTAGTCCAATCCTGGATGTTTTTCGTAAATTTTCCTTCGTCATAGCATTTTTAAATCGGAGTAGATTATCTCTGCCAAATTTCAAGTGTGTGTGTGTGTGTGTATATATATATATATATATATATATATATATATATATATATATATATATATATATATACACACATATACACACATAAAGACAGGAGACTGATTAGGAATCTATATGAGAATCAAGTTGTAAAGGTCAGGTTTGAGAATGTGGACACCTGCGGAATAAATATCGGTAGAGGAGTAAGACAAGGCTGCTGCCTATCGCCAACCCTATTCAATATATATGGAGAAAGTCTAATGCAAGAAGCTTTAGAAGGCACAGGGGATTTCAAAATTGGAGGAAGAATTATAAGAACAGTAAAATACGCAGATGATCAAGTACTTCTAGCAAGAAAGGAAGAGGAGCTACAAAAAATGATAAATAGACTAGTGATAACTGGTAGAAAATACGGTATGGAAATAAATACAGAAAAATCCAAGGTCATTCGAATATCGGGTAAAGAAGAGAATCTAAACATAACTATTGGGGGAAAGCCATTAGAACAAGTTTCAGAATTTAATACCTTGGAAGTATCATAACACGAGAGGCAAAATGTACGGATGAGATCAAAACTAGAATAGGAAAAGCAAAAGCGGCTTTCAGGAGAAAGAAACAACTACTTACAGGGAATATAAGGGAAGATATCCGCAAGAAGTTGATAAAATGCTACGTATAGAGTATAGCATTGTATGGGGCAGAAACATGGACGCTAAGGAAAAATGACATCAAATACTTGGAAAGCTTTGAAATGTGGACTTGGAGGAGAATGCTGAAGATAAAATGGACAGATAGGATGAAAAACGATGAAGTGCTACGAAGATTAGGAGAGAAGCGAATGATTATAAAGAGTATCAGAAAGAGGAAGGCTAACTGGGTTGGACATTACCTGAGGAGAGAGAGTATGATTAAAGACGTGTTAGAAGGAAAACTAGATGGGAAAAGGGAAAGAGGTAGGAAAAGGTTTCAGCTGATAGACGATTTGAAAGGGAAAGAGAGTTATCAAGATATAAAGAGGACAGCGGAAAATAGGAGTATATGGAGAACCAGGTTTAATCATGAATAATCACGGACCTGTCTACGGACAGACTACCTATGATGATGATGATGATATATATATATATATATATACATATTTGATTCAGTTATTCGCGTTTTAAGTAAGTATAGTCCAGGAATCAGGAACTGGACGTTTATATATATATATATATATAGAGATAGATAAAGTGGGGCATGTGGGGATCTCGGGTTCGATTCCCGGTCAAGTACAGGATTTTTTCTCCTTCTCAAATGTCAAATTTCAGTTGAAGTTTTATGCGAACATGCATCAGAAGTCATCTCCTCAACTTTCCATCTTGTTAATTGCAAAGAGTTAAAATTTCTCGAAAAACTACGAAACACAAAATTAAAATACTTGTCACGTTTTACTAAATTTCGTGTATCAGTACAATGATGTCATCATAAGTTTCTGTCGTAATTTAAAATCAGTGGCATAATAATATACAAATAAGACAATAGTTTTCATTTTCCGCGAAATGAACGCATCTATTCGGAATTTCTAAATTCTCTCGCGTCCAAGTTTTCAAATTTCAGGTTTCATGGCTCTGATCGCCCTGTTTCAGCAATAACTGTAATCATCATTAAGACAATAGCCTAAAATTTACGTAAAAAATATAATATTTGTGTTAGAATTATGGCGTCATCATCCGTACCTTTTAGTATGTATCCGGATAAAAAAATTAATTTAAAATTATCACGTCATCGTAATATATGTATACGTCGTTGACTGAAATCAAATGCGTTTGCTCTTGAAGTATGGAAAATCAATTCCCATTGAAAGACATTGGAATCGTTGCTATAGTACATGGTTGGCCAAAGTGTGGCTCCCGAGCCACATGCGGCTCTTTTAATTGAACGTGCGGTCAGTGGCGGATTTAGGGGGGGGCGCACATTGTGCGCGCCATGGGCCCCGTGAAGTAAGGAACCCGAAAAAATGTTCGTGTATATAATCTCAGAAATATTAAATGTCTCAATTAAAAAATCAGTGGAAACTCTCTGTTTCCATAGAAAAACGATCGTTAAGAGATGTCACAAAAGAAGGTAGCCGTTAGAAGCGGTTTCACTATAGTACAGTAATTCCTCGAATAACGCGATAGTTACGTTTGTGAAAACTTGCACGCTAAGCAAAAACGTTTTAAGCGGGGACATTTTTCCCATTAAAAATGATGGAAAATGGATGGTTTTCGGCTGACATTTCACATCTTTATTTTATTTTTGTTATTTTCATGTACAGTATGTGTTAGCATGCTTGTATGTATGTATTACGTAGTATTCATCATTGGCAATTTTTTGTTTGCCTTGATATCACTTTGCACACGCTTTCCACTCGTCATAAGGGATAACAATGTTTACTATAGAACAAAAATTGTATAGTGAGTTCAGCAGGAGGATGATTCAACGCAACTCTCTTACCAAGTTCTGAGGCTTGAAGTTAAAATACTCCCTCTGCCATATACTGGACGTGAATAAGTGCGTGAGAGTATATATAAATGTACATATATTCCCACCATTAAAAATCTTACACCAACTTACACCACTCCGCGACCCGATTTTTTGCGCGTCATTGCGGGGACGAGCGCTTTATGTGAAAAATTGTCCCTAAAAAATAAATCGTGTTATTGCGAAAACGCGCTATGCGGGCGCGCGTAATACGAGGAGTTACTGTATATTTAGATTGCAGAGCCCCTGACTGCTTAGCGCCAGAGGCCCCCACATGTTTAGCGCCAGGGGCACCAAAATGTTTACCGCCAGGGGCCGCAGCAGGCGTAAATCCGCCATGGCGTGCGGCTCTTATTCATTTACATTTAAGGGCGTATTAAGGCTTATAACGTCAGAATGCAATAACACGATGCGACTAAGAGGTTTTGGGGATGCTTAAAGGAAACTCATTCCCTCTATACTGCTTCGAATACAAGTTATGTTTATTGTTCATACATATTTGTGTGCAGAATGTCTTGCGGCTCTCAAACTTAGGAAGGTTATCATATGCGGCTCTGAGAGTAAGTAGGTTTGGCCACTCCTGCTATAGTAGTTAATATTTTCCATTGTTGAAAAACGAAAACTTTTCATAATTTTATGATTAAAATCGAATTTTTACGCAAATTCAGGATGGATTTGAATTTTGTCTTCAAGAAAAATACTTTATTTTTTCATCCACAGTACGGTGCATGTCCCGACTTTGTATCTTAATTGTAAATAATTTAAAAAGGCAATTTTATATAGCCCTAAACAGTTTTTAATGCTTTTCTTATGGGTGTTTAAAATTGGAAATTGGGGTCAAAAATACCCCTTAAATATAACTTTTTCTGGAATTTCGGATTTTTTCCAGAGGTTGTACCCAATGACCTATCTTCCTTCCGAATTTAAGCTCTGTAGCATTTCTAGAAATACCTTAGGTTTTACATTATATATATCCTATATCCCGTATCATATATCCTATACATGCAAGAAGCAGTTATTTAGAATGACACTCAAAATGTGTTGTTTTGAGTATTGTTTTGATTTTCGTCATTCAAATATAAAAATTACATATAGTCTTTAAAATAATTTATTTCTGATAAAAATTAGTCTTATTTTTGGCATTTTAAGTTAAATCAATCTATTTAAAAAATTTAAAACAAACCAAATTTCATTTTTGAATACTATGCTATGATCAAAAGTTGCATTACGTTCTGGATTTTGAGTTATGCATCACAAGAATTCCGCTTTTCATCGCGAAATTTCTAAATTTTTGCTCCTAGTAATTTCAAAGCAGTTTTCCAAATTTTACTGTCTCCACGTTTCAAAATACATTTTCCCGAAGCTTTGGAAGGCACTGCCACAAACTAAATATAAATTTAGTTGTGATATGAAAATGTATTATTTTTTCGGAACGAAAAAGTTGAGCTTATTGGAATGAGCAGCATCAGCATTTCGCGTTTTTTGCGAACATTTTTGTTTCTCGAGAGTAACAATTCACCTTCGCAGAGTCTGTGCAACCACTGAAGCATACGAAAGCTTGAACTCACATATCCATTCCTTTATTTCTGAAAATAAAATTTCAGAGATTTCCTATGTATCTAAAACAACTATAGTAGCTGAAGTTTGTTTATATGTATCACGCGAGCAACCCAATGCGAAGAAGTATGCCTCATATAATTGATATAGATTTCTCACATAATAATAAAAAGGTCAGGTGAACCATGTGCGCATTTCAATTACGAATTCACTATGATCATTCACCGATAGTCGATTCTCCTGTACCTTTGCATTTCAGAAGTAACTTTTGGATAAAATATTTCATTTTTCCACTTTTTCGTTTTTTCTGTACTTTTTTATCTTTTTAAAATACTAAATTAAAAAGCCGCATATAAACCTCTCGTGGTACCTGTTCTCATTTTATATTAATTATTAATGAAATGCGTCATTTCTTTAGCTAGAACTCAAAGATACTAGGCACGAATTGAATTTTGGCGAAGGTTTCTTTGCATAAACTGTTTCAAAGATCGGTAGAGTGTGGGAAGATGGAGGGTATCTGCTCCAGGCATCGCATCTTCTCGTGGACAAGGACTCATTCGTCTGCTGAACGTATTTTTGAGTTACACGGCCGTCCTAACGTAGACTCCAGATGACCGTGAAAGGGAATTTAATTATTCCAGCGAAGAAACCCATTAATTCTTCCTGTTGCTTCATACTGCTGCAGCCATCGCGATGACAGAAATATAGATCGCGTTTGACGAGTCGTTAAGTTGGTGAAATAAAAACAATTCCATACCTGCGTGAAAAGCGATTCGCCACTTCAAAAATGGCTGAGGACGGCTCCCTTGTGGTCAAAACGCGTATTTGATTTTGCCAATCGTTTTGTAGCTATCAGTTAACATCACCATTATTTGGCTTCGTTACTTGCAATGAGTTTGGCGTGTTGTCAATTGTTTTACGATAAACTGTCAGTTCGGCGTCGCCTTGGAATTGAACCCACACTTAAATCCAAATATTTTGATCTGTATTAATGTTAATATGACGCGTCGTATAATAGATTCTCCTGATAAATTTTTTTTCCAAATTATCATTATTTAAGGTTTTTTTAAAGGCGCCATGAATGCATGTATTTAATCCCAAAAAATATTAATACCTATTAAGCACCTACATTTTTATCCAGTCGAAATAATCTATACAATACAGATTGAACAGAGAAGACTTCAATGAAAACCGTAATTGCTACTGGTATAGCTTTAGTTGCGAAGTTACATTATCTTTAAGCTGGCGCAGCTAGATGTTCCAAATTCGACAAATATCTCTAAATATATTTACACAAATAACTGTCTCTGTTTAACACGTTGACCCATTGGAAAAAATGTTTAATATTCCTATATGGCTTTGCCACGGTATTTTGTTGAAGTATATAATTAGAAAATTGTTTCTTAAAGAATGAATAAAAGATTTTTGTTTGCAAAATTCGTACTCACGCTGAAAAATGCTGACGGGAAAGATTTAAGCCCGCCATTAAAATTTTAATCGATTAAAAACTCTATTTATTCTTGTTAATGATCTCTATTTGACATAGTCCTTTTTTGCAGCGATTTAATTCTAGAGCATTCAAAACTCGCTGAATTAACAGTATCGCCAACAATTAGTTCCTAGCCATTTTCAAAACTTTCGAAACATCATTCCACGGCTGGCCCCTAATGCAACTAATCTAAAATAGTCTATTTTGTTAAAAACACGCAATACGTTACGTATAATTTGTAATGTTAATTTCCTCCGATTTGTTCACTAAATTAAAACCGTGTAAAACAATGGCATTGGTTGTTAGAATTTTCTGCCACCAAAATACATCAAACAGGTTTCGACACTTTCGTGGCACTTCTTCCGTTTGCATCTGGATAACGTAAGCAGATGATGTCACAGCAGCTTCTTGCAAGACGTTGAATTCCGTTCCCACACATTCCTTAGAATAGCATAAACTCATTCGGCTCCAAATTTCGTGGCTAAATATATTTATTTACATAATGTGTATATGTACGCATGTGAGTCTGTGAGAACGCACGCGAGTAAACAGAAAAATCTTATGGTACTATCAACTCTACAAGTTCATATTAACGGCCACGTATTCACGAAAATAAGAACTTCGCAGAGACGTTTCGCCTCTTAAACAATCTACGTCTCGCAGGTGACAGGAATTTCAAATGGATGCTAATGTAACTCTCGATTTCTTAGAGGTTCGCCAAGTGTCATTATAACCGCGGATGAATCATGCAAGGACTCGCCACTATGGCCTACTTCTTAAAATCCTCTTGCGTACATCTTTTTTTACAAAAATTTAAGAGATGGTTAAAAATTGTTTTTCTTCCTATACCTCTTATCCGGAACTTAGAATCGTAAAGATTGTTTGCAGAAATGTATTATATGCCTCAATCCCTCAATCGATATATCATGCACATCGAAACTATCTCCGACCTCATTCGTCACCATTCTTCTCTTTAAATTACCTAAATACAATACAAAATCGCTATTAAAATGTTAAACGTAAGAAAAGTTTCATTGTGTAAATAAAATCTTTTCCTAATTTCTTAATATTCCTGAGCCAATTCTAGCGTTAATTCTCATATAGGAACTCCTATATTTAAAACTCCGAAAATAAACCTAGCATTTGTTAGGCTTTAAGATCAAAAAAGCGTATCTAAAAATATTTCACAAGTGTTCCTCCAAATTACGCAAACCTTATCTATTAATTTACAGAGTCAAATATGAACATTTCTCATACGACCCTCTTTGGAGTAGAAATAAATTTTACAAACATCCTCTCTAAATCACTCTAAATTGAGTTACGTTTATCCAATCAAGCTCGATCCTATTTACAGTATTTATTGATCCTCGGAAGAAGACGAGAACATACAATTAACTTGGACTACATATATTTCCTGAGACATTTTAAATTGGTATACACACAATAACCTCGTTAATACAAACTTCAAATGGCTTAAAGTTTCATGGTTATTACATAATAGAAATCGTTATTATCTATTAAAAGTAGCTGCTTCTTACATAAATAAGAGAATAATATAAATCTTAAGGCACTTCTAGAAGGGCTACAGATCTGCAATTTGGAATGATGATAGGTCATTGGATACAAACAACGAAAAACTCCTACACTCCAAAAAATTTAATGTTTAGGGAAGTTTTCAGACTCCATTTTTTCATTTCCACCATCAATAATAAGAAAAGCATGGAATTCAGTGAAGCTCTTTATGAAATCTCATTTTAAAAATATTACATTCAGATACGAACACTTCAATTGCTGAAGGAATGAAGTTTATTTTTAAGGCAAAACTCAAATCCGTGCTGGATTTTTAATCGGAAAAAGTGCAATTTTTCGGGGTAATCGTATGGTCTACTGTGTCTTTTATTGGGTATTATCTTTCATTACGCACAACAGACAATGTCATACAAAAAATCTTTTAAATCAAAAAATATTCTACCTTTGAGAATTCTGCAGCGTTTCGAAGAGTGCCGACTACATACTAAATTTGCATACTATTTATTTTTACGATAGCAACACATTGGCGATTGCTTTAACTTTGTCTTATAAAATAACACTTTATATTGATACAACATTCCTCGATTAATATGGGATAAAAAAGAATTTATTGTTTCTTTTTCTAATGAGAAAATATAAAAGCATCGATTAAAATTGAAGAAGGAACATTTTAATCGTACTTCAAATCGAAGGTAAAATATCAATAAATTTTCCAATCATCTTTGAAAATTGAAGATGAATTACTGGAATATCAGCTCTATGTCTTCTGGCACTTAAGGCGCTATTGTATGGCAGCCTTTCATGAGCTGTAAACCAGTTTCTCCAACATTGCGGACCCCCAGGGAGCCGAAAAATTATTTTGGATACAAGATCAAATTCCAAAAATAAAATTGTCACGAATAAAAAAATTTTGTCAGGAAATTTTTTAATATAGACGTGAAGAAAATTATTAATAGTTACGTAAAATGAAGAAATTTGTAATCAAGTTTCTTATTTTTACTCTTTTCAATTCAAAGGAGGCCGCATGATATTCAAGAGGGCTGCGAGAATTGAAAGATTAAGAACCACTGCTATAAACGAACATCTCGGATAATAGATATTCTTAGGTCGGGTATTTCGGCCAAGTTTGGCCCCCTGACATTTTACCAAAGAAATTATCCTAGGGCAGAAGTTTCAGCTCGGAAATTGTGTTACTTTTTGCTTCACAAAATAACTTGCGAGGTACATATGTTTAGCGAAATAAATTATTCCCTATGGACTGGTTGTTAGAAATATTTAAAAATCTTTATGTATTACATTTTACAGAAGTTATTAAATTTTACCTTTCATTTGTTAATCAAGTATAAGTAATTCAGTTTTTGGAAAGTAATTTATTGCTCGAGCACAATTGACGAAAGAATTCTTTCGCAATGTCTTCTTCAGCAAGACGCAGTCTTTTCGAGCGTATTTACATAAAACTTGGTTATAAAAAGATTCTTAACAAGAAATTTGTTAGGCATAAAACAACAAAATTTCCAAGGTGAACGTCTGCCGTAAGAGGATTTGTCGGCGATAACTTCTTGAACCGAAATGCTCGTGAATAGTACTTCGATCAAAACCAAGAATTCATTCGGAATTTAATTTTTTCTCATAAGTTCATTACGATGATTAACCCAGGCCTCATGCAAATCAAATGATAAATCGATTAGCTTACGGCTGGGGTCGGCAACCTGCGGCTCTTTAACGACTTACGTGCGGCTCCTTAAACGAACTTTCTACCGTATATAGGGCCTGAAACGTCAAATTCAGTCGTGGCTTCAGGTTCCCGAAGTTCACGTTTATGTATAAGAATGTTGTGAAATATGAATTGACCTGTTTTAATAAGAATCTTTTTATTCATCTATACTGCGGCGGAATGGGAAAGCGTGGGTTGCCAACTCCTGGCTTAAAGTGACCATGCGTCCAGGGGTTTTCGGAAGTCTCAGTTTAGTTGGCCATCACAGATGGTTGATCGAAATCGGATATTGTAAAATTGTGGCATTTTCTGAAACTTATTTTAAAATATTACATTCAGACTGCGAAAAATCCATGTAATTGCCAAGCATAAATAAATAACAGATGCAGGGCTTGATGGTGGTTCAAACGCTGCGACTGCACCAGACCCCGCTCTATCTAAAAACTATATTTCTTGTACTTGCCAAGCATATATGTACATAATATACATGCCATGGTGAGAGACACTGCTTCATTTATTTAAATTTAATATTAGAATTTTTTACACTTTGCACCGGGTTTCGCAATTTTCCTAGCCGGCTCTGAGCAACTGGATTAAAAAATAGCGTATCGTTATTTTCTCAGAATATGTGCCCTGGATTTTCTTCTTCAGTGTTATGCAACAGTTTTTCTTCACCGGAATATGGTCGCTCTAGATTATCTAATAAATATCTTCAGCATTAAATGAGGCAAGCACTTTGTTACTAATTCGCACCATAATTGCCATAAAAATGTTAAAAACTCATTTTATTTAATTTAGGTGCTTAAATCTCCTTTAATTACCAAAAGTCGTGTAAATTACGCCGTGGCAAAATCAATACTCCGTGATCGTTAAAGATAAAATTATTGCGGTCTTAGCTCAAACACATCCGGCAGGTACGCGTCAATCTCTCAGCCGGTGAGATACAGATAGCGATCTCCGAAGGTTAACTTTACGCGACTGAAAGTCGAATTAGCGAGTACGAAAAGTGAAAATGTCAACCCGTTTGGCACGAGAGGTCCGTTCAAGGGCAAGGGCAATTCACCGCGCCGACTCGAACGCAGGGAAAACTCGAAGGCAGTAATCTTCGCCAAGCGATAGGTTTTTCTCGATTCTTTCAGAAGAAAAAGGCGGGTAAATATCCAACGAAGGGTGCGGACGTTTAACCTGGGGCCCTCGACCGAACGAAAAAACCAGCAAATTAAATCTTTATTCACGACTCATCTCGCAGCAAGAGGGCTTAAAAAGCGATCCACATTCCCACGTCAAGTCTCTCGCTAAACGCGTCTTCGATCGAGTACAGATCCAACTGGCGCCGAGGTGAAAGTTTCGACTCCCTATTCGTTTCGCCAGCTGTGAAAACGCGGCGGCGGGAATACCTGCTCATCTCGACGGAGAGCCCAAGCGGAAAAACCGAAGGACGCCAAATGGGGGAAGCGGCAATTCCAAGAGAGCGTACGTAATCAATTGTACGTCTTCACGACAGTCGACTCGCTTCTCCGACCGGAACAGTAGGTGGCACAGTTTGACATATGGCCGTCTCTTGGTTTTCAATGAACCAATGGCGAAACTCCGACATGGCGTCCCTACTCGAAAGAGAGACGAGTAAGGTATGCCTCCTTTATCCGTCTCTCGCTTATCCGGATCTCCGATTTATCCGGTCTGTTTTCAGTTCCGGGTATAATGGGTTTTCAATGAATTTTAATCTGAATATTACACTGCCATTCACCGGACTGGTGGATAAAAGAGAGATTATATTTGTCGTTTATATGTTATAAGAAAAAATTTCGATCAAATGAGAGGAAATAATTTTACAAATTCAAGTAATGAGTACCAAGTGTACCCGAATTGATCAAAATGCGAACGATTTTAGAGTCAAATTTAAGAAAAATAACCGAGATAATACTGTTACGGAATTACATCAAATAATTAGTGCGTTTGGAAAAAAAAATTTCGCGCCGGGACATCCTATATATGCGACGACACTGCTTAGAAAAGTGCCGCCTGAGGCGGTCACCTCTAGAACTCACCTCACGCTATGATAATAATAATAATGAACCGTTGCGATGTTTAAAATCGCTGAAAGACGGTTTAAAATAAACTCTTGAGTTGAAGATAGTGAGGTGCGGTTTACTCTTACAGACGACTTTGATAATACTTCGAGAAATAGAATGCAAGATCAAGCAAATGAAAGTATGAAAAATCGAAGCTATATTACGAATCATTAAACGACAGGATACTTATAGGCAGTGGCGTAGCCAGAAATTTAGTTTGGGATGTGCACCATATTATTTTTAATAATAAAAATATATAAATTAATACACAAATAATTTATTGAATTTTAAAGAAATATTGATTAATATTGATACTAAGGCGGCTTTTTAATTAGCATTATTACTGCGTTGGTTAACGCACTGAAATTTTTATATTATCTGGAGCAGTTTGGGGGTTGCACATGCAACCTCCCTGGCCACGCTCCTGTTTATAGGTGTGGTTAGTGTGAAGCGTCTGCGAAATAGGTCGGCAAGAAACGACATTTCTCTCGAGAAACAACAGAAAGAAACTTAACGGGTTCGTTGAATAAAAACGCCCCGCATTAAAACAATCTATATTGTCTACTGCAATTTATGATTTAAAAACACTAACGTTCGTATAACACTAAATGCAGTTAAATTGTATCACATCCGAAACAATCTTTCGTTTCAGAGCTAAAAAACCCATCCCTCACTTTTTACTGAACATTACCTTCATGGATAAGACCGGGCAAA
The DNA here is from genome assembly GCA_028673005.1 of Tanypteryx hageni. Classification (NCBI taxonomy): domain Eukaryota; kingdom Metazoa; phylum Arthropoda; class Insecta; order Odonata; family Petaluridae; genus Tanypteryx; species Tanypteryx hageni. Next base: position 49,787,519 of record CM054114.1, on the reverse strand, counting down.
GTGAGACGGGTTTTGCCATGGGAATTACCTTATGTTACATTAGAACGCCGTCTTGAGATCAACATGCGAAAATTCAATCACATTCAGCATTAATTCCTTTCATCCTTTCTTTTAACTTCTATGTCGAGCTGAAACGTTTGATTCTTTTTAATGCTCGAAGACGTTTCGTAACCGCGTAAAAGCGATATCGATGTCCGCGCAGTTCGAGGTCTCTATAAATAAAACCGGGCTAAATCGAAAAAGTAACGCGAAACCTTGCAATACGAGGGACGAGCGTATCCAGATTTTCGCACATCCTGACTGTTCAGTCCACACCAATCCGGATAAACGAAATTCTATCGCAACTTTTTTCTTTCAAGAGGGATGCGCAGGACGCGTTCACGGAAGAAAAAAATGACGCGCGAAAGATGATCGGAATGTTTACCCGCACTAGATGAATCCCTTCAAGGTAAAATGGAACTTTGCGGGATGATGAATTTAGACAGGTGAGGCAATTATGATGTCACATGGATGCATCATCGTCTCTGGGAAGTGTCGGGAGCGGAGAAACGAAGATGCAACGACCTTGCGAACGGATTTAGGCCAGGGCCTTGATGCGAAAAAAAACGACCAGACTACCTTGGGCATAATATAGGACCCGCCGATTTCCTATTCGCACCTCCGATTTAATGCGGTGGTTCGGCGATTAAAAAAAAAACATGACGCCGAAATTCATCAAAAATATTATCGTCTGTAATTGTACAAAAACAATGGAAAACTTTTCCGATTGGAGTTAAAATAAAAAATACATAGGGAATGCTTGAGCACATTGTTCAAACATGGTATAACTGAACTTGCGGTATTGTTCTTTAATCTTTCCTTCACTTCCACCTTTATCTCAAATACTTAATATTGGCAGGATGAGCAACATGGTAACATTATCATATATATACACATTTATCACATTCCACTATTTTGATTTTCTGTTGAAATGGAATGTTTCGTTGGATCTTACTCAATATTACTCCCATTGGGAGTAACATCTGCCATTCCTCTGTGAGTTGAACTTTCACAATGAGAATCTTCAGGCTTTTGAGAATTAGACACTTCACCAATGCACCCAAAAAAATCTTTTACACTACGATTTTTCACTTCTTCACATTCGTTCTCACCAATGCTGAAGACATTTTCACTCTCTTTAGTCCTGTCTCTGTCGGATGTTTTATTTCCTCTATCACTTTTACTGAGGCTTTCCCTCCTTTTCTTCCTGTGTCTGTGACCGCTGTTCCTGTCTCTTGCACTATCCTTCCCGTGATTGGTTTCGTTTGAGCGAGAATGTCTTTCCCTGGCACTGGAATGCTTACCCCTTGTGCTCGACTGCTTGACTTCAGTGCGATCACCATCATGACTTCTCATGCTGTCCTTCCTCCTCTCGCTTTTCCTCTCCTCTTCCATTCTGCTCTCTCTTCTTCTCTTTCTCTTCTCCCTTCTCTCGCTTGACTCCCACTCCGGAATCCTCCCTTCTTTTTCCCTCTCCCTACTTGATCCTATCTCCCTCTCCCTACTTGATCCTATCTCCCTCTCCCTGCTCAATCCTCTTTCCCTCTCCTTGCTTGATGCCCTCTCTTTCTCCTCGTCCCTGCTCCCTGTCAAGCATACCATTCTCTCAGGAGATTCTGACCATCTCCATTCCCTCTTGGAGCGTTCTCGGGTGCGTCGACTTCCTCTCCTTCCATCATCTTGCTTGTGAGAGCTTCTATCGTGTCTCTCGCTAAAGTCTCTGTCTTTATTCTCATCCTGAATCCTCTGCCTTCGTGTCACCTTATCACGTTCACGGTCTGGATGGGAAAACTCACGTCCGGGATTTTGAAAAACGTGCAGGAAGTTGCACGCCTTCCCTTTTGGACACCTCCCTCGATGGAACAAGCCTAAAAGAAAAATACGCAGAAGGCTTTTGAACACACACTACTTATCTTTTGATATATCATGTCTGTAAGGAAAAGATGCAAAAGAAAGTCTTTCATGAATTTCTTTTATTAAGTCCAGTTTTCCTAATCATGTTCCATGTTGCAAAATTTCATCTACATCTTAATAATATAAGATATTAAATTATCTTTTATTATTTAGCTTTCATACCATCTCAAGAAATCTTTCCACATAAAACTCACATGGTACATTTTTAATAAAAAGTTAATATATTTATAATGCTTGGTTTCCATTAATAAAAAAGTCACTAACATGTTGTGGAGCTGACATGCTGGCTTAAATTGAAGTGTGTTTCCACTGAAACTTTCATTTTGGTTTAGTAGTGATCAAACTCTTGATGATGGACAAAGTGACAAAAAAGAAAGCATTTGGAAACCATACCAGGAAGGCTTGTAAATATCGTCTGCTGAAGATCCACTGCTCTTGCTTTTCTTCACTTTTGCTAGCTCCTGAAAGTACTGTGATCTTAAGGAGGCAATTGTTTTTGACATAATTAATATCACAGTTAAACTTTGACTCTATTTCGTTTAGTGCATCAATTTGATTATTTGCTTGTTTATGTTTGCTAGATGTAACATCCCCATAAAACTGAATATTTTTCAAGTTCAATTAGTTGAATTGTATTTGCTTTTGTCCACTTCATAAGTACAGTTACATGCTTTCACTTAGTTCTCCAAACAACTGAAGACTGACAGCAGCGAGCAATAAAAAGCAAGTGTTTGTTGACAGTAGAATCAACTGACCTTGAGCTCACGCATACACAAACTCGGCCAACATGTCGGGCAAGTCCTTCCACTTTAAAAATAAAATTGAACACAACAAATTCAGCTAGTTTTTGCAGCCAACATCCGACATGTTGTCCAAAAGAAGTTGAGATTTCACAGATTGTTTCCACTTGTATTAAAATTTCGCTAACATGTATGCCAACATGTTGGCTTCTGAAATTTGTATTAATGGAAACCAAGCATAATATAAAAAGTAAAATACTCTGCATTTACTTTTCTCATTGAATATCAATACTTTTCCTGAGTTATATAAATGAAATAGCGATGACTTTCCATGAAAAAATGTTTTGTAATCAAATCAAAAAGCCACGACAGTTGTCAAATTGATACAATTTAAAGTTAACTCCATCTTTGAACTCAATCTTTTTTACAAAATTCAAACAGTTTTCATGATCAGTGGCTACTTTCCAAAGACTTTTAAGTTTTTAATTTCCGTATTTTACACCATTCTGTTAGAGGGCATGTAAAATAAGCACTAAATTCAAAAATTTTTAATTTTACAATTTTTAACATGAAAAAATATATAAAATGCACAATTAACTGATCCTAATGGAAACTATAGTGGAAAAGAGCATCAACTACATTACAGAAAATTTAACACTTGAACATTTAAACTTAATGAAAAGCACGTACCACAAATTGCTGATTTCCAGGATGGAATATTAGTAAACTGAGCTGAAAGAACCTTCCCACCATACCAGCGACCATTCAGTGATGTTACAGCTTTAGCTGACTCGGCCTCTCTTGCGTATTCCACATAAACATTTCCCCGTAGATGTGGTTCAGCATTGCAGCATATAACTACAGCTACAGGCTGTCCATAGCAGTAGAGCTCTGGCACTACATCATTATAGAATTCTCTGCGAGAAAACAATAAAGGATGAATTTCCCTATCTACCTATATACAGATAGTTATTCCATAAGATATGGATTAATTATCTCTCAGAAGCAAATTATATGAATTATAAAATAAGATTTTATAAATAATAAACACAGTTCCAGCTGACATTTTTACCTAGAATCTTCTCAATAAAAAACCAAGATGATCCAAAAGGAGCTTATGATGCCTACTTTCCACACAATTATTTTAAATTAAGTGTGGTGCAGCAATTACTTATATTTGATTTAATACCTTTAAAATCACCACGGATGAGTTGCTCTTTGCGTTCCTGAATTTCATAATTTAGCATGATAAAATAACACGTATAAGTAATAGACTATACTGAATCCGAATACAACATTGGTCGTTGCAATGGCAGCACTCTCATAATGAGTGATAAAAACTACATAAATGCCAGTATTTACGAAAAATTCGAAGAAATACAATCGATAAGCAAAATTCTACAATAAAAATTAGAATCTCCATTTCTTTCCTCAGAGAATGGTATAAATCCCGCTCTGATATTACAATTCTAAGATATTTTCATGTGCAAGAGAAAATTATCCTGTATGATGGATTTCAGATTTCTCATGTAAATCAAATGGGAAAGATAGTTCCTGGAATCAAAGCCGGGACTTTCAAGCTTCGCAACAAAAACTATCCTCAGGAGCTTGGGCCCAGTAGCAAGAGATTTCCACCAAGTGTCATGAAAATTGGTCAATTGGTTCAAAAGTTAATTGAGTGACAGACAGACACAATGAAGAAACTATACACCTATTTTCATCCTGGAAAGTAGGCTAACAATGAATACATAATGGAAAGTAATTTCATTACAAATCAATTCATTATATTTAAAATACAAAATGACTTCCAATATTTGGTCTGTCTTACATGTTAAACAATGAAATATTTTGAAAAAGGGATATAACTACTCCAATTCAGCATTTCAAAAGCCAGATAAAATTTTAAAAATACTGTACACAACTATTTCTTTTGATTTTTGCCCTCTTCTCCACTAAATAAAAACCCTCTGCTTTCCATCTCTGTCCAGACTAACTTGGCCTCATTTCCACCAATGCGAAGGAATTGTACTGCCCTACACTTATCAATTTGAGAAAGTAAAAGATATTGGTGATTTGTTAAGTACAGTAAATGATAAATATAGTGGCGCTGACATCATAAGTGCAAATTAGGCACATTGTAAGAGTGAAACAATCAAAATACTATGTCATCATAAGGTCGAAACATTGTTCAGCGAGGGATGTCTGTATACAATATATCATTATTCAACAGTGTTCAATTTCAGCACAACAGTATTTCTGACAGAATAATAAGTGATTATATGTTTTCCAAACCAAACCTATTAAGCCAGCATAGGTTTATAAAACATGAAATATTCTGAAAACCAACAACTAACTAGTCCTAAGTATGCCAGATTTGAGAGGTCTCACAGTATTATTAATAATATAAAAATATCAATACACATTCTGCAGTTATACAATACTATTAATGCTGTAAAATGTTTTTATAAAATATTGAAATAAAAACAAGTATTCTACAAAAATTGATGAGTTAAGGCATTACAATTTGTATAGCATAAAAAAGCAAAATACTAAACACTTTTTTACACATCATTTTTAATTTGACTTTTTTACATACACATTTTTGGAAGAAACTAATTCTTGCCTTCTCATTTTCCCTTCCAAATTTTGAAAAACATCAAAAATTACACAAATGGATGAGAAGTTATGGGATGAGAAATTTTTTAAAACTGTAAATGATGGAATTACCATGTTAACCCGAAAGGAAGACGAGGTTTTTTCCAAAAATTTCTGCAACAAAATTAGGGATCATCTTAAAATCAACTACAAAGGCTTAAATGCCGCAAGGAACACCCCAACACTGATTTTATGTCCATGAAAATGCATTTATTAAAACAATATTACATTTAATTTATTATTACAATACATTTATTCATATTCTTCAAGTTCACAATGTGCTAATGAGTGGCTTTCCACCTCATAGCTACTGATGGAAAGGGAGTGTTGACAAACCTACGTCAGAACTTGTAATCGGCTGGATAGGAAATTTGATACATACAGTGTTGAAAACGGCGACACTAAGATTGGTGGCATTTTGTCTGTCTTGTTACAATTTAAACATACTATTTGTTATTTTTTGATTGGTGCACCAGTGGCAGACAAATACACCTGCAGTTTGAAGAGTATAACTTCAATGAGAGCACGAGATTGGTACAAACTCCACTAAGTTTAACGTGAAGTGAGAACTAGTTATTATCTTTAGCAGTTTTAAATTAGTTACCCCAAATCTTAGGACTGAAATGACAGATCGTGTAGAGAAGAAAGGCATCTCTGTAAAAGGGAATGTATCACAAGGAATAAGATGAAGTTTTGATAGATACTTAAAGCTAATGGTTGTGCATTATGCTGAAGAAGCTAACAATTGTCAGGCCAGGAGGAAATATAAGATGGAGGCAAATGCATAAAGGTGGAAGCAAGCAAACAGAAACTTTAAGGTGCTAACTCAACACGGAAATCATTTGTGTATGTCTGCCAGAGAAGGGCCCCCTTTGTTGGTATGGAGTTATGAATGCAGCGATATTCTTTGATAAATTATGAGTAAAACAAAATAAAAATCACACTCCTATGTTGAAAAATAAATATTTTATTGAATATTAGATGATATTTAAAAAGGGTTTTGAGACAATTGAAGCCAAATTCACGACATTAAAAATAAGTTCTATTCATACTTCATTTATGGATATAATTCCTCAATACGGTTATTCTTAATAAACCAGAGAATTGTTCTATGCACTTTTCTAGACATCGACATTTTCTACCCTTTTTCACAAAAATGCTGAAATCAACAAAGTGAGCCCTTCTCTGGCGGACATCCACATTTAGTGGAACCAAATGAGATTCACTACATGAATTAGAAGAAACTGTAAAATTTGTGCATACTCAAAGAACAGATGGAAAACCAGTGCCGCAGGAAATCATTAAACTGAAAGCTCATGAATTATCATGATCACTAAACATCCCACTGCAAGAATTCACGGCTAATAATGGTTGGTGCATACGGATGATGCATCGTAATGGTTTTGCCAGCAAAGAACTTCTCTTTACCAATGTTTACCTTCTGCCTACATGGACAACCTTATTGCATTCCAGAATCATGCAATTGCATTGTGGAAAATGCATGATTACCTTCTGAGCCAAATTGGTAATGCAGAAAAAAACCTATTTCGATATTCAATCCAATTACACTGTTAACGAAAATGGCACAAAAAAGGTTATAAAATCTTTGGGTAATGAAAGAATGCACATTACTTTAATGCTGTCAGTGTTAGAGGATGGCATAAAGTTACCACCATATGTTATTTTGAAATTGGTATTACCAAGTTTTATCCTGAATAGACCTTGTTTTTTATTGTGGTAGTCTGAAATTAGAAGTCGTCTTCCTTTAGGGTTAATACGGTACTTGAGAAAAGAGTTAAATGTTTAAAACGATTCACTAATACCTAAAATTGATCATTACATTTCATTTGTGATTAACATGTACAGAAATTACCAATGAGAGTTTATTAATGTCATTTATTAAAAATCTTACCATCTTCACCAATCCTTCAAAGAGGATTGACCAATTTTTCATGGTTCTTGAAATATTATTTTCAACCTCCAACCATAATAAATCAATCAATCAATCAGGACCAAAAACACTGTTCAACAATCTTATGATGTGGTTAAGGCTTATCCATGCCATTAATTACTTAACTTAAAAAAATATTCTCGTACACAAATTAAGTAACACAATTTCACCCTACTAGCACGATTGCTTTTTAAAAAGTTTTGTAAAGGATACACAAATAAATCAATGATTTGTTTGTGATTTTGGTATATTTTTGCCATTACTTCACAGCACACTGAACCAATAACTGAAACCTGTAAAAAATAAAAAATTTTAATTTGATCTTCTACAGATTCTATGAAACTCATTCCAATTTCAACCACAGCCACATATTCCTGTCGAGAAAGTACTCTCTCTCTTCAGAATACCACAAAGCAGCTTCTCCAAACTTCTGAACTGCAAAAAAAGCTACTTAATCAAGCAAAAAGTTTCTGAAAGCTAGTGGAGATTTCATCTAGATGTTAAGAATTACTGCTTTAAAATGTGAGATCCAACAAAAATCTTACAAAAAGTTACACAGGCATTCTTTTAGTAATTTTCTCAGTTTTGAAATGACTACTCCAATTCATAAAAGGATAAATATGATTTGATTCATCCCATCATTCTAGGAATTGATAAAAGAGGAACCAGTCAAAATTAAGATTTAAAGTGTTTTAAGTGGAAGAAAGTTGTATCACAACAACTGACACTAAAAATAAAAAGTGCATGTAAATTGCTATAAATGTATAGATAATTTTCATCAATATTTTTAAACCGATAACATTTTAGCACATGAAAATGAAAGAATCATGCAATGTCATAAAATTTTGAAATTTTCAGAAAATATTGGTGATCAATGTGCTATTTAACATCATAAAGAAGCGGTGAAGTAAACAAACATTTCTAGTAATGAAAAGGTATGAGTGACAAAAAATGAATATGCAGATATTACAGGTAAAGAAATCATGTAACTTAAATAGGGACCAATTTTGTTTAGGTTCCACTGACACTAAAAATATAAAATATTTGCTTTTTCATAAATGACAGGTTCCATTTCCTTAATAATGAATTGATCAAGATCCTTTAAATAATAATAGCAGATTCAAAAGTCATAGTCATAGAAATTGAATAACTTACCGGAAATGTTGATATGTTTCTGAATCCTCATATTCCAGGAGCAAATCCGAATCATATTCATCAAGCATAGACTGATCCATACCAAAGTGAGAGTAAAAGTTTGGCAACAATACAACTTTGCTCAGAGCTGGCTTGGGATGATTTCTATAGCACAATAAAAACGTTTCAAATAACTAAAGAAAACAACTAGACTCAGGAGGTAGAGTTGTAATGAATAATCATCTAATTTTAGCAAATATGCATAATAAATTAAACCTTGATTTGAATATCTCAAATACCGTATATGCCGGTCTACAAGTCGACCTTTGAACCTTAAAAAAATCCTGTAAAATCTTGGGGTCTCCTTACACATCGGGTATAAAATGTTAACCATGAATTTCAGCGTATTTTTTTATGTAGATGACTGCCGTTTTAAATCAGCTGTTCAACTGTTTACAGTTTATTTAGCAGATGTAATTTAGAAGATTTATAAAATGATAATTTAAAACAACAAATAACTAAGTAAGAATTAAAAATTTTCGTTTTAATATATGAAATAAATTTTCAAAAAATAATATACGATCTATAGAAAATTACAAAAATGGTCAAAGGAAATTTTTTAAACATTCAAGAATGGTATTTTTTTACATTACAGTTTGAAAATCATGAAATCCCTTGCCTTCTACATCAAACTCATAGAAATTGCCAAATTCATCCTCTGGAACAGATGTTACGATATCGGGCTCATTGTGTTCCGCAATAAATGAAGATCAGATATAGATATCAAACAGACAATTCGACATCCTCCAATATAAAATCAATTGGAAGGTTAACAATTAATGATTACCACTTTACTGATAATAAGATTTATTGAGTAAAAAAGTGACTTGACTTAAATAGTGAACACAGTGGCATACCGGAAAATCTAGGCCCATCCCCCGCAGCAAATAATACAAACGCTACTGATATTTTGAAAAGCCTTAAATTATAAAAAAATTATAGTAATAAGTTTGTTTCTTTTATTAACTTTAATTCATTTGGAGAAATGATTTCAAAATATAATATTATGCCTAAAAATCCTTATAATGCCATAGAGACAAGAAAAATAATACGTATTCATTACTCTATGAGTATGCTTATTAAATTACAGTTATCAGTCAATGCCGGTGAAGCAGTATTTGAAATACTCAACAATGGTTTCAAGTATTGTGGGATTGATTCTCAGCCGAGGATATTTTATGACTATAAAATATGACAAGTATTCCTTTGGCGAGGAAATGAAGCCGTCAATCCTGTATATTGTAAGATGTTGGTGCACTTCAAAGAACCCCTTTTTATATGGTACATTAGGTAGCTAAGCCCCTGGCACCTGTAAACAACCCCCCTTAGAAGGAAGGGGAGTATAACCAATGCTTATGTAAGATTTTTTTATTTAAGAAATTTTTTACTTTTTACGTGCAATTTGTGTCATGACGGCTCATCCACAGCAAGCTTCTACCTGCTCGTTACCCATGTTTCACCCGACATTAGAATTCTTTTCACTTTATTTAACTGATTTTTCAGTAAACATAACTTTACCTTGTTTAATCAGATAGATTTTTCCTCATTGTGCTTTAAAGATCATTAAAATGCATTGCAACACTATATGAAGGCAATAGAAAGTATTGCCATGCATAACTATGCATTTTCTAATTTTTATTAAAAAGGAGGGTACAACGCAGGGGGAGAGGGTCACCCAAATGTGAATAGTTAATGGGGGGATGAAGGGGCCAAAAATAGTTCAACTTTTGCTGTCGTAATGCATTAGCGGCCCCCTAGTAAATAAATATGATCGGTAAAATCATATGTGCCATCAGGGGAAGCTCGTGGTGTTGAAAAAAAGGGGGACTTCATGTCAACCAAAATCTACCTATGTACCTATATATGAAAACAAAACTTAATTCATGGTACTACTGGAGGCCTAAAAGTAGTGACTACAGACCTGACTGGTAACTGAAGTCAAGTCGTCATCCTTTAGAGCCTGAACAGTGAATGTAGACCTCATGCTTCACTTAACAAGTAAATACACACAATATACACAAATAAGCTTCCCTAGCTATATATAACAATAAAGAAATGTTGACACATGAGAAAATACATTGGCCTAAGAGTGAGAGACATCAAAAGGCATATAATCATAGCCTATATCTTGCACTACTTTTCATGCTGAGAAATGTCTCTTCTCAGTAATATAACGCTGTACTGTAAAAGGCACAATTACATTTATCGGGTTCCTAAAGTGGGTGTCAGATGCCTTAATATGGTTTGAATGATTAGGGCCCCCCTGCATTGCGGGGCCTATCAGTATGCCCCGAGCAAACGTAAAAAAATGAATTTTTTTAGTCAAAAAAATCATTGTCAACTTAAGACACCAGGTTGTCTTAGAGACCGGCATATAAGGTAAATATAATTTTATACACAAATGGTCAAAATGCTTTTTAAATATGCAATTCCAAAAAGGCTACACCAGCACTGTACAATAGGATTTCGAGATCACAATTTTTGACAATATGAAATAATTACAATTTTAATAAGAAAAATGCTTAATCTATTAAAAATAGATATTAGGTTGTAATATTTAAATTAAATATTATTACTTATATATTATTTATCCAGAAATTTAAAGTGAAAAACCTGATGATGATGTATTATAGTAACTACATTATGGTACATTGAAACCTGGGTTGTATTTAAATTAGTGGAAAGATACAAAGTTACCATTTCATTTCTATTGCGACAGCCGTATGTCTTTGCTTTTTATCACAGCCATGATGACACATTTAAGTCCAAAGAAATAAAAAATATACAACTGATGAAGAGCATCAATTCAGTGGAGAGTAGTGGCTATGTTGGACAACACAGGGCTACACACATTTCAAATAAAAAAATAGCTCAAAAGGATAAAAGTCAAGTCAGCCAAAATGTGTACATGATATGTTTTGTAAAGTATATGGCCAACACCGCTAGTAAAAAGATTAACATTTACTATGAGAGCTCTAGGAAGAATTGGATTAAGTTATTGATTTTCTTTTCACAGTCCAACAGTCAAATTTTGCATGTGTTGATCTGAATATAAGGTGAGGTTTTTTAAAAAATAAATTACTTCTCAATTAAAATTCACCTTATATTCGCTTACTAAGTAAAACAACCAATATTATAAACATTCTATAAAATTATATATTATGTCGATTGCTTCTATGCAAAAAAAGCTGATTGAAAAAAGGTCAAGTGTTGAAAGACATGAGGTGGAATTATGATGCTAGTTTTAAAAGAATAGTAGTGAGGGAGGCAGAAGCTCTGAACAATAGTAAAGCTGCCAATAAATATGGTATTACCAAAAACAATATAAGATGTTGGAGAGGTCAGAAGCAATCTTTATTAAATGCTCATACGTAATTTGACAAAAAAATAAAAACGTTCTTTTTACTTTTTTGTTTTTTTTTAAATTTCTAGATTTTAATTCTCAAAATTGGGGATCACCTGCAAAAGCAGGATTTTTTTCCGAGGTCGCCCAGCCCCTATTTGTGTGCGCAAACTAGTAGAATGAGAAAATAAAAATGAGGAAAATACAAATCAGCACTCTGTTCTTCGGAAAAGATGTTAAGCAGTTAGATCCTTGTAAAAGTGCCAGCACTGGATTTCCCTTCTGTTTGTCCAGATGGAAGGCAATGGGAAACCACCACACCGTGTGTCTATATATACCCAAGTCAGTCAAACCAATATAAGAAATGAGAACCATGGTTTGTTTGCTTTCTGTAAATCTATTAACCATGTTTAGTGAAAATTTCCTTTGTTATGGAATAAGACAAATCGATCATAATTTACATTCCAAATTTCAACTTTTGTTAAAAGATTTAACAAAAGCACCTTATTTTAAGAGAGAAATTTGTACGAAACCAATGTTCTATCTCCCACAGCATGAAGGAGTTAGTAAAAGTTAATTTTCTTCCATATTAATGCATAATGGTTAATAAAATGTAACAATTGAGCTTTTCCATTAAATGCAAATAATAATAACAAAATAAGAATTTGATTCTTATACCTCGAACACCGATCACCAAAACGACATGCACCAGTTTTAGTGAAGAATGGGCATAATGGCATGTTGGGATTGGTCTCCATTATGTTATCTGCAAATAATGGACGTTCTCCTCCCTGAAAGTGAAAAAAATCACTAATTAGACAACTTTTTACACTGATTATTACCACGGCAAAATATTATCAATGGTTCCACTCCCCCTTCCCCCTCATCCAACAAATACAGGCAGTCCCCGACTTATGTATTTAATTCGTTCCGCGAAACCTAACGCAAGTCGAAAATTACGTGTCGGAAATTACTTTTACATATATGTACTCTCATGTACGTTTAACAAGTTGGAAAAATGCATGTTTGCATAACATAATTTAGGTGCACTCAGATATTTATTATAATTAATTTTTATAATTATTATACACATAATTTCATAAAAATTACGTATTCAAAATTTCGATAAATCTCGGATATAAGTAGATAAACCAAAAACGATTGGGATACCTATTTTTCATATAAAAACATTGCACTCGTTGCCATGTTAATTAAAAAATTTCAGTTTGAAATTTTCTTGAAATTACGCATTAATAATTTCGTAAAGAGCTGGTATATACATTCAAATACAAATTTTAAAAAAGCAAGATAAACACGGTATGTCAAACTAACACCGACACAATAAGTGAAAGCAGGAATGCACACTCTCGGGCAATGAATCAGCTGGAATTATATATGTTATTTTATTATAATTATATAAATATTTATTAATATATAGTATATTTATAATATAATATGCATCTATTTATTAAATTAATAATGTATAGTAATGTTAGAACAAATTTTATATTATATAAATAGAAAACATTCCCAGTGATGAACCTATACGTCAAGTCGGAAATACCTAAGTCGAGTCACCCATAAGTCGGGGACTGCCTGTACATGTTCAATTAAAACTGAAACCCACTGTGAAACCTATCATGTTGTGCTTATTAATCAATTAGCAGGAATATGCTGAAAATATCTGGCTTTATAAATTGCTGTCCAAAAATAATGATTAACTGGAGAGTCATTCAGAAATTGGGACAAAAAAGAAAAATCGCTAAAGAAAATCATTATTTTTCTATACTCGGAAAAATCCGAGGCCTCCCCCCTGAGCCATGGCATTTAGTTACCCTATTGTTATGCCACTGAATAATACATAGATAAGCACTTTAGAGAATGAAAAAGTAGATTGTCCATGGGGTATCTTGTCATTTTAAAGCACATTACTAATAATCTAACAATATAAAATTTTTTATCATCAAAATATACAAGTTTTCTTGTCTATGTCAACATTACTTCACTTTTAATACTCAAATTTTCAAAGTTAATAAAATGGTGAACGAAATTTCTTGGAGTATTTAAAGCATAAATAATTAAATACTTACTGTATATACTCGTGTATAAGTCAATCTCGTGTATAGGTTGACCCCTGAATTTTCATAAAATTTTTTGTTTTTTCCATATATCTAGTATATAAGTTGACTCCAGATTATCAGATGTAGTAGAAAAAAATTTTTTGTATTCAAAAGGTGTTGATCCATTAAGTTCCACATTAAGTTCCCTTTAGTCTGATATAACTACATTGTGTCAAAGTAGCAGCAAAGCAGTCCGATATATCCCACAGCGCAACTGCATATCAACAAAGTCGTTACATTGTATATGCTTTTGTATTAGATCAAATGACCCATGTTAGATTTCATATTTCGTCCCGGCGCTCATTTAGAAGCTATATTTGTAAAGGAGAACAGGGAACAAAACTGACGTTGGACCATGGAGGATAGATGGCACCAAAATTGACAATAAAGCAGCAGAAAGATGTACTACGTGGTCCTAGGAAATCCATTTTTTACACATTTTTGGAAGAGGAACCTCCCCCTTGGAGAGTGCAAATATGAACGTGGAAGGAAAACCAAGCCAACCTTGAACCAATTCCAAACAAAACTCGTAATTAGAGAACTATTTTCAAATGCCTGGTTCCTCTTGTGACATTCTGTTGCCTCATGGCATTTGAGATCTTTTAGGCCTCCTTTTGATATGTTGAAATCAGAATTACTTACAGTGCATGTTGCCGAGAAATCAGTTTTTCCTTTTGTTAACCATTTTAATTTCTTTTCCCACTCAACCTTGTACTTCTGTCTATACAAAGATCTAACAATCAAAGAATTATATTTTTTATTCATATTTTTATTTATTTGAGGGATAGAAAAACTCAGTAAAAGTATTCGTTTAGAAATATTAGTGAAATACGATATGAATTTTTACGACGCCAGACAATACTACGGACTAGTATCAACTACGTAGTCTCATTTCTAGGCGCGTGCCAGGAAGCAACATGACGTGATTCATGGGTCATACTGGAATCTCCTTCAGTGCTGCAATTTAGTGAATTTTCGACGACTTTGTGTTCGAACTATATAGTTCCTTAAAAAGGCCATGGTGTCTAGTTGTCAATCTAGTGAATCAATTTAGCAATATTGCTGATTCTAGTGACTGGCTGTACGTGCAGTGTAAATATGCATTCATATGAATACTAAAAAGAGAGTCAAGAAAAAAATTAATATTCCTTCAATTGCCGGTGAAGTTCTACAGCTAAGTTTCGCACTATAAAAGTATCTAGCGAGTTTGTGCACTTTCAAATTATATTCGTACGTACTCACGAAATAATTTCACCGAACCGTATATTGTAAACACAATTCGTATTATTCGTATATAAATATTAATTATCTCAGAATTTCATGGTTGTTCATGTACTTTTTATGCGAACAGCTCAGGTAAGAACCAAGTTTTACCTTATAATTAAATATCCAAGAACCATGGAAATGTCTCCGTTTTTTGTTAAAAAAAAATCCGTGAAAATGGATAAAAGCGATGAAAATGGCAGCCTTGCGCTATATGTAATTGTAAAGCTAGAATTTCCCGTGGTGTATAAAAAGCACTTCTAACCTAACAGAACCGAAACCGAGATCAGATTAATATAACCGGAACCGGGAAAAAGTGGAACCGTCCCATCCCTAGTTTAAACTTTTCGAATATATTTCTCGTGTACAAGTTGATTCCCGAGTTTTTTGCTAAAAATTTGGTTATAACATTGACCTATAAACGAGTATATATGGTATTTCATAAATATCCATGCATGTTCTAAAGCTAATCTGGGTCATAGAACTTACTTTATCAACAAAATCGATGATCTCTTTCATTAATTCATCCTGAAAGTAAAAAGAATTTCATTAACAGTAATTTAAAAAGCATAGTTTCAATACTGCCATAACATGAATTATACATACTAGTGGTACCTGCAAAAAATGCTGTGAAGTCAGTCAGAAATCTGCATGTTTAAAAGTAATAATAGCCAATTTCTCCTTATAAAATTAGACAACTGATATATTGAATGTTATGGTTGTTTTTATAATTCATATATGCAATTTTAATTGTCTCTCCCATACGAAAAAGGTCACATTCCAGTATTGAAATAAAGAAAGAAGATTTTTTCTTTTGATCAATCGTTAAAAATGCCCACATGCAGTTTACTGAATATTAATAATCTTTAATTATTAACGTTGCAATCTATTAACCCTTCCCATGTCGCTAAAATACACAGAGATTATAAATTCCTGTTCATTTTTTTCAGATATAATTTTTTTTAAATGGGTATTTTTTTTAAAAGCCAAATCAGTCAACTACATATTCATATATATGAAAACTGCACTTATAACATAAATATTATAGATATGAGGTAGTTATTACTCTCCAAGTATGATGTTGTTTAGCAGTGATTTTTCAAAAACTGGTGGTGCATCTCTGAATACTGTCTCTAACTAACACTATTAAATATATACACTATTTACAGTTAATTGAATATTTACATCTGTTTGCACTCCGCTACTCCTCAAATATTTTTCTTTGTGTGATAGTCCTCAATGCAATTGGAAAATAGCATGAGAAAATCATTTAAAGAAAAAACATCGCCAAAAAATTGCATTTGCTTGATCCATTCTGTACTGAAATATTCTTGTATTTCAGTCTTTGGATTTAGGCCCATGTTTATAATTACGCCAAGGAAGGCCTCGATATCACAAGATTCACTACTCTTCCAATTAGCGAGACGTTATGTAGGCGAATTCTGCTTGGCCAATTTTCTGTTTTTGTCATAGAGATTGGTTTCATCGCGTATTAGACTGATCATTTCATCTCCAAAAAAAGTCGGAAATATTGTATAGGTTCGCTGTGAATATTAAAATCACTTGGAAGAATTATTCCCGGTGTAACCTCACTAAAATTGGGTTGAAAACTTGGACCAGGGTCATTAGAAACAATGTCCAACCAACCTGTCGTAAGTCTTGGCATAGGTTCACCATTTAACAAGATTTCCTCCTCATCTTCGTCTAATTCCCTTTCACTATTCATCAGACTATCTGATTCATCACTAAAACTATGGAAATATTCTTCATCATCACTTATTTCAGCTAATAAATGGACCAAATCCGATACTTCAAAGTTCACCATGACGGATGTTTACGTTCTCAAAAAGGAAATTCAAGTTCGAAAAATGTAAATTTTATGGGTTATTTTGACTTACTCGGTGCTTTGACATCACTACCAGTATTCTCTTTCGAAAGCAACCATCTCCTGCCATCTAGTATCACTTACGGAAGGTAGAATAAAAGCTATGTTAGTGAAATGCAGAATGCGGAATATATCGTATACGACACGGAACAGCAGGCATCTGCTTGCGGAATATGTCGCAAATGACATGCAAGGGAAAAACGCAAGTGCGGAATATATCGTATTCGACACGGGAAGGGTTAACTTTGACATTGCTACAACTATAATTTTGATGCATCATAAACAGTGTGAAGTGGATAATGCAATTATTTGGTCTATTTGAAGGCTTAATAGATGTTAATTCAATTGGACACAACAATGTGGGTCACCTTGGCAACATCTGGAAAGAGTATGAAAAAGCCATAAAATTTTGAAAAGAAATGCGTGTTTCTGAGACATTATTCTGTGTAACATCAAAACATCACAAGAATAAGATATTTTATAGTTTTAGCCGTCGAATAAAGCAAAAATGGAGAAATTCGGTCCATGTTTAAATATTTTAATGAATGAAGGAAATAAACCTTGCACTTGGAAAAATCGAAACTCCTGTATGGAAAAATATAACCGTCTCCCAGAATCCGAGACACTTCCCTAAATGAAAATGGTTTCTCCAGGATCTTGTAGTTGGCAGAAACAAAATGGCATTTACAGCATTTCTCTATGACAAACTGTTCAAGAGATAAAAGGGAGGGACGGATGTACAGATGGACGGACAGACATTGAGTAATTATATATAAAGATAAGGGGAGAAATAGGAATTTTATAAGATCACATTAAACTGGAATGTGGTTATCATAGCATTTGGGAAGTAATAATTAAGAAATTTTTTTTCTCAAGGCTGCCTTCTTGACCAGGAATTTTAAAACATACCATATATCACAGACATGAATTAAATTTGAAGATTATGTTATCCATTAAGAATAAAGAAATAGGAAAATTCCAACAACAAAGTCGGCAAAAGATGTTAAGTAAGTTTATACAGAGCAATGGAGTTGTCGTATTTACCTAAATCCAAGATGAACCCTAATCTAAGACTGACAGACTTCAAAACAGAAAAAAGATTTTACGTATTTTATGTATATTTCAAACACATGTATTCAGTATAGGTATATTAGTTTATTCACTAGTTGAAATGGTCTGTTACAAATTTTTGTTTGAGAAAAAAAAACAATTTTAAAAATGTATTTAAAAAATTAATATAGCCTTCCCTCATTTTATGAACTTAATTCATTCCACGAAAACTGTTTGTTAGGTGAAAACTCGTAAAACAAAAATTATTTTCCCATTACTTCCATATAAAAATTTTTAAGTGGTTCCGAAGGTCAAAATAAAAAAATATCCCCTAGTTAAATTAAAAACAATACAGAACGATACCAAATTGAGAAAAAAATATCACTAATGACATATTAATGTATTTACTCTATATATTAGCGGTATTAGCCTATGATACCCTAGCCTATGTTAGTCTACGATAGGTTAAATGAGGCACATATGTCCTTCGACCGCTCACCTTTCGCCATTCTTTGAATAATATTTAGTTTCTGGGCTACACTTAAAGCCCTTTTCTCTTTTTTCATTTTACGTTAAGGAGTCATTATTCACAAAAATATATCTTGATTTAAAAGATAAAAATGCACACCACTCAGCAAACCAAATTTCACAAAGAACAGCAATGCACGTACTGAGACTGAGATGATGGTTTTTATTCAGAAAAATGTGATGCAATCTGACGAACTTTACCGAGCTTTCCCGAATTTTACCGAAGCGGATCAATCACATATAAGCGAAAATTCATTTGATATTTGAAAAATAGGATTTTCATGCAAACATAATGAACTTGTACAAGCAAAAATTTGTTTGCAAATCGAGAAATTGGGTTGAAATTGCTCAATTCGTATAAGCAAAAACTCATAAAACAGAAGTTCGTAAAACAAGGGAAGGCTGTACTGTATTAATTGAAATCCGGATCATAAGTTTGAAATGAAAAATTTCACTAGATACAACTATTTTATCTTGTTTCATTTGTTTAGAAACATCGATTAAAGGCATAACCATAATTCATATGGTCCTATTACAACTCATCGCAGTCAGTTCGTAGCACGTGATTTCGTCACACAAAAAATTCATTGCGAGACAAATTAGTAAGCGAGATACCATGACTGGTGTATGGCAGCAAAATTTTTCTTTAGATTTTGATAATACCAGAATGAATCGCAATTCTCTTTGAGAATTATGCAAGACGAGAAATATTAGATGATGTATGGCAGAGGGTGACTCCTAACCCAACCTATCCTGCTGTACACCAGTCAAGGTGTTTTGCAACGAATTTGTCGATCGATGAATTGAAGTGCGATGAGTTTGCTGCACAACGAATTGATGTGCGATGAATTGGCCGTGAAATATTGAGAGTACACCAATCCATAGTCGAATTTAACATGGCTCTCGATTTTTGTAAGCTGAAATTTGGAAAAAACCTTGTCTTGGATTTGGGTAAATACGGTGTGTAACTATAAAAACACATGAAAAAATTACAGCTTAGCGCAGGGATGGCAAATACATGGCACACACAAGATTTTATTTGACACATAAACTTTTATTTTCTGTATAAAATATGAAATTTCTTAGAAGGGTAAACTAGTGGTATGCAAAAACATTCAGATGATTCAGATTACTTTCTTGGCATGTAACACAAAAATCATTTGCCATCCCTGCCTTAGAGGTACTGCTATTCATAAATAACAAATATAAGCAGAATCTGCTGCAAACAGGATGAAGTAACATAAGAGATTAACTAATACCTTGATTTAAGGAATTCAATAAAACCATCTTAAAACAGAGACTTTTGTGTAAAATTATACATTCACAGGAGAATCTTTTGAGGTACACAGCTGGAAAAATTACTGTATCAAATATACATCAGATATGTAATGAAATGAAGGATAAAATGTGAAGGGACAGGGAAACGGAGTTTATAATGGTACAGATATTAAAAAATATATAAATAAAATCATTCATCATAATCTAATATACAGGATGTTCATTTTATCATGGGCCCGCTCTGATGGACTACTTAAAGAGTGACGTATTAGCAGCTGAGTGCACTATGCCCATTAGTAAAATTGCTGTGCAAACATTGTTGTTTCAAGTTGAATCTGCCCCTAAGTGGTGAACCTTGGCTCTCAAGCACTCTTCACACCTTTTATAAGTGTTGCTGGATACGTCTCAGCACTTCAATCATGATGCTCAAAACTGTTTGCGGAACATTTTCCTTCAACTCTTATTCTGGAGGAGGGTTGCTTTCATACCCTTTGTCATTCATCATACGAAACCAACCATCCCTCACTCAGACTCAAGCCAGAACAACAACTGTTGGATGACATATTTGCTAGCGGGCACAGCACAATCAGCTGCCGAAACATTGCACTTCAAGTATTCCATCAGAGCAAGGCCCATGATAAAATGAACGCTCTGTATAAAGGATATCTTATAAAAATAGAAAAGGCTTCATCTATACCTGTCTCCTTTGCTTCTCTTCCTGCTCCTTCATTTTCTCTTCTTCCTGCAGTTTTATCTTGCGCTGCTCTTCCTCCCACTCTTTACGAATCCTTAGCTGTAAAAATAAGAAAGATACAATGTTATAATTTATGGAGAGAAATCATAAATTTTGTAAATTTAAATTTTCTTGGTCACTTGATTGAGATTCTAAAATAACAAAATAGGCTCCTAGTCAATCATTAAGAGGTTAAATTATTCACTCACTTCCTGTTCTTCTCTCTCCTTTTTAGCTTTCTCTGCTCGTTCTTGGCGAAGGCACCATGCCTTCTGTGCTTCCCTTTCTGCATGTTCCCATTCTCTCTGTCTTTCCTCCCTTAATCTGGCCTCTTCTTCCTCAGCAAACTGCTCAAGAACTTCTTGCTCCTCTAGCCATGCCTGATATGTTGGCGATAGCTCCTGTTTTTTCCGGGCTGATGTTCATGAACGAAAAGTGCAGATAACAACATGTATAACAACTAGATTGCATGCCATTAAAGATAACCTCAGGTAAATTTAAAATTTTTTCTGAATGACTGATAAAAATTGAGGTATTTTGGCATTTTATGGGCACCACCTCCGCAGCACCACTAGGGGCGAAAAATGGAACTACAAGGTGCTGAATATGGTGAGATTTGGAATTATGTGGAGCAGTGCTCCATTGGAACTCAGCTGGGCCAGGGATGGGAAATTTGAACATGAATGAAAATGAAACATTTCAACTAAATTACCCAACCCAGTGGGGCCGAGAACAATGTTCCATCATTCAAATATCCCTTCCCTGGTCCAACCAAGTTCCAATAGTGTTCCACAGAATTCCAAATGTCACCATTTTTAGGGCGCTGCGGAAGTGTTGTCCCGATAATACCAAAGTACCGATTTTTATAAGGACAGAAATACAACACTTCAATGAATCCAAGAATTATTTAAATTCATAATAAAAATATCCTACGCTTGCTTCAGCGTTTGTACAAAATTTACTCGAAAAATTAATGTTTAATTGCATAGTAAATTAATATTTCGAAACAATTTAAAAATAATTAAATGCAGAAAAAGTAGACGATTTAAATGATCATTAAAAAATGATATATTGTTCGTTTTCTTTGATAAAATATTTTTATAATAAACATAAATAACAATAATAATTTATTCATCATAAGCCAATTTACAAGCGGAATAGATTTCGTCACAGGTTTAGAATGTCAAATTAACTAACAATTTATTCCAAGTTTTACATCAGATAACTCATTTTTAAGAAATTCGTCAATAAAATACGACTCAGATTTTAGCCATGAGCGTAACACACATAAATGTTGGTCGACTTACAGATTTTTTTTCTCTTGGTTAAATAATTGTCGCGCATTGTAATTGAAATATATGGTTTCGTGATCCTGCGAAATAGTAAATAAAATTCATCCTCATGTCTGGCATTATACATATTATCACTAGAACTGATGGGAAAACAAGATAAATTCTCTTTCAGATACAATAAAATAAAAATGTCAGTGTAAAAGTGGTTATTTTGATAAGCGATTTTAGTCTATTTGACAAAAAATCTTAACTTCATTAATTAACCTACATTGTATTTTGATTTTGGTATACAGCCGTAAGCTGCGCGGTGGTTTAAGAGAAGTAAAATTGTGATTAAATACTTGTTTAATATCTTCAAATTGGCAAAGGGCATATATGATTTATGTAACAGGCACACTTATTTAAACAGCATTCTGCATTAGAAAAACTTCTTGAATACAACTTATCGAACATTAAATCTTGATTAGGTAAGTTTTTCACAAGAGCTTGAAGCCGGCAAGCACCGGTCCGTAGCTGAACACTTGCTGATTCGTCTTATCCGAAAATGATACTGATACTTTAGGAGAAATTTGTTAATCATCTAGTATATACCACGTAATCTGTATAGTCTCAAAAATGAAGCACGTGAGGTGCTCACCTAAAAATGCAAACGTCCCGCGTGTCTAAGGTTGTGAACAATGAAAACAGAATTTTACATTTCGATGTTATGAAAAGAGAAATGATATAAACCATATGCGATATTCATTAAGCTCTCGTCTAGTTTGTTAAAAATAGTTATCTTACCAAATTTAAATCATATAAGAGGTGAACTAGCAACCATTACGAGCAGTACAATTTATGTACATATTCTCAAAAACTTACCTGCTTCCAGAAGAGCGTCTCTCTCTTGTGCTTTTTCCTGTCGCTGACGCTTCCTTCGTAATTTTTTGACTTGAGCACGCCATAATTTGTGTCTACAGAAAATTAATGTTATAAATGATAATGAAACAAGTGAGGTAAGAACAAATGTAATCACCAATTATACCTTCCCATCTTTCGTTTCCCCTCACAGCAGTTAAATACATTCTATTTCTAAGTTATATTCCTAAATAATTTAATAATAAGAAATAACTACGCCTCAAACAAAACTAACGAAAACATGACATATATTGATGATCAAACAGTTGAATAACAATAAAATGACAGACAAACTGCGCACTTTCATATTGTCTGCTAGACTAATTCTACCCATATCTATAATAAGTTAGATCATATGAATTTGTATCCAAATGAAATATTTCACTTAGATTATGGATTTTATCTTGTTCAAGTCGATACTTAATTATATTAAAGAATAAATATTTTTCAAAGTCGCAAACATCAACTGAAAATTTTTAGAGTCGAAAGAGGGCAGTAATGGCATTAAACGTCGTAATGCGGTAATGCTGTAATTTGCGGTCTTCAACTGGTATTTGATGCGGTATGTATTACTTATGATTTTTAAAAATTTATAATTAATAAATCTCTATTTTAAAACGAATAGTCTTAAGTAAGTGTTGTGAACTTACATAATGTTGCAATACCATGTTAAACGCGTGGCGGGTACGTTCATTCGGTCGTCAGTGACTAGCGTAAAGTTTTCGCCCAGTTTTATTTGCGATAGCAGTGATTCACATTTTTCAAAATCGCGGTAAATAATTCGTTGCACTATATTTGAAATTTAAAATAACTTCCGTGTTCGTTTCATATATGATAAACATTTTCAGTGACGTGTACATGTTTTTAAATGTAAGATGGAATGATTAAGAATATCTGTATTCTCTATCACTCAACCTTTTCAAGTGATTTGTTTTTGTTATGGAGATTTAAATAAGGGAATTAGTTCGATCGTTTTTGTTGAGTAACTATTAATACAGAATTTATGTAATTTATTTTCCGCTCTCCCGAAATTTCTATAAATAGTACTTGTAACCCATAAAAATCAATACATGATAAATAAAAATAAATTATATGATCTATACTTAAGTGAAGATATTTTATTTCAGGAATGGGAAGTCTGGTGCTAAATAGTCTCAGATAGCAAGAGATTGACACACGCAGGAAGGTGTAGCCCTTGTAAATAGGAAAAAGTAAACGAAAACCGCACTTAAAATATTATTTTTTGAAATGTTTGACTGGGCAATTGCCGGAGTTAATGTTTCGTTACCAGCAGAAGGTGGTGCAGAATGTGCCGCATATTTACCTCTGCCTACTAGGATTTATGAAAGTGTTGTAATTCTTGGAGTAGCTTTAGGTGTGTTTATTTGGGCTCAGTCGAACCCTTCTCTCTCAAGCGTCTTATTTCCTAAAGGAAATGGATGTAAAAACCTTAGGAAACCGGATTCTGATGATCATAGAGTGGTTGAAACTGTTGAGGGATTAGGAAATAATTCTTCATGCAGTGATGAATGGAAAAGCAAACATGTAACAGATATAAAGTCTTACAACGAAGAAGAAGAAGAAGAAAACCTTATAAAAGACAGTGAAAATTTGTATACTTACCTCAGTTCCAACGAAAATAGGCTCATATTTGAAAGTTTACGCCAACGTAATAAGAAAAATTGGCTATTAGTACTTATATGTCTTATTTGGGGTGCAGAAATTGGATTTAAATTTGCTTCCCGTACTGTGATATATCTCCTCAACCCATGTCATGTTGTAACTGCAGTCCAGGTGAGTATTGGATTTGAGCAACCCAATGATATCGTTATTTTTTGAAAAATCTTTTTAATAACTTCATTAATATTGGACCATAATGAGTAAAATTATCAATAAACCGAATGGATTTTGAATTGTTGCAAAACTTTTTCCTGTTTTCATAATAGATATATCTTCTTGCTGCTGAACCTAGTTATCAAGTGACTGTCATCTTTAGAATCCATCTTTATTTCCTAAATGGAGCAATCTTGGCATTTCTTTTTCCAAACACAGAATCGAGAATTGTAAGTCACTTAAATTGGATTTTCAATATTATTTGGATGTAATCCTAAATGTATTTTTGGCTTAGAGTTGAAATATATTACTTCAATGGATTATTATTTTTGCATAACTATTAGTGTGATCACATACATTTTTTCACTACTGATGCATGCTTGAGAAAAGAGGTAAAGCCTAAGATTGACGATACTGGGAGGTGTTTGAATTTCCTGGTCAGAGAAGAACTAAAATCTGATGTAAATGATGTGACTGCTAAGCTGTTAATGTCACTATTAAATGGCGATTTTGATAGATAAATGGCATAGTAAATCCCAGTGTTTAGTTCTTGAAATTGTTAAAATCTACAATCCCCTTTTTTCTGTTCAGTGCCCACTGTACTAATAAAGGTGAAGGAGTTGTTACAGAAATACATTTTTACAGCATTATTCACTTTACTCTCAAGCCAATATTTAAAACTGCATGTGAATTTTTTGATTCCCTGATTTAAGGAAAAGGTAAACACCTACTCTAAAAATATTAACTGATGCTAGAGAATACAATTTTTTTATATCTATGGTCACAAAAAGTTATGCTTTGAGATAGTGCAAGTAGGAATGTCTTGCAATATTCAAGGTATATTCAAGGTAATGGCTTGAGCAGCTAAGTAGTTTGGGAATTTTATCCTTTTACTGTATTAATTGTAGTAGGAGTTGTCAAGATTTATAAATCATTTGGGATTTTGGATAATTGCAACTTATTCTTCTGATTATTTTCTTTAAATAGTAATGTTACAGTTAAATTCTATGTTTTCTAATGATTCTTGAAGTCATTTTTCGAATAAAATTACAAATTTTATCTTTTATATTTTCCAAAATATAATTGTAAATTATTGGTATAACTCTTAAGTTATTTGAATAAGTAATTTTAAATGATACAGAAAAACTACTCATAGAATCAGTTATTGCTATTCCAAATTTATTTTATAAGTGACAAATTCAAAATTTGCTGACATACTTATTTATATTTGAAGAATTGTTTGAAATTATTCTTATATCTTTAATCAAATACAAAATTTAAATATCACCATAGTTTTTGCTAGAATTTCTTCTCTCAATTGTATTTTGTAATTTTTGGCTATTGATATAAATCATATGCACAGAGGTTATGAATTTCTAAAGCGGAATGCTCTTAAATTGTGATGAAACCTGATAGCATTAATCCAGATTTATGAATCCATTTGCTTTATAATATATGTACTTAAATAATAAATTTGAAATTATTTATTACTTCAAGTTTTAATAAGTACTTCTATATTAAATAGCCATTAATTATGCTCTTTTATAAATATCTTTTCCCACAGAAGACTTCCTTTTTCTGCTATACCCATTTCTTTGGGTTTATTTTGTATCTTTAGTTGACTTTATCCACTTAATCTCTTTAAGTTGCCTAATTCAAAAATAATTTTTGTTTAATAAACTCTATTTTCTTTTGTAAGTTACACTTTTTCCAAAAGAACTACATTGAATTATCAGGCTTGGATATTTCATATACCCTTAGGTGATTCACAAAATACATATTTTCTAATTTTTCACATTCCATGACATGTATGTGTTCAAAACTTTATGTACAAGCAGTGATCTGAAAATAAGGATACAAGGGCTCAAATTTTTTGTCTAGTGCTCAATTAATTTGTTCAGTGGTCTTTCAACACTGAAACGTGTGAGTGGCAACCTCATCAAGCCTGCGTGCATTGATGCACAAAAGCGATGAGCAGTCGCAGTTCACAGTGACAACTCGTTAAGTAATGTGGTCTCGCAATGAAGTGCATAGCATAGTTCGGTTTTTATTGTATTTTGTAATTTTGCTATTGATATATATCATATGCACAGGTTATGAATTTCTAAAACAGAATGCTCTTAAATTGTGATGAAACCTGGTAGCTTTAATCCAGATTAATGAATCAATGCATCAATGTGATCTCGCAATGAAGTGCATAGTGTAGTTTGGTTTTTATAGATGAAAAACATGCCAGCAGCAGAGATTCATCAACAAATTGTCGAGGTGTATGGAATGTCGCAAAATGGTATAGACAGTTTAGTGCTGGGAGAGTCGATGTTCACGATGACACTCTAAGAGGCCAGTCAAGCATTTCCACAACTGAACTGAACTCTTGCTCCAAGTGACTACCACATGTTTGGACCTCTTAAAATGCATCTTGCTGGTTGTTTCATTTGGATGCTGATGTTCAACTTGAAGTTCGATTTTGGCTCAGTGCACAAAGCCCCAATTTCTGTGCTATCGATTGAAGTAATTTGATGTCACATTATGACAAATGTCTCAACCGCCAAGGGGACTACATGGAAAAATAGTTTATTAACGTAAGTTTAAATCTCGTTAAATAATGAGCTAAGAAATCTGGTCACGCTCAACTAATATGAACTATTTATGACTGACTGTAATACTAGTTTTAACAAACTTTCTGAGTAGGTAGAAGATTTAAATTTGGTAGGAATGTTTTAGTCTTATAGTAAAAGCCATTTACGAACAAATTCTCCAAAAAAGGACCCGGTTTGACTCCATGAGGTAATTTCCGTTTCCCATAAGATAATATGTAACAATTGATTTTTTGACTTACAGGCTTTTACTCTTCTGCAAAATCAAATGAAAAAGAATTGATCGATGATCTTCGGACCAGAACTGTTTTAATGAAAAATAAATAACATTTGTTATTCTTATCATTGCATTTTGCCAACGATTCAAAATCACTCGAGTAATGCGTTTAAATCATATTTATTGGAAAAATTTAAGGTTTTTAATAATATGTTGCCTTGCCGACTGTGTCATTGTTAAACATTGAGATTTTATTGTCGTCTTAATTCTTATACTGTATACGTAAGGAAAGTGCTTTGAGTGGCTTAATAGGAGAAAGGGAGACAGAGGAGGAGGGAGATTATATATATATATATATATATATATATATATATATATATATATATATATATTCATTCATTCATTCGTGTTCTGTCTTATGACAGGTCCTACCAATTAACTAATTAATTGGTTTTGACTAGGGAATATACATACACGGTGTGGTGGTTTCCCGTTGCCTTCCACACCGGACACACACACAGAAGGGAGGAGGGAAAACCGGTGCCGGCATTTGCCTGCTCTTGCGAAGAACACCAGGGGGGCCAACGGCTTAACGTCCCTTCCGAAGGACGGAACAGCTGAATTTGCGCGGTCTCCTCAAACCACGCAAACAGGGGGCCGGATGACCTTGAGAAAAAATCCTACTCGCGCAGGATTCGTACCCGATGACTTTCAAGCATCGGGCGAGTAGCAGCCAGCGTCCTAACCACTACACCACCGGCACCCCCATATATATATATATATATATAGATAATGTTCCTTATTAGGGTGAGATTGAGACTGGGAGAGAGGAAGAGAGAAAAGGATGAAGAATGGGAAATTTAATACTTAATCCACGCATACCCCTCATATTTGACAGGTAATTACGCTAGTATGAGTTATAATCATTTGCAAATAAGATGTCATTTACATAATACAGACCTTGTATTCTTACTTTCCGATCAACCCTTGTATATCAGTTGAGCCATCTACAAGGAGGAGTCAATAAGTAAATGCAAACTTTTCGTAATAAAATAACTACATTTTATAAAAATGAAACATTTTTCTACATAATTTCCCTCCTTTTGTATACAAAGATTCCACCATTTAGGAAGCTTCCATATACCTTTAAAAAAAATGATTTCGGCTGTGCAACGAGCCACAAATGCACAGCCTCTTTTAGTCCATCATCATCGCTGAATCTCTGTCCTCAAAGATGTTCTTTCAGTGGTCCGAATAGGTACAGTCGCATGGTGAGAGATCCTGACTGTAAGCAGGGTGGTCCAAAACCTCAAACTTCATTTTTTCTAGTGTTCCCATAGTTTTTGCAGCAGTGTGAGGGGGTGCGTTTTCATGAAATAAAATTACGCCATTTTTCAACATTCTTCTACGTTTCGTATAAACTGCCGGCTTCAAATGGTTCAGAAGCATGTCACTGTAATTTTGAGCATTTACTGTAGTACCCCTCTCCAGATAATGCTCGACAATTACTCCCTTTGAGTCCCAGAACACTGGAAGCATTAGTTTTCCGGCAGACAGAACAACCTTGAATTTCTTGACAGTTGACGAGGTCGGATGTTTCCAATGCATGCTTTGACGTCATCCTTCAGGGTCAAAGTAATGAACCCATGTTTCGTCACAAGTCACAATGCGATCTAAGAATGCTTCCTTCTCCTTATTGAATCGATCCAAGTGCCACAAACATTTCTAGACGATTCAGCTTGTGTTGATCTGTGAGTTCTCTAGCAACCCACCTAACACAAACTTTTATGGAACCCAAGATTATCACGGACAATTTTATGAGCAGAACCATGGCTAATTCCTATATCTGTGGCTATTTCATCAATATTAAGACGTCAGTTATCAAGAATCTGCTTTCTTACTGTTTCAACAATGTTGTCAGTTGTTGCTGTTGAAGATCGTCCTTCCCGCGCTTCATCAACAAAATTTGTACGGCCCTCTTTAAACCATTCTATCCATTTGTAGACACTGCGTTGAGGCAAAACATTATCACCATATTGTTGAGACATTCTTCTGTGAATTTCCACTCCTTTTACTCCCTCCGACCACAAGAATCGAATCACACTGTGTTGTTCTTCTTTGGCACAAACACTTAGTGGAGCAGACATGTTTAACAAGCAACAGTTACGAGACAACTGAATTAACGAACGTGATATCATGCATGTGTAGTATGCGAATATAGAGATACATTGTTGCCAGGTTTCAAGAATTTAGCTACAATGTGTAACAAAATATTAACAATTTGCATTTACTTATTGTCTCCCCCTCATATAACTGTTGAAACACACAGTATTTTGCAATCAACTAGTTTTTACTTGAAGTCCATCAAATCAAAGAAAACAAGTGGTAGGAAAGTTTTACAAATCACTCCATTTCCGTCATTCGAAGCATATCTCATGTCAAGAAGGTATTTTTTAAGGTCATGATTTTGATATTGTGTGATCTCAGGTTTTTCACCATATACTTCTCAGGATGTCTAGTTTCACACTTTGAGTGACATCACTTTAAGTAAAGTCTAGTACAGATGGTATTTTTAATGTAGTAAATATGTAATTTATTGTTATAATCTATAATCTATCATAAATTATTTTTACTCTAATTGTTTCACCAAACTCATCCCCTGCTTGATTACTATGAAGATATTACAAGTGTGCAAATGAGCAAATATGGTACCAATAGTGGCCGTAAGAGTTCTTGGAGCCTGGGCAAAAGAGTCATTTGGGTTCCTTTAGATCAGTGTTTCTCAACCGGGGGTCCACAGACCCCTGTGGGTCCATGTATTATTTCTTGGGGATCAAGGAGTTCAGTAGGACATGATGTTTATTTATATCTATAACTTGTTTGATCCTGCACACAGTTCTGATTAATAATTCAATGAAAAACAAGTAGGGTTGTACACAGGTTTTCCATTGTACAGAAGTGCTTTTCGTCAAATTCGCCGTAATATAATCGTATACTAATATATTTTCTTTGAAATCAGAAAATTGTTTTTCCTTATATTGTGGTAGCCTTGCATTTTAGATCCGTTCTAAACATGTTCATTTCGTTTTGCCATTCTATACTTGTCCTACAAACGAAATTTCTTTTTGAAATCAGTTCAGCCAGTACCTTTAAAATTCATAGTTACAGAAAAATTCTAACCTTGATATTGTGGTACCCCTGTTAGTTGATCCAGTTGAAATACATATGCTATTTTGGTTATTTATTTATATAAGGATTATATATAACATAGTGGGTTAAAATCCATGTGGACAGTTCTCTAGAAATACGTATAAAAGAAATATTATTTTACCTTTTATTGTGGGAGCCCTGCTCTTAAGCTCTGTTTTTAACACCTTGATTTCGTTATGGTATGTTGTACAAATCTTAAATATAAAATTTAGTTGACATCCATTCTGCCAATTCCTTCCAAATCCATAATTACTGAAAGAATTTAATTTGTAATTGTGGCACCCCTGTTTAATTAATCCGCTCCAAATATGCTATTATGGTTTTATATATATATATATATATATATATATGTACATTATAAATATTATAATTTGGTTAAATTGATGTGGACAGTTCAACACAAATACTTGTAAAAAGAATTTTTTTAAATTTCTTTTATTGTGGTAGCTTTGCTTCCTATATCTAGACTAAACATCTTGATTTTGTTTTTATATGTTACATAAATCCTTCATACAAAATTTCGTTGAAATTGGTTTGGCCAATTCCCTTCAAAAGCATAATTACCGAAAAGTTTTATTTTGCAATTGTGGCATCCCTGCTTAGTCGATCCGGTCGAAATATCTCATTTTGACCATGAATTTATGTGAAGATTCTATGTACCAAATTTGGTTGAAATTGGTTCTGCCAATTCTTCCCTGATATATGCGTACAGATGGACAGACATCACAAAGATTACGAAAAGCACTAAAAGTGAGACAATGTGTGAAGAATGTATGGACTTTTCATGAGAAGGAGGTCTGCATAAGTTGTGGGACTTTGCAGAGGGTCTGCAGATTTAAAAAGGTTGAGAGTCACTGCCTTTGACCAGTGGTTTCCAAAATTTTTAAAGGCACAGCAGCCTTTCAAAGATAAACAGAATTTTGCAGCACACCCCTCTTGGAACAAAGTTTTATATTTATGCATATGCGTATCACAATGTTTGGGTGCATTCATTAGTTAGTACAAAACCATGAGCAATTTATTACAGGAAATAATATTACTAATCGGCTATCAACATTTCCAAATCATTGATTTATTTATTTGGCATAGAATTGTGCCTTAAAATTAATGATTTCCAAGTTATAACTTTATTATTTCATTTGGAAAATCATTTTTAAATATGAAGCTGATTTCTAGATGCATAAATAATATATTTTCTTTTTCAAATAGTTTTCTTGATTGAAAGCATTCACTTCTTTATTAAATCCCACATTCATCAGTCGTACCCTGTTTAACGCTGGGGATGCGTCCCTGATAACGAGAGCCTTAACTGAATCAGCATATAATGCGGGGTCATTTTGGTACAGTACTTGTGGAGATGCGTTCCTAAAATCGTAATTTATTATCTATTTCAAAATATTAGTAGTATATTCACTCTTCTCTCCGATAGTCTAAAAAATGTACTGTAAATAATGCATCCGTACGCATTGTAGCAGATCTGCTACACACTAGAAATCCTCCAATATAGTGACTGTCGCAGCTTTTTTGTCATTTTCTCACAATGTAACATTCCACACACCCTCTCACTTAATAATCAGTGCACAATATCACCAATAGGTGTCCAATTTCGTGAGATATGTAAACAAAACCATGTTACTCTGCAGTCTGAGAACATGGTGTTCCTGCTGCGGGTTTTTTCGTCGATTTCGGCAGTTTTCTTCAGTTATTTTGGTTGAGAATGTTCTGCTACATACCAAAAATGTGCAATAAAATCAAATCTCATGTCTTGTAATTTTTTTATTGTTTTTTCCATAGCGCAACACTTACGAAGAAGATCATCGAACACGTTTCTTCAACCGGGTCAACCAAATTTTGTAAAGGCACCTCATTTTTTCTCAGAATTGTCATAGGCAAAAAATCCCCAAAAAAGACCCGGACTCAACCCCAGAAGATAATTTCAATTTCCCATAAGATAACACATGAAAAATCAATTTAGCGACATGCAAGCTTTCATTCTTTTGCTCATAAAAATTAGAAACATTGACCCTCGACCTTCAAACTGGGACTACTTTAAATGAATATGAACAAAGCTTTTTAGTTGTAACGCCGATTGTCTCCCTCTGTCTACAAATGCACTAATTTAATGTTTAAAATTACTTATTTTGACAAAATTTAGTGATTTCATGAGGATTTGCCATGCCATTGTCGAAATCGAGATCTCTCAATGTCTCAGTACGAGATTTTAATTTAAATTATAAATAATTTATTCTGTCCCATCATATTCACATGCTTTTATACTAGTAAAAATATAATTTTAAAAGTTATATTTAGTTCTTGAGTTAAGAGCACCCACATAAACGCATGGAGAAAGTAAAAAATATGTCCGAGAACAAATAGCATTATAACAAATCAGCATTGTACGGGGCAGCGTTAAATGGGGTATTACTGTAGTTAATTTATTTTGTAGAGCTTTTCATTTTATGGCACCCAATTGTTGATTTTAGTTTTTTTAGTATATGCTCTTTTCTTGTCGATTGCTGTGAAAACTTGTTGCATTATTGAATCACACAATGTTAAATGAAGAAGTTTTAAAATATGTTGTGAATTCTTTAAATTTTTTCCCAGAGATAGCTTTTATTATTCACAATTTGTTTTCTCATTTAAGTAAATGTAAGTTGCTGTGAATATATTTATTTCATCTCATTCATTTTGGCAAAAATTTCTCTTATGGTGGGTTCTGCAGTACATATCTTTCATCTTGTATATATTCACTTTAATAGTAATCTGAAAGTGTAGTAATGTTTTCTGCCTATGGTGACATTTTACATAAATGTGTACATTTTATTGGTGTGGATTAACATGCCTTGGCCTTTTTAGCTGCTCTTGAAAAGTAACAGCAAGAGCACTAACAGAATTTCTTTTGGAGATAAAAATATACTAATCATAAAGTCCTCCAAAAGTAATGTTTACTTTATATTTTAAAAGAAAAGCATGCACGTCAGCTTGCTAACAAATATCCTGTTGTTTTAACTTCTAATTCCCATTCATTTATTGATGCAATCTTTTTTTCCTTTCTATAACTTTATGATTAAAGTCAATAATAAACTAATTACATTAAGGTTTTTAGATTTTAAATATTATAAAATAATGCATATTTTATAGTTTCTCTAGAAGGGGAACATTGGTCATGATGGACATGTAAAACCTTGTTATATTCAATGTGTCTACCATGTATGAAGGGTCAAAATTTAAAATAATTCTAAAATTAAAACAAGTTTTTTAAATGTCTTTATGATTGTGAGTCTAATATTTGATAGTTTTCGATGAAATATTGAGGTTCATTCAGATTTTACTGAAGAATTTGTTCTGAACCACAAAAATAAACTTTAATTAATTACTATCTTATTAATAATCTGGTGCAAGTATATATCTTATGAATAACTGTTACTCTTTCATCATTTATGTCTCTATAATATCTTTTATACATTAACCTATTCTAGGACAATGAAGTTTTTGCGGCAGTGATTCTGTTTTAATGCTACAAAACATTTTTTAAATCAAAGATATTTACCATTTAAAAATCTAAATATTATAGTGATATAAATGTATCTGTTCATTGTCAAGTAAATTTCCCTCATTACTTCATGAATTGCTGTTGACACCAATTGCAATTTTAAAATGTTACTATTTTACTGGCTTTAAGTGCAATATTAAAAACAAAATGTTTCATGTATGTTCAATTTTGTCTTTGATTTTGCAATCTTTCCTTTCGTAGAAATGTCACAAGCTTTCTGATCCTGCTTAGCTTTAAAATTTGTTGCTTAAGGTATCTTTGGTCTAAATTGAAGTCTGTAGTTTTATTGTATTAGCCAAATTCAAATTGCTTCAAATACTTTTTTTACTGTTCCTTTCTAACTTTTGATCACCTAAACATGGTTGGGTGTAATGGTACTGTGATGTTTATTTAGAAAATAACAAATGGGATATTACGCATAAGCTTTTATATATTCTTTCTAATTATTATGTTTTTAGCATTATTTAGCCATGTAAACATACTTTCAAAGATTAGCATTTGTTATTTGTAAAGTAATACATGTTTGGGGAAACTCTGTTGTTTTCAATTTTGTTTTTGTTAAAACTCCCATTGTCTGTTGTCAGCAGGTGAAGCTGACACTCGGGGGCAGACGCTATAAGGTCCACCGGGCTTTGAGCCAAGGCCTGATAGGGCCAGATGGCTGGTTAACTAATGGCAACAGATTTAGTTTGTTTGATGATGTGGGGCCGATTGCATCAAGGCCCACTACATTTTTTCCCCAGTCTATCCCTGCTGACACTTGCTACATGACTATTGTCAAGCACCCTTCTCCATTCTCCTGTGTTTTTTCTTTTTCTACGTTTATTTCAAGTAGTTGCTTCATTGTGCATACAGTGTGTGACATCACCTCAGGCAAAATTCAAATTTTACTCATTAATACATTCAAAGCTTTGATATCTTGTCTAAAGTGAAAGTTTTGTTTATTTATAATTTTAATAACTCAGAGATGTCCCACCTTTGAACAAAATTCAAAGTTTTTGCTGAAATGTTTCTGTATAGTTTGTTATCAGAATACCGATGGAATGCTAAGTGTAAGTGATATATTAACAGAACCTGGAAAATTCAGGAATATTTTGCCTCTAATCCTTGCTTACTCATTGTTTGATATTTTAATCAGCCAATATTGGGTTTTATATATTAGATGTGGTAAAATTTAGATATGGAGCGCTTTGTGGTTTGGTAAAGTATGTCATTAAATAAGTAACAAAATTGTTCGGTTAATAACAGTTGACTCTTTATTTTATCATTGTCTTTCGTTCAAATACATATTAAATTTCAAAATTTATAAAACCATCTGAAAATTTTACTGGGGTAAAGTTTTATATAACATTTATTTATATTAACTTAAATTTTATTCCTGAAACATATTTGATTATGAAGGTAAATATTACACAGGTTTCCATCTTAATACATAAACTATTCATGTATAATTTATTTAAAGTATAAATTAGTACCAAAAATTTCCATACATGAAATTAATTTCACTATGGTGAAGATTTTTTTCCCTTGTGTGCATTTCATGCTGCGTAACACCATTGTGTAGCATCCATTGGCGGATATGAAAATTTCCCTGCCCATAGGCCAAATCATTTTTTCACCCCCTTATTGACACTTTTTTCCTTAAAGAAATGCTCATATATCAGTTTGTCTATCCATCCATCCATCTGTGGATCATAATAATTTAATTCATCAAAAGTCTGTAATATTAATTTTTTTGTTCCTGCCCTGAAATCACGTTTTGTATTGCTGCCCTGAAATCTCGCAGCTCCTTAGCCATTGCTTACTTTAGTCTTATTTCAAATCCGCTATTGGTAACATTGCAATACAAGATGGCACATCTGATGTTGACATTATGATATTGATGCCTGCATTATGTAAAGGTTCATGCAGATTATTTATGAAATTATTTTTCACATTTATTTAGAATAGTGCTACACAGCCTTTTTAAAATCAAGGCAAGTTTTTGGGTTCTTTTGATCCTTGTGGCACAATGATCCAAATTCTATGAAATTCAAAGATAAATATTCCTAATTTCCCAATTAAAAACTATTTTTGTTTCAGTTTCTAGTTACTGAAAAAGTTTAATAGTTTTGAGTATCGTTCTTGATGAGAAGTTTATTTTGTGATCATAGCTGGTGAACACTAAAACTCAGTGATATGATCCCCTTCCCTATAATTTCAAATGTACTGGATCACATCTAGTACTGTCCTCTCGCAACAGTATGGCATGGAACACCGGCTGCAGAGTACTGATTTAGGGCATGTTGTAAAGCTTTCAGATGTGGCCAAAATATCATACACACCCAGGCCTCCTGTTTTGATTAGTCTGGTGAATTTTGTGTTATAAAATTACTAGTGCAAAAGCTCGTCCATATGATGGGAAGGAATATATTATTTGTTATTTAAATTAAATTCTCATACTTATTATTGCATGCATGTAGTTCCAAAATTGGGTGGTAAGGAGACTGACAGTGCCAGGGGGTGGAGACATGGTCGACCTGAAAGCGATGTCCAACAAACAACAATGCGAATGCCCATGACGATGGAAGATTTTGAACCCAAAAACCGCGAAAACCTTGTGGATACCGAATTCGTGAATGCTGGGCCCTTTATTTACATGATAATTGTTGGGATAGGTTCCAGACCCTAAGGATCATACAAAAGAAATACTTATTGTAGAATTTAATGCTATATTGAGGTTCGTTTGTAGTACTATAATCTGTTTCTACTGCTTGTGCGGCTGGGACTCGAAGTATTCCACTCGCGTTTGGGTTATTTCACTTTGGCTACAATGCTATGTTGCCAAGTTTCCAATTTCGCTCAGTTCATCGGTAGCTGCTGACGAGTGAAGTTCTATGCTCCAATAGATCCGGATGAAGCACATTCATGCTTTCCGCCGTTGCCAAAATACGATTGGAAAGTGTGAGCAATCATGTCAACAGCGCTCGTCAAGAAATTTTGAGTGGAGAGGGAAATTTACAACCTCTTATTGGCTGGTATTTTCTTCCCCTCACCCCACGGGTCTAACTGTAGACACGCCTCACCCGCACAAACTGCTGAAATGGACTATAACAATAGATTATATCAACTAGAAGATATTGAAAAGTATTTCATTACATGCAGTTGTTCCAGCTTGGCTAATAAACGAATAATTATTGATCAATATAATTTTTATGACAACATAAAGGCATTACATAATAGCTTCGCATGTCTGTGTACTTTTGTGGTAACCTACTTGTTCGAGAGCTTCGCGAATATGCAGGACCTTACGGATACTGGATAATAAGATATACAGTACATCTCACATATACATGAATCCACGGATACCGGAGGAGTTGTGTACTATATTTGTATGACGATTCTAAGTAATTTTAAAATGTGAATGAAAATTATACTGCATTGTTTCTTGTAAGGATAACAGCCATATAAAATACGGAGATACAGAGGAAACACAAAACGAGGCTATTCTATTAGCAATAGATAACACTATTTTATAGATTGGTTGGTGCTTTTTTGGCTATTTTTATCATCTATAGTAGCAAACGTTTTCCTATTGGAAAATTTCTCCCATAATTTAATTTTTGTCATATGGGAAAGTAGGTTTTGTTATACATAATTTTGATATCTGTGAACTGAAATCTAAAATGTCATTTTATAAGCTATTTATTTATTTGTTTACAAGTTATTTAATATCTATAAACGTGCATATATACATGTTTATTTTGTCAGACATCAAAATAACAATATAGGTATTTTAATAATTGAGGAGTTTTTCAAATTTAAATCAATTTGATATTATTTGTATACAGATGTTATTTGGTTACATAAATGTGGAATATGGTATTAATATTTTCTCCTTTAAATAATCAAAATAATCTATTCCATATTTTTATACCTTCTTTAATTAAGCTCGAGGATTAGTATTTATCAGACTAGGTTACAAATTTTTTTAAGTAAAGTGTTAAAATATTGAAATTTGATTGCATGTATGCACATATATGCACTCGGCAAAAGTAGTAATGCATCATGTCAGTACATTATTTTTTAAAATGTCTGATAAATATTAATTTTATATTATTATCACAATTAACATTATATTTCAATAGATATTTTAGTTAGTTAAAAATTTCAGATATATTTTTGAATAGCATTCTTGGATACTTGTGGAGTAATTTTCAGTTTGTAGTTGTTTGGTTTGATTTTTTCATTAATTTCTGAGCTTATTTTTATATTTTTTCATTGATTTGCTATCTAAATTGCATTTGGACAATGCCAATTTCTAGTATTGTTTTGACATTAAAATTAGGCACATTTATAGACCTCATTCGTGTTTGTTATTAGATTAATTTACAGATATAGTTAAGTATGCATCAGTTTTTTTTGCTTAAGATAAAAAAATGAAAGCATGAATTTGCATTATTTATGTTTTTTATCATTTTCCTTTTAATATTATTTTTTTTCATGATCTGCTGATGTCCAATAAATGTGGACTTTCCAGAAAAAAAAATCAAGAAATATCATGGGGAATTTATTGTAGGTGAGACAAGAGAGACCGCAAGCTGACTTGATAGGTAAATGCTTGGTATTGCAGATTGTTCAGCAATGGAAAAGCTCTGTCATTATTGCATGACAATTCGTGATAATAAGATATATCTATAAAACTGCTTTACTAGGGGATTAAGCTTTTCCCTTATTTGTATTTTTCCTGCAGGGAAGGATCCTTGTGCTAATTATTGTTTACTTTACCTCACATTTGAAACGTTGGTTTCAACCATTAGTGGAATTTTCTCCTCTTTATTTCACATTTAATATCGCATTCATGTTTTACAATAAGGTCACATTTACCTGGTTCCTTTTTACTCATATAGTCATGAGAGTTTCCTTTCATATGGTAACAATGAAGTGTGTTTATATGAAGAAATATATCTTTTCCTTGCAAAAATTTCTACAGGTTCATTGGGAAAGAGGATATCTTTCTTTTTTTACTTTAAGAGCTTACTAATTTAGTTGCACCAAAGGTAAAACATTAACACACTAAACTATACTAAATGAAACCTTTTTGTAGTTTTCTCCTTAGATGGTGTAACTCCATTGGGATATCATTAACTTGACTGCATTGCATGTTTTACAGTGATGGGCTAATGTATACATATGCTTTGTTGCCATTAATTGTAATCTGTAATGTAATAGTTAATGCTTTTTGCTTGCCTGTATGTGTTTGTTAGCAACAGTAAGCATAATTATGTTGTGCTACTTGACTTGCTTTTCATGTACTTTAGATAGTCATGGGAGAAATTAATGATAACATGTTATTTGGTGACAGTTATTTTAAAACTGCATTTAAGGGCTTTAAATTGCGCAATTGGTTTTCCTGCATTTTATTCATCTCCATAAATATTACATTCATTTATACAAATTAAGAACTGTAATTATTCAATACACACATGGTTTTTGATGAGTGATTTACCTTGTAATTTATCTTGTGTAACCAAAAAAATTACAAATTAGAAGTTATACTATTGATATCTAACCAATTTACAAGTTTTTAAATATTTTTTCTTAAGTACTTTTATTCATCTTCATTACCAGATGTGAATCTTTTTTAGAAAATTCATACTGGCAACATGGAATGAGCCAAGCAGATTTGATAGTAAGCATTTTTGTCAACAAACACACAAATTTACTATATTTTTAACAATATAAATATTGCTTGTCTTGTTTTTCAACTTAATTACATTATTGAAATGTTACACATCAGATATCAAATTGTATAAATTGGTTTAAATTAAATATTTTAAAATAGATTCCTGCTTGTTTCTGTGAAAGATCAATCCTGCATTGAAACACTTGTCTTATATTTCTCTAGTATGGGAAAAGTTTTTTACTTTTTGTTCCTGTGATAGGTGTTTCATTTTTTTTATGCTAAAATGGTATCATCTCTGTTTTTGTGAATTTTTTATTGACCTATGTTGAATTTCAGTTAACAAAGAACTGCATTTGTCTTCATCTGGCAGTTTATGCTTTTGATTACCTTTAAAGAACTCGCGTGTTTTAAAGCCAGGTTAATTATGACCTTTACACCATTGTAAACTGAATTAGTGGAATTGCTCTCCTTAAAACAAGATGTCATTGGAGGTTTCAAGTGAAATATCCAAAAAAAATTTAATGGTAGACATGTAAGTTCTTAGGATTTAAAGGTTAGAGAAAAATGTTTGGGATTTGTTAAAAAACAAGTGCTGATTTTTTCCAGTTTCTCTGTGGAAGAAGAGTGTTCAAGCCTCCCATATCTAGGCCTTATGATCCAACAAATCCTCCATAAAGTTTTACCAGAATATTATTTTAAAGTTTTTGTGATCTTTGACTCACAATCTCTAGCCAGTAACATTTTATTGTTAACCATTGTTTTTTGATAGTTTGGTATGGATACTGTAAATTTTCAATTTATTCATATCTCCAGTATAAGTTATCTTTATCATCACTGAAATCATTTAAGTTGGCAAAGATTCTTAAGATTAGTTGACTTTTTATTTAGAAAAAGTTAATTCAGATTTTTAAACGTTTTTGAAAGATTAAGAGATTTTTTTGAGCAATTACTCTTTCACTTAAGTGTTTGTTTTAAAGTTGTATAAGAAGCATTAATTAAATATAAATGCATACATAAAATAAATAAAGTTATTCTCTTTGTTTCACAGACCTATTATAACTATTCATTGCAATTGCATGCTTTGAAGGGGAAAAGTGCATATTATTATGTTAATGGTGACGGTAATATATAGTAATTTATTAGGTATTTCTTTTTTGCTTGAGTTCAAGTTCATTGATTTTATGGCTATTGTTTAAAATTTAAAAACAAACATAATTTGAATATTTGTTATTCCAGTTACCATGTGAAACTTCATTGTATTGGATTCAGCATACTATGATGTTGGTTGTACCAATTTACCTTCTATGTCAAAAAGGCAAGTTCACTGATATTTAAGTATAGCTCAATTGGAAGCTAATTTGATTAATTTTAAAAGTATTTTTTTAATATTCTAAAGTAGCCTTCTGAAAAGGGTGTAGAACTCAAGAGCACTTTAATTGATGAAAGTAAATATAAAATGTTGCAGTATATTGGAAGAAAATTGTTTCATTCATTTGAAGTATTGCATGTAATCATCTCATCACTTACCTTGACATAGGAGTATACAACGTAGAACCAATCCGTGACATTAGCTGGGGAGCCTTGAGTTTTGCCATCAACATTGTATACCATTTTGCATTTTTACAACCTATTGCTCTGGTGAGAGAAACTATTATTGTTAATAATTGTGAGTTATTCCCTTTTAACTTATATTTTGTTAGTCATGATTACTGAATCGATTTCTTTATTTTAGATGTCAGAAATAAATTTAAATCAACTGCTCTGCCCTGCTCAACTGGATCCGTTTCGTGGGACTTATTACCGAACAGCTGCTGTAATTCATCAGTCAATATTATGTCCTCTTGTGGCGAAGGCATGTTCTGCATGTGCATCCATTCTGACTTCATCGTCACATGTTTATGCTGAATCTACAGATGGACATCCATGTCAAGTATCCAAAACTTTGAGCTGTGATAAAAATTCTAGTGAAGCATCAGAAAAGGCACCTTTACCTAAGAATTCTATTGTTGATTGTAAATCCTGTTATGAAAAGAATGTAGGTGTTATTTCAAATGTTAATCACGATAGTGCTAATTTGAATACTCAAGTTGCAAATTTGGCAAGTGTTGATCAAAATGTTGTTAATCCATTAGATAATGTAAATACCTCAGAAGAACAAGCTCATGAATCACCTTCTCAGTTAAGATTAAGAAAGACATTGAATGATCTTGACAAATTATAAGCATTTCATATGATATCTGCTCTTTCTATCTCCCTATAGAGATAAACATTCATTAGTTATTACTCGATTTTATCATTATGACGACAGTGATTCTTTTCATTTATGCAAATACTCTTCTGAATCTTTCAGCTAATATTATTGCTTCAGAATTGCATATGATATGTATATATATATGAGTAACATCCCGTTAAAGTGATTGTTTGGCAAATATGCCAAAGATCAGTAGTGATATAAAATGGGATTCACAGTGTAATTAGGAATCCCCATGAGGTGCACTGTAAATCATTTGACATTATCTTAGGATTGAAAAAATATTTATTAAAAAAATTTAGTGGGCTCCGATCTCATCCTTTAATCAGGAAGCCAGATTAGATGTGTTAAAATTGATTAAAGAATGTTATATATTTCTCTCGAGAAAAAGTTAAATATCCCAAATAATGTTAAATAGTTCCTTAAAATTTTGCTAGCCATTTCATTGAAAGACTGCAAATGAATTGATTTACTTCTGTAAATAATTATATTTTTAATGATATGTATATAATCAAATTCCGTCAGTTAAAAAAACAACTTTCAAAATATATTTTTTTTAGCAGTACTAATAGCTGGGATGGAAAAGAAATCTCTCTCTTCAATGTATAAATGTTCTGAAAGATATTTAATTTAGCTAAGGCTAAGACAAATCACAATTTGATGACAATATTCTTTCTTTCCTTTGTACATAACTTCTCAAATGTTAAGTCATTCACAGCATTATTCAACTGTATGACAGTATTGCGGCTGTGGTTAACAGTAGTAGTGACTGAAACGGACCGGAATTCAAACTTTATTGATGTAGTAAACAGTTCAGATGGTAAGAGATACACAACTGATGTCATATACCCCATTCATGTAATTTAAAACGTACTTAATGAATGTTTATTTTTTGCTTTTAAATGGACAAGCAAAAAAAAACCATTAGGGTGGAACTTGATATCAGTCCACAATATCAACATATTTTGTATTATACACACTAATGTACTTAAACCAACAAACCCAACTCAATAAATTTTGTGATTTTCACTGGAATGATTCTTTCAAGAAAATCTTGTACGAAAAAATATTGAGACAGGCCGTGTAAAATGGAATACAAGCACATTTCTTGATCAAAATTATTTGGTAACAATTCATGCAGACTTGTAGAGCAGCAAATGAATGAGTTTCAT
This sequence comes from Tanypteryx hageni, assembly GCA_028673005.1. Classification (NCBI taxonomy): domain Eukaryota; kingdom Metazoa; phylum Arthropoda; class Insecta; order Odonata; family Petaluridae; genus Tanypteryx; species Tanypteryx hageni. The sequence continues at coordinate 49,744,139 of CM054114.1, read as the reverse complement.
TAATCAAAATTAATGTAAAGGCCCTAGGGCCCTCTTTAAAATTTATCAGAATTGACAAAGCTGCAATAAAATCCATGCATATTAATTAGGTAATATAAAAACAAATTGAGCAGTTTCATAGGTTTTGTATACTTAAGCAAATATTCTTGGATAGGCATTTAAGTTTTAGGTATTTTCAATAACATTTTGCACTTAAGAATATGAACATACTTAATGTGCACTACATCAATTATGGCTGTATTATAAATTTTGAGGGTTGAATCAATGAAGGAAAACTTATGTACAGTAAACTGCTTCTTAAAAGTTTCTGCCATAGCCTTTCAATTCTAACTTGATTTTGATTGTAAATAGTGATTTATTTTTACTATATCAGAGACACTCAGTGAACTTATTTACATATAAAAATGAATACATGTATATTTATACATATTTTTGAAACATACCATAAATTATTTTCAATTTCATTGCCTGAGTTTTCACAAATCTAAAACAATTATCATTCAATAAATGAATCTCCCTGTAATAATAAAAATACATGCCCTATCTTATCATGCTTATCCAAATGAGTAAATGCAAAAGAAGGAGTACTTTAACCTTATGTGGAAAGTAAACCTTTTCGTCAATAACCTCCAATTTCAGAGCTAAGGCAACACTTTAACTACACTGAGTTCTTCAAAAAGTTTCAAAATTTATAAAATACAAAACCACTTACTGCAATACTTTTTGATGTACATGTTGTACTTGAGATATTCTTTAAACTATAGAGTTTCAATAAATAAATAATACTGTACAAAACAAGTAGTTTCTTTGATTAAAACTGCAATTCAACAAAATAAATAACAATAATTAAAAATTGTAATATTATATACAATAAATAATCTAAAATTAGGAAACAAATGGGGAGTGAAAATTAATGAAGTCCTGAAAGTATCTCAAGGATACAACATCCAGCATGTTCATGCCCGACAGGTCATCAATGGGCAACAATGGAAGGCAACAGCGTGATGTGCACTTCTCCATGGAGAAGAGGAAACATGCTGACAGCTTGGGAGGAGACTTTTCCAACTTTAAAACTTTTTCACAAACCCATGGCGAATTCACTTTCTTGAGAGTTCTTCCCTGTCTTTATAGCGATTAACACTGGGAGCTCAAACCACGAATCTTGTGTAGAGTCGATTTCCACTAATCCCCTAACAAAAGCTATTTATTTGTCCTAATTTGGCGACCACTTTTTCTCCGTAATCGTTTGAGAAAGACTTAGTAGACCGGTTCTTGGAAGACGAGGATCTCTCCATGTTTCATTAGTTCGCGAGAGACGCCCCCCTCAGTGAATAGGATGGAGTGTCTGATACTAAAAAAGCACCAACATCCACTTTTCACACATTTGACTAGCCATCTAATGGTGGCCCTAAATACACCATCGAAACTTCTGTATTGCCATAGACGGCAGACACAGACGGATAAAGTCTCTTGTCTGGCAGCCCTAAAATATGAGGTGAAATTACTCATTGCCGTTCTTTGATTAAATCAAATTTTATTTCGCTGAGTTTAAATTCAACAATTACATGTTCAAGAATAACCGAAATCTTACCTCTAAATGCAACACCAAGGAATTCATAGTTTTTTTCAAAAGATAAAGTGTTGTCGTCGCAGTCCAGAATCACCCTTATCCTTTCTCCAACCTAAAATGACATTTATCAACAGTGTCGTTATGGTTTATTATTAAAATCACCAAGTCCATAAAAACAAACGTCAACAGAACATAAAATGCCTTTTAAAGACATTCAAAACACAACAAACCTGATATTTTGGTGCGTTATTTAAAAGGGGGTAATTTCCTTGTGATCCACCATTATGGAGAAGGCGATTATCAACAAGATTCCACCCCCAACTCTGATCATCAGACCCTAACAATGCAAAGTATCCATGGCAATGAAGAGGAGCGTCTTTTGTTGCTATTCCAATGACAGCAACAGTGCCCAGTGGTCCTTCCCATATTACTTCCCAGGCGTGCCTACCATGCCTGAATCCCAACTTCCCTCTCGCTGCGTCTGTACTTTGAGCTACAGGATTCCTATGGAGGGTAAATCCATTTGGTTTGATGTAAACATTTCTAGAACAGTCATTTGGATTCCAAGCGTGATAGAAAGCTCGGAGTTTGGCTTTATAAGTAGGTACAGATGAGAGAAGATCCGATTTCAACGCTTCTTCTGCTAACTTTCGCACACAATGCAACCTCCACACATCGTTGTCCTCATCATTCAGAAACCTATACCAATTTTTACACACAAGGGAACAGTTTCTAAGGTCGTGAAGGTCCAGGTAAGAAAATATAACTTCTAACACATTGTTGGGCACAGTCGCTGCTATTTCTTCAACCATTTTGCCGGTCACTATTGTATTAAGGAACAAACTAAGGAACGGTCCATTGAAGTGGCCAATGATTGGTAGTTGATGAGGTAGGCTTCCGGTCCACATTCAAGCGTTCCTTAAGTTGAGAACCGGTGTTGGCCACGTGATACTGCTTAACCAATCAGCTGTTTAGCTTTGTGCCCGCCGCCAAGCTCATCTCAGAAGGACTTGCTCGAAATCCTAGTTTTTAGCATAATCATTAGCCAAAATCTGATCATACTGTGAAGTAGTTATATGTTCCAAAGTGTAGATGAATTGTTTCACTATGTAAATGAAATGCTAAAAGACAGCTACCTATCACCTTAAAGCCTATTTCAACGAAAGAAATGTCGGACTTTCGTCGTCGCCATTTTGATCTTAACGGGGAGGTCTGCCTGATACGGTGCTTGTAGGTTCTACTTAAGACGAAGAAAACTTGAATAATTAAGGGACAACTGTTGTGAAAAGTTGAAAGAAAACATCAAAGAAAATGGCTCAGCAAGGCAACACGTTGAATTTTTTGATTCATGACGCTAATGGTAAGAAAACTATTGAAACTGCTATAACTTGCATTTGGCGATCCCACACTTACCAAAAAACGTATTTCACGGTTTAAAATATAAATTAAAAATAAACTGCGCAGAGGGAATTTCGGTAACACCGAACCTATTTTTACTATATTGTCAGATTTGGGAAGTTTTGTAATGAAATTCTTGATAATACCTGTTGTTCGATAGTATCAGCATTAAATGTCATCCTTGAAGTTCTCAATGTATTAGAATATTGTAAACTTGTTTTTAGTTATATTTATTCTCTGGAATGTTTCCAATATTAAGGTTTCAATCGTCAAATTTCTTTTTGTTGTCCTAGTAATGTGTTGAAGCTCGTATTGTCAAGTATATGTCTCACTTTCTTTTCATCTTATAGTTGAATTATTATAATTAAACGATTTAATTTAGATCGTATCTTTTAAATAGTGTAGTAATATCCTATCTTATTGTCTAGATTTATTTGAAAACAATTCGAGTACATTTTTTCAGAAAGTTATTTTTCAATTGTTTAAACTTCATTATTGATGAATATTGATAATAGCCATTTCACACATGGATTGTTATATTGTCGTATGGGAACTGTATTGGTCGCATTAAAGGACAGAATTCATGGTGTCAGCAATGTTATTGTTGTAAAAAATTTCATTTATTCTTTATATGAGTCCATTTGAACGCTGGAATATTCATAGATGTAATAATATTACTATTCCTAAAATGTAAGTTTTGCATAGCTTGTAAAAAATAGACACTGGTGTTATCTTACAGGCCAACCCCAAGTTATTAAAGTGGTTCAGGCAACCTCCAGTAAACCACTTACCATTTCAAGTCCAAAGGTTTTCTTTAAAACCCCTGGCCAGGATGTCGGTCAGGTAAGTGTTTTTATTAATATGCTGTTGGACTAGTGAATAATCAATCCAGCAAGCGGATCATCAGTATTTTTGTATTGATTTTTAGGAGGAAAGAGTAGTTTCATTTTTACTCTGAAGTGAGGTTTGCTGGCTAGGTGTAGAGATATGTATTCGAGTTATGCTCTATATGTCGATTAATTCAGTACCAATGTTGGATGTATTTACGATATCGATTTGTTGTGGGTAGTGTTTATATATTTTATTAGATAAGCATCTGCTAACAACTTCTTTCCATGTGATTTATGTAGATTGCTCAGGAAGTTTATTACTTATGTAGTATGCGTAAATTACAATTTCCTAGCAATTGGGGTCACGAAAAATGTAATTTACTTGAGTATATAATAAGTATTAGTTTTATGTAAATTTGCTTTAAGCTACTTCTAGACGCTCGTGCGCGTGTAGGTTACATGATGTATATTGTATTTAAGGCCGTTGTGCATGTTTCTTTTTTTACAAGCTTAGTTAAGTCGCGTACGCTTCGCTCGCGTAACCGAAATCTTGCTTCAACTGTTTTTCGTATCAAGTTTCGAATTATTCGTTTTGTACTTTTGAGAAGAGCGAAATACCGAAGTTACTCTCTATTAGGCCTAAGCTAGATTAGAGAGTACCGTTGCCATAACCACGAAGTTTTTCAAACGGCAGATGGCCAAAAATTCAAGGATAGAGAATATGTAGTGGAAAGAGCGCTTCACCTTGGAGGGAGGGGTTATACCTACGAAGGAAGTGGGATGAGGTACCAGGTGGTCCTCTATAGGAAGTGTACGGAGCTATGCAGTTAATTTGTCTCCCGTAGGACTGCCATTCGTTTGATTAACCTGATTTGTTTATATGTTGACCGGTTCTCTCGCTGAATCTTTTTATTCTTTGGGATAATGTAAATCTTTACAGAACGGGAAATGTTAAATGTTTTATTTACATATCGCTTTATATGAAAACACTGTTTAAATTGCTGCCATTAATTCGTGAACTAATTAATTAATTACAGTTTTTGCCGTAAATCGTCTGAATCGCGTCATATTTTCGGTGATAAAATAGAACCGTAAGAAAGCTGGGAGTAAAGTTTTGCTAACTTATTTGCGGTGCCCCACGGATTCCTTTCAGGCGTGAGCCTCCCAAGCTTGCTGTCCAAAGTAAATTTTAAACCGTTATGGGAATATTTCCGTTCCTTTTACCGTGTTTATTGCTATCGGAAGGAATAATTATAATCATTTTGCGAATTTTATTTTCCTGCCATAGCTCTTGAGAAACGTATTAAATTCACTATTGAAATCATGAAAACTACCGATACAGCTACAGTTAGTAAAAAAATGGAGACCTGTAACGATTTTTCCATTTTTATAACTGAAATAGTTTTAATATAGGAATTTCGTACTGTGATAGAAATATCATTTGTTTTTTTAGCCTTCTTTCCAGAATGGAAACGGGCTTATAGTTTTGTCGTTGTGTCTGTCTGTCTGTCCGTCCGTCCGTCCCCCCTATTAACTTTTGAACCATTAGACCGATTTCCATGAAACTTGGTGGAAATCTCTTGCAACTTGGGCCGAGCTCCTGAGGAAAGTTTTTGTTGCAATGATTGAAGTCCCTGGTTCGATTCCACGAACTATCCTTCCATTTTATTTACATGGGAAATCTGAAATCCATCGTTCAAGGTAATTTTCTCTTGCACATTAAAATATCTTAGAATTGTAATACCGGAGCGAGTTTTGTACTATTCTCTGAGGATTGGATGAAGATTCTAATTTTTATCGTATAATTTTGCTTATCGACTGTATTTCTTAGAATTTCGCGTAAATACTGGCGATTTTGCAGTTTTTATCGCTCATTAAGAGTGTTGCCATAGCAACAACTATTGTTGGACTCGGATATATATTCTAATGCTTACACACGTTATTTTTGCCATACAAATACGTGAGAGCAATTTAACATTCGAATGTATTTGTAGTATTTTATAACGATAACTAAATAATGAAATTTGGGAACACAAAGATATCCGCTATGACTTTAAAGCCAATCATCATCATCATAGGTAGTCTGTCCGTAGACAGGTCCGTGATTATTCTTGGTTAAACCTGGTTCTGCATATATTCCTATTTTCCGCTGTCCACTTCATATCTTGATACCTCTCTTTCCCTTTCAAATCGTCTATGAGCTGAAACCTTTTCCTACCTCTTTCCCTTTTCCCATCTACTTTTCCTTCCAACACATCATCTTTAATCATACCCTCTCTCCTCAGGTAATGTCCAACCCAGTTAGCCTTCCTCTTTCTGATAGTCTGTATAATCACTCGCTTCTCTCCTATTTTTCGTAGCACTTCATCGTTTTTCATCCTCTGTCCATTTTATCTTCAACATTCTCCTCCAAGTCTACATTTCAAAGCTTTCCAAGTATTTTATGTCATTTTTCCTTAGCGTCCATGTTTCTGCCCCATACAATGCTATACTCCATACATAGCATTTTATCAACTTCTTGCGGATATCTTCCCTTATATTCCCTCTAAGTAGTTGTTTCTTTCTCCTGAAAGCCGCTTTTGATTTTCCTATTCTAGTTCTGATCTCATCCGTACATTTTGCTTCTCGTGTTACGATGCTTCCAAGGTATTTATATTCTGAAATTTGTTCTAAAGGCTTTCCCCCAATACTTATGTTCAGATTCTCTTTTTTACCCGATATTCGAATGACCTTGGATTTTTCTGTATATAAGTATTAAATAAATGATTAAATGGAAAGTAGGCATCATAAGTTCTATTTAGATCTTGTTTTTCTTGTAAATGCAGTGAGAATTAGTATCTGGAATAATGCCTTTGGTCTTACCAATTATTTTACTGTCTCTACCATTGGTTATGCATCATCTGATCACCTGAAATTACAGCCTTTTGTACCAGAATTAAATGCTTCGTCCATTGCTCTTTACCTTCATCAATGTGATGTTAATGAGATACTGATCTCTGGTAATTGGAGCTTGCACCGTGAAGGAAAATGTTTATTGCGCTTTTTAATTTTCAGTCCAAACTTGTGCAGTTTTCCCTTGTATATGGCTTTCAGTAAATAGTCATTATTGTATGCACTTTACATATAGATATTGAAACCATCAGCAACTTATTCAGTAATAAGCGTTAATACATTCTTCATTTATATATGTGAAGTACTTTTCATGTTCAAATTATGCATTTTATAATGCAGGTAATTATTTTTCCGGTCGTTTCTTGATTTCATCTCGATTTATATTAATAGTGTAGTCTGTATTCTGTTATTGTAGTCAAGGCTCCAGAAATACGCTTGCCCACTCTCCATGAGTTAGAGGAGGACAGTGACAAATACCATGCATATATTTATTATATTCCACCACAGTTTCAGGCTTTAACTTTCTTCCCAAATCCATCTGTTGTTGATTACATTTCTGCTGAGTGTAGAGTTAATATCATGTTTATCACTCTTTTGCCCCTCATGCAAATGAGCAACACGTCCCCATCCCTCCTGAAGATCATCTTACCTTTATGTAGATTTTTTTGTTGATCCCTTAAGTCTTTTGGCAGACCTCTATTTTCTATCATTACCACAATAGTATTTTCTCCTACAGATGTTTTGCTACCATTACACTATTATAAAAATTGTCCTGATAAACATGGAATTCATGATGAAAATAAGGTTTCAATAGTGCACACAGGGCCAACCTGAGCTACAGGCGAGCCGGGCGCCAAAGTCTTGGGGGCGGTAACCCCATCAACTATCTATGCATTACTTGTGCATGAAAAATATTTGATATAATTTTATAATGCAAAACAGGCTGTAATGCTGATGGCATACCTTTTATTTTTTCTTTGTCAGTAATTTTTACAGAACGATTAATAAATGAACATGTACTTGGAAAATAACTCAACAAACATTTACGGAGGGGGGTGCTGGAGTGCTATTTTGTCTAAATTCCTCATGCCGCCTCTGAGTACACAGACAGTATTATCACGTTTCATTCCACTCCAATCATATCTAACGTTTTGCAAATGTATCCTGATGATGACTCGTGAACCATTCTCACCATAATGCCATATTTTTTAATTTTACTAGGATTGTATATCTGGAAATGCAACCAACTTCTCCATTCCTTCATCTAAGGCAATTTCTTGTGATGAACCTTCTTAGATTTATCAGAAAACATTTTCAAAATCATCTCTTTGTACAGTCTATCATTACAATTTTTGCAATAACTATTACTAAAATGCACAAAAATGACATTTTCAAATCTATTTCTAGACATTATTTTAGAACAAATTGGGGTCTGTTAAACTGGATCTAGTGGAGTACATTTTTAGGTTTGGTTTTCTTATTACCCCTGTAAAGAACATTAGATCCAAGAATTTTTTAATTCAGCAACAATAAAGTGAAAGCACTTCTCTATATTAGAATTTCTACTGGCTGGAGAAGATTCGGCACCTGTAACCTGACTTGCATACTGATTTGTTTGGTCACATACATACCAAAAAAATTAATTAAGAAAAATATTTACGTATGTCATTACATTCGCAACATTTGAAGTAAGTCCTTATTTAGTCGTGAATGGTGCAGAAACAGGTAATGATAGGCAGAGGTGGAAATATTCAAACCAACATTTACATCATGATAGGTTTAAGAATCTTCACTACATAAATCCACATTTTCAGAACAAACAGATTCACTTATTTCTGGAATTAGTTCTTCAACAGAATCATCATTGAAGACTAAATCCTCTATTACATTTTTTGTTAAGAATAAACCTACTTTCACCAAAAAAGCTACCCACATTGTCGCTAATGTTCCTTACTCGTGCACAAGGGTGAAAGGAAAAGGTTAATTCAAAATTTCATTTTGCAATCTTCTTATTGTCTGAAAACGAAATGTAAACTTAAACATCTATCGAACAAAAATGAAACTGTGAGTATAACTACAATCGTAGATGAGTGAGAAGTATAAAATTAAGCGTGTGTCCTTGTATGATCATGGTTGTATATGGGAGGCAAGTGATGGCAGGACTCATACAAGCATAGTAGGATACAGGAGCGAAAATGTTAAACAAAATTTCACTCTTACTCATTTTCTTCCTCAAATGCTTCATATCTTGCAATTAGACCTACTTATTATAATGTGTAATTTGGTGGATTATAATAATCAATTGAAGGATGAAGAAAATGTTCACTTGACTATAACCTGTGATATGGTACTGGTCAGAGCCAGGACAACATTTTTGCATCCCAGTCAAGGTTTGAAAGTTATGCCCCCTCCTAATGAAAGTATACAGTACACAATTTTATCTCTCATAAATAGTTTATTTACAATGTAGAGATAAACTAAAATATATTTTATCTGTATATTACGTGCGTTTTGTCTGTGTCAGAAAAGACCGATAACACCACATTTATCATACTACTACTAAACTGTGACTATTTACCATTATATTTTGTCCCTGAATGGTTATTGGACAACACTGATCCATGGCCTGTTAACTACATTATTGAAATTTCATCAAAAGTATTTATACTTCTTTTTTTGGTTGCGAATATCACCTAAAAGATTAAAATTAAAAAGCTATGAGTATCTAATATAGGTAATTTTTGGAAAACCTAATTTGAAAAGATTTTGATAGAAAATATTATTGTCGTGCAATTTTACCATACTACCATCTCTTGGCAATACATGGAACTGGTGTAACTTTAAATGCGGGACTGTCGAAGATAGTTCAGCACTTACAGCGCTGACTGTTGGGTGGCCATTCCCATTCTGTATGCTGGTATATTTTGCCCTTTTACAAAAATTTATATTTCAAAAACTTTTTCACTTCTGTTTAATTTCTTTATATTGTTTACTGATAACCTTCTTAGTTATTTTTAATTTGATTTTCAATCAATTAACATATTTTTTATAATAAAAAAATTGTTAACATAAGTGCTATTTTTGAAAAAAAAAATGAAAATTTATATTTTTATTTAAAAAAATTTTATGCCAAAATTGAATATATAAAAACATTAAATGGTTATAGAATAAAATATAATAAAAATAAACAAGACTTTTTCTAAACGAATTATGAAAAAAAAAATTGTGTGGTATGTAATGAATGAGCCACACACAAGCTCACATTGCATTCTTTACACTCATATGATGTGTCCTTTCATCCTGCTTTTCCACCTGGGTTTCTTAGTGTCTCGGAGCATACTATGCACTTTCTTTGGCTAATTTTATCATTTTTTATTATTCTTGTGGCAAAATGTCTACCTGATAGATGTGAAAGTTTACCAGAACATTGAGGTTCACTTCTCATCCCTTCTTTTTCCCTAACTGAAGCTACTATCTGATTTTGAAGGAACTTTGTAAGTGATAGTTTTTTCTTTGTTGTACAAGTGTACAAAAGACAGGCATTTGATGCTGCCATCAATATGAGGTGAAATACTAATTTCTACACCATTTTCTCGTTTTATGGTCTAAAGCAGCGAAGCCCAAACTACGGCCAGTGGGCCAAATGCGGCCCGTGAAGGGTTTTTGTTCGGCCTGCGAAGCTAAGGCGAAAAATCAATTCGAAAAATTTAACACACAAATTCATACATTTTTTGAAAATTTTCATAATAAAACTTTAAATATTGAAATGTTAGCCATGAAAACCTCATTTGACATGATTTTCACTTAATGGCATCTCAGAATATATAGAAAATTTCCGATTTAAACTCTAATCCAGCCCTTCCAATGCGGCCCGCCAAGGGATTCGCAACCATTGATGTGGCCCGCCATTAGAAAAGTTTGGGCACCGCTGGTCTAAAGCTCCATAAGACAATTTCTGGTCTGCTAAATCCACCCATTTTATTTTTATTGTAATCAATAATACTGGTTGGTTTGTTTGTTATTATTCCTCTTTTGTTCTTCACTTCTAACATTGTAGATGTTTGTCTAGTGCTAAGTATCATACATCCCATTTATCTTTCCATCTCTCAGTCAGTATATTTCCTTTCCTACAAAAACTTTTACCCCCCTTCTTCATTTTAGCTTCTTTCATAGGCTTAGGAATACCTTTTCTTGACTTCATCAATGTTCCAAAAATTCCAGTTTTATTTTTTTCCAGTTCTGAAGCTAATTTTACACTTGTGTAATATCTGGCTACATAAACAGTATACCCCTTCCCAGCTAACTTGTCAAGCAGACAGATCACAACACCAGAGGAACTGTTATCAGTTTCGTCATTCTTTCCATGATATACTTCAAAATTCCACGTATAGCCCATTTTAGATTCAGCCAATACATGAAGCTTCAATCCTTATTTATTAGGCTTCAGGGGCATATAAACATTGAACAAAACTTTACCTCTAATTGGGCACATGGCTTCATCAACAGTTATTTCCTCAGAGGGATAATATAAATTTTGATTTCAGATGATCATACAGTGGCCTAACTTTATGAAGTGCATCATATCCCTCTTCTCCCTTTTTTTTAATTTTGGCATTATCATTTAGATGAAAAAATAATAACAACAACATGAACCTATCCCGAGACATTACATTAGGACAAAAGTTAATGACGCATTTGTATCTTTGCTCCAATGATGTGAATAGGAAGGCCTTCCACTTTTGACATATGCAAGATGATAGCCAAGAATTCTTTTACATTAGATATCATGGCAGTAGACCATTTTTTGAACCTAGAAGTAGGGGAAATTGATCCCTTACTTCGAAAAAGAGATAGCTGATGACGAGCATACAGATTTGTGTGCTCCTTTATTGTTGCTATTCATTCTGGGCTAATAAAATGTGAAAAACTCGAGTTCATTGCTCATTGAATCAAGGCCAGTTTCAGCTAAAAGTCCTTGGAAGCCTGTATATACCTCAATTGATGGTGGATTGTCATTGGTGTCCCAACCTGAACAAATCCATACTTGGAGTGTCCCTTTTTCTTTTAACCACTCATCTGGGTATGCCGTATATATACGTCATGCTGTTTTCTCAGCTGTTTGCTATGGGTATGCCGTAATATTCCGTCACGCAACTTCTCCATCAACTAGCTGCATCCTTTTAGTTTACCGTCTCAGCAGTAAATGGGCTTCACTTTATTTGGAAAAGATACGCTTCTTGTATCTAGACCCTGACTTTGCTTTGCAGGTTGCATTTCCATTACCCTAATTTTAAAATTAAGAACATTTATATGGTCTTTATAATATTATTAATTTTTTAATCGCTTAGTAATTGCGTAAATTTTTAATGTCGTTAAACCATATTTTAGGAATTTGTGTTCATTAAATGTTATTAACAAATTAAATTTTTATTGTAATAATATTTATATATTAACATTTTAATTCATTTCTTGTGGTAAAAATAGTTGGACCCAATTTTTAAGAATAAACAACTCAAATACTGAATAATTAATGTATTTTTTAATTGATTTGCGATTTGATTCACCTCAATTGCAATTTAAATGGCCACCTCTAGTTTCGAAAAATTAAATACCCAGATGAGTTGTTAATTTCACAGGAAGTAGATGCAGAAACAGTTGCTTGTATTTCCTCTTCATATTTATTATCTACAAATACATTATTACAGTTGTTATTCATGGATTACAATATACTGTAATTTAAAAGGAAACTAAATTATTCCCAGGCCTTCATCAGAATTTATGGATTCAGGATTTTAGTCTACATCATCTTCATAATTATCATCGTCTGAAGGTGATATATCATCACTATCAGATGAACCCATAAGTATATCAAATACTTCTGTGTCTGAATACATTTTTTCGTTCATTATTACTACAAAAAAAATCGATCCAAACAACAAACCGCTAGCAGACACTATGTGAGATACAGTGCGGTATGTCACAGTAAAACACGTAAGCTACAAGTGGTAGAGAAGCATCTTTAAAAAAAATCACAAAAGTGAAGTCATCTGCCACCTAGCGGCAGCATTATGAATTATGTAGTTGTCGATATCCGGTAATGAAATGCTAAAGCCGTTTCTCAACGTCTACTGCCTTAAGATAGCTTGGATATATGAAAGACGTTCACAAACGTCTCCCGTGCAGAAGGCATTGGCCACCGAAGATGTAACCAAACATCTTCAGCACCAAAGTGTTGTGTTCTCCACCAGGTGGCACCATAGTAGTTTGACATGCATTTTTTTAAATTATACCCATGCACATTCTTGATTTCCATTGCGTTACATTAATGTAAAAAAATTAGAATAAAAAAGTATGAATATCTAATAGCAGCATATGTCGCAAAACATAATTTGAATAGAAAATTTTGATAGAAGATATTTGTCGTGCATCTTTCTATTACTGCCATCTCAGGGCCAAACATGGAACTGGTATAACCTTAAATGTGGGACCGGCAGAGATAGTTGAAAAGTTCTTCACCAGGAGAGACTGTAGTATTTTGGAATACATTTCTAAAAATAAACCCACCCATTGAATTAATTTACCATTCCTGGTGAAAGTAAGCACATATCTTATTGATGCTAAAAGCAACGCTGCAGCTAGTAATATTAAACATTACACTTAAAAGTTCAAATGGTCATTTGTCGTGCCACTAAGTGTGCTGCACCCTAGGCCTCGCTTATCTAACCTTTCTCCCGGCTCTGGTACTGACAAGCTTTGTCATATATTTCCTGCATAAAGTTAATCATACAAACATTACTGCTTTATTGCATTAATGTGTAAACTATTTCATATTTGTGCTACTTGTTGTATGAGACATGTTCAAACTATATCACTATACATATATAATGTTCCATTATGTGCTATAAGATGAAATTGCCTGACTATTCAAGATCAATTTCTGCTAACTAATTAAAATGTCTGGTTACCAGGAAATAAAAACAGTATGTCTTGTTTTTTTGTTGATTGAGTAGGAATGCTAATTCTGAAGTAGCTCCAATCAGCATCATGATGCCCTTTGGTAGACAACATGCATGTAAAAAGATATGAGCATTACTTGTGTTTGGTGAGGCCTCTCTGATTTTGTGGCCAAGTACTACATCAGGTACTATAAATTTTGTACCCTTAGAATCGAATTAAATGATTATCCTAAAACCTTGTTATACAAATTTTGTTTAATTCAATATCTCATATTCTTGGTCCTGCCTTGTTATTTATGCACATTGTCCAGGATAGTCATCACATTTTCTTAGCTCTCTTATACATTGTGGTTTCATTTTCAAGAAATGCCCACAGTGATATATTTTTGTTGGATAGTTATGATTCAATATAGTATTGATAGACGATAAGGTGTTTCTCGAAAGAATAATAAATTTAATTTCAAATTTTACACTTTTTATGTTGCTTCTGAATTGATGTTTTTTATAACTTGAAATTTACTGCAAAGTTAGCTATTATTGTTTGCATATATACAACAATTAATGGACTTGAGGATATTTCTGTATACCTTATTTACCCAAAAGGAAGACAAGGTTTTTTCACAAAAATGCCATTAAGAATATTAGGTATCGTCTTAGAATGGGGTATGAAGATTTAAGGTGAGAATACACCCCTATCTTAAATGCACCATGAAACACCCAGATGTCAAGTTTTTGTCCGTTAAAATATTTATTAGTGCATAAAGTAATACATCGTATTTAATTAATTACTACAATACTTTAAAAATTTAAGGTCAAATTTCTTAAAATTGCTCCCACAGACCAATGGTTCCACTTCGGCGATAGGGAAGTGTTTAGAGCTGGGTAGGTAATCGTGTGACAAGTTGAAAAAAAATTACTACAGCTGGGTGGTTCCATGCATAATATGAAACACAAAGTCATGTAGGCACCAATTAAGGTGTCTAGTAATACAAAGTAAAAAAGACTGATACAATTTAAACATCTACTACAATTTAAACATCTACTACAATTTAAACATGATGCTTTGCGTTTGATATGCCAACGGCAGATGTAAAATGAACGTGAGTTTCAGAGTGTAGAAAATTTACAAGATCACTTGAGTAGTACACGCTTTGCTGAGTTTTAAAGTGAAATAGTGGCAAGTTATTATTTATCAATTTTAAATAAGATACCCCAAACAAATGGCAGATCACAGAGAAAGGGGGGCTGCGGTAAGAGGGAATGTATTGAAAAGAATTAAAAGAAGTTACAACAGAAATTTTAAGTTAATGGTGGTGCGCTATGCTGAAGAAACAAATAATTGTGCGGCAGGGAGGAAATACAATGTGACTGAAGCAAATGTGCGAAGGTGGAGGCAAGCAAAAGAGAAACTTGAAGGTGCTAACTCAACACAGAGATCATTTAGTGGACCAAAACGAGGCCAATTTCATGTATTAGAAGAGGAAATTGCAAACGTTGTGTGTATTCAAATAATGGATGGTAAACCAGTGACGCGGGATATCATTAAATTGTAAGCCCAAGAATTAGCACGATTGCAAAACATTCCACACACCAAGAATGTAAGGCTAGTAATGAATGATGTGTGTGTATGATTCGTCGTAATGGTTTAGTCTGCAATGAAGAACTTCACTTTGCCAGCGTCTACTTTCCGACTTCACGGACAAACTAATAATATAATGATATTACCATCATTATATATAGACGTTCCTTACAGAGGAGGATATAACATATATAACATTTAGGCACTTCCAGATGAGGTGGAGATTCGAAATTTTTTTCTTATGTGGGATTTTTTGCTAAACAGACTAGAAAAAATGAAAATCTTGAAAAAGTGCAACAATGCGGCCACTAAAAATTCGCAATTGTTAAAACAAAATTTCAAGTTTTATGTATTTCCGAAGGTGCTACGGTGCTGAAATATTTTTTAGTGGTAGGAAAACGAAAAAACGAAATAGGGACTAAAGAAATTTTAATTTGTGTTGCCATTAAAAATTCTTCAAGTTTAAACAAATGGTTAACCGTGTAGGTACTATGAGATGAGCTAGGGAGCTGAAATTTTCAACTAATTTACAGAGTAGTGCATTTGCACAAATAAATATTTGGATCTCTCCATAAATATATTGCGGCGGTCGTTAAAAATGTTTAAAAGTTAAACAATTAGAAAAATATTATTTCACTTCTAGAAGTGCTTCGACTTTAAAATTTGGCAGAAATGTGACACATTAGTACCCCATAATGAAGAAAAGATAAAATTCTTAAAATTTAATTCAAAAGATTTCTCCTAGAGACCAAATTTCTTTTTCTCCTTATGGAACAATAATGGAGTAAAACAATAGCTAATTTTTGCAATTTTATTAATATTATACGTTTTCCACATTGGGTTAATAATACCTCACATTTAATGCAAAATTTTTAATATGTAGCACAATTAGAAGTGAAATAACATTTATCTAATTGTTTAAATTTAAATAATTTTTAACGGCCGCAATAAGGATTTCATAGATACAATGAAATGTTTATTCGTTTAAATAGACTAAACTCTAATTAACTTGAAAATTTCAGCTCTCCAACTCACACCGTAGTATCTAAACATTTACCTATTTGTTTAAATTTTAAGAATTTTTAACTCGCAAACAAATTAAAATATCAAAATTTGTATAATCCCTATTTCGTTTTTTTAAGAATTCTACTTATAAAAAAGTTTCAGCTCCGTAGCTCGTTCGGAAATGCCTAAACCCTGAAAATTTGTGTAAACAATTGCGAATTTTTAGCGGCCGCATTGTTGCACTTTTTCATGATTTTCGTTTTTTCTATTCGGTTTTGCACAAAATCCTACCTAAGAACAAAATTTCTAATCTCCAGCTCATCTAGAAGTGCCTAAACATTAGTATCCTCCTATTATGTTATATGTATGTTATCATTCTATATAGACGTTCCTTACAGAGGAGGAGGATATAACATGCTAGTAGTTGGTGCTTGCATACTGCAAGCATTTCATATCACCTTGAAAAAACATTCATTTTTCAGACAGACATTTCATCATTACAAATATTCTTTCAATTCTAAAGATTTCACCTCCGCAGCGATTTCCGTTTTTCACACATGTAAAATTAATAGTTTAAACAATCCCCAAATGTTGCAATTTTAAAAATTTTAACCTTTCTTCATTATAAGGTACTAATGCTACACTTTTTAGCAAAATTTTAAAGTTGTAGCACTTCAAGAAGTAAGATAATATTTTTCTAATTGTTTAAATTTAAATAATTTTAACGGCCGCCGCAATTCATATATGGTAAAATTGAAATGTTTATTTGTGCAAGTTTACTACTCTGTAAATAATTTGAAAATTTCAGCTTCCTAGCTCTTCCCGTAGTACCAAAGCAGTAATCTAATTGTTTAGACTTTAAGAATTTTTGACTGCCAAACAAATAAAATTATCAAAATTTGTATAATCCCTATTTCGTTTTTTTAAGAATTCTACTTATAAAAAAATTTTCAACTCCGTAGCACATGCGGAAATACATAATCCTCGAAAATTTGTTTAAACAATTGCGAATTTTTAGCGGCCGCATTGTTGCACTTTTTCAAGATTTTCGGTTTTTCTATTCGGTTTTCCACAAAATCCTATCTATGAAAAAAAATTCGAATCTCCAGCACATCTGGAAGTGCCTAAACATTAGTATCCTCCTATATGTTATATCCTCCTCTGTAAGAGTCGTCGATATATAATGACTAGTAGAAGGTGCTTGCATGCTGCAAGCATTTCATATCACCTTGAAAAAAGATTCATTTTTCAGAAAGACATTTAATCATCACAAATATTCTTTTTATTAAAAACATTTCACTACCGCAGCGATTTTCGTTTTTCCCTTATGTAAAAATAATAGTTTAAAACAATCCTCAAATTTTGCAATTTTAAAAATTTTACACTATCTTCATTATGGGGTACCAATGTTACATATTTTAGCCAATTTTTAAAGGTCTAGAACTTCTAGAACTAAAATGATATTTTTCCAATTGTTTAAATTTAAATAATTTTTAACGGCCGCCGCAATACCATTATGGAGAGATTCAAATGTTTATTTGTGAAAATGCACTACTCTGTAAATAGCTTGAAAATTTAAGCTTCCTAGCTCATCATGTAGTACCTACACAGTTATCTATTTGTTTAAACTTTAAGAATTTTTTACTGCCAAATAAATTAAAATATCAAAATGTTATATCCTCCTCAGTAAGAGTCGTCGATATATAATGACTAGTAGAAGGTGCTTGCATACTGCAAGCATTTCATCTCACCTTGAAAAACCATTAATTTTTCAGACAGATATTTCATCATTGCAATATTCTATTAATTCTAAAGATTTCACCTCTGCAGCGATTTTCGTTTTTCCCACATGTAAAAATAATAGTTTAAAACAATCTCCAAATGTTGCAGTTTTGTACATTTTACACTATCTTCATTATGGTATACTAATGCTACACATTTTAGCCAAATTTTAAAGTTGTAGCACTTCTAGAAGTAAAATAATATTTTTCTAATTGTTTAAACTAAAATAATTTTTAACGGCCGCCGCAATTCATATATGGTAAAATTGAAATGTTTATTTGTGCAAATTCACTACTCTGTAAATAATTGGAAAATTTCTGCTTCCTAGCTCATCCCGTAATACCTAAAAACTTATCTATTGTTGAACTTTTTCAAGATTGAAACAATCCCCGAACTTTGCAATTTTAGAATTTTATACTTTCTCCATTATGGGGTACTAATGCTACACATTTTTGCCAAATTTTAAAGTTGTAGCACCTCTAGAAGTGAAATAACATTTATCTAATTGTTAAAATTTTAATAATTTTTAACGGCCGCAATAAAATTTCATGGATACATAGAAATGTTTATTCGTTTTTATAGATTAAATTTTAAATAACTGAAAACTTTCAGCTTTCTAACTCGCCCCGTAGTATCTAAACATATGCCCATTTGTTTATATTTTAAGAATTTTTAACTGCCAAACAAATTAAAATATCAAAATTTCTATAATCTAATTTCGTTTTTTTACAAACACTACCTATAAAAAAAATTTCAGCTCTGTAGCACATTCGGTAATACATAAACCTCAAAAATATCTTTCACAATTCGAATTATAATTGGTCAAATTTTATAACTTTTTCAAAATTTTCTTTTTTTCTGTATAATTTTCTACAAAATTATTTCAAAAACTCGAACCTACAGCATATAGTTTTCAAGATAAAAATTATTAAACTTTAATGTTCAAATGGGGTTTTAAACAACCCCTAAAAATAAACAATTTTAAAATTTTCTATTTTTATATTTGGTTATGGGAAAAGTTCTATAATCTTGCAAAATTTCAGCTTCCTAAACTTATTAGATTGGTCTACACACTGGATTGCGTTTTCCCATGCTAACTTATGGGAGATATTCCGGGGTCTCTGGAGTCGAACCCAGGACACTGTAAGCAAAAGTAACAATAATTCTCAATAGATATTGCGGCCGTCTACTACCTCTAAAAAAAATTTCAGGTCCGTAGCACATTCGGTAATACATAAACCTCAAAAATATGTTTAAACAATTGCGAATTATTAGTGGTAGAATTTTTTAACTTTTTCAAAATTTCATTTTTTTCTATGTATAATTTTCTACAAAATGATTTCAAAAACTCGAACCTACAGCATAAAAATAAACATTATTAAACTTTAAAGTACAAATGGGGTTAAAACAACCCCTAAAAATTAACAATTTTGAAATTTTCGATTTTTATAGTTGGTTATGAGAAAATTTCTATAGACCTACAAAATTTCAGCTTCCTAAACCTATTAGATTGGTCTACACACTGGGATAACTTTTTCCCATGCTAACTTATGGGAGATATTCCGGGGTATCTGGAGTCGAACCCAAGACACTGTAAGAAAAAGTGACAATAATTCCTAAAAGATATTGCGGCCATCTAGCAACACTGAAAATTTCATTTTTCTAGCTTACAGGCAAGTGCCCATAAATAATTTACAAAAATGGCGCAATGCTTTTCTTATGGGAAAAAACGCAACTTACAGAATTTCTGGAATTTCGAACTCATGTCATTTAGGTGAGAAGTCTCTTTTTATCTGTAGGTTTCTCCATCATATCTAGAAAAAACTGAAACTTTCAGCTCTCCAGCTTTAGTAGTTTGGGCTGGACATTAATATCCTCCTGTTATATGTTGTGTTATATATATCCTCTGTAAGAAAGGTCGATATATAATGATAGGAGGATACTAATGTTTAGGCACTTCCAGATGAGCTGGAGATGCGAAATTTTTTTATTAGGCAGGATTTTGTGCAAAACCAACCAGAAAAAATTAAAATCTTAAAAAACTGCAATAATGCGGACGCTAAAAATTCCAAATTGTTTAAACAATTTTCAAGGTTTATGTATTTCCGCATGTGCTACGTAGTTGAAATTTTTTTTATAAGTAGAATTTGTAAAAAAACGAAATGGGGATTATACAAATTTTGATATTTTAATTTGTTTGGCAGTTAAAAATTCTTCAAGTTTAAACAAATAGATAAGTTTTTAGGTATTACGGGATGAGCTAGGAAGCAGAAATTTTCCAATTATTTACAGAGTAGTGAATTTGCACAAATAAACATTTCAATTTTACCATATATGAATTGCGGCGGCCGTTAAAAATTATTTTAGTTTAAACAATTAGAAAAATATTATTTTACTTCTAGAAGTGCTACAACTTTAAAATTTGGCTAAAATGTGTAGCATTAGTATACCATAATGAAGATAGTGTAAAATGTACAAAATTGCAACATTTGGGGATTGTTTTAAACTATTATTTTTACATGTGGGAAAAACGAAAATCGCTGCGGAGGTGAAATCTTTAGAATTAATAGAATATTGCAATGATGAAATATCTGTCTGAAAAATTAATGGTTTTTCAAGGTGAGATGAAATGCTTGCAGTATGCAAGCACCTTCTACTAGTCATATATCGACGACTCTTACTGAGGAGGATATAATATATAGGAGGATACTAATGTTTAGGCACTTCCAGGAGTGCTGGAGATTCGAAATTTTTTTTTATAGGCAGGATTTTGTGCAAAACCGACTAGAAAAAACGAAAATCATGAAAAAGTGCAACAATGCGGCCGCTAAAAATTCGCAATTGTTTAAACAAATTTTCAAGGTTAATGTATTTCCGCATTTGCTTCGGAGTTGAAAATTTTTTTATAAGTAGAATTCGTAAAAAAACGAAATAAGGATTATACAAATTTTGATATTTTTATTAGTTTGGCAGTTAAAAATTCTTAAAGTTTAAACAAATAGATAACCGTTTAAACATTACGAGATGAGTTAGGAAGCTGAAAATTTCAAGTTATGTCCAGAGTAGTGCATTTGCAGAAATCTACATTTCAATTTTACCATATATGAATTGCGGCGGCCGTTAAAAATTATTTAAATTTAAACAATTAGAAAAATATTATTTTACTCATAGAAGTGCTACAACTTTAAAATTTGGCTAAAATGTGTAGAATTAGTACCTTATAATGAAGAAAGTGTAAAATTTTTAAAATTGCAACATTTTGGGATTGTTTTAAACTATTATTTTTACGTGGGAAAAACGAAAATCGCTACGGAGGTGAAATCTTTAGAATTAATAGAATATTTGTAATGATGAAATATATGTCTGAAAAATTAATGTTTTTTCAAGGTGAGATGAAATTCTTGCAGTATGCAAGCACCTTCTACTAGTATGTTATATCCTCCCCCTCCTCTGTAAGGAACGTCTATATAGAATAATAACATATAACAGGAGGATACTAATGTCCAGCCCAAACTACAAGAGCTAGAGAGCTGAAAATTTTAGTTTTTGTAGATATGATGGAGAAACCTTCAGATAAAATGAGACTTCTTACCTAAGTGACATGAGTTCGACTCCAGAAATTTCGAAAGTTGCGTTTTTTCCCGTAAGAAAAGCATTGCGCTAGAAAAATGAAATTTTCAGTGTGACTAGATGGCCGCAATATCTATTAGGAATTATTGTGACTTTTGCTTACAGTGTCTTGGGTTCGACTCCAGAGACCCCGGAATATCTCCCATAAGTTAGCATGGGAAAACGCAATCCAGTGTGTAGACCAATCTAATAAGTTTAGGAAGCTGAAATTTTGCAGGATTATAGAACTTTTCTCATAACCAACTATTCAAATCGAAAATTTTAAAATTGTTAATTTTTAGGGGTTGTTTAAACCCCATTTGTGCATTAAAGTTTAATAATTTTTATCTTGAAAACTATATGCTGTAGGTTCGAGTTTTTGCAGTCATTTTGTAGAAAATTATACATAGAATAAAAGGAAACTTTGAAAAAGTTAAAAAATACGATCGCTAAAAATTCGCAATTGTTTAAACATATTTTTGAGGTTTGTGTATTATCGAATGTGCTACGAAGCTGAAATTTTTTTACCGGTAGATTTTGTGAAAAAACGAAATAAAAATTTAAAAAATCTTGATATTTTAATTTCTTTGGCTGTTAAAAATACTTAAAATTTAAACTAATAGATAAATGTTTATGTACTTTGGGGCAAGCTAGGAAACTGAAATTTTAAGTTTAAGTAGAGCTCAGTACTTTTAAACTAACAAACATTTGAAAAGCTCCAACAAAGTGTTATTGCGGCCGCATTAAAATTTTAAAATTTAAACAATTAAATAAATATTATTTTACCTCTAGATGTGCTACAACTTCAGATTTTACAAAAACGTGTCAAATTAGCACCATACATTGGATAAAGTATAATATTCTTAAAATTGCATATTTAAGGCATTGTTTTAATCAAATATTGTTCAATATGGAAAGATAGAAATTGGGTGCAGAGGTGAAATATTTTGAATTAAGAAAATATTTCTAATAGTGCTATATCTCTCTGAAATATTAATGTTTATCAGGGTCAGATGAAATGCTTGCAGAATGCAAGCACCAACTACTTGTCATTATATATCGACGTTTCTTACAGAGGAGGAGGAGTAGGAGATAACATATAACATATAGGAGGATACTAATGTTTAGGCACTTCCAGATGAGCTGGAGATTCGAATTTTTTTTCTTAGGTAGGAGTGTGTGCAAAACCGACTTGAAAAAGTGCAACAATGGGGCCTCTAAAAATTCGCTATTGTTTAAACAAATTTTCAAGGTTTATGTATTTCCAAATGTGCTACGAATCTGAATTTTTTTTTAGAGGTAGGATTTGTAAAATAACGAAATAGCGGTCATAGAAATTTTGATATTTTTATTTGTTTGGTAGTTTAAAATTCTTAAAGTTTAAACAACTTGGTAGATGGTTAGACATTACGCCTCAAGTTAGGGAGCTGAAATTTTTAAATTATTTAGAGGATAGACTATGTAAACGAATAAACATTTCAATTTATCCGAAAAATTGTTATTTTGGCCGTTAAAAATTATTTAAACTTAAACAATTAGATAAATGTGTGGAATTATTACCTCAATGTGGGAAAATTATAATATTCCTAAAATTGCAAAAATTAGCGATAGTTTTACTCCATTATTGTTCCATAATGAAAAAACGAAAACCTGTCCAGAGGAGAAATCTTTAAAATTAAAGGTATATTTCTCATGATGAAATATCTGTGAAAAATTAATGATTTTTCAAGGTGAGATGAAATTATTTCCTAAGGTAGGATTTTGTGCAAATCCGACTAGAAAAGACGAAGATCATCAAAAAGTGCAACAATGCGGCAGCTCAAAATTCGCAATTGTTTAAACAAATTTTCAAGGTTTATGTATTTCCGACTGTGCTACGGAGCTGAAATTTTTTTTAGAGGTAGGATTTGTAAAAAACGAAATAGGGATTATAGAAATTTTGATATTTTAATTTGTTTGGCAGTTAAAAGTTCTTAAAGTTTACACAAATAGGTAAATGTTTAGACACTATGCGACGAGTTAGGGAGCTGAATTTTTAAAATTATTTAGAGTTTTGTCTAAATAAACGAATAAACCTTGCAGTGTATCCATAAAATTGTTATTACGGCCGTAAAAAAATTATTTAAAATTAAACAATTATATAAATTCTATTTCACTTCTTATTGTACTATGAATTTAAAAGTTGGCAGAAATGTGTGGAATTATTAACTCAAAGTGGGAAAATTAGGATTTGTAAAAAACGAAATAGGGATTATAGAAATTTTGATATTTTAATTTGTTTGGCAGTTAAAAATTCTTAAAAGTTTAAACAAATAGGTAGATGCTTAGACACTACGCCGCAAGTTAGGGGAGCCAAAAACAAATGATGTTGGTTGGGTCTATATCCAATACAGCTGTAGGCGGGATCAGGACGATTTGAACGGCTACAGTACTGCAATGTGGGAAGCAAGAGGGAAACTACCACATAACAATCCCTAGTAATGATTATATGGTTGGACAATATGAGTTCTCTCGAGGTAAAACAATCCGGAGGTAAAATAGTCCCCCAATCGGATCTTCGGGCCGGGACTGCCTTGAGGAAAACATTTGTCGAAAGTAATTTATGAATAGGGACTTGGAACATAAGAACTATGAGAAAAGCAGGAAAGCTAGAGAACTTGAAAGAAGAAATGAGAAGAAATAGAGTTGACATTCTAGGACTAAGCGAAACTAGATGGGAGGGAGAAGGACAGTTCGACTAGGAGGAATTCACGGTAGTTTATTCTGGAGGAAATAGTGGGGAAAGGGGAGTAGCTCTGGTACTTAGGAAAGATATGATGAAAAGCATGACAAAGATAATTGCAACGAACGATAGACTGATGGCAATAAAGCTAAAATCAGTCCCAGTGGACATGCTGATAATCCAGGTATATATGCCAACGTCAGCTCATGACGATGAAGAAATAAATGAGATCTATGAGCAAATTAATGAAATTTACGAAGAAGACGGAAGAGGAAAGGTAAACTGCATAATAATGGGAGATTGGAACAGCATAGTCGGAGAAGGACAGGAAGAAAATGTTGTCGGGCAATACAGACTTGGGAAGAGAAATCGAGGAGGGGAGAAACTCGTAGAATTCTGCATCAATAATGACCTTGTAGTGACTAATACATGGTTCAAAAACCATAAACGAAGGTTATACACATGGAAAAGCCCAGGAGATAGAATGAGATGCCAAATTGATTACATCCTTGTAAAACAAAGATTCAGGAACAGCATAAAGAACGCCAAGGCATTGCAAGTAGCAGACATTGATTCAGATCACAGCCTTCTAATACTTGACGTGAGTACAAAGCTCAAACAAATAAGAAAAACGAGAAGAGAAAGACAGACCTGGGACCTAGAAAAACTGAAAGAAAGGCAGGATGTAGTCAGCATGAAGTTGTAAGATAAACTAAGAAAGTTGGAAAACAAACCGAAGACCGTTGATATAGAATGGGATGAAATTAAAACCAGTATCAAGGATACCTTGGATAAAGAGATTGGAAAACAAGAGAAGAAAATCAGAAAACCATGGATCACGAAGGAAATGCTGGAGAAAATGAATGAGAGACGAAAATGGAAAAACGTTAACTGTGAAGAAGGTAGAGCCAACTATAGGCGTATAAACAATGAGTTGAGAAGGGTAACAGATAAAGCTAGAGAAAATTGGATAAAAGGAAAATGTGATGAAATAGAACAAATGGAGAAGTTAGGATGGTATGATATGATGTATGCTAGAGCACTCGAGTTAGAAGATAAGAAATCTAATGGAATTAATGGTATGGGAATTATGAATACAGATGGGAAGATAGTTTCAGAAACAAAGGATGTAGCACAGGTATGGGAAGAATACATTAAGGAATTATACATCAAACAGGCAGGAGTGGCAAAAATTGAAATGGAAGATGAGGAAAATATTGAAGAAGACAACTTAGGACCAAGTATTATGGAGAGCGAAGTAGAAAAGGCGATAGTGGAACTAAAGAAGGGGAAAGCCACGGGCAGCGATGGAATACCGGCTGAGATACTTAAAGTCATTGGATCAGAAGGACTAAAAGCGATCACGAAATTAATAAGATTTACGACACGGGAGAGTGGCCTCAGGATTTTCTAGAAGTAACAATGATCCCTCTAAAAAAGAAGCCAAAGGCAATGCAGTGTAAAGATTACAGAACGATAAGCCTTCTGTCACACACACCGAAGATCATTACGAGGATTCTTTATAAAAGGCTGGAGAAAAAGGCAGAAGAAATACTAGGGGAAGATCAATTCGGTTTCAGCAAAGGACGAGGAACTAGAGATGCTATAGGAGTAGTTAGAATCATATCAGAAAGGGCAATAGAGTACAGTCAAGATATCTGCGCATGTTTCGTAGACTGGCAGAAGGCCTTTGATAGAGTAAATTGGGTAAAGTTGATGAAGATATTAAAAAAGGATATAGGTGTAGACTGGAAAGACAGGAGACTGATTAGGAATCTATATGTGAATCAAGTTGTAAAGGTCAGGTTTGAGAATGTGGACACCTGCAGAATAAATATTGGTAGAGGAGTAAGACAAGGCTGCTGCCTATCGCCAACCCTATTCAATATATATGGAGAAAGTCTAATGCAAGAAGCTTTAGAAGGCACAAGAGATTTCAAAATTGGAGAAAGGATTATAAGAACAGTAAAATACGCAGATGACCAAGTACTTCTAGCAAGAAAGGAAGAGGAGCTACAAAAAAATGATAAATAGACTAGTGATAACAGGAAGAAAATACGGTATGGAAATAAATACAGAAAAATCCAAGGTCATTCGAATATCTGGTAAAGAAGAGAATCTGAACATAAGTATTGGGGGAAAGCCTTTAGAACAAGTTTCAGAATATAAATACCTTGGAAGCATCGTAACACGAGAAGCAAAATGTACGGATGAGATCAGAACTAGAATAGGAAAAGCAAAAGCAGCTTTCAGGAGAAAGAAACAACTACTTAGAGGGAATATAAGGGAAGATATCCGCAAGAAGTTGATAAAATGCTGTATGGAGTATAGCATTGTATGGGGCAGAAACATGGACGCTAAGGAAAAATAACATCAAATACTTGGAAAGCTTTGATGTGGACTTGGAGGAGAATGCTGAAGATAAAATGGACAGATAGGATGAAAAACGATGAAGTGCTACGAAGAATAGGAGAGAAGCGAATGATTATACAGACTATCAGAAAGAGGAAGGCTAACTGGTTTGGGCATTACCTGAGGAGAGAGAGTATGATTAAAGATGTGTTAGAAGGAAAACTAGATGGGAAAAGGGAAAGAGGTAGGAAAAGGTTTCAGCTGATAGACGATTTGAAAGGGAAAGAGAGGTATCAAGATATGAAGAGGACAGCAGAAAATTGGAGTATATGGAGAACCAGGTTTAACCAAGAATAATCACGGACCTGTCTACGGACAGACTACCTATGATGATGATAATTTATTTTTTGGAGTAATTAGATAAATTCTGTAAGCATTGAAAAATGACTTATATAGAATTAATTTTATAATTAATGCAACAGTCAAATTATACTTTTCAATTTGACTATGCCTAGCCAAACAGCCATGGCACTATAAGAAGATTAATTGCCTAAAAGGGACATTATTCTGTATTCAGGACAACACTTATTGGGATTGAAATAATTTACCTTCTCCTCTTCTACGAAGACATTGACCTTAAGTGCAGAGCCCTGTATTATACTGGGCTCAAATGCTCTGAAAATAAATTTAGCATGGAGACACATTATGATATAGGTAGCTCCTAAGTAATTAATTTCACATCACGCTCCTAATTAATCTGCCAAAAGAACAAAATCTTACCTTTTATGGAATGCTTCAAGTTTATTGGTATACTAAAGCATTAATTACTTGAGTGACAGGGATCAATGCAGGTCATTATAAACTTGAAATTTGCTATAAGGTTAGAATCGAGGTTCCATATCACTTCTTGAACATATCACTGGCAAAAATATTATTTATTCAAATTTGTGACTAAATTTAGTTAACTCTTTAGCCCCATCATAATCCAGATTTTACATCAATATTTTTAATAATAACATTGAAGTTTAAAACAGAAGAACTCTTACCCAAACTACTCCCCTATTGTTATTGTCATTGACAGACTAATAAATACAGTTAATGTTTTTGATTGCTTTAGACATATACTTGAGCCATTTATAAGCTAAAATATTGACCTGTGCACAGCAGAGGCAATACACATATTTTAGAGTTAGCAGTTATGGACATGCATCTGTAATAAGGTGCAAGAAGAGGTATTTGTTCCCCCTACATTTCCCAAAAACATTGCACCGTATATGTATAAAAACTCATGCCTGTCCATTGGTTGGTTACACGTTATGCATGTTCTTCACTACCCTGAAAAAATTTCTGGGGATGTCCACGGTTATGGAAGTAATAGAAACTTCAATGGGAGAGAAGTTAATTTGTGAACAGTGTGTTTCTGTAAATCCGTATTTTTAATGTTATTGCAATTCTAATAAGCTACTAACATAAGAAATTGTTACCCAAGATATAGCAATGAAAGTAGCCTTTTATAATTGTGACAGTAGTACTTGAATCCATTCGTGATAAAAGGATGATATAGCTATGTAACGAATTTATTTTTGAGGTTTGTTATGGTACAGTTTACGAAAAAATTTCAAGTGGGACATAATTTGGTAATATGTATTACTATAGTTGAATGAAATTGCATTAATTTTGATTTTAGTGCATTAGAGTTAGTTGTTTAAAATGTTTTCAGTGAGAAGAGAAATATATCTGATGTCTTAAAATGCTCTTGCTCTAATTCATTGTTGTCCTTTTGCAGACCACTGTGTTGCGGACCCTTGGGATTCAAGGTGCAAAAACCACAGGATCAAGTAAGTATTTTTAGTAGAAGATTGTATGTTGGTCTAACCATTTAAAAATGTGGAAGAAAGTAAACTTTGATTGCTATGGTTTTGAGTTTTTTCCAAACAACGTGACAAAAAAACTTTAAATTTATTTGCAGGGCCCCCGCAGGTGGTCACTATCCCTATCCAAGCTGCTGCGAGCCCAGTGAAAGCTTCGCCATTGAAAGGACTTGGAACAGAAAGGCACCATGCCACAATTCTTCCTCAGACCCTTCAATTTACTACAGCACCGATGGTGAAGGTTTTTATTCAAAAAGTTTTTTATTTCTTTTGACCCTGGCATCCTCCCCAACTATCATTAATCTAGGCATGTTATAAATTAGCTTTATTGTAGTCAGAATTTGTGTTATATTTCCATTTGCATGTCAAAATTGAGAAAAATGCTGTTGAATTGAAGGATAGTATTATCAATAACATTATTGGTTAAACAAATGCTATTGTATGCATAGCTTTGGAAATTATCTCATCATATGTTTTAACAAGGTTCACTTATTCTTCTTGCTTTGTCATGGAATTTAGGAATAGAATGTAATATATTCTCATGATTCTACAGTTATCTTATACATATAACTGATGTGTCCCTGCCTGCCTGCATTCAAAGCCTCGAGTGACATCACATCTCAGCATGAATGCAAATAAATTGAGAATGGTCGGCTTGATTTTGACGAATCTGTTGCCTAAATACTCAGCGCAAACTCTTGCAGGTTTTCAGTGGGTAGTCGTCTCCCAGAAAGGCATGGGTTCGATACAATGATAGCATTTGTTTTTGCATTTGATTAACCTGTAATTGGCTAGAATACAATGTGTAGATATATATATTTAATTGGAATTTGCTGAAATTAAGAATCACTCAGGCCTCATAGCAAAATTTTGCTATCTTTGTGAGTCACCAACTTTCCCAGATTTAAAAGCTTTTTTGAAATTTGTTCCCGTAAACAACTACCCTGAACTGCATGACCTTGCACTGCATCTGTGCGCAAATTTGGATCAACCTACGTTTGTGAGCAGACATTTTCAACAATGAACTTGGTTAAAAACAAGTACAGATCTATTTTAACACATTCAGTGCGGGTGACTTCATATGAAGTCATGCGTACCCTCTGACGCTAGCAGGTTACTTCATATGAAGTCATTGGTCTAGGGATGCTATTTACCTTTAGTTTGGGTGCTAGCACGCTCGGGGTGACCTTTTTTACTTCGACGCTCTTAGTTGTTCCCTAACCATCGCAGAGGAAGCAGCCGTTTCATTGACAGCCGATTTTTTGGATATCATATATAACTAGGATAATTATAGCCCCTTAATGACTATACTAGCGAAAATTAGAAAAAAATACCCTATCACTGGGAATGGCAAACATATTTGTAACCGCACGGAATGTGTTAATAGACACTCATGTGGTCAGTCTGTTTCTTTTATTGACATTGAGAAATTGTCAATTGAAAATCAAATTCAAAAATCACATTGAGATATAATATCAATATTTTTCTTTTTTAATAAATATTTTAAATGTCATTTAAATCGGTTTGAGTTTGTTATTATTTTTAACATTCCTGTTTATTTTTGGCATTATTTAAATTAGCTTTAGCTATCAGTTTAAATTGGATGTAAAGGATAATGGGATAGTGGCCCGTCAAAAGTATTGTGCCGTTTTATTGGCCTATCTTAAAAAAGGTTGGCCACACCTGGGTTAGAGCATTGGTCTTCCACACAGAGGTCAAATTTGTCAACCTGGGATCATGTGTATTAGTCAAAAATACAAACAAATATCTGTTTACTGTTTCTCTGAGGTCTCTCCTTTGACCTTCTTTTCTTGGTCTGCCATAATGTAATTCTTTAGGGGTGTTCTCATCCCAGACTCCATGTCAAATTTGACCGTTGTAAGTAACTAAGCGGAACATATATGATGCGGTCGTCTGTGAGTGATCACATTTTGCTTGTCTGTACAGACACATTTGGCATTTGAAAGTTAATATTCCTTGTTTTTTAGATTTTTCTTTGGATACTTTCCGAACTATTTATTAAATAAAAGCAGCAAAATAAATTCTGCAAGATTGAATTCATGCTTGAGGGGCTAAATACATAAATAGCTGTGGTAATGCATTCTTGAGTGCAATGAGTGGAAAAAAATTATTTTAGCAAATTTTCAGATTGTACCTGACAGTTGCATAACAATTACATAAAACTATATTTACATGTTGCCAAAATAAGATTTTTGAGCCTATTAAAACATGTACATTTCATTCCTATTTGTTTTGTTTGGTGACAAATATTTTGCCTGTTGAGGGCATATTTGTAATACACCACCTTTTTGAACTTCGTGAATAATTGGTTCTGGAAAACTGATGCGAAATGCAAATTCGCGAAGTGCAAGTCCTATTTTCCCATAAGGCGTCATGTTATTACGAGAGAGTGGTTCCCAGCCTACCTAAAAAAATTCACTTTTTTATCATAAATAATGCAATTTAACAGGAAATAAAAGAAAACGTAACCGCAAATGAAAAACCTAGCATTATAAACTTCAAAATATACTTTTAATCACCTTCAAAATGCTTAATAGCAAATGAAAACCCAGCATAACAAAGCGATTACACTTCTCTCCACACCTATATAGTTTACCTCCACAAAATTTCGCATGTGATTTTCGATCTTTTTTTGTTCGTTCTAAGGAAATGGTTTGATTTAAATTAAACTACTGAAATTGAATATTGAGTACATCATGCACAAATGTTTTCCTGTATTCTACAACAAACATTTCCAAGCCGCAAAAAATGCGCTAAAAAGTGGTTCCATTTCTTTTACTAATTACATTATAAATGCATTACAGAAAATCAAAACCTAGCATAGGTAATAAAGTTATAACATTTCTTTTAGTAATTGCATTCAAAATACGTGGCAGAAAATCTTCGGTTACAAGATTATAGCAATTCTTAAATTTACATTAAAAATTTGTAATAAACAATGAAAACCTAACAAAACAAGAGTACCTTAAATTACATTCAAAATACAAAGATAATAGCATTAAATAATTAAATATTTCGGTCAAAAACCAGCAACCTCATATGCAAAGAACGAATATTTTCATGTCATACTTGTGTTGTGGGAAACTAAATACGCAAAATGCTTTTCCATTAGCCAATAATTTCTAATTTGGCAGCTAGATGCCAGCAACTTCGACTGTTATCGAAAATAGCACCGTTAGCAGTTAGTTTTAAAATGAGCTACAAAAGAATTAAGTCGATGGTTATCATGTTTGTTTACCTTTAAATCTGTTAATAATGAGCATTATAAATATAATAATAATGTCCATTTCTAGGGTGCTAAAGTTTAAAATGAGCTTAGAAAGAAAAAAGTATAGGGAGTTCATGTTTGTTGGCATCCTAAAAGCATGATACGAAATGCAAGTACAGCAGACCCCCGACTTACGACCTAATTGGTTCCTGTACAACGGTCGTAAGTCGAACCCTTATTTCCCATAGGCGCAAGGTTATAAATTGGGGTTTCATTCCTGGAATCACATTTCACATCACTAGATACCAAAATTGACCATTAACTTTGAAGAAAACTGACAAAAAATTAAAGAGCTTTGCAAAAGAGATGCGTTTGCTTCAAGCGTAGGCTGCAGACTGAGTCACTATTATAACTACTGTATGTTCCCAGCTGATTCGCCTCTTGCCTATGCACAATGGGTATCTAAGAGGTAGTGCAATGAATAGCTGGATAGCAAGGGAGAAGAGTAACCTGGTGCCAACATTAGCCTACTCTTAACGAAGAACACCAAGGGGGCCACCAACAGCTTAACGTCCCTTCCAAAGGACGGAACAGCTGAATTTGCGCGGTCTCGAGACTGAGCTCAGACTGCGCGTTCGCTATATCAGCCGTGCTATGATGCTATGAGACCACATGCCACTATGAGACCACTCACTTGTTCATTTGGCGGAGAGGGTAAGGCAATGATGGAACAGCCATCCGAACTGTCTAGCACAGCTATGTGAAGAGAAATCGCCTATCCGGCGATCGTCAGCGATATAGCATCCACCATCCGATACATGCTATATGGCTCGTGTTCTGTGTGAGGCTACATTGGGAAATCTATTGTGGCGATTCAAAGACACATTGCGTAGAAAGCTTGCTCGCATGGCTTTGCTTTCGGTGTGAGTTGGCCTTGAGGCGGTTGTATATACGAGTTTGGACGTGTGTGGATCTTATTTACTTTAAGAGAGGACGTATGAGTGGGAGGTTGTAAGTCGAGCAGTCATAAGTCGGGGGTCTGCTGTAATATGTGCGAAACACAAGTAATGGCCATAAAATATTTTGTCACGAAGTCCAAATTTGCGAACCACAAGCATGCGAAGTTCTAAAAGGTGGTGTACTTGGATACTTACCATAAATACCTGTGTATAATGCGCAATTTTTTTTTCGAAATATTTGAGTTAAAAATTAGGATGCGTGTTATGCGAGAGTACATAATCTTCCTATTTTCATTTGACCCCATATTTCCACAATTTCGGCACATTAATTACTGCCCGGGTATCCTCATAATTTTATTGGTGATTTTTACGAAAAGTAAGATAGATAATAGTTAAAATTTATTAACTCATTCTATAAACATACATTAATTAGATATGAAAAGAATGAATTCAGTATTTATTCATTTTAAAAGCCAAGAAATTCTTCAATGTTGTTATCAGAATCGTCATCTTACGCATGACGTCACCCTACACCGGTGCCCGGCCTGGTGGTGAGGTACTGGTACTACTTACAATTATAAACAATGGCAGCTGATGCCTTGGAGTACGCTGACAGTTGATGCTTCTTGTAGAACTAATTCAAGTTATCGGTCCCTACTTTTCTCTCAGCATTCATACGTGGTTTATTCTTGATTCGTAGAGTCTGTAGTTAATTATGGTTATTTGCTATTATTTTTACGTGCTCCAGAGTGTTCTAATAAGGTTAAAACTGAAGGTTGGGCGAACCCATCCACCTCAGGCATGACTAAAACGTATGTAAAAAACTTCGACCTAGGGTTATTGTCATTCCTTCAATTTATTAGCTCAAACAATGTCATATGCCATACTGTGAAATTAATATAATTGGATTATTGTGTATATCCTAATATCACCTTGTAAGTAAACAGAGTATGTAATGATTGAGTTCTTTTGGAAAGTTATTCGAAAATTCCATTTTGCACTTTCGTTATGTTACCAATACATAATATCAATCGATCATTGCTTTAGACCGCATTACACCATCTACTTTATTCTGGAACAGTAACGCTAAAAAAATCTGTTCATGCTATATGCGGGTATATAGAAAAATCATAGATTACGAGGCTGAAAACCCCCCTGCACATTATATGAGGGTGCGCATTATACACGGGTATTTACAGTAAGTGATTTGAATGATCATCTTAAAATTCTGTCAAGCTGTTTGCTATTCAAGATTGTCATAAGATATCCTCATTGTTGACAAAAAATTGCCTCTTTTAGAGTTATGAGTTGTCGGTGCTTGCATACTGCAAGCGTTTAAAAATCACCATACACCAAGATATAAACTCGTAAATAAACCAATGCGACATCATACAGAGCCCATTTAAATAATTAAGGCATCTATCTGGAATTTCTAAATTTTCTGGCATTCAGCTTTGTGTCCAAGTTTTTCAATTTCAAGTTTCATGGCTCAGATCGCCCTTTTTAAGCAATAACTATAATCTTCATTAATACAATAGCTTATATGATACACTAAAATTTATGTAAAAATTAGGATATTAGGATAATTTACGTAGAATTTGAGGATGGCAAATGAAATGTATTCCTCAAGTTTGACCGTTTTGGTTAATACGCATGTGTTATCTCCTTGAACATATACTATAAATTTTGCTTCTCGCTGATCTGGCAATCTCGTTATTTCGGTACCACTCCGGTCCCAAGGGGTGCTGGATTATCGAGAGTTTACTGTAAAATCAATTCCCATTGAAAGGCATTGGAGTCATTGCTATGGTAGTTAAAATTTTTCATTGTTGAAGACTAAAAAAATTTCATAATTTAATAATTAAAATCAAATTTTTATGCAAATTCAGCATGGATTTGAATTCTGTCTTCAAGAAAAATAAACTTCATTCTTTTTTCCACAGTATGGTACATGTTCCGACTTTGTATCTTAATTTTAAATAATTAAAAAACCAATTTTATATAGCCCTGCACAGTTTTCAATGCTTTAGTTATGTGTATTTAAAATTGGACTTGGGAGGTCAAAAACCCCTTAAATATAACTTTTCTGGAATTTCAAATTTTTTCCAGAGGTTATAACCAGTGACCTATATTCATGCCAAATTTCAGCTCTGGAGCACTTCTAGAAATACCTTAGGTTTTATTTGATATGATATCATCTTTGATTGTTAGACAATTTTAGTTTTTCAAATGTGGCAAAAGTAAAAAATATGGTTGTTTTGGAAAGAAAATTTTTACGTAAGAATTTTCAAGTATTCTGTTTTTGCAGTCTCTACAGGTTCTTGGGACACCACAGCGTTTGAACACTGCCACATCAACTACCGGCACTGCCAGCTCGTTACATACTGCCACTGCCGTTGTAGTGAGTGGATTGGGGACAGGGGCTAGTACTGCACGAGGACAAGTTAACTTGGGCTCAACTGTTGTTTCTGCAGCAGCTCAACCGACTGTTGTTCAGACACAGCCATCTTCGCCTGCCAACCAGCAGCAGCAATCACAGCAGAACCAGCAGCAACAGACTGCAATGACAAAGAATTATATATCTCCAATTTTGGATCACAGCGGCAGCCGGAAGAGGCAAGAAACTGAACATGATTTCACCATTGAATTGTGAGTGAAGAATATGATTATAAAGTCAGTTTTATTGCAGCTGCATAACCTAATGTGGTTTGTGATGAAATTTGATGTAAAAAATCATTTTTGCGTGATCATACTTTTTATTCAAAAGAAAGTTTTTTCATTGCACAAAATTCTTTCTCCTTTGCTCCATGGGCAGTTATAAATTTCTCAGTTGGTATTCTTTGGGTAATTTTCATTTAGTCATTTAAATTCTACCTGTTCATGCTTCATACTGACTCATAATTTTTTATTTTTCACTTAAAAATTCATAAACATGCTGTTATTATGCATTTGGTTTTATACTTTGTAGAATTTTAGGAATGTTGTCTGTATAAGTACAACATTTTTATAAGAGCTTTGTCTTTGGTGATTCTTAGCAAAAGACGTAAAACTGAGAAGGTGGGAAAAGGTCTGCGGCATTTCTCCATGAAAGTTTGTGAAAAAGTTCGTCGAAAAGGCACAACATCATATAATGAAGTGGCTGATGAACTTGTTGCCGAGTTTACAAATCCAGTGTCAATGTCAGCAGCCTCTGATCAGGTATTAAATTATTTATATGACGACATAATTTTTAAATTTCATTTAATCTTGTATTAAAAACAAAAAAATATAGTTGACACGAGTTATGTTGTAATTTATATGCTGCCTATAGTCATCTTAGTTACAAAAGGATTTTAAAGTCAATATTATTTTTTGATGAAAGTAGACATGTTTACTAGCATTTTATGTCATTAATGGAGTTAATATTATATAAATATCATTACTTTTCATTGAATTCCACACTTTTCATACTTTTGCTACTTCTATCTCAATCTGGTTTAGCTTGTGAGAAATCACAATAACCTGACTACATGGCGTGGCAACCCATCTCTCACACCTCTCTCAGGCACTTAAACTTCAGGGATCCATCTCTCATCTTGCCAACCACACATCTAACTCCCAAGGTTTCAATTTGATGATAAAGAAAGAACAAATAATGAAACTTGAATTAATTTGAAAGAATTTTTCTTTGTTTAAATTGATCTTTCAACATTTTTAATGAAATTAAAATAATTTAGAATTATCTTACATATCTTTATGCATTTGAGTGTATGTTTGTTTAATAATTTAGCTCTTGTTTATGGCCTTAATTACTGATTAAGGTTCACTATTTAGTAAATAATTTTTTGACTGACAATCAATGTAACAAATGTGTTGCACATTACCTTGAAAAATCCTTATAGACCTTCATTTTTAAACATTTTATTACTCAAAGTAGGCACAGGATTCCCTCTCTTTATGCAGGTTCACTTTATGTGAATTTGCTATTATGCAACAAACTTATTGCTACCGGAATTTCTTTTTATGCATCCTTGATTCGCTCTTATGTGGTTACTCAACCAGTGTAGTACAAATGAAATAAAGTTCGCCACCAAACCACAATGCGACCATTCAGTCTCCCATTGTCTCTTATGTTGTGTGTATTAGTACTACAGTAAAAGAGATGAGAGTAGAGTGGATATTGTAGAATGGAGATGAGACGGAGATTTCGTGTGATACTTTTTGAGCACACTGGAGAAGTTTTGTCTCCTTGCCCGCGGAACTTGGGTTGGGCCAAGACAACCCTCAAGCACTTTAAACCACTATTTTGTCACCCACAACAGCCACCACTTGTGCTCCTCTGCTTCCTTTTATTGGCAAGTATAATTTAGTGTTAATTGTTTTGTTTGTATTTAGCGCATAAGAAGTTGTTATGGAGCGAAAGAAGAGCATCTTGTAGGGGAGTTTGAATTGCTTGTGGAACGTATCCATATCTTTTACATGTAAATATGGGTTCTGTTTATGCGAATTCGCTTTATGCGTCACTTTCCTGGAACGCAACCCCTGCAAAAGAGAGGAAACCTGTATGAAAATATGATTTGTTATCTATTGCAAGGTTGTAGCAAGGTGCATTAATGAATGATATTCTGTTATAAAATTTATTGTAATTTTAATGGCATTTTAAATTTCTTGATGTGGTTCAAATTCATAGGTTTCTTTTAGAAATATGCTTTATTTTATGTATTCTCTAGCTAGTTTTTTGAATTAATTATTATGTAATATTTAATTACTAAGGACATGAATATTATTTTTTAAATTGCGTTTTCTTATGGGTGTAATAGATAATGTTATTTTTTGCAGTATGACCAGAAGAACATTCGACGGCGGGTTTATGATGCTTTAAATGTGCTGATGGCAATGAGTATCATCTCCAAGGAGAAAAAAGAAATTCGATGGTTAGGTCTTCCCACAAATTCCCTTCAAGAATGCCGTGCCCTGGAGGTTGACAGGAAAAGGCGTTTGGAAAGGATCCGTCACAAGACTCGCCACTTACATGACCTTATCATACAGGTATTTGTAGTCACAAGAAATGCTTTGTTACCATAATTCATAAATATATTGATACTTTAAGATGAAGTATAGATTGCTCAACTTATACAAAAAAAGACCAATTAGAGCATTTCCAATCATCATGCCATTGGAAATAAATTAATGGAAGTTTCAAAAGATGGATTGTTTTGAGAAAATGACCAGAAAGAATATAAATTGAAATAGTGAAATAATCTCGGTTGTAAATACTTGTTTCGGTTGAACTTCCTGAAGATTTTTAAACTGAACTGAGTCTTAAAAATATGTATCCAGTGATGGTTTTTTGTGCAGACCATCTTCACAGCAGAAAACTCGTCTCTATGTCATTCACGCTATTTTTTGTAATGTTATTGGGAAGGATATGGCACCTTTGCCAAACTAGAGCCTGGCATATTTATTTAATATCATCTCCGTTATTGCTAAAAATATATGAGGAAATACTGTATCTGCCTGAATAAAAGCCGACCCTGGATTTAAGCCGACTCACCAAAAATCTCCGCCATCTTTTGACAAAAAAGTAAATTTTGTAGATTTTATGCTGAAGTGTGCCGGTCATGCATGCACGGCCTATAATACATTAGTCGAGATCAAAGAAAAGTGGGAAATGGTTTAGTTGTTGACATTTTAAAATATTACTCCAATTAATAATTTCACGTGTTGAATAATGTTCCACATTCAGTTAAGATAATTTCATTCACCTTCATTTTCACAAAAGGTCAAATAAAGCAATAGTGACCTCGCAAAGATAATTTTTAATCCGTCTATTTCCAATGAAATTAGCATTTACATTGCCTTAAGAAATGGCATTATTTTATAATTATACATGTTCCATGTAAAGTTTTACTGTAATTCAAACAGTTGAGCATTAAAAGCCGTCATCAAATTTTGCGTAATTGTCTGCGTAGTCATTGTATGTCATTTTAATAGATTCCATGAATGAGTTTTTAACATGCATATAAACATTACAATGGCTATAGCAATAACTACAATAGCCAAGTAAAACTAATAGGAACTTCTTTTAATGGATAATGAAAAATAATACAAATTGCTAACTATTCTTATTAATACATATGCATAGCCCTGAGAAACGAAAAAATATCCAATAGCATTTAGAAATGAAAGAACAGGTAACAACAGCAACAAAACATGTGTACTGCTAAATTAAGTATTCTAGCTTTATTATTTATTCATTAATATTCATCGTAGGTTAAATATTTACTTTACAAAAAATATAGTAATATCATTTGAACGTGACGGCAATGAGAGACGTGCTGCCAGGTGTGGGTGACTACAAGACTTAACCCTAACCCCAAATTTTTTTCTCGAATTCGCATTTAAGCCAAGGGATAAGTTTTTAATGATAGATTTTGACGAAAAACATGGCTTATATTCGGGCAGATTTGGTAATTTTTAAAAGCATTACGAAGGATTCACCTAATTTAATACATATGGTTAACTCCTCTAAATGTAGGAATATTGTTCAATGTGATTCAGCTCTTTATTTTCCTCATATCTTAAGTAATTTCTTGAAACAACTGCCTCACTCTTCCCTCCGCTAAATATTATTCTTACTCTCACTTGATCACTGCAAGTAGTAGAATCATCTTCATATTCATTTTGAATGTTACCCTTCTTGGGTTTTGACTCTTCAAAACTGTTGTTTGCATTTAACGAGAGAGAGAGAGAGAGAGTACATCAGTTTATTTTCAATCACATTAACACTGAAAAAACATGTTTAGACAAATAATTAAAATTAATGTTAAGCTTGTGTTATCAGACCAAAACCATGTTCCATCCGAACAAGTCACCTTAAGTATTGTAGCAACTCAGGATTTGGATTGAAAAATGCCTAAAGGAATACATTTTTATTTTTATATCATTGATTTTTCAAAGAGTTGTCAAATTGATATGCAAATTTGTTTTTAACAAGAAAATTTCACACAAAATTTCTCACAACAGCCACAGAATACGCTCAAATTGGGTAGCATTTTTTAATCTTGTTGTTATTGAGCTAAAGGGCATTGAGGCATTCCTTTTTTTTCCAAGCATCAGGGTTTGAGCCCAGATGCAATCTTTCCTTCATTTACATGTGAAATGTCTTGGAACATTCTTGAATTTTTATTTTTTAATAATTTTTTAATTGATAACTCATAGGCCAAAATTTGTTACTGTTTTTTTGTCTTTTCAAACTTATGGGCAGTAAGGCATTCCTTTTTCTCCCAAGTTCCAGGGTTCAAGTCCAGGTGCAATTTTTCCATCGTTTGCGGGATTTGAGTGTGAAATGTGAAATTTTATCTCTGATTAAGTTTTTAATAGGTCTCTCACAGATCATATGACAAAATACATAATGTTCAATCTCTGAAGGATAAAGGTTGTAATTATGTGCTCTTGCTTACTTTTTTGTGGCAAATATTATACTTTTGCTGAATGGATTTTCCAATCAGTGCTTCATAGATTAAGTAAGCACTAGGGAGAGTAAAACATCATTTTGTAATTGTTGCCCATGCAAACAAACCTCATAGCAAGCAGCGTTAGCAATATATGAACTTCTTATGCTATTCTAATGGATGAAACGAAGAAATGCAGCACTCCCCTAAACGAAGATAGCCTGAGATCCGGGTAGAGGAATTGAGACAGTTAAAACATATTTGATGGTTTATCGGGAGTGGCATTGTAGTTCCTTGACTTCGATACATTTTCACTTTAAAAATGACAAAATTTTCATGTTCAAAACAAATGCGTGGAAATACTCTATCCCCGGCAAGGAGAGGGGCCATAAAGAATTGGAGAATCCTTGCTTTTCCCATGGCCAACTTTATGTTGCGTGTTCAAGAGTTGGAACTGGAAAGAATCTGTATGTCCTTGTCAATAACATGAAAACTAAAAATGTTGTATATAAACCAGATTTGTACTAAGACAGTATTTGCCAAATAATATGAAAGGGAAAGCATTTCAATGAAAATTGTATTACAAGCAAACACTGCATCCCTAACTAAAGAAACAAAAACCATTACTGTTATTATAAATTCCAAAAAAAAGGTGCGATAAAAAAGGTAAAAGGGTCCTAGACTATTTTGTGACACCTAAGGTAGGTGACTCACAGGAAATGATAAAGATAAAGTTACTCAGTTTGTCATACATGAATATTGAATACACCTGGGCAATGCCAGGTACTTCAGCTAGTTAACCCTTCAGCGCCGACCTTGGTGCACCGTACGGACCTCGATTTCTTCACATGCTGCCGACCTTGGTGCAGGGTACCAACCCATGCCGCGCTTGTTTTAATCTATTCTTTTGAGAAGAGTTTTTAATTAATTTTCAAATGGTTTTTTAATTGTGAAAGGTAAAGGTTTTCTCTTTTATATAACTTAAAGAATATATTTCTTCTGAATGCAATAATTATGCAACATCAAATTTATTGTGCCACGAAGATGTGTACTCGGCCGATTGACACAAAGACAGGCGAAGATTTTGTTTCCTATTTTTTCAGCATCACTCCCCCTCTATTCTTATTTATTTTTTCTGCATCCAAGTTTCTTTCTAAAAGTCAATCCATCATTCTTTTATCAATTTTCACAACATTTATAAGGAAAAATAATATGAAAAAATGACTTGAAAATGTTGTTAGGAAAAAATCTGCCAAGAATGAATGTGAATGAAGCGGCCCAAATCTCTAAAATAAAAGCAAAAGATACCATCTCAAAAACTTCATTAGTCTCTCCCATTGTAAACTAGAAAGATGCTGACTGCCAAAGGACCTAATAACCTCGAGGCTTTCGAGACTCTTTCAAGCATCAGCCATGCTCTGACAGATATATGAGACCATGGGCATGAGAAGATATGGCGCTGGTTACGAAGAACCCAAACAAACCATGCAGGATCACCCAGATCTATTAGTAGAGACCTTTCTAAGTGCATCTGAAAGACATTCTTATTATTTCATTGAAAGAAATGCAAATATGGCTGTGCAAAGATAAACACTCCAGTCCCTTTGTTCCATTTTGTATTACACATCCACACTGCACGGATGGTAAAGCTTGAAATTTCTTATAAGTTCTTAATGAATACCTCTACTTTACATATCTGTTATTAGGAATATATTCTTAAAACATTTGAGCAATTTTTCTTTTCCCTGTATAGAAATGGCTAGTAGATGGGTTTCAGTGATGAAGAGTTGCAAAAAATGTTGGAGGAATTCAATGACATCTCACATAGTAGTGATAGTGGTTTTAGTTTTATTGATGATGTTGCAGTTGCATACAAACTCATAAATCAGCCAGATAGTGAAGATGAAAAAAGAATGGAAAATTTTATTGCACAACAGGAGGTATTTATTGGAATCCGCTGAGCTCAGAATGTTGCTATATGTGTGGTTGATATTGTTGAATGTTTTTAACTATTTTATGACAAAGATCTGATAAAAATAATAGGAGAAGAAACTAATAGATACGTGGAACAATACAAAAATGCGAAAGGCAACGCGTTTCATTTCGAGGCTTACCACACAAAATTAAACTATTAAGATAATTAAAATAAAGTTATAATCTCTATAGTTTTACGGTCATACTCATTGTTTGTAATCAATTCATAGTACATATTTCTCAAATAGTAGAGCCAAAGGGAGATTTACTGATTTAAAAAATTCAGTTAATGCTAAGACGAGCTTTCTTTCGGCAAAAAGATCGTGGGAGAGGAAAGAAAATACAGACTAGTTTTTGGAGACATTCGTCACCCTTGTTCATGCTGTAGATCCATCTGGTGCTATTTGTAAACAATTCTTGAGTGCGATGAATTGTGTGTGAGAGATTGCAGGGCAGAACCAGGGAAGGGCTGCTTGGAGACGGGACTGTGTAGTCATGAGAATGATGAAGAAGAGATAACAAACCATCTGAAGTCTGTTTATGAATATCTTGACCATGCTTTTAGAATGGGGTTGGAGGAAACAAAACAAATATTGCATGCCTAAAAGAAATACTATTACGCTAATCATTCGTGTTTTATGAAATGATATTCTATTCGCCGAGCGATATTGTAATACTTTATAAGAATATCACAATGAAAATAAACAGGTATAATAACATTATATTATTGTATTTATATAAATATTGCATGCAAACCTGTTGAATAGAAAAAAAGATAAAAATAATTGTCTCTGTACTTCAAAATCTCAACTTCTGTTGAAATGTCCTCTGTCCGTGGGGTAGACTAGAATTTAAATCACCTCCGTTGCTGAAGGGTTAATTAGATGAAAATAAGAAGTAATAATTCTGCGCCAATTTTCCTGTTAAAACTACTTAAAATGGATATAAAAATATATTTGTTCCTGCTGTCACTTCTATATTGCTAAAATTGATTTGAGATTGGACAGATCGCTGCCGACTTGTTTGAATTACTAACTCTCATACTTGCACAAATTTATCCTTCCTGCATAAATAGAATTTTTAAAACCTGTCAAGGATTATGCCGAGTATCTGGAGAAATATTGAGATCGAGCTGAGCACTCTTGGGTTATTTGCATAAATTCCTGATATCTTAAAGAATGACAATAAGATTGGCTTTTATGATAACAGGGATAGTGAAAGCTCCTGCTTAGTGATAATTTTAAACTTAATGTTTGCTTTTTTATTTACAGCAAATAGCATTTAAAAATCTTGTGGAGAGAAACAGATTGGCAGAGAAGCTTCAAGGTGGAACTCCACCCCCTCCAAATTCTGCTATCCAGTTACCATTCATTATTGTCAGCACAAGCAAAAATACTGTTATAGATTGCAGTATATCGAATGACAAGTAAGTTTTCTTCACATTTGAATAATCTTAATAATTATGGAATTTGTTAGTAATGGTAGTATTAATTATGGAGGTATATTACTTTTATGCCACTATTCTCTTAGCAGGATGACAATATAACTAAACTTTATATCATTCCGCACAAAATACAATTTATTTATTCTGTAGCCATGAAGAGTTCATCTATCAAACTTTTAAGAAACTTATTAATTTGATTTATTTATTATCGAATTCAATTCAAGTTTGTAGGGTTGTGATTTTTAGGCATTCTGGGGGGCTCAGTTTTCTTTTTTTGCCTCCTTGTTATTGCCATGTCATTGCTTAATTATTTTCTTACTTTTCAAAGGGAGAAAAGGAAAAAGTTTTTTGTAATGTAGAAGTATGTAATCATAGATAGACATACTAAGTGACTGTATTCTGCTTCTTAACTGCTGCAATTAGACCATTGAATTTACTCACCAAAGAAAAGCTGGCTGTAGTGTTTTTTTATTAAGCACAGAGCATATTTAAAGTTTTATTAGTTGTTTTCATTAAGAAACAAGCGTAATTGCCCATGAAATACGATGTGTGTGCATGAATTAAGTATTAAGTTAAAATGAAATTGAAAAAATGAATGAAACCAACTTTTATATGAATTAAAAACTAAACAATAAATATAAAATTCATGTAATTGAGTGTTCCAGAGAGTAAAAATAGTTTTGGGCAAATAGAAATAGAAAGAAACTAAAGCTGAATTTTATAGTATTTGTCTAGAAATAACTCGCAACCTACTGCCAAAAAAGCATGGAATATTATTAACAAATATAGAGGATCATGTAAGTCTACATCAAATGAGATTGAACTTTCTGAGGGAGGCACTTTTGTTTATAACCCTGATATCATA
The DNA here is from genome assembly GCA_028673005.1 of Tanypteryx hageni. Taxonomy (NCBI): domain Eukaryota; kingdom Metazoa; phylum Arthropoda; class Insecta; order Odonata; family Petaluridae; genus Tanypteryx; species Tanypteryx hageni. The sequence goes on along the minus strand of CM054114.1, from coordinate 49,699,669 downwards.
GCAAATATCTTGAATGAACATTTTATTAATGCTGCTAGCAAAATTGGTAGCAAGACGGGCCAGCAACAATAATTCGAATTCCGGGAGAAATATTTCTGAAACCATCTTTCTGAAGGAAGTCACTGAAACTGATTTACTTTTAGTGATAAATAAATTTAAGAATAAACTCTCAAGTGGTCCAGATGGCATACCCATGACAGTCCTTAAAGAAATTGCTGTACAAATTATATCCCCATTACTACATATCGTTAACTATGTTATGGAAAAAGTTATTTTCCCAAAGTGTTTAAAAGTCAGTCTGGTTAAGCCCATTCTTAAGAAAAGCCCTGTCACTGAGGCAAATAATTATAGACCAATATCTTTGTTGTTTCCATTTTCTAAGATTTTTGAACAAATTTTATTGAGTCGTTTTATGGATTTCTTAAACAAGCATTTTTTAAATTGTAATCAACTTGGTTTTATATTGGGTCTCTCCACCAAAACTGCAATAACTGATTTTTGTTAAGAATATTACGTCTTGCCTAGATAAAGGAATCAATGCCTGTGGTGTGTTTTTAGATCTGACAAAAGCATTTGATTGTGTTAATCACAAAAGACTTTTAAGCAAGCTTTATCCCTGGGGTATAAGAGGTGCTGCCCATGACCTATTAAAATCCTACCTGAGTAACAGGGTTCAGTGTATACAGTCATTGAGTCCAATATTAATGTGAGGTATAACCATCAATCAGACTCCAAGCAAGTACTACAAGGAATCTCACAGGGCTCTGTCCTCGAGCCTTTCTTGTTTTTATGCTATGTTGCAGATTTCCCAAAGCTGCCAAATTGCAAATCTGTACTTTACGCTGATGCCACTCACTCTAATGTGTACTGGTCCATCAATACCGAAGTCAATGCATATACTAATATTGACTCTGTAATTCAATTCTTCAATGAAAATCTTCTTTCAGTCAATGAATCCAAGTCAGAATTTATTCTTTTTCATTCAGGCAGTGGTAAAAGTAATGATGGCATGAGCATCTTTGTGGATGATGTTCAGATAAACCAAGCTACTTCATCCAAATTTCTTGGAGTTTATATTGATGATAAACTCAACTGGGAAGCTCATATTGATTCTATCTGTAATAAAATATCTTCTAATATCTTTGTTAACCCTTCCCGTGTCGAATACGATATATTCCGCATTCTGTCATTCACTAACATAGCTTTTATTCTACCTTCTGTAAGTGATACTAGATGGCAGGAGATGGTCACTTTTGAAAGAGAATATTGGTAGTGACGTCAAAGCACAGAGTAAGTCAAAATAACCCATAAAATTTACATTTTTTGAACTTGAATTTCCTGTTTGAGAACGTAAACATCCGTCATGGCGGACTTTGAAGTATCGGTATCGGATTTGGTCCAATTATTAGCTGAAATAAGTGATGATGAAGAATATTTCCATAGTTTTAGTGATGAATCAGATAGTCTGATGAATAGTGAAAGGGAATTAGACGAAGATGAGGAGGAAATCTTGTTAAATGGTGAACCTATGCCAAGACTTACGACAGGTTGGTTGGACATTGTTTCTAATGACCCTGGTCCAAGTTTTCAACCTGATTTTAGTGAGGTTACACCGGGAATAATTCTTCCAAGTGATTTTAATATTCACAGCGAACCTATACAATTGCAAATGCAATTTTTTGGCGTTGTTTTTTCTTTAAATGATTTTCTCATGCTATTTTCCAATTGCATTGAGGACTATCACACAAAGAAAAATATTTGTGGAGTAGCGGAGTGCAAACAGATGTAAATATTCAATTAACTGTAAATAGTGTATATATTTAATAGTGTTAGTTAGAGACAGTATTCAGAGATGCACCACCAGTTTTAGAAAACTCACTGCTAAACAACATCATACTTGGAGAGTAATAACTACCTCATATCTATAATATTTATGTTATAAGTGCAGTTTTCCTATATATGAATATGTAGTTGACTGATTTGGCTTTTAAAAAAGTACCCATTTTTTTAAAATTATATCTGAAAAAAATGAACAGGAATTTATAATCTCTGTATATTTTAGCGACATGGGAAGGGTTAAAACTGCGTAACCTAGTTGTCAGTAATGTTCTCCTAACCATGTATTACGGATTACTATACCCATACCTTCCGTACTGTATACATTGCTGGGGGGGATCTGCAGCCTCACGAGTAAGTTGAGTATTTTTGTTGCAGAAGAGAGCAATTAGAATTATTGCAAAACTGAAAAGTAGGGAATGTTGTAAAATGCATTTTTTAAAATTGAGAATTTTGACTTTGTATGGAATTTACATTTATGAGTGTATTGTTTATATAAAAGAACATGTAATGGAGCATAATGGAAATTGTCATCATTATGGGACCAGGGGCTGCAACGACTTCCACATTGAATATAACAGGACTAGCTTGTTCAAAGCTTCTCCTGCCTATGCTGGAAAGTTATTTTATAATAAATTACCATTTTACATTAAAGCCATTCAGACTTAGGGATTATTTAAACGTAAACTGAAAGCATTCCTTCTTGAAAAGTGCCTATATAGCATTGATGAGTTTTAATTTTGAGGTGTTATTATACTGTAATCTAGTATGTAATGTATTTTATCTGTATTTTTATTGTTTTCGATTTGTCTTATGCTTGTGTGTCAAATCTAAAAGCCCAATAAATCTAATCTAATCTATGACAAAGAAATACATTTTGCCATACAAATCTTATATGCCTGAAACTATTTTTAATTTATGGGACATTTAATTTTGTCTCTCTCTCTCTCTCTCTCTCACCATCTGCCTGTCTCCTTTGTCTCCTCCTTTCTTTCTCACTCTCTCTCATATTAAAGCATCACAAAAGTATTCCAAAATATTTGATTTCGATATGAAAAAATCAGTAAAATTGTTATGGTCTGGTTTGCCTTTCATGCACAATCAAATCAGTGTTTTTGAAAGTAATCTTTATCTTAATTGTATTGTTTGAATAATTATTATCAGAGGCGCCAAATGAGTATCCAAATATTTCCTGAGAATAAGAGGAAATCGAAATAATAAGATATAGTGTATGAAGAATCAGCAGAAATTTACTTGAAGTATTTGAGCAAATTATAAGTCATTTAAAACGTATAGAATCTAACTTGATAATTGAATTATTTTACTAGCTCTTTTTAATGTGTAAAAACAGGATATAACATGAATGAAGTCATTTTACCATTAAAGGAAAATGTGTTATAACTTACTATGAACTAAATACTTACATGAGCTACAATGAGTTTTAACTATATTTTAAGATCACACTTCACTTTTAACTATAGTAGTTCTGAAATTATTTCAAAAATTGGCTTAATTTAAAGAAATTTAAATAAAAGTCATAAGATGCTATTTTTTCAATGTTTTTAGAAATTCAGTTAGGAATATTTGCTGTATTATCATTTAAAGAAATCCATTTAAAATAACATTATATTTACTTTTATGAATTCCCACCATTTGGGAATGATGCATGATTCCATCGTAAAACATGTTTATAATCAATTATAATTTATAATTGTTATTTTTATACTGCAGCTCCTATACAAATTCTATGTCATCCTCTTCCTTTTGCTCCATTTCTGCTCATTGCCATTTTCTTTTCATTCCTCCCTCTAACTATTTACTAGATTCAGTAAATATGTTATACCAATGTATAAAAACCTGATCCATATTAATGCACTAAAATGGTGCATTTATTAAGAATGAATATGAGGCCAAGAATAGAATTCAACAGTTGGGGCCACAATGGCCCAATATAAATACAATGCGTTAAAATGGAAAAAACATGTTAAAATGTAATTTTTGGGATTTCACATGATATTCACGTTTTTCTCTGCACAATTAAGCTAAATATATCATCATTTAGATATTTTAAAATGTTAACGAAAAAGGTCTGTATGTCAAGCATTGACTTTTTGTGTGTTTCATATATTCAATGTGAATTTATAACTCAGGTAAATTATAAGATACACTGCAAAAAAACTATAAAAATTGTTAATTACAAAAAATTTCAGTGTGAAGTTAACTGAAAGGAAATTAATGAAAAACATGATTTTAATTATAAAAATGCATCTGCCTTCTCTTGTACTAAAGCATTCAATGCACGCTTTCCTTATGCATATAGAATTAACACCTTGTGTATCAGATGTAATTCCCTGTACTATGCTTGTTTCCTGGACTTTGTGCATGAAATTGGAAAAAATAAGTATAATTTGACTTGCCATTCTTTTAGTTGAACCTTGTTCACTGCCAAGGCAGGTTCTCCCCTGAAGATGCCCACTTAGTGGGCGAAATGCATAGGGCTTACCCTACAATTTTTTTTGGCTTAAGGAGTTTTATACAACTGTTCATTCTTTTATTTTCCTAAAAAGTGCTGTGTAGGCTCCTGAATAAATTTACTACTTTTTTAGGGTTTGATATTTTTTAAACAGCCGCCTTTATGCCGAGGAGCTCCACAGAATTTACAAAAATATCGTGTTTCATTTCTTTCTGAACAGAACATGCACTCCAGTTTCTAGTTGGATGTACATCTGAGTCACTGAACCTGACAAATGTCTGTTGTTCACACTGGGACAATCTGACAAACATATAATTTGTTTAAAATATCGCCTTCACAAAGATACCTTTCATTGTGCACATGATGGAAACAATGAAAACAAGGGTATTCGAAAGACAAACGAATAACTAAATCTGCTATGAAAATGGAACAAAGAATCCCTGATGCGTTAGCCAAGTGTACAAATAGTGTTGGATAGTTAGAAGTCGATGGAAAATCCAGTAGACGGTGTTAGTGTTATCTCTGTTCAAAAAACAAGAATTCTCGTGAGCGGTATGCAATGGCTGGCACACGAAACATGAGAATTCTTGTGACCGGTACGCAAGGTGTTAAGATTGAGGCAATACAATCTCAAAGTTGAACAATGAAACAGTTGGCAAGGCAACATATCATTAAAAAGCTTAAATTTGTCCAATAAATATGATTTCGAATCGTAGGCAAAATGTGACATTAAGAATAAGAAACGTTATTTATTTGTCTTCAAAATGGTCTCCAGGTCCAAAGGTCATAGGTCAATTCTTTCTAATTTTAATTTGCAAAAGAGTAAAAGTCAAAAAATCTATTTTTACGTGTTATCTTATGGGAAATAGAAATTATACCCTGTAATCAAACCCGTCTTTTTTTGGGGATTTTTTTTGTAAATGGCTTTTGCTATGAGTGAAACATTCCTACCAAATTTCAATCTTCTACTTAGTTGGAAAATTTGTCAAAACACGTTAAAAAGATCCCGATTGAGCTTCAGATTTCTCTCAATATGAATCAAAGCAGTGTTCTGACGGATGGATAGGATAAGGATATTATGTATATAATGCCTTCGCAAGAATTAAAGGCTTGTGGCAAGTTTTGCTTAGTGGTTAGGACTCCTATAGCAGTGACCGGGGATGCCTCGGGGAAATTTTCAATCTGTGTTTTGGGCCAACAATGAATTTAGTTCTATATTTATATACAGAATGCCAGATAGTTTAACATTAAGGTTGTTTTTAATGGTTGTAATAGCTTGTGGCCAGTTAATAAAGTTTTATGATAATTGTAGACATTGTGTTGATGAAATTAAATAGATTTTATTTTTTGTAGAATGGAATACCTTTTCAACTTTAATGACAAGTTTGAGATTCATGATGATATTGAGGTGCTGAAACGCATGGGAATGGATCTGGGTAAGCAGGCTATATTGTTTCTTGTTTTATGATTTAGCACTCTATTATACGTAAATACTGCACTTAAAATAATTTACCTGCAATTCATTGTAGATGTTAGTATCTAAAAATATCTTTTAAACTACATTTAAAGATTACAAGTGGTGGCCTAAGGTATTTCAGCACCCCAGGCAAGAAAGCACTCCACCGTCCCCATCCGTAAATTTTTGTTGAGATATGTTTAAAAGTACTTGTTCATTTATTCATCGTACCAAAAAATAATTGATAATGAAAAGAAAAAGGAATTTTATGAAGATTCCCTTCTGTCCTGCAATACAAATTGGTTTCCAACATTTATTGACTTGCAAGTCAAGTATACATAGATAATCAGTTTAGTGACCCCAATACTTGGGCATCCTGGGCAGCCACCTGGCTTGCCTGTACCTTGGGCCAGCCCTGAAGTGGGCATTCTTTTACAAATTATGATTTCTCTCCCTCTCCCATTTTCTCCTTCTTTCCATTCTCTCCTTCCGTTCTCTCCTTCCATTCTCTCCTTCCTCCCATTCTCTCCCTCCCTCCCATTCTCTCCTTCCTCCCATTCTCTCCCTCCCTCCCATTCTCTTCCTCCCTCCCATTCTCTCCCTCCTCCCATTCTCTCCCACCCTCCCATTCTCTTCCTCCCTCCCATTCTCTCCCTCCCTCCCTCCCATTCTCTTCCTCCCTCCCTCCCATTCTCTCCCTCCCTCCCATTCTCTCCCTCCCTCCCATTCTCACTCTCCCTCTCATTTTCTCCTTCCTTACATTCTCTCTTCCCTTCTCCCCTTACTCTACCTCTCTCACCCAACCACCCTCTCATTCCCTCTTTTTCCTTATCTATATCTAATTTAACTAAGTAACTTAAATGAATTCAGCAACAATGAATTTGGTTGTTCTTGGTTACAAAAACTTTTCTTCTCAAAAAACAATATTTTTATCAACCAGTTGGAATCATAAATGATAATTGACTAGAAAAATAAATGTTCATTCTTTTAGGCATGCTTTGTTTAATTTCTGAGTTACGATGATTGTTATAAATTTTAAAATGTTATTCAAATGCTGGAATGAAGTTCACCTGGGATAGAACTCAGTCTATTATCATACCCGGCAATTATTCAAATCTACTTTTAAGTGTGCACAGAAAGAATGACCAGAATTGATTGGGCCATTCTCAAGTTATTCACTAGTTAAAAGCATCAGCAAAAGACAAAAACTGCTCCTTATAAAAAAATACTTGATTTTGTGATAACTTTATGTATAAAAATAATCTTTCTTATTTGGGGTCAACTTGTTTTTAAATCACACTTGAATCTTTTTATAGGTCTTGAAAAAGGGAAATGCTCAGAAGCTGATCTTCAAAAAGCAAAGGGTATGATCCCTAAATCTCTGGAGGCATATGTTACTCGTAAGTATAGCTTTATAATGAATTGCTTCTGCTGGTTATATTGCTATTATTTTCACTTCCTGTCAAAAATAATGGATAGGCATGGAGTTGTATTAACCACTTCCCTGACGGGTTTTTTTCCATTAGTGGGTCAAAAAATCATCACATTATTTTATTACCTTTTTCAATTACTTATAGGTAGGTATAAAAGGAAATGTAGTCATTTCTGTTGTTACAATTTTATTTAGCAAAATGTTTTACTTTTTTCATTGCCAATTACCCTTATTTTCACATAAAATTATACATTTTCATTTCAACACCAAACATTAATTCATGTTATCTAAAATGCTTTTTTAATCCTAAATACTAATACAAATATACTCTAAAATCAATTTCTACAATTATTTGCATATATACCGATTTTGACGAAAATCCGATTGGCAGACGCCACGTTATGAAATATGCACGAACGACTAGACGGACGGCAAAATAGTCGGATAGAAGAAAGATTAGAAATGCTCCAATGATTGGCAGAAATGATTCTGATCTATTTCAAACATTCGATAAACGAATAATGTGTTATTATTTGCAAATATACTGATTTTGATGAAAATCTCGGCAGAAGCCACGTTATGAAATACGCACGAACGGCCAGATGGACGGAAAAATAGATGGATAGAAGAAAGACTAGAAATGCTCACAGAGAAGTAATATCCACATAAAAAGAAAGTAACAGATAGCTTGAGATAATATAAAAGATTTTCAACCACGCATTTATTCAATACTATGCATTCTTTGAAAATATTACGTTTTGTGTATGTAAAAAATACGAATAGATTTTAGTACTTCCACCTTCGATGAAACACCGAAGATAACCTTGAAAAAGCTGCCTAGAAACGTCGAAAATCCATTCCCTTGTGTCCTCTGGCGATGAAAATGTGAACTGCTACGAGGTGACGAGATAACTCGGTCGGAGCAAGGCAAAAGAGGAAAAAGATGCATAGGACGAGTTAACTCGTCCGCATCAGAATTTGCACGACTTGTTGGGACGAGATAACTCTGCCGCGTCAGGGAAGTGGTTAACTAAAAGATGATAAATCATGGTTATAGTACGTATTTCACTATTCTTCCATAAACGATTCGTTATCATTTGAAGTTTAATTTTATTATATTAATATAATACATTCCTCACTCAAAATTTGTTTTATATTTGCCTATGCAAAAAATATCAAATCTGTTATATATCTAAATTAAAGGAGCTACAGTCGGTCATTGATTAACCTGCGACCTATGGGGGAATGGGTCAACAGATTCTCAAAAATGTTGGATAATCACATAAAAGTTTTTATACAACTTATTTTTGAACATTCTTTTACATCATTGTGTTCAACACTTGAGAATGATCGCGTGGGTATCGTAAACTACACAATGATGTGGTGATATGGTGTACATTTCCACTGGATCACCAAAGAAGTGGTGGTGGAAAGAATTTAGACTCCACCACCCACACAAAAGATAATAAAAAGGAAAACAAATATATTAAATTGCCTTATTTTCCTTAACTTAATAGGGGTTTGGATAGAATTTTCAGGAAAAAGGATTTTACAATAGCTTACAAGAGTCAACACAGTTTGAAAAATTTTCTGGGCAACACAAAAGAAAAAACAGAAATTTTAGACAAGTCAGGAATTTACAAAATTCAATGTTCGCATTGCCCCAAACAGTACATAGGCCAAACTAGGAGAAAGCTGGTCACTTGCTTCAAGGAACACCTAGCCCACTATAATACAACCGATTTGAGAAATCCAGTGTCGCTAATCATATTTTTGAAACCGGCCACAGCATTCAATTAAAGGACTTACAACTCGTAATCTCATCTAATAGCTCTTTAAATTCCCTAGAAAACCTTCACATTTATAAGAATCGTGATACATTGATGAACAGTGACACTGACTTTATCAAGACACTTTACAGACTTATTGACCAGAGATAATACACATGCGCCTCTGTTGTTTCGTTTTTCTTTTGTTCTCACTCCACCCGTGCTTTTTGTCTTTCTTTTGCCTTGCGTTCTTTCTCCACCCTTGGTCTCTCCACTCCGGCACAGTCGACTTTGGTCGCTGTCGAAGGAACGTCGCCTTTGAAGATGCCCACTTAGTGGGCGAAATGCATCGGGCTATTACTACTTGTTTTTTAGCTGGAGTTTTTAACTTTCATTCACACTTATTGTAGAAGATTGGACATCTGTTTTACATGTGAAAAATCGATTTAAAAACTGTGTTCCATTGTTGCTCAATAACTATGAAAAACCCCTATCTCCATTTTTCAAAAATAAAGTATTTATATAAAATCTTGAAAGATTTGGTCGAGACCAAAATTCGCATTTGGGCTGCACTAAGGCAGAGTGAGGGCTGCACGAGGCCCACAGGCCCCCAGGTTGATATGCGAAAAACTTTGTTTTATTAAAAAAAAGCAGTGAAAATTTAGTTGATTATAATATTTATAATGTCTTCCACATTTGACGAAGCAGCTATTGAAATGCATATGAAATTCATAACACAAAAAAATTACCTAGGCAACAAACATTAGTAAACTTGTTTTTAAGCCCTAAGAAAATGGATGATTCTGATCTGAGCGAAAATGATAACTTCTTAGACTGGAAATTTGATAACATCAACCATATTCAATTATTGAAGATAGGGGATTTAAGGAGTTAATTACAGCATTAAAACCAAGATCAAATGCCATCTAGAAGTGTTTTTCAAGAAAAGATATTCCAGCTTTATATGAGGAAAGGAAATTACAAATTAGACTGGAGATTGAACAAGAATTCGGTACACTTGAGTCATTGTCTTTAACTATGGCCATATGGATCACAAGACAGCTACATTTCCCTTATCTGCCATTTTATGAAGAAAGATTTTTCAACGGACCACTGTTCTTGCCATTTCTCACTTCCCTAGTCGGCATTCTGGATCAGCATTGTTAGAAGAATTTAATTCTGTTCTGAAGGAATGGAATTCAGAGGATTGCCAGAAAGGTCTTTGTCTGTTTGACAGTCGATTTACAAAAAAATCTCTGGATCAATCTGGTTTAATTTTCAGTTATAACTGTAGTTTTTGGAAGAAACTAATAAAAAATAAATATTAAATGAAAATGGGCTTTGTAAGTGATTTTATGCTACCAAAAATAAATGGTTTAATTTATTGTTTAAATAAGCTTGAGCTCAACTCAAACTTGACTCGAGTTGAAAATTTGGTGTTTGGACATCCCTAAATATAATGCTTTCCTCTTTTTAGAATTGGGAACAGGTAAAGAGGATCCCTTGTTGGCCGGAGGATCCAATTCCAACAACAATGGTGTTGGGCAATCTTCCCATTTGGAAGAGGATTTAGAAGTACAAAGAGCAGTCGAAAACAATGATGGAGTTGTTACGGTTGGTGTTGGTGTCGGTGGATCCCAGTCGATGCTTTCAAGGAACTCGTCGTCATTATCAGAGGATCCGATGTCGCCTTCTCTGCCTGAGTACTTCTCGGAAGAGGAGGAAGGTGGAGAGGAGGAGGAGGAGGAGGAAGAGGAAGAAGAGGAGGAGGGAGACGAATCTGAGGTCTGCAGTGATGTAGAAGTAAACTGAGCTCTCTTAGTTTTTTACCTCGTTTTTTGCACTCTTGGTACAATCTGCCTTCTAGTGCAGTTTGCCATCCACTCAATAAATGGCCATTGGGGTGGTAAAAGCACTCGATATCCAACTGTTGTTAATAATAATTCCACACAATGACCCATTCTTTTGTCTCTTTGGATGGATATGTTTGCCTTCCCCTGAACATAACTGTGAGTAGGAAGTTCTTCGAGCCCTTCCTAAAAAAAGAAATTTGTATTGGAAACGATTTTTGCCTTTTAACTTTTTGTGTCTTGAGTGTGTTATGGAGTCATTTTGTTCAAATGCTCATTCAGAAGAGTTGACCCATTGTAAACCAGGATGAGTGAAAGTGACTTTTTGGAGTATGTGAACTATTTGTATGCAATTGTATTTAAAGTTTGTATTGAATTTTTTTTCCCCTTTGAGTATTCTCCATTTATTGCTAAGTATGCTACTGTTGGTTTTTTCCTGCATTGAGGAAATGGAGTTTAATATTATTCATTAGTTTAAATGGAGAACAACAAATAAGTAATCGTCCTTTTTATTTCCTTTTTCCTTAGTATTTTTAAGGCAAGGTTAATATAGCCACAGTTAAATTTATGTTTGAGAATGAATGTCGATGGTTTAAGTTGTTTTTCAGCATGTCTTCAGCCATCGAGTGATGTACATATATCAGTTAAAGCAATTTTATTGCATTGTCTTATGAAATTATGCAGATGGCAAAGGTTTTATGTTGTGTAATTTAATATGCTGCCACAAATGAGATTGGACAAGATCGTATACCATTGTTGTGTCAGATGCACGAGTTGGAAGTTGTTTGTAATCTTGAACAACTTACAACCATAGAAAAGTTCATTTTGAAATGGTGTTTGATTCTTTCAGAAATGTGTTCTTTGTTAGCACAGCTGAAATTTTGGATGTGAAGTTGAAGGGTGCTCGGATATTTGCATCATTTGTTGGGTTATTGAATAACTTGTTCAACTGTGGTTTTCCCTCTTGGGGATCAGACTGTACATAATGGCATACAATTATTTACTGCATTGAGTAGATGATGTGTTGATTCAAGAAAAGTTATGGAGCTCGCATAGAGTTTCAGACCAAAGTAATGTACAAAGAAGATGCAGAAAAGGCTTGTGTGTATACCTTTTCCACGCTTCTCATTTGGAAGTTGTAGTGAACTCATTTTTATCATTTGAGTGAACTTTTTCTCACTGCAACCAAACTGTGGCAGTCAAATACAGGAGAAGATAATACTTTGTTATTTTATGAACTGAGGCATAAATGTGCATCGACATGTGAATACTTAGTTTTCACAACTCTTTAAGCGCACGAAAAATGTGGTTGCAGTTATCTAGTTGGAATATAGAAAAAAAATTTCTGCCACGGATGATTTTTTTAAAATTTCCTAGGCAGTATTTTTTGCAACTCAGGATATGCCCCTCGTAACAAAAAAGTTTAATTAAAACTTTTGTCCTCGTATTAAGTTGTACAAACTCGTGAATATGCCGTGTAAAGGATGTGATCTTTGATTTTTTCACTGTGGTGAGCTTCATAAGCAGTAACAGTTAATCACTGTGATATTTCATGAGATCCTTTGGGCTATTACTCCATCCTTCATTGTAGCAAACTATGTAGGTAAGTCAAAAAAAAAAGAAATAGGATTTTGTGATGTCATGTCATGAAGACTTATTCCTTTAGCCATTGTAATCTGCATTTGAGTTGTTCTTTATGGAAACCCTCCTTCCCCGTCCACTGTCATTCCTGAAAACAACAGGAATTAACTTGGAGTAAATGATTTCCAAGAATTTTTCTAAAGAGCTTGTACTTCCTACCTGACACTTTGATTAGGGGGGAGGGTATCAACTGGAATGTGTAGATTTGAGGTACATTTGACCATCAGTAATTTTTATTGCTACAAATCCCAGGGGACCATGCATTATACATGATCATGCTGTAGTTTTTTATTGCATTAAATATTATATGGTCTTAAAGTGAGTAGCTTATTCTTTGTGTAGAACAAACTTTATTTATATAACTATTTCTTTTGAACTACCACCCTAAGGGATTTTAAATGAAGAATGTTTACTTTATGTGCCAAAAACAAAATATTTTTGCTTAAACATCAAGACAATGACATTGACAAAATTCATACTATTACAGTGCAACCAAAAATCTGGCCATTCTATTTTAACATTTTAAGGGCTAAGATTACTGCCCTTATATCTGTCAGCAAAACTAAAAACCATGTATTTGGCTGAGTTATTTCAAATAAAATCATAATTTAATAAAGTTGGAATCTTATATGAATTTCTCACCTAGTGCCTGAGAGTGATTCTTTACCATGCATAGTGAATCTACTCTGCATTTATATATGCTTATGCATCACTCTTGAATTCCTTTTTTAAATATGAAACATATTTAATAGGTAACTAGGGAGATGCCTGTTGAAATTCAACGGGAAAGTTTTTTATGAAATAAAAAATTAACAAAAATATACCTTGACTTTCTTTGGATGGCAGGAAAACAAACTTTCGTTCTTTTAGGCATTCGTTATTTCAAGTCTCAAGCTCCTACGATGATTCTAAGTAATTTTAATATGTGAATTAGTAATGTTCTACATTCAAATGTATTCCTTCTTGTAAATAATGCAACGAATGTTGTTTACATTAGTTGCTATGAAAATCATTTCCTTCTCCATCTTTCCCCCCTCGTATTAAAAGCATTCAAAGCATGCTTTCACCCATAAGGATTGAAATGACCATAGGATTTCTAGGTTTAACAATGTAATTGGCTGGTAAGGCATAATCCCGCTAAAATGCCAAGATTTTTCCAAAAGATCATTCAAACGATTAACATGAGTGACTTCGAGCTGAAGGCGAAAAAAAAACATAAGAAACTTCAAAATGTTTTCTTTAGAATGGTCCAAATCCAAAGGTAGTAGGCCAATTTATTCTAATTTTAATTTACAAAAGAAAAGTGCATATCAAAAAGTTGATTTTTTACGTGTTATCTTATGGGAAATGGAAATTATACTCTGGAATCGAAGCAGGTCTTTTTTTGGATTCTTTTCTTCGTTGCCTTTTAATAAGGTGACCCGATTTCAGATCAGCAAAACCGGGACAAACTCTTTGCCCCTGGAGTGTAGGCAATTTGCAGCACCTGCTCCCTCTTGTAATTTGAGGCGTTGGACACCCTCGTTTAATGGAGACCTACACAACTTCACTTCTCCTTTTCCTCAAAGGTTACAATTTCCTCCTGCTGCGTATGTAAGGGCTTTGGGTCTAATCTTTCCTTCCCCCTTCCATTAGATCCCTCATTGATTAGAGGTGGAGTAGGGGTCTGTATGTGGGCAATGCGCTACATGCCTTCACGATAAATGCAGAAACAAATATTTGCAAGTATTAAACCAATAGTATAGACCTGGGATGGCCAAACGGGCTCGTGAGCCGCATGTGGCTATTTTAAATTAGTACACAGCTCTTTTAAATTTCCATTTAGAAGCTTGTCAACGTTTTCTATACAGAACACAATGGCAACATTTTAGGAAACACCTTATTTATGTAGAATATTATTTTTCTTGCATTTTAAAAGAGAATAGAAACATTTTATTAACAATGACTTTAACATTGGAGTATTAAATTAATATGTTTTCAGAAAATAAACTGCATTTTTGCGGGAACATTTGGCGCCTTTTGCAGGCGGCACCTATGGCAAATGCCCTCTTTGCCGTACCCTCATTACGGCACTGTGTCTTCACTTCTCATTTCCCTCAAACTAGTCGAACACGAGGAAATTCTGTGGAATAAATAGAACAAAAAGTGCAAGGACCAATGAACACTGGTGGGGTCGATACTTCAAGATTCTGACAGGCTGGTTAGCTACAATGTAGTATGCTGTGATAATATACGTACATACATCAATTCTCGCTCTCCTTGCTAACACCCCTACCGCAGGTCGCTACAAACGATTGGAAATCGCCATCTCTTACTGGTATTTTCCCCATCTGTGCATCTATACCACACTGCAATATGCTGTAAGCATGTGCAGCTAAGCGCCAAGATCATCTACCGTACTTCGGCTAATTATACATAGAAAATAATGCATATAGTTATTTAGTTCCGTTGATCTTTATCAAGTGTTTTCTATATTAGCTTTTGTGGATTGTCAGAATTACCGAAACCTTTGGATCAAACATCCCAAAACCGGTACGAAAAACTATTTTTGTTTAGTTTTTCGGGACACTGGGACAAGCACTTCAAAACCGGTGCCGTCCCGGCCAAACCGGCACATATGGTCACCTTACCTTTTAATATCTAAATCAAGCACTCCTGTCAAATTTCAATATTCCACATAATCGGGAAGTTGGTTAACACTCTAAGAAGTGCCAACCAGAGATAATGACACATGGATGATGGTCTAACTTTAATATATAGGATTGTCAATGTATTGGTGATTTAATGAGGTTAGACTTCTGTCCTCTCTTTATTACATCTTTTCTGTAGTATGTTTATGCTCTACAATGAATAATAATTTATTTAACGCAATCATGTTTCCTTGATTAGGCTATAATAGATTTTAATGACAAGCACAATCGACTGTGCCCTTCGTAGGATTTGAACCTGAGACCCTAGCATTGGGATCTAGACATGCTAACCTATCATCTACCAAGGCTGTGAGAAAAGAGGTGACATTATGCAAATACTTACAATTACAAAAACCCCAAGTAATTCTTTCAAAAACGATATCTTTTATGGTTGTCTTACTAAATCAGCCTTACCAAAATTTCCCTATGCGCAGTAACAGAAACATTTTTCTTCTATTTTTTGTGATTGAGTAGATCCCTGTATGTTTCCTGGTGCCTGAATTTCCAGTTTTTCCATTTTTGTTTTAGTCTTCCTTCATCATTAAAACTCTTTCCTGTCAGTTATTTGCCAAATAAAATAGATTACACAAAATATGTTTCTCTCTCTTGAGCAAGGGATTTCAAATTTTCTGAAGTTAAGGGGATCTTTCATTCAAATCATTTTTCTCAGAACCCAAACAAAGAGGTGATGCTTTGGGGACATAAGGCTAAAGGTAAGCAAGCATTTACAGAACCCTAGGTTTCCACAGAATGCAGTTTGTTACCGTTTTGGAATAACATCCTTTCTGAATTGTTCCTTATTTGAAGGCTAAAACCTGAAGTACTGATAATATAATGCCATATTTACTAGTATAATCCTTGAACTTTTTCTCAGAATTTTGAGATCCCTCTTAATGCAACCAATCTTATCATGACCCGTAATTTCATCATTTACTAAATATAAAATGGAATATTAATTTCAAAATGCTTTAGCAATTTTATTTGTGCAGAATCCAAGTTAACTTGAAATATATCTATACATAAAAATAAAACATTGTCTTTGCAACTCCTCTGAAAACTACCCTAAATTCCCATGTATAATGCGCGCGTTATAAAAGTTTTTTTTGTAAAAATTTCGGAATTTCTTGGTGCGCGTTATGTATAAGGAACATCACTTTTTAAGAAAAAATAAGATACGAGATAACCTTAAAGTGAACAGCCTATTCCATCTTGTGTTCACTAGATTGCTGCCATCTATAGAAACCTGCATTAGAGCTTCTCCAAAGATGCGTTAACTCTGCAGATTTCACGGAAAAATTCGATGTTTTCAATGTACAAAGCAAACTTTAAGTTCGAAAATACTTTTTCGGCTTAAACATGCCCTATATGTCGCATTAAATCTTTAATACGTAATAATCAAGCAACATTAACATGGTTGGTTGGAAAAACAAATCAAATTCCTCTCTGAATATGAAAACAAAACTCAATACAAAATGCATACACTTTCCTTAATTAAAAATTAGCAAATTGTTTACAAATTTTTGTCAATAATTAGTTATGAATCAAAATCTTCAAATTCGATCTCTCAATTCAAACGAAAATCATTGATTTCATTTACAAATTATTCAGTTAAATTTTTAATTGACAAATCATTGCTTTTATTTGAGGAAGAATCACTATTCCCCCTCCCCCCTCTCCAACACTTTGAAAATGAATTCCGGCGTTAGAAAGAAGACATGTTCTTAACGATCTATACAAAGAACAACTCGTTTTGGTTACGAAAGAAATAAAACAGGAAAATAAATCAGTAGAATGATTTTCGTCATCAACTAGCAGAGCAGATTCTATAGCCGTTGAAGTGTCTTAAATATCATTTTCGGGAGAAACTTGCGAAATACAGTAGTATGAATAAAAAACTTTTTGAATGATTCACTATTCAACCAGTGCTGCGCGTTATACATAGGTGCGCATTATATTAGAGACTTCGGAAACCTGTGGAAAACGGGCTAAGATCGACCTGCGCGTTATACTTGGGAATTTAGGGTAATATTATAAGTTTGGGAGCCACTGCTCTTGCTAATACGGCAACTCTTTATGATACAACTAGCATAATTGCCCATCAAATATGATGAGTATGCATGGATTAAGTATTAAATTTAAGGCACTTCCCATTCTTCCTCTTCTCTCTCTCCCTCTCTGGAAAATAGACTTCCTAGTCTCAATCTTGCCCTAATAAGGAACATTATCTATCTGCTTCCCTCTCTCCTCTCATATTAAAGCATGCTTTCCTTATACATATAGTATAAGGATTGAGACGACAATACAATCTTGAGGTTTAACAATGCCATGGTCAGCAAGGCAACTTATTGTTAAAAAGCTTAAATTTTCCGAATACGATTTAAACATGTAACTTGAGCGATTTTGAACTGTAAGGAAATGTGATGATAAGAATAAGAAACATTTTTCTTTAAAACGGTCCAGATTTGAAGATTGTAGGTCAATTCTTTCTAATTTTAATTTGCAAAAGAGTAAAAGCCTGCAAGTCGAAAAATCGATTCTTAGATGTTATCTTACATAAAATATAAATTATCCACTGGAGTCAAACCTGGGTCTTTTTTGGAATTTTTTTCGTAAATGGCTTCTACTATAAGAATAGAACATTCCTACCAAATTTCAATCTTCTACCTTCTTGGCAAGTCTGTTAAAAATAGCATTAGTGTCATAAATAAATAGTTCATAACAGTCAAGCATGAATGGATTTCTTAGCTCATTAGTTATAGACATAGTATATCTTATATAAATAACTATATGAGATAGTATCAAAAACAAAACTATTTTTAAACATTTATTTGAACCAAAGTATTGAAATTGTTGGGTGTTTCAAATAACGTATATGGTAAAAATAAGCAGCGAATTGTTTCATCATCAAGCCAAAACTTAGCAACACCAGCATCTATTACATTGCAGAAAAGTGCTTCGTCTTCCATAATCTTGAAATACAAAGAGAAAAATTTTGTTTTATTGCATGCATTTAAATCAGACTTCCTGACCTGCAGTAAGTAATTTTCATTGAAACTCTTTCACAAGGCAAAAATTGGGTAGGAGTTTTATGCCAGGATTAATGTTATATGCTTTCCAATATAAAAATTAGAGATCAAGGATAAAGTAATGGTAAGATTTTTGCCAATAAATATGGTACTAATTACTTGTATCTTTTGATGTGTATGTAGTCTAAAATCCTGTTGTTATAGCAAGGCTCTTCCTACATTATTCCCAACTCAAGTTACCATCAAATTTTCTGTGTACATAATAATTGCTAGATAGGTGTTTTAGCCAGAAGTTTCCACATTTCATTCATTATTCCTTGGTCTAATATTTGTGAGCATAAGTAGTGAAATATATCTTAAAACATTTCCATATTATAATGGAAACATACAATACAGCCTCAAAAGTCATAGATATAGTTCTAGTATCAAGATTTATGGATTTAAGCTGTGCTAGCCTTACATCTTGTAAAAATTACTGATCTAAAGGTACTTGCTGCTCTTCAACCATGTTTATAAAGCTGAAAATGCCTGTAAAGGTTAAAATAACATGCATTTAAATCGTTTCTTCGGCCATTTTATAAAGATGGCTTTTTATGCTTAACAATGTCCAAGGAAGAGAAACTGGACCAAATGAAGATACCTTCCATCAAATGTTTCTGGTAAATTTGTACAATCACTCAACGTTTTTTACACTTTTAAATGGAATGAAATTCAATTACGAGAAAACTGAATTTTAACCAATTAAAAACTAGAAGTACTACCATACCGCATATTTCATAGAATGTGAATGTGTTGACTACTGGTAAAAATCCCATGTAATCAAAATTTAAAATATCGATACTATTTCTTAAATTAAGGTACCCTAAGTTGCCAAGATACAACCTCACAGGTTATCTTTAAATAAATATATGAATGCTTTACAAACCCTCAAAATGCTAACAAAAAATTCGAGAAATCTTGTTAGGAAAGTAGTATATCAAACATCAATAACTTAGTACTTAACTGAAAGAACGAAAATCTCAAAATGTCTCGAGTAAAATATGGATCACTGAACGAATACCTACAATGTTAGTAGAATTGGATTTATTGCTTGAAATGTACAAACTTACAAATAAGACATACTGGTAACATCACAAATAGCAGACTATTATGCCATTAATTTCTACAGCCAAATGGTAATAATTTACTGCAGGTCATCATCGTCATAGAGATCGTCGAAGTCTGAAAATAACGTAATTATATATACTACATCCAACGTAATTTCCAATTCACAGCTTTATGACGCAATGTTTACCATTAAAGAAATCTGCATGCACAGCCTTTTCGTTTGCAGCTAAGTCCATAAGTAACCCACTAGAACCACCAGCCTGAAAATATATTACTTAATTTTCTAATTGCACATTAAGATACGTATATATTGATTTAATAGTACTTTACCTCCTCGAGGTCCATGTACGGTCCTGCACCTTCAGGAAACATTTCATCGGCAACTACAGTTGGTTTCATGTTTAGCAGTAATATTTTAACTATAATTATTATCAATCAGTCTAAATGAAACAAAATCACGGCAATTCCCGCAACTCGTCTTAGCTTCAAATGCTTATATCTGCAGGCTGTTGCTCACTTGTTCTCGCCAACGTTGCCAAGAGTATCAAGCGAGATAAATCGATGTTACCATTTAAATAGTATGTCGTGTAGCCGTGTAGCTGCATTAAGATCTGAATCTTGAATATTTTCCTTAAAGGTGATTCTTAATTCACTGAAAAGATTTTTAGTTGCAATATCTTTGAGTATACTATAACTAAAAACATTCCAAAGTTTTTGTCTGTAAATACTTCGGAGCTAATGGATATGTTGTGTTGTTTATTTGAAGGTTGACTCCAAAGTTGTTTTATCGAGTGTATTGAAAGAATGTACAAGTAATATATGTTATTGAAATTATTATTTGTTTTTAAAAGTAAAAGTATGAAAAAACAATTGATATGATCTAACCTTGAAAATTTCTCTATTTCATCTTTACCCAGAAAATCTTTTATCTTTCTAGCATTAATTTAATGAAAATTTTCTATTTTTTCATGACAAATTGGCTACCTTTGTGCCCAGCCATCTGTCATTTCCAGTCATGACGCTGCAAAATGTGTATCCAAGGTATTTTGAATTCTTGAAGAAATAAACATTAATTGTTGGGAGGTAGGAGTAATATATTAAACAAGTAGTTGGTGGTTGCATTCTGCAAGCATTTCATCTCATCTTGGAAAAAAAAAAAAACAATTTCTCAGACATATTTAATAATTAGAAATATTTTTTAATTCGAAAGTTCTTTCGTTCTTTACTTATGGGACAGTATTGGAGTAAAAGCAACCCCTAAAATTTGCAATTTTAAGAATATTATGCTTTTTCGAGTAAAACAATCACTAATTTTTGCAATTTTAGGAATATACTTTTTACACATTGTGTTAATAATGCCACACATTTCTGCCAAATTTTAAATTTGTAGTACATTTAGCCCTCCCTAAGGACTGCATAACCTTACAGAGGTGGGAGGGTTTGTGTACTTTTACGAACCAAAGAGCTATGCCGGCGGGAGATAATTCTCCTGGTAGGACCATCCAAGCCGGAAAGGTCTGAGGGGAAGAGTCAGACTAAGAAGCAGTCTTGGGGGTTTTACATCCCCCTGTGCAAGGGCAGCAGCTTGCACAGTACCTCTGTAGGTGGTGATCATGTGGATCTGAACAGCTACAGATGGGTAATCACTCTGTGAAACTGCGATGAGGAAAGCAAGGGGAAACTACCTTATATTTCCCATGATAGGCTGAAAAGATGAAATACCTCTATGGATCTTTCTGGGGTAAAATATTCCGGAGGTAAAATAGTCCCCCAATCGGATCTCCGGGTGGGGACTACCCTAGGGGATGCACAGAGGAAATTTAACATTAATAGGAAAGCAAGTGGTGAGAAATTAAGAATAGGCACATGGAATGTTAGGACTATGAATTCAGGGGGTAAACTAGAGAACATAAAAAGGGAAATGAGAAGGAATAATGTAGGTAATGTAGTGAAGTTCGGTGGGAAGGAGAAGGCGAGATAAATTCAGACGAATTTAAGATTATTTACTCAGGAGGGGAGAAAAAGGAAAGGGGAGTGGGGATTATAATGAGAAAAGAGATAGCTGAAAGAATTAGCAAGGTAGTGACAGTTAATGATAGATTAATAGCCGTAAAACTTCAGATGGAGCCAGTGGAAATGCTTATAATTCAAGTGTATATGCCAACGACTAATGCTGGCGACGACGAAGTAGATGAAATGTATGAACAGATTATGGAGATATTGGAGGAGGAGGGAAAAGGAAGGATCACCACCATAGTAATGGGAGATTGGAACAGTGTAGTCGGAGAGGGACAGGAAGATAACATAGTGGGAAAATATGGGCTAGGGAAGAGAAATGAAAGAGGGGATAAACTTGTGGAATTCTGCCATAGAAATAGATTAATTGTAACTAATACATGGTTTAAGCATCACCAGCGGAGACTTTACACATGGAGAAGCCCAGGAGACCAGAGACGATACCAGATAGATTACATACTAGTCAATGAAAGATTTAGAAATAGCATTAAAAATGTGAAAACACTACCAGGGGCAGATATCGATTCTGACCACAACCTTTTGGTGGCAAATATACAATGTAGACTGAAGAGCGTTAGGAGAAACATAAGAGTTAACAAGAAATGGAACTTAGAGGAACTCCTTAAAAACAAGGAGGCTATCATGACTGAGCTGGAGGAAAGGTTGGGGGAGAGAGCTGAAGAAAATGGGAAGAATGTAGATGAGTGGAGATACATCCATAGCAACATTAAAGATGTAATGGAAAAGAAGGTAGGAAAGATAACGGGTGAAAGAAACAAAAAACCCTGGATCACAGCAGCCATGCTGCAAAAAATGGAAGAGCGGAGAAAGTGGAAGAACATAAACACTGAAGAACGCCAAAGAAAGTACAAGGAGTTAAATAATGCTTTAAGAAGGGAAACAGATAAAGCCAGAGAACAGTGGATAAATGAGAAATGCGAGGAGATTGTCGAATGTGAAAGAATTTGTAGAACAGACCTCATGTATAGCAAAGCAAGGGAACTATTCAAGAAAAAAGCAAGAAAGATAGGACGTAAAGGAATCATGAACAAAAGTGGTAAAATAGTATTGGAGCCAGACAATGTAAAGAATGTCTGGAAAGAATACATTGAGGTTCTGTATGACAAAGAAGGAAAGCCAAGAAATATTGAATTAAATGAAGAAGAGGATGTGGAAAAAGATCAGCTAGGACCAAGTATTCTCGAGTCTGAAGTTAAAAGAGCAATTGATGACATGAAAAGAAGAAAGGCAGTTGGGAGTGATGATATACCCGTGGACGTTCTTAAGGTTTTGGGGTCTAAAGCAGTTAAGCAACTCACAAAATTTTTTAACCAAGTATATGATACTGGTGTATGGCCTGAAGATTTTTTAGATGTTGTGATGGTACCACTGGAGAAAAAGAACAATGCAAAATGTTGTAAGGATTACAGAACTATTAGTTTAATTTCTCATACAGCTAAAGTCCTAACCAGAATAATAACCAAAAGAATTGAATGTAAAATAGAAAAGGAGCTGCAAGATAATCAGTTTGGTTTTAGAAGAGGAAGGGGGACTAGAGATGCTATAGGATGTATGAGGATGATGATAGAAAGAGCGCTAGAAGTCAATAAAGATATGTATTTTTGTTTTGTAGATTGGGAGAAAGCTTTTGACCGAGTGAAATGGGATAAGATGCTGGGTATTTTAAACAAAATAGGAATAGATTGGAAAGATAAAGACTGCTTAAAAACCTTTACTTTGATCAAAAGATTAGAGTCAGGGTTAAAGGAGAAGAAACAGAAAGTACTTCAATAGGGAGGGGAGTGAGGCAGGGTTGTCCTATTTCACCAGCGATATTTAATATGTATGCAGAAACAATAACAGAAGAAGCGTTGATGGAAGAGAAAGGATTTAAGATAGGAGGCGAAAGTATTACCACCATTAAATACACAGATGATCAGGGCTTAATAGCAAAAGGCGAGAAAGAGCTTCAGAGGATGACAGACAGACTAGTTGAGGTTGGCCAACAATATGGAATGAAGATCAATACAGAAAAAACGAAAGTCATGGTGGTTTCAAAGGAACATAAAGAATTAAATATAATGGTAAATGGCCAAAAATTGGAACAAGTAAGTAGTTTCAAATATCTCGGCAGTATTTTAGCACAGGATGGAAGTAGTACACAGGACATCAGAAGTAGGATTGCAATGGCAAAAGCAGCATTTAACGAGAAGAAGGAGCTTCTCACAAGCAAGAAAATAAATCTAGAAACAAGGAAGAAATTAGCAAAATGCTACATATGGAGCATAGCTCTTTATGGTGCAGAGACGTGGACGATAAGGAGAAAGGAGGAAAAATATTTAGAAAGTTTTGAGATGTGGGTATGGAGAAGAATGATGAAAGTGAAATGGACAGAGAGGAAGAGAAACGAAGAAGTATTAGAAATGGTGGGAGAAGATAGGATGCTAATAAAAACAATCAGGAAAAGAAAAGCAAATTGGATAGGGCACATATTGAGAAGACAGTGTTTACAAAGGACGATCTTAGAAGGAAAAATTAGTGGAAAAAGAGGAAGAGGGAGAAAAAGAATAGGAATATTAGATAATATAAAGCAGGGATATACTACTTATAGAGGTATAAAAGAGGCTTCTAGGGAGAGAGAGAAATGGAGGCAGCGATTCAGTTAAAACCTGTCTTCGGACAGAAGCATGATGATGATGATTCGTCATTATTGTGAAATACTCTCTCAAAAAAAAAAGTACATTTAGAAGTGAAATAACATTCTAATTGTTTAAATTTAAATAATTTTTAATGGCCGCAATAACAATTTCATGGATACATTGAAATGTTTATTTCAGCTCCCTAACTCCCACCGTAGTATCTTAACATTTACCCATTTGTTTAAACTTGAAGAATTTTTAACTGCAAAACAAATTAAAATATCAAAATTTGTATAATCCCTATTTCTTTTTTTTTTGCTAATTCTACCTATAAAAAAATATCAGTTCCATAGCACATTCAGAAATACATCAAACTTGAAATTTTGTTTAAACAATTTCGAATATTTAGCAGCCGCATTGTAGAACTTTTTCAAGATTTTCGTTTTTTCTAGTCATTTTCGTACATAATCCTACCAATAAAAAATTTCGAATCTGCCGCTTTTCTGGAAATCCCTAAACATTAGTATCCTTCTATATATATATGTTATATGTTACTCCTCCTCTGTAAGGAATGTCTATATATGATATATGACATATCATAACTAAGAAGCAGTTATATAGTATAGATATTTGATTGATAGAATATAGAAAACAGGAATTTAAATTAAACTTAAATTAAGTTTAATGTTAACTATACTTTTGGATTCATAGCATCTACCAAGGTGAGCATGTTTTTCGCCTGTATTTATGTTGATTTGTTCATGTGAATTTTGGCTAGAAATCTTTGTAATTTATTTTCAGTTGCTTCAGACCAGCAATCTAAAATAATGTTTTCAGAATAAATGTGTTAAAGAGAAAAATATTCTACAAAGAAATTCTTCATGAGTGGCATTCATTTAGTATAATACAAGCATCAAATGGATCAGTATTCTATTCTCGGACGAATTGGTGAAGGTGCTCATGGCCTTGTACTTAAAGCAGTTCATGTATCCACGGGTAAGAAAGTTGCTCTGAAAAAACTGTTATTAAAAAAACTGGAGGATGGTATATCAGTCACCATCATTCGTGAAATCAAAACATTGCAGCATATTGATTGTAAATATGTGAGTATTACACTTTGTGGAACTTGATTGCTAAATGTATTGTTAATTTAAATTAAAGATTAAAGATGTTGATAGACGAAAATATTTTTAGCTAACATAGTGGTGACGCTTTACCCAAGAGTTGATTAAATTACTTTAAAATATTATCAGCCATTACTCTATTTGGGTACTAACGTACATTTAAAATGTGGATATTTTAATCTAAGGTGGTGAATTTATTGGACGTGTTTGCTCAAGGATTTGGTATTGTACTTGTGTTTGAGTTCATGCCTGCAGATCTTTGGGATATGCTCAGAGATCCAAATGAACCTCTTACAGATTCTCAAATAAAGACTTATATGCAAATGTTATTGAGAGGAGTCTACTATCTTCATAAAAATGGAGTAATGCATCGGGTGAGCCCTTTCATATTTTCATTTAATCGTTTTTATTTATTATATTTCACCTATGAAAAGATAAATAATGCAAAACAAATTGTCAATAAATTATAATTGGTGTTGTTTGCCAGTTGTTACTCCATTCCAAAATATTATCCTGATAGATTTTTAACAGCCTTTTATTTTAAAAGTCATAATTATTACATAAAAATGATTAATGCAATTTTTCTTTTGGCAAAATTAAAATGTTATTAATTTCGTAAGATTTTTAATTTAGCACAGTTGAGGCATCCAGTAAATTTTGTATGCTGTGAATCATTGTTAACTTTTAAAAATATTAATTGCAGTGTTTTTGCATAAGATAGGTTATTTGTTAAATTATTTAAAAAGATAAGTAAAATGGCACAATATGTTTCTCAAATAGCTGTAGAAATGTAAGGAAAAATTGCAGAGACAAATTTTGCCAATTTATTGTAGCCATTAGGTGAGACTGATAATTCTCTATCAAATTAAAGATGACCTAATTTCACAGATTTGATTACAGATATATATATTTCTCCTGAAACCTTGATTTTGACCATTATTTCCTCATTGCAGGATCTTAAGCCATCAAATCTTCTTATTGGCAAAGATGGAATGCTTAAAATTGCTGACCTTGGTTTGGCTAGACTGAAATGGATGGATTCATCTCCAAAAGATGCAAGTGGTGGAGGCCGTCCATATTCACATCAAGTGGCAACTAGATGGTATAGAGCACCTGAACTTTTATATGGTGCTCGATATTATGATGAAGCAGTTGATTTGTGGGCAGTTGGTTGCATTTTTGGTGAAATGTTGAACAAGTCACCATTATTTGCTGTAAGATTATTTTAGAAATTTATTCTCATAAGTTATTATAGGTTACTTATTGGAACTTCATAATTTCATATAGTAAATCTTTGTCCAACACTGGTTTACCCAGTATGGATTTGATTATGCATAGTTGAACAAATGCGGCAGTTATTTATTCAACATGTATAAATTTGAAATACAGTCAAACTCGGATATAACGAGCACCACGGGACCGTCTAGTTTTGCTCGTTATAGCCATTAAACTTAATATCCGTGAAGGCAAAAGCATGCATGCGTATGGTGAAATAAGACATAAGAAGTAAAAGTGAATATATAAACAGAAAGTTTATTTAGTAAATTTATGGAAAAACATAAAAATGAGAATAAACTAGAAAATTTAAAATAAACATTTGTACATATAAAATTTACTCACGGCTGCATCCTTAATCACTCCCCTTTTTAGAAAAATAACTTTGAATGGTAGCCTGTTTCATAGATTTCACTTTGAAGTCTCTTAAGTTTCCTCTTATTACACTTATTGCACTAAAAACACCATCAGAAATGTCAATGTTTTCAAAAAAATCATTTAATGTTTCCACAGCATCCTGAGCTTGAGAGTAAGTTGGCACGGCTTTCGTCGGGATTGTGTCTTCGACACAATCAACAATGTCTTCATCACTGTCTGCTGTGTTTTGTACTGTCTATTATTTCACTCTCCGTAGGAATTCCACTGGTAATCAAATCATCATCAACATGAACAAAATTGTCAATGTCATTTACATGGTCAAAATTCGCAATTCCATTTTCTTTAAGCCATTCTGACAGAGGTAGATCATCTTCATCAACGTTATGGTTATCAATCGAAAATTCTCCCGATATTAAACCAGACTTCCGAAAACAGTTTATGATCGTTGTAGGTGAAACATTGTCCCATGCATCTGTCATCAAATGAATTGCATCCAATACAGAGACGTTGCCATCTAAACCTCTTTCCCTCCTTTCAATCAACTGTAGAACAAAAAATCGCTTGAAATGGCCTTTAAAACTTTTAATTATCCCCATGTCCATTGGCTGCAAAATAGAAGTCGCATTTGTAGGCAAAAACACCAGTTTTACATTGGATAACTCCTGCATATGTGGGTGCGCAGGACAGTTATCGACAAGGAGTAAAATGTTTCTATTTTTCCTCCGTAACTCGTTGTTCCACTGACTTATATATTGCTGAAAAATATTGGAAGTCATCCATGCCTTTTTATTAGCTGCATATTCAACGGGAAGCTTCTTTACATTATTGAAACAACGCGGCTTTTGTGACTTACCAATAACAAAAAGTTTTTTTTGTCACTCCCATTCATGTTTGCGCACATTAAAACTGTTAAACGATTCTTAGGTGTTTTGCCACCAACACATTTGTCACCTTTGAATTTAAACGTTGCATCAGGCATCATGTTGTAAAACAGTCCAGTTTCGTCGGCATTGTAGATGTCTTCTTCTCTGTAACCTTTTCGCCACTCCTCCCAAACACTTTTCACCCATTCACTTGCCGTTTTTGAATCTGCTGACAGGGCCTCTCCACTGACTTTCGCATAAACAATGTTATGCCGATTTTTAAAACGATCGAGCCACCCATTATTGCATGTGAAGTTTTCATGTCCTAACTGTTTTGCAAATTTATCTGCCTGTACCTTTAAAATGGGGCCGTTGATGGGGAAACCAGCATTTCTCTGCGTCTTAAACCACTCCAGCAGTGCTTGATCAACAGTACCCAAGTCACACTTCCTCATTTTCTTGTTCGTTGTTAGGTTGTTCTCTAGTGCAGATAAAATCGCTTCTTTGTTTTTCCATAAGGTTGAAACCGTAGACGACGATAAATTAAATTTTTTGCACACTTCAACATTTTTTTCACCACGTTCTAACTCTCGAATAATATCAACCTTTTCGCGAATAGACAGACACTTCCTTTTATGTACGGACATGTTACTCGTTCAAGGGCAAAATCTCAACTGATTTTTGTGATCAACGCTACGAACTTTCTTTGCAAACTGCGAGCATACCAATTCCAGGAAGAGTTAATGAGGAGACGGATTAAATCTGGGATTTCCCATCTTTACGTGGGAAAGGGTGTTGGGTGCATTCGGCTGAGCGACAGGGGCGGGCGCCATTGTACATGCCCTTAGCCCCTTACCCCCCTTCCAAACACAACCTCCTGGCTGTAAAAGAGCTGTGGGTTGGGAGGAGAGGACAAAGGACCTCCGCGGGTGCCACTGTACCTGCAAGTTGGGAATTCTTGGTTTGGACGAAGGGATTATTTTTTTAACAACAACGCCGCGGTCTTTAACCTCCCCGAGGGATAGGGTGTAGAGGCTGGACTCGAGAACACAAGGTTACATATCTTGGGTCACTATGAGGATTGAAGGGGCTGACCGCCACCGCGTTTGAGACAGTGAGACGTGGTCGAAGTTTGCTCGATATATCCGTGAAGCGTGCTCGTTATATACGTGAAATATTTGTATGTAAATACTCGTAAACTTATCTTGGAGGTAGCATTTGCTCACTATAGCCGTGACCTCGTTACAACCGTGCTCGTTATAAACGAGTTTGACTGTATATGAGGTCCTGAATTGGGCATTGCATATGTGCAAGTTCCACGAATGATGTTATAAAAAATAATGAATGTTCTTATAAGCTATTGATGTTTTTCCTCTTCCAAGTTACCTCCCTCTGAATCAAAACATCAATTGTTGAAGCAACTTTGGAAGTCATAAATATTGTTCATGAGTTGTGCCACAGTCTGAGATCATCTTCCTCCCTTCCATCATGAAAACACTCCAAATCTTGCGAACATGATAAAGCTAGATGACTGTAAACTTGTTGCAAAAAGTTATGACTCTGTTGCACTTTTACCAGTAGTGGCATCACAAATCTTTCTCCCTTAGGCATTTAGAGATTTATGACCCTCCCCCCCTTTTCCATCTTTTTTTAGTTAAAATAAAACACCTGTTTTTTATTCAACTTCATAATTAACTAGCTAGAGTATCCGGCGTTGCCTGGGAATATTTAAAGCCAGCTCCAAGTGTAGTTCATGCGGTTTCGGTTTGGAGTACCCATCATTTCCTGGGATCATTTAAAGCCACTGCCAGGAGTAGTTCACACGGCCTCCGTCCGATTACACAAACCAAGTTAACGCAGCTACCGTCTGATGGCGCTGATTTCTATTGTAGCATAATGTACAATGTGCTTATAATAAAGCACCTCCCCCCAAATGTTTTTATCGCCATATAGCCTGCCACCCACTTTGTAAAATTATATACCTATGCAAAGTTTCGTGACGATATCTTCAAAAGTATGGATTTATATAGTGGACAAACAAACAAAAAATCAAACAAACAAATTTCAAATTTGGATATTAAGATATAAATACCGTATTTACCAGAATCCAAGATGACCCCAAATCTAAGACAACTGTCAAAACAGAAAAAAAGATTTTATTATGTAATTTCTCACTGACTGTGTTTGGTGTATATTTCAAACACACGTATTAAGTATAGGTATGCTAGTTCATTCATTAATTGAAATGGTTTGTTACAAAATTTTTCTGAAATAAAAAAATTTTTAAAATGTATTTTTAAAATTAAGACTTTATTAATTGAATTCCGAATCATAAGTTTGCAAGGAAAAATACAATTATTTTATCTTGTTGCATGTGTTTAAAAAAACCGATTAAATGTGTAACCATACTTCCTATGACAACTTGTCATGGTCATTTGGTCGCGCATCAATTTGTTGTGGTCATTTCATCACGTATCAATATGTCGCACGACAAACTCATCGCGCATCAATTTATCTCAGGGAAAATTCATCATGGTCTCATGCCTTCCAATTTGTTTCGTGACGAATTTGTCTCGCAACGAAATTGTCACGCGACGAATTTGTATAGCAATGAATTGTCTCGCGACGGGTTTGTCGAGCGATGTATTGACGAGTTTATCGTGTGATGAATTGATGTGTGATGTATTGATGGGATATGACTTTGTACTCGAATTTAAGATGACCCCCGATTTTTGCAAGCTAAAATTTGGAAAAAAAACCTCGTCTTGGATTCAAGTAAATACGGTATGTACCTGTCAAATAATTTTTTCTACTCTGTTTGTTTAAAATACTTTTTTCCCACTTCTGTTTCATACAATTACAGATTTATCAAAGTCGGATACAATTAAAGATTCATAAGATGGACCGACGTATGTAAAACACTTTGAAATGGGAAAACACATTTTGTACCTAAAGTTGGAAAGGAATTTATAGTAATAATATAAATATGTATAAAATACTTGTTTTCCACTTCTGTTTGTTTAAAACACTTTTTTTCCACTTCTGTTTGATACAATTACAGACTTCTCAAAGACAGATAACAAAGTATTTCATGCGGCTTCCGTATGATGGCACTTACACTTGCGTATAGTGTCCTGCATAATGCACTTGAAATATAGCCCTTCCCTCCCTAACTTTTTATCACCATATAGCTAATGTTACTCTCTCTCTCTTTAATGGTTTGGTAAGTAATTTTACCACAAATGTGTGCCGTCCCTCGTGGTAACACCCACGTTCCCGGCCGGTCAGAAAGTGCTCAATTACAATGGGGTTTGTTTCTTACAATTACATAATTTTAACACCTTATGGTTTTTGTAATTTGCTTATGAACTAAAAACTAATATAACTACTTATAAATATAAATACAATACAATGAAAATGAAAAAAAAGTATGTACATTAGTAAGGTAGTTGAGTCAAGAAGATACCAACTAGCTACTGCTAATTTTTTATTTATTTTTATTAAATATTTTATATATATATAATTATTATTTATTTAGGTTTTAAAATGTTTTTTATTCTTATTATTATTTTTTTCTCATTTATTTATTATTATTACTGTTATATATACAAATATTTTTTTCTTTTTTTTTCTTTTGTTTTTTTTTCTGCAGAATAGCTTTTAATTGGGTAGAGCTTCTTTACAGTATGGGCAATAGTTGCTTTTATTTCTAAGACTAAACTAAATATAATAAGTAACTAACTATCTAATAAAATAAACTAACAAAATATAGAACATGGGGTTGTTAAAAAAAGAGAGTAGAGAGCAGAAACCGATATGGGGAGCATCACAAAACGACCCTTTTCAGGAGGTATTTACAATGATTATGGTATATACAATGGTGGTGAGGTTTAGTTTGCATATATGCAAGTTATAAACGTTATAAAACATAGGTAGGGGAAAAAGTTTGGAGTGGTTTGGCGGCGATCATCTTCACATGGGTTTTTAATGTAGTTAGGACCTTTTCAGGTCCATAAAAAAATACATACTAATCAAATTTAAGTTGGAGTTATGCACAAATAGGAGTAAATTGAGGGATGAGAGGTATTTAGGGGTTGATAGCGGTAGTAGGAAGTTGAGTTGAAGGATATCTTTCCTCATCTGGTATTTGTGACGTTTGGTGGTGTGGTAGGTCCATATGGTTTGTAGGAGAGGGTTATTGGTAAGTTTGAGCCGGTGGTTGAATTTATGTGCTTCCAGTTTAGTTAAGTCTAGAAGTGGTGGGATATTGTGGGAAAGTTATAGTTCTCTGATGGGTACTAGTTTGGATTGCTGGGCAATGAAGCGGAGGGTGGATGATTGAAAACTTTCAATTTTGGCTCTGTTTTTCTTCGCAGTGTTTAAGTGAATTTCACTGCCGTAAGTGAGATGTAAGCGGATTTGAAGGAGGTAGAGGCACATTTTGTCAGTGAGGCTTATTTTGCTGTGGGGTCCTAATAATGAGGAAAGGATTGACTTAGCTAATTTTGCTTTTTGAAGGGCGTGTTGGGAGTGGGCTGTAAACAGAAGTTTTGAGTCAAGGATTATGCCAAGGAATTTATGTTTCGGAACTGTCGGGATCTTTTGGCCTGCAATCACTGGGTTTGAAGTAAGGGAGTATCACTTGAAGCGGGTGAAATGCATGTGGGCACTATTTCTGGGTTAATTTTTAGTCTCCATATCCGAGTCCAGTTGTAAATTTGTCGTAAGTGGGTTGTTAGTCTTTTCGTCGCCAGGTCCGGGAAAAGGGATTGGCTAATTATCGCAGTGTCGTCTGCGTATATGAAAAGGTCGGTATTTATGTGTTTGGGGAGGTCGTTAATGTACAGATTGAAAAGGATTGGGCTCAAAATTGCCCCTGAGGAACACCTGTGAGAGCTGGGCGGCAGGTGGAGAGAGAGGAGTTAATGCTGGTTTGGAAGGTGTGATTTGATAGAGAATGTTTGATTAGTTTTTGGAGATTAATGGGAAAGTTAAGTCTGGATAGATTTAGTAAGAGGCTTCGGTGCCAAATAGTGTCAAAGGCTCTGCTGATGTCTAAAAAGACCGCTTCTGTTGATTTTTTCCTGTAATTAAAGTCTCGAGCAATAGTATCAGTAAGCCTTAATATTTGATGAATTGTCGATGTGTATTGTCTGAAGCCCATTTGTTCAGGAATAAGAATTTTGTTTTCGTTAACGAAAAGAATTAGGCGTTTTAGAATAATGTGTTCTAAAATTTTAGAGAGGGATGGTGAAAGAGAGATGGAGCGATAGCTGGAAGGAGAGGAGGGATCTTTGCTTGGTTTAAGAAAGAGTAAAATTTTGCCATTTTTCCATAAGGGAGAGAAGTAGCTAATTTGAAGCCAGTTGTTAAAAAGGTCGGTTAGGATGTTAATAAAAGGCTTGGAGGAAGTCATAGTTTTTAGCATGAGGTTGGTAATGTTATCTAGGCCTGGAGCTTTTTTAGTTTTTAAATTATGCAGAATTGATTTAATTTCAGGATAAGAGGTTTGAATTGGAGCAGATTGAGGAGTCTGGTCTAAAGTGGAGCCGTTAATTTCGGCGTCTGATTCAGTGGGGGTGAGGGCTGAAGTATGGGGAGTCATTATTTTCTGAAGGTGATCAGCAAAAAGTTGGGCTTTGTAAAATGGGCCGTGAATGACGGAGTCAACAGTTTTGAGGGGAAGTGTGTGTGGAAAAGGTTTGGTAAGGGATCTGGTTGTACGCCAGATGCTGCAATCGTCAGTGCAGAGAGAGTTGATTTTATTAAACCACTGTTGTTGTTGAAAGTCGCGGATTCGGAATTTGATTTGATTGGTCAGACGTGTCAGGTCTCTTCAGTCTGATGGCTGTCGGTGCTTTTGCCAACGTCTTCTGAAGCAGTTTTTTCATTGGATTAGCTCCTGTAAGGAGGTAGGGATGGGCGGGATGGGGGTGTGGGTTGGGGAAAAGGTTTGGGAGGCTGAGGTTTTGGAGGAGAGGAGGATATTTTGGATTTCAAGAGTGGGTAAGGGTATAAGACAGGATATTTTTTCATTTGCTAAAGAGGCGAATTTGGTCCAGTCAGTTTGTTGGGGCAGGGAGGGGAGGAGTTGGGATGGGTCTACAGAAAGGTGAAAGAAAATTGGATAGTGATCTGAGGAAAAGATTTTTAGTACTTTTGGGGTAAAAGAAATAGGAAAAGTTTTGGTTATAGCTAATGTTACCCGCTGAGTGATATTACACAATAACTTCAAAGGTGTGGATTTGTATTGCAGACAAACAAACAGCCAAACAAAGAAAAGGAATTTCAGATTTATATATTAAGATTTTTATTCTAATGTTTCTAAATAAATATCACATTAACAGTTTTTAATCACATTTTTTACTGCATTCAAATATAAAATATGTAAAATTAAAAATATGCATCCTCTTAATCATTTGCACTGTTAGGCACTGCCTACCCCTGGCTTATGTTAAATTTGCTATTGCCTTTCCCCAGCTTAACCCTTATTATCCATCTGCACATTTAAATGTACACCAAATGCAGGTGCTTACAGCCATGCATAACATTTAAATGTACCCTGGGCACTGAGTCTGCTTATACAAATTCATATGCCCATGATATCGTCCAGACTGTAGAATGATGTGGTATTGAGAGATGACAATTTATATAACCGCAAACTTATAATATTTCATTATCCCAACTAAAGCAGCTGTGAGACAGTGGTGGAAATTTAAATGCCATAGGATAAGAGTTTAAGCAAAATTTAATCTTCACTCGTTGCTCATCCATTCCTGCATGCCAACTAAGAAAAGTGATGCTGATCATGCCATGACGAATGAACTAGTCAAAACTTGTATGGAAGTTGGAAATTGAGTCTACTTTATGCCTATATAAGAGAAATTACCAGAAAAGTTACTACTGATTTTTATTTTCTCCTTGTACGAATTATAGAGAAAGTAATGTTTTCATTAACAAAATCAAATTCGAGATTTCAACAGAAATACATGTTTTAAGATCCCCTGAACACATTTTGACTATTTTCTTGATGATGTCTGTGGGTGTATCTGTGACCGGAATTTTGTGGGCACTCGAACTCAAAAACTAATAATCCAATCAGCATAAAATTTCATATTTAGCATTTTTGTTAGAAAGTCAAGACTTAACTAAAACTGGTCAACTGGAAGTGGATGTTTATTCTTGTCACTTAAACGTTTTATTGAAATATTTGCTTTAATATTTATTGAATGTAAAAAAGTATTGGAATAAAAGTTGTAGGAAGTTTAATTTTCTACAACGTTTGTTCGAAACATTTAAGAGGTATTTTAAAAACTATTTTTTTAGCTGCCACCACACCCACTACCGGTGAATATTATAAACACTTTATGCTTAGTTACGTCTTAGTAACACTCCTTTTTATTTTCTTAATAGTTAGAGCTTCCTGTCTGTATCCAATATCAGAAGGGTATGGTTTGAGTTTATTTCTGTTCTTTGTAGTCTTTAAATTTTTGTCACAGTTCCTTAAAGTACTTATTATCATTTAACCTACCATATATACTCATGTATAACATGCTCTTGTGTATAATGCGCTCATTTGTATAATGAGCAGCCATACTTCTTGCCAAAAAATCCTGACTTTTTCGTATTCCCAGTGTATAATGGGCACCCTAGATTTTGAGGGTTACAAGAACAAAATTTTAGAATCATATTGTCATGTTAGGTATTAACTAGAGTACCATAAATAAATAAATACAGACCCGTACTGGGTAACATAAGACTCGACTTATGCAAATTTGTCTTTACGTAAGAACTTCCAAAAATAAAGTTTTAAAATCCAAAAATTCCCAGTTGCGAAAAGTTGCTTACAAGGCAAAATGCTTCAGGCTAAAAGGTCAAATGTTGAATGATGTCTACACATAAATTTATGTTAAATTTATCAACATATAAGTAACACTTATTTACGGAATATTGAATGGCTAGAAATATTTAATGGCAGTATTTAATACGAAATCTTAAATTTCGTTGAGTATCGCAGTCGCTTTCCTCGCATAGTTATTTAGTGCTGAAGATGATGGGGAAGATGAATTCTTGTGGTTTTAAATTACTTATTTTGTTAATTATACATAATTTATTTGTTAACTACAAAAATTATTTAAATTTACGTATGTACTGTAAGAATAGCAATCAGCTGATGAGGTAGCGAAATGTGGAATATTTGGAGAGGATGGAAATACAATTGTAAGGATGTAATTAGGTGTTTTATACGTTTAATTAATATATAAATAAGCTGAATTATCGATAATTAGCGTGGTTTTCCCTTCAATTAATCCAAAAAGCAAGAATGTGGTGCAAGGCAGGTACACTTCAACTTTTTATTTTTACTGCTCAAAAGTGTTACCTGTGTATAGCGTGCATCCCTACTTTATGACCAAAAAATTTGGTCTTCAAACCGCATTATACACGAGTATATACGGCATTTGGAATTTTTAGAAATATTACAGGTATGGAGAAAGCCATGTGGTGGCCACATCAGATTTTTTTAACTGGTCCTTTTATATATGACATGAAAATGCTCATAGCCTTTACAGACAGAATTTTTTTCCCATAAGGTACAAAATCTGCTCAATGCAGTATTTTCCAAGAATAAAATCTCTTGTGTTGTGCAGCTATTGTTTTCTATTTTTTAGGTATGCTTTCTTTCTTCAAACTTATTAGAGTGTTGAAGCAGTGACTTTCTTTTTCTGTCATATAGGTAGATTTTAATTTGATATTTGTATTCAACATTTTATTTTAATGCAACATACCTTCATTTAATTCCAATAAAGACACTGAATACCATATATCAGAGGTTCCCAACCTTTATGTTTGCAAGGGCACCTTTGACTTAAAAGCGAAAGCGGCGGGTGGCAATACTTTTACCCTCCTCCCCGCCCCCTCAACACTTCAGCTCAGCTCGTAGCTATATGTATATTTATAATCTATTTTAAATATTGTTAGTATGAACATTAATTTTACTCTTAAAAACCATTTTTTATTAGACTTAAAAATACAAAGTATAGAAAAAATCTAAATTTCAATTTAACAATAAATCAAAATTAAACTATGAGATTAATTTAAGACTTAAATAAGCTGCGATACTGGTTTTGACATAAATACATACATGCACAGATACATTATACATTTTGTATTATAATATTATTCATTTTTAGGCGTTCTTTTCCAGCGAAGCGGTATTAGCGGGATGCCTAATGGGCACATCTTGTCCGTCCATCCATCGTAACTTTTGTCTCCTAAACCGCTGGATGGATTTTAACTAAATTAAATACGAGTGATTGTTATGAAAATTTAACCCCCAATTGTGATTTTCAACTGAATCCATCAATTAGAACTTCCACTTTACATAATTACTTTAATAAACTTATACTCATATCTTGTTAAAGGGCATCCTTCAAGCAACAATTAAATACCATATATTTCTCTCCCTAGCTCTTGTATGATCTGTAAAATATAGATTAAAATATTTATTCGGATAGAGAATAACATTTACTACAAGAAACTTCACGAGACTACATAATTATATTGGAGATGAAAATTCGAGAAAATCTCAGGCAAAACATCGTATATTTTGTTTACATCGATCGCTAATACAGTTCTCTCGGCAAGCAACATATGACGATCCATATATTTCTCTCCAATTCTCTTATATGATCTATGAGGTATAGATTAAAAAATGTATTCATATAGAGAATAGTATTTACTACACAATAGTCTGCAAGACCACATCATTATGACTTATAGTTCTGGGGAAAAAACTTAAAGAATCGCGCAATCTTTCGATACCGTTTCATACGTATTTCAAATTAAGAATGCCTTTGAAATCTCTGTGTATTCCATTTATGGAGTATACTTTTCCATCTTGTTAGATTCACACTTTCTAGATTCTGTGGACGCTCAACACAAAAGAGCTAAAAGTTTTATGGAGGACACCTGAATAAACCTCGGTGGGTGCCAGAGCGAACCCTTGCAGGCACCGTGTTGGGAACCCCTGCCGTATATACTTGTGTATAAGTCGATCTCATGTATAAGTCTACTCCATATTTTCAGGTGTAGTAGAACGAAATTTTTTGTATTCAATACATGTTGATTCATTAAGTTCGATGTTAAGTTCCCTTTAGTCTGATATAACTATGTTGTGTCAAAGTAGCAGCAAAGCAGTCTTGTATCTCCCACAGTGCCACTGCATAACATCAAAAGTCATTACATTGTATACGCCTTTGTAATAGATCAAATGACTTGGGTTAGACTTGAGATTTCGTACCGGTGCTCATTCAGAAGCTATCTTTGTATAAGTTGACCCCCGAGTTTTTCGCTAAAATTTGCTCTGAAAACCTCAACCTAAACACATATGCGGTACATATTTCTATGTTTAGGTAGTTTTTTTCAGAATGTTGTTTATTGTTTTGTAACTTAAGAGTGTTTTTTCATTCATCCTTTAAATAATCATCGTTTTTATACCTGCCATTTAGACATGAAAAATGATTAAATATTTTTAAAAATTTAAATTGGTGAATCATTTTATTGTTTCAATTATCTTATTTATCAGGGGGACAATGATATTGAACAGCTCTGCATTGTTCTGCAAACACTTGGAACTCCTACAAGTGAAAGTTGGCCTGGGATGGAGTCCCTTCCTGATTACAATAAAATAACATTTCCGGCAAATAAGGGAATTCCTATGGAACAACTTTTACCTGATGTTAATCCTGATGCTCATGATTTAGCTAGGCAGTTTCTTCTCTATGATTCCAAGAAAAGAATTTCAGCTGAAAAGGTTATGAATGAATTTTACATTAAAGAGACTGTTTGAGGGATGCTTAAAATCAGTTCTATAATTTATATTTACTCTTTCTAGGCTCTTCAGCATGCATATTTTTTCTCAGATCCATACCCATGCTCATTGGAAGAAATGCCTCAACCCAATGATGACTTTCGTAAAAAGTATTTGCCCAAAGAGTATGATGTGGAAGAACCAATTCAAAATTACTTTAAGGATTTGAAAGATCTTCTCAGTTGAAAGGGCAAGGTGTTCATCGTTCTCTTTTAATTACCCTCGCTATATTGTTGCTGCTTAATGAATTGGCATTGAAACACTTTTTTACATAAATGCTATAATTCTTTAAAGACCAGCAGAAAAGGTCGGCACAAGGTAACTTTTTATATAAAAATAATTTACAGTGATTTGGAAATATTTGTTTCAATTAAAATTGATTAATCAAGTAATTGTGATCTGGAGGAAGAAATTATACAATTTCCTTTCTCCTCTCCCTCTTCAATAATGGATGTGAAATGCAAAAGAAGATTTTTTGCTCCTTTTTGAGTGGTTGGCCTTACAATCCACTATCACCCCAAAATATTTTCCCACAGCATCTAAAGCCCTCAGGAAGTATGTATTTTCAGTGTTATAAGTGTTTTTATTCTATTAAAAACTTTTAATTAACACATTTGTTTAATGTGCTTCACCTGTTAACCATAAAGATGTGTTTAAAAACTTAATAATTATCCCATTTTATAATCTTAAGGAATTCAGCTCAACTTTTGGGTAAGTGATAAACATATCTAACAATGACAGCTTAATAAGTAAATGGCTAAATTTAGGAGCTTTCCTGAAGTTTCTCAGCATCAACACCAGCTCTTCCTTACTACCAACTTTACAAGTCATCAAAATGGCTGTCTTCCTGGTTGAAGAGTGAATTTAAGTTTTGGTACTCAAACAGATTTGCTTTTACATTAATTGAACTATGCCTACTTCTCTTTGAATTACCGTATTAGTCCGAATATAGTCCCTCCCTGAATATAGTCCCCCCTGAATATAGTCCCTCTCTGAATATAGCCCCCCCCCTATTTCTGAAGCCTCAGTTTTGGAAAAAGGTTTGCACCCCATTACAGACCTCACGTTTTAATCTATTTTCCAGAATGGAAATAGGCTTATAGTTTTGTCATTGTGTCTGTCTGTCCATCCCCCCTATTAACTTTTGAACCAATACACCCATTTTCATGAAACTTGGTGGAAATCTCTTGCTACATGGGCTGAGCTCCTGAGGATAGTTTTTGTTGCAAAGATTGAAGTCCCGAGTTCGATTCCAGGAACTAACCTTCCCATTTGGTTTACATGGGAAATCTGAAATCCATCATGCAGGGTCATTTTCTCTTGCACATTAAAATATCTTAGAATTGTAATATCGGAGTGAGTTTTGTACTACTCTCTGAGGTAAGGAATGAAGATTCTAATTTTTATCGTAGAATTTTGCTTATCGATTGTATTTCTTAGAATTTTGCATAAATACTGGCGATTTTGCAGTTTTTATCACTCATTACTACTAGTGTTGCCATAGCGACAACTATTGTTGTACTCAGATTCAGTATATTCTAATACGTACGCGCGTTATTTTGCCGCACAAATACGCGTGAGCAATTTAACATTCGAATGTATTTGTAGTATAATGCTAATTATGAAATTTGGGAACACAAAGTCATCCGCGATGACTTTAAAGCAATTAAAGTCAATATAAGTATTAAATAAATGATTAAATGAAAAGTAGGCATCATAAGTTCTGTTTGGATCATCTTGTAATATTCTAAAGAACGAGTTTTAATATATACGAGCAGTTTAGTTACAGCTATCTATTTACAATGAAACACTGGCATAATGTTTTGCATGTCATAGTTGCAGACGTAATTTAAATATGTATCAAGTGTTACTGGACTAAATTGGAAAATTTGGTTTATGAATGTTATTTAAATTCCATTTGTATCATTCAGATGCCATTGACAATGACTATTTGATTACTTACTGCTGGCAGTGTTATTTTCATTTGCTATTTTTTTGGGCACGTATATATTCCCCCCCCCCCCCCTTACTTACTAATATTTTGGCCAAAAAGGGGGGGGGGGACTTTATTCGGAATAATAAGATATGCCATTCTTTACTTTGGATGGAATGGCTAAATTTTAATGGAAATTTCAGACAAAATGTGAGTGAGTTTGCGTTCATGAAACTCTCCAAACTAAACAAAAAACTTGTGGCCCTTTCCAATAATACATTATTGATTAGTGGATCCAACTTCTGTCCAACATTCAATGAATATACTGTATTTTTTGGCATATCAGCCTGCATCTTATATGCCAAAGGTAAGATTATTACTGTTCTCAATATTGACACTAACGAACACAGTCATCCCCAAAATGCAATAATTGGCGGTCATTCATTGTAAAAACATTAAAATATACATTATTAATAATTAATAGTGAACGATTTGTTAATATTATTTTTGTTCTACAAAAATTGGTGACAGCTTTTCTTTTGGTTTATAACAGCTCTCTCCATTC
Source organism: Tanypteryx hageni (assembly GCA_028673005.1). Classification (NCBI taxonomy): domain Eukaryota; kingdom Metazoa; phylum Arthropoda; class Insecta; order Odonata; family Petaluridae; genus Tanypteryx; species Tanypteryx hageni. Next base: position 49,658,726 of record CM054114.1, on the reverse strand, counting down.
CCTCATGTGACTAAAACTCAATACTTTTTTCCTGAGAAAACATCTTGTCTCTGCACTTTTTATGGTTTAGTCCAAGTTTCTCAATTTCATATGTTCGATTCTCACTTGCCATATAACCCAGTTGCTAGAAATTCTACTTGCCATAATCCCAGATGCTCGAGTAGCAGAAACCCAAAATCCCAGTTGCCAGAGTCCCACATGCCATAGTAAGCATTTCTCGAAAACTAGGGGGAGGAATGGAAGGAGAGGGATTTATGAATATGCACCAAAAAGGAGAAGGGAAAGAGGGGTATTTATGGATATGCAGCAAAAGGAGAATGGAAGGAGGATGAGGGGGAAGGGCATAAGATACGCTGAGGAAATACAGTTGACATTGGTATCAATCGACTGAGAATTTTATAATGACTCCAAATATGCAGTGTAAAGGCGAAAATAGGACGGGGGAAGGAGGGGGAGGGAAAAGGGGGAAGTGAGTAAGGTTTGCTATGGAAACAGTCGACATTGGTATCAATCGACTGAGAATTTTATAATAACTATGCAGCATAAAGGCGAAAACAGAGGGGATGGAAGGAGAGGGAGGGCATAAGATACGCTAAGGAAACACAGTCGACATTGGTATCAATCAACAGAATTTTATAACAATTATGAATATGCTGCATAATGGTGAAAATGGAAGGGATGGAAGGATGGGGAGGAATCATATCTTCTTTGCAAATTGTTGCAAAAATTTCAATTTTTGCATATTTTATATGAGTACATTTGGTATTGTTGGAGTGGCAATTGGATTACATATAGCGATCATTGAAAACGCAGTTGCTGGCTTCGTTCTGGGCATCATCTGTGCCGAGATTTCCTTGCTTTTATCTGTCTGTTTCATTCTATCCTCCACTTGTTGCCTATTGCGAATGTTAATTCTTAATGAAGTGCATTATGTGCGAAGATGAACTGCCCAGGAACAGTGACTTTGTTAACTGTTATGGATGTAATTCAAGCATGCACAGGGAATATCTCTTAAATGAAAATGATCCAAACGAATTCTATGAGAATGTAAAGAAGAAGCTTAACAAAATCTATGTATTGTCAACTAATGAATCTTCTCATCTCAAACTAAAAAAGGATTGGATTACAGCCAAACTAATCGAACAAATAAAAACTAGAGATAAATAATACAGCAAGTGGAAAAGGCAATCTGATTACCGAAAATATGACCATAGTAACCTCGAAGTTTGGAACTTCTGCCTAATCCAGTTCTTTACTAAGTCTTTTGTCTTACTAATCGTGGTACTGCTAACCAATGAGACAAAAACCTTACTCCCGAGGTTGGTGAAGCAAATCTGTATAATGTTTGTAACTTTTCACAGTTTCTTCTTTTTTCGTCACTGCTGGCATATTTCAAATCGGAAAAATTATGCAGAAAATCAAATGCTTCATTATGCTGCTAAAGTGTCTCGTGTCTTTCACTCAGTGATTGTAGAGTTGTGTCCAAAATTGAAAAATAAAAATTTACTTTGAAATCTCTTTGTGGATCTCTAATTGGTTCATCAACATGCTCATAATTTAATTGCCTAGCCTTTCTCCTGAAACATACAGCATTTGTTTCTGTGGGAAATGTTGCAATTACTTTGGACATTTGGACTGAAATGATGTAATGCCGTAGTTTCCTGGGTATAACAGCACATCATTTGAACGGCACGGACATTGTTTCTAAATGCATTGCAACCAAGGAGAGGCATACATCAGTCAACATTTGTGAGCAACTTGAAGCTGTTTGCACGAAGGATTCTATCCCCAAAACTAAGGTAGTATGTGCAGTCACTGATAACGGTTCTAATATTATTGGTGTAGTTAACATGTTTCTTGGAAAGGGAATACACCTTCCCTGTTTTGCACACACGCTTCATTTGGTGGTAGTAAAGGTAACATCTATGGAAAATGTACAAAAAAATCACTAGCCAGGTAAGACAGGTTGTGAAGTTTTTTCGAAGAAGTGTTATAAATAGTGATTTGCTTCGTGCTAAACAGATAGAAGTTAATAAAACCCCTCTTAAGTTGATTTTAGATGTAAGCACAAGATGGAAAGATACGTTGCCTTGTCAAAATTTGTGCATCAGATTCTCCTTGAAAACTCGAAAGCTCCATTAGCGTTAAATTCCATTGAGCTTTACTCTGTGAAACATATATTGAAGTTGCTTCAACCATTGGATTACATTATCTAAGAGATTGCAGGGGAAAAATTTGTAACGCTGAGCAAAGTGATTCCACTTATCCATTAAAGCATTTGCATTGTATTGGAATTACTGCGGAAAATGACGTTGTTAGACAGGTAAAAGAAACACTGCTGAGCAAAATTAATCACAGGTTCGCTCATATTGCAGAGTCTCATCTGTTAGCTATATCCAATTTATTAGATCCGTGATTTAAAAACATACATTTTATTGATATCAAGGCTTGTGCAAAGGCTCAATCTAATATCCGTTCCTTGATTAAAAGTGAGGCATCAAGCAGTGACACAGACAGTGATTCTACTCTGAATACAGAATCCGAGTATGACTTTTGGAGCCACCACAAAGTATTGGCCCATGGCAAGCAAAAAAAGAAAACAAATACCTATGAGGAAAGAGATGAGCTATCTATGTATTTATCAAATCCAGTTTCTCCTCTCTCCTCTGATCCTTTGAAGACCTGGGAAGAAATGAAGTGTGCTTTCCCCAATCTTTACAAGCTCGCACGACTGTACTTGACAATTCCTGCCACATCAAGTGCCTGCAGAACGTCTCTTTTCTAAGGCGGGGGCAACCGTAATGCAAACCAGGAATCGGTTAACGGGAAGCCGCCTGGAAAAGCTCATGTTTTTGGGAGATTGCACAGAGAAGGAGTGGGAGGTGTAGATTTTATTGTACTTTGAAGAATGTACCTTAATTTTTTCAATAAATATAATATTTTTAATTGTTTTGATTTGATTCCTACTTGTAGATGAATGTGCCTTTCCTTATGTTCAATAAATGTAATTTTTTGCTTGTTTAGATTCGATAACTACTCATAGACGTATGTGCCTTTATTTATATTCAATTAATGTAAAATTTTTAATTATTCCGATTCGATACTTACTAATATTAGTACTTTTGGCCTGATACTTTTGTGGTATCGATACTTTTCATTCGATACATAATATGATTAAGGTATCGATACTTTCATTTCGATTTCGTATCCCTAGTTGCAGCTATACCCTGTTTCATATATTTTTGCAGCTGAGAGAGAGAGAGCGAAGAAAAAAGCTTTACAGGAACCAATAGGAATGAAGTAGGTGGAGCCTCCCCCATCGAGAGCTCTGGCCTCCGTTGTGCTTACATTGAGTCTCTGAGTACTGTGTTGACAAGTGCTAACGCCTTCGTTGTTCAAACAGTCAAGCCTCCTGTCCCAGTAGCTCACTGCTGGCATATTTCCCTTTCTTCTGAGCTTTCCACAACATATTCCAGTTTAGTAGATATGGCAGCGCCGAGTTTGAGTTCTTCAGCGAGGAGATGTCTCCCGCTAGGAGAAACATCTCCCCACCTCCCACCCCACCAGCGGTAACACACGAGCGGTCCCGAGTACGTACGAAATGTCAGTCGCAAAGATAAATGAAACAGACCATAAATCTTTGCTTTGACTTACCTACTCTTTAAAACCTTTATCTGAACACTACATTTAAAAAATCGATTATATTTTTTAAAGATCGATGCAAGTTTTGATGTTTAGCTTCGGCTTCTGCAGCAATTCGCTAACAATACTGACTTTAGATAGAATGATGTTCTACCATATAACGACTGCGCATACAAATTTTAAGCTCTAAAGTTTTGCAGCCAAACATTGGGCCTGGTAGTGAGTGTTCATATCTACATTTGTTCCATCTATCAACTCAACTTTGTGATTTCAAATCTCAATGGCTTTATTGCATCTATCCTACTCTCCCACCTGGTTTCTGAAACTGGTTTCAATGTTAATTTTTTAATATATTTCTTCGAGTAGAGGTAAAAAAAAACAATTCCTGCACAACATTGAAGAACTCTACAGTTTTAAGGATGACCTTGCCGCAACATTAATCACAAGATTTAGGCTGTGAGAAGCGCATGGCACAAAAAAGTCTTCGAATTGATATCTAAAATTCTTTTTTGTAAGCCATTATGCCTACCACACATATTAGCAGCATTGATATCCTGAACATTTTAATTTAAATCTTCCAACGTTTTAAAAACAAATAGGGTTAATCTCTTTCCAGTTGATTCCGTAATTGGGTAAAACCCAAGGAATTGCTCTTAGATTTCGACTTCTGATTTCGGTATTAATTTCTACAAAACGGATTACTACGGTAATTTGTTCCATATGGCTTACATCCATGGTAGAGTCAAGGATTATTGAAAAATACCTTGCTTTTCTACGCATCTCTAAAATTACTTCAATAATTTTCTCTGAAATGAGATTTATAATTTCATTTGAATCATGTGCCCTAAATATGAGCAAACTACCTTCTTCTGATTTTTCATGCATCTTATGTGCTCAGACATTACTGAATCCAATTCAGCACTGGATGAACCGCCCCTCAATTTGTCGGTGGAAGCACCTAAAACTCTTGTCGGCTGCCCCCAATTATCGACTGCCCGTGTGCAGTGCACACGTTGCACCTGTGCACGTGCTGGCCCTGCCTAAAACACTGGATACCATCACTTTCCATCTTCAGTCAAAACTCTCTGATGGATCCCAACATTGATGCCAGAACCTTGAAAAATCTGAAGGACTCCAACAAAAAACATAATCTCATCATCCAGCACACAGATCAAGGTAATAGTGAGGTTGTCATGGACAAGAAGGACTATTTTTCTAAGTGCAATGACTTCATAAATAAAAAGAATATAATAGTTCTCCAACAAGATCCAACTTCGAAATTCAATCCATTGATAAAAAGGACTTTCTTCTTGCCTGTTACTTTTTAATGATTATGACACACATTGCCTCTCCATGTTGAACCCCCTGTCCCCCTGCCTCTATGGCCTCCCCAAGGTACATAATGATAATATCTCAATAAGACCGGTTGTGGCTATAGTCTTTCTCATTTATCTTTGCGACTGATATTTCGTACATACTCAGGACCACTCGTGTGTTTCCGTTGCTAGGAGGTGGAGAGATGTTTTCCCACCTAGCAAGGAGTCGTCTCCTTGCTGAAAAACTCAAACTCAGTGCTGCCATATCTACTAAACCGGAATATGTTGTGAAGAGCTCAGAAGAAAGAGAAAGATGCCAGTGATGAGCTACTGGCTTGACTGTTCGGACAACAAAGGCGATAGCACATGGCAACACAGCACTCAGAGACTCGATGTATGCACAACAGAGGCCAGAGAGATAATGAGCTCTCGATGGGAGAGGCTCCGCCTACTTCATTCCTATTGGTTCCCATAAGATCGCATGCTGGAAAACTCTCTTCTTCGCTCTCTCTCTCTCTTAGCCGCAAAGATATATGAAAGATTATGGTTGTGCAGCACCTGCCTGAAAATTAGCTTTTAGGATGCAATCCATCTTCCGACAATATTCCAAATTTACACCAAAATTCACTGTAAAATATTCCATTGAACTCACTAATATCCTGAAAGAAAAAGTAGTGCTGCACAACACACTCACATGCATATTATGCTATATTTATAAATTTAACTTATGGAGGTGCGTTAGGGTGCCACAAATAATAAATACTATTTTGACGCCAGATAGCAATTTATTAGCAAGAGATACAAGGATGTACGGCGATACAAAACCGTGGCGTGATGCATGCTTTATGCTCGCGTGGCTATAGCGCTAGGTGGCCAGGTGAAGTCCCTCGGAAACCCTCTTCACTTCCTTGCCAGCCTCTCTGGCCTCAATGCTGCGGCTGTCGCGCCGCTTGGTGGCATCCGGTGGAACTTCGTATGCAGTGAGCATCGACTTCTGTAATGGCCGCCACATCACGATGTGTTTTCCAGCATTAAAGTTAAAATACCGCTTTCTGTTGGCCTGTCCGTAATTCGTAATTGTTTTGTCGATCTTTTAGGGGAATATTCACAGAGGGCATACCATTAGGGTGATTAGGACTATATATATATATATATATATATATATATATATATATATATATATATATATATATATATATATATATATATATATATATATATATATATATATATATATATATATATATATATATATATATTCCGATCACTCCCGCAAGTTCACATGCTCGCTGAGAGCCACACTCACTGAGGGTACCTACTTGTCTTGCCTCTCTTCTCCTCTTGCTGCCCTGAAAAAGGGCCGGTTGTCCTGCGTTCAGCAGGTCTGCCCCGAAAGGGTCTGTCATTCTGTCACTGCATTGAGGTTGTGACGCGACTCGGGGGAAGGCTGACGAAGTCCCTTCTTCTCACCCGCTTCGCCTCTCCGGCTTTTCTACTCCTTCTCCTGCTGTCCTGAAAAAGGGCCGGTTGTCCCGCGCTCTGCGGGTCGGTCCCGAAAGGGTCTGTGGGTTGTTCGAGGGAAGGCTAACGTAATTCCTTCTTCTCGCTTCGCGTCATCCGGTCTTTCTCCTTTTCCTGTGGCCTGAATCTTCTTCCTCTCTGGTTGGGTCGATTGGCGATCTCTGCCATCTGGTGGTGTTCTTGCTTTCTTCCCTGCTTTCGTTCCTTACTCTGCCACCCCTGGAAAGGGCCTTCCTCTGGCGGATTTCAGACCTTCCTTACTTGTTGTGTGGCCCCATGGACACACCCAGTGATGTGATATCCTCAAAATTATTGATGCGTGGTCAACAAAGGAGCACGTCTTGTGGCGGACTGGTCGCCTTCATGGGGCCAGATGGCCATATCAAGCATGCTTCCCAGGAATGCCTGCGGAACATGCTCATCACATCCACGCTCCATTCCGAGAGCCCTGAAAACCTCCGGAACTTCTCGCGCCCCTCTCGGAGGGACAGCTCTGGGTCTGATTCGGTGGCCTACGCCACCAAACAGCCTCAGGCTTCCGATCAGGGGCCCTCTGAGGCCGCTAAACCTGGCTGCTGGCTTGCGAGAACTCAGTGCTGTCAACTGGATATGATTTCTGCTTTTGTTCTACTTGTTCCATCATGGATATATTAGTTTATTATATAATCACGTAGGTGGTCTTTTGGTCTATCTTTCTTTTGTCGGTATCAAATGCGAACGAGTCAACAATTGGAGTTTTAGCATTACCAGCCTGCGAGAACTCAGTGCTGCTAATTGGTTAAAACTTCTGCTTTCATTCTCCGGCTCCATCATACATTAGTTGATTATATAATCACATAGGCAGTCTTTAGTTCTATCGTTAGGGGATGGGACTGGGTCATTTGTTGGATTTCAGACTCCTTTTGTCAGTACCAAAAGCGAATGAGACAACACTTGAAGTTTTAGCAGTGCCCGTATGCCAGCCCCCCTGCGGGTAGGGGGATTGAGAATACTCCCGCAGCCCCTCTGCTGGTCGTAAGAGGCGACCAATGAGGCGAGGAGCAGACCTCGTTAAAAAACCCCCAGTTTCTGCCAAGGGCAATGTCCAGGTAGTATGTACCTACGCATAAAGCCACAACATCTGGCTATGAACCCACCCGTGTGTTTGCCGTGCACGGCGACCCGTAAGGGGGAGAAGGGGATCCTGGTGGTTGAGCTCCTTGGTTCCGGAAGAAGTCTGATGCTTTGGAAGGGCCATGGAGTAATACACCACTTAGGCCCTGGATTCGCTGTAGACGGGCGGTCAGGTGCTAGCCACACCTGGCCAATCGGCTTCCGTCACGTTTCGGCATTCCGGTGGCGAGCGCTTTGGGCTATGGAGGTCTGTGGAGGGGGGTCGAAGGTGCATGGGGTTGGAGGCCCATGTACGGTGGGTGGAGTGGGAGCTGAGACTTAACCTGAAGCAGGCAGCCTAGCTGCAGGTGCTATATCCTTTGGTTAGCCCTGGCGACCACACCGGTTTGCGGTGTGGCGTCCCAAATGTGTGGCTCCGTAGTGGGTGGGGAGAACAGGGGATGAATTTTCAGTATTTAATGGCGGAACACATACTTCCTCCACCCCCAAAAAGAACCTGCCCAGATGTGGACAGGGGAGATAAGTTGACCTGCACCTGCAGGAACTATCTAATTATGAGATGTGCAAACGAAGGCGAGAACCTTACTAAGGTCTCTCCCTTCCTAATACAAAAGGTCCTCTCGGGAGCAATCCCAGGGGACCTAGAATCTGTTAAAAAATTAAGGGACGGAACACTACTAATTAATACAAAAAATGATAAGCAAAGTGAAGTGCTGCTGGCTTTGAAGAAGCTGCATGACATTCCTGTCACTGTGGAGCCGCATAAGACTTTGAATACCTGCCGTGGGGTCATATCTAGCTATGACCTTCTCTATGTTGATGTCGCAGAGATTACGAGGGAGATGGTTCCCCAAGGGGTCATCAACTGTCGTAGATTAACGACAAAAAGGAATGGTGAAACCATAAACACCACCTCTGTGGTTCTCACCTTTTCGCTTGACAAGCTTCCGGAGAAGGTCAATGTAGGGTATGAGAAATGTCCTGTACGTCCGTATATACCAAACCCAATGCGTTGCTACAAGTGCCAAAAATTTGGCAATCTGCCCAAAATGTAGCAAAGCTGTGCATGAGGGGGAGGTATGTGCCTCACCTGTACTTTGCGGCAATTGCAAGGGGCCACACCCAGTCTACTCGCGAGATTGCCCCAAAGTGCAGGAAGAACGCAAGATCGTAGAGATCAAAACGATCGAAAAAATTCCGTATTTTGAGGCACGGAAGAAGTACAGGACCCTGACAGCACCGACATTCTCAAAGTCTTATGCAGAGAAAGCAGCAACTCCGAAGAAAATGGTCACCTGTTCTACCCAAACCGAGCACGAGGCAGAACGTCCGCAGGCAAAAGAGGAAAAAAATAAAAGAGAGATTGAAAACAGAAAAAAGGAAACAGAAAAGAAAAACTTAACACATAAAAAACAGATAAGAAACAAAAAAGAAACCACCTCAATGGAGGTGGAAATCACCTCTGGTGCTGACTCTCCAAAGAGGAGTCAGTCACCAAGACCTAAACCCAGGCCACCAGTTGAATCCCATGCTGACAAGGGTGGGAAGACACCACCACCTGGTCCCTCCAGCAAGGGTCCTCTCTCCACTGAGGTGGAGATGGAAGAAGAAAACCTGAACGAGGAGGAATTGCAAGCCCTCCTCGCACAACGGTTGAAAGGGAGGAAGACAAAGCTTACACAGTAAGCTTCGCTCCACGTGAACGATGCATTTACTGTCTTTTCTACAGATTTTATGGTTTTTATCCTTATTTTAAATTTATTTTAAATGCTTACAGTTCAATAGAATTGTAACGGGTATTTTAAACATAAGGCGGAGCTTGATATTTTAATAAACAATTTTAACCCATCCAGTATATTTTTACAGGAGACTCATTTTAAAAGATCTGACAAGGTTTCACTCAAAGGTTTTAAAATATTTTGCAAAGATGACCTCAGCGGTCGTAGGGCACAGGGAGGCGTCGCTGCGGCCATCCGGGAGACTCTTTACACCTCCCAGGTGGGTTTGCAGACACCGTTCCAGGCTGTTGCAGTTACGGTTGCCTGTCCAGAGCACATCACTTTTTGCAATGTGTACTTTCCAGAGTGGGCTTCCGTGACAGAAAGAGCCCTTGAGGACCTCATCCGCCAGCTACCTCGGCCATTCATCCTTTTAGGAGATTTCAATGCCCATAGCCCTCTTTGGGGAGACACTATGGGAGATTATAATGGCCGAGGTCGTATTTTAGAAAAGTTTTTAAGCCATCACGATCTGATTTTAATCAATGATAATGAAAAGATGCGTTTTAATTCTTATAATGGTGAATACTCGGCCATTGATCTTTTTATATGTACAAGCACTATTGCTCCCATTTTTAAAATGCACGTTCACAATGACTTATGTGGAAGCGATCACTTCCCCCTTCTCATCCGGAAAAGTGATTTTTTAAATAATTTTAATTTACCCCCTAAATGAGTCTTGAAGAAAGCCGATTGGGGTAATTTTAAAAAAATTTTAAAAATTTGTTATGACCCTGCTCTTAGTGCTGCAGCGAATGTTGATGCTGCTATGGACGCAATTATTCACGCTGCAGAGGTAAGTGTTCCACGGTCTGCCAGCAAGTCACGTCGCCCACCTGTGCCATGGTGGAACGATGGATGTGCTCAGGCTATCCATCAAAGGAAGAAGGCACTAAAAATTTTTAATAAGTATCCGATGAGCAGGAATTTGTCGGCTTTTCGTAAATTAAGATCGAAAGCTCGACAGGTCATAACTGCCGCAAAACGAGAATCCTGGAGGAAGTATGTGTCCTCAATCAATTGTAGGACGCCCATCGCACAGGTATGGAGAAAGGTTAGGAGTATTTCCGGGACTGCTCACCTTCCTCATGTCCCAGAGGTGAAGGCAAACAGGGCGTTAATAACATCTCCGCTAGAGATGTATTTGGCGAGCACTATGCTGCAGTAAGCAGCAGCGCTCAATACACAAGCGCTTTTCTTGATGTTAAATGCCAAATAGAACGTCTTAGTTTAGACTTCAGGTCAGGCAATGTGAATGCCCCGTACAACGACCCATTCACTCCCTGGGAACTTCAGTCTGCCATAGCAGATTTGATGGACACGGCTCCAGGAATGGACGCCATCCACAACGCATTCTTACGTAACCTTCCTGGAGCTGCCATGAGGAATCTTCTGCATACGTTCAATCGTATGTGGAGGGACGGTGAGTTCCCAGACAGGTGGAAAGAATCAGTGGTGGTACCCATTCCTAAGCAGGGAAAGGACAACTCTGTCCTCGGAAACCACCGCCCGATATCCCTAACATCCTGCCTGTGCAAGCTGATGGAAAGAATGGTAAACAAGAGGCTAGTTTGGTGTCTTGAAAGCCAAAACCTTTCCGAAATTCAGTGTGGGTTCCGTCGCCATAGGTCTACCATAGACCATTTGGTGCGGATTGATAACTTCATCCAGGAGGCATTCGTTCTTAGGCAACATGTGGTTGGTGTCTTCTTTGACTTGGAGAAGGCATATGACACCACATGGCGGCATAAAATTTTAATTACCCTCCATAAGTGGGGTTTTAGGGGCAATCTGCCCATTTTTATTAAAAACTTTTTATCGGGACGTGTTTTTAAAGTAAGAATAGGAAATAGTTTATCCAAATTTTATTCACAAGAAAACGGAATTCCCCAAGGCTCCGTCCTGAGTGTTACACTTTTTGCCATAGCTATGGATGATGTGGTTGGATGCATACAAACACCTCTGGAAGGATCTTTGTTTGTAGATGACCTAGCTATTTTCTGTAGGTCATCATTAATCCCCACGGCAGGGAGACAGCTCCAACTCACATTAAATCGTCTATACAAGTGGTCACAGTCGAACGGTTTTCGTTTTTCTCAAGAAAAGACGAAATGTGTCCATTTTTATAGGCAAAGGGTATGCTTCCTCCCGCCGACGCTTAAACTGGGTTGCCATGTTTTAGAGTTTGCTGACTCTATCCGTTTTCTTGGTTTAATCTTGGATAGACGACTGAATTGGAAAAGTCATTCAGTTTTTAAAGGAACGGTGTTTTAAAGTTTTAAACATTTTAAGATATATCACAAACCGTCTGTGGGGAGCTGACCGCAAATCTATGCTAATGCTGTACAGAGCATTGGTGCGGTCAAAGATCGACTATGGGAGTTTTGTCTACTCCTCGGCCCGGAAGTCATACATGCGTCCACTGACATCGTTACACAATGCCGGAATCAGATTGGCAACTGGTGCTTTTAGAACCAGTCCCATTCCTAGTATTTATTGCGATGCTGGGGAGCCGCCATTGGAGATCCGGAGAAATATCCTCATGTGTAACTATGTCACAAAAATTTTATCTTTGAAAGGACACCCGTGTTTTGATGTAATTTTTAAATCCCGTTTTACTGAAATTTTTAACCGACACCCAAGGGCCACAAAACCGCTTGGAATACGTTTTAAGTCTTATATGGACGATATTGGATTGCAGCTTCCCAAGATTGTTCCTACCGGCTCTCTTAAATATTCGCCATGGCAGATCCCATGCCCTAAGGTCTTGTTGGACCTTGCCCTGTATACAAAACATAATACCCTCTCTTGTGAGTACAGGTCGCTATTTTTTGAAGTACTTAATGATCATCCTGGTTGTGAACTGATCTTCACAGATGGCTCTAGATCCTCTTCCTCCTGTGCGTGGGCCTTCACTAGCAAAAATCTCTCTTCTAAGGGAGTGCTTAACCCGCTGAGTAGTATTTACACGGTGGAGTTGACGGCCATAGGAATGGCCTTGGATAGCATTGGTGTTTCGAACAGTCCATATATGATTTGTTCGGACTCCATGAGTGCTCTTCAGTCCATTACCTGCTTCTCCCCTGTCCACCCAATAGTTCAGGATGTACAGGAAGCCCTTTACCGTTTAAACTCCAGAGGAGTTGACATCATTTTCCTCTGGGTTCCTGGACATGTTGGCTTAGCAGGTAATGAGAGGGCGGACGCACTTGCGAAGGAGGGTTTGAACCTCCCTGTCACAAATGGCAACTCTGTCCTCCACCAAGACCTAAAGGGTATGTTTAGGACAGCAGGGCTCAATAAGTGGCAAACTTTGTGGCAAGAGATGTCGCAAAATAAGCTACATGAAATAAAAAGGGATATTTCTCCATGGGCATCCTCTGTAAGGAATAGTAGAAGGGAAGAAGTCGTGGTCGCGCATTTGAGAATAGGGCATTCAGCCCTGACCCACTCGTTCCTCTTTACCATCGAGAAGGAACCACCTCGATGCACCGATTGCGACTCCCTTCTAACTGTAAGACATCTCCTGACAGAATGCCGGAAATATAACGTGCTACGAAGCTAGTTCCACATTACAGGGAAACTTGCTGATATTTTATCAGATGACTCCATGAAAATGGATAATATTTTAAGGTTTTTAAGAGAAGCTGGACTTATCCACCTTTTATAGAATTTTAAACATTTTTAATGCATTTTATTATTTATGATTTTACTATTTAATACATTGTAGGAAATCGTTTGCAATGTCTCTTGACAGGCAACGAGAAAGGTGCAAAATGACCCTAGCTGTCGAAGCACCTAAAATCAAATACCTACCTACCTACCGTATGCCAGAACTCAGTGCTGTCATTTGGATATAACTTCTGCTTTCATTCTCCAGTCCATCATAGTTAGATTAGTGTATAATATTATCAAGTGGGTAGTCTAGAGGTATATTGTAGGATGAGACTAGGACGTTTGTTGAATTTCAGACTTATTTGTCATCCTCAAGAGAATCCCACTTACTGATGCTGTATGACGATGTATTTGGCCACCTCAAGAAAACCACACCCACTGCCGCCAGATGACGAGGTATTTGGCAACCTTAAGATAATCGCACTTACTTCCACCAGATGATGAGGTATTTGGCCACCTCAAGATAATCCCAATTCCGCTGGATGACGAGGTAATTGGCAATCTCAAGAGAATTCTATGATTCGGCACTTCTTACGAATAGGGGCTCATATCAATTAGACGCTCCTGAAGAATATGCACAACAAACGAATGGATGCATATATCGAATAGGCAGTCTGTACTCATAGATGCTTATAACCAGTGGCGGCTCGTAGCTAAAATTAGTGGGGGTGCTGCTCCAGAAAATTTTTAGCCTTTGTTTTAAAATTGTGTAAAAGGAAAAAAACATGTATAAAAAGAAAATTTATTCAGGAACTAGATAAAATCTTAACAAAAAAACCAAACATTTTTTACTTACTTTAACTTAAATTGTTACAGTTCAAGCTTGATCTATTCATTTAAAAATGAAATCCATAAAAGAACCGAAAAAAATGAATCAAATAGAATAGCTGGAAGCAGAATAATAATCTAATTCTACACTTTTCTACACTTTATCACATTCAAGAATATGGTACACGGTTTTTAAGCACAACACACGCTGAGTAAAAAAAAACTTCCTTCCACCATCACGCCAGAGCCGGCACTGTGAGAGCAACAGTGCTCTCTCTACCTGGCAGTCCCGCCTTCCTCCCCACCCCCCCCCTCCTATGTGCGCATGCGCACAACAGTCAAACACCACATCGCTGGCACTGTGAAGCGCACAGTTCCATACAAAGATTTTTGTATCTTTTTCATAAACTGGGGGATGGCTACTGAAGTACTGACATTAAGCTTAAGGAATATATATTGTACTACAAAAATAAAGGAAGAATTAAAGAAAAAAGGACTCATTATATTAATTGTTATCGATAATATCAAGTGGAAATAGGGGGTGCTGCAGTTCCGCAGTGCCTATACACGAGCCGCCACTGCTTATAACTAATAGAAGCTCCTAAAAATGGGACCTCATAAGTATTAGTCACAAAAATGAACCCTCTCCTAACAAACATATGCTCCTTACGAATTGGCACTCATAATGAAAAGATGCACTTATCCAATAGGTGTCCGTATCTCGTTTTTTCCACTCGAGATTTTAAATTTTTTTCATGTATTTGTTATTAATTTGAGATTTTGTTTAAAAACTATTTCATTTTGTAATCTATATTGCATTTATGCATTTTCAAAATGGTCTTCATATACTGGAATACTCTGCTGTAATTACTTCAAAAATGCTATAAATATATTTCTAAAATATTTCGATCTTGAAATATTTATCGATGACTTTGTTATTAATGTCTTATTCAATATAACATCTTAATTATAAAGTGTATTTCTCATAGAAAATTTCCCTTCTCTTTTTCTATTCCAGGAGTATTTTTTGAGTTAAATGTTTCCAACTTTCTGTATCCTAATTCTGGACATATTAATATTTTCTTTTCAATATATTCTAAATGTCTTTTCCAATTACTTGCTATATATTATTTTAACGAAATGATATTTGGATTAGTTTTTGAAATTTTCATCATTCAATGTTTCATTGGGGAACAAATCAAGTTATACCTTGGATTCAAATTGTAATTCTTTTAAAACCTATTGTTTTATTCCAATTATTTTCCAAAGAAAAAATTTCAGCTTTCCCTCTCTTTATGTAGGTTCGCTTTATCTGAATTCGCTATTATGCGACAAACTTATTGCTACCGGAATTTCTTTTTGTGTCTTTTATTCGCTCTTATGCAGTTACATGGCTAGTGTAATACAAATTAAAGAAATTTCTCCACTACACCACAAGGTGACCAGTCTCTCATTGTCTCTTATGATCTGTGTGTTAGTGTTACTTCAAGTAACCAGAAGAACATTTTGCGATACTATTTCCTGGTTCTTCGCATAAACTGATAGGATGCTATAAAATGGTCTGTTCTGTCGACAGCTCCCATGTGTTTGGTGTAGTCCAAAACTGCATCAGGTTTCATTATAGGAGATTTCATGGGCTGCTTTGGTGGTACTAGTGACATATCATGTTTGCTGCCCTTGTGTGCAGTACTCAGCATGGTTACAATGTGTTTGTCCTTCCATGAAAATGCCAGTAGTTCGTTGTTCCTGAAGGACAGCACATCCCCTTTTTTCATTTTTGATTCCCTCTTCTTTTTCTGCATCTTCAACTCATCTGGCATGTCTTTCCTGCTTGGCATCACTGTCCCAGTTGTGACAAAATCCATTGTAAGTAACTGCCTGGTAAGCTCAGGTGATGTGTAGTATCGGTCAATAAACGCATGATATCCTGAAGGTGGCTTAGTGTCATCCTTCAAAAGAGCACAGCGCAATTCTTTTACCACTTGTGTAGTTTTCAACAAATCTGTATCTTGACCCTCAGTCTTTCCCATATATGGCTTGAAACTGTAGACATATCCATTGGCACTGTCAGATAGCACAAATATCTTCATACCAAATTTTACAGGTTTCATCGGATTATACGTTTTGAATGACACTCTTCCTTTGAAAGATATGGTACTCTCATCAACAGCAACCTTTGCACTTGGAGAGTAGTGTAAACTGCACTTCTCCTTTATTTTTCTATGACTGGTTTTATTAGAAAATCTTTAGTTTTTGCATCCCCTTGGCCACTATCATGTGTAAAGTGCATATTCCAAAATAGCAAAAGAAACTCGTCTCTGGGGAAGACATCTGGAAAAAGGGTATTCTGTTCACCCACGACTGGGAAAAATAATCAGTGATATCTGGTAATGGATGAAGGCCCATGTTGATTATTACCCCAAGAAGTGCTTTTATGTCTGCAACCGAACAATTCGACCACTCTGCTATCCTTGATCGCTTTGATAAAGGCATTTCTCTTTGTATTCTCGCATTAGCATACGTGTTTATTTCTGTGGTAATCAGCTCCAGCAATTCGTCATAAAAAAATAATTCAAAGTACTTTATAGGGGCCGTACTGCTATCATACTTTGACAGTAAGATTGGTTCATGGTGAATATTCCTAATGGGAACAGTTACACTAGGCCCTGCATCAAAATCACTTACATCAACCTACACATTACACACCGGAACTGGGTTTGCATAAACTTCAATGCCACTGCCATGTGCGGATTTATCACTTTCAGAATCTGCAGAGTCACTTTCGTTACAATCAAAATCACTTGAACTAAGGTACGAGGTACTTTCATCGCTAATATCCAAAATGGATGTAAATCTTCTTCTGTATACACTCGTTTACTAGCCATGCTGCTAAAGTAGGGTGTTACAGATGAAAAAGATATTTCTAATGTGAAACAAAAGACTATTGTTTCCACCATCTTAAAAACTTGATACGCCATTATTTATGAACTACAAGGCCCATAATATAATGTACCTATGCATATCTGACCTCGAGCGTAGATTTCTGCAACCTGCACGAAATATAGTGAGGTAAATACGATATCGCGTATATATGCAGATACCGCTCAAAAAGGGTTAAGTTTCTATTTAGCGCATAAGAAGTCATTATGGAGCAAAAGAAGAGTCTTGGAGGGGAGTTAGGATTTCTTATGGAACGTATCCTTATTTTTTACAGGTAAATATGAGTTCTGTTTATGCGAATTCGCTTTATGCGTACCTTTCCTGGAACACAGCCGCCGCATAAAGAGAGGGAAACCTGTATTAATTTATAAAATACCAATATGTCTTGTTTTAAGATTTCTTCTATATGTACTTTATATTCTTATAGACTTAATGATTTTAAAGTATTTATACTATTTTAGTGCTTATTTATAATAAATAATGTTCTTAAAAATTGAAAAATTAATTCCACCTTCTTTATAGGATGGAAGGACTTAGCAAAGTACTATTGTATTGTGATATTCATTATTTAGGAATATAAATGCATTTCTTATTTACATCTCTTTGCTTTACTTTTTTTGTTTGGTATTTACTTATTAACATTAGCATTTTACAAATCCTTCATTTGTTCGAATTTCCCTTATCAGAGAGAAAAATTTGAACTAATATTGTTTGTTATAAATTTTATATTTAGAAGGTATGCTGTATTTATAGTATAATCAAGCAAAGTTTTATGGAAGTTTTGGGACAATTAAAAATTTGAGTCAGAAGTTGAGTTTTCTTCATTTAGTGTAGTACATATGTTTTATCTTTAAGATTAATTTAAATTTAATAGCAACTAATTGATATATGGTAGTATATATTAATATAAATGTTAAATTTTCTTAGGAAAAACTTGATATTGATTCTTAAAAAATGTATGTTCAAACAGTTTCATTTCATTTTTAATCAAGAAGAGTATTATTATTTTCACTTTCTCAAATTTTCAAGAATTCATTCAGTACTCAATTTTTCAAATTACCATATTAGTCCAAACATAGTTTCCCCCTTTTTGGCCAAAATATTAGTAAGAAAAGTAAGGGTGGGGACTATATCTGCACCCAAAAAATTAGCAAATGAATTAATGTCCTCACTGATTTGATTGTTTTACGAAGAATTTCTTGTTACATATGCCTCAATAACTCAATTCTTTTTGTTCACTCTTTGGAATCCTTGCCTTAATGTTTGTATTTTCATAATGGCGGGAATTGCAGAAGTTTTCGCTTTGAAAGCATTGATTGGTCAACTTCATCCCTTCCCTAAGTAGCAAAGGTTGCAAATATGCAAATGTTTATATATAGTGGTGCCACCTATCTTTATTTTAGAGAAAATGTCATTACGATGAAAGAAATTATGCATTTACGTTACATGTTAATACATAGAGATCTGTAGGGCCGTAGGCCAGGGGCGGATCCAGAAATTTCCCAAGGAATGTTGCGCGGAATGAATTTAAGAATGTACCCAGTGGAGGGCCCCCTTCGCCCCTCCCTTGGATCCGCCACTGCCGTAGGCAATTCTGTCAGCTGATCAGACTGTCCAGTTGCGCAGCTGTTGATCGTATATAATGCAATCACATTATAAAATTATTACTTACGTAAATGAAACCGAGATGTTGAAGGTATTTCAACTGTACATAATGTATTCCTTGATGTGATATTCCGAGGCATAAATATCGGAAGTAACGAAAATACGGGTAAAATAAATTATGAAAAGTATGTGTTAAATGGAAATCTGGTGATAATTACTTTTTTATACAGGCACGATTCAAGTAGCCATTGTCAACGGCATCTGAATGATACGAATGGGATTTAAATAACATTCATAATTCAAAATTTTCGAATCTAGTCCAGTTACACATGATACATATTTAAATTAAACCTCCAACTATGACATGCAAAACATTGTCACTTTCATTGTAAATTGATAGCTGTAACTAAATTGCTCGCACATGTTTAAACTTGTTACAAGATGATCCAAACAGAACTTATGATGCCTACTTTCCATTTAATCATTTATTTAATACCTATATTGACGTTAATTGCTTTAAAGTCATCGCGGATGACTTTGTGTTCCCAAATTTCATAATTTAGCATTATAAAATACTACATACAAATACGTTCGAATGTTAAATTGATCACGTGAATTATTGGGACATGAACCCTGGGTGTTTGGAATCATTATCCTGCCAAAACAGCTTCAATCACCCCTGGACTTGAATTTCGAATCAGGCTTGGATTTGCAGCTTACAGATGTGTACGATGACTCCTTTCCTTTGGGATTTTGGGAGCTCTCCGCCTCTTTCTCTTCGCTTTCTCCCTCCCCTCTCACCCTTTCCGCTCTCACTCCCTCTCTATCCGCTCTCACCCCCTCTCTATCCGCTCTCACCCCCTCTATCCGCTCTCACGCCCTCTCTCTCTGCTATCTCTCTCTCTCACCACCTCACTCTGTATCCTCTCACCCTCTCTCTTGTTCCTCTCATCTTCTTCTCTTTGCCCTTTCACCGCACTCTCTCACCCCCTCTCCCTCCCCTCTTCCCCCTCTTTCTTATCCCTCCCACCCCCACCGTCTCCCCCTATCAGCACTCTCTCTCCCTTCTTTCCCCCCTCTCTCTTCTCTCACCCCTTCCTCTCCCATCACCCCTCCCTATCTCCCCTCACCCCTCCCTCTCTCTTCTCTCACCCCTCTCTGTCTTCTCTCCCCCCTCTCTGTCTCCCCACTCACCCCCTCTCTGTCTTCTCTCACCCCTCCCTCTCTCTTCCCTCACCCCTCCCTCTCTCCCCTCTCTCTCTTCTCTCCCCCCTCTCTGTCTCCCCCACTCACCCCCTCTCTGTCTTCTCTCACCCCCACTCTCACCCTCTTTCCCTTTCTCTCCTCTCTCCCCTATCACCCCTCCTCTCTGTCTCCCCTCTCAACCCTTCTCTCTTCTCTCACCCCCTCTCTTTATTCTCTAACCTTTCTCTCATCTCTCTCTTCCTTCATCCCCCTGTCATCCCTCTCTCCCTCCACTCACCCCCTCTCTCCTGTCACCCACCTCCACTTTGTACCCCCCTCTCACCCCCTCAATCTCCTCTCGCCCCCCTCTCTCTCCTTTCTCTCCCCCTCTCTCTTTTACCTCCTCTCTCTTTTACATCCTCTCTCTCTTACCTCCTCTCTCTCTTCTCTCCCCCTCCCCTCTACCCCATTTCTCTCATCACCCCTCTCTCCCCCCTTTCTCTCACCCACTTTATTTCCCCTCTCACCCTCTCTCTCCCTTCCCTTTCCACCCCTACACTTCCCCTTCCCCTCTCCTTCCTATCTCTCCACTCTCATCCCCTTCTCTTTCCCCCCCTCTCATCCGTGTCCCCTCACCCCCTTTTTCCCGTCACCCCCCCTATCTACCTCCCCTTACCCGCCTCTTTCCCCTCACCCTCCTCTCTCCCCTCACCCCACTCTCACCCCCTCCCTCTCTCACCACTTCTCTCACACCCCTACCCTATCCCCCCTTCCCTCGCCCCCTCTCAACAACCCTTTGCGTTTCTACCCTATCACCCCTCCTCTCTCTTTCCTCTCACCCATCTCTCTCCCCCCTCCATCATTCCCCTCTCACCCCCTCTCTTCATCCCCCGGTCACCCCTCCTCTCTCTCTCCCCTCTCTCTACGCTCTCACTCCCCTCTCTTACACCCTCCCTCTCTCCAGGTTAGAGGGAGGGGTTGGGAGGTATTCAGAGGGAGGGGGGAGAGAGGATACAGGAGTAGGTGGTGAGAAAGATGTGAGAGTGAGGTGAGATGTGAAAGAGAGGGGGGGGTGAAAAGGGAGAGAGACAGGGGGTTAGAGGGGGGAGAGAGAGGGGGAAGAGATTTAGAGAGATGGGGGTGAGAGAGAGGGGGGAGAGGGAGACCGCGAAAGAGAGCGGGGTAGTGAGAAAGAGGGGGGAGGGTGGAAAGTGACAGAGGGAGAGATATGGTGGAAAAGAGAGGGAGGGGGGAGGGCAGAAAAGGAGGGAGAGAGGGCGGGAGAGAGAGATGGGGTATAGGATTCGAGAGGAGGAATGGGAGAGGGAAAGGAGAGGAAGAGAGATGAGGAGAGGGAGAGAAAGGGAGGGAGAGGATAGAGAGAGGGGAGCGGGGGGTCAAATGGGGGAGAGAGAGGGGGTGGGAAGGGAGAGAGGAAGGGAAAAGAGAGGGGCGAGAAAATGTGAGAGGTAAGAGTGATGGGGGCGAGGAAAGAGGGAGGGTTTGAGAAAAAGGTGAGAGAGAGACGAAAGAAAGAGGGGGTAAGGGGAGGTAGAGAAGGGGGTGAGGGGAGAGAGAGTGGGGGCGAGGGGAGGGAGTGGGGAAAGACAAGGGGGGAGGGAAGTGAAAGTAGTGATAGGGGAGAGAGTAAGGGTGGGTGAGATGAGAGAGGGGGGAGGTGATAGCGAAGTGAGATGGAGTGAGAGCTGAGAGAGAGCGGGAAAGAGGGGAGAGGGACTCCCCCCTCTCTTTCATCCCTCTCCCCCTCTCTCTCAGCCCCTCTCAACCCATCTCTCATCCCTCCCACCCCCTCCGTCTCCCCTCTCTACTTCCCTTTTCACACCCTCTCTCTTTCCTCTCTCGCCCCTCCCTCTCTCCTCTCTCTCAGCTCTCACCCCCATTCTCTCCGCTCTCTCTCACACCTCTCACCCCTTATCTACGCTCTCTCACCCTTTCTCACCCCCCTCTCTCTTCTCTCAACCACCCTCTTTTCCCTTTTCACCCCCTCTCTCTCACCCTCTCTCTCTCCCCCCTCTCTTTTTTCTCCTCTGACCCCCTCTCTTCTCTATCTCTCCTCCCCGCATCTCTCTTCTCTGTCACTCCTCTCTCTCACCCCCTCTCTCTCTCCCCACTCCCTTTCTCTCTTCTCACTCTCTCCTTTCAACCTTCCTGTCTGTCACCTTCCTCTCATCCACTCTATCCCCTCTCTTTTCTCACAACTCTCCATTCTCTAACCCTCTTTCTCTCTCCTCTCTCTTCTCTCACCCCCCTCTTTCCTCTCACCCCTCTATCTCTCTTCTGTCACCCCCCCATGCACCCCCTCTTATCTCCTCTCGCCCCCCTCTGTCTCTGCTTTCTCACCCACTCTCTCTTTTACTTCCTTTCTCTCTTCTCTCCCCCTCCCCTCTCCTCCCATTTCTCTCAGCTCTTCTCTCTTCCATCTATCCTCTTTCTCTAGCCCCTCTCTATCTCCCATCTCCCCCTCTCTTTCGTTTCACCTCCCTCTCTTCTCTCACTCCCTCTCTCCCGTCTCACCCCTTTTTCTCCCATCTCGCCTCCACTCTCTCTCCTTTCTCCATCCTTTCTCATCCCCCACTATCTCTCCCCTCACCAACCTCTCTCTCACCCACTCCTTCCCCTTTCTCACCCCCTCCCTCTATCCCCCCCTGTCATCCCACTCTTTCCCTGCTCATCAACCCGCACTCTCCCTCCTGTCTCTATTCTCTCTCTCCTGTCTCTCTATTCTGTCTCCTCTCTCTGTCTCCACTCTAACCCCATCTCCCCTCTCACCCCCCTCCCTCTCACCCCTATTTCCCCCTCTCACGCCTTCCCTCTCCCCCCCTCTTGCCCCTTCCCTGTCTCTCGTCTCTCACCCCCTCTCTCTCCGCTCTCTCACCCTTCTCAACCCCCCTCTCCCTACCCTCTCTCCGCTCTCACCCCCTCTCTCTCCGCTCTCACCCCCTCTCTCTCCGCTCTCAATCCCTCTCTATCCGCTCTCTCACCCCTCTCAACCCCCCTCTCCCTACCCTCTCTCTCTCCCCTCTCATTCCCTCTCTTCTCTCACCCTCTCCTCTCTCACCTCTCCTCTCTCACCTCTCCTCTCTCACCTCTCTTTGTCTCTCCACTCACCCCCCCGCTCATCCTCCCTTTCACCCCCTCTCTCTATACTTTCTCACCCCCTCTCATTTACCTCCTCTCCCTCAACTCTCCCCCATTTTTTTCACCACCTCTCTCCCCACTTTCTTGCTTCCCTCACCCCCTCTCTCACCACCTCTCTAACCACTCTCATCCCCCCTCTCTCTTACCTCTTTCTCAATCCCTCCCTCTCTCCCCTCCTTCACCCCTTCCCTCTCCCACTTCCCTCTGCCCCCTCTCCCCCTTCCCTCTCCCCCCTTCCCTCTTTCCCTTGTTCCCCCTTCCCTGCCTCTCAACCCTTTCCCCTCCCTCCTATCACCCCTCATCTGTCTTTCCTCTCACCCATCTCTCTCCCCCCCCTCCCTTTTCTCTCACCCCATTCTTCCTTTCCCGGTCACCCCCCTTTCTCTATCCTCTCTCCCCTCTACCAATCTCTTTCCGCTCTCTCCTCACCCCCACTCTCCCCCCTTCACCCCCCTTCTCTCTCCCCTCTCTCTACGCTCTCACCCCCCCTCTCTCACACCTTCCCTCTCTCCACTCCCCCCCCTGTTACCCCCACTCTCTCTCCCCCTTCTCACCCACCCCTCTCTCCCCTCTTACCCCCTCCTCTCTATCGTCTCTTCACCTCTCACTCAGAGTGGAGAGAGGGGGTGGGAGAATAGAGAGAGAGAGAGGGTTGAGAGAGTTAGAAAGAGGAAGGAGAGAAAGAGGGGGAGACAGAGGAGAGAGAGAGTGAGGGTGAAAAGTAGAAGTGAGAGGGATGAGAGAGGGGGTGGGAGAGGGGAGAGAGAGAAAGAGGTGAGGGGAGAGAGAAAGGGGTGAGGGGAGAGAGAAAGGGGTGAGGGGAGAGAGAAAGGGGTGAGGGGAGAAGGGGGTGGCGAGAAAAAAGAGGGCGAGGGGTGAGAGAGAGGAGTATGAGAGGCGGAGAGCGAGGGATGAGAGGAGGGTGAAAGGAGAGAGGAGTAAGGGGAGGGAGATGGGAGAGACAGGGGGAGAGAGCGTGGGAGGAGGATGATGCGAATGAGTGGGAAGAGAGAGAGGCGGAATTAGAGGGGAGATAGATGGGCAGAGGGGGGTGAGAGGTGATAGGGGAGAGAAAATGAGAGGAAGGGGGGTGAGAGAAAGCGCGAGATGGAGTGAGAGTGGTGATAGAGGAGAGTGAGAGGGCGTGAGTCGAGAAAGAGGGGTTGAGATTGGAGAGAGTGGAGGGGTGAGAGGGGAAAGAGAGTAGGGGTGAGAGGAGAGGGGGGAGAAAGGAAAGAGAGTGGGGGTGAGAGAAGAGAGAGGGGGGAGAAGAGAGAGGTGGAAAGAGGGGGAAGACGGAGGGGTTGGGAAGGATGAGAGAAAGGTGAAAATGAGAGGGGTGAGACAGAGGAGGTGAGACGGATGAGAGAGAGGAGGTGAGATGATAGAGAGGGAGGGGGTGAGAGGGGGAGAGAGAGGAAAGGGAGTGGGTGAGACAAGGAGATGGGATGGAGAGGGAGGTAGAGAGAGATAGGTGAGGGAGGGGGGTGAGAGGGGAGATAGAGGGGGTGAGAAGGGAGAGAAAATGGGAGAGCGAGGTGGTGGGAGCTCAGAGAGAGGGGCAAGAGGGGGGGGGAAGAGAGAAGGGGCGACAGAGGAGAGAGAGCGTGTGTCAGGGGGCGAGATTGAGAGAGGGAGGGGGGATAAAGTTGAGT
This sequence comes from Tanypteryx hageni, assembly GCA_028673005.1. Classification (NCBI taxonomy): domain Eukaryota; kingdom Metazoa; phylum Arthropoda; class Insecta; order Odonata; family Petaluridae; genus Tanypteryx; species Tanypteryx hageni. Next base: position 49,634,369 of record CM054114.1, on the reverse strand, counting down.
GGGGGGGTGAGGAGGGAGAGAGAATAAGGATATCAGGTGAGAGAGAGGGAGGGGTGTAAGAGAGCGGGTGAAGGGAGGATAGGTAGGGGTGAGTGGATAGGTTAAAGAGGGAGTGTGAAAGGAGTGAGAGGGGGGAGAGAGGTAGGGGAAAGAAAGAGGGGTGAGGAGAGCGTAGGGGTCTCACCCCCCTCTCTCTCCCCTCTCTCTTCTCTCATCCCCGCTCTCTCTTTCTCTCAGCCCCTCTCCCCACCCCTCTCTCCCCACCCCTCTTTCCCCACCCCTCTTTCCCCTCTCAACCCCCGTCTCTCTCCTCTCACCCCCTCCTTCTCTCCCCTCTCAACCCCTCTCTTTTCTCACCCCCTCTTCTCTGTCCTCTTCCCTCACCCCCTCTCTCTATTCTCTAACCCTCTTTCTCTCCCCTCTCTGTTCTCTAACCCCCCCTCTGTCTTCTTTCACCTACCTCTCTCTCCTCTCACGCCCTCTCTTCTGCCACCCCTACCCTTTTCCCCCCTACCCCTCTCTCTCTCCTTTCTCACCCCCCTCTTTTTTACCTCTATCTCTCTCCCATTTCGCCCCCTCCCTCCCCGATTTCTCTCACCCTCTCTCTTCCCATTTCTCTAACCCCCTTTCTTTCCCCTCTCACCCTCTATCTCACACCCCTCAACCCCTCTCTCTACGCTCTCACCCCTCTCATTGCTCTCTCTCTCCCTTATGTCCCCTTTCTCTGCCTCTCCACCCCCTCTCTCTCACTACCTCCCTCTATATTGTATCTCGCCCCTCTCTCCCCTATCATCCCCCCTCCTTCTCCTCTCACTCCTCACCTCATCTCTCACCTCTCTCTTTCCCCTCTCTCATCCCTCCGACCCTTTCCGACTCCCCCCTCTCTCTCTCCCTATGACCTTTTCCCCCCTCTCACCCCCTATGACCTTTCCCCCCTCTCACCCCCTCCGTCTCTAACCTCTCACCCCCACTCTCATCCTTTTCACCTCTCTCACGCCCCCTCCCATTTCTTTTCCCTCACATCCCCCTCTCTCCCCTTTATCTCTTTCTCCCCCCTCCCTCATCCCTAGCACCCTCTCCGTCTCTCTCCCCTCTCTCATCCCTACCCCCCTCCTCCTTCTGTCGCCCCCTCTCTATCACCCC